>OX420956.1:1250000-2500000 GCA_949091785.1 Polymixis lichenea | reverse complement strand
TTAATGACAGTCAATCGGAAAGACTTTACGGTCAACGAAGAGGGTTCCGTAGCAAAAACATTAAACAGGGTTATTAATGATCATAACAGTTATGTTAAATGTGTAAATTTAATTCAACCTTTGGAACATGATTATGACGTTTCTTCATAAAGCAGCGCAAGTAGTTCAAATGATGATTGATTTGAACCATGAGATCTAGTTCTCTTACTGCTTCGTCATATGACGATAATGATAGTCTTTTCACACAGCATTTTGAGGTGGACCAATTATATAAAGGCCGAGATGTTTCATCCTTTACTAATTTGTTGACATCTAATCGCTTTCTTGGCCATCTTAACTTGCCTTTTGATTCCCACAAACTTGGTACAATGCAAAGCTTGTTTTGCCCTTTCTCAGTGGTGCCGATTCTCTTGTCACAAAATTCTCTAAACTAAACTAAAAATCACTAAAATTTAGTTTATTCCTGTCAAACGACGATTTCCCATTCTGAAATTGACTAAAGTGACACAACTTATCTATATTTTAGTTTGACAGCACTAAGATTGTACTGAGTTTTTAATTTAGTGAAAATGGTAATTTTGCTATTCTGTTGTTGTCAAATTCATTATTCTATTCAATATTTATTTATTTATTTATTTAAAAAAAAAATTTTGATTTTCGAACTAAATCTGACTATTTTTAATCGCGATTAAAAAGGTGTGGAATAAAATTAGTTGTCAAGAACTAAAATTCACACTGACAACTCGACTTCGGGCGCAAATACAGTATTGTATCTTTTTTTTCTTTTCTTTTGCATATATCTCGAAATTGGTGTGTCCTATCGTAAAAATAATGAAAATTTCGACCCCCTTTATAAGACCCCATACACCTCTAAAACTCAACATGTAGGTAATAATTTTTCATATTTTCGATACAAAAAGTAAAAAAATCCATTTAAATCACGTTGAGGCTGCCCCCCCTGCGCGATTCCGGCTCTAATGAAAATCACGGGGTAGGGCAAACGTGGAGTCACGTTTGTCAAATTCGATTTTAGTTGTGTCAAAATTATTTTTAAATTTAGAGATCTTTTTTTGCAGAACAGCTTTAAGATTCTCATAGCCAAAAGTAAGGAATTTTAGTGATAGTTTAGTTAGTTTAGTTCGGTGTACAACAGAATCGGCACCAGTGGTTGCTTAAATTTTAGTCGGCATATTTTCCTGAAAATAAAGTAAAACTGATATAATACATACAACAAACTAATAATGCTTTACAATAAGTTTACTTAGGTATAAAATACAAGGTCAAATTGAGAATCTCTTCCTTTTTTTTGTTTTACTATATGTAGGTACGTATCATATTGAGTCTGCGTTTTTTATTTCTTTTAGGTAACCCTTATGAGCATTATAAGTTATGTATAGAGCACTGATATACAGCCTAAGTAATAAAAATATTCTATTATAAAGCTGATTAGCAGCCAAAAGCTGTACAATATAATCCATAACTTACTTAGTACAGCTACTCAGACTATAATACACTCCGATTATCGTTTAGGCTGTTTAGCAAATAGTCGCCATTTTCGTAATTTCGAATGTAGGTATAAAACAAAATATGAAACATAATTTAAGGAATATATAATGATTTTCGGCTTGATATGAGGGCACAATGATCACACTACCCTCACTTCTGTTATTATAACATTGTTTTTTATTCTAACCTTAAAACCAATATTGACTTACCATATAAATAGTATTTTTCTTTTATATCAGATCGATTATTTTGCTGGCGCTTGAATATTTTGACGGAAAACATAGACAGGTTCACAATAAATTTGAATCCGCAATTTCAATTCACCAATTAACACCTTCGGATATCTAAGTCCAAGATTACGTTTACTTACTAATAAATATTATAAATAACAATGTCGCCATTCATTGGAAAGAATTACATTCATTTTGTGATTCTCTTCAAAAACCTATTTAAAACTATTTTCTCTATAAAGTATTTATAAGATAATATCTGTAGTATAATGGTTTCTTTGTACACCGAATAACAGCTCTAATACAGCTATTATACAGCGCCTCTATGGCTTCTACAGCTATTATACAGCTATACTAGAGCAAAACGCTGTATAAAATGTGCCCATTTTTTACTTATAAGGGCTGTATAAGCGCTTATACAGCCTCTATACAGCCTGAATATACAGCTTCTAGTATAAAATCGAACTTAAATACAGCTTGTATACAGCTTGCAATGCTACTTGGGCTGTGGGCACGTGCTACCGTGTATAGGCTCATGGGAGACTCCACAGTCTCCCCAGGGATGTGACCCCGTTGTACCGCATTATAAAACAAATTAGCTTGTGCGGTTTGCCAGTGATTTTGCCAGCGTGGAGATCGAAAATTATCCCACGGGAATGTACCAGCGGGCCAAAAAGTAACAGTACTGTGTTTTAACAACGCGTTGAGGTGCTCCCTGTTCGATTCTCAATTCTCGGTTCAACACCGACAGTTTGAAATACAGTGCACGATAAAATCCCACCGCGAGATCCGCGCCAAACCTCTAAGACCACGTTCGCAAGGACGTGAAAATATATCGCCCGTGTGACGAAGATGTTCTTAGAGCTTTAAGGCTAAAGTTTAGGCTATAGTCTCATCTGCCACGTCATGACGTGCCAGATTAACCAGTCAGTAAGTTGGTGAGAAGTGGCTGCCCAAGATCCGCCAGACGTATTTTTAAGAAACAGCACTTGTGGAATCTGTTCTTAATGCTGCAGTATTTTATCACACGAAACAACGCGCGTTTTACTTGTGGCAACAAGTGTACAAACATGTTGTGTATGTTTGCGTGAAGACGAGTAGCGTCAGCACACACCCTTCCGACTTCGCTATTGTCTTGGACGGTGAAGTTTGGTTGTTTACCAAAGGCAACATTATGTTGTACCGGCAGGCAATTAAATAGCTTCAACCATTCGAACTGTTGGGCACGCCACAATTGCGGTGGTAAGTCCCCTCTTTGAGGAGTGGCTTGAGAGGCGGCATGGCGTCCTCACCTTCCGCCTGACACAGGTCCTCACTGGACACGGCTGTTTCGGGAGGGTTCCTGTTTCGGATAGGGCGGGAGGAACCGCCCGGGTGTTTCCATTGCGAAGATCGCCCTGAGGACACGGTGGAGCATACGGTGGAGGTCTGCCCGGCTTGGGCGGAGCACCACCGTGTCCTCGTGGAGGTGATCGGCGGCGGCGATCTCTCGCGTCCGACCCTGGTCCAGGCCATGGTACGGAGCGAGAGTGCATGGCTAGCTGTCGCCTCCTTCAGCGAAGCAGTTATGCTCGCAAAGAGGGAGGCGGCGCACGTGAGGGAGATGCAGTACATGCGCCCTCACAGCCGTGGCCTTCGCAGGAGACGGCCTGGGCGTCGGAAATCCCAGGCTGATTCCCGGCCACCGCAGGCGCGGGTTTGCGGACGGCGAGTAATGGGTAGCTCGCTGTCCAATAAGGACCAAGCCCGGGTCGACGGCGCGTTGTGTTCCACGCGCGCCTCAAAGAGATGTCAGCAGCAACTGATGGGGCCCGCAAGGGCCGATGCCTGCCAGGAGTGCGGGTTGTTCGAAAGAGATACCGCGGCCCCTGGCACACAGGCAACTGAGGGAACACGGGTGGGTTTTAGTCAGTAAAAGTCTGACACGCCCTCCCGCTCCACCCAGAGCGGGAGAAATTATTTGATGATTTCCCACCCAAAAAAAAAACATTCGAACTGTCCATGGGATTTAGATTAACCCTTCGAATATTTCAGCATCATTTTTGTTTCGGAAGTACTGATTTAGATGATAGGCGCGGGACCGGGCTGTTACCTAACACATATTCTAAGCGTGGAAAAATTTATAAATACACACCTAAAAGCGTTTCGTTGATAGACCCCGGTACCCAGGGACCTTAGGGTTCCTATCTATAGTACCGCGAGAGCTCCGGCGCTTATAACCATAAGTAAAGCACACGTCGCTTCATGAGATAAAAATACTATAAGCACCAAGAATTTAGATGCTATCTCTATAGACTGAGCTGAATTTATTGATCGAAATGTTGTAGCTAATTCCGTGACATGCTGTATTGAACTATCGAGGGCCGGTCAAGTGGTTGCGGGACCCGGCTCTGTGACGGCACACTGATGCTGCACGTGAACCGACGGAGATTACTGCTTGAACACGTAGCGAGGCTTCAGATATATTTACAAAGAGCTGATGATACCTACCTATCGCAAAATATGTTCTTATATTAAGGTTTTTATTTCTTGCCACTTTTCTGCACCTGCACCTGTTCTGTGGCATGAGTCCTACTTATCCTACTAATATTGTAATCCTTACTTCACTACATAGTATAAAACAAAGTAGCTTTCTCTGTCCCTATATCCCTATGTATGCTTAAATCTTTAAAACTACGCAACGGATTTTGATGCGGGTTAATAGATAGAGTGATTCAAGAGGAAGGTTTATATGTATAATACACCGACCTCCACGCGGGCGAAGCTGCTGGCAAAAGCTAGTAATATTATAAATGCGAAAGTAACTCTGTCTGTCTGTCTGTCGCGCTTTCACCCAAAAACTACTGAACCCATCGTCATGAAATTTGGCAGAGATATAGCCTGGGATATGGAGAAGGACATGGCTACTTTTTTACGCGATAACTGACATACACGCGGGCGGAACCGCGGGCAAAAGCTAGTTAATTATAAAGTTTGTGACCAAGACCCCTCCGTGCCCCGGAAAGCGCGTTTAGCCGGAATATGTCGTGGCTTAGGCAAGTTATGCCGTTGGTCCCGGCTGTCATTTGTGGATCTTTGACAGTCGTTACGGGTCGTCAGAAACCCGAAAGTCTGACAACCAGTCTTACCAAGGGGTATCGTATTACCCAGTTACTGGGTTGTGGAGGTCAGATAGGCAGTCGCCCCATGTAAAATACTGGTATTCAGCTGCATCCGGTTAGACTGAAAGCTGACTCCAACATAGTTGGAAAAAGGCTAGGCAGATGATGAATGAGAAAGTTTGCATGTTTGAATGTTTGGATGTTTGTTACTCAAACGCGCTACAATGGCTGAAGGGATTTGGATGAAAATTGGCACATAGGTAGTGTAACCTGGATTCATTCATAGGATACTATTTATTAGGTAGTTCGTTCCCGTGGGCAAATTTCCGACCTCCACGCGGGTGAAGGTGCTGGCAAAAGCTGTCTTGGAAATAAAAACCAGGTCGAATAAGCGACTTTATCACACTTATTCAGCTCTGTTCAGCTTTTGTCATAGAAAACAACGATGTTGTATAGAGTCCATTCAGCTTTCCGCGGCTGAATGGATGCGCAAGCATCTCATATATACAAAATCGTTGTTTTATATGGACAAAAGCTGCACAGAGCTGACTAAGAGTGAGTAGACCCTAAATGTATTATTATTCTGTAGATAGGTATGGACAGGAGGGGCTTGTGGCTAAGTAATATCAGCCGTACAGAGCGATCGATTGGGTTAAGCTACCCAACCTTCTCGTAGGTAGGCAGTGGATGGGTGACCATGGTTAAATATCACGCCCCCCTCCGTGCCTCGAAAAGCAAGCAAAGCAAGTCCCGGCTGTAATTTGTGGATACGTCATGTTCGTGAACGGGCGCCGCCAGTAGGGACTGGTCATCTCTTAGCTCCGACGGCTTATTTTAATTTTTGCATTTTATTTTTGTTTTAATTACGGACGCTTTTAATGAGCACATCTTTTTACATCGATAATTTCGAAATAATGATGTAACCAACTTTTTATAACAATGTCATGATTTTAAAAGAGTGTCCATGGAGTTTCTTGCCCGTTCTTCTCCATAGGTACCTACGCTTTGGAATGGGCTACTAGTTTCATCTTTGTAACTCACCGACCTTGACAATTCAAAAGTGCCTGTAATTGGTTTATTTGAAATAAATGCTTTGAGTTTGAGTTTGAGTTTGGATCTTTGACAGTCGTTATACGAGTGGTCAGAAGCCCGAAAGTCTGACAGTCCAGCCTTACCGCACGTACCGTATTACCTAGTAACTGGGTTGTGTAAGTTAGATAGGCAGCCGAACACAGGTGGAAAAAGGGCCAGCATCTTAGAATTTGTTTTAAACATGAGATTATTGGGCAGCACCTCGAAAATGATGGAAACGATACCAAGTAGAATACCTACTTACTTCTATTATGCCCGCCATCTTGAATGTATTTTAGACCATTGGAATTTGATTCTGGCGTCAGGAGCTGGTGGTGGTGGACACCTCATCATCATTATCGTTTCAGCCGAAAGACGACCACTGCTGGACATAGTTCTCCCCCAAGCTCCGCCACTTCGACCGGTTCTGTGCTTGCCGCATCCAACGGACTCCTGCGGCCCTCACAAGGTCATCGGCCCACCTTGTCGGAGACCTTCCAGCTTTACGTCTTCCGGTGCGCGGTCGCCACTCCAGAACTTTTCGGCCCCATCGGCCATCTGTTCTGCGAGTAATGTGCCCTGCCCACTGCCACTTAAGTTTGGCAATTCTTCAGGCTATGTCAGTTACTTTGGCTCTCCTGCGGATCTCTTCATTCCTCATTCGATCACGCAGGGAAACTGCAAGTATGGCCCTCTCCTTTGGGTGACTTTAAGCCTTCTTATGAAGCCCATTGTGAACAAATACATTTCGGTTCCATATGTCATCACTGGTAACACGCACTGGTCAAAGACTTTCGTCTTGAGACACTGCGGTATGTGCGACGAGCAGATACTGCGAAGCTTCCCAAACGCTGCCCAGCCGAGTAGACCTTTATTGACACTGAATTGCTTGCCACGGTTATCTATTTACAAAAGAAAGTCTAAGCCCTCTTCTTTCAATCGGCAAAGTTATTTTGGCAAGTTTTTTATAAGACCAGCACATTTGCGTAACACATTTTCAATTAGAATCTGAATTCGCAATTACCCCTCTGACTAGATAATATTAAAAAAGTGGTATCAACAGCTCTTACTAAGTAGCAAGCAAATACAGTACGAGTAGCGTTTGACCGCATCGTGCTCAAGAGTTGTCGACGGCCCCTCCTGCCCACCCCCGAACGCCAGGGAACCGTCAGCACTGTATTACGTCATAAGTAGGTATTATCGATTTTTTTGTTCAATGGGAAAAGTAATGGTTGGAAATTATTGATTTCCAGATTTAGGAGATGGAAGGCGGTTGGAGAGGGGCTGAACGAGAAATTAGGATGGCGGCTGGTCACCTACTTACACGCATGTCGAATTGAACAATGTATCCAAGATTTTGTAATAACATGATTTAAAAGAGTGTCCTTGGAGTTTCTTGCCAGTTCTTCTCCATAGAGAACGGAGAAAACGTTTTAGAATGGGCAAGTAGCTTCGACTTTCCGATTATCTAACCGACTTTTTGACAATTAGAAATACCTAAAGTTATTTTATTAAAAAAAAATATTTTAATTGAAATTGTAAATGGGGTTTTTGGCGGGATCGCGTTGGAACATGTCGCACGAATTTTAATTTTCATGAAATTTAGTGAAATAGCGAATAAAATTGTATCATTTTGGTAGTGAATTATTCAATTTAGTTACGTGTGAAAAACTTCTAATACGTTGTTGTAAAGTTACTACCGCTTTACAATAACTTTGACTTGACTGACTACAGACGACTATGACTGTTTTGTGACTTCGTGCCCGATATCGGAACATTTACGATCGAAAAGAAAAATTACTTGATACTGGCTAAATGCACAAACCGTGTGAAGCCAAAACGCAATAAAAAATGTAAATAAAAAAGTCATAGAGGCATATAGGAGAATAGATTGAGTACATTCTAAGCGCCTGCAAATGGTTTAATATAAATAAATGCTTTTAGTTTGAGTTTGAACTTGTGAGTTCTGTTGAGCACTGCCCTGTTCACATCCACTTACGAGTTGTGACTCGTAAGTGGATGTGAACTTGGAACCTTGTGAACAGGGCAGTGCTCCCCGAATTGTACAGTTCATAACATCACGCCTTGTGTCTCCGAAAGGTTAGGCAGAGGTTTACCTATAGTACACACAAATTTCGCCGGGTATGTTTTTAAGTCCCATGTAATAGGGGGCGAGCCTATTGCCAAATTCAGACTCCGGACTGCTACTGAGAAATTCCAGATAAAAAACGCAATAACACTTTGCCCGACCTGGGAATCGAATCCTGGGCCTCATGCACAGCAGGAGCGCTTGCGACCACTAGACCAACGAGGTAATTGTAAAGCTCCTTGCCTTTTATAATGTACGCTTGGAAACCAGATGAGGAATATATTAAAAAAAGACAAATCACAAAATAACCTAAAAAGTTGTACTACTTATTTCTTACAAATTATTTACATAAGAATTATACAGGATACGTTTTTATCCAGTGCGCAAACTGTAACCATGAATTCAACATAATAATATAATTCTAGACCACACGGCGTAGAAATTTTTCGTCGATTATACATCAAAACATCAGCTTTTCCCTACATTTTGACGTGCACGGTGGTACTGCACTTTTTTATGAAACGGCTGATTTTTTTTTGTATAACCGACGAAAAATTTCTACGCTGGGGGTTCTAAAATGAATTCATGGTTACAATTTGATAAGATCCCCTAATCAGACTTTAACGTCCCTAGAATACGTCCGTTGCATCCGGGAACCAAGCAGAAAAAGGGCATAGCACGCTGTCAATGTCTTCCACATTGACAACGTGCTATGCCTTTTTTTTATACACTTCCACTCAGAACAAGTAGGTTGGAAGGAGGAATATCTAAGAGTATCTACCTAATTCCAAAGTACGTAATTGCGATCTCGTATTACCATTTTCAAACTGAAATGTTCACTGAGGTCGGACCTACATAAGTAGCTTACCTACTTAGTTTAAAAAAAACTTAGTACCTAATTTGTAAAAATAAATTATAAATACTGAATACCATTACCTGTATGTAAATAAATTAAAACCAAAGGAGGGTATGTAGCCCGTATATGCTAGCCATTAACGATACATTACCCGCTGTGCTTATTTTAACATCGACTTACAGCGGAAAGCCAGTAGTGCACGCTGCATAAAATCCATCAAATATGTAGATATCAATGCGCATGTCACAAACTTTAAAACGCATCCGATGGTCATCGCGTTATTTTTTCCGCGGCTCCGTCATTACGTTTCCCGCGGTTTCGCGACACCTGTCAAAACTCGCGCGCTTTTTGCTGTGAAAAATAAATAAAACCCTTTTGTTTTTTGTTGTAAAAAGTTAACAAGGTCTTAAAAGTATGCTCATTAATACAAAAAATAATATGCTGATTTCAATATTATCATCTTAGTAGAAAGTTATGCATTCGTACATAACTTTTTAAAAATCAGTGTTCGATTATATTTAAATATAACAAATTAATAAAAATAATGTAGATACTTAACTATTGTATTGTATTAAATATTACCTACATCGTTGTTAAAATATAAGAAGAGTGAAATTATGATACGGTAATTAATATAAAATAAAAACGATATTTTTTTTAAATATCGCGTTCAAAATGGCGGCTGAAAGACTGCTGTGGCTCACGACTGTGCTTCTTCGACTATGGCTTGGAGCTACAGATCTATGCTATGCTCAGTAAGTACCTAAGTTACCTAAACAAACTTTTAATTGTGGCTTTGTCATAAGGTACCGATTACTCGGGCTAGTACTATTGTTGTTAAAACATTATTTTCACTTTTTTATTAATATAATAGAACAGGGTAAACTTGTATTGTGTTCCACGAACGGTGTCCAAATAAATTTTATTATTTCTTTCATCTAGCAAGTAAGCTAAGTATTTGTTTTCCATGACTGTCCTTCAACCTGGCCATACCCTAGCCAGAAGCACTGTATGGTCATGATAGCACGAGTCCATTTCTTGACCATATAGTGTTTCTGGCTAGGGCAGTGGTGGACAAACTTTCTTAATGGGGGGCCAGAAAGTTTAAGAAATTTCAGAGGAGGGCCAGAATTATAGGAAAAATTGCATTTTGTGTTGAAACTTTTAATCATATAAAAACATTACAGCATTACACAGTTGCACAAATGTTAAATAATCAATTTAACTTTTCTTCGAAGGCCCTGCCATGGTAGGCGTGTGAGACATGAAATTGCTTTTGATTTGCCATAATATTTTCGAATGCAGGTTCGAGCTGTGACGAAGTAACTTTCAGTAGCCCGAAAACGCTAGTCTAACTGGCCTATACGTCTATTATTCTACTAAGTAGAATCTACTTTATACTTCTGGACTGCCAATATATAATTATCGCGGGCCATATACTATTCATGTCGGAGGACCGTCGTCGGCGGGCCGGATTAAATGCTTTCGCGGGCCGGAGCTGGCCCGCGGGCCGTACTTTGCCCATCACTGGGCTAGGGTATAGACCCTATTACAGAAGCGCCATATAGTCGACTGGTGAAACCATAATAAATCAATATTTCAAGTAGGTAGAATCGACAAGCTAATTATAAAACTTTAACGTAATATTACCATGGGGCCCCCTAAAATCCTACCTTACGTCCAAGCTGAACACCTGGCTACGTGGGGGGCGGACACGCGTGCTGTACAACTGTACAAAAACTTATGCGGCTAACAAGGAAAGGTTTATGCGAAAAACCTCAACAAAAAGACAGTGTCCGTATCCAATCGCAGACACTGTTTAAAAATAAAACACAAACATACTTAATCTACAACAAAACAAAACCCAAAAAGTGAAACAAAAAACAAGACAAAAAAAAAAAAAAAAAAGTATTACCATGGGCCTTAACGCCACATAACTGGTAAAATGAGGGTATAGAATAGGTTCACCTTTGCCCAAATCTTCGGGTATTAAGGTACTGATGTTAGACAAAGAGAATACTTAAAAAGCGAAAATAACACTAATTCTAGAATACTTCAAAAATAATAAAGAGTTCCTTCGTCTGGAGCAAATCCATCCAGAAATGCATTGTCTTGGAAACAGAATCACCATAGGAAATTTCTGCTCTGTTGGATAAAAATATATCGTTTTAATTCACGCTGCAAGATTTGCCGTATAAAAAACTAACATACAAACGAATTGCAAATTAAATAAAAGTTTCCGCAGCTAATCGTAGAGCGTAACAAAACAAATGTGAGACGGCCCTATCAAAGCCTCGTATCAGCGAAAACTGCAACGACTAGGAGCCGAATCACGCATTTAAAAACAGCCTCCGTCATAATCCCTTTGCTCGACCTCCCCGGTCCCCTCCCACAGCCTCTGTGGCAAATTACAAGCACACTAGACTCTGGAACATTCTCGTCAAGGTTGTCAACGCATCGTTAATCCCTTTGAGTAGGTAACCACTTCCTATCATGTGCTCTCTCCATGTTTTGCCGACCCATTTTTTAAATAGAGTAAATGAAAATGTATGTATGTATAGATATATGTAATAAGCAACCTTGACCTACCTGTCTTGGACCACAATAGTAGAATCTAATGCAGGTACTTAGTAACATTTTACAGTTTTGTATCATTTGACGATGATAACAGATAGCGGCCGGAGTCTGCAGTACTGGGGAGGCTCATTCACGTGACGAGATGTTTTTATTCTTATGTTTCGTTCTGTTTGATGTTTTATTTTTACACGCTGTATATTAGCTTCACTTGTATGTTTGTTTGTATGTATGTTTGTACGTTTGTTTGTAACCGACTCCTTAGGGCGCGATTTTGACCCACTTCAAACTGTCAGATTTCATTTAAACTTTGTAGACTTATCGAGGACCGATGACAATTCAAAAATTTAAAAAAATATAGAAAAAAAACTTAAAAATCACGCTTTTGTAGTTGGCAGAACTAAAAAATAGTAAATAAATAATAGTTTAAAAAACACGCTTTAAAAACCAAACTAAAAAAGTAGAAAATAATTTAATTCTATTAAAAAGCGTGGGGTATATTAATTGATTACAAATATACCTCAAAAAGCACCCCACGCTTTTTAATAGAATTAAATTATTTTTGTTTTTATGTTAATTTATTCGTGAATGCCACAATACTAACATTGTTTCTAAGATCTTTGTTACTAACATTATTATGGACAATTTTTTAGTATGTCTGAAATGAATGTGTTTTTTTAAATAATATAACATCAAGCCTATATTCCCCGAAGGGTGAGGCAGAAGTCTACCTACTGTTATAAAAGTTGACAGACCTTAACTGTCTTCCCATACCTATTAATACTTCTTCTTACCTTCAATGGCAATCTTGTAGTTAGCCAAGAAGATGGCTACGAGCTTTGGGAGCTTCAGTATTGTTCATCAGCTCTGTTAGCGTGCACACTGCAGGACACGCTGGACAAGATATTAAGTGCCCCATTGTTTGTGGTGAATTCGATTGTGTTGACCCTTGGAAATCAATTCCTGGCATGTGCGGAGTGCCCTTAGATGCTCGCTTGAAACTAGAACAATAAAGTTAGCCTGCAGTGTTGTATGCATAGGTACGTGTAGGAGGGCTTTTTTTTGAGGGTGGGCAATAATCAAATAACCTTGTCCCGCTCTGGGTGGAGCAGGAGGGCGTTTCAGACTTCTACTGACTAAAACCCGCCCGTGTGCCCTCAGTTGCCTGTGTGCCAGGGGCCACGGTATCTCTTTCGAACAACCCGCACCCCTGGCAGGCATCGGCCCTTGCGGACCCCATCAGTTGTTGCTGACATCTCTGATGGCGCGCGTGGAACACAACGCGCCGTCGATCCGGCATTTTTTTTTTAATTTAACGTGGAGAAATGCCTACCGCGCTACCACGGGGAGATAGCGCAGTTATGTGGGACTGTAACCCACTAAAAGTCCACGGTGTCCTCCAGTCCCGTTTGCGGCGGGAACACGGAAACGCGCAAGCCATCCGCAAACCCGCCGCGGCTGTCCGTCACCGGACCCTCCTCGGAGGGGAGCCACCCCTATCACCAGCGCACCAGGACACATGGCACGCCGTGATCACCCCAGGAACCAAATAGCTTTAGGGCCCCAGACGACCCCGTGTCTGGCACCCTTGGTCCCCCTGCGACGGGACAGCACAGTGGCCCCGCCGCCTACCACTTTTTGGCCACAGGAGATAGGGAGAGCGGTCACTCCTCCTCCCCTGCGGCCCCACCGCGTCTGCCATCAAACGTTGGCTGCCCCGTCCAGGCCACGGAAGGGAAGAGCGCTACTCAGAAGTACCGGCACTTCTCCTCCGCCACAGCTTGTAACTCTCAGCCGCGATGCCTTCCATTTGACATCGCGGCCCGCCTCAGTTGCGATGCACTTCACCGCAACCTACTTTTTGGCCGCTACGTCGTCGGCTTGGAGGCAAAAGCCCTGACGAGCGGCCCCACCTTGGGGTTCCCCTTCGCTTCACCGTGAGAGGGTGACAATGGCTACTTAGCCCCCCCGCAACGACAATGCGGGAACCCACTGGGGGGACGTGTAGGAAGGAGGGCTTAGGTCGCTCTAAGCATATTTAGCGTTTCTCGATAAAGCTTAATGTCGATTTCCTTTAAAACATGTGAAACCAATCATATCACATGGGATTTGAAGCTAGCCCATTGGTTTTTCTTTTTTGTCTAAAATATTATTTAGTTCTGTGGGTGTGGATGCATTGATGATTTTTCTAAGAAGCTCGTGTATTTGTTTCTCCTCTATATTTCTGCTGTATTTTAATTGATTTGATTCTATCAATTAAAATCATAATTACCTAGTATTTATGAATTCGCTAATCGGTCTAAGATGAAATGCGACTTGATGGGCAATATATCTAAACATGATATCGATATCCATCACGTCGTCGGTGGAGTTTCGCTAGCTAATTTAATTTGACCCTATATACCTTGGGCACGCTACGATTGCGGCGCTAAGTCCCCTCTTAGAGGAGTGGATTGAGAGGCGCCGCGGCGTCCTCACCTTCCGCCTGACCCAGGTCCTCACCGGACACGGCTGTTTCGGGAGGTTCCTGTTTCGCATAAGGCGGGAGGAAACGCCCGGGTGTTTTCACTGCGAAAATCGTCCTGAGAACACGGTAGAGTATACGGTGGAGGTCTGCCCGGCTTGGGCGGAGCGCGCCGCCGTGTCCTCGTGGAGACGATCGGCGGCGGCTATCTCTCGCGTCCGGCCCTGGTCAAGGTCATGGTACGGAGCTAGAGTGCATGGGTAGCCGTCACCTCCTTTTGCGAAGCAGTAATGCTCGCGAAGAGGGTCGCGGCGCACTCACAGGAGAGGCAGTATATGCGCCCTCACAGCCCTAGTCGCCGCAAGAGACACCCTGGGCGTTGGGAATCCCAGGTTGATTCCCGGCCACCGTAGGTGCGGGCTTGCGGACGGCGAGTAATGGGTAGCTTGCTGTCCGGTAAGGACCAAGCCAAAGTCGAATGCGCGTTGTGTTCCACCCCAAGTAGCACATTGGCGGAAATTACATCCATAAACAAGCTATATTACAGTCAAACGCTCTTAAGTAGCTGTACTAACGGATAAGACGATTCTTGAGACTGTATGGGGGGTGATCTCTACACTGTTAAACAGCACAGCTGACTAATGTCTGTATAATGGAGTAAAAAAAAGAAAATGTATTTTAGTAGAACTTGAAAGAACTATTGTCCAGCCTTTGGCAATGTAAAATGCTACTAGCTGGTTAAGAAGACCAAAGCTGGTAAACAGCTGCTTAACGCGATAAAGTAACACCTCTTCTAAGCTTTGAACTGTCTTAGAGAATCAAATTTTACCATTCGCTGTTTTATGGGATGCACTAATTCTATTATAATGCTACCTCAATCACCTTAATACTAGCTGGTTTAAAGCAATTAATGACTGCATGAGCTGTAAATTAGTGTCGTGTTACTCCACTTTAATTCCAAAGCATATAGTGTAAATATTAGCTATTTCACAGCCTCCAGAATTATTGAAGAGTAGACATAGGTTAGTAGTGCTATGATAACGTCAATTGTCATAACCTCGCAACTCGACTTAATTACATAGATTTTGTTACCAATAATCATAGTTCCGTACAATTAATGTAGTCGGTTAGTGACCTTTCTAAAAAAATGATTGTAAGTAGAAATAGTGAAAGTTTTGAATCAAACCAGACATATGAAGATGAGGAGAAAATATTTACATAACAAAACATTTTACTCAAAGAAAATATAAAAGAATGGGCAATAAAGAGAAATATTGCTCAAGATGCACTGAAGGAATGACTAATAATTGTGAATAAAAGATTTCCAGATATTTTACCAAAACACCCGAGAACGATTCTAAATACAGCTAGAAAAATTACTATAAAATTAATTGAATCTGGTGGTGACTACTGATACAATGAACTAATCAATCGGCTTACTATAGTTTTGAACAAGTGGCTAGACGTTTTAGAAAATATTAAGAGCGTTACTTTCAACATAAGCATTGATGGCTTGCCTCTATATACAAATTTCGAAATATGAGTTTTGGCCGATTTTATGTACCTAAATACCTAGTGCCGAACCATTTATTATTGGTGTTTTAGTATGGTGTCGGAAAACCGAAGAATCTTGATATTTATCTAGGAGATTTTGTAGTAGAAATAAAACAGTTATTGAATGATGGAATCCTTCTGTCAACCAGCTAGATTATAACAGTCATTAATAGATATTTTATCTGCAATTCACCCGCAAAGGCTTTTATAAACCGTATGTACGTTTTCATGTTCTCAGCGCCACGTCTTTATAAGAAGACAAATTTTAATATTGTTTGACCGTTACAAAACAATTAAGACATGTCAGAGGCTCTCAAAAGTCTTTTTATTTATAGTTGCTGGGTAAGGAATGGTCAAAAAAAGTAATGATATACATTTACTGCGTTTTATTTTATTAATCACAGACTCCAGATTTGGCTTGGGTAATCCTATATGTTAAGCTATTAGTTAGTTATTTAAGCAGCGTACAGTTGAAATAACCAATTAATCAACCAAGTATGTAAACGAAACACTTTTGATTAACGTAATGAGATAACGTTATTATATGTACTAAATTTGTTGTAGTCAAAGAGATCGTCTAATTAATCGTCTAGGTAATCTGACGTGTCACTATGGTTCAACATGCCACACTGCATTGTTATATGTTGCAATGGATGACTGTTTCACTATTCATTGCATTTTTGTCCAATCTGTATGAGGGTTTGAATATTCTTGTTTATTCAATTTGGAAGTGGCATTTTTAATAAATAATTTTTCTTTCCCTCTTTCTGTTGTCTTCAATATTTTGAACAGCATTTCTATTTTCTGAAAACAAGAATAATTACTTAGCAATAACATTAGCATCTTTACCTAATATGTTACTCATCACAAAATCAAGTGAACTACCTAAGCTACTTGATTACGAAACGCCCGAAATGGTTTTCTATGACGATTAGAGATCCCTAAGGCGCTGTTGTATACTTTGATACCTTCACCAGTCGTTAGAATAACTGAAAATCACTGTACAGCTAACGTACAGTTCTCAGCTAATTAATGGACTTAAATATGGCCACTGCACAGAAAAGAGAGGTTCAACAGAATTTAGTTAGAATGATTGCTGGATAACAAATTTACGCCATTTTAATGTAAATACACCGATTACATATGAAAAAACCACTGATATCTGTTAAATTTTCATGATATTTCAGAGGTATTAAAGTAAAAACACATTATTTCATTGCTACAAATAGATATGCATGCTCATAAAATGTTTTTTATTTTTTGTAAAAATCCATGAATAATTCATACACCCTATTTATTTTGTATAATATGTTTAGCAAAAGTATATTATTTCGAAGGCGCGTGTAATATTTGATAATATCACCTATATACATTAACAGTAAAGTGCCACCCGCAGTACAATTCACCGACAGAGGTACAAAAAAGAACGTGAAAAATAACTTACCTTAAATTGGAAATTAATTATATTTACCCACAGATTATAGTTCGAAGTAACACTTGCACTGCACAAAAAGTTTTTAGTTGCTATTTCTTTGTAGATTTAACAGTCGCCGTTATTAAGCCATATACCATCTTTTGGCTGTCTAAGAGAATTAAAGGAGCTGGTTAGTGGCCTATTGACAGCTGTCTAAGCTATTGTACAGCCCAGGTACAGCTCTTACAATGCTCCTGGATAGCTTTTAACAAGCTACTATAATGCTGAATGCTGGTTAATTTGGGGCCAAATTTAGAATTATAGAAGCTGTGTAGCATGATATACAGCCCTTGTACAGAAAGCTTAACAGCCTCGAGTTTTCAAAAATTCTGTTGTCCGGTGGCTATACAGCTATTTGTGCTGCTTGGGACGCGCGTCTCAAAGAGATGTCAGCACCAACTGGTGGGGTCCGCAAGGGCCGTTGCCTGCCAGGGGTGCGGGTTATTCAAAAGATATACCGTCGCCCCTGGCACACAGGCATCACGGGATGAGAGAACACGGGTGGGTTTTATCTCAGTAAAAGTCTAACACGCCCTCCTGCTCCACCCAGAGCGGGAGAAGTTATTTGATGATTTCCTACCCTCAAAAAAAACCCTTTATACTTAGGTGAAATCATCCATATGACGGAGAAGGAATATTGCAGATAATGATCTGATGGTAATGTAGGTACAGTCGTTACGGGTCGTCAGAAGCCCGAAAGTCAAGTCAGTATCAATGGGTATCGTATTACCCAGTAGCTGGGTTGTGATTCCGTGTGGTGCCGGACGTAAAAGAATAACACCATCCCCTTTTCTTGCCGTGGGTGTCGTAGAAGGCGACTAAGAGACTTACTAGAGAATGGGCAGCAGCGTTCTCTATGCATTTGACCACCATACCGCGATCGCCAACCCGCCTGCCAAGCGTGGCGATTATGGCAAATCCCCCCCTTTTGGGGTAGGCTTATGTCCAGCAGGGGACGTCTTTCGGCTGATATGATGATGACGATGATGATGGGTTGTGGAGGCAGATAGGCAATAGCTCCATGTAAAATACTGGAATTCAGCTGCCTCCGGTTAGATTGGAAGCCAACCCCAACATAGTTGGGAAAAGACTAGGCAGATAATGTATTGTTAATTCACTCAGTATTAATCAGCCTATAATTTTCCCCCTGTTGGGACACAGAAAACCACGCGGGCCCTGTGCGGATTGATGGATGGATGTCAAATATCTCTCGAGGTTTTTTTTTCTTCATCGTTTTGAGAGCAGCGATGATGAAATATTTTACACGAAGTGCCTACCTAAATATTTTACACGAAGTGCCTACCTAAATATTTTACACGAAGTGCCTACCTAAATATTTTACACGAAGTGCCTACCTAAATATTTTACACGAAGTGCCTACCTTAATATTTTACACGAAGTGCCTACCTAAATATTTTACACGAGGTGCCTACCTAAATATTTTACACGAAGTGCCTACCTAAATATTTTACACGAAGTGCCTACCTAAATATTTTACACGAAGTGCCTACCTTAATATTTTACACGAAGTGCCTACCTAAATATTTTACACGAAGTGCCTACCTAAATATTTTACACGAAGTGCCTACCTAAATATTTTACACGAAGTGCCTACCTTAATATTTTACACGAAGTGCCTACCTAAATATTTTACACGAAGTGCCTACCTAAATATTTTACACGAAGTGCCTACCTAAATATTTTACACGAAGTACCTACCTAAATATTTTACACGAAGTGCCTACCTAAATATTTTACACGAAGTGCCTACCTAAATATTTTACACGAAGTGCCTACCTAAATATTTTACACGAAGTGCCTACCTAAATATTTTACACGAAGTGCCTACCTTAATATTTTACACGAAGTGCCTACCTAAATATTTTACACGAGGTGCCTACCTAAATCGCCTGCCTGGGTTCGAACCTACGTCCTAGAACTCGTATGTTGCGGTCGTTTCCACGGACTAGCACTGGTCATTTTACTTTGAACCTATTTGCTGTAAAAAAAATGCCTACGTCAGCGACTCCTTTCTGTTTTCCATTACGCCTAAAAACAAATTTAATTGGCATAAAACCACAACAAAAAGTCTAAATACAGCCCCTTCCGAACCTTCCTAAAAATACGCCCAAAAATAGGTACTTCTCATCTGAAAACACTCCCGTAATTTAGGCAAACAATAATGTCCATCGAACAATCGTCATAATGTCTGCACTCCGTTTATTTCTGTCGTTTGCCATATGGCTTGTGGAGCTTTTACTTATTACTTATGCACGATATTTGGACAATGCCGGAAAAGGGAACGAAAGGGCACGGGAATGAGGAAGGGATAAAAATATATATCCATACAAACTTTAGATAAAATGTCAACAATACCAAAAGTTTGAATATTTTAACGACGTTTAAAGTCTTGTCAAGTTTTAATGAATTGATATTGTGTTGTGCCCGTTTAGAAATCATGAAAGTAGCAAAATGAATGGTTTTAATGTTTTTAATATATTTCCATGGTTTTTTTTTTTTTTTTTTTCTGGGTGGGAAATCATCAAATAACTTCTCCCGCTCTGGGTGGAGCGGGAGGGCGTGTCAGACTTTTACTGACTAAAACCCACCCGTGTTCCCTCAGTTGCCTGTGTGCCAGGGGCGGCGGTATCTCTTTCGAACAACCCGCACCCCTGGCAGGCATCGGCCCTTGCGGGCCCCATCTGTTGCTGCTGACATCTCTTTGAGGCGCGCGTGGAACACAACGCGCCGTCGACCCGGGCTTGGTCCTTACCGGACAGCGAGCTACCCATTACTCGCCGTCCGCAAGCCCGTGCCTACGGTGGCCGGGAATCAGCCTGGGGGCCGGGAATCAGCCTGGGATATATTTCCATGGTTGGGTAGATAATAGGGTATTTTACTTTATACGAGAAAAAATCTAAAAATATGTTAATGAGATAGCTTAGGCAAAATGCAGTCGGAAAATGTTAGTTTTTAGTCAATGAAACAACAAAATAAATTTTAATAAAATACAATTGAAAGATTTCAGTTTTTTAATCTGTTTTTGAACACCATGAAATAGTAGCCGCCATGTTATTACATCATACGGCATGTAAACTGAGCAACTTTGTGCCTTTAATAATTTCGTAACCAGAGTAATTTTTATTTAAATAACATTTTGCAGGAACAGCAAAACCAACGATAAGTAGAAAAATATTTTTTTTTTAAATTATAAACAATTGTCATAAAAAATATCAGCGCATTTGTTTTTAGCAAATTGACGTTATACCCACAGAGCAATATGGCGTTCACTGCGTCCAGCGTTTTCGTCAAATTACGCGCGAAATTTGAAAATGTAAAATTTTAAATGCATTTTTATTGCACTAATCGATTAAATAAAAATGTTGTGTCTTTTTATGGTTTATTAGCACTCTAGAATCTAATTAAGACACTTTTCAAAAATGAGTGTAATACCCTATTGTGTAGCACACTAACGGTAGGAATGGCTATCATTTGGACAGTTCAAGAACATTTATGATCGTTATTAATCGAAAAAAAATATTCGAACATATGAAGCAATGGATATAATTATCTATAATTAATATAAATTATAAATAAAAATGAATAAATAAATGATAATATCAATTAATGGAAATAACCTTCAAAATTATTCAGATTCCATTCGTGGATCTTTGACAGTCTTACTAAAGGGTATCGTGTTAGCCAGGCTTGTAACTGGCTTGTGGAGGTCAGATAAGTAGTCATTCCATGTAAAATATTGGTATCTATTCAGCTGCATCCGTTTAAACTGAAAGCCGAGAAGGCTAGGCAGATTCAATCAATGTACATAGATAAACGCTAAAAACACGTTTCGCTGAGCTCCTGTTGTTTTCGTAATAATCTGTTTTTGTAAGTTTATATGAAATGTTTACATATAAGTTTAAAAATATTTATTTACCTATGTTGAAACTGTTCTGTACTCCTCGTCACTCGTCCCTAAAGGTTCATTAGAAAACCAGCGTCAGAGAGCATCTGTCTGGCATTAATGCTGAAATGAACCTTTATAACACATGCTCGTAAAGGGTCTCTTATTACACCAATTTTAATATCGTAATGTATGTCATTACGCACTTGTGCGTTATTGTAATGTAAAACGCACGGTTTATCAAGATGCTCCGTCTAAAACGAACGGTACTTTTTTAAATCTTAGCAAAGAGTTTTTATGTCAGAAAAGTGGTCAACATTTTATGAATAAAATTAACTTTGAGAGATAAAATATAAAAAAATAAACATTTAATTCTTTAATTTAATTAGTTTTGACAATAAATTACATTGTTCAAATTTTTCTAACTGCTTTAACAAGTGATTAAAGATTTACTCGATTAAGAAAGTCCGACTTTTATTTATTTCCTCGCAAATATGTTATAAAACGTCGTATGACATACGTGCGCTTTGAAAATTACAGCCTCTGCTTTCTCGTAGCCCTCGCCTACGGCTCGGGCTAGCAATGTCGCCTCGGCTGTAATTTTCAACTTACCGCACTTATATCATAATGTACCTACTATTTTGGCGCGTCCGTGAGGCACACACTGTTGTACCTAGTTAATTATATTCACTTTTTTGTTATTTATTTTGTGTTTCACGAACTGTGTCCAAATAAACGGTATTCTGTCTTTCTATTCATTGATTGGTTATTCTGAATACGATTCCTTTTGAGATGATACTGCTATCCATCTTTTTGACATAATTGTATGCCCCTTAGGAAAATCCTGGACTCCAAGCCTAATACCCAAACGACTCCTAATTCCAGGTTCTGTTGTCTGCAGATCCACACTCCTGACGTTTCAAGACCTGCTGCCGGAAGACCCGAGGCTGTACGATAAGATGCGGCCTCCGAAGATCAACGAGCAGCCTACTATAGTCAACTTCCACGTCACAGTCATGGGGTTGGACTCTATTGATGAAACTTCCATGGTACGTAATTAATTACCTTATTATTTCACTGAATCCATTTTCATCTCAGCCCTATACAAGTAAATTAGAAAGTATCTCATTGTTATGACAAAATAACAACTTTTTACTAAATGCCTATGAAAGTATTATCTACACAGCCCATATTAAAAAAAAAATTCTTGGTCATGCGTATTTTAAATTTCGTGTCTGTACCGATGACCGTTAAAGAGTTCCTTCGTCTGGAGCCAATCCTAGGTATAAAATCAGCTCATTTTCATAATGAAATGCATTGTCTTCAAAACAGAATGAATATGTGAAATTCCAGCTCCATAGGATAGGAGGAAGTGGTTTTATTTCAGCTTGCAGCTTTTGACCCGAAAAAACATACATACAAACATTGCAAGTTAAATAAAAGCTTGTAAAAATCGTTATGCACACGTTCAAAGGTATAATGGATCTGTCAAAAACGAGTATGAGTGAATGTGTGGGCGTTAGCTCCCATCTGAATTATGCACCGTCATTACGCAGAGACACGGTCATTTTAGTGATGATGACGAGCTTTGACCTCCTGCAGTTTTCTAAGTCTGCCTTTATTGACAGAACAAAATACGACAAAATCTAGTTGAAGAAAAAGAAAACGAATCGTACTCAAAATCAAAATCAAAAGTCATTTATTCAAATTAGGCTGAGAATCAGCACTTTTCGAACGTCAAAGTACATGAGACAGTCCCCCAAAACGCCCACCCTTCACCACTTCCTAGTGCTTTAGCTGGGAAGAAGAAGTGGCGGAACAAACTCCCCAGCAGCACAGCTGTCTGTTTAGTCCGATAGACTTGATTCTATACATAAATAGGCAAAGTAATAAACATTACGAGACACAAAATATTAATTAAATAATTAGTCAAATTGTCAGTTAGCCATACCAATATACCGACAAATAAAATGAAAACTGTCGAGGCCAAATAAAGCCTAAAACAACTCATCATAGAAAATATTGTTATGAGTAGATCATGTCAATAACTAATGACTTAATAGATAATTATAAAAAAATAGTTAGACAGGCAATAAAAAATAAAATAATAATTATATGAACGCATATAACCTGTCAAACTAACTAATACTCTAACTATGAAACTAAAATGTTTAGATAGTTGGATCATCATTTCAGCCGCAAGACGTCCGCAGCGGGACATAGGCCTCCCCCAAGCTCCGTCACCTCGACCACCAGTTCTGTGCTTCCCGCATTCAGCGGATTCCTGCGGCCCTCTAAAGGTCATCGATCCATCTTCTGGGACGCCTTCCGGATTTGGATGAAAGATACACATATAAATTATAACCTGCATTGACACAGGAGATATTTCGTATCCCCGTAGTACGTTCAAGTGGGATAATTTTCGACCTCCACGCTGACTAAAGCTAGTTGTAAATAAGTACTTTCTTTCTTCTTGTTTTAGACCTACGCTGCTGACATATTCTTTGCTCAAACATGGAAAGATCATCGCTTAAGGTTGCCAGAAAATATGACTACGGAATACAGGTAGGTACGGTAACTTATTATTTTATTCATTCATTCATTCATTTTACACAACATAGGTACAAAATCCATGGTCTTGAAATACTGGATAATGCAGCTTTTGAGTCGTTTTAAATTACCTATGTCTATTTAATCTATCTATCTATCTATATAAATAAAAATTAATTGCTGTTCGTTACTCTCGCTAAAACTCGAGAACGGCTGGATTGATTTGGCTAATTTTGGTTTTGACATATTTGTGGCAGTCCAGGGAAGGTTTAAACGGTGACAAATTATCGAAAAATAGAGACATAATAGGTTGGGGAAAAAGTTTCTTCGCATTTTTTAAGAAAATTCAAAACATTTTTTAATAAAGTTTATTTACATTTAACTAAAGTATGTAGGTACCATTTTGTTCGATAACTTTTTGCCATCTTGTAGGTAGGGACATGATCCCATTGCTATAGAAATTTTGGGACTTCTGGTCAAAATACCGCGACAAGTGGTTTTGGCAGTCCTCTCGTGATGTTAACCTGACACTGCCTAAAGAATTCTGTAGAGACCGAAACAGGTGGAAATCTGAAGGTGCAAGGTCAGGACTATACGGCGGATGCATTAACACCTCCCAGCCAAACTCTCTTAATTTTTGTTGGGTGGCTAAAGATGTGTGAGGTCTAGCGTTATCATGATGAAAAACCACACCCTTTCTGTTGATTAATTCCGGCCGCTTTCTCTCAACTTCTTGCTTTAATCTCATCAGTTGTTCGCAGTAGAGTTCAGAATCGATGGTCCTGCCTGGTGGTAACAGCTCATAATGAATAATGCCCTTCCAATCCCACCACACACACAGCATCACCTTGTTGCGAGTTAACCCGGGTTTCGCCACAGTCTGTGAAGCCTGACCGGCCTTTGATCACGACCTTTTTCGCACGTTCTTGTCATACGTGATCCACTTTTCATCACCAGTTATCAGCTTCTTCAAAAATGGTTCGGTTTCATTACGTCGTAATAAAGAATCACAAATGAGTACACGGTTCATTAGGTTTCTTTCAGTGAGCTCGTGAGGTACCCAAATGTCGAGCTTTTTTGTGTACCCAGTTTTTTTCAAATGCGCCAAAACTGTTTTGTGGTCAATTTCCAGTTCTTCAGCTACGTCGTAACTACTGGTATGCCGATCTTGCTACACTTTTTCAAAAATGGCATCCATTTTATCCGTAATAGGGCGACCAGAGCGACGTGCATCTTTGACATCAAAATTTCCGGATTGAAAACGCTTAAACCAAATTTGTGCTACTCTCACAGACACTACACTAGGTCCATAAACATCGCAAATTTTTTTCGCGGCTTGCGTTGCATTTTTACCTTTTTTGTAGTAAAATTTTAAAATGTATCGAATTTCTTCATTAGATTCACTCATCTTGACGGTACGAAAAACAAATGAAAATCACACATTTTCCTAATTTGAATTTGGAATTATGTTCTTTAAAATTTAAACTTTCAATGATACCAAAACCAGCCAGATACAAATAGTATAGCCAAAGAGATTTTATTACAAGTTCATACATACTATAATGCGAAAAGACTTGTTCCCCAACCTAATATTTTAAATAATGCACGTGATGCGAAGTTTATCATCTAGTCTAAACATTTATGTACATACAGATAAATAAAATTGGACTGTCTGTTTGTAATATTAAAATAACCGCTTTTTACTAAATGCATTATGGCTGTATACACGGTATATATGTACCAAAATAATTTTTTTTACAATCTTTGTCTGTCTGTCTGTTTGTTCCGGCTAATCTCTGAAACGGCTGGACCGTTTTTGACGGGACTTTCACTGGCAGATAGCTGATGTAATAAGGAGTAACTTATGCTACTTTTATTTTAGAAATTGTATAAATTTTTATTAATATATAATATTATATAATATAAATAAATAATAGAAAGTAACTATTCCGCGCGGACGAAGTCGCCGGCACAACTAGTTCCAAATAAAACTAGACTTATGTAGGTGCTAGCGAAGATCAGTGGTGGCCCAGTGGTAACGACCGGACCCTGACTTACGAGTTTTAGGTTGTGGGTTCGAACCCAGGTAGGCACTATAGTTTGTGTAAGTCATCACCGCTGCTCTCGAAAAAACGTTTAAAGTTAACATTGTGAGGAAGCCGGCATGTCCAAGAGCCAAAAAATCTAAAACAAATGACATCCACAACCCGCACTGGGCCTGCGCGGTGGATTATCATATGGCCCACTCCCTCCCACAGAGAGGAAGCCTGTGTCCCAACACTGGGCACCTTAGGGTGTGTACAGACCTGGTGAATGCGCCACCCGTGAGCCGCTTGCGAACTGCGCGCGTGCATTTCATGTTCGTACGCAGCCCCTGCGCCGTCCGCGCGCCGCTTGCGCGCAAGCTACGCGCCGTAGGTACTCGAGCGGCACAGGAGGTGCGCGCGTGCCGCTTAGGGTGCACCTCCCTCGCCCCCATATTAGTTCAAGCGCGAAAGAAACTATGTGCGCACGAGCAGCGCGCGCGCTGCACACGCGCCCCACTTAAGCCTTGCCGGAGTTGCACTAAAGCGGCACATCAAACGTAGGCTGTAACTGCACGCGAGCAACACGCGCGCAGTTCGCAAGCGGCTCGCGAGCGGCGCAAACGCCAGGTCTGGACGCACCCTTTTAAGCTGATTGTGATGTCTATTCATCCAGATTATAAGTTATTTATAAAACATGAAGCTCTAAAATTAACCAGCCACAATCTTCCAGGCTCCTCGAAGTGGACTGGCTAAAACACATGTGGAGACCAGACTCCTTCTTCAAGAACGCCAAGTCCGTGACCTTCCAAACTATGACCATCCCCAACCACTACGTCTGGCTGTCCAAGGAGAAGACGATCCTGTACATGGTGAAGCTGACCCTGAGACTGTCGTGTGCAATGAATTTCCTGATCTACCCTCATGATACTCAGGAGTGTAAGCTGCAGATGGAAAGCTGTAAGTACCTTTAACTTTTAAATTCATCAATCAAAATAATAATACTGTTGAGATATGTGATTAGGCAGGAAAAATGAAATTTCTAGACTGGAGCTGTAAAATGCGTATGTATTCCGAGAGAACAAAGAAGTGAGAAGAAAATATGTAGGTAGACTTAAAACTAATTCACCGTCGCACAAAACGCCTGATGAAGTCTTCAATGCAATATGTTGCACGAAGTTAGTTAAAAGTATGAATGTCTTTGATAGGTAATTTCAACATCTAAACAAATACTGACTACTAAAACTCAAAATAATGAAACCAGAAAATAGTCTCAGCCGAAAGCTGTGATCGTATGCTACTTTGCCCTAAACCTTTTGATCGCTTACTACCGTTAGAATGTATTGGTTTGTTAGGGTACGTAGGTGAGATACGACGGCTACGCCACGGCTTTGTGATGAGTATATTTTCATGTTTCTTCTATTCTTTTTAGAGCGTGATTATCCAGGATTTTAGTTAATTAACTTACTTTTTATTTAAATTATTTTAGGGTTTGCCAAAAAATCTATACTAAAATATAATGTGCTATTTGTGCCGTTTCATTTGATACCCAACACGACATCATTGGGATTCCGTGATGTGTGCCGTGAAGACTTTTATTTTGCTTACCGTACAAAAATTACAACTCTAACTAAAATCTTTTTACCTCAAATTTCCAAAACCGTAGCTACTGCAAGTGCAAACCCAAATTCAACAGAAAACCCGTCACTACAAAACAATAACCCCAACCTAGAAGTAGACCGCCAGCCATTCAATTCTCCTCGCCAAGTTCAATACCTATAGACTTAAACTTCGTATAACCATAAAAATATCTTCGAGAGTCCTCGAGCCAGCTCGTTATACTGTCATTGTGGCCGAGTGGCTCTCGGGAAGCGCCGACACAGCCTCTCTCTCTTCTAATTATAATCTATGTTTGACATTTTGTCTCACAGCTTTCATCTTTAGGTGATAGAGTATTTTTGGTCCTTAGTTTGATCAGCATTTATTAACCTTCACTGTATTTTGAGATAAAATCTTGTAGGACGGTTTTGGACCACTTACTTGTTGGCTTATTATCAAGTCCATATCTTGGTCTATACTATATACACCGTGATATTTTAGTCGTCTTACAAAGGTGGTCCGCTCTATGTATCCGTCATAAAATACCTCTAGGCGCGATTAAAACATTGATACCATTAATTAAGATAATAGGTACAAAGAAAAAAAAATAATGCTTTAGAACTATGAAACCCCCTCCCTGTTAATAATGTTTACGTATCAAACGGTAGAAGATATCTACCTACCTACCATTACATTCCATCATTAATTCCATCTCCATAACAGGGTGTTTCAAACTACGTCATGCGTCTTAGCAATATTTCATGTTTTTTTATTATGCAAATGTTCAATTTTCTAATTTTCTTTTATTAATAGTAGTAGATAGCAGTCATTGCGTACATGAAGTGGGCTGCCGTTGTAAGACGACTAAAATGTCACGGTGTATACTATAATATGTAATATTATACAGAGGTAAATATTATAAAGAGGTAAAGTTTGTGAGTTAAGTGAGTTTGTGAAGTTGTATGTCTGGATCTACTTAACCGATTTTGAAAAATCGGATAAAATTGGAGTGTCTGTTTGTAATATTAAAATAACAGCTTTTTGCTACATGCATATGAATATATATACGGTACATATACCAAAATAACATTTTTCAATGTTTTTGTCTGTCTGTCTGTCTGTCTGTTTGTTTGTTCCCGCTAATCTCTGAAATGGCTGGACTGTTTCTGACGGGACTTTCACTGGCAGGTAGCTGATGCAATAAGGAGTAACTTAGGCTACTTTTATTTTAGAAAAATACACGCGGACGAAGTCGCGGGCACAGCTAGTTACAAGTAAAAATGTTTACCGCCCAACGAAGTGGGCACGGGTCAGCTAGTATACAATAAGTACAAATACCTATATCATCGTTGATTGATATTCATCATTTCTATATCATCTGCCACCGGTTAACGACCAACGGCTTAACGTGCATTCCGAGACAGTCTGTTCTTGGTATATAAACAAAGTACTCATCCACGGGCCAACTACAGCGAGCGTAGCTTAACCTGATCGATTGACCCGTGAGGTTTTTTTACTTAGCCACAAGCCCCACATTCGTTGTTTCTATCTAAACACAACATCTAAGTTTTTAATTAAGAGGAACTTAGTCGTGGGCTTGAACTCACTGGTGGGCCGGGCTAAAAAGCACGCTGTCTCACCAAGCATCGTGTCCGACAGAGGTAGTACCACGTAGTACCAGTGAGGAGCAGTTAGAAGCTTGTCTACACGCACAACGTTATTGAGTGAGATGCAGGGTCATTTATAGTAGCAAAGGCGCGTAAAATATTGAGAACAGTCCTTCGGAAGATCGGGTTTTATGCAAAAACCACTGCATAAATCAATAACCAGTAAAGTTTATTGAACTTTTCAATAATTGAGCTTTGTTGGTACTAACTTGGTTTTTCAGATTTTACACTTCTTTTTATTACATAAACACGCACAAAGTTAGGTTAAATTAGCAAGAAAAACGAATCTCGCTTGGCTCCTAACTTTTTAATGGCTTTTTATTTTAGTATTCTGTTTCCGTACAGACAATATTAATATTGAGACAAAACCATACATATATTTCATTTTTGATGTACATTGTCGAACAGTGAAGTAATAAATACACTCCCGAAGTTTGTATGGGAAAAATGTGGACTAGATTCACCTTAACAATAGATATATATGATGCAAGCTTAGGTTTGTTGGATGACAGATTAATTTTCCAAAATTCTACGGGTGGTCAGCCCATAGATTCTGTCATTGTGATCCAGTAGCTCTTGCGAAGCGCCGACGCAGCCCTCTCCCTTCTATTTATAATCAACTAGTTAGCTTTTGACAGCAGTTTCGCCCGCTTGGAAGTCGTAAATGATCCCACGTGAACGTACTACCGGTATGTAAAGTACCTATCCTATATTCAGGTTATAAACTGGAGATGGACAAGACGAGCCCCACGGAGTACAGACATACATCTATTACAGTTAATTTGAATTAAACAAAAATTGAATTTTGAATAACTTTTTGTGCCTTATAGCACAAGTGGAGAAATAATCATAAATAAAAGTCTTCTGTTTGATTTTGCTCTAAAACACCTTTTAATGTTGCCATATAACAAATGGTAATAAGTAGTTATTTGGGGTTCTGATTTTTGTTTCCGATGTTCCGATTCTGATGTTTGTCGGCCCTGGTCCAGGCCATAGTTCGGAGCGAGGGTGCGGATTGTTCGAAAGAGATACCGCGGCCTCTGGCACACAGGTAACTGAGGAAACACGGGTGGGTTTTAGTCAGTAAAAGTCTGACACGCCCTCCCGCTCCACCCAGAGCGGGAGAAGTTATTTGATGATTTCCCACCCAAAAAAAAACCTGTCCCGGTGTCTGTAACGAAATCATGCATGTTAAATTTGACCCACTTCCCGGTTTCCGAACTTAAAATTAATATACATATGTATATCGCAAGACAATGCAATATTATGATGTCATAGAGCTGATCTGATGCTGGAGCTGGAAGGTGGCCATAGGAACTCAGCAATTAAACGACGCAACCTCATCGAGTTTGGGCTCATTTGATCCGTATTGACGAGTACTTTGATCCTACATATATGGTAACCAGAGTCTGATTCTGGAGCTGGAAGGTGGCTATAGGAACTCCGCAATAAAACAACACAACCCCATAGAGTTTGGGCACGCCATAGTTGCGGCGGTAAGTCCTCTCTTTGAGGAGTAGATTGAGAGGCGCCACGGCGTCTTCACCTTCCGCCTGACGTAAGTCCTCATTGTATACGGTTGTTTCGGGAAGTTCCTGTTTCAAATAAGGCTGGAGGAAACATCCGGGTGTTTTCACTGCATAAATCGCCCTGAGGATACGGCGAAGCATACGGTGGAGGTCTGCCCAGCTTGGGCGGAGCACCACCATGTCCTTGTGGAGGCGATCGACGGCGGCGATCTCTCGGGTCCGGCCCTGCTCCAGGCAATGTTTCGGAGCGAGGGTGTATGGGTAGCCGTCACCTTCTTCTGCGAAGCAGTAATGCTCGCGAAGAGGGAGGCGGCGCACGTGATGGAGAGGCAGTATGCGCCCTCAAGGCCCTAGTAGCCGCAGGAGACGCCCTGGGCGTCGGGAATTTCAAACTGATTCCCGGCCACCGTATGCGCGGGCTTGCGGATGGCGAGTAATGGGTAGCTCGCTCGCTGGTAAGGACCAAGTCCGAGTCGACGGCGCGTTGTGTTCCACGCGCGCCTCAAAGAGATGTCAGCATCAACTGATGGGGCCCGCAAGGGCCGACGCCTGCGGGTGCGGGTTGTTCGAAAGAGATACCGTCACCCCTGGCACATAAGCAACTGAAGGAACATGGGTGGGTTTTAGTCAGTAAAAGTCAGACACGCCCTCCTGCTCCATCCAGAGCGGGAGAAGTTATTTGATGATTTCTAGAATGATATGCTGAATAATATAATAAAAACTTATACTGTATATAATGTATACAGTATAAGTTTTTATATATATAGGTACAGTATATTCAAAGAGTTCAAGTTGGGCCGCCGTCGTGAACGGTCGCGTCTGCCCGCGCGCAGCAGATGTTGACTTACTTGCCAGACTTCGAAATCAAACCGAGTTTTTTGTGCGTCTCCGTCTGTGTCGCAATTTGTTATATTGGGTAGTATAAAACAAGGGAGCAAAAGTGATGTAAGTGCGCTTCAGCCTGCAGCGAAGACTGGCTGCTGGAGGACGAGTGACACGGCTGACCCCTGGCGGCTAAACCTGGTGAGATCGTTCCTAATATTTCAGGGATTTGTTCTATAAAACTGAGAACGACCGGCCGGCCGGTTCGTTGTGGGCCAGTGTGCTAACACTATATATAATAGGGCGGCACAAACTAATTTACGCTATTATTCTAGCGCAAAATACGGTACCTATCGCTCAAAACGCAGTACCTAAAGATTGTATTATTATAACTTGTAACGCCACGGTTACCGAAATTTGAGTCGGCCCACGGCTCATATGTGCTGAAGTGTACAAAAAAGTTACCCTTAACTCTTAAGTTCGCACAGCACGCTTTTGTTCTACAGATTAACCAAAAAAAAAGGTCAAGTCAGCCTCAGCCCCTTTGCACGTGTCCTGGACTTGCACTACAAACAAAAGTGTTTTCAAAAAATAATTTAATGGGCTTAACACTCGATCATAGGATTGTCAGTCAAGATCTCGCCACATATATTTGGAAACATCGACAGGATGATAGAATTTTCCTAGCACTTCTAAATAATATACATGATTTTATCCCTAACAGCATTCTCTTCTAGGAATAAAGGATAGCAAAATACATAACCGCACAATCCCTACTAATATTATAAATGCGAAAGAGACTTTCTGTATGTATGTTACGCTTTCACGCCTAAACCGCTGAACCAAGTGTCATGAAATTTGGCTGAGATATAGCCTAGAATATGGAGAGAGACATAGGCTACTTTCATTTAGGAACATACGCCATAACCGACTTCCACGCGGCCGGAGCCACGGTCAGGGGCTAGTTTAATATAACATTTTGTGGTGGCGAAGATATCATCATCGCCTTGTCCGAATACTATCTCGTAAATGTGCTCGGAAACAACAGAAACGCACAAGGGTATTCACCTATTGGCGAACTAGTACCCGCCAACAGCGACATCCTAAGTACAACGCCAAAACACCGCAACATGCCAATCCTTATAACCGGTAAAACACACGAGAAGAGCAAGAAAAATCCACGAAACCCCGGCCTCAAACGAACAGCCCCCAATTATCGAACTCATTAACACCGTGTGAAGAACAAGAAGCAAGCTACTCACACCGTTATCAGTCGTAATCGCAAACGACACTGGATACACAACACCCAGAAACAGACCTTTACCGCAATTAAACGCACTTGACCAGACCTGTGCATCGGCGCCTCAATACCAGTCAAAGAAAGAAAATCAAATAGACGCTGAACCTTCACGTAGCGGCATTCATATAGCCAACCTACAGGAAACAGGGTTGAACTCAGGAACATACATCTCCACACTGTGATTGGCACCCCTCAAGAAAAGCGAGTAACACACACCGGGGTCATATCAAGCACAAACAATGCAACTACGCAGCTCTCAACAGAAATTCTGTATAAATAAAATACGAAGACTGGATAACAAAAAAACTAGCAAATAAAGACATCATCCCAACGAGTAAAGACATCGAAATACCCTGGAACACAATAACGGAGGTTATTAAAACCGACCGCTGCTCAGGAAACTGATTCTTCAGCCAATTTAATAAAGAGACCATCGCTTAGCTCTTGCTAACCTACACAGCGGGAAACCGGATAATCCAAATAGGCATAAAAATAATGGCAGACAACACTCCAAAAGGAATATCAAGAAGAACAAAAACACGCAGAGCCCGCTTCACCGGACTGGGGACATTTCACACCGGAAAATGCAGGCAAATGCTCGACACGTTTTACAGGAACAACAAACAAAACGCCGAAGGAGATCCGCGTACATAAAGGTGTCCCCCAGGAAAACAAAAAAAAAGGAGCGAGGGCCTTTTCAGATACCAAATGTTAAAATAACAAAGCCGAACAAGTAATGGTAATCATCAATAAAAGCCAAACGAGACAGCTCCCGGAACGGACCAAGTGGTAACCGTGGTAACCGAACTTAACAAAACGATGCCCCAAATATAACAGGAAACCGCAACTATACACAAGAATAAAGCCTGGACACAGAATACAGTGCCGGACAAGTGGCTTGAAACCGCGCAGGTACTAATCCCAAAAATAAAAAACTAGAAGACGCGAACGAATATCGCTGCATAATGGTACTACAGAATTTACGCCAGATGCGTAGTAAAAACAAAAAAATAAAAAATAGACGATGCAATAACAGGACTAGGCAACTACCAAGCGTCCCTTTTAAACAATGGATCAACAGATTACCACATTTTATGCACGAAAGGGTCCTAGACGAGGAAGGATTTGCAAGTAAACGAATTTACGCTCGCCCTATCGCCCTTGTCATAGAAAACACCAATGTCGACTTAAAGACATTAAGGCATTAGGATAATTATTGCAATGAACTAACAAATCGATGACTAACAGGATAATCAAGGTATGCATGAATGTAAGAACATGCATCAAATGGAGTGGCCAGCAAAGCAATTGGATTATAATTATCAAAGGAAAGGGAGTTAAACGGGGTTGCCCTCACTCCTCTCGCCTTTTTACATTAGTCTCCGACGAAGTCCTTAGAACCCTTAAAGATGCAACCCATTTAATCAAACTAGATCAGGACCGCGTTTCACTCCCCCTGGTATTATCATTTGCGGACGATCTTATACTCATTGCAGATGATCTAGAAGGACTAGAGCGCATCTTATACCACACAAAACCTTTACTAAATACCGCAGGCCTCCAAATAAACGAAACAAAAACAAACATTCTAATTAGGGACCCCATAACATCACAGCAAACAATCAACGTGACCCTCAACGGAATAAGTATACCAACAATGGACGAAATAAAATAGCTAGGCACATACTCAAGCAGAAAAAGCACAATTAGAAAACGATGCCAACAGGCCACAAGAAACGAAAATCATTACTACCATTCATACTAAAGGCAAAGATGGACTGGAAGTTAGCTAGACTTATGTATCGAAGAGTTATCGTACCTTGTATGATATATGACTTAAAAGTATCGACCCAAGGTGAACAGATTAAGACTCAGAAGATATGAACGAGTTATCATGAGAGACTTGATTAACCACATCAGGAATAAACTAATAATTAAGAAAATGCACCAAATCTTAGACGAAAAAACCGTAACAAAACGCATCAAGAATCACAGGATGTGCTACTTAGCACACGTCTTCAGACGGGATAAACCACACCTATTGCAGGTAGCAATGCAGTACAGGGCCAAATCTAAGAACCTCGGACGACCTATTTACCCAAGGAATGACAATCTAAAACAAGCAATGAAATACTTCGACATGGGAATCAAGTTTTGAAAGGACATGGCTGGAGACAAAACTAAGATCAAGAAAGCGGCTAGCAATATCTACAAAAAACCAGAAACTGTTAGCTGCGAGAACTCAGAATATTACTACGAAAACAACAAAACAGAACATAGCGAAGCAACGGCATAGAAAAGAGCTAAGAAAACAATTGAACGTACCCAAGAAGCCCGACCTGAATCAACATGCCGGCGACGTCGTGAAAAGATGCCCTCCTATAAGTAAATACCACCCGTCTCTCCACTAGTCCAATGCTTACTCAAGGATGCATATCCGGTAGGCTCGCAATCCTTTCCTATCCTATGGGCACGTCTACCTGACCATTACCGCGCCCCCCGGTCTACTTCTTGATATGCAATGGCCTCTGTAACACCATGAAGCATGAGGCTCCAGGGGCTAGTGCAAATCTTGGGGTTCATTCGATTTATCGAGTCTGGTCAAGCCACGCTGGGATCGGTGCATTTCATATTCATATTCATATTCATTTCATATATAGGTACAGTATATTCAAAAATATTGACACATATTATGTGTCGATATTTTTGAATATTCAGTTTATACTGAGTTATTGACATTATTACAGCTTTATTAGATACCGTCCGAAAATTAAATTCATCCGGTTTTTAGTTACGGCCGACCATCAGAAACGATTTTTTTCATGTTTGTGGTTTGGTTTTTGTTCGTTATCAAGTATCTTTATTAGTAGGACGCTACTTAGACGGAAACGCAACCCGTTTGTTGCGCATGGCAACTAGGTAGTGATGAACAGCACACTTGAACTAGGAAAACCATCCTTACCTACCTATTACTGCGTTAACCAGTAACTGGGTTGTGGAGGTCAGATAGGCAGTCGCTCCATGTAAAATACATTATTATTCAGCTGCATCCTGTAAGATTGGAAGCCGACCCCATCATGGTTAAGAAAAAAATCTAAATTCGGTTACAATTTAGCGATGGCCTTTCACAAGCAAAACCCCTATTCAATCACAAATACCGCCATACTCGAAAAAAATACGCAAAAACAAAAATCACTCAGACCCATACCCGAACAATAAGAGCTACCTCTTCAAACCTGAGTAAAGTTTGTCGTGTGATACAGAAAATTATCGCATCGAGTGGCTTGTAAAATGTAGGCCAAGTGGACCAAGGGGGCTTGTGGGTCGAGCCAGCCCCGTCCTATCGCGAGATCAGGACTGAGGAGCCTATAAATAGAGCTGATGGGCGAAATGATGCTTGTCAGCTATATGCTCTCAAGAGTTGATGTGAGTGCGTTGTAAGGGGACGATTTTGTGTATGTTCGATATTTTTACACACTTTTTATCAGCATCAACTGTATGTTTGTTTGTAACCAACTCCTTTGGACTTCAAACCAAACCCATGCCAACCCCTTTGGTTTTGACCCATTTCAAACGGTCAGATTTCATTTAAAGTAGACTTATCGAGGACCGATGACAATTTAATTAAAAAAAATCAGAAAAAAGTCTGAAAAATCACGCTTTTGTATATGTATAACAGACCTAAAAAATAGAAAGTAAATAATAGTTTAAGAAAACTAAAAAACATGCTTTAAAAACCAAACTAAAAAGCAGAAAATAATTTCAAAAAAGCGTGGGCTGCTTGATATTTATTGATTATAAAAATACCTCAAAAAGTATTCCCCAGCTTTTTTGAAATTATTTTCTGCTTTTTTATTTAGTTTTTAAAGCGTGTGTTTTAGTTTTTTTAACTATTATTTATTGTACGATAAAATCATGTTTGTATCTAGTAAAGGTTATGGGGTGGATTACGTTATATTTTTATTTAATTATAGTACCTACTTACATTATGTCATGGCTTAGGCAAGTTACGCCGTTGGTCCCGGCTGTCTTTTGTGGATCTTTAACAGTATTTACGGGTTGTAAGAAGCCCGAAAGTCTGACAACCAGTCTTACTAAGGGGTATCGTATTACCCAGTAACTGGTTGTGGAGGGCAGATACGCAGTCGCTCCACCAACGGTCTCCTGAGCGTTTCATCAGATCGGTAGGACTACCCTCTGCTGCGCCACTGGGTAAGAAACCAAACCAGTTGATTGTTGATCTCCTTAGTACTAATACTAGTTATTATGTTACTTTGTTGTAACTAACACTATGGACTCCGGCCTGAACTAAAGAATTTGAATTTGAAAACTATAGAAAAATGAACTAGCGATGGGCGTTGAATCATCGAACCAGTTGAATCAACCGTTGATCTCTTGTCAACGTTTTAACGTTAAATGTTTATGAATCAACTAAACTAAATTTGCAACGTACCCAACGAACTGAGCAAAAAACTTACGTTGAAAATACCATCATCGATTCCGAGCGACAGTCATGTCGTAGAATTTGAACTCTAAGTAACGTACACAAGAGTTGATTTTGAAAATATTTATTTTAAGAAAATTATACCAATATAAGAATCGTTGTACGTCGCAGCGTTGAATAAAACCGTTCAACGAATGAACGGTTAACGTTACATGTCGACAATAGTTGCATGTTAACTCGTTGACGAATTTAACCAGTTGATAAACGTAAATCAACGTTGACGTTGCGTTAACGGGAAAACCGTCAACGACCTTTCACTAAAATGAACCACAGATAAACTACCAAAGTCTACGTAAATGCTGCAGTTCGTAGTTACATTTCATCTCCGTGAAAGCATTTCTGTGACTTTAATGAAGTAAAGAGACACGAGCTGCAAATTAACGGAAAACTGAGGATTTTTGCTTTTCGTCTGTGACAAAAATGAAGGCAAAATTTTTCAGTCTGGCTGAGAATCTGAAAAATCTCTAACGACGACTAAAAAAAGAATGTCGTGCAGACAAAAAGTCATAATTAGAGATCGCATATTCGGATGCATATTTACCTAAAGTTGAGATGTTGGCTAATATGGAATGCGCTTTTGTATCGAATTAATCTTAATTTAATTTATGTTTTTTATTTTTTTATTTGCATCGGGGCTTAAAGAAAAATCGACATACGTATAAAACTGGAATAGTTACATACAAGATAGGTACCATACGTAAACAGAGTGTCGCTATGGCGTCCCTACAAGCCTTTCGCAAAAATTGGGGCTATCAATAGCAAAAACAATTTTTCAAGCGACTGGTAGTTAACCGATTATCGACTGGTAGTTTCAGAGATTAGCGTGTTCAAACAATCCGTCAGTTTCAAATTAATAATATTTATATAAAAGTCTCGGTTTTTTCACAATGTTATCCTTCCCGACGTCAATGTCCAAGACGAACTAAGAAAGAAGGTACCTACCTACGAATTGAAAAAGTTACATTGGTAGTATTGGTAGTTACACTGTGCAATTTGTAGGAAATCTAATTAGGAAATCGAAGATGTAATTGCAATTAGAACAATTGGATTCGATTTAGTGAGATTGGAAGAGCACGACCGCACTACTTCCTAAATTGTTGCAACCCAATAAGTAATTCTACATCAAAATCAAAAGTCATTTATTCAAACTAGGCTGAGAGTCAGCACTTTTTGAACGTACGAAAATTACATAAGACAGTCCCCCAAAACGCCCGCCCTTCACCACTTCCTAGTGCTTTAGCTGGGATGAAGAAGTGTCGCAACAAACTCCCCAGCAGTACGTCGTGAGTAGTAAGTCTGTCCGATTTTGAATTCAATTTAGTCTAGTTTGATCACTAGCTTCCAACTTCCTAATAAGAGTGTTTCTAAATAGATATTCTACAAATTGGATAGCGTTATATGCACTTTACCTTTCACGCGTCCTCACCTTCCGCCTGACACAGGTCCTCACCGAACATGGCTGCTTCGGGAGGTTCCTGTTTCGGATAGGGCGGTAGGAAACGCCCGGGTGTTTCCATTGCGAAGATCGCCCTGAGGACACGGTGGAGCATACGGTGGAAGTCTGCCCGGCTTGGGCGGAGCACCGCCGTGTCCTCGTGGAGGTGATCGGCGGCGGCGATCTCTCGCGTCCGACCCTGGTCCAGGCCATGGTACGGAGCGAGAGTGCATGGCTAGCAGTCGCCTCCTTCAGCGAAGCAGTTATGCTAGCAAAGAGGGAGGTGGCGCACGTAAGGGAGATGAAGTACATGCGCCCTCAAAGCCGTGGCCTTCGCAGGAGACGCCCTGGGCGTCGGGAATCCCAGGCTGATTCCCGGCCACCGTAGGCACGGGCTTGCGGACGGCGAGTAATGGGTAGCTCGCTGTCCGGTAAGGACCAAGTCCGGGTCGACGGCGCGTTGTGTTCCACGCGCGCCTCAAATAGATGTCAGCAGCAACAGATGGGGCCCGCAAGGGCCGATGCCTGCCAGGGGTGCAGGTTGTTCGAAAGAGATACCGCGGCCCCTGGCACACAGGCAACTGAGAGAACACGGGTGGGTTTTAGTCAGTAAAAGTCTGACACGTCCTCCCGCTCCACCCAGAGCAGGAGAAGTTATTTGATGATTTCCCACACAAACAAAAAAACCTGTCAGGATTTGCTTCATTCATCAGACGCGAGGGCACTGGGCAATCGACCACGACAGCACGACCAAGCGATTATGTTACGTCATTATTATTTTATTTGTTTCATTATTGTTCCGTGTGATGCCGGACGTAAAAGAATAGCACCATCCCATTTCTTCCCGTGAGTGTCGTAGAAGGCGACTAAGGGACTTACTAGAGAATGGGCAGCAGCGTTCTCTATGCATTTGACCACCATACTGCGATCGCCAAACCGCCTGCCAAGCGTGGTGATTATGGCAAATCCCCCCTTTTGGGGGAGGCTTATGTCCAGCAGTGGACGTCTTTCGGCTGACATAATGATAATGATTATTATTTAATGTGGAAGTAAGCACCTCTTCGTTATGTCCACAGTATCCCACACGACGGACGACCTGATCTTCCAGTGGGACCCCGACGTTCCTCTCGTGGTGGACGAGAACATCGAGCTTCCTCAACTGGAGCTGGTCCAGAACACTACTGCTGATTGTACTCAGGTTTATTCTACTGGTAAGATATTAGTTTCAGTAAATTATAGTTTACTATACATGTGTACAGGGTGCCAGGGGCATCGACGCGCAAACTGTAACCTGTAATCTGAATAAAGCACATGAGTCTAGACCCATAGCGTATAAGAAAATCTGCTGATTCATAAAAAGTGCAATACCAAAGCGGTCAGAATGTAGGCAACGCAGGGGGTTCCAAATCATATTCTGAATCCATGGTTACAATTACGCGTACTTATTACTTATTAATTATACATTTTTTTTTTCTACTTTACTCTAAATTTTTTAATTGTACTTATTATTTTTTTATATTTTAGTTTTTAATTTTTTGCTTGTGTTTTTTTTATGGATCATGTGGTCTGCAATAAAGATTTTTATTATTATTATTATTTATTATTACGCTTCGATGTCCCTGCTGTAAACAAATCTTTGACAATATTTAACATCTAACTATTTACAGTAAGTAGGTAAATTGCTTCTCGGTTTAGCAGACAGACAGACGCGACGCGACAGCACGACGTGACAGCGCAGCGGAAATTGACCTACTAGACGTGCGTTGCGTAGTCGCGTTGCGCCGGTCTGCGGGAGTTTTGAGTTTCTCATTCCGTTGTCACGTATCTTTCAGCAAAAACGTCTTAGACAACCAGACAAACACACTAATATACTTATTAATCTTACACAGAACCCTAATAATCGGCAATCGTTTATCTTCTGATAAACAATTGTAAAGTAGAATTTGTGAAGAAAACAAAATTGCCAGACATTTCTAAGCACACTAAACTTGAACGACATTTTTTTAAATTATGTTACAAAGATATTTATTCGTTGGACCCTAACCGAACCTACCATAGATACACACGGCTACACATCAAGCTATATATTTCCAGTTTACGCTGATCTCGCACTGTACGGAAATCCTATACAATGCGAGATCAGCTTATACTGGAAATGCATAACATGATGTGTAGCCGTGTGTACAAAGATAACTTTAGACATGCCCAATTGCGCATACATTGTCATGGTATAGGCATGTGGGACGGGGGAATGAGGAAAAGGTCGTGAGCTTGAGTAAGTATGAATGTCGATGACTTTGAGAGTAGGGGGAGACCAAAGAAACGATGGATGGACGGTGTGAATGATGATATGGGGGTGTCTACCGAGATGACGACTAATTTAGAAGTATGTAGAAGGAAAAGACTTGTTGCGCCGACCACAAATAAATTGGGATAAGAGCAGGAGAATGATGATGATATAGTAATAGTAATATTATAGTAATAATAGGAATTTATTCGTATCAACCAATACAGCTACTTAAGGTGAACCTAGTCCACATTTTTCCCATACAAACTTCGGGAGTATTTTACTCCACTGTTCGACAATGTACATAAAAAATTAAACATGGTATGATTTTGTCTCATTATTAATATCGTCTGTACGGAAACAGAATACTAAAATAAAAAGCCATTAAAAAGTTAGGAGCCAACAAAAATGAGTTTTTCTTGCTAATTTAACCTAACTTTGGGCGTGTTTTAGTAATGAAAGAAGTGTAAAATCTGAAAAACCAAGTCGGTACCGACAAAGCTCAAATATCGAAAAGTTCAATTAACTTTATTGGTCATTGATTTATGCAGTGGTTTTTTCATAAAACCCGATCTTCCGAAGGATTGTTCTTAATTTTTTACGCGCCTGTTGTACTATAAATGATCCTGCATCTCACTCAAGAATGTGGGGCGTGTAGACTAGCGTCTAACTGCTCATCACTGATACTACCTCTGTCGGACACGATGCCTAATGAGACAGCGTGCATTTTAGCCAGGCCCATCAGTGAGTTCGAGCCCGCGACTAGGTTCCCCTTAACGTTACACAGGTACAATGACTTAATTGTAAATTTGTAAGCATAGCACTAGAAGCTATCGTAACTTAACCCTTGCTAAGTTATAAGGATTACTTGTATTAAGGGCACAAGTCCTAACCCTTGGTTCATATATTTCAAGGCATTGCAAATAGATACAGTAGGTAGGTACAAAGAGTAATGTCTAAGACACCAAGAGTTCTGGGCAATCGACATTAGATAGGCTCTATTCAAAGCCTTGATATCATTACACAAACAAACAATACTGTGTCAAAAATTAAGATCAATTGCCACCAAATCTCTCAAAAGCCAGACTTTTAAACCTATTTCAACAAGTTGTGTAAAGATTATCAAATGAAACTAGGTCAAATTGCGGATTATAGCTATGACCGTCATTTTACTGCTAATTCTGTTTGATGGAATAGTTCATTTCTAATGTTATCTTTTAATCCGTTGATAATTACGGCTAATTAGGTATGCAGTCAATACGATGGAGAAAGGCCAAATGTATTTGTTAATAGCCACCTACATATTAAATTCTGGAAAATGATCTAATTTAACATTAAGGGGAATCTAGTCGCGGGCTCGAACTCACTGATGGGCCTGGCTAAAAATCACGCTGTCTCACCAGGCATCGTGTCCGACGGAGGTAGTATCAGTGATGAGCAGTTAAACGCTAGTGTACACGCACAACGTTATTGAGCGAGATGTAGTATCATTTATAGTACAACAGGTGCGTAAAAAATTTAGATCAGTCCTTCGGAAGATCGGGTGTTATGAAAAAACCACTGCATAAATCAATGACCAATAAATTTATTGAACTTTTCGATATTTGAGCTTTGTCGGTACGGACTTGGTTTTTTAGATTTTACACTTCTTTTATTACTTAAACACGCCCAAAGTTAGGTTAGTAAATTAGCAAGAAAAACGAATCTTTGTTGGCTCCTAACATTTTAATGGCTTTTTATTTTAGTATTCTGTTTCCGTACAGACAATTTTAATAATAAGACAGAACCACACCATGTTTAATTTTTGATGTTCATTGTCGCACCGTGGAGTAATACACTCCCGAAATTTGTATGGAAAAAATGTGGACTAGATTCACCTTAAGGAAATTTCTCGCCGGCTGGTCGACGCTTCACGTGACCAGAGGGCTGGGTCGTTCTTTGGTCAAAGAATTAGCATTGCTATTCAACGTGGCAATGCTGCCAGTCTTCTGGGCACGTTTCCTGATGACAGCGATGCGGACGAATACTTCGACGCCTAAGTGTCCTTGTGTTTTTGTATTTATTTAGTTTAAAGTCAGTTGTATAACTTGAATTTTCTTACATAAATAAACATTTCATTTAACATTTGATGACTCATGGAAGGGACTTTGAATAATCGCAGGTGATTAAGTAATCAGTCCCAATTAATTATAAATTACAAAGAAATTCTGAGCAGTGGTGGCCGCCTGGTATCGACCCCGACTTAGGAATTGTAGGTCTTGGGATCGATCCTAGGCAGGCGCTTTATTTAAATAAGTGTGAATAATTTCATCACCACTACTCTCAAAACAATGAAGGAAAATATCATGAGATAACCGGCATATCCTGATACTGTAACGGTTTACCAACAGTCGATTGGTCCGTGAACCGTTGGTCAACATTATCATTAAACCATTAACTTTTCATCCAAGGAACTTTTCACCGACGAACATTTCGCCAACAGAACTGTACGTCAGTAAATGCTTAACCAACAGAATGTTTTAACCAATAACTTTTCACCCAAAGAACAATTGGCCAACAGACACCTCTCAGATTTTTTGAGTCCCTCGATTTCTTGCAAAAATTTCTATAATGATGTTAAGTTTTGATTTAAAAAAAGTAAATGCATACTTTTGCATAGTTTAAAAACTTATAGTGAATAAAAATGAAAAGGTAATACAGATGTGACTTTTATTTAATGTGATATTTATTAAACAATGGTTATTAAACATTGAAAATACGCAAGACGTCTCCAGGATCGACATCAGGTGGTGGTGTAACTGAAAAACACGTCAGGTGTCTAAGGGTTAAACAAAATGCTGCATTAAAAGTATTAATTAAAAAAAGTACGTAATCGTTGGTGACCTAAGTCATCAACACATACATTGCAGCTCCAGAATGATTGATGATGTTATAACGATCGACCGATGGTGGAATAACCGTCTAACTTGATTAATATCCTGACCTGGCTGATATCGATCAACAGTTTACAGTACAATTTGTTTGGAAAAATACTTTAGAAAATCCTATTGACAAAGTGTTGGTAAACACTTCTTCTTAATCGACTTCAAAAAGGGGGAGGTTGTCAATTCATCCATTTGTTTTTTTTTTCTATGTTTGATATGCAAAAAAAACAAAAAAAAAAAAAAAAACTTTTTTCTGACATTGTTGGTCATTTGGTAGCAAACACGCAAGAGCGCGTTCGATTCCCAAGTCAGGCGAAGTGATAACGGGTTTTAACATTAGGAATTTGGCAGAAAAGAATCAGAATTCCCGCCTATAGCAAAAGGGTTGTTCCTTTTATGTGGCTTGTATCACAACGTGCATGAGTTTGGTTTTATATGACTCTTTGTGGCTAACTATTAACAGCCGATCTGTGTCAGTCCTTACCGGCTGTCAGAAGCTTGAAAGTCTGACCACCAGTCTTACCAAGGTACATCGGCTGCATCCGGTTTTTTTTCGCCTTGTTTTTTATTTCACTTGTGGGTTTTGTTTTTGTTTTGGATAATGTATATGTTTGTGTTTTATTTTTAAACAGTATCTGCGATTGGATACAGACACTGTCTTTTTGTTGAGGCTTTTCGCAATGGTGATATAGTAATTCGCATATTGATCGCATATTGTAGTAATAAATAATATAGTAATAAATAGATATAGTAAAGTATAAGGTATAGTGATACATATTTATATTTATATATATTTTAATTATGTGCCGTTAAAGCTCTTGAGTTGGCTCATTATTTTTGACACGTATTTGACGTAGGCGTCAAAGACATCCTTGCTTGTTTCGCGTTAGCATCCTGATGTCATATAACCTGATACCAAATCTCTCTGAGATTGCCTGTATGCGATCCATGGCGAATCTGGGGCAATCCCTGAGGAGATGGTCAAGGGTTTGTATCGTGTTGTCGTGGCAGGAACAATTGTCATCGTCAGTTATTTGGCTGCATCCGGTTAGGCTGGCAGTCGACCCCAACATGATTGGTAAAAGACTTGATTGGCAAATTATGACATCACCTTCACCGTACTCTAGGAATACAGGCGTATAATATTTGTACAGCAATAGTAGTTGAAGACTACTAAGATATTTTGAATGCTGCTTGTTTCAGGTAACTTCACCTGCTTAGAGGTGATCTTCAAGCTGAAGCGGCGGCTGGGATACCACCTGTTCAACACCTACATACCTACCTGCTTGATTGTTATCATGTCTGTAAGTTTACACAACTAAATGCCTTATTTTTTTTTTAAACTTAATGAATTTAAAATTATTATATGTAATAGCTTCTGCCCGCGACTTCGCCCGCGTGGTATGTCGATTCAAAGTAGCCTATCTTCTTCTCGTCGGTCGGGCAGTGTTGTGTTACCTATTCGATTTTCCCATCTGCCATCTAGATTTGTGCCCAAGGCTTTCCGCATTCTCTACGTCCCCTAAGAAAAGACGAACGCGATATAGTTTTTTGAAGCCAATTTTCTGTATGTCCCCTCATAACGACGAATTCCATGGCGTTATTGGCTACCTTAACGTTAAGCCATAAAAACCTGTAAGATGTCCACTATCCAAAATAATCTCCTAAGGCGGACAGGTCTCTTTAGGACCATGAAATAAAAAAAAACTGGTAACTCATATTTTTCACCACGACCTTTTTACTTTGCCTCCAGTGGGTATCATTCTGGATCAAGCCGGACGCAGCGCCGGCGCGCGTCACGCTCGGAGTGACGTCACTGCTGACGTTGTCGACGCAGCACGCCAAGTCGCAGGCGCAGCTACCGCCGGTGTCCTATCTGAAGGCGGTTGATGCCTTCATGTCGGTGTGCACTGTGTAAGTATTGCTTACGTTTGAGCTGAAGTTGTTGTAGAGAGCAGTGGTGGGTGCTGGCTCAGTGGTAACGGCCGCGACATATGAGCTGATAGGTGGTAGATTTTGCAGCGTCAATGAAAGGCGAGGGTTAGCGACACACTGTTTTATTGAACAAGTTATCAATCTACCCACCACCATACAAATATCATACCCGCAACATACGGTACAGGTTTGAACCCCGAGAGGCGCTTTACTTCGTCTAAATTATTTCGACACCACTGCTTTCAAAAAGGTGAAAGAAAATATCGTGAGGATACTACTAGAACTACTAGAACCAAAAATTCGAAGACATGTGACATCTACCAAACCGCACTGGGCCCGCGTGGTGGATTACGGCCCACTCTCTATCACTGAGTGGAGGCCTGTGTCCCAGCAGTGGGAACATTTATAGGCTGCTTATGTAAGTGGCTGTGTGTATGTATGTTATTTGAACATTGTAGGCCTTACAGACTAGATGTATAGACGATTTTCTATTCTTTATTTTCATTCCTCTAAGTACCTGGTACTTATTGACAGGCCTGTACTGTCGTCCCATACCTATTATCACTGTAATTTGAAAACATTATAAAAGCCAATTATTTTTAAAAGAGTAACCGTGGAGTTTCTTGCCGGCTCTTCTCCATAGGAAGCGACAAATTGGAACCGTGCACCTAGCTTCTGACGTTTCATAAGTGCCCTTGCAGGTTTATGTGAAATAAAATATTTTGATTTGATTTGATTGATTTGATTATTGTTGGGCATTTGTTCCATCTCGAGATCATTTTTTATTTTATTATCTCCCTTTCTAATTTCAGTTTCGTATTCATGGCGCTGATGGAGTATTGCCTGGTCAACATCGTTCTAGGAGACGGCGCTAAAGTTAAGGTAAGATGAAATCTAATTTTTACAGTCTAGCCAAATTTAAATGGGCTAAAAATGGAGATGCAGGACTTGTTCCTGAAATTAATTTTTGGGACCAGGAAAACGTTCTAGAAATTGTAGAGACAGAGCTGGGGTAGACAAGCAGTTATTACGTTGCATTGCCATAGATAAAACCAGATAGCAGTGGTATAGGCCCTGTCTAACGAGTTCGAACCTAGAAAAGCACTTTCCTGTGTGTATTTCATTTCATTAGCACTACTTTCTAAACGGTGAAGGAAAACATCGTCAGGAAATCGGCATGTCTTAAAATTAAAAAAGCAAAAACATTTGGCATCTACGTTATCTACCAACCCGCACTAGGCCTGCCTGGTGGATTATGGCCCACTCCCTCTCACAACGAAGGCCTGTGTCCCAGCAGTGGGAATAGAAGAGGCTTATAATGCTATTATGCATAGACAAAACCTTCTTTTTTTTTCTTCAAAAAAAAACGTTGCCCCACACTAGGAATTACTCCTGTATTGTGGGTGCGTTTACAAACATTTAAATTCACATATACAAACAGCCAGACCCGGAACAACTATTTGTAGGTCATACAAATATTTGTTCCATGCGGGAATCGAACCCGCTACAGGCAGCACAGCAGTCAATCGCTTAACCACTGCGCCAACCGTGCTGTCTATATAACCTGGATGAGGTTAGGAGATAGGCACAAACAAACAAAGAGACGCCTATGCTTTGTGCGTAGTTGCGCTGTTGATGACTGACAGATTCTTTCCATATTCCAGGATGCACAACAAGCAGCCAAGGCCAAGATGCGAGCCATCGGCATCGACAGATTCTCCCGCGTGTTCTTCCCGCTTCTCTTCTCTGTGCTCAACGCCATCTACTGGATACACTTCGCGCAGTATATCTGATGGACTTAGATGTAGCTGTCCATATTATTTGCTCATTAATTTAGAACGGGACAGGGGCTCTACTCTCTTAGCACGAAGTCCGTAGTTTCGGCTGAGTTACGGGCGTTTCCTATTGCTCATCACTAGAGATCGGATAGTCGGATGCATATTTACCTAAAGTTGCGATGTTTGCTAATATGGAATGCGCTTTGGTATCGAAATAATCTTAATTTAATTTTTGTTGATTTTTTTTACTAACACACACCACCCGCTCCCTTACACCCTACATACATATATTTACATATAAATAAAAAATAAAAAAAATAAAAAAGCTATATATATAAATAAAAATAAAAAAGCCTATATACATATATTTACATATATGTATATAGGCTTAAACATTAATTCTAAATAAATATGTATCTGAATAGTTTTGCGATGCTAATAATTTAGAAGTCGCTTCCATACTATACACTTGACTAGTTATGCATTCCCGGTGTTCCTGGCATCAAAATATGTTTTTAAAAGCCGCTTCCATACTTTCATAACCAAAAATTTACTTTAGGTAAATTTGCATCCGAATATCCGATCTCTACTCATCACCTGCGGATATTTGGAGCCCGAACTAAGAATGACTGACAACACGATATGACAGTTGTCCTTACTCCCGATGTACTTTTGACCGTCAGAAAAAGTTAATTAATCGGGAGTAGGGTTCATTCCGAGGTATCGATCTGTTTCCGGATGAACTCGTATCTTCGTGGACACTCGAGAGTAGCCCCCCTAAAACTAACTTACGTCCATTATACACGGTGAAATTTTAATGGTCGTTTTCCCGCGGCAGAACAACTTGCCATAAGGAGTACTTTCGAAGTAGTAAAATTAAAAAAAACAAAGATTTTTTTTTTTGTTTTCAAATAATTTAAAAAATATTCATCAACTCGATAAAAGAGTACTCAATAGTAACACTAGAGGTAACTTGTAGGTACTACTCGAATCGCACGCGCCACCGACAGAGGGAACAGCGATGCATAAATGTTTAAAGTAAAATAAACTCTCGCACCACGTAGTGATTTTTCACAATGGTTAATCCGCCATTTTTTGTTTCTAATATTTTATTTGTTTATAAAACGATTGTATTACCAAGAGAAAACCATTTCGCTGCGGGAAAACAACCATTAAAATTTCACGGTGTATATTTATTTTATATTATTGTATTATTTTTTTTGTCCTGATAGATTTAGCTTGGACAGTGAAATTTATGAATCAGGCACTAGTGTACCTTCTCATCAGATATACAGATCTTCATCAGCGTTTATCGTAATCTTTATCAGTTTATTGTTTCATGAGCACATTAATATATTAATTATGAAGCAGATGGCAGGTCAAAATGCTTTTCCTGTGTATATTTTTACTTGCAAAAAAATCTGTCGAAGAGCTGGGTCTCAAGTCTGCTATTACAATAGCGTCAGAATGGTCTATCATTAATTTCATAATCGTTGATTTTGACAAGTTTGGTAATCTATTAATATAATGGCGTCATTATGACTTTCCAATGATCAGCCACTGACACTCCATTGAAAGAAATGGCATTTATTGGTAATCTCGTACATAAAGACAAATGAATGACTGACTTAGGCGGTAATCTGCTAAAATTTAAAACCAAAAAAAAATTGGTTGCCTGTAAAGTCGGTATACGGGCGAAAGTTTTACGTGACAACGACTTTGAGTGGTAAAATAATTTTAATGTGAATATTCATTCGTATAGTAGGAAGAAGGATGAAATAATAGTAACAATTTAAAACATTTATTTATACAAAGAATTATATTTAAAACATTAATTTATACAAAGAATCTCGCACTGAATTTCATATTAACAAAATTTTATTTTTACCTTTACACATACATACGTATTTATATACAAATATACATACAATAACTTGCACTTTTTATGTCTGTCTCTCTCGCTCTTAGGCGGGCTAACCATGCCCGAGTGGAAGGGACGCGTGCCTCTCACTCGCTCTCATTGTGAGCGCATAACGTGAGCGGAGCGTAACGCAGTTTCTTGAAGTGTCACCCGGCAAACCAATTTATAAGACGTTGTCACGTCAAAATTATATGTAAAAATATATATAAATGAAATCGGGCATGAATAAATATTCAAATTTAGTAGTAGTTTTTGGAAAATCATTTCTACTAACGGATTTTATAATAATGGCAATACGACAATGCCATTATGACACAATTCTATTACGACACCATTGACCGACCAATGATCGACCATTATGAATTTAGCAGATGCAGACGAACAGGGCCGCAAGTCTGCTATTACAATAGTGTCAGAATGGTCTATCATTGATTTCATAATTGTTGATTTTGACAAGTTTGGCAATCTACTAATATAATGGTGTCATTATGACTTTCCAATGGTCAGCCACTGACACTCCATTGAAAGAAATGGCATTTATTGGTAATCTTGTACATAATGACAAATGAATGACTAACTTAGGAGGTAATCTGGTAAAATTTAACACTAATAAACTAGTAAATAATAAGTAAAAATGTATATAAATTAAATCGGGCATGAATAAATTTTCAAATTTAATAGTGTTACGAGACCATTGACCGACCAATGATCGACCATTATGAATTTAGCAGATTACGAACTTTTAGCAAAATGACAATGGGCTCGTGTTGGAATGACGAATTTATAAAATAGCAGACTTGGGCCCCAGGGCCTCAAGTCTGCTATTACAATAGTGTCAGAATGGTCTATCATTGATTTCATAATTGTTGATTTTGACAAGTTTGGTAATCTACTAACATAATGGTGTCATTATGACTTTCTAATGGTCAGCCACTGACGCTCCATTGAAAGAAATGGCATTTATTGGTAATCTCGTACATACTGACATAATAAAAATATATATAAATGAAGTCGGGCATGAATAAATAAATGTTCAAAAGTAGTAGTTTTTGGAAAATCATTTCTACTAAGGGGTTTTATAATAATGGCAATACGACAATGCCATTATAACACAATTCTATTACGAGACCATTGACCGACCAATGATCAACCATTATGAATTTAGCAGATTACGAACTTTTAGCAAAATGACAATGGGATCGTGTTGGAATGACGAATTTATAAAAATAGCAGACTTGGGCCCCTGTTAGCAAAATGACAATGGGATCGTGTTGGAATATCGAAGTTATATAAATAGCAGACTTGGGCCCCTGAGGGAGCCGTCCTGTTTCTGCAAACCTGTATTAGCTATGGAGGAACACCGTCGAACAGTCTGAACAAGTTTTTTGGTGAGTATACACCTGAACATCGATATACAAACTTCGAGCTTCCGCTAAAGTATCAGAAAGCTACTTAAGTATTTCATTATCATTTTCGAAAATCTTTGAACTTACCCTTTAACTTTAAATCACAAGTCGAAGGAAATTGCTTATCTTACTATAGATAAAGCTTCACATGTTTGAAAAAACCGTCTGCTCAACAACCGTATCTGCGTACAGTCAAAATGAAAGGCATTGCCATTGTGTGTTACGCAGCTACCCCATTTATCATTATGGACTCATATTGTGTTAACTATCCAAATAATAAGGATTCTGTTAAGGACAGTGTTTGTTCCTCTTAAAAATCTTTTCGTAAAGTGTGTTTTAAGACTTCTTTTAAACGATTCGTTTGAAATATAGGTTAGTTACATATATTTCAAACGAATTATGGAAATAATTACCTACTTGCTACCTATTTAATTTATCAGTAAATCATAGAAACTCTATGTCATTACTGTCGCGGTTACTTAGATACTCTGAAAATAATTTACTATTTGCAGCCAATGAGATAGGACCAAAACTTGTTACTGCAAGTTAGTTCATTTGGCAATTGGCATACCTAACCTTTTCAATAAAGACAGCCAATTCTATTTGTCATAACATTCTCAAAAGTGGGTAGTTTTTACACAACGTCACGCCTGTACCTAATCGCTGAAGGGTTAGGCAGAGGTATACCTACAGCAGTATAAGATTTAGCGGCTGAATCAGTAAACTGTAAAAATAATATTTACATTATCAACTACGCTTATACGCTTATGACGTCTGTTAGGTGTTTCTGTAATGTTTTCATAAAGATAAACCTATTTTCCATGTTTTACCTATTAAGCTTGAGTAAAGGTTCCCGCAGACAGGCTGCGACGCATCTTTAATAGAACAATTTCTATGAAAACTTCATGGAAATTGATCGCTTAGAATTGCGAGACGCCGTTGCGTTAGGCCTGTCCGCGGAGGCCTTAAATTGACCTCACATGAATATTTATAAAAAAATAGAAATGTTGGATTAAATGATGTCCGCATCAATTCGGCCTGGGGAGCTGACTTTGAGGCATTTAATTGCATTAGTAGGAATGGGCAGAACTATTTTCAGAGTATAAATCAGGATTATTGATTGCGCACAGGTGCCCATGCAGTTTTCCCTGAGCAATTGTGTGAATAATAAATTATTGCTCCTTGAAAATGTTTGCGGCCTGCAATATAGGGAGTGTACGACTAAACGCCGACAGACGCTTCGCCGACAGACTGAACACCGACAAGACTTTACTTCGACGAGACTCTTCGCCGACAGGACACTTCGCCGATGGGACTCTTCGCCGACAAGGCTCATCCTTGCGCTATTACTAAATAGTCAAGTAACTGCCACTAACATGGAAGTAGCGCTCGCCGGCCGCTGCCGCGGCACCGCTCGGTTCGCTCGCTCGGCTCGCGCGCGGTTTTTCGCAATTCTAACCTAACTTAACCTATTACCTACCTGATGAGCCCTGTCGCCGAAGAGTCCTGTCGGCGAAGTATCCGGTCGGCGAAGAGTCCCGTCGAAGTAAAGTCTTAAGGCTTCTTCAAACAGCCGCGACGCGACAGCGCGACGCGACGAGCCTTTATCGTTGTTCAGTCTGTCGGCGTTTGAAGTTTTGTCGTACACTGAATATATTTAAGTACATAGCATGGTACAAAAGGGAGGAGACCTATAATCAGCTGTGGGTGGAATAAGGCCAATGATGCTGATGAGGCAGAACTTACAGCACGTCGTAAAGTACATAATCAGCCTATAATGTTCCCACTGCTGAGGTGTCCTAGCAGTGGGAGCATGGGAGCATAGGAAGCCTGTGTAGGCTTCCTATTCCTGTGGGCATTAATCCACCACGTAGTCCAGTGCGGGTTGTTGAATGTCATATCTCTTAGATTTTTTGTTTCTAAGACATGCCGCGGTTTCCTCACGATGTTTTCCTTATTATTGACTGTTTTCGAGAGCAGTGGTGATGAAATAATTTACGCAAAGGAAAATGCCTGCTTGGTTTAAAAAAAACTAAAAAATCACGCGTTTGTATTTAGCAGAACTAAAAATAAATAATAGATAAAAAAATCTAAAAAACACGCTTCAAAAACCAAACTAAAAAAGCAGAAAATAATTTCAAAAAAGCGTGGGGTGCTTTTTTGAGGTATTTTTATAATCAATTAAATCAAGCGCCCCACGCTTTTTTGAAATTATTTTCTTCATTTTAGTTTGGTTTTAAAGCGTTTTATAGATTTTATATCCATTATTTATTTTTCATATAAACTTAAGTACGTGGGCACTTATGAAACGTCAGAAGATAGGTGCACCACGAACCGACGACCTACACCTCGTAGGTCGCGGCCGTTACCACCGGGCCATCACTGCTCCTGACGTCGAAAACCGAAAAAGTATATGATTGCAAATTGTATTAGAAGATATTCATTGATCAGCCATTAATGTTGTCTTAATTCTAGTCTTATGTACATAATACGGTGAATAAGTTATTTATTTTGTAGTAGCTAGATCTAGTCAAGATAAAATAAATCTCATAAACTTTAATTAGGTTAGGTCTTGTTTTATTTTCATCGTTTGACTTTGAGAATGTTAAGATTTTATGAAAAAGTTTAACACTTAATCGATTATTGTACAAACCATAAAGATATTGAAGTTAATAATTATGTTGTATCATTATAAAGATTTATGTGAATAAATAATATATTATTCGTTTTACATTGTCGTTTCTTTTGACGAACTTTGAAGGAGATATATATGTTTAGAACCGACAGAACCTTGTGTAGGTAGAACTAAGCGTATATGGCAACGCATTTGGTAATGCATCTGTTATTGCAACATAGCTATTCACAACCATTCGATACACTTCGTTGTCGTAGGAGTTCTATAAACACTGTTCGCAAACCGAAAACCCGAAAATGTTGTCAGTTTAGATCAAATAGACGACCGCTATGCTTCCTACAGCTGTTTGCTGTCGGTGACAAGGCAAATCAGGTTATCGAAAGGTGTCATTTTCGAAACGACAGCTTGTCGAATGCTTGTGATTATGAATAGCTATCCAAATATCCAGAACCACGGGATTTCCATGCCCTGCGGACTCTCAGTCCGCTTACCGGCCCATCGTGCTGCTCGACGAGGTGGGCAAGCTCTTTGAAAGAGTAATTTCAGACCGCCTCGTCGGGCGGCTGGTGCAAGTGGGGCCAGATTTGGCGGAGAGCCAGTTTGGTTTTCGCAGGGGGCGATCCACGGTGGATGCCATCATGTGCGTGCGAGCCCTCACGACGGGGGATGCTGTGGCTCAGGGTGGGGTCATCTTCGTGGTGTCTAGACATCGCCAATGCCTTCAACACCCTGCCCTGGAGTTGCATCAGGGAGGCAGCCCGGTATCATGACATCTATCGGATGCCGACCTACCTCTGTTGCGTGGTCGAGTCCTGTTTGACGGACAGGGCCGTCATCTAACCCGGTCACCAAGGAGAGTGGAACTGGCGAGAGATGTCGTGCGTAGTCACAGGGATCGGTCCTGGGGCCGCATCTGTGGGACATCGGGTACGACTGGGTGCTGCTCGCCTACCTCCCTATCAGCATCAGTGTAGTTTGCTACGCAGTGTAGTTTGCTACGCTGACGATACGCTGGTCCTGGCGCAAGGGAGGTTGTACCAGGCGGCTGCCGACTTAGTGATACACGGGGTTGCGACAATCGTCGATAGGATCCGACAACTGGGACTTCACGTGGCCTTGCACAAGTCCGAGGCCATGTATTTTCATGGTCCTCGGAATGTGCCACCGACGGGTTCCCAGATAACGGCAGGAGGGGTTCATATCGGCGTCGAGTCAACGATGAAGTACCTGGGACTCGTCCTCGACAGCTGGTGGAACTTCGCGGAGAATTTCCGACGTTTGGTTCCCAGACTGGAGCGGGCCGGGGCTGCCTTGAAGCGGCTCCTGCCCAATGTAGGGGGGCCAAACGCCTCCTGCCGGAGGCTCTACGCGAGGATCGTGCGGTCTATGGCCCTATACGAGGCACCGGTGTGGGCGCCATCATTGAGACGCCAATCACGCCCGCTGTTTGAAGGCGTCCCATACGGTCATGAACATTCGGATGGTCCGGGGATACCGCAAGATCTCCGGTGAGGCAGCGGGCCTCCTTGCCGGATTACCGCCATGGGATCTGGATCTGGATTTTCCTGTTTCGTTTATGGCGGGAAGAAACGCCCAGGTGTTTCCATTGTGAAGATCGCCCTGAGGACACGGTGGAGCATACGGTGGAGGTCTGCCCGGCTTGTGCGAGCACCGCCGTGTCCTCGTGGCCTTATCGGCGGCGGCGATCTTTCGCGTCCGGCCCTGGTCCAGGCTATGGTACGGAGCGAGAGCGCATGGGTAGCCGTCACCTCTTTCTGCGAAGCAGTAATTCTCGCGAAGAAGGAGGCGGCGCACGTGAGGGAGAGGCAGTATATGCGCCTTCATGGCCCTAGCCTCCGCAGGAGACGCCCTGGCCGTCGGGAATCCCAGGCTGATTCCCGACCACCGTAGGCGCGGGCTTGCGGACGGCGAGTAATGGGTAACTCGATGTTCGGTAAGGACCAAGCACGGGTCAAAGGCGCGTTGTGTTCCACGCGCGCCTAAAATAGGTGTCAGCACCAACTGATGGGGTCCTCAAGGACCGATGCCTGTCAGGGGTCCAGGTTGTTCGAAAGAGGTACCGTCACGCCTAGCACACAGGCAACTGAGGGAACACTGGTGGGTTTTAGTCAGTAAAAGTCTGACACGCCCTCCTACTCCATCCAGAGCGGGAGAAGTTATTTGATGATTTCCCATCCTCGAAAAAAGAAAACGGGGTTTACCATCAGTCAGGTGGACCGTCGGCTTGTATGCCATTGCCATTCAATAATAAACAAAACCCTTCGTTGTGTTTATGGTCTCCTGTCCCAAGGTGCATCCTAAGAGCAAAGGACATGATTCAAGGAGAAGAGAGGTTATAATAAAATGCAAATGGCGTCGTGTTTCTTCATGATCTGCAAATGAAATGAGTAAATATTTGAATAGTTATCGGTAAGTAGGTGACGAATGCTTTAGTAATTAGTACCAATTAGATAAGCACCAACCTGCCTAATTGTTGTTCTAATCACGTGGCTGCTAAGCCAGTTATTAGCTTCTGCTAATGGGTTCAATTGCAGAGTCTTACGAAGTGCTATTGGCCTATCTAAATTGGTATTCTCAATGTTTAATACATAGGTATACAGAGGTGTGACAAACAGGGTGTGAACTCAACCTCCATAAAACAGGGAGGTTCGTTCTACTAGATGGGTATTGTGTCTGGTGATATCAACGATTGATGTCGGGAAGTTGTAAGGGTAGCTGCTTGTTGTGTTAACTTCGCTTGCGCGATGCAGGATTTTGCGTGACGTCATTGTGATGCGTACTTCGCATGTGGGTGCCGCCACAGGTAAATAGAGTACGTTAACACCGAAAATTCAAGCAAAAAACAATGATGGTTGAAGTGGGTATCACAATTATTAAGATACTAATCATCAGTGGTTGTATTTACTGCAGTATTTGGATGAAACACACTATAAAAACAGAACAGGAAATTCACGTAACACCTAATAACCTGTTGTAACATTATAACTTACTTATTTACCTGTGCGCAATGATATCACCAAATTGATACCTAAAACGATCAATAAAAAATAAAACTCGTTAGCTATGAAGTCGATTAATAAAGCGGAGAATCAAAAATACCAAATTATTATAATTTGAACGAAATCGCTGCTTCGTTGGTCTAGTGGTCCCCTAGTACGAGTGCTTAACGGTGGGGTCCTGGGTTTAGTCCTAGTTGAATGGTACGAGACTTCACTCCTTCCGACTTCCATAAAAAATTTGGGCATTTATATAACATAAGGTACCAAGGTTCTGGAGTGGCAACCGCGGTTTGGACGACTGACGTAGCGATGGAATGCCTCCCACGAGATGGACTGATGACCTAGTGAAGGCATGGAGCGGGAAGCACAGAAGCGGTCAAAGTGGCGGTGCTTGAGCAAAACCATTGCCCATCAGTGGACGTTTTTCGGCTTAAATGATGATGGTAATGAATAAGGTATATTACTGGCGACATGTTGGCATTGTACCTACTATACATCTTCGAAGACCTCTTAGATAGATGTTTATCTTTTTAAAGAACTAATGCACTGTAAAAACTGCCCAAATAGGTTACCAGCCCATCTTAAGTTGTTAACTGACACTTCCCCTAGTTAACTAACAACTTGCGGAAGAAAGTAATTTCATTGTATAACCCAAACCTTTTCAAACATATCTTGGCCCCGCACCATAGAGAAGAGAATTCTTTAGCAAAGACACTGGCAGCATTTCTAACCGTGAATATGTAACACGCTTTTAATTGAATAATTGAGATTAAATTACTTTTAACTTTTTAGTTCCTTTAATAGGGTAAGTGCTCCAGTGAATGAACACTTAAGCGATCTTCGAACTTCAAAAAATGATTACAGTATTTTGCCTCTAAGGGATACGGTCCAAAGCTATGTCATGGTAATAAGATTATATTTAAAAATATTTTTTAAGTTGATTTTACGACATAGCCTGTATACTTACTTAGATATTTAGCAATAAATTGAAAAATACCCTAAAACCCCAGTGAATGAACGAAATTTTCTAGTAAATGAACTAAATAAAACTAGTAAATGAACACAATCTTTGTTTAATTAGTAATACAGAAAAATCCTTATTATTTAATAAATGCAGTCCAAAAAATCAGCTTAACAAAACGAGCATAAATTCTGTGCTTCTAAATCTGTTACAATCATTAACAATTTTTATTTTTTTTAAATAAAAGCCTTTAAACTCTTACCTAATCAATATAAACCTTTATACTCGCTAGAAGGCACCATTCATATCTTTTAATTCGAAGATAATATAAAATGTATTTAGAAGTATCAAAACATTTAAAAAAACAGTCACTAGTTAACTAGGTAACATAATTGTAAACTGAAACAAACTTTACTTAAACTTTAATCAATAAGTAATTAATATAACAACCTAGAATCACAATAATCAGTCTGAATACAGTCTTCATATTTATTCGGCGTTATTATTGTTTATTCTACATCTCTAAATGTCACACTGTGAAAAGAGATCAAGCCACGTCTGGAATATTCAGGTTCACATACCTTAAAATCAACTTCTGTTACATCCGGTACGTGTGGTTTTACAAAGCTGACAATGTTATCACATACAGATTTTTTTCTAAGAAAATCTATCTTATATTTCTGTTCTTCATCGTTTACCATAAGAACTTTATCTGCATAGTGACGTACTCTTTTTCTGTCTTGAAACTTACCATAACATACTTCCCGTATAAATCGTTTGATGCTGGTACAGTCTCATCGATTTCAATTTCATCGGTCAGCTTAGCTTTTTTTACTTGACTTTTATTTTTTAGATTGTTTTGAGAGCTTTCTTCGTACTCCTTATTGTTACGCTTTCGCGAAAGCTTTTCTTCTTCTTTCTTTTTCTTTTTGTTTTCTTTGTCTTCCTGTTTCCTTCTTTTTTCATTTTCTTTCGCCTCTGCTTTCCTTTTCTTTTCATTTTTTTTTCTTCTTCTTTAATTCTCTTTTCCTCTTCTCCCATTTCAATATGTTCTTTATATATTTGTGTTCTGATTCTAGTGCAAAGAGCCTCTATATGAGCGTGCCAATTAAGTTTTTCGTCAATAATCACTCCCAGTTACTTAATATTGGGGACTGTGCTGAGAGCAAGACAGTTACAACCTACTGATAGATGAGGGGGACAAGTGTGAGCTTTTATTATATGAGGGAGAGAGAATGGGGTTGTTGATCGTGGGCGGTAAAACGTGATTAGTTTCATCTAATATATAAAATTCTCGTGTCACAGTTTTCGTTGCCATACTCCTCAGAAACGGCTTGACCGATTTTGATGAAATTTTTTGTGCTTATCCGGTATCTATGAGAATCGGCCTACATCTATTTTCATCCCCCTAAATGTTAGTGGTAGTCCACCCCTAAATAATTTATAAGGCAAAACAACGTTTGCTGGGTCAGCTAGTTTTATCTAAATTCAACGTCAGCAAGTTAGTTGACAGCCGTTCTATTACTAACCGAAGCGAGTATTCTGCTCTATCTCTGGCTTGCTCCCAGCTTTTGTCAAACACTAGGAGAGCCGTGTCGTCTGCATATAATTGCGAATTTTTTTTATATGCAGACGACCGTGTCGTCTGCATATAAAAAAAATGAAAAAAATTCGCAATTAGGGATGGAGAGCTTGCATAGATCATTGATATATATAAGGAAAAGTGTCGGTCCTAATATACTACCTTGAGGGATGCCATAGGTGAGCTTTTCATATGGACTGATGACTGAATCAAACAGAACACACTGGGATTTATCATAGAGGTAGTCTTTAAATAATTTGAGAGGTACTCCGCGGACTCCTAAGCTTTCCATCTTTGAAATAAGTTGAGGGACAGAGACAGAGTCAAAAGTTTTGGTTAAGTCTAGGAAGACACCATAGCAGTTCAGTTTATTGTCTAGTTGGCTTACCACACTGTTAGCGAAGGCAGCAACGGCATCCTCCGTACAAATTCCAGAATATATATATATAGGTATATGGAAACCTTTCGTATTTATTTTTATTGGAATCCATGGTAATCTAAAGCGACAATAACAGAAAAAAATAAAAATAATAAAATCTAGGTCTTAAAAGGATGAAATCAAGCCAAAATGTTGTGTTCATTTATTGGTTACATCTTCATGACAAAAGCTCATATTTGAACATGATGAAAAATGTTAGTTCATTCACTAGATTTTATGAACCAATGAATGAACATACCTGTCCCAATACCGGCCTAAAGATCAGAAATCTATTTTTAAAACTACTCCCAAAACATGAATCGGCATAAAAATAAATTACACACCTATTTTAATAAAAATATGAAATCGATGTTTGTCCAGTGAATGAACGACCGTTCATTCACTGGATCTCAAACAATTTTTAGTTCCAATGCTGGGACACCTAATAATTTACTCAAAACTGGCTAAAATGGCAATGAAATGATTTGAGATACATAGTATAACTATCCTTTATTAGAATTAATAAATAACTTATAATACATAGTTCAGTAACGGCTACAATGTGATATCAAAAATGTTGCGTCTTACCCGAGTCCTAAATTTTTGCCCGAACAAATACACAGTTACACCACACTGCCAACTTTAAATGCTCGCCATTTCAAAACAAACGGTGACATAAGAAATGACTGTTGCCGCTATATTAGAAAAAAGAGTAGCAATTACTAAAAAAAATACTGCGTTGGGTAGAAATATTCTAATTTCTTAGTTTTTGCAAAAATCTCCGTTTTGTTCATTCACTGGGGTGTGTTCATTCGCTGGAGCACCTACCCTATCAAGTAATAATAAAAGCTTGTTTTTTAAAAGTTTCTTTTTTCCTTGCATGTCTCTGAGTTTCTATCCTTACTTGTCACATTATTTCAGGATGAACAATCTTCTGTTGCTAAACACCGTGACATTTTAGTCGTCTTACAAAGGTGGTCCACTCAATGTATCCGACATAAAATACCTCTAGGCGCGATTAAAACATTGTTACCATTTATTAAGATAATAGGTACAAAGAAAATAAATACTGCTTTAGAATTATGAAACTCCCTCTCTGTTAATAATGTTTACGCAGTGGCGGATTTACCAGCAGGCTGAGTAGGCTGGAGCCTAGGGCAGCAAATTTTAGGGAGGCGGCAAATTTGGCTCATTTTTTTGCCTTAAGAAAAAAATCATGTACGCGGAGAAAAGAAGTCTCAAAAATGTAACAAAATTCCAATATTTTAGTACCCACCTACTATACATACAGAAGGTATACCGAATATTCCAATGTCTGTTTATGAAAAATTACTAAGCGCTGTGTAAAATAAAGTAATTGTGAATATGACTTTTTAAAATATTCCAATAGCGTTTTAATATTACAATTCAAAAGAGTTAGTAGGGGCGGCAAAAATTTAATAGCCTACTGACAGCAAATGTGTAAATCCGCCCCTGTGTTTACTTATCAAACGGTAGAATGTATCTACCTACCACCATTACATTCCATTAATTCCATCTCCATAACAGGGTGTTTCAAACTACGTCATGAGTCTTAGTGAAAGACTTTTTATGTTTTTTATTATGCAAATTTATGTTCAAAAATATTTTTTATTTTTATAAATTATTAGTAGTCATTGGATACATGAAGTGGGCTGCCGTTATAAGACGAATAAAATGTCACGGTGTATTCATTCATTTAAAAGATTGTTTATGAGTTTCGTGCGTCTTCTAGGAACCTACTACGCTTTGGAATGGACGACTAGCTGCATCTTTCTGACGGACCGACTCCTTAAAAATTCAAAAGTGCCTGTACATACCTCTAAAAAATGCTTTTTTGAATTTAGTTCTTGATTTCACCACGTGCCAATTTACATTGGTTGCTTCTGATCTTCACGGCTTACGAAACTGTGTGACGTGAATCATACAGTTAAGTAATTCCCTAATTTATACTTCTTGGTACAGTTGGCTTACTTCGTAGTTAAGTGGCTGGTGCACAGAGCGAGTTACGTTATAGGTAGGCACTTTGGCAATCCCTGGATTCCCTAGCGTCAAGAAGGATGACAGTTCACTTCAAGCGAACTTCGACCTTCACGATGTGATTTGTAAGTAAATGCAGGATTAGATTGGCTGGTTAGCTTAGCGTTTCAATATAACTTTGAGTCACCAATAAATATTTTTACCTATACTCCATTTATTATAGCATTAGAAAAAAGAGGCTCGTAGAAGCAGAAGTGCAAAACAATTTATTTCAAAGTTAAGTTATAACGTTTTTTCGATAGATTTAAGACAGTACTGAAAAATTAGATAAACGAAATAAAAGTCATTTTATTTTACACTAGCTTTTCCCAGCGGCTTCACCGCGTGGAGGTTGGTGTATTATACATTTATAAACCTTCCTCTTGAATCACTCTGTTTATAGATGAAAACCGCATTAAAATCCGCTGCTCACTTTAAAAGGTCTTAGCATACAAACACAAAAAGCGACTTTGTTTTATATTATGTAAGGATAATGCTTTATTTATAATAACATCTTCATCACACTGTATTACAAACTTACGGCTAAACAAATGAATTAAACAAACAATCACCATGATGATTTTAATTTAATTAAGATTGAAGGAAATATTTTTTTTACAATACTTTATTTTAAATAACAACTTACAACACACAATACGTCGCGTCGGTGAAACTTCTTCGTCTTCATCAGCTAATTTAGGGGCTAGGGGCATTTGCTGCTTCTTTTAGGTTTTTACCATTGACACATTAATTGTGAATTACAATGAAATCATTATATAAATGAAAGCCACTTAGTTTCTTATGATAATTAGTTAAAATGATTACAATAAAGTGTGACAGCTGGTATATACTTAAATAGATTTTAATAAGTTTAGCGTTAATCGTAACTGTCACAAGTTTAATGTACTTTTGTTACAAAGTGTAGGTACATTAAAAATAACCTTTTTAAATTCTGTCTAATGCTATTATAAATGGAGTGTAGGTGTTTTGCTTATTTATTTATTTAGCCCGTTAAACTGGGTAAGACTAATCTTTATGACTGTATTGTTTGATTCGTTTGGCTATATTGTCTCTCAAATCAGTGTGTCTTTTGGCAAAGGCCTCCTCTAGTATTTTTTCGTTGCTTCCTGTCTCGAGCAACTCTCCTCCATTTGGCTCCCGCAGTAAGTTTCAGCTCATCTTCCCAGTGCATTTTTTGTCGTCCTCGACATCTCTTGCCATCTTTTAGATACCAATTCGTTGTAATTTGGCTCCACTTTTCTTGCATAGATCTCAATATATGGCCGGTCCATCTCTATTTTTTCCAGGATATCAGTTAATTTGGTTTTTGCTCTTAATTGCACATTGCTAATTCTATCTTGCCTTCTTGTTCTTGTCATGCTTCGTTCCATGCACTTTCCTAGTTAGTCTCTATGGTATTTTGTATGGGACCATGTTCCGCAGCCGTAGGTAATGCATGGAAGAATACAAGCATTGAATACTTTTCTTTTCGTTGCCATATTATGTTCTTTAGATTTTACAATTTCCTTGAGAGACCAGTATCTTTTCCACCCATTAGCAATCCTCTTATTTATTTCCTTGGTTGTTTGGTCTTTAGGGGAGATGATCTGGCCCAAGTAGCAATATTCATCGAAATATTCTCCGTTGTCCTTCAATTTCAATGGGTTCCATTTTTGTTATGTTCATTTTTAAACCCACTTTAGAGCTCTCAGTATTTAGAGTTTGGATTTTCTTGTAGTAAAACCAGATCGTCCGCAAATCTTAAGTGGTTTTATTTTTCTTCCGTCTATGTTGAGGCCTAGATGTTCCCAGTCAAGGTTGCGAAAGACGTTCACTAAAACTGCTGAAAACAACTTTGGGGACATTGGCGTTTTCTTTAGCTTATGTTTTTGAGACCGTTCACTACCTAGATCCGAAAATAGACTTTCAATTATTTTCTTTGTTAGTTGTCACTAAATCTGAATTAGTTAGTTAATCGAATTCAATTTCGAATTTCCTTACTTTCTAGATTAACTTTTTTGCCTTCTATTCACAGCAACGTAGACAATAATAAAGTTGTGTTTATTTAACACTTAGGTACAAACAGCGATTATTATGTTTTTTGCTAGTGCCGAGTTCGGTCAACAATTCAAGATCAAGGGCACTGTTTGTGACGCAGAAAATTATAGGTTTCTCGTGGAGGAACAGACAGGAGATTACTATCTCCTGTCTGTTCTTAGTGAAGAACCATCTGATGCTGTACCCAGCATCAGATGGCTCGTCTGAGCATGACCACCACAACTGGGTACTGCCAAGTTTATGTGGACTAATTCCTCTGGATATGAGTTCTGCAGGATTGACAGATGTGGGGACATAGCGCCATGAGGATCTGTTAGTTCACAGATCTCCAAAATCCTATTAGCTACAATTGTTTTCAAATTTATAAAATTGGTGTGGAGCCAGGCTAGCACTTCTGACGAATCGCACCAGTGTACTTGAAGCTGAACTGCATATCGCAGTGACTTCCTGACAGCCTTGCATAACCTAGCTGCCAGTAGGGCAGTACACAATTCTAGACGAGATATAGTCGTACTCTTAATCGGAGCCACTTTGGACTTAGAACAAAGCAGATTGACTGAGACCTCGTTCGCAGTATTAACTAGTATGCTGTACCCCGCATCAGATGGTTCTTCCCTAAGAATTAGGAGTAGGGCGTAATTAGATGAGATCTCAGGCTGTTCTTTTTCCATGGACTATCTGTCGTTCTGAAGGTTCTGCTGTAAGCTACACGAGTTCATGAGGTATAGAAGGTATTAGTATCTTGAGACGTACCTACTTAATTAAAAAAAAAAAAATAGTAGGTAACATGTCTCAAGACACTATTCTACTTTTTATTACTTATACTTTTATCGCAAGGACTAAGGGAAGAGATTACAATTTATAATGGTCTCTCTTACTTAGTCTTTGCGACGGCACTAGACTCGATTGCTATTGAGCTACAAAAGATAATTAGAAAATGCAGCTTTGATTATGCTTGCGGCTGGGCAACCGACAACGGTCGACCGCCATGCGCAAATTAAAGAATGACAACCATACAGATTATCAGCCATAACATGTTACCCATGTAAGTTTTCATAAACGCTGCCTACTGTAACAACGGGGACTTCAAATATATTACAATAATTATTGTGTGGCTAATTGTCAATGTGTCAACCAAACACAAGCCTCAATAACAATGGGATGAATATCTTTTGTTTTTAAACGTTTTACAAAGACCGTGGCTCGGCGTCGTTTGTTTCCTTTCTACACCTACATAACTATGAACGCTTATTGTACAATTATTAAGTGTTCCGGTGGATTTCGCTTAAAATAATAAATCCCACCATATTTTTAGCCTCGCATTTTTGTAGGTGCTCATAGGTGATGCAAATTCATACGTCAGCTGTGTGTTTGATAGGTTTATCAGATATACAGAAGTAATAGAGTCACATGTTTTTCGCAAATTAATCTGATAAAGGCATTTATCAAGAGTGCTACATAAGAAGCTAAATAAACATCAAATCACATGCGGAACGGAACGTTGATAAATCAAGAGATTAGTTGCGTTCGGAATATCATGACGTTTGCATGTCTCTCGCGCTCCGCCTGTGTGACTGAATTTAAATAAACAAGACATTAATTGCTTGTATTGACTGCCAAATATAAATTAAAGTTGATAGTGAAAATTAGATACGGTCTCAAATAAATAAATAGTTAACGAATCAGTTCAAGTTCATGGTCACCATTCCAATCTTCTGAATGTGCACTGTCACTTGTCAACTTTTTGTCAACTTGTCAGTCGGTCAGTCGTTGACGTTCGGTTTGAACGTGTGCTAAACGTATCCGCCCGCCGGTACGCGAGCAATTTGCCTGAAATTACGTTTATTCAATTACTTATTATCATATTACACTAGTACGTTGGTTGTGCGTGTAGCGGGGAGATGGCCGAACACCGCCGGACACTGTGATTCTTTGCCACAGTTGTATATTTAGAAAAAAAAAAGTTGCGAAACGCGGCGAACCGCTGTGTTCGCATTGTTTTGATATTTCAGTTTTCTGTGTTAAAGTTTAGAACTCTTTGGTGATAATGAAGGTGACACACTCAAACAGCAAGGAGGAGACTTCGGATGAGGAGTCCGGGCTTGGATACCAGAATACGTTGGTAAGTGCATATGTGCTACTTTCTATTTCTAGAAATTACATTACAAAGTTGTCTTCCTAGTTTATGAGTCCGTTCTAGGCTGTCTGTGCGTGTGTAGACACCATTACAGGATTTTATCCTAGGTTTCTTTCATGGATTGTGCTGGAAAGAATTTTGTTTATAAATTGCACCAGTTTATTTTGATACTTGTACCATACACTGTGCTGATGGATCGGTATTGTAATTTAGCAACTGTTAAGACGAAGATTATAATCTCAAGTGATAATGTAGGTTTGGGTTTATTTATGTAACATTAAAATGATAAAAATGTAGATTTAAAAAGTTTTCAACTTTAAAATTACTTCCTCTCGTCTGTTATGCAAGCTCACTGAGTCTGTTATCAATAGAAAAGTAATTGTGTTAATTACTTGATAGTTGAGCTTTTTTACGACAGTATTAAGCCCCTTGAAGAAGCGTTTTTTTAGATATTTGATATCAGTGCATTGCAGCAACAAGTAAGATTCAAAACAGCAGTGCATTTGATGTTAATTTAATGAAATGGCCACCAAAATAAGTTATTTAGTAGTTTTAATACATTAAATCTGGTTTTTTTTTGGTTTGATAGTTTTAAAAATGAAACCTAGTTAGATCAATTCATCACCCCCGAAACCCCCTGCCTACGATATTTCATGAAAATCGTTGGAGCCGTGATCTAGATTTAGATTATATATATGCAAGAATTGCTTGTTTAAAGGTATTAGATAAGAAATTCTGATAAAAAAAAATCATGTCTCATCAAATGTTGAAAGAAAAACTTTCAACATTTGACGAGACATGATTTTTTTTCTGGCTTGTAATATGTACCTAACTGTGTGACAAACAACCGAGTGTTTTACTATGACCTATGTCTGTACAGCACCTTAAGTATTTATCAGTACCAGTTTTAGCAAATAAATAAATCTATTCCATTCATATTTTCCTCAACAAAATTAAACTAAGCTCTAATCATAACTATTATTATTTGATAAAAAAAACACTACGTCATTATAACCAACATAACTAATTTCAAACATCGAACATACAAATTCCTTCGTCAAATTGGAAAAAGTACAGTTTTCCTGTTACAGAACTTGAAATACTACATTCAAATTTAGACAAAATTAAAAACAAACAAAAATTATTGCAGTCCTCGATTAAGTATATTCTCATATACCTACGATAAAATGGTGATAAAATTGAATACTGTAATAACTATGCTGCAGGCTTAGCATGACGCTTTCTATTTATACTCTACCATAGAATAGAAATCGATTGCGTAAATTTCTCGGTACATAACTGTCAACTGTCTACATGAAATCTTCGGTCGACAAAATGCTTCTCTACGGTTCTCGTGCTAAGCCTGCAGGTGAGCTCTTGTGCAACTTGACCTTTTAAATAATCATTCATCATTATGCCTACTTTCATTAGGTACTTGAATACACTTACTGTGTTCTGCTTCTTTTGATTAATATTGTACAATCATTTTATATAATGGTTTGAAGTTTGCACAGTGAGATTCATTTATTGCATCTTTAAATACTGCCCATTAATAAGCCAAAAAATTTTAAGCACTTGTCGCTTTTCTACAATAAAAAAAAAGACTAGTTTCTACGCTTCTGCCCATGACTTCACTCGCTGGAATTCGTAAGACACTACATAGGATTTGTTCCGACTTTTTTTGCTCAGTTTCTAACGGTTGTGATATCAACTCAAATAGCCTGCAGCCTTCCTCAAGTAACGGGCTATCCAATGCAAAAAAAAAAACAAATCGGTCTCTACCAGTCAGATTTGAAAAATTATAGAGTACAAAATAACAATTAAAAAATACAGTCCACAATGATTATTATTGATTTTGATTTATTATTAATGAATATAAAGTTACCAAGTAAACATTGTCTAAGTACACATTGTGGAATGCAAGGTATTGAGTCAAATTACCTAACACTGCTCTATATAGTCCACATACTTACAGCAATTTCATGCCTAGATTAAAAGTTACAGAAAAGAACATTCTTACTATTAAATTCCTTGAAATCAACAAGAATTGCAAAGTTAATATGTTCAGTAAAGAGTCCCAACGCCATCAATTGGTACTTTAGAGCTAATTTAAAGTTTGCTCAATCCTTTAAAGTTTGCTTTTTACAAGTTGCTTGTAATTTATATTAGAACATTGTTGTGAATTTTACTAAAGTAAGTAGGTATTCTTAATGTAAAAGTAATTTGCATGCCCTAAACAGGCAAAATATGGGCTGTGTGTGTGTATTAACCACCAATTTTTTTTAACTGGCAAAACTTGTGTTTTCAAAAGATAAAATATTATTATGTTTTACTTTATTAAAATTTATTAAATAAGTATACAATAACATTTACTTATTACATTTTTAAATATTTTTTTTTTAATATGAAAAAATCTTATTCGTACCATGATTAAGTAATACCTACCACTACTATTTTGAATACCAAGATTTTAGGTATATGCCCAAAGGTACCTACCATACTGGCTGATTTTGAGACCTTTCTTTTTTTAATACCTACTAAATGGGCATACTCTGCTTTGCTCCTGTCAAAATAATTATTCCAGCCCGTTATGCATAATTGAAATGTTAAGTAGGATGAATTATTCTTAGCTGGAACCCACACATAGTTATTTTTAGCCTGATTTGTACTACGTATTGTGTTACATGGGACTTGATCATCATCAATGAAATATCGTCATCAATGGTGAATTAAGAATAATTATGGTATTTTTAAACGACTTCTAAAAGGAGGAGGTTATCAATTCGACGTATTTTTTTAATGTATGTTCGGGCATAACTGCGTCTTAAAGTATAGACGGATTTGCAAAATTATTTTTTTGTTCGAAAAGGGTTTATACCGAAATGGTCCCATTTAAATTTCATATAGATCTGATGATGAGTTTTGGAGACAGACAACGGAACTCTTCAAAAAATTACAGCAAATCAACCGCGATTGCTGTTATCGCATAAATATGCATTGTTTTGTACCTGAGGATAGTGAAATTTCGAATTGGTGTGGTAAAAATTTAAAAAGAAAACAAACGACTTCCAGAAAAACACTACAAAGTGAGCACTAACTTTAAGTTCGGAAGGCGGCGACAATTTTTTTGAATACATATCCAAAGTCACCGACTTCCAAATTAATGTTATTTTTCACTTTGTAGTGTTTTTCCGGAAGTCGGTTGTTTTTTTTTTTATGGAAAACGTTTTAGACTAGAGACTTGGTCCAGCTCGCTAGTCAGAAGCCCAAAAAGTCTGACAAACACAAAGGGTACAATTTTACCCAGTAACTAGGTTGTGGAGGTCAGATAGGCAGTTGCCCCATGTAAAATACTGGTATTCAGCTGCATCTCGTGAGCCAAGGTAAGCACGGGCGATTTTTTTTGGAACGTTGATTTTCCACCTCTCTGTTTGTTGCAGAGAGTTGAAAATCCAACAGTGTTTTTTAGACGTGCTGGGGTCCACGATCCAAAAAAGCTTAGCAATATTTTCATGTCCGTATGAACGTGGGCCAGTAGTGAGGGGTAGAAGTAAAAAAAAGTTGAAGTTTCTTAAACTTTCACTGATACTGAGTTAGAATAAGAGTTTTGTAAGGAATGTTTTTCAGTAATATAAGTATTACTGAAAAATAAAACTCAAAAACTATTGTACTTTAAAATAATGAATGGTAGATCGGTGGGAGGTGGAATTTCTTAAAGGTAAGTAATCGGCTTGTTTTGACACGTCGCCAGTGACGTGGGCTTAGACTGGAGGCTGACCCCAGCATATTTGGGAAAAGGGTCGGCAAGGAATCAGGATGCAGGATGCCATCCAATTATGCAAGGTGTAATTTTAATCACCGCTAACCTCATAAGGGGTCATTGTACTCATCATTATGAAGAACTTTTACTATCGACCCAAACCTGAAATCGCGAAAACAAAATCAGCAGTTCCCTACATTTATGTTCGCGTAACTCGTCAAAATGTAAGGAACAGCTGATTTTATTTTCGCGATTTCAGGTTTGGGCCCATAGTAAAAGTTCTTCACAATTATGAGTACAATCACTCCTTATGAGGTTAACGGTGATTAAAATTACACCCTGTATTAAAATTACACCCTGTATTAAAATTACACCCTGTATTAAAATTACACCCTGCATTTCAAGGCTTATCTCAAGATTCCATAATAATTATGGCATTTAATAAAATAATTACTTATCCTACTATCCTACTTAATATTATAAATGTGAAAGTTTGTATGTTTAGATGTTTGAATGTTTATTACTCAATCACGCGGAAACGGCTGAATGGATTTGGATGAAATTTGGCACACATATAGTTTTAACCTGGAATAATACATCTATAGCACACTTTTTATCCCGGTAAGGCGTCCCCGTTGGATAATTGCCGACCTCCACGCGAGCGAAGCCACTGGCAAAAGCTAGTATCTTGTAATATTAATTATTAACAGCTGTGGAAGTACTAGAAGACCTATATTACTGCCAGTATTATCACTAATGTTGCTGTTCATTCATGATTCTCTCTTATCTAATACATTGTGAAAAATAAAACATAGAATACTATTTAAACTAAGCTAGCCAGGGCTATCTGTAAGTTATGTTTACAACAGGTTGACATTGTATTCATTGGCATTCTTCCAGGAGTTATAGAAACTACTAATAAATGTAAACAGCCTTCACTAAGTAACTATACAGTATAAGTTTTTATCCAGTGCGGAAACTGTAACCATGAATTCAGCATATCATTCTAGACCCCTAGCGCAGAAATTTTGCGTAGACTTGCAAAAAAAAGAAAAATTTCTGCACTGGGGGTCTAGAATGATATGCTGAATTAATGGTTACAGTTTCCGCACTGGATAAAAACTTATACTGTATTAATAAGTACTTACCTACTTGCTTGCTTGTCCACTAAATGTATGAAATAGACAATTTAATTTTTACTCAATTGATAGTGTACCTATTTGACCCTGCATCCTAACTTCCTTACTATGTATAATATTATATATGTGGAAGTATGTTTGTTTGTAGACGAAGTCGCGGGCAACATCTAGTATACCTACGTCATGTCTGTACGTAAAGACACAGAAAACAACGGTTATTCTAAAAACATTAGATGAATAAATCATTTTATGTCTGACTAGTAAATATTTTTAATGTCTTTTTATGGATGTAATAATGTGTATTATTATTACGTACTATGTTCACCTCATATGAGTTTCAAGTGCTATTATTCTCCGAGACAACATGACAATACAGAAACCAGCGGTATAATAACAAAATAATACATAAAAAGAGCCTCGCATACGAATGGTTCCGTACCACCGTAGGTAAAATATTTAACACTATTTTAACTTTAATATTGAAAAAAAATACACGTTTCACTGTTCATACGAGAAACGTGTTTAAAAATATATTAAAGGTGGTCCCCGTCGACCGTCTTTAATTATTTGTTAAAGCTGCCATAGACACACTCTGACACACTTCCTATTCCCTTACTTACGGATCAAAAGATACAATCCATGGGACAGACGAACGGACGGACAGCTAGGGTTGCCAGCCGTACTCTTTTTCCTATGGGTGCATTCTATATATTCTATAACACTAATAGAGTACGCCAAAATACTCTTTTTACACGCTTTATATTAGCTTCACTTGTATGTTTGTTTGTATGTAACCGACTCCTTTGGACGCTATTTCGACCCACTTTAAACGGTCAGATTTCATTTAAACTTTGTAGACTTATCGAGGACCTATGACAATTCAATAATTTAAAAAAAAAACACGCTTTTGTAGTTAGCAAAACTAAAAAATAGAAAATAAATAATAGTTTTAAAAAAACTGTAAAAACACGCTTTAAAAACCAAACTAAAAATTAGAAAATAATTTAATTCTATTAAAAATCGTGGGGTGCTTGATATTAATTTATTATAAAAATGCCTCAAAAAGCACCCCACGCTTTTTAATAGAATTAAATTATTTTCTACTTTTTAGTTTGGTTTTTAAAGCGTGTTTTTTTAGTTTTTTTAAACTATTACTTTTTTATTTCGTTTTTCTGCGGTTTTGTCTATATTTTCCGCTTGACTATTTGTCGGTCATGAATGTGAAGTGGCGAGATTAAGAATAGGCCTTCGGGTTTTATGAAAAAACCACTGTATAAATCAATGACCAATAAAGTTTATTGTACATTTCGATATATGAGCTTTGTCGGTACCGACTTGGTTTTTCAGATTTTACACTTCTTTTATTACTTAAACACGCCTAAAGTTAGGTTTAATTATCAAAAAAAACTAATCTTTGTTGGCTCCTAACTTTTTAATGGCTTTTTATTTTAGTATTCTGTTCCAGTACAGACAATATTAATTTTTACTGTACATTGACAGTGGAGTAATACACTCCCGATGTTTGTATGGGAAAAATGTGGACTAGATTCACCATACTTAGAATTAGTATGTTTGGTGTCCTACAATTCTTGTAAAATCAATAAAAAATATATGTACATACCGCAGTGCTAGAAAATACATAAAGAGAAATGAATGAATGGTACTCTATTATATTAATCTGTACTCTTTATTTATTCTCTCTGAAATCAGAAATACTCTACTAGTTCTAGAAAAAGTTGGCAACCCTACGGATAGCGAACCCGAATAGGATCCCGCTTGGATACGGAACCCTAAAAACTAGAAAAAGGACATAGATACACTACACTTGTCGAATAAATAACATCAATTGTAATCAAGGTTTTTTAATGAATACCCGTCATAATAGTGGATTGATATTTCAACTCATCATTAATGATTATTGGGCAGAAATTAAATACACACTTGAGCTGCCTAGGTACCTACTTGATTGTCATGCGGAAAGTCGCATTAATCGTAAGTACTATCGAAACATTGAATATCTATGTAGGCAGGCACGCTAGAAGGCTTCAGATAGGCGCGACGCGACTCTATTAGAACAATTTCTATGAAACTTCATGGTAATTAACTATGGCCCTAGTGTGAGTTTAATTTAACCATCTCGATCAAACGCAGTGAGCGCGTTCGGCGTTTCGATTTGCCCTGGATTGGTGACGGGCCAATCGGAGCGCCGAACGCGCTCACTGCGTTTGATCGAGATGGTTAAATGAAACTCACACTAGGGCCTCTGTTGTACCAGAATTTTCGCACCGTTACGTTGCGCCTGTCTACGGGAGCGGTGAAACGATAAATAGGTACTTAAGGTACATCATTTTACGTCTAGAGTTCCTAATTATGTATTTCTTTTACGCCTAGAATTTTTGGAAACTTTATTAAACTAACAAAATTTCAACGAAAAAGAATTTTGCTAATCTTTATACCTATACAGATTTGCAAAAGTATATGACGTAGTTATGCCCGAACATACATAAAAAACAAAAATATAAACATGTCGAATTGATAACCTCCTTCTTTTGGAAGTCGGTTAAAAATAAACGAAAGTGTCTATCTACTTATTGTGCGCTTTTATTATTATTAACGTGACGATATTATCACGGCTTCACGATATCACAGGGAAGTAAAATGTATGGAAATACATTTCACAATAAAACAGCACAGTTGGCGCAGTGGTTAAGCGATTGACTGCTGTGGTGCGTGTAGCGGGTTCGATTCCCGCACGGAACAAATATTTGTATGACCAACAAGTAGTTGTTCCGGGTCTGGCTGTGTGTGTATGTGAATTTAAATGTTTGTAAACGCACCCACAATACAGGAGTAATTCCTAGTGTGGGGCAACGTTTTAAAAAAAAAAAAAAAAATGGAAATACAATTATGAAGACGCTTGTTTTCGTCCATGATAACGTTATAATAACGTGTATGTATTGCTATACATTTTATAGACAGACATAGACGTTAGAAAAGATAAAAACTCACAATTGATGTGCGAGAAACGTCTAAAGTATGATCTACGAATAATACTAAACTTTAGTTCAATGTACTACCGACAAAAACATCTTCCCGCTAGACGAGGTTCCAGTCTGTATGCTTGCACGTTTTAAGGTGGATCTTGTCGACATTTTTTCCATACAAACTTCGGGACTGTGTTACTCCACTGTTCGACAATGTACAGACGCCAGCACTTCAAGCTATCCCAAACTGTCAAATTTTCCCAATTGAACATGAACCTATGGTTACGCTATAAAGTTGAAAACCTATCAAAGAAATTTGACAGATCGGTAGCTTGATTACGCTTTGATGTGCATCAAAAATTAAACATGGTATAGTTTTGTCTTATTGTTAATATTGTCTGTACGGAAACCGAATACTAAAATAAAAAGTCATTAAAAAGTTATGAGCCAACAAAGATTCGTTTTTCTTACTAATTTGACCTAACTTTGGTAATAAAAGAAGTATGGAATCTCCAAAACCAAGTCGGGACCAACAAAGCTCAAATATCGAAAAGTTCAACACACTTTATTGGTCACTGATTTATGCAGTGGTTTTTTTTTTGCAAAACCCGATCTTCCGAAGGACTTTTCTTAATTTTTTACACGCCTGTTTTACTATAACTGAACCTGCATCTCACTCTATAACGTTGTGCGTGTAGACTAGCGTCTAACTGCTCATCACTGATACTACCTCTGTCGGACACGGTGCCTGGTGAGACAGCGTTCTTTTTAGCCAAGCCCACCAGTGAGTTCGAGCCCACGACTAGTGTCCCCTTAAACTCCAATACGTAAATATATTTTCATTGAATCTTGTAAACGACTAGCCTTTTCCCAATTACAGTCTTGGGAACGACTTTCAGTTTAACTGGATGCAGCTGAATACCAGTATTTAGCATGGAGCGACTGCCTATCTGACCTCCACAACCCAGTTGCTGGGTAATACGATACACCTTGGTAAATCTGGCTGTCATGTATTTGGGCTTCTGACTACTCGTAACGACTGTCAGATATCCACGAAGGACAACCAACGGAACAACGGCGTAGCGTGCTTTCCGAGGCATGGAAGGGTCTCGATATGTAATGGTTTTATCAAACAAGTATAATCATGTATCACGTCTCTGAAAATCGTTGCTATGCTCAAACGCCAAGATATTTCACAGATTTCAGTTAAGTAAGTATTTTTTGTTGGTAACCCAAGCCTAAGTTTTGTTTGTCTGTGACTAATGACCATGTCACACAAACACGTCTACTTTGTCACGCCACGTCCACGCCAAATAGTGTTATGTATCATGCAATAATAATAATAATTCAAAATAAATAAGTGTATCACTCATAATAATGACATTATTAAGTATGTTAAAGTGTTATTTGACTAAGATTGCGCAAACGCAGGTTAGCTTATCGCTTACGAGCACTCTAGTGACCTATTTCTTCTAAATGGTTCCATTACTTAATGGTAAACAAATTGTAAGAAAATGCTTAGGTTTTTTTGCTCACCCAGATGTGAGAATATTAGAGCAATTTAGACCTGTCTGCGAATTAAGGCCGCTCGAGGTGGTGGATCATTACATGGTGGTATATCTGGGACATAGTTTATCTATTGGAAGTGACTACCACGCTAAGGAAATCTCGAGACGTATACAACTGGGCTGAGCGGCATTTTGCAAAGCTAAATTATGTTTTTAGAAATCAGAGGATAGCAGAATGTCTAAAACCAAAATGTATAAAGAATGTGCCTACCATGACATTTGGGGCCGAAACAGGAATGTTCACTAAAGAAACTCTGTAAAAAGTCCATGTTGTACGAAGGGCTAAGTAGCGCGCAATTTTAGGCCTATCACTGAAAGATCGAGTCCGTAACTCAGATAGCCGAGGTAAGACTAAGGTGCAAGACGTAGGACTAAGTAGTGACTCGGAAATGGAGGTGGGCAGAACATTTGGCTAGACGTGGTAATGTCAGGTGGAGCAGAGCCCTAACGGAATGTTTGCCGAGATATGGTAGGAGGAACGTTGGCAGACCAATGGTTAGGTGGGTGAATGACCTACAGAGGATTGCAGGGAAGTCCTGGATGAGACTCGCACAGAACTGGGAAGCGTGGCACACAAGATCTTCTCGGAGAGGTAGGAAGGAGCTGGATCGGGATTTGCCAAGAATCGAACTGAATGGCTTGTGATTGGAGAGCACTATGAGCAGCAGTAGACTGTTGTAAGTAGGGCATGCAAACCGGATACCCGGATAACCGTAAAAACCGGATAACCGACTGATTTGAAACCCGGGTTTTTTAGGATAACAAAACCGGGTTTTTCGGTTTTGTTTAAAACCGAAAAATGTGAACAGGACGGCGAGGCGGCGTTAGTTTAGTTTCTATTTCGGCTACGTTAATTTAGTTCCTTGTCGCACTACTATGCCACGCTGCCGCCATTTTGTTTTTCAGTCAGTCTATGTATAGTGATATGAGTGAGTGAGACGAGTGCACGTGTTGTGTTTGTCGTAGGTAAGTTTGATCACATTCTTTTATATCACTCGTATATTATGCATTGCTAATATTACATGAAGTGTATGACCAAATACTGAAATTTAATCACAGCAGAGATGTTATGCATATAAGTAATAGCTATAATTAATTAGGTTATGGCAGCCGGCACGTTCTCATTTTTGTAAATATGTAACGTACCTGTAATTAATAAGAGCCTGTTTTTATTTGAAGTAGTTTGAGCTGATCACAGCACATTGTTACATTTAAACTTTAATGTTTTGATTACGTATATTAACAACGAAGTAAATTTTAAAGGTCTTTGGATAATGTGAATGTTAAAAATATAAAATTAATACCTAGCTAAGTAGACTTACAAAGAGTGCGTTTTTTAGTAAGTTTTTTACAGTAGGTAATATGGCACAAATGTGGCATATTGTTTGTTTATTTGTCTTCAATTTAGAATCTTCGTAATCGAAATCTTCTGTTGTTGAGTTTCTGCACCTAAAGTGTATTTAACTAGACTACGTGGCGTAAAACTTCTTTCCAGTTTCCGTTATTTTTTTAAGATTTATGATCATGAACTTTTGCTACAATGGCACTTAACATTTACAGAATGGGCACGCCACCATTGCGGCAGTAAGTCCCCTCTTTGAGGAGTGGCTTGAGAGGCGGCATGGCGTCCTCACCTTCCGCCTGACACAAGTCCTCACCGGACACGGCTGTTTCGGGAGGTTCCTGTTTCGAATAGGGCGGGAGGAAACGCCCAGGTGTTTCCATTGCGAAGATCGCCCTGACGTGCTCAAACAACATACCTCTGGTGCAAGCCCATCTACAGAACTTGATTTAGAAACTAAAATCAGGGTGGAAATGACACTTTACGACGATGGAGGAAAAACGGGAGAATAGTATATAAAGCATATATAATGTATATCAAAAGTATATAAAGCTTTGAAATCTATACCTCCAACAAGTGTGGAATCAGAGAGCGACTTTTCAATCTATATCTTTAAGTATGACTGATTTATTTTGTTTTGGTAAATTAGGAATAAGACTTCTATTTTATGTGTTATTTAGATAATTATTTTGATCGCATTTCACGTACTGTGTGTGTATTTTGCCTGTTTGTATTTTATGACAATTAAATTGTTATTTAATATTCTGTGATTTTAGACAAATCAAATCAAATCGTTTATTGCAATCCATAATGTACACTTACAGGTGGTACAAAAATTAGAAACAATTATGGACCCTGTCGGGCACAGCAAACTTTTAAATAACTAAAATAACTAGAGCGACGAAGAGCGCTTTGATAATTTTCGTTTGAATTATTTAATATCCTATTAAATATTTTATAAATATATTTTTTTTGACCTTTGTGTACCTACCAAATGTTCCTAATTTTGTATGTTAGGTACCTTAAGTGTTGACGAATATGTTGTTTTCCTAAATAATAATCTTGATTCTATGTTATGTTTATAGAAAATAAACTTTTTGTATTGTTACTTAGTAGTTGCAGCTTATTTCAGTGCAAACAAATGCTCATTAGTATTAAAATAAGTGAGATAAAGTAACAAAAAAACCTATTTTGATTAGACTTCAGCATTTTTATTTCTTTACATACATATTTCTCCTTTCTTTAATAAAAATTGAAAAAAAAAACCGAAAAAACCGATTTAACCGGTTTCAACGGTTTTGTAAACATTAAACCCGAAAAACCCGGTTTTTTTAAGCAACCCGGTTTTTGCATGCCCTAGTTGTAAGCAGATGACGATAATGATTATTCATATTATATTAAAATATTCATAATTTAATATTATATTAATTGTGTAAATGTAAAAAAAATGTGTGATGTGATATTCTTTGGATACGCCAATTTTACGTTCTTTCATAAATTATGTATTATCCGTCATACCATGATCTACCTGCGAACAATTATACCTCTTCATAAAATTGAAATGCTCTATTTATCACCTCATTCAAGCTGTAGTATCCAACAACGGGAAACGACCCATTGAAACGGTCGTAGGCGACCAACTGGCCACCTATCACCGCCTTAATAGCTTACTTATTTAGTTTTATAGCCTCATTCACTACATAGACGCACTTCTTTGTTTAGGATTTCTAGGTCGACGTTTTTGACATGTGTTGTCTGAACGTTTGAAAGGGCCCCTATATTTGTCAAAGATCGGTTTGAACCCTTGGCCATAATGTTTTAAATGATAAATGATTTTATTTCTGTAAGTAAATTTGTACAAACACTTTTACACGTCAATCATATTCTTAAAACTAGATGAGGTCTGCTTTTCCTATCTGACTACTCTGAGAAGAAAGGCCCAAACAAACTCAGAGGTCACAGTCTCTTCTTAAGATTGGTCAGACCATGTGAAGACACTTTTCTTTCACTTTCCTCCTTATTAATCAGGATTTTTTTCTGTCTTAGCTATGACAAAAGCTTCTTTATACGCAATCATCATTCTCATTCATCCCAATTTGTTTGTGTTGGCGCTATGGTATATACATACACATATTTTTCTTGCACACTTCTGTGTTAGTCGTCATCGCAGTAGCAAACCTTTTTCTAGCCATGTCATAATACCACAGTCCATCCATCTTCTTTCTTTGGTGTTCCTCTACTCTTATGGCTATCCACTATAAGAGTAGCTTCTTTATTAACACCATGGCAACAATATTTACATCTCAAAATGCTATCACACCCTTGTCCTCTTTTAAATTTATCTCCTAATTAAAATTACGCCTTTATACCGTTTATGATAGGAATTGAACTTGAAACCACACCTTGAGGCATCCTCCATTCATCCGACGTTATTATGACATCCGTCAACAGTGTGATAACCTTATCTTCATTTACAAATAAAACTTTATAATTGTTTTTTTCTTCATACTTCTTGTTAAATACAAATATTGTATGTAGGCTGTAGGTTACATTGACTTCTCATCGTCTTTGTTTCAGTGATTTTTCTAATAATATTCCAAATGATTTATCACTTCTCAGTCTTATCTACTCCTACTGCTTCTTTTGTCCTGCATCATACCACTGCTGGGCAAGTTCCTCTCTTCATGACTTCCAGCTCTTTCGATCCAGGGCTACAGTCGACCACTGGTCTTTTGCCGCAACGCCTTCTGTACTATACCAGTAGCTATGATCTACTTACGATAATTAGCACATACATATAATAATGACTGCTACGGCATCTATAGCAGAAATCTTAAAGTCACTAGTGATTAGGTTACCATAGTCGACCGAATCATCACATAAGATCAGGTGGAATAGCCGTCAACTAAGACCCTCTGCATCATCTGTTTAGACTTTTCCCAACTATGTTGGCTTCCCTCTCTGTTTTTCACAACCTGTGTACATGGTAACCTAAGCTTATTTCATATTTTTATTTTCATCACAGCAGATCATGCTTTTTTGCATTGTCAAAATCAAAATCAAAATCAAAATCAAAATATTTTTATTTCACATAAACCTGCAAGGGCACTTATGAAACGTCAGAAGCTAGGTGCACGGTTCCAATTTGTCGCTTCCTATGGAGAAGAGCCGGCAAGAAACTCCACGGTTACTCTTGTCAAAAACATTCGTATGCTGTCGACTCATCCGACAAGTACCACCTTTAGTAACTCATTGAATCCTCTTACCCAAAATAGAAATCAATGTCTCAGAATCGAGACAAAACAAATTAGGTTCTCAAAACAAAAACACAGAGCTCTCATTTGATAGAATTAGATTTTTATTTGCCAACCGTTCCATTTCGAATTGAGATCAAGACAATTTAACGAAGGTACGTATGCCGTATCTTCACTTACGTTTATCTACTCTAAATAAACACGCCATGATCATCATGTTCCTTCCCTTGAAATATAAGCTGGTGTTAATTGGAGTGTGTTTAATCATTGTTTGTCTTTTTCAGTCGTCATTAAGACGGTGTTAGGTTACTGCTAAACAAAAACGTGCTCCACTTTATGCGTTAATAAAATGTTTTCCGTCGCATCAATTCTAGAGCTGCTTCTGCTGACCATGTGTCTTTGGTCACTATAGTGTCCTAATTGTTATGTGTAAGCATTCATTGTTGAAGAGCCTTATAAATAATTAAATCCTGTGAGAGTTCCAAAGCTAGTTCTTCACCTGGTTCGACGTATTGTGTAATCAGAAACTTCTCTGCATCAGGTATTAATTCAGGTCGCAGACTTAAGTGTTCGTCTTCGGATAACTTTGATCATAACTACGAGTATCTTTTACTACATTTCGTAGTACACCCGATAGTCTCACATTTCGTAGCCGGTCTTAACTTCCTTTCTTTAGTAATTATTACCCTACTAATATTATAAACGCGAAAGTTTGTATGGATGGATGGATGTTTGTTTGTTACTCTTTCACGCAAAAATGGCTGAACGGATTTGAATGAAATTTGGCACACAGGTAGTTTGTAACCTGGAATAACACATAGGATACTTTTTATCCCGGTAGTACGTTCCCGTGGGATAGTTTTCGACCTCCACGCGGGCGAAGCCCCTGGCTCAAGCTAGTAGTGACATATAAGGATATCATTGCACTTGGATCTTTATCTTCCATTTCTAGTCTCATAGGGCAATTTCTTAAGCCCGCTGATTTGGCTGTTTCATTCCAATCTCCAATATAACAGTAATATTGATTCTGTGCCCTGTTTACATGGAGTACGCTTGGTATGCGAGCGTGTCCATGCAGCAGAGCCCACCACCACAACGTTGATTATAATCAATAAACCGTTACCTAATGCCATTCGGTACACTAGAAAATTGTTAGCGTACTTGAACTAATGTGGTTTTCTCTGTTTTCCTTCATTGTTGACTGTGAGAAATAAAATGTGTACTTTATTTTGTTATTTTTCATTTCGTGCCAAGTTGTTTGTTTACATATTCTATTTCTTTATATAAACATGTTGTGGCAGTGTTCCTGCTGCTCGTATTAGGATACCACTGATTCCGTTCTTCGGTTGTCTTGTTGTTTGTTGACTTTCATATTAAGGCAGCTATCTCTCGTCTCTCTCTCTTCTCGTTTTTTTTTTCTGGGATTTCGTGACATTCAGCCACCGTATTACTGTAATAGAACATTTTCTGGCCATTCAAGGCAATGGCTTCACTCTCCTTGGATGGATGAATGTGGTCGACCCATTTCAAGCTTATTTAAGTTTGACCGCGGCTTCGCCCGCGTGGATATCGAAAATTAGGTATCCCACGGGAACTTGCTTTCGGTACAAATGTTGTTGTGCTTATGTTACTCCTTATAACATCAGCTATCGGCCTGTGCAAGTCCGGTCAAAATCAATCCAGTCGCATCGGAGATTAGCTGGAACAAACAGACAGAGAGAAAACGAAATGTTATGAGTGCCGTATATACTTTTATATGCATTAAGTAAAAAGCTGATATTTTAACGTTACAAACAAACACTTCGTTTTTATTTATTTCGATAGATTTCGTCTACAATGTCATGCCGACGCGTTACTTGCCATCATTTTGTCGTCCTAGGATTTATAAGGGTTTTTTTTTTTTCTGAGTGGGAAATCATCAAATAACTTCTCCCGCTCTGGGTGGAGCGAGAGGGCGTGTCAGACTTTTACTGACTAAAACCCACCCGTGTTCCCTCAGTTGCCTGTGTTCCAGGGGCGGTGGTATCTCTTTCGAACAATCCGCACCCCTGGCAGGCATCGGCCGTTGCGGGCCCCATCTGTTGCTGCTGACATCTCTTTGAGGCGCGCGTGGAACACAACGCGCCGTCGACCCGGGCTTGGTCCTTACCGGACAGCGAGCTACCCATTACTCGCCGTCCGCAAGCCCGTGCCTACGGTGGCCGGGAATCAGCCTGGGATTCCCGACGCCCAGGGCGTCTCCTGCGAAGGCCACGGCTGTGAGGGCGCATGTACTGCATCTCCCTCACGTGCGCCGCCTCCCTCTTTGCGAGCATAACTGCTTCGCTGAAGGAGGCGACTGCCAGCCATCCCAACTAACATTTTGGTGATAAGAATAAGTGCTACATGAGCTATTTACGAGAATTTTGAGAACCTAATGTCCTATAAAGGCACTAACATTTGGTGATATAGCGCGTTTTAGCTGTCTTATAACCCTGATTTGGGCCCACAATTTTAGCGCTTAAAGTGACTTAATAGTTATAGAGTAGGTATAAATGAGTGACAATAAAGAGCTACAATAGTGCTATTGAAGCAGTGCTTACAACATTAAGTGTATTGTAAGCTATACACAGGTTACAACTGCAACCTAAAGTGGTAATATAGTTATGAAATCCATTCTAATAAGTTTTTTAGTAACATATTAGTGCTTCCTCGACACAATATAAATCTTAAGAATATTTTGCAGATATTGAGTAGCAATGAACATCACCCAAAGTGCCAACATTTTCACCTCTTTTCATAATTTTTGTACTTTGTTACCGTCAATAGCGTTAAAATATTTAGCAGTACGCATATTCATCCCCGATACAGTGATACTTAGTGTTTGAAAGTTACTTTATGTATAGTAAAAGAGGTAAGTCAATTTAATGTATTTTGGATTACTGCAATGGTGTTATAATTATTAAAACTCACTGCTATGGTAAGTTTTTTGTGACAATGTGTATATGTTTTCATCTCAATTTTGAAGCGCCTCAAAAATAAACTGCTTTTAAAGATAATATGTAGAAAAAAATTACTGCCTCAGTAATTTTTAAATTAAATTTATGATGAATAATAGTTCCTAGTACTGTCTACAGGTATTTGAATGGAAAACTGACAATAATATAGTAAATAAGTGGGGCAATAATAATCAGAAAAAGATATTTCCCTGAAATTTTTTATAGGTTAACTATTTATTTAATGGCGACAATTCTAAATTACCTACGGATGCTGATAACTCTTTTATTCCTAACATAGCGCTTAAAGACCAATTGGTAGCACTTCTAAGACACTTGCAGTTCTACAATAAGGTTCTAAAAGTGAAAAGACAACAAGTTTAATGGTTAAGTTTGCATAATGGTTCTAAGTGAACCTGTAAGCGAAATATTTTCTGGGTTCTGTTATTGTTTGCATAAACCCTTTACATATCACGTACTCGACTGAATGAAACAAATAATTCCAAATTCTGTTATTTATAATAATTATGCAAACAAAAGCCTGTACGAACGTAACCTAAGTTATTATGTTTTGAATTAAGTCTTTTACAATACTGAACTTTTTGTTGTATAATACTGAACTCTTTTTTTTGTTTTTTGTAAACTAACTTTTAGAAGCTTAACTTGTATGTATTTTCATATTATTATTAAAAAAAAAACCTGTTGTTTCAGTAACTATTCCCAGCAAAGCAAAATAAAGTTTGGCAATTCAAAACTTACTGTTATCGAATCAAATACAAATCTTGGAGCAACTTAATACGATCACCAAGTTGCAAAACACCATAATTCAGAAAGTTGCGTTATATTCTGTACAATTAGAAGATGACAACTTAATCAAACAATTGATAGAGATTCCCCGGTCACAGAATTAAATAAAGTCAGATCTACATTAAGTAACTCAGCTTTTTATGTGAAACCAGTTGATAACATCCAACAATTAAATGAATTAGAAAATCGGCTATCAGAGAGCAGCGTAAGACAAAAGTTAAAGGACAAGTATTCGGTGATATGCTCTGGGGATAAGGCTAATGCAAAGGCAAAATGAAAGTTTTTTCAAGAACATTCTTAAGAACTCAAAAAAGCGAAAAATGGCTAAGAATCAAAGAGCTTCCATATCAAGAAAACGTGCAAAACTTTCAAAGGTGCAAATTGATGACGAAATTAGTAATGAAGATACGTACAATGAGAGGGAATTAGCAAATGGCATTAATGAAAAAATTTCAATTACAGAAAATAATTCAGAAAAAGAAAACGAAAATACAGATAAAGAAATGGAAATAGAGCAGATCAGTAATGAAGAAAGTGCAATAGATTTAAAAAAAATATATTTTAAGCTTAACAAAAGTAACACAGTAGAAGAACGAACGGTAAAAAACTTTACAAATAAGAAAACAGTCTTGAGAAAATCACAACAGATGCAAAAAAAGAACATTAAACTGCTATTATACAAATGGAAACAGAACAGAACGATCTTGAAGAAACTAAAACGGATTCAAAAGAAGAGACCAACATAGTGGAAAATAAACAAAATACCGTTGAAGACGGAAAAACAAAGTTATGGGTAATGAACCAAGAACATCATTTATTAGCAACTTTAAAAATTGTTCGTACGAGTGATTTATTGTATGGTTGCTTGTACGATTCTGTTGGTCCTTTTACATCTGTGATGTAATGACAGTCACGCGTACTGTGCTGGGTCGCAGATGTGAAAGGGCATATCACCGAATAACCATACAAATGACCATGCAAAAAGGGATCAGTACAATTAGAAATGTTTGAGAAATTATGCTCAAATTTTGTCTGAATATTTGACTGATTATGTTATTTCCTACTAATACTAAAGATATTTTGAATAAAACCATTTTTTTTAAAGAATAACAAGTTTTATTTTTACACGGTATGCAAAAGAGGTAAGAAGTACAGAAAACCACTGATGTAATACAAACAAATTTGCATTTTACATCTTTAGGATATAACACAATTTCTTAAGACGATAGTACGCTGCTTTCACTGGCTTTGTAATTCAAGAACGATGAGCTGATTGGTTTCTCAAATACTATAGTATTTTTCCGATATTACTTTGCCGTGTATATTTATTTCTTTATCTTTGACTGTAATATATTCAAGTTCAAAGATATCATGAGTTAGTGACTTAGAACATTTATTTCTACACTTGCAAGATAATACGAAGTGCTCGAAGTGAAGAACTGTTACATTCTTGTGCTTAGTTAAAGAAGGTTTCTGAAACTTTTGTTTTGATATAGATGTAACGTTTTTATTTTGCTCAGATAATCTTTTCGATACCTGGGAAAGTGGTCTGTTCCCCTGCCTTAGCATGTTTTTTATAAAATATAATTTAGTCTCGAAAGGATAGGCGTTAAATGTTGGCAATGGCCCGAACCTTTCCACTTCATCGGCTATATGTAACACATTGTGGACATTACTAGTAATATAATCTGCGCCGTAAAATTGTTAATAATTTTCAACAAAATAATCAAACATGTCCCTGGCAAGTCGCAGCAAGTGACTGTAATTTTGAGAAGAGCATATGGTAACACTGCAAGATAGAATCAAAAAGTGACGATAAGCGTCCGAGCAAAGAGCATGTGGCAATACGATTATGCTTAAATAATGTAAGTTAAATAATTCACTTGCTTTCCAGTACGCAAGACAATCCAGAGTCTTACTGCTCTGTGGATTTCAGATGGAAGTTTGCATTGGTTTAAAAATATATTTACATTTTCGATATCTTGTGCGATACTTTGTCTTAAGGTTACCAAAATTTCCGTCCCTCCATCCTATTAGCAACCTCTTCTTAATTCCCAAATGAATCAAATGCAATGAATCTGAAATAGGAACTTGTTCAATCATGTCAATAGGTAGTTTTAATAACGGTAAATCCATTTTGTGATGACTTCCATACATTTTTCTTCTAAAGTTTTCGTCAATTCTTGGAGAAGACTTACTTGTCGAAAATACAACAATATGCGATATGTGTGAGAAATCCCCTACAGTTGTGCATTTTAAACAACCGTGTTTTCCATTAAAATTACAAACACCTGGAAAAGTAATAAAATATCACTAAGTTAATAAATAAAACCTTTACCTAAAGGTACTAGTCAAAACGTATTAAGTATCTATTTAACTCAAAGTACTGTAAGCAAGCAAAAAAGCGAACCTTTAATAAACGCGCGTGCAGGGGAATCACAAATAAAACATCTTATTTTGACGTTCACATTAGTGCCCTTAATACAAACTTCTTGCTCTAATACGTAGCTTATTTCATTCACAAAATCTTCTAGAAATAATCTTAGATTTTTAGGTTTTCCTTTTCCGTAATACATACCAAAAATAAATTTAATGGATCACTGTCACCTTCGTACGTGTTAGCCAAAATAGGCCAGAATTCATATTTGGAGCTTTAAAAATAGGTAAGCCATCAAGATAGTTATTTAGGTGAATATTTTCTGGCAGCGGTATACAATTTTTAAGTATATTTGATAATGGCTTAACAATCCCATGATGCCAATATTCACCACCTTCGATTGTTTTAAGACAAACTTCTGTTAGTGTTTGTAAAATCGTTCGAGGGGTGGATAGTGAAATATCTTTAAGGGGAACCTAGTCGCGGGCTCGAACTCACTGATGGGCCTGGCTAAAAAGCACACTGTCTCACCAGGCATCGTGTCCGACAGAGGTAGTATCAGTGATAAGCAGTTAGAAGCTAGTCTACACGCACAGCATTATTGAGTGAGATGCAGGATCATTTATAGTACAACAGGCGCGTCAAAAATTAAGAACAGTCCTTCGGAAGATCGGGTTTTATGAAAAAAACTACTGCATAAATCAATTATCAATAAAGTTTATTGAACTTTTCGATATTTGAGCTTTGTCGATACCGATTTTACAGTTATTTTATTACTTAAACACGCCCAAAGTTAGGTTAAATTAGCAAGAAAAACGAATGTTTATTGGCTCCTAACTTTTTATTGGCTTTTTATTTTAGCATTATGTTTCCGTACAGACAATATTAATAATAAGACAAAATCATACCATGTCTAATTCTTGTTGTACATTGTCGAACAGTGGAGTAATACACTCCCGAAGTTTGTATGGGAAAAATGTGGACTAGGTTCACCTTAAATCTTTTGTTTAAAATTAAAATCAAATCTTTGAAATTTTTTTGTACATCTCATGTTCGTAAATCATTCTTTAAATTTATATTTTGCATATATTCACTGTCTTGCTCGTCGTCCGAAGTGTTTCAACTACCGAGAGGAAACAAAATGTTATAGTCATTATTCGTCATGTCAGTTTCCTGTTGTACGGAACCCTGTTGAATGTTTGTTGCTTGCGCTTGATATATATCGGTACCAAGGTCACTGGGATTATAATTGTAACTTATATGGATATGAGGACTGTTCTCTGGAATCACATCATAATCTATTGTAGGACTTTGATTTACGAAACACTGTTTCTCCGTCTCTTGTCACAGTGTCATCCTTTTTTTCTTCAATTAATGAAGCTGTAGTTTTGCGATGATTAAATTATATTCTTGAATTCTTTGGACGCTTTTCTCTTAACTGCACCGGTTCTTTTTTACCTTTCCATGGTTGCATGGTGGAAACAAAAACATTACCGAATAAATTCGTTGCACAGTGTAAACATATACTTATTGTAACAAAACATAATTTTTGAGGTTAGGTTATATTAAGATGTATTTAGGTGATGTAAAATTCTATAACTCAACGTAAAGTAATAATTAAGAGTAATAATGTTTACACATATTGTTTATGGCCAAAAAGAAGTATTTCTAAAAACCACTGTATTACCTAAGGTTGACCGAGTAACCCCATTATACAATCATTATTGGTTTAAAGGTGGCTTCTGACTCTTGTATCAGCCAGCTCTATAGGATTTATAATTAACCCTTATATAATACTAATAGTTTTCTTGTTAACTCTTAGGGTTCGATAGAACTCGTTAAGTGATACAAAGTATTTCACTAACTCTATTTAAGGACATCAGCTGTTAGTAAGTGTTAGTAGACACCTTACAATTACTTACAATTGTTTACGCTTCTTAAAGCTTTTACAGTAAGCCTTAGGGTGTTACGAAGCATCTAACTAACTCTGTTTAAAGAAAACAGCCGTTAGTAATTGTTAATAGACACCTTACAATTACTTATAGTGTTTTAGGCTTCTTAACGTTATAAGAGTGAGCTATACAATGGTTACCATCAACTCCATGCTACCGCCTTAAGTAATACAATTTTTCTTTGTAACTGTTATTCTTCTTGAAGGTTTAATTATTTATCCTTAACACCACAGTAGAATCGAATGTTATTATAGCAGCTCTTATATATCATTTATAATACTATGAGAGCTAAAAAAAGGTTGTCCTTAGCGCCAAAATGTTTGTTGGGATGCCCTCTCGCTCCGTACCATGGCCTGGACCAGGCTCGGACGCGAGAGATCGCCGCCGCCGATCACCTCCACGAGGACACGGCGTTGCTCCGCCCAGGATTTATAAGGGTTGGCTCCCAATCTTCCATTCTACCTAAATACGGTTGAATATTACAGTATAATGCGGAAGCGACCTTTATGAATAAAGTTACTCGTTAAACTTGATTCAAAGGATTCGGTGTGAATCTTCTTAATCGTTTTATAGTTCTAGTTACAGAAATTATCATACTGGAACCAGTTCGTAAGAATCTAGTACCAGATATTTTTTTGTTTATTTACCTATTTAAGATCAAAATATATGTTGGGCTCGCCACGATTGCGGTGGTAAGTCCCCTCTTTGAGGAGTGGCTTGAGAGGCGGCATGGCGTCCTCACCTTCCGTCTGACACAGGTCCTCACCAGACACGGCTGTTTCGGGAGGTTCCTGTTTCGTATAAGGCGGGAGGAAACGCCCGGGTGTTTCCATTGCGAAGAGAAAGACATGTTGCGCCGGCCACAAATAAATTGGGATAAACGGAAAGGAGAACGATGATGAACTAGCTAAGTAGTCCAGCATAGTAAGTAATCATACGCTAAGTAGTATCAGCCAGGGGTGCGGGTTATTCGAAAGAGATACCGTGGGCCCTTGGGTGGGTCCGTGGGTCTACCGTGGGTCAGTAAAAGTCTGACACGCCCTCCTGCTCAACCCAGAGCAGGAGAAGTCATTTGATGATTTCCCACCCAGAAATAAAAATCAAGAGATATGTACATACACAATATATGACACATAAATAAAACAAACACAATATCAGAACGCCAATTCTCGTATTCAAAACGTTCAAAAACTGATCGCAGACTCATCTGAGCGACAACCATTGTCAAAAATGTACGTAATTTGGGGGTATTATTGGCAGATTGAGACAGATTACTATAATGCGGACATTCATTAAAATATGAGGATTGCCTCTGGCATAGGACGACGGAATGAACAATGAAGTTAAAATGTTCAAAACTGCACAGAGCATGGGCCGCTTTTTAGATTCAGCCTTGTGCCTTTTGAAGACCTGCATAGCTATTCACAACTATTCGATACGCTTCCCTACCGAATGTAACATCAATCAGTGTTATCGAAAGGTCCTCTGAACGCTGTTCACAAATCCGAAACCGGAAAATTTTGACAGTTTTTTTAAACCACATAGACGACCGCTATTCCGATGGCTATTTGCGGTCGAGGACTAAGCAAAACAGGTACTTAATCGAAAAAGTGCCATTTTCTAATCCAAACCCTGACGAGTGGTTGTGAATAGCCTGCTATGCTGCTGCCACATTCTTTAGTTAAAATGGCCACGTCTTGCCGAAATGGGGTTGCCAACTTTTTCCAGAAGAAGTAGAGTGTTTCTAATTTCAGAGAGGGTAAATAAAGAGTACCTACAGATTAATAAAATAGAGTACCATTTATTCATTTGTATTTTCCAACACTTTTTGCGGTAGGGACTTTATATTTTTTATAGATTTATACAAGAATTGTAGGACTCCAAACATCCAAATTCTACGTTTAATATAAGATCAGGTAAGAGCTCATTTTAATCAATATTTATAAAGCCCTTCTCGCCACTTCATTTTCATGACCGACAAATAGTCAAGTTTCACAGTGGAAAATATAGAAAAACTAAATCATTTGTCTCAAAGAGTCAGTGTATGATAGGAGAGTATTTTAGCGTACTCTGTTAGTGTTATATATTATAGAATAGAGTACACTCTTATAAAAGAGAACAATACTCTATTTTACAGTACGGTTGGAACCCGAAGAATGCTTGGAAACATGCTGGTCCTGCTCCATAGGACAATCTAGAGTCTAAACAAAATCAAACTGGTTGCTAATTGAATTATGTAATTATTATTATTATTTCTTTTAATAACGTTGCCCCACACTAGGAATTTCTTCCTGTATCGTGGGTGCGTTTACAAACATAGAAAACTCACAAACACCCAGACCCGGAACAATTACTTGCAGATCATACAAATATTTGTTCCGTGCGGGGATCGAACCCGCGACACGCTGCGCAGCAGTCGATCGCTCAGCCATTACGCCAACCATGTCGTCAATTATATTTATGACATTGATTACACTCAGTGATTACTTTAACTCACACACTGACTGATTACCTACTTGTTAATATTCTAGGAAAATTGTATATTTACTTTTACAATGTTTGTAAATATGTGAGCACCATATATCTATCATAAAATTAATTTATCTGTAATTGCTTCAATTTAATTCTTTTTACCTATTTTGGTATAGTAGTTTTGTTCTGGATGCATCGTTTTCACACATAATTATACAATGAATGTATGTTAAATATTGTAGTTAAATCATTTTAAAAGAGTAACGGTTGTTCTTGCCCATTCTTCTCCATACGAAACTATATTTTGGAAGGGGCGACTAGAGTCAATTCTATTTTAATGTAAATGCTGACGTTCAAAAGTGCCTTTTAAGTGCCTATTTGAAATAAATGCTTTGACTTTGACTTTGACCCTATGCCGAAACCACAACATTAATTAGTAATTACAAAATGCGCTAACTTCAATCTAATTTAATGCAGAGATATCGATCGATATTACTATTAAATAACAGTATATTATCAACTATCTTATCACTATCAGTATTACGTTACTAAAGCATTCTGATATTATGCACAATTTATCTTTAACATATAATACTTAACTCAAGCTAAGCGATATTTTATGTGACTTTTAACTGCCGCACGTATTTTATGAACATCGTAAGTATTTTCCTCTTGTTCTAGCTGATGACAGTCTCGTCTTGCTACATAAATATTATGTCGGTCTGGTATTCTAAATAGTAGTCATAACGTGGTCTTGAATGTATCTGTATTCATAAGGAATGCAACTGATAGATCTTGTATGTATGTATGTAACTTACAGTCGCGTTCATAAAAACTTATTTTCGCTACCATGTCTGCTAGCATTCAAGGATCAGTAATCGTTTTCATTTGACAGATAAATTATTTTGAATGTGTCATAATTAAAAATCTGATCATTACCAGTTTTTTTAAAAAAAAAAAACGTTGCCCCACACTAGGAATTTATCCTGTATTGTGGGTGCGTTCACAAACATTTAAACTCACATACACAAATAGCCAGACCCGGAACAACTACTTGTAGGTCATACCAATATTTGTTCCGTGCGGGAATCGAACCCGCTACACGTAGCGCAGCAGTCAATCGCTTAACCGCTGCGCCAACCGTGCCGTGCTTATTAGCATACTACTTTTTTTGAGGGTGGGAAATCATCAAATAACTTCTGCCGCTCTAGGTGAAGCGGGCATGTCAGACTTTTACTGACTGAAACTCACCCGTGTTCCTTCAGTTTCCTGTGTGCCGGGGGCCACGGTATCTCTTTCGATCAACCCGCACCTCTGACTGATACTACTTAGCGTATGATTACTTACTATGCTGGACTACTTAGCTAGTTCATCATCGTTCTCCTTTCCCTTCGTCCCAATTTATTTGTGGTCGGCGCAACATCTCTTTTTCTTCCAAACTTCTCTATTTGTCGTCCATCCGTCGTCTCGGTAGTCAAACCCTTTCTAGCCATATCATCAATCACACAGTCCATCCATTTTCACGTGTCTACTACTTAACTTAGCTAGTTATGATCTGATTCTTGGAAAAGCGGATATTAAATCATCATGGTGATTTTTAGAACTATAAATCGGATCGAAGGACGATGTCGAATTGACTTTTTGGTCGGCTGGCCAATCTAGGACACCAATGAAATTGTCCGTTTACGAATGTCAAAAATATAAGATGGATGATCCAGACCAGGAAGCCCACTAACACCTCTATATCAATGTAATTGACATGACCAGTAGTTTCAAATACAATTTGGTGCCTCGTCATTATATAATCTACGAAAGATAATTTTTATCAGTCGGAAGGGTATCAAAATCATGTGACTTTCTGGCAATAATCTGGCTTGGCAACAATACAAGAATTTAAATATTCCATGATCTCTTCTTTTGTTTTTGTCAGTAGGTAAAAGTCATCATCATTATTTCAGCCGAAAGACGTAGACGTCCACTGCTGTACAGACGCCTCCCCCAAGCTGCTCCACTACGACCGGTTCTGTGCTTCCCGCATCCAGCGGATTCCTGCGGCCTTCACAAGTTCATCGGTCCAGTAATGGTCATTAGTTATAGTTAAAACCGAATTATTAAATAATTCCCAAGTAGTGACATTCTAATTGGTGATTGGATCTTGCTGTTTCTATAAACTGCCCACCTACTTGATGATTCTCCATTTCTTTTGTCACCATTAACTATCGGCCTATAATATTCCCGCTGCTGGGACACAGGCCTCCTCTCTGTGAGAGGGAGCGGGCCGTAATCCACCACGCGGGCCCAGTGAGGGTTGGTAGATGTCACATGTCATTGAATTTTTGGTGCTAGGACATGCCGGTTTCCTCAAGATATTTTCCTTCATCGTTTTGATAGCAGTGGTGAAGAAATAATTTACACCATGTAAAGCACCTGTCTGAGTTCGAACTTACGACCTTACATCTCGTAAGTCGCGGCCGTTACCACTGGGCCACCACTGCTCTCCATTAACTATGCCTATGACTAAAGATAACTTTTTTTTGGGTAGGAAATCATCAAATAACTTCTCCCCGCTCTGGGTGGAGCGGGAGGGCGTGTCAGACTTTTACTGACTAAAACCCACCCGTGTTCCTTCAGTTGCCTGTGTGCCAGGGGCGACGGTATCTCTTTCGAACAACCCGCACCCTTGGCAGGCATCGGCCCTTGCGGACCCCACCAGTTGGTGCTGACATCTCTTTGAGGCGCGCGTGGAACACAACGCGCCGTCGACTCGGGCTTGGTCCTTACTCGACAGCGAACTACCCATTAGGGACTACTCACACTTATTCAGCTCTGTCCAGCTTTTGTCCATAGAAAACTACGGTTATTTATGAGATGCCTACGCATTCGTTCAGCCGCGGAAAGCTGAACGGACTCTATACAAAATCGTTGTTTTCTACGGACAAAAGCTGAACAGAGCTGAATAAGTGTGATTAGTCCCTTACTCGCCTTCTGCAAGCCCGCGCCTACGGTGGCCGGGAATCAGCCTGGGATTCCGGACGAAGAAGAGAGCCTTATTCCCGTACTGTGTGGTTCTGGCGAAAATGCTTTTCACCACAATACGGCGCATGGAATTCGAGTGTTACCACGTTCCACGAATCCAGGTGCTCAGCAGTAGAGCTTGCAGCCACTAGACCAACGAGGAAGAAAAGTTCTACATAATCTAACATTGCTTAGGTATAATTTGATAAAGTGGTGTCATAAATAATCTGAATGGTACATTTAAATATTTTATTACCATTACCATACATGCAGTGAAGAATAATTTTCTTACATAGTAAAAGATTATTACTTGTTGTCTATGAAACTGATCGTAAAAATGTAATTGGAATAATGACTGCTAATACTCATTAATTTGATCTTCAATCTTCATGCTATTAAATCACTTAAATGTTAAAGTTTTGGCAGTGTACAGTTACTACAAAATCACACACATCACACATTTCTAAACAAAAAAATGCCGAAAAATCTTAATCCGACGTGGAGTCGTAATAAATCATTCAGGAACTCTCTAAAGAATTTAATCCACGTACCGACGGAAAATCGTTAAAAATTAATTCTCAAGATAAGAGTGGTATCACTAGCAATAAATTAAATTCTAGCTAGCAAAATTCATATTTGGGCTCAACTATGAATCATAATCATAATTTACATAACCAACTGTTTCGTGAAAAATGGGAAACCTTCAAAAGGCGCCCGGACTTTGGGGCGACAAGACCTGGACGTGTGGGATTTTTACCTCAATCAAACCACCCCGGTGGTCACTCTCATCTAGACATGGAAAGGGCACCGTTACCTCTCAAAAGACCGATCCGAAACCCCCTCTGTGCAACGTCTGTTAGGACACATCCCTGGGGAAACTAAAGTGGTCTTACCGAAACCTAACTGTGCAAGAGTGGAGGGCAGCACGTGACTACTCTGCCAGGGGTGCGGGTTGTTCGAAAGAGATACCGTGGCCCCTGGCACACAGGCAACTGAAGGAACACGGGTGGGTTTTAGTCAGTAAAACTCTGACACGGGCTCCCGCTCCACGCAGAGCGGGAGAAGTTATTTGATGATTTCCCACCATAAAAAAAAACGTGACCGCTGTCCTGTCCGAGCCTTAAAGTATTGTTTTAATAGATCACAACGCAAATACAAAACAAATTAAGCAGTTAGTTGAAGACACTACAAAGGGCCAAAAGTCTGATAACCAGTCTTACCAAGGGGTATCGTGTTACCCAGTTATTGGATTTTGGAGGTCAGATAGGCAGTCGCTCCATGTAAAATACGGGTATTCTGCTGCATCCGGTTAAACTGGAAGCCAACCCCAATATAGTTGGGTAAAGGCTAGGTAGGCTAGGCTAGGAGTTCAAGACTGCACTACAAAAAAATTAAGGCATTTGACATCCACCGAACTGCACCGCGCCTGTAGGATACAGGACTTCTCTCTGTGAGAAGAAATACACTATAATTACCAGTGGTCGGAGTAGGTAGATTGATTTTATATACTTGCGTCAAGATATTATAATATGGACATGCCATTTTATCCATAATGTGCGGGAAGTACCGGAAAAAGTTTTGGAATTGGAATTATGGAATAAAATAAAATAAAAAAACATACAGATAGGCTAACAAAATCGTTTATTATCTGATGATTGATTTTTCACCATTAGCTAACACTGGTAGCGTAGATTGATATTATTAATACGGTTTTCATCTTAAACTCAAATTCGTGCTAATTTCAAAATTCCGGAACAAATATCACAATAAATATGAAGTTCCGGTATTTTGGAGGCATATCCATATTATCCTCTACGTTTGACGTCAACGACCTTAAATCAATCTACCTACGCCGACCTCTGGTAATTATAGTGTATTTCTTCTCACAGAGAGAAGTCCTGTATCCTACAGGCGCGGTCCGTGGGGGGGGCGGGGCTCCTAGGGGTTATGACCCCCCAAAGCCATAAACGTAAAGCTTATAATTTTTCGAAAATATAATACATTTTCTTATTATTTTATAGGTAGTCTTTGTCCTGTGACCCCCAAAGTCTTTGGCTGCGACCGCGCCTGATATCCTAGCAGTGGAAAAAATATTATGCTATAACCACTGACAATGAAAACTGACACGAACCAATCCATAACTGCAACTGGCCTGACTCGGATTTTTTTTAACAGTATTAAAGCGTGGTTTGCAGAACTTGTGTAGGAGTGTGATCAGTTTTTGAGTGGCGTCGTATCTGGGTGTCGCATTGTATGACTACTTTTATTACCTTGGGTTCTCCCTGTAAAAATAATTGTATTTGTAAATGAATAAATAAGTAAACTTGGCAGCGAAACCATTATCATTCTTCAGAAGTTTAAATAATAACGTAAAACTGCCGTCAGATTCAAAGCCAATACTGAAAATATAAGTAGGTTTTGTGCATTCTAGAATTTCACCTAAATTTTCATGTATTACGCAATTAGTCAAACAAACGTATCAGCCCAAACATGAGGAAATGTCACTAAACTACACTGACATTGATAGCGGTCGAGATTATCTGGACGTTATCGTAGCTGTGTTCGTTACGTACTGCAAAATGTGTCCGTCTGTTGGTTTGTTGATAACTCATCATCCTGGCCTTTTCCAAGTACAGCAACCTGCCCTGCAGTGCTATTCTGTAAAAATCTCACCGTGATTACTTGGGTGAAGTGAGCTGCCATTAGTGTGAACCCCTAGGTAAATTTTCACGGTGAGATTTCGCAGAATTGCTATTCTGCGAAATCTCACCGTGAAAATTTAGGTGAAGTGAACTTGAAGTGAGCTACCATGATACCTGATATTAAGGGTTGACAATATTGACAGTTCACTCCAAACTCACTTCACCTAAGATTTCACGGTGAAATTTTCAAAGAATAGGTAGATCGGCAGAACTCGATGCAGCTGAATTTGTGAGTGTTTTTGTAATAATTTAAGCGTAGTACTGACATTTTATGATATGCCTGTGAAAATTTAGGTGAAGTGAGCTGCCAATGCAATAGTCAATTAATAAAAAATGGTGATATTCGAACCATTAAGTATTTGAAGGAAGATAGGACAGATTCCCTGCATATCCCGCCGTGAAAATTTGAGCACATTCCACCTCCGTCTAGGGGTTCAAGTGTCAATCCCAAGAAGGAGGTGGAATGCACTCAAGTGTTTAGAATTTCATCACAACACTTTTCACACCATCCCACAGGCGATACTGCAAAAAAGACATAGTGAAGTACTCCGTATCTTATCCATTTCGCTATCTGTATTTCCCAGGACGATAGCGCTCCTTATCAGATAGGATTATATCCGGATATCAGTGAATATTATGGAATTCTAGTCAACTTACTTCTAGATAAGATTCATTGACTATAAATTACATGGAGGTATGTTCAAATTGCCTTGATATTGAAATTAGATTGGAGAATCGTTTATCGATGTTGTTAAAAGCAGAATCAGGATTATTCAGCTTTTTTCGTTTATATGCGTTGAATTAGGTATTGAGTCATTCAGTATTGTCATTTTTATTCGTTTCGGGCTGAATTGTAAGGCCTTCCGAGGGTAATATTCAGTTACCAACTTTGTTTAGTGTATGATTTGTGTATGAGTTCGTGACTACTATATCCTGGTTATTATGCATCATTATTATGTATACAACGTTCTCACTGCCCGGTCAGATGCCTACTCTTCGTGAGAAAGACTGGGCCATAATCCAACACTTGGATCTAGTGTGGGTAAGTGGATAATGATGATGCATATACTGGAAGCGATTTTTGTACTGTGAAAGACATGAAGAAAGAAAGAAAGAAGATGAAGAAAGCGATGGTTGGAAGGAAGCGATGGATGGAAGCGATTGTGTGAAAGATAGTATAGTAAATGGCGGCTGATAAGGGTGTATAGAATAAGGAAACATGTTGCGCCGACCACAAATAAATTAGGATAGGGTCAGGAGAATAATGATGATGGGCTACAAGAACTGGTTTCGTCAGTTCATCATCACCATCGACATCCACAGCCCGACTTCACCCACATCTTTTTTGCCCACGATGGACAATAATGTCGTCCGCCCATCGCGCCGCCGCCGCGCCGCCGGACGACCGACATCTCGTCTTCCAGTTTCGCCAGTAACAAAACAATTTTTTTTTTTTTTTGTGAAACGCCCCGGTTAAACTATGGAATGGGCAACGATGCCGAAATATAGTTCAGTTTATTCAGTAAACACGATTGTATAAATCACTTCTGAATCCTCAATGGGAACACACCTGTGGAATTTCGTCACTTATTCATGATAGTTGCGAAAGGTTGACCTCTTTACAGCATCGACTACAAATTATACAGTATAAATAATATTTAGTGGAACGCAGTGGAAGATTGTTCTGGATCGCTAGATACAAAGAAATAAAAAAAATCTAGGCTGAATTGGGGATTGGCGACGGAAGTGCAAGCTTAAAACTTTAGGAAAAAACAACACGTCACATTAGCATGTCGGTGACGCGAACCCATAAGTTTTGCCACAACCAAAATTCGTTCAACGCTACTAAAGAAGTTTTCACTTAAAACATGTTAATTTGGCACAGTACTATCGTTTGCAAGTCACATGAAGAAGAAGAAGAAGAAAAATGAAAAATAACAAGATTAACAAGTCATGTTCTGCAACAACTAAATGAAAACTTATCTTGCGGTGAAACATTCGCAGTCGCGATAGCTTTAAATTTGAAAGCTTCATAATTCACGTTAGAAAAGAAAGAAAATGCGTTTATTTGCGCAAAACAAAACACAGAGAAAGAACAAATATGCGTCAATCCACGCAAAACGGCCATAAATTAATTAGGTACACTGTAAAACTCTCTTGGCACTTAAATCTTAGATTGTAGAATGTTGTTTGCATTCGGACAGTACATTCACACCTGCGAATGTATCTAGTGCACGAATAAAAGCTACAGTAATATGCTGATTTGACTTAAAATCTAGTAAACCTATTTAATTGTATCTTTTCATCTGTGATCTTTACGACTGCGACAGTGAGCGAAGTTCACGCATCTGATTTTTAGGCCAAAGATGTTTGAACTTTTTGTCTTCATACAAGAAGAAGGTGCATGTTTTTTAATTCCGTGTTAGTTTGTCCAATATTTCCGTTTACTTATACTTTCCTTATATTATGAAGAAGATGGTTATCATCTGAAGGCCAGCTCCCTATGCAAAAACACTAGCGAGATGGGACATTTTTTTGCAGTTACAATAACAAGATAAGTGGCCCATTGTCGACGGCTGACAATTTTGCTATGATTTTATCATTATTTTAATGATAAAATTGTAGCAAAATTGCCCATGTACCTCTGCATGTGTAAGTATGCGCTTCCGTGATAAAATATGTAGAAAAAATCTAACATAAAAATGTTGTACTTTTTTGCCGGTCTGCACATAAGTCGGAAAGAATCAAGGCTAGACTATGTTTAATTCCTATATGCCCGCTTGCACGATATGCTTCAATAATTAGTCGTAAGTTTGCACGGTCGTAAGAATATCGCGGCAGCATTGTGTCCCGCACTGGATCTTAAACGCACTGCTTAGGCACCGAAAGTTGAAAATTGAACAGTGTGTTTTTTCGACGCGCTCAACGAGAGTTGGAAATTCAGTGCGCCATAAAATTACACGTTAAAAATTCCACCCGTAGGAACCTGGGCGAACACTAAGCCACACCGAAATGAATGCCTAGAGTTAGTGAAAACGGGCTTTAAACTACAACGGATGTACTTATTTTGACGCAATTGCATTTGTAATATTAAACCAGCGTCATGCGAAAACAACATCGTATCAATTTCTTGACACTTATCAAGTAAACAACTCTACAAGCTGCCCATTGACCAGAAATCTGAACTTTGTGGGAACCACGAGACACTTCTCCTATAACATTACAGAAAGGGAAATAGGACACCCGGCTTTCCGGCTGTAAGCATACATCATCATCTGCCTAGCCTTTTCCGAACTATGTTGGTGTCGGCTTCCAATCTGCCTATCTGACCTTCACAACCTAGTTACTGGGTAATACGATACCCCTTGGTAAGAGTGATTGCCAGACTGTCGGGTTTCTGACGACCCGTAACTTAAAATGCTCTACTAGACACGGAGGGGTCTTGGTATGTTAAGATGGTCACCCATCTACGGACCAACCGAACCAAGCGTAGCTTAACCTGATCGGTCGATCCGTGTGGCTGTTACTACTTACCCACAAGCCCCTCAGCTGTAAGCATACATAATACCGATAGCTAATATGCAGATAAGCTAAACGATTATGAAGCAGTTGAATGCGTTTCATGCCTTGATTAACTTGCTGTTCCAGTCGCTTTGCGCTTATGAAGTGTGGCGATAAGAAATTAACTTTTATAATCTGGTTTCTAGTCATTCGTAGATGTTTGACAAATCAAATCGAGCCAGCAACTTTTTGGACGTCAAAATTACATAAGGCAGCCCCTTGTTTAAGGGCCTGCCCTTCCCCACTTCCTAATCCTCATCACTCTCGTTCATCACTCCACGCTTTACGATACAGTTAGTCCTTACAGGTAATCAGTAGCCCGAAATTCAGACAACAAGTCTTACCACGAAGTATCGCGTTATCCAGTTACTGAGAAGTCAGAAATAACATGTATTCGCTGCATGTAAAACATTGGTATTCAACTGCATCCAATTACAATGGAAGTCGACCCAAAGATACGCTACGGCGAAGGTGGCACTGCGACGCGCGCAGATCATACCCAGACTGAAGGAACTGCAGGTACAGTTTGAAGAAAAGCTAGGAAGATGGCTCTAGTTTATAAAAAAATATTCAGTGGTTGTTGACAAAGTGTCGGTCGTACGGCGGCGCGATGGGCGGATGACATTGCTGCCATCGCAGTTAGATCTTGGTTGAGGCTAGTTTAGGAGCGTGGCACTCTGCACAAGAAAAGAGAGACTCAGCAGTGAGCGAAGTCTGGCTGTGGATGATGATTTAGTTGTATCTGTGCCTCTTCTTCTCTCTTTTTGGCACTGTCGATGGAAATAGCTCTTACCGCGGTAGCGAACTTCCGGGTGTGCTGGAAGCCATCGCCGCGCATTGGATGATATCTCTGGTATATTCAAATCGAATCAATGCTAGTTGATGATGTGTCGGTCGTCCGGCGGCGAGATGGTCAGAGGAATTGTTTTCAGAAGTAGAATTTGGATGAGGCTGGTACGGGAGTGTTGGACATTGGCTCAAGAAAAGAAAGGCCTATGCCTGGCAGTGAGTGAAGTCGGCTTGTCGATGGTGATGATGAGTTCTTCACACACGGCACTGACTAGAAGGATAGCTTATAACGTGGTATAGGTACGAGCTAGGCCGGCTCCGATGCCGGAAGCCATTGCCACGCTTCGGTGTCGTGGCTATTATAAAGCATCCCAATTTTAGATTTTGTCACTTCTCTGGGCATGTTTGGTTGGCTGTTATTTCGGTTAACCGATCGTAATAGTTACGGTAAGATTTGAAGAAGATTGAAGTAGCAATTCCCCATATTTTTTACACGCTTTTATTAGTTTCACGTGTGTTTGTAAGCATATTCGTTTGTTTGTAACCGACTCCTTTGGACTTGATTTTGACACACTTCAATCGGCCAGATTTCATTTAAACTTTGTAGACTTATCGAGGACCGATGATAATTCAATAATATCAAAAAAATGGAAAACAAACGGAAAAATTACGCTTTTGTAGTTAATAGTTTATAGAAGTATTAATTGATAATAAAAATACCTCGGAAAGCACCCCACACTTTTTAATAGAATCTAATTATTTTCTACTTTTTATTTTGGTTTTTAAAGCGTGTTTTTTAGTTTTTTTAATAGCAATTCCCATGTTTTTAGTCCCAATTTGTCAAATATACTTAACTCTAATTTCCCTACATTCTTACACCCACCCTTCGACAGTTATGTTGTCCCATATAATAGGGGCGAGCCTATTACCATCACCCAGGTACCAGGCTGCTACTGAGAAATACCTGATAAAAGACCCATTAACACTTTGCCCAACCTGGGAATTGAACCTCATACTCGGCAGAAGCGCTTGCGATTACTGAACCAACGAGGTAGTTATCTAAGTAATGTATTCAATAACAATGTAAATGATTGGTTTACGTTTGTAAATACCTCGAAACTGTATCTTACTAACAAAACAATAACATACTTCATCAATGCAAAGGAAATACAAAAGGTCGATTTATTGCAAATTAAGACATACTTCTTGATATCGCACACATACGCATGTTTCCTTGAACTTAATAAAAAGTGACGTCGTTCGAACCGGAAGGTTTTTTTATAGTAATGTAGTTATCGAAATGACTGGTTTTTCTGTAGGTATTACAAAATTGGGTTTTGGCATAAAAAGTATTTTGGAACCAACTCGCGTATGACTAGATGAGAAGCAAGGGTCTTAGCACTTGGAATGTTGTAGTTTTTGCCTACTCATCATCATCAAAATCAGCCTATAATCTTCCCACTGCTGGAACACAGGCTCCCTGTGAGGGAAAGTAGGCCGTAATCCACGGAATAGAAAACCTGTGGAAGTGCCCACGCAGCTATCACGCGTGTGTCACAATTATGCGGAGAAATATAAAGAATAACAACCTTCGTCAGTTGTAATAAGTCTTAAGTATGTATGGACAACAAATAAGGTTTTCGTCAAAGTTGAATTTGTTGTTCATACAAAATTAACAGTTATACCATCTGACGAAGGTTGTTATTATTTTACATATTTTCCGCATAATTGTGACACGCGGGACAGCTGCGTAGGCACTTCCACTGTTTTTTTCTATTCCGTGCCGTAATCCAACCAAACGGGCTCAGTGTGGGTTGGTAGATATCACATGTCTTTGAAGTTTTGATAGTAAGACGTGCCAGTTCCCTCACAATGTTTTTATTCACCGTTTTGAGGGTAATAATGATGAAATAATTAAAACAAATTAAGGCGCCTATCTGGGTCTGAACCTACGACTCACAACTTATTAGTTTATATTTAAAATATATGTAGTACTTAGTCACACAGTAATCTAGTACGTAATTACATACAGTTAGTCAATCGGGGACAGGAAGTATCGCGGATTTACAAGTTAACTGGGTCAAACTTAATGTAAATTCGTTGACTTTGAATATTTATTTTGCTTGCACTTTTTTTGTGACGGCATTGCGTTTAAGATTATCTAGCCGATACAGTTTAATGCCCCGGTTATTTTTTCTGCTCATTTGACTTGTTGACCCGAAACTGAAATGTTTCTTCTATCAAATCGTGGTTGACCGTTCACTGCATGATATATTGCAATTAAATGGAAGGAAATTTAAAACTCATATTAAAAGTAAACTTTGTAAACAACCATATTACAAATTAGAGGACTATCTCCAAGATAAGAATGCTTGGAAACATGCTGGTCCTGCTCCATAGGACCATCTAGAGTCTAGACAAAATCAAACTGGTTGCTAATTGAATATTGTTTATTTAATTATATTTATGAGTAAAGATTTCATTTCATTTCAATGACCGATATTAATACGTTAAAATGGGCCGACTAGTCCGTGGTTTTAGCCGACTAGTCGCCGACTACAAATATGGGCGACTAGTCGGTGACTAGTCGGTACATCACTAGTAAATACATACTTGTTACGACCACGAATCATATTTTAATCAACGTGTGTACGTTGATTAAAATGTATAGCTTGATGTGTAGCCGTGTGTACGGCTACACATTTCCAGTTTACGCTGATCTCGCACTCCACGGAAATCCTATAGAATGCGAGATCAGCTTATACTGGAAATGTATAGCTTGATGTCTAGCCGTGCGTACAACCTGACACTGACCTGCCAAAAGGCAGAAACCGCAAGAAAATAGAACTTGATTATGTCAAGAGTACAAAAAAAATATGCACAGAACAAAAATGAAATTTGGCAATGTTAGTGAAAGGATAAATTACGTTTGCCTCAAAATTTTCAGCATAACATAACGTTCCCACTGCTGGGACAAAAGCCTCTTCTCTGTGAGGGCCGTAATCCACCACGCGAGCGCAGTGCGGGTTGGTATAATTATGTCACAAGTCTTCCAATTTTTAACCGACTTCCAAAAGGAGGAGGTTCTCAATTCGTCGGAACCTTTTCTTTTTTTTTTTTTAATTTTTTTTTATGTATGTTCCCCGATTACTCGTATATGGCTGGACCGATTTGGATAATTTTTTTTTTTTTGTTTGAAAGGGTATACTTCCCAGGTGGTCCCATGATCATCAAGTCAGGATCTGATGATGGGATCCTGGAGAAATAGAGAGAACTCTTCAAATTTTATAGGCACACTTGAAGCAATTTGTGTAGTTTTTGGAAGAGTACTTTCTCGGAGTGGTTCCATTTCAATTTGGTGAAGACCTGATGAAGAACTTCGGAGATAGGCAACGGAACTCCTCAATAAATGATAGCAAATGGACAGGGATTGCTGAAATCTCATGTGTGTCAATTGTTTACGCCAGTTAATAACATAACATCACGCCGGTACGCTGTGAAGGGGTAAGCACATGTGAACCACTAAAAAGTGAAAAATAAAAATCTTTTTTCAAAAAAAATAAACAACCGACTTCCAAAAAAACACTAAAAAGTGAAAAATAACTTTAATTTCGGAAGGCGGTGACAAAAAATTAAAATACATATCCAAAGTCACCGACTTCCGAAATTAAAGTTATTTTTCACTTTTTAGTGTTTTTTTGGAAGTCGGTTGTTTATTTTTTTTGAAAAAAGATTTTTTATGTTCTAAGACATGCCGGTTTCTTCACCATGTTTTCCCTTCCGTTTGAAAGCAGTGGTGTTGAAATGAATTACACAAACTCAAGCGTCTGCCTGGGTTCGAACCCACAACCGTAAATCGGGGGTTATTAAATTGACGTCACTAGTGAGTGACGTCACACCTTTCCTCAGCAACGTGCACACGGAAAACACGCGTGCGTTTACTTGCAATCTTTCTCGAAGATTGCAGTATTGTCCTTTAACCTTAAACCTTATCACCTTAATCGTGAAACGTGTGATAACAAGAACATCGACTGTGAGCCTAGGTCCGGGACCGCTCAGAGAAACAGCTGTGATAATAATGCTGTTGTCATAACCAGCGGACGTAAAAATATCGCAGCGGGGTTTTCGACTCTCGGTGTTAAATTGAGCACCGAAAATCCAACAGAGCCTTAGTGTGAGTTTTATTTAACCACCTCGATCAAGCGCATCGAACGCATTTGGCGCTCTGAGGCCTAGTGTGTTTCATTTTACCATCTCGATCAAACGCAGTGAGCGCGTTCGGCGTTCCGATTGGTCCTTCGTCAATCCAGGGCCAATCGAGATGGTTAAATGAAACTCACGCTAGGGCCTCTGATTGGCCCTGTATTGGTGACGGACCAATCGGAGCGCCGAACGCGCTCGATGCGTTTGATCGAGATGGTTTAATGAAAGTCGCATTAGGGGTGGGCCACTGAGTTGGATTTTCAACTCTTGGTGGTAAGCTAAGCAGTGTATGAAGATCCAGTGCGTGAAAAAATCCTGCCGTGAAATATTTGTACGTGCGTGCGAACGTTCGATTCTTGTTAAGTGTTTTGTTAGTATTTTTGAGTAAGTTGGTTCTCTTAAAAATATGGGCCAATCGTTATTAATTTAATAATTTGCTTTGACTATCTTAGTGTTCAAGAAGAATTCTCGCTTCAGCAGCATTTTCCATGTTAATAATCTATTGGGTCAGTTCCTGGATTTGCTGGAAATCCGTAATTATAATACGTCGCAGCCATTACTTATATCTGAATGATAAAGGCTCCCGCAAAAAGGCGCGACGCGATTTTAATAGAACAATGTCCATGAGAACCTCATGGACATGGATTTACTCGAGATGCGTCGCGCCGGTCTGCGGGAGCCTTAAAGCGCATTCTACTAAATCCTCTCGTTCTTACCTACTAGGCTTGTTTTTGGGGATGACACAGTTGTGTAGTTTCCAAAAAAACAAACCTATCTTATGAATGAAAAAAAAAGAATCGAGGTAAGTAATATTACCATATTTATCTTGTACCCAACAACATAGACTGTTTCATGAATTACTGTAATCATCTAAGCATATTACCTACCAGACTTTTTAGATCCTCTTCTGCCTGAAAAACCAACTTTTTCTGACCTGATATTGCGAATAAAAACAACTCTGCTTATAACATCGTATTCGTAATTGAATTTGTAGATATAAAAGGTTAATGAGCCAAACTGACCTTGATTGCTTTAATTACGCAACTGATTATGTAAATCTGTGAACGTCGTTGACCCCACCGTATACTTCGCATCTCAATGATAAAAAATTCCAAAGCGAGAGGTTTCCAAATTGATTAATAATGGCATTTACTAAGTGAATGAGACATTTTTGTCATTTCCGTCAAGGGACCATCCATAAATTACGTCACACAAATTGTATGGTTTTTGCACGCCCACCCCCCCGTCCTTGTCACATGTGGTCATACTTGTGAAACGCCCTGCCCTCTTGTGTGACGTCACATATTTTAAATTTTGTATATAGAAGTACATAATAAAATGAAAACAGCAGTTGTTCATTTTTATATTATTAAAATAATTAACATAAAGTCAAATAATTTATACACTTAATGGTGATTATAACAAGTGACGTCACAAAGCTTTTGATCCCCTGGCCCTTGTCACACAATGTCACATTTCGTTGACCCCCTCTCGGGGTGGGGCGTAATTTATGGTTGGCAAGAAGGCAAGAGCAAATAACCCTTTGCCAACACCTAATTGGGGAATTAGGTGTTGGCAAAGGGTTATTTGCTCTCATATATTTCCTGAGTCATCTTATAGCGAAGTAGTATCAGCTGCATGGGTCGATCGATTTGCATCCTAATTGCGTAACAAACGATCAATGATAGTCTGAATCATTAATCAGAACAAAATACGCGTGCGTTTACATGCAATCGTTCTCGAAAATTGCAGTATTGTCTTTTAACCTTAAACCTTTATCAGTTTAAGCTTAATACGTGTGATAACAAGAACATCTGTGACTGTGAGCCTAGGTCCGGGACCGCTCAGAGAAGCAGCTGTGATAACAATGCTGTTGTCATAACCAGCGGACGTAAAAATATCGCAGCGGGGTTTTCGACTCTCGGTATTAAAACATTGTTTTGAAACAGATTGCTAATCCATTGCTTTTTGCTTCGTATGTTCGAAAAATGTGTCTGCTTGACAGTGCTACTTTGACAGTGCTCTCAACAATCGACATTTACGATTTTGTATAGCTGGGAAAATAATTGATTATACAACGGAACGATTTATTATTAATGTGATAGTTAGTTCATCAGATTCTGATTCAGATTCCGAAAAGAGCCTATGATTATATGACTTTATATAATATGATCTTAACATTTGAAATAAATAGTTTCGCATCTATGAGTCACGTGGTTCTTTTTGTTTACCTTTATTTACCTACCTAAACCTATGGAATATAGGGTGCTGGTTAAGCAACGCTTGCCTGCGCTCCACTTAACTGGATCCTCATCTACCGTCATCCAGGTGCACTTTTCGTTTAAGCGAGTGGTATTAAAATGTAAAAGAAGAAGACTAAGAGCCTCTTACCATCCCACGGGCGATTTTTTTTTATAGTGCTCTGGATTTTCAACTCATTTTGCCTAATAGCTATTGGCTACTTCTGTGTGCAATCATTCTACATTCTTGCTATCATCAATACTAGCCTTGTGTTGATAAAATCAGCTGTTTCATAGAAACGCACAATACCTACGGGGTCAAAGGTATGGAACAGCCATTTATTTTGTTGATAACTCTCACGCATCCACCACCCAACACCTACCACACCCACCACTCTAACTCTGTTCAAAATAACCAAACAACCAACATATAAGCAACCAACCAACAACAACCACCCAACCAACAACAAACAACCAACCAACCATCAACTCAGCCTATCGCAGTCCACTGCTGGACATAGGCCTCTCCCAGGCAGCGCCACAACACTATCCTCCGCCTTCCGCATCCAGTCTGTCCCATCCACCTTTTTAAGGTCGTCGGTCCTCCGGCAAACGTAGTGTGGGACGCCCCCAGATAGATATCTGGGGGCGTCCCACACTACGTTTGCCAGGACTCGTCTGCTCCAACGTCCCTCGATCCTTCGACAAACATGGCCAGCCCACTGCCACTTCAGCTTGCTCAATCTACAAGCTATGTCGGTAACTCCGGCCAATAACCAACCATACAACCAACAAACCAACCAACAACCAACCAACAACCAACTAACTAACCATCAGATCTTATTTAATTTCTTTCAATGGATTGTATTTTACAAATATACCGTATTATTGTTGTTATGTATTTACTTCCAACACATATTCAGCTCTGTTCAGCTTTTGTCCACAGAAAACAAAGTATTGTATGAGATGCGTACGCATCCGTTCAGCCGCGGAAAGCTGAACGGACTCTACACAAAATCGAGCTGAATAAATATGAGTAGTCCCTAAGATCTGTACTTTTTCACTGACCAATTAGGGCCTACATAACATAAATAATCATAAATAAATGTTCCCGCTGCTGGGACTCATGCCTCCTCTCTGTGAAAGGGAGTGGGCCGTAATCCACCACGCGGGCCCAGTGTGGGTTGGCGGATGTCTCGTCTTCGAATTGTTGGTCCTATGACATGTCCTCACGTTGTTTTCATTCAAATTAGGGCCTAATTATGTTGAAAATATGAAGCTAGAATATAAGACTACAATTATTTAGTTAGTCAGCGTCTGGTGAACATATGAATGTCAAATATATAATAAGTACATAGCTAAAGAAAGCGATTGTTCGGATTATACAGCTGCGCAAGCGTCGGTAGTCATTAAAAGCCAATCATATGTCAATATTGATACGGTTTGTATGTCAAGAAAATACTGTCTGTTCAAATAATACTTTGCTTTCTGATCAAGGCCACCAAATTTCATATTTAAAATCCAAATCTCTTTACAATTAGTAGTTTACCTCTTGGTATTAAATATAACTTGAAACAGGTATGCGAGTGCCCTAAAAATAATGACTCCTTAAGCTGTTAATTTCGGGAGGACACACCACAATTTCAGAAATTTATTTCAAGAGCCGAGTCGAGCCGAGTTCCGTGTGGTGCCGGACGTAAAGAATAGCACCATCCCATCTCTTCCCGTGGGTTTCGTAGAAGGCGACTAATAATAAAAAAAAACCAAAAAAAAAAAAAAAAAACTAACCCAACCCGCCACCCGCCACCCTATCTAATTTATTTTTATTTTTTATTTTTAATGGACTTACTAGAGAATGGGCAGCAGCGTTCTCTATGCATTTTACCACCATACTGCGATCGCCAACCCGTCTGCCAAGCGTGGCGATTATGGCAAGCCCCCCCAAATGGGGGAGGCCTTTGTCCAGCAGTGGGCGTCTTCCGGCTGAAATGATGAGGATGATGATGATTTCAAGAGCTCGCCCTGCAGTGGCGGTGTGCAAATTATGAATGAGAATTATTTTGAGGCCATCATAAAACCTACTTTTCATGAAAGACAACCCATCTGCCGTACAGGACGAATACTGAATAATTTCTAACATATAAATGTTGTGTTTATTTTTGCCTGGAAAGTGTTTTTATTTTAATTTTAAATAGTACACAAGAAAATTTAAATACACATTTAGTTTTTACTTAAACCCAGGAAGGGTTCTCGTTCATTCATCGGTTCTTGCAGTGTGAAGTCCAATTGTCATTTTCCCATGCACCTGGTGTACTACCCTGCTGGCTGATTCACCGTCGCAATCACATAATTAGTACTCGCCGGTCGCTGTGCTATGGAACTAATGGGACATAATTTAAACAGTATAATAGTATCACTTGTCCCATGACTAATGGGACATAATTTAAAAAATATGTTAGTATCAGTTGTCCCATGGGACTAGTGGGACATATTATCCCACTTGTCCCATCATGGGACTAAGTCAATGGGACTAGTGGGACGGACCAATTTAAAAAAATATGTTAGTATCAGTTGTCCCATGGGACTAGTGGGACATATTATGCCACTTGTCCCATCATGGGACTAGGTCAATGGGACTAGTGGGACGGACCAATTTAAAAAATATGTTAGTATCAGTTGTCCCATGGGACTAGTAGGACATATTACTTATCCCACTTGTCCCATCATGGGACTAGGTCAATGGGACTAGTGAGATCTTATCTCAATCGTGCCTTTATGTTCATTTATGTATGTATAATTGAGCTTTTTATTATATTTACGATAAAGTCTGTTATTTTCTTATTAACTTGACAATAGTTAGAATAATAAGCATCGCATTAACAGCCTCTAACTTCCCAATGCTGGGCCACAGGCGTCCTGTCTGTGGGAGGAAATGGGCAATCCACCACGCGGTCACTAGTCTTCGAATTTTTGGTACTAGGATATGCCGGTTTCCTCAAGATGTTTTCCTTCACCGTTTTGAAAATAGTCTCAAGTAGTCTCTTCAAGTTAGAACAATGTCGGACTAAAAACCACAAATTACCAATATTTAAAGCCACAAATCTTGCATTCAAGTGCCATCTACCGACATTAACCTAAGCATTGTCCGCACAATACATGATGTAACGCTATTTATGCAATACTTATTGTAAACATCTCTTACAATTTGTTTGCAAACTCTGTTCTTATCAGCTGTGACCTTCTGTGACGTATGTTATTACTTGTACGATGCATTTTGGTGCGATACTTAATTTTTAATTCTACTGTATTAAAAAGTTTTGTATGTTTAGATGCTTGATATTTGTTACTCAATCACGTAAAAACGGCTGAACGGATTTTAATGAAATTTGGCACACAGATAGTTAATAACTTGGATTTACAGATTGGATTCTGGCACTTTTTATCCCGGTAGTAAGTTTCAAATAAAAATCATGGAACAAATTATAATAAAGTAATATTAATATTTTATTTTTTTATTTATTATTAATTTTTTTTTTTAATATTAATTATTATTATGATTTTTTATTATTTTTGTTCGTATCATTTTTCCGACCAGTAACTACGTAGAAAACTGAACAGCTCGGATTTTTGTCTAATTTATGTCCAGGACTTAAATGAGGCAAACGTTTACTTATAACAACATACTGTGATCAACTGATCACCAATTTGTCTGTCAAAGCAAGAAGATTAAAATTATATGTGTAAATGCTACTTTTTTAGAAGTGTCGTAATTAGTAGAACACTGCATCGTTCTCCGAACACACCAGAATGTCTGTCTGAGGTTTGGAATCTATTTCTAGAGGAATGCAAATGAAGCAGTATAACGTTGTCTATTTAAGTAAATGGAGCTTGAAGAAGCAGTTTCCTGTGTCGTATTTTGACTTGCATAATTGTTATATTTAAAGTGTGCATTGAATTAGTATCCATACTAATCTTATAAATAAATGCGAAAGTAATTCTGTCTATCTGTCTGAAACCTTTTCAACCTAAATGTATGTCGGCATCTACATTACCATATGTGAACTACGCATGACACTGACGTCATACAGCATTCTGCATCGCGCAAGAGAGTTCTCCCCGCAACTAGCATATAAACAATCCCCCGACATCAACCGGGCAGTAGCCCACCAGACACAACACCCGTCTGGTCGGAGGAACCTCCCTTCCTCCCTTTGGATTCCTCATGCCTGTATAAAGTAAAAAATAATGCTGCTGTCGTTTTGAGCAACTACTGATAAATGATAAGGATTGCGTTTTTTCGATTCACGCTCATTTTTTTTCCACATTGTTCCACATTTTTGCCAAAATTGCTGATTGACCAGAAATGTTCTTGCAAATAATGAAACTGTCCGTCAAGGGTTCGGTCAGTCAGAATGACGAAGCTAGTTGCCCATACCAAAGCGTAGTAGGTACCTATGGAGAAGAACGGGCAAGAAACTCCATGGACACTTTTTAATCAAAATATACGAATGTAACCCCAAGAGTTCTTGTTTTGGAGGTTTTCATAACACAACTTCACGCCTGTAATCCCCGAGGGATTGGGCAGAGGTGTGCCTATGAAGGTACATCCACATTTCGCCAGTTATTAATCATTTAACGCCCATGTCATCATTATCATAATTTCAGCCAAAAGACGTCCACTGCTGGACATAGGCCTCCCCAAGCTCCGCCATTCGACCGGTTCTGCGCTTCCCGCATCCATCGGATTCCAGAAGCCTTTAAACTCCCATGTGCTCCCTTGCAATAGGGGGCGAGGCGGAGACAATTTCCTTTAAAATTTAATCTTATATCTTCGTAAACATCAATACCTATCTACTTAATATTTATGCTATGAGACTGGTTATACGAATAAGGGAATTTGTAGGGGGAAAACCGTAAACTGAATTACGAATTAAGATCAGGTAAGATAGTGGTCGAATGCAAACATACGTAGGTAATAAAAAAACGGGGAAACTTCGTCGTTTATTTTGCTATAAAATTCAAGTATATTTAAATCTTGTTTTACTTTATAGGCCCAGTTATGACCAGAGAACGGATATTCGGATTCGGATGCATATTCACCTAAAGTTGCGATGTTGGCTAATATGGAACGCGCTTTTGTATCGAAAAAATCTTCATTTAATGTAAAAAAAATGTTTTAACTAACACACACCACCGCCACTCTTACAGACTTTATATTTATACACCCTACTTACACATATTTGCATCACGATTAATTTTAATTATAGATGTGTCTGAATAGCTATGCAATCCTAATTATTTAGAAGTCGCTTCTATACTATACACTTGACCAGCTATGCATTCCCAGTGTTCCTGGCATCCCGGGATTTTTTAATCAAAAAATATTTTTTAAGCAACCCCTTCCATACTTTCATAACTCAAAATTAACTTAAGGTGAACCTAGTCCACATTTTTCCCGTACAAACTTCGGGAGTGTATTACTCCACTGTTGGACAATGTACATCAAAAATTAAACATGGTATAGTTGCGTCTCATTATTAATATTGTCTGTACGGAAACTTTTTTCTTGCTAATTTGACTCCTGCATCTCACACAATAATGTTGTACTTATAGACTAGTGTCTAACTGCTCATCACTGATACTACCTCTGTCGGTAACGATGCCTGGCGAGACAGCGTGCTTTTTAGCCAGACCCATCAGTGAGTTCGAGCCCGCGACTAGGTTCCCCTTAAGATAAATATGCATCCGATTATCCTATCTTTAGTTATGACTGAGGAATATAACCGTATGATAAAAAATCAACCTGTCTAGCCATTTCCTAACCATGTTAGGGTCGGCTTCCAGTGTAACCGGATGCAGTTGAATACCAGTATTTTACATGGAGCGACTGCCTATCTGAATTCCACAACCCAGTTACTGGGTAATACGACACCCCTTAGTAAAACCAGTTTTCAGACTTAGGGCTTCTGACGACGCCGTAACGACTGCCAAAGATCTACGAATGACAACCGGGACCAAAAGCTTAACGAGGCACGGAGTCACCCATCCACGAACCGACCGCGGAAAGCGTTACTTATTTTCGATTGACCCGTGCGACTGATATTATTAAGCCGCGAGCCTGTAATATGATCGTTAAGTTAATGTTAAATAATAATTGACCTTTTCAATGTTTGACAATAAATTAGTTTAATATATAAATATAATCTGCTTTTACTTTTAATACAACGAAGATAAAAATAAGCTAGATTTGCAAACATTTGCATTTTCAATGCATATGGATGGGACTTCAAAAAATACTTGTAATATTTTACTTATTTTGATTTTTTTTTATATTCTTCTAATTACTACATACTTAATGTGACCTTTTAACGCCCATGAACTGTTTTAACTATTGCTAAATCGATCTCTTAGTCGCAGTTCACGTAGGTAGCTTTTTCTGTGATTTTCGCACCAAATGTGTATTCTTAGCCTGTTTCCGCTTTCGCATATTTTGAATGTTGTTTCTCTTCCGTGTCGAAAAATCAGCAAGATGATGGAGCTTATGACGGTGATGTTTGGCCAGTCTTATGTGCAGTCACCAAAAGAGATTACGGTCGTCGGATATAATTATTGAAGTTTAGAAAGAAAGCGATGGATGTTTTTGAAATTTTCAACCTTTCCGACGACCCTTTTGGTGACCGTACATTTAAGTATTACCACTGCCTATTACACAAGACTATTTTAATATAATAATTGTGAAAATCAAAATTAACTCATCTTCAATCAGTATGCGCACTCTAATCAAGTGTATGTACTGTAACTGTCTGTGCGTCTGTGTGACGTCACGACGCCGAGATTATAGCAAAATGCGTCTGGTTTACAGGCTTAGGATAGTTGAGAGAGAGATTAGTTAATCACATTTTATTATAGAGATGAAATACTTCTTCGTCGTGTCGATGATTCCAATTGTTGGTTTTAAACAAAATTCTACCAGAATTCTGCAAAAGAGCGCGAGATGGGGCATAGTTTGCTATGTGGCTCCACAGATGAAATTCTATAAAGGGATGGTAATCAGAGATAGGTTTTCTTTCTATTTACTAATTACAAGATACCAAGATCCATCTGTGGCGGACATCTACAATGCCCCGCAGACGAAACTTAACAAAAATCAACAATTGTGGATAAACACAAAAAGTGAAGTGGCATCTACAATGCTATATGCGAACTACTCAAGACTTGCTGGGGCCCACTGCTGGGGCACAGGCTTCCTCACTTCGAGTGGGAACGGGTCATAATCCACGCGGGCCCCGTGCGGGTTGGTAGATGTCACATGTCTTCGAATCGTTCTTGGACATGCCGGTTTCCGCACGATGTTTTCCTTCAACTTTTTGAGATCAGTGGTGATGAATTTATTTACAAAAAGTAAAGCGCCTGGCTGGATTCGAATCGAATCGAAGAATTGCCAAACACAGTGGCAGTGGGCAGGGTAGATACATTGCTCGCAGAACAGAAAGGTTCTGGAGGGGCGACCGCGTACCCTAAGTCGTAGAGTTGGAAGAAAAGGTGGACCGACGACCTTGTGAAGGTCGCATGAATCCGCTATATGCGGGGAGCACAGAACTGGCCGAAGTGACGGAGTTTGTGGGAGGCCTATGATGAAATGATGATAAGGATTTGCCAGGACTATAGATATTAGACCAGGACGGAGTTAAAGGAGTTTGTAATGATGGTATTTCCATAGGTCCTGCCTACTTTCAAGGAAAAGGCATAGGTATATGGTGTTTGATGTCTCCATAAGGTGCGCTTGCGCAAGTAACAAATACTTTAACAAGTGCACTACAGTGTGCGCTGCATTCTTGATGACGTCATCACGTCTTAGTACCTACTGAGATTGCAACGGAATGACTCTGATTTACCAGTTTCCTGTGAGAACACGTACCGTACTTTGTTTATTTAAAAGTGGAGAATCTGTTTCATAAAAGGAAATAAAAGACAATATCCACCAAGTATTACCTTATTACATCATCGTCAACATCTGCCTAGCCTTCTCCCAAATATTTTGGGGTCAGCTTCCAGTCTAACCGGATCCAGCTGAGTACTGACCGAGCGACTGCCTATCTGACCTCCACAAGTTCCACAACCCAGTTCCTGGGTAACACGATACCACTTGGTAAGAGTAGTTGTCAGACTTTCGAGTTTCTGACGACCCGTAAGCGTAACGACTTTGAAAGATCCACGAATGACAACCGGGACCAACAGATTACCGTGGGTCTTGTATATAAAGATGGTTACCCATCCGTGTGCCGGACGTAAAAGAATAGCACCATCCCATTTCTTCCCATAGGTGTCGTAGAAGGCGACAAAGGGACTTACTAGAGAATGGGCAGCAGCGTTCTCCATGCATTTGACCACCATATTGCGATCGCCAACCCGCCTGCCAAGCGTGGCGATTAAGGCAAATCCCCTCCTTTTGGGGTAGGCTTATGTCCAGCAGTGGACGTTTTCGGCTGATATGACGATGATGATGACCCATCCATGGGCCAACCGAGGCAAACGTAGCTGAACCTAATCGATCGACCCGTGCGACTGCTATTATTGAGCCTTTGTCCTCCATTTACCGAGGCACCTGTCCGTCCAATTTCATAGCAATCGGTTCAATGGATCAGGCGTGAGAAGGTGACAGACGGAGTTGCTTTTGCAGTGAAATTTTTGATTATGTTTATTGTAAAAGATTACGATTACCTGGGAAGGTAAAAAGCCATAGTACTTATCAGCAAGCGCATCAGAAATAAGGATAATGATGAAAAGTATAAACTGCCCAGCACTCATCTTTGGAACGAATCTACGTATCATTGTTCTACCAGGTAAATACCCCGGCCTGCGGAACCAGAAAATTTTAAACGTCAGAAAATCCCAGTACCTACCTAGTTTTTTCACGTAGGTATAGAAAAAAGTTAAACTCAATTGCAAGATTGCGATTGCGACCTTTGTCCTTTTCAGTACGCCGTCTTTTACAATAACATATTTAACTACATTGATAGCCCAGGTTTTTGATAACACAAGCATGTAATGACGTAGGTCTGTGTGTGACTTACCTACCGCGTCATCGTCAGGTATCTTGCTGCTAGATATGTTGCTGTTGTTCGTAGATCTTTAACAGTCGTTACGGGAAGTCCAAAAGTCTGACAGCCAGTCTTATACCAAGGGATATCGTGTTACCTCGTAACTGCTAAATAAAAACTACTATTCAGCTGCAGCCGATTACATTGGAAGACTTCAAACATCGTTGGTAAAAATAATAGTTTAAAAAAAACACGCTTTAAAAACCAAACTAAAAGTAGAAAATAATTTAATTCTATTAAAAAGCGTGGGGTGCTTTTTGAGGTATTTTTATAATCAATTAATATCAAGCACCCCACGCTTTTTAATAGAATTAAATTATTTTCTAATTTTTAGTTTGGTTTTTAAACCGTGTCTTTTTATTTTTTTTTAATTATTATTTATTTTCTATTTTTTAGTTTTGATAACTACAAAAGCGTGTTTTTTTCAATTTTTTTTTTAAGTATTGAATTGTTATAGGTCCTCGATAAGTCTACAAAGTTTAAATGAAATCTGACCGTTTAAAGTGGGTCAAAATAGCGTCCAAAGAAGTCGGTTACATACACAAAAACATACAAGTGAAGCTAATATAAAGCGTGTAAAAAGCTAGGTGGCTAGGTAGACAGTATATTGATATAGGTTGTCTAGGACAGGTAAAGAAATCTAGACGCTTGCCGGTACGGTCTCTACACATGTTTGATCGACTTTCCAATTATCTATCTGGCTTTAAAAAGCTGGCTTTGGTTGGCAAACTTATCTTGAATTATGTAGAAAAGATATGATTACTGACTGACTAACAGATAATAAAAAATAATTTACAAAATCAAAAAACCCGAATGCCTAAAAAGTGAACTTTAATTAAAAAAGATGGAAACAAGAAACTTGTTTTAAAAGGATAACTATTAGACTTAATACTTTAAGCAATCTCATGCAGTCGAGGGCATCTTCTTAGATTTAACAAAAAATACCTTTATTGCCTCCTACAAACTTTTCAAACATATGAGCTATGGATTAGGAATGTCCTTCAAAATATTTCAGATTCAGTTTGATAGTGTTTTACGAAATTAAGGCCATTTTAACTTTAAAAATCAGACGTTCCATTCAAAAGATATTACGAAATTAAAAAGTGTCGTTATGAGCGATAATAGTTCTCATTGCAATCTGAGACGGGTTAAAATCTGTTGATATAAATTCGAATAATAAATGAGCAAGCGTATATCGTAAAAATGCAAAATAAAATCGTATAGAATTAGAAAATAACTATTTAGTAATAAATAATCCATCACTGAATGCGGTTTGGCATTTGAAATTTTATGGTATATTTTTAATTATAATTATAATTGTTATTGAAGGGATAAACTGCTTTTAAAGATAATTAAGAGGTGACTTTGCGTTCCATCACTGCATGCAAGAAAGACTTGAAAATATCATAATTTTTATTTTCTTTCATAATTATTTACTGTTAAAGAGATACACTGCAAAACAACTTTTTGACCATTTTCAAGAATTCTCCGCCTTAAGGTGCAGTTCTTCTCGCAGGGGTGCGGGTTGTTCGAAAGAGATACCGCGGCCCCTGGCACACAGGCAACTGAAGGAACACGGGTGGGTTTTAGTCAGTAAAAGTCTGACACGCCCTCCTGCTCCACCCAGAGTGGAAGAAATTATTTGATGATTTGAAAAATTGATGAGAAAAAGGTGCAGTTCTTGTCAACTAATTAAAAAAACTTTTACCGAAAAAACAACCGACTTCCGAAAAAACACTACAAAGTGAAAAATCACTTTAATTTCGGAAGGCGGTGACAAAAACTTAAAATACATATCCAAAGTCACCGACTTCCGAAATTAAAGTAATTTTTCACTTTGTAGTGTTTTTTCGGAAGTCGGTTGTTTTATTTTTTGGTAAAAGTTTTTATTTTTCACTTTTTTAGTTACAGTACCTGCCCCACTAATTCGAAATTTCTTCATCCTTGTGGTCAAAACAATGCATATTTACGCGATAGCAGCAATCGCGGTTGATTTACTGTTATATTTTGAAGAGTTCCGTTGTCTGTCTCCGAAACGCATCATCAGATCTAGATGAAATTGAAATGGGACCACACGTGAAGCACTAGCTTTCAAATAAAAAAAAGAATCATCAAAATCGGTTCTTTCAGACGAAAGTTCTGAGGTAACAAACATTAAAAAAAACATACAGACGAATTGAGAACCTCCTCCTTTTTTTGAAGTCGGTTAAAAAGCTTTGTAACGGCTAAATCTAGAGTAACAGCAATCAGCAACTGGAATCTGTTATGCATTTCCATACAAGGCGAAATTACTAACTCAAGGAAAACCGATATTGACAGTTTTAGGGCTCCTAATCATACAAAGTTACGTAGGTATTGCAAAATTGAAGTTACTATTGCGAAATGAGGAAAATCTAGCCATTGCAACTTTTCTAAATACTTAGGTAGTTATAAACAAACTTATGCATGTTATGTAGCAGCTTTTGCTTGCGACTTCGTACTTATAGATTCATGCAAACTTTTAACTTTTCTTTAGGGGTTTCCTTAAGGTTCTGTAAAAAAAAAACTTTCGTATTTTGTTCCACGATTTAGCTGTGAAATCTTTGAAATCGATCTGTCTAAATATACTATGAATAAACCTGAATAGTTTGTTTGTTTGAACGCTCTTATCTCTGGAAATACCAGTCGGATTTGAAAAATTCTCTGTTCTTTTGTTAGCTCAATTCTTGAGGACACTTATAGGTTATTTGACATCACGCAGTCACGCTACAACTCTTAGGAGCCGAGCAAAAAGAAAAAGTCTGAAAGAACACCAAACGAAGTACAAGTACAAGCGCAAGTGGGAAATGTGATGCAACGCGTTGGGTCTGGGAGAAAGAAATTTAACGCGATTGAAGTCGGGAGCAGAAAGCTTGGTTTTTTTTTTGGCTTGACGTTTTCTAAAAATGTAACCTAGCTAGATCAATTTATCGCCCCTGAAACCCCCTGCATACTAAATTTCATAAAAAACGTTGGAGCCGTTTCCGAAATTCCGATTATATGTATACACTAGCTTTTGCCAGCGGCTTCGCCCGCGTGGAGGTCGGTGTATTATACATATAAACCTTCCTCTTGAATCTATCTATTAAAAAAAACCCGCATCAAAATCCGTTGCGTAGTTTTAAAGATTTAAGCATACATAGGGATATAGGGACAGAAAAAGCGACTTTTTATATTATGTAGTGATATATACAAGAATTGCTCGTTTAAAGGTATTAGATTAGCTTATTTGATTAGATTTGAAAGAGCAACTCTTTTACTTCTTTAAGACTACGTGTACGGACGTAAAAATATCGTTCTACCGCGCACTGTATTTTGTACGCTCGTTGTTGAACCCAGCATTGAGAATCGAACAAAGTGCATCCCAGCGCGCTGAAGATCTAAAAAATCCTGCTGCGATATTTTTACGTCCCTGGTCTAATAGTTGTATGGATAGTATATATCCGCAATCTCCCGTCAATATGTGCATATTTTTATTTATATAGAAGAAAATAAGTGCATGCATGGGTAGAATATTAGCTGAACATACATAACAATATTGTTCTTCACAGACATAGTTATGTAAATATTGTATGCTCCATTTAGTTCAAACGTAATTATTCAAATTTTATCTCCGAGGTGCTTCGGAGATTTGAAAAGGATGGATGTGTTATTGTTAAGAAGATGGTCAGTCTTCATTGTCGATTTGTTTTGCTTCTATTAAGGTGAACCTAGTCCACATTTTTCCCATACAAACTTCGGGAGTATTTTACTCCACTGTTCGACAATGTACATAAAAAATTAAACATGGTATGATTTTGTCTCATTATTAATATTGTTTGTACGGAAACAGAATACTAAAATAAAAAGCCATTAAAAATTTCCATTTTTCTTGCTAATTTAACCTAACTTTGGGCGTGTTTAAGTAATGAAAGAAGTGTAAAATCTGAAAAACCAAGTCGGTACCGACAAAGCTCAAATATCGAAAAGTTCAATTAACTTTATTGGTCATTGATTTATGCAGTGGTTTTTTCATAAAACCCGATCTTCCGAAGGATTGTGCTTAATTTTTTACGCGCCTGTTGTACTATAAATGATCCTGCATCTCACTCAAGAATGTGGAGCGTGTAGATTAGCGTCTAACTGCTCATCACTGATACTACCTCTATCGGACACGATGCCTAATGAGACAGCGTGCATTTTAGCCAGGCCCATCAGTGAGTTCGAGCCCGCGACTAGGTTCCCCTTAATGGATATAGATGGAGATCTTAACTCAACTATAGTAAGATAATTAAAAACTTAAAACGTTTTTTTTTATGTAGGTTCTGTGGTAACTTTGTAGTTTCTAGCTGGAACTTTTCTGTAATATTTAATTAACTTTAGTATTAAGACAGTTTATTTAGTTAAATCTTGTTGGCCGAAAACTTCGCGACTTTCCCGGTATCGACGGTGGACGCGCAGAGGCCACTTTAGCTGCATTTTCAAGGCACGAGAGGATGTTTATTTTTTGATAGAATTCTGATTTGTAATGAAAAAGTGGTTTGGATTTTGACATCATTGTCGGCAGTCTAATTACCTCTAACAAAGATTGCTGCATTCTCTTATTATTCAATGCCAAAATATATGCTTGAATCTAGAAGTTATTTGATAAAGAAATAAATAAACAATGAAATCTGCACTATATAGTAAACGACATCGCGGCAGGCCCGGACGGAGATGGCGGGACGAGCTGGACTCCTTTAGTGAAGATTGGTCCTTGGCAGCTCTGGAAAGAGAGTAGGCAGGCCTTTGCCCAGCAAAAGGGCATTAATGGTTAAGAATAATAGTAATCTGCATTATACCGAACTATATCTTTAAATTATAGTCAAAACAAAGTGTAATTAACGAGTCGTTTACCTGTCAATCATATTAATTATAAAGATATAGGTCGATGCCCAAGGTAAAGTGGTATTTATATACTAGTTTTATCAAGATAGTTGTAAGGGAGATTTTAATAAATAAATAAATGACCTGAATCTGGCTGGATCTTGGCTTCACAGATGTTCTGCTGCAAACTGCTGATTCATCACCTTGGATAGTTCCGCTACTCACGTGCTCAGTCTGTGGCTCTCAGCCTCTCATTTAGTGACTAAAACCCACCCGTGTTCCTTCAGTTGCCTGTGTGCCACGGGCCACGGTCTTTCGAACAACCCGCACCCCTGGCAGAACGCTTGCCACGGTTGGACCGTGAGTGGCCATCTTTCTTAACATACCAAGGCGAGTCCGTACTGGGACCGCCATCATTCACTGCTAGGATCCAGGCCTCTCTATGAGAGTGGGCCATAATCTACTACTCGGGCCCAGTGCGCGTTGGTATATGTGTCACATGTCCTCGAATGTTTATTTCTGGGACATGCCAGTTTCCTCACAATGTCTTGAGAGCAGTGGGGATGAAATAATTTACTGAATGGGAATGAACTTTACGAAATGGGAATTATTGTGAATGTGGGTCATATTTTTTATTTTTTTGTTTTTTTTCATCTCTTTCTCAGTTAGTTTTAGTATTAATCTGGCAGTTTAAGTACTTTATGTGGCCTACCCAAATGTCCTATCTTTGGTATTGCTCATCAAATCGTTGAGCTCCTCAAGTTCTGAGTTGAGCTGCATGATTTCTGATAAATGCATGCACTGAATGGACAGGTCCACTCAATCTGTGTGGTTCTTTCTTCAAAAGACCATTTCAAACACCGATCCACATGGTCTTCACATGATCTGACCAAGATTATGTCTGGACATTAAAAGAGACTGTGACCTCGAGTTTGTTTCGTCCTTTTTTCTCAGAGTAGTCAGATAGGAAACGCCGACCTCATCTAGTTTAAAAAAATATGATTGACGTGTAAAAGTGTTTGTACAAACCTACTTACAGAAATAAAATCATTTATCATTTATCATTTATACACAAAGTAAAGCGCCTGGTCAGGATTCGAACCTGTGACCAGAACCGCCATTCTGCCGGGCCACCACTGCGCATATGCTTACCGATTGCCTTTTAGCTACGGTCCTAGATTAGCGACATGCAGTGTACAACGTGGGTACCTCGTGCCCTCGTACCTTCTTCAAATAAGAAGGTACGAGTTAGAGAGAGAAAGAGAATGCCTAAGGCATTAAAGAATAAATGTTAAAAATAATTATAAATAACAAAGAACTAGTGCTTGGCTGAAAAAAAAATGTACTTTTGTTTGTATTTATAAATGCGTTGTTGCCAACCCGCGTGGAATGAATGCTCTTCAGTCCGCCTTTGTACTTTTTTTTTTTTGGGTATGGCATCTCGCAGTTGACCTTGAGAGGCCGTGACTGCTTAACCGGGCTTTCTTGTGGGGACTATTAGCTTTTAGACTAAGAGCCTCCAGCCAGGGCTTACAAAACTACAGCAACCGCTCGCTTAGGGCACCCCCTACGCGGTTCGGGCCAAACAATTTCATTATTATTAGATCATGGGGATTTTAACTCTACTTGCTCAGCTTCGGCGCGGGCTGGCACTTCTGCGGTCAAGGGACGGTCGGGGGTTGTACCTTTTTGTATGCGAAAAGTTTAAATAAATAAGGTACTTTATCTTAGGGCTCTCATTACTACTGATAAACACAAACTGTCGCATCTACAATATTTTCTCACGGACATTACTATGCATAACGAGTCCAAACGATATTGTTTGTACACACGTCTTTCTCTCCAGGGAACTGCGTATCAAAGATGCAAGCAGCGCTAATTAGTTCCCTATTGTCAGATAATTGAGTTGCGAGCTTGCGCGTGAGTCGAACATTGTTGTGGAAATGTGTTAATTAGTGAATATTGTTGTTTAAATTGTTTGGTGGGTACGTTTTTTTGTTTATTTGGATGGGTTTTTTTTTACTTAATCAGTGTGTTAAAATTTTTTGGGCCATTGAAATGTGTTGGTCCTCGGGGTTTCGCAACAATAGATGATTAATTGTGTCTCATCATTAGTGAACGCTTGATGGGTTATTACCGCAAATTATTGACCGTACCAAGATATGAATTTTAGATAGGTAGGACCTTGCTTAACCTCATGTTCAGCAGTTGCGATTGCGACCCCGACACCAACGAGGCACTCAATTATTTTATAAAATGAAATACCAATATTAGGTTGCCTACCTATACAATAAGACTTTAAAGGCTCCAAACGGGCACGGCGCACGGTGGATCGAAAATCGGCTGTAGAAGACATAGGATCTCGATTTCTTAAATGTTATTTTTTTTGCTGGAAATGACTTCTGCTGATCATTACTGTTCTATAAAATGTCATATGAAGTAATTGTGTGCACAAATGGAAGAGTTATAATTTTTATAAGAAAAAAATGTATGGAGCTGACATGAAAAATGAGGATATCTCTGGAATCGCAAGGTTCGCCGTTATATCCTTGCACATTGTTATAGTACTATTTATTTGTGAATTTTTGACATACTTAATATTGCGGCATCACTTGCGATTTTTTTAAATCGTCAAAATCAAAAAATAAAAAATGTTTATGATATGTACATTTTAATGCTTAAATATGGCTATAACAAGTGTAACTTACAATATTTTTTATGCTTAGACGAAAACATTCTAAGAAATCACAAAGTCGAAATCACAAAGTAAAGTATTACCTACTTTGTGATTTTCATTTGAAATGACATGGTAATTATGAATTACGTAATACGTAATCTTGTCTAATGCCTCAAGTCCACATTAGCTAATGATTAATAAAACTTAATACCTATATACCTAGTTAAAAGGATACGTAGCAAAATAATTTGGGGTACTCGCTAATTTAGCAATTAGTGCAGGATTAACTTAATGAAAGTAATTAGATAAATGTGATACCATCATTAGTCAATAACAATAAATAGTCAAACATTGGATTCACAACTTCAGTTCATTTAGAGCATTTCTAATACTAACATCGGATAGATGTTAGTATTAGAAATGCTCTAAATGAACTGACTAATTACCATGTCATTTCAAATGAAAATCACAAAGTAGGTAATACTTTACTTTGTGATTTCGACTTTGTGATTTCTTAGAATGTTTTGGTCTAAGCATAAAAAATATTGTAAGTTACACTTGGTATAGCCATATTTAAGCATTAAAATGTACATATCATAAACATTTTTTTATTTTTTAATTTTGACGATTAAAAAAAAAAAATCGCAAGTGATGCCGCAATATTAAGTATGTCAAAAATTCACAAATAAATAGTACTATAACAATGTGCAAGGATATAACGGCGAACCTCGCGATTCCAGAGATATCCTCATTTTTCATGTCAGCTCCATACATTTTTTTCTTATAAAAATTATAACTCTTCCATTTGTGCACACAATTACTTCATATGACATTTTATAGAACAGTAATGATCAGCAGAAGTCATTTCCAGCAAAAAAAATAACATTTAAGAAATCGAGATCCTATGTCTTCTACAGCCGATTTTCGATCCACCGTGCGGCGCGACTCTTGTAGAACAATTTCTTTTAAACTTTTTCCAAAAAAAAAATACAACCGACTTCCGAAAAAACACTACAAAGTGAAAAGTAACTTTAATTTCCGGAGTCGATGTCTTTGGATATGTATTTTTTTTTTGTCACCGCCTTTCGAAATTAAAGTTTTTTTTTTTCACTTTAATAGCTACCCCACACCAATTTGAAATTTAATCATCCCTGGGGTATTCTCAAAGTCAATCAAATCAAAACAATGCATATTAATGCGATAGCAGCATTCAGCAATCGCGGTTGATTTGCTGTAATTTTTTAAAGAGTTCCGTTGTTTGTGTCCGAAATGCATTAGCAGATCTATATGAAATTTTAATGGGTCTATTTTGGAATAAACGCCTTTCGATCAAAAAAGAATTTTGCAAATCCGTCTATACCGGGTAAGTTTTAAACCAGTGCGCAAACTGTAACCATGAATTCAGCATTATTTTTGGATAACCGCCAAAATTTCTGCGCTGGGGGATCTAGAATGATATGCTGAATTCATGGTTACAGTTTGCGCACTGGTTAAAAACTTTTCCTGTATATGACGGAGTTATGCCCGAACATACATAAAAAACACACCGAATTGATAACCTCCTCCTTTTTTGAGTCGGTTAAAAACTTTATGGAAATTGTTCTAAAAGTGTCGCGTCGCGCCTGTCTGAAGAAGGCTAGCGGAGTAACAATAATGATAATTAATTAATTATGAAGGCACCAGTAAGCTCTTCACATACCCGCTGAATACCAGTAAAAGCAAACCAGTTTTATTGCGAAAATGATGCATATAGTATTATTAACAATAATAAATAAACCATTCCAACGCATTCAGGCGCGGTCCGAGGGAGGGGACATGACCCTCCCAAAACCATAAACGTAAAGCTTAAAATTAGCGGTGGGCGATTATGATATATACTAATTAAATCATTCGATTATGAAGAATCGAATAAATCGATTATGAATTCGAAGATGTCTCGAGATATCTCGATTATAACAAGTTAGTAATTACTAATTTAGTTAGTAGTCGCGGTCGCGAATCGACGCATAACAGTTAAATCGGAACGCCGAACGCGCTCACAGCGTTTGGTGTAGATTGGTAAATGAAACTCACACTAGGGCCTCAGCTCATAATCGCCCACCGCTACTCTCGAATCTCTCGACTTTTTTACAACACGATTAGTAGTACAAATTAGTAACGTCATTCGATTATGAAAATATATTAGTTACTAATTTCATAATCGATTATCAACATTAGTATTACTAAGTAATTCGATTATCAAAATCATAATCGCCCACCGCTACTTAAAATAGTAATTTTTCGAAAATATAAAAAGAAAATCTTATTAATATGTAGGTAGGTAGTCTTTGTCTGTGACCACCCCCCCCCCAAAGTCTGGCTGCGACCGCGCCTGAACGCATTGCCCTCAATAATCATAAAACGTAAGTATAAGCTTAGTTATTCTACTCGCGTCAATTATAGGAACTGTTGTATTGTTTCATATTAACAAATTATACACCGATGAGAAAATGTTTTGTAACACAATCAAATCAAATCAAATCAAATCAAATCAAAATATTTTATTTCACATAAACCTGCAAGGGCACTTATGAAACGTCAGAAGCTAGGTGCACGGTTCCAATTTGTCGCTTCCTACGGAGAAGAGCCGGCAAGAAACTCCACGTTACTCTTTTAAAAATAATTGGGTTTTACAATGTTTTCAAATTACAATGATAATAGGTATGGGAGGACAGTGCAGGTACTTAGAAGAATGAAAATAAAGAATAGAAAATCGGCTATAAATCTAGTCTGTAAGGCCTACAATGTTCTTCCATTCACAATATGTAAAAGAATATACATTAGTAAGATAAACACAATCGCAGTTGGCTTAAACCATGGGGCATCTTTTCTTGGAACTAAAAGCATTGACTTTTTCTTACCCTTTCTGAAACCTTAGAATCTATTCTATCATTTGATGTATGTTTCATTTCTGTACTTACTTAGGTGCTTTCGGTACTAATTAAAGTTGTAATTAATTAAGTGACAAGTGGAGCGAAACTTTTTTTGTTCGGTGTACAACCCAAAAGATTATTCAAAGAATTCTGTTAATGGTGTACTGCATTAACTAATAAGGCTAAGTTTACTATGACTTTGTTGTAAGGGATATCCTCATGATCATTAATGGTGAATCATCAAGTTTAATTACCTACGTATTTAACGTTCATTGAAGGCAAGACTTCTTTTCTTTCTGATAGTCCAAGAACTAACGGACCATCATCATCTGCCTGAATCATCAGATCAGCTACATATACAGAATATATGACAGCATCATATTGTATTGTCATTGACAGAAAAGTCGAAAAGAAATCGTTTGGCTTAGTATAGGCATGTTATGATTTTTTTTTCTGGATGACAAATCATCAAATAACTTCTCCCGCTCTGGGTGGAGGAGGAGGGCGTGTTAGACTTTTACTGACTAAAACCCACCGGTGTTCCCCCAGTTGCTTGTATGCCCGGGGCCGCGGTATCTCTTTCGAACAACCCGCAGCCCTGGCAGGCATCGGCCCTTGCAGGCCCCACCAGTTGGTGCTGCCATCTCTTTGAGGCGCGCGTGGAACACAACGCGCCGTCGACATGGAGACATGTTATGATGAGGCATGAAAAGTATGTGACTAAAAGAGTGACGAATATAAATGTTGATGGATGGAGGAGACGAAGGCAAAAGGTATGATTGATAGAATGTGTGAAGAATGATATAAAAGAAAAGGGAGTGAATGATAGCATGGTTGACAGGAGAGAATGGAAGAACAAAACGTGTTGTGCTGACCCCATATAACATGTAACAAGGACAGGAACATGATTATATTGTATTGTCATCTAAACTACTCGTGTGTGCAAAATATCAGTTCAATAGTATTACAGAAAGCAGGTAAAAAATGTATCACAAGATTTGACCGATTAGGACGGACAGGTATAAAGCTGAAAAATCGTGTCTCATTGCTTGACGGAGAGGGCGAGGTAGCAAAGAAAATATGGATGGATTGTGTTTTGGATGATATGAATGAAGAGGTGGTGAATGATATGACGGTTGGGAGTGAAGAATTGAAGAGAAAAACGATTTGTGCCGACTCCAAGTTGATGTGACAAGGACAGGAACATGATTATATTGTATTGTCATCTAAACTACACGTGTGTGCAAAATATCAGTTCAATAGTATTACAGAAAGCAGGTAAAAAATGTATCACAAGATTTGACTGATTAGGACCGACAGGTATAAAGCTGAAAAATCGTGTCTCATTGCTTGGCGGAGCGGGCGAGGTAGCAAAGAAAATATGGATGGATTGTGTTTGTGATGATATGAATGAAGAGGTGGTGAATGATATGACGGTTGGGAGTGAAGAATTGAAGAGAAAAACGATTTGTGCCGACTCCCAAGTTGAAGTAGGTGACATGGCAAAAAGGCAGGCAGATGAAAAACGCAAGAAAGAAAGAAAAAAAAGCGTTTAAGGTAAATCAATTGTTACAAAATGATGACATAATATCTCGCCCGAGGAATTAGGCAGAGGTATAAAATGATGAACAGCATACTAATGGTATTGAAAGGAAGACGAAGATTTATGCAATGGAAAGAAAGACAAATATAGTCACAAATGAATCCCACATTTGTTGTACGCACGAGTCAAGTGAGGCAAACGAGTTAGTTCATTGATTTCAATCTATTTACTGGGACTATATCGCATTCATGCCGATTGAGGAGTTATTAGAAAACAAAGTACTTAGTTGAAACGACGTATTATTTGCTAGAAGTTGTTAGAAGTTGCTGCCAGTGACAAAAAATTACATAAAAAAGTTGGTGTTGGTGATGGTGTTTCATTGGTTTTTTGGTGTGACGCGTCTAAGTGTGGCAATTGGTGACTACACTATTATATTGGGCTCCCACCTGGAAACATAAATGTAAGTGATAATAGTAATATACCTACTTAAATATTAAAAAAAATACAAATAGAAATATGTGGCACATAATGTAGAAAGAAAGAAATGTTCGATTTTAGAAAAAATGTTTCAGTAGATGTGGGAAGCGTAGGACCAGTCTTTGTGTCGATTTATAACGGGTCTCCATATTCCCAGTAGTGTATATGTCGCAGCAATCTGGTTAAATTAGCCAGCTAATTGGACGCCTAGGCCGTTCATTAAACGCCAGAATCGGCCTAGGCGTCCATTTAGCTGACTAATTTAACCAGATGGCTGCGACACATATACCACATAGATTATGTTCGTCGTCTGGCATTAGGATGACGACGAAATGATTACAAAAATTATGCCCTGAGTGTGCAGTGCTTCAATGATTCGTAAAGCTTCTTGATTAAGATGCCACATCATCAACATCATCCATAGCTGCTGCGCATACGCCTCTCTTTTCTTGTGCCAATCCCTACGCTCCTATGCCAGCCTCATCGAGGTTTTTCCCGCGATGGCAGTAATGTCGTCCGCCCATCTCGTCGCTCGACGACCGATTTCTCGTGTTCCAGTCCTTAGACAACACTCTGTCAAAGCCTTCCTCCACCTGTCATCAATGGGCCTTGCCAGGTGTCCTACCCAACTCTATTTGAGCTCCATAATACGCTTTCCGATATCGAAGACCTCACAAGATAGAGATGGGTATCGAAGATGTCAGATACTGCCAAAATAATGAATTGGTGCACTTTTTCATCTGTGGCCAATATGGCTTCGCCCTCGTTTATGTCGGAAAATATCCCACGGGCACGTACTACCGGGATTTAAAGAAGTACCCTGCGTTAATCCAGGATATCAACTATCTGTGTGCCAAATGGCATTCAAATCCGTTCAGCCGTTTTACACCATTTGGAACATACATCCAGAGAAAAACAGCCAAAATCATTTTATTTACTATTTTTTTAGATATAGATCGATAGAGCCACCATGAGAGAAATTGAGCCTTTAGGCTGTCTTTGTAACATGTCTAAATTCTTCACGTGATTTTTTTTTTTTTTTTCCATAACACTTGACCTATTACATAATTGATTTTAGCCACACAACGAAAACCTCTCAGGGTTTATCTGTGTGATGGCGAGTCGCTCATTTCAATTTAAAAATAAATATTTGTAAACCAAAAAAAAAAAAAAGTTTAAATACAATATGAAATTAAATATGAGACTTGAACTTAATATTGAACAAAAAAAAAACACAAAAAATCAATGACAAGCAACAGCAACTACATTACAATGTAATACTTAAAAATTACAATGATACTTAACATACTTAAATTTTATTTACTTATTTTTATAACACTTACTAACATTTTTTTCCTATTTGCATTTTTTTTTTTATTTACATTCCGATCCCTTAAATACCTACAATAGGTATTAAACGATTCAGATTCAGCATGTCTTTATAAACCTTTAAGACTAGACAGCGACTTTATCCGAACAGGTTATACGAATCCATCCAATAAAGACTAGCTAGGTAGCCCCCTTCAGATTTAATCAAAGAAACCGTCTGACCGAAAGGCACTTAAAAAAAATCTCCGTGTCCTCCAATCATTGAACTAGTTAAATGAATCAACTGGATATGGCCCGCGATCGTACCGCCTCTCAAGACGAACGAGCGTACAATTTGCATATCGCTTCCGCTATTACAATCTGTGAGATCCACATCATCATTGATACATACGTACTCATTTCAAGTGGCAATACTTGACGTTACAAATAGTTATTATTATATAATAGGCTTTTTTGAAGGGGTAAATAAGTCACAGTGATTAAAAGGGATTATGTCGAGAGTATGTCTATACTCATCATCTGCCTAGCCTTTTCCCAACTATGTTAGGGTCGGCTTCCAGTCTAACCGGATGCAGCTGAATACCAGTATTTTACGTGGAGCGACTGCCTATCTGACCTCCACAACCCAGTTACTGGGTAATACGATACCGTTTGGAAAGACTGGTTGGCAGACTTTCGGGCTTCTGACGACCCGTAACGATTGCCAAAGATCTACAAATGACAGCCGGGACCAACGGCTTAACGTGCTTTCCGATGCACGGAGAGGTCTTGGTATGTTAAGATGGTCACCCATCCACGGACCAACCGCGGCAAGCGTAGCTTAACCTGATCGATCGATCCGTGCGGCTTATATTACTTAGCCACAAGTATGTCTATGTACTCTCATCCAGTATACTGTTACTTATTATCAATAACCAACCTAGCTGCGACGTTCTCAAAAGTTGCGAGATATCCCATAGTACGGCGTCCCTTTTTTTTTAATTACGGGGGGAAATCCTCATGGATGTCCTCCGCCCCGGGGAGGGCGGAGGGGTCTGTCAGACTCTTACTGACTAAAACCACCCCGGTGTTCCGTCTCTCACTTGCACCGGGGATCACGGGAACTAGTGTGACTTCCGCGATCCCCGGCTAGTGCCGGCCCGCCTCTGCGGGCCACCTCGCGATAGGGGGGGAGTGAGGTGTTAAACTCGCCCCTTACGTCATAGAGAGGCGCGCGTGGAACACTACGCGCCGCCATCTCGGGTCCTAACAAGTAGAGGGCGACAGATTAGTACGGCGTTCCTTGGTCAACTCGTTGATATGCAAAGGTCTCTGTAGAATGGAAAATGAGGCTTCAAAGGCTAGTGCGAGTCTTGTGATTATTTAAGTCTGGTCAAACCACGCTGGGGTCGGTAAATTTCATTAATTCTATAATTACTTAAGTATTCTATTCTTTTCGTTTTTCTGAAGAGTAAAATAATCTACCATGATTCCTGAAAAGTTGCAAGCGGTACTGCTCAGAGATCCTGGGTTCTATTCCCAGGTCGGGAAAAGCGCCATTGGACTTTTCCCTTAGAAAAATCTCAGTAAGTACCAACCGGAGACTGGAAGTGTACCCAGTTGTTAGCACTAAGCTCGCCCCCTTAAACATAACTGACGAAATGTGAGTGTATTAAGTGTAATTACGTATACCTCTGCCTCGTTGATCACAAGCGTGATGTTATGATAAGTTCATGTACAGTAGTCTCAACAGTACAGGGTCTCTAAAGCATTCATAAATAATTTAATGGCACTAGTTGAATGCAAGGAAGGAAAGTAAGCACAATTCAGATTCCAGACTTCCTAAACACCTAGGCAGTTATTATCATACGTTAATATTCAGTCGGACATCTTTCCTGTAAGGTGTATACTGTGACATTGGGTTCGTCCAAGGTATTAGGAATAATAGCGTTGTGCTTACATACATACATAAACATCTTCACGCCTTCTTCCCATAAGGGTGGGCAGAAACTACAGAACGCCACCTGCTACGATTTTTACAAACTCTAGTTGCTTCGTTTACATGTGGTATGGCTCCTGAATAATAGTAATTAAGGAAATGCAAGTATTTCGCTATGATACGTTTATCGATGTTTGTTTTTAGACGTTTATATTACGTGTACACTAAAAAACAGTGATATTCATAATATTAATACTAGAAATAAGGACAAACTACATATTCATAACTCATTTGCTGGTCTTGGTATATCCTTCTATAACAAGCTTCCCTCTTCGTTGTTAGATTTGAATTTTTAGCTTAAGCGAAGCTGAATTTTGCGTTTAAAGCTTAAGTAAAATCCAACCTTCGTGCAAAGTGGTGCCTTTGTGCTATTCGATCAACGACTACGATAGTTGGTCGCTGTGATTAACTCAAGACAATGTTAATGTTCTTTCACCAGCAGGCTTAGCACGAGAACCGTAGGGAAGCGTTTTGTCGACGGAAGAGTATAGACAAAAATGACGTTTCAGTGTAGACAGAGGTAATGGCCCTGACTTAAGAGTTAAGATCTTTAGATGTTGAGTTCGAACCCAGGCAGACGCTTTCCTTTGTGTAAATATTTTCATCACCACTGCTCTCAAAACGTGAAGCAAATATTCAAAGACATGTTACATCTACCAGCCATCTACCAGCGGCGAGGTGTAAATTTTTCTAACAGAGAAGCCGAAGCGAATTCGGCTTTAACTTACTGACTTATCAATAAATAATACTTACTATCATTCTAAAATTAATATAGGAATGGAAAGAATTAAATACAATAAAATTAGACAGCTGAAAACCAAATAAAATGTGCAATATTCCTCCATCTCGTTCTCGCTGACGCATTGTTCTATATCTGTCTCTGTCATAACCCGTTGTAAAGCGGCTTGTTCTCGTCCATATCAAGCGGTTTCACGTGACCTAAAGTGACATCATTACAGGATCGCTGTTATGTGAATTTTTAGTTCCCGATTATGACATTTTGGCGCCGTGTTAGTTTAGATTTTTTTTTGTTGTAATATAAAGCTAAAAATAACTGTTTTGTTGTTTGCATGTTATGGTGAATTAAATACCTGTAGTGGTACTATATTTTTTGACAATAGTAATGACGTGCCATTTTTAGATGGCGATAGAGTTGCCGATGCGAATGCCCGAACGAAAGCCGGTAGGAAGCGTGTTATATGGTGCTTTCGCCACTGCAACCCGCACTGGGCCTGCGTGGTGGACTACAGCCGCCTCCCTCTCGAAGAGTGAAGGCCTGTGTGACTGTGTCCCACGAGTGGGAACATTAAAGGCTGATTATGTAGTATTTCGCTAATTAGACGTTTACTGAGTAACTGTTAATTAAAAACGAATAGAAGTAACTTGTTTCTGTTTAAAACGCTTTTTTTATTATTACCTTCACCTGTATTCTAGGTATGTTTGTTTGTTTGTAACCGACTCCTTTTTTGGACTTGATTTTGACCCACTTCAAACGGTCAAACTTTATTTAAACTTTCTAGACTTATCAAGGACTGGTGACAATTCAATAATTCAAAAAAAAAAAAGTAATAGATTATAAAAACTAAAAACACGCTATAAAAACCAAGCTAAAAAGCAGAAAATAATTTCAGAAAAGTGTGGGGTGCTTTTTGAGGTATTTTTATAATCAATTAATATCAAGCACCCCACGCTTTTTTAGTATGGTTTTTTAGATTTTTTTTATTAAACCTAGTTAATTCGGAAATTTTCAGTTGCAGTCCGGAGTCATTTGGTCCCAGTTAGTACCAATTGGCTTGACCTTTATAATTCTAAGAAATATTATTTAGGTAAATATCTGGTAGAATAAGCACAAACCATTTTTTTTAAGACATTGTGCTTTCGCTGGAAAAAAAATGACGCAACATGCTCCCCACCTTCGGAGTAAACATGCGTAATCTTATTGAAAACTAGTATTCTAGCTTAAAAAACATACATAGGTATACAATAAACAGTACTCTTTGATACTTATACAATATTTTCTGTGACCTTACCGAGTGACGCTTGAGGAAGAGCAATGCGCGATGAATTCCGATGGTAATAAGTCCTTGTTTTAGGCTAGACTATAGTGAATTAATGAGCACTAATGTAGGCAACGTGTCATTAGTGGCGTGATACGATTCATTGATTGATTTGAGAAGTTATTTTTAGATTTTGGCGCCGACTTTCCTTGAATTATGGCGTACTTCAGGGTTGTCGAAAATAGGCAAATACGGGTCATTTTTTTCGCGAACTTGTTTTTCAACGCACTTTTGAGCGACGAGAGTTGAAAATTTAACAGTGTGTTTTTTGACGCGCTGGCTTGTGCCCCGTTGGATTCTTAACGCTTTGCCCAATATGGAGAGTTGAAAATGCAGCGCGCCATAAAAATCGCCCGTGCGGACCTGGCTAGTTTTACAAACATACAGTCACTCATACTAGCTAACTTATATTTTTTGCCATTGTGGTAGAATAGAATGTAAAAAAACGCCACCCATGTACTCTTAAAAACATCTTAGGCCCTAGTGTGAGTTTCATTTAACCATTTACACCTAACGCAGTGAGCGCGTTTGGCGCTCCGATTGGTCCGTCACCAATGCAGGGCCAATCGGAACGCCGAACGCGCTCACTGCGTTTGGTGTAGATGGTTAAATGAAACTCACACTATGGCCTCTGGTCGTACACGCACGCCGTTTGAGGACTACCTTCCTCTTTGAAGGACATTGTCTATCAATAAGGGCTGTGTCCTCTTAGGGTCATTGTCTAATTTATTTCTAGATCCTTCTTGTAGGTACTCTTGTTCATCGAACATGAGCAACAAATAAATATCCACGGTCTGAATAACCTCTTAAGTAGGTCCTTGTTATATCTCTCATTCGGACTCTCTTTTCGGACCTTTAAAATATCAGTCACTCCTCAAAGTATTTCTGTGTTCTTAGTTCCCAAGTCTATTTTCGTACACTTCTATTAAAGTGTAATTATTGTGCAATTGTGATATTTATTTGCTTTGACGCATTTGAAGTATGCGCGCACGCAGTTTTGTACCAACTAATATTTTTGGTGACCTATTTCATTTGGGGAGCAGACGTGGCCCTGTGCAAACGGCCAAGCTACTTAAGGTGAATCTAGTCCACATTTTTCCCATACAAACTTCGGGAGTGTATTACTCCACTGTTACACAATGTACATCAAAAAATAAACATGGTATGCTTTTGTCTCATTATTAATATTGTCTGTACGGAAACAGATTACTAAAATAAAAAGCCATTAAAAAGTTAGGTGCCAACAAAGATTCGTTTTTCTTGCTAATTTAATAGGTTAAATTAGCAAGAAAAACGAATCTTTGTTTAGCCCAACACGCCCAAAGTTAGGACTTTGGGCGTGTTTAAGTAATAAAAGAAGTGTAAAATCTGAAAAACCAAGTCGGTACCGACAAAGCTCAAATATCGAAAAGTTCAATAAACTTTATTGGTCACTGATTTGTAGTGGTTTTTTCATAAAACCAGATCTTCCGAAGGACTTTTCTTGATGTTTGTTTGTATGTTTGTTTGTAACCGACTCCTTAGGGCGCGATTTTGACCCACTTCAAACGGTCAGATTTCATTTAAACTTTGTAGACTTATCGAGGACCGATGACAATTAAAAAATAAAAATGAAATTAAAAAAAAACTTAAAACTCACGCTTTTGTAGTTAGAAGAACTAAAAGATAGTAAATAAATACTAGTTTAAAAAACTAAAAAAAACACGCTTTAAAAACCAAACTTAAAAAATAGAAAATAATTTAATTCTATTAAAAAGTGTGGGGTGCTTTTTGAGGTATTTTTATAATCAATTAATATCATTTTTAATTTTTTAAACTATTATTTTTACGCGTCTGTTGTACTATAAATGATCCTGCATCTCACTCAATAATGTTATGCGTGTAGACTAGCTTCTAATTGCTCATCACTGATACTACCTCTGTCGGACACGATGCCTGGTGAGACAGCGTGCTTTTACGCCAGGCCCATCAGTGAGTTCGAGCCCGCGACTAGGTTCCCCTTAAGAGTTGTAGCTTGTGGTTGAAAGAAACCAATGGGGTAATTGCTTAACCCACTAACAGTAGGACTGGCTTTAATTTTGACAATTCAACAACATTGATTGCCTTACCTATATACATTGTTGAGCTGACAAATTTTTCGAACATATGGATGAATGGATCAGCTACCTTCAAAATGATTCAGATTCTGATTTATAGTATGTTCGCAATTAAGATGCTGGTAGGCAATTTACTTTGTGTAATTCATTTCATCAAAACTACGCTTAAAACGGTGACGGAAACCATCGTGAGGAAACGGCATGGCCTAGAACCAAAAATTCGAAGACGTGTCACGATAACTACCAACCCGCACTGGGTCGCGTGGTTGACTTCGTCGGAGAAGGACTCTGTCCCAACTGTGGCCAACATTATACGTTAATGATGCTGTTTTATTTGGAACTAGCTTTTGCCAGCGGCTTCGCCCGCGTGGAGGTCGAAAACTATCCCACGGGAACGTAGTACCGGGATAAAAAGTATCCTATGTGTTATTTCAGGTTACAGACTACCTGTGTGCGAAATTTCATTCAAATCCGTTCAGCCGTTTTTGCGTGAATGAGTAACAAACATCCACCCATCCATCCATCTGTCCATACTTACAAACTTTCGCGATTATAATATTAGTTAGATATTTTAGCGGTGTTGGTCATTATAGTAAACAGCCTATTTATTATATATTCAAGAATGGTTTCCGGGCCCTCAATTCCCCAAATATCGGCCTGACCTCGAGTGCTCAGACACTCAATTTATCCAATCAAAACTCAAATGCCGTTGGCAAATAATTGGTTTAGTTCTCCCTTTTAATAATATGACACCACGATTTCTTATGGAATTTGTACTTACTAAATCAGTAAAAGTTATCTACCTGTTTATCGATAATAGTTATTAAAATCGTGCAAAATATTTTTTTTTTTTGTATTCAAACACTCGGAAATTCTGTAGCTTCCCGTTAGTGAATTTTTTTTGGAATCAGATCTGTAGTTCCGAAGATCATCCCCTACATGCAAACTCACAGTTGCCTATAATATACACGTTGACTTGAAATTTGACGTATTCATTGTAGGGCCTGATAGTTTGACCTATTAACAATATTAAGCAAGCACCCATAAAGCCCAGGCGAAAATTCATGGAAACGAAAAATCGCAATTTGTAATTTTTTTTAATTCCCCGAAAACTACACTAAATATCACTTTTCTCTAAACTCTCTCTTACACCATTTATATAACATATCACTTTTATTTAGCAAGTGTGTAATCTTTGACATGACGTACGATTGAATTAGCAAAAAAAAAACCTTGTTTGATCAAATTGCAGTTTTTCTTAGCGGACAAATCATCAGGTCGAGATTTGCGCAAACGCAGCGCGCGGCTCGCGTCTCGCAAAGGAAGAATCATAATGGGTAATTTGTACGTTTGTAAGGGGAAGACGTTGCGCGTTTCCATTGAACGATATGGCACGAGATTCGTGACGTGTGACTTTTGAACTTTAATCAGCTCAACTATATTTACGAGATTTTTTATACCACTAGACTAAAGGTAAAAAGGATACGTATTTTGGGTTGGTATTTGGGGCAGTAAAATACTAAAATAGTACCTATTTCAATTTTTAATTTAAACTACAATTTAGTTAATGAAACTGGTGCGTAATACTAAAAAGTAGTAGTAATTTCTACGGTTCGCTCTAATAATAATAATAATAATAACCATTTATTTCAGATTAAAAATCCATAATTCCATACACACATTTAAAAACATATTCACATCAACATTAAATAAAACATCACATAAAATAAACATCACATAAAATAAAACAGTTAAGGACAGACAGTTGCACACAATTAGGACCGGGAGGAACTGACCACTGCTCACAGTGCAGTATGCAAACGTATCCAGTGGCGCAGCAGTGGTGAGTCCCACCTGTCCGCGAACACGCTTAACAAACTGTTGCTACTGGACCTAACACGACTCAGCAGCGACGCACACTGCTTCCTTATAACAGCATGGAACCCATCAGTGTGCGCCTCTGCGAACATAGTCGAAGCACTGCAGAATCGTGGCAGCCCCAGCAGCACCCTAAACGCGTTATTGTATTGAACACGCAGGGCGTTGTATGACGCAAGTGTGTAATTAACCCACAGGCTGCACGTGTATAGTGTTTGGCAGTAAGACTTAAAAAGAGTCACTTTCACTTGATTACTGCTACGCGCGAACCTGCGGGCCAACATATTACACCGGACAGCCAACGCCCTACGTGCCCTTTCCACATCCACGTTATCCTGTTGGTCCTCGGAAACCCAGTGGCCCAGATACTTGAACTGAGTGACTCTATTTAAAGGGGTACCAGCTAAGGTGACTGTAGGTACAGTCACGTAATTTTTGCCCCGCCCCTTAAATACTAGGAGTTCACTTTTCTTCGCATTGTATCTGAGCCCTTGGTCCTCCGCATAGGACTCACAAATCCGCACCAGCTTACGCAGACCGCCGATAGATGGACTCAGCAGCACCATGTCATCGGCATAACTGATATTGTTGAGACAAACGCCGTCTATGTGACACCCGACATTGGCACTGCTGAGCTCACCGACAAGCCGGTTAATGTACAAGTTGAAGAGCTTTGGTGACGTCAGTCCACCTTGTCTCACCCCGCACTGCAACCTGTACACATCCGAGAAAGAGCCTGCCCATCTGACACTATTTTTCTGGTTGTTGTACCAATACCTAAAAATAGATGTAACTTCCGGACTGCAATCTGTCTCACCCTCGAGCTTGCGCCATAGCTTGTCATATGACACCAGGTCGAAAGCTTTTGAGAGATCGAGAAAGCATGCAAAAACGGGTGTTTTCCGATCACTATAATATTGAACAGTCTGCTTAAGACACATAATAGCACTTTCCGTTGACAAACCAGATCGAAATCCAAATTGTGCGTCATTTAGCTTAATATGCCTGCCCAGTTGGTGGTCAAGCAGACTGTCCAATACTTTCGCAGTAACCGTGGCTAATGAAATCGGTCTATAATTTAATAAATCCGAAGTATCACCGGTTTTATTTTTAGGAATTGGCACAACAACAGTGTACATCAGTCTATCAGGTAGGTACGAATGGCTAACACACAGATTAAAAAACATGGCCAACACCCTTGGCAAGTGAACTCCTGCATTTTGCAGATGCTCGATGCTGAGGCTGTCGTGACCAGGAGATTTACCTCTTCTCATATCTCTAATAATGCCTGCCACATCCTTGGCTGAAAACCTGACTTTAAGATCTCCGACGGCTGACTCAACATCAAGCATCTGCGGTGCCGCATCCAAGAGCGAATCAACTTTAAAAAGCTGTTGGAAACGATTGGCAATTTCCCGTGGTTCATGCACGCCAGCCACGCTCACAGGGTGACCAGGCTTCGGATTTAACTGATTTGTCTTTTTCCAAAAACCCTTAAAATCCTTCTTAGAGTGGTGGTCTGCAATTATGTCCATTTTAATTTGTTGCTCGTTATCCTGACACCACTTCAATCGGGACTTAAAAAGTTTCCTGGATTCAGACATTTTTTCGTAAACGTATCCGACAGAGGGTTTTCCATTCAGCACCCACATCTGAAAACAAAGCCTGGCCCCCACATGAACATCCCTGACGTATTTGTTCCACCCAGTTACGCTACCTTTGTTACGTCTCTTTCTACCAAGCGCTGAACATTTAGACGCATCTGTTAATATACATACTATTTCATCATACAACTTATCTAAACAATGTCTATGGTGTATATTGGAACACATTTTATCAGCACAACTACTCATTTCAGACGGAAAATCAACATTTCTTAGATTAACATGACATAGCCTATTGTATTCATAAATTTGGTTACGGTCCCTTTCACCCCATGTCACTTGATTACCACGAATGTCAGTTTTAGACAGGACGCTTTTAGGTTTTATTAATCCTAGATCACATTCGAACTGAATAGGATAGTGGTCGGACCAGTAAATGTCATAAAGAACAGACGCACCAACAACAGCGTGCCGCGCGGCACTAGTGACGACACAGTGGTCAAGCCAGCGCCGCGATCCATGTGCGTCACTCACAAAAGTGTATGTGTCCGACGGCAATAGTTCTCTGTCGACGCACGACCACAGCTGATCGGCACAAAAGCATTTTAGTTCAGTATCAAAAGGCTCACCTGGATGTGCGTTGAAATCACCCAATATAAACACTGATCCTACATTATTACTTTCAATAATGGAATTTATTTCACATAAACACTCTGTAAATTCTACTAAGTTATCTGTTGAGTCTGTTGGCATATACACAGAAAAAACGATTATAGCACGATCAGTGAAATCGAGTTTCACTGCTAGCACACGCACACTGGAGCACGGTAACACGGTCACTGTAGGAAACAAACTTTTCCTCCACAGTATGGCCACACCTCCATACGGTCTACCCCGAAGTATACTGGCAGAGGTATCCACAGCTGAGTTACCGACGAAACCAAAGTCATTGTCTATGCTACCCAGATAAGAGACATCGTGAGGTAGCAACCAAGTTTCTTGTAAGGCAATTACATCTGCCGTCTTACAAATTCGGCGTATACAATCAACCGAACGCGTCACACTTTTGCAGTTGTAACTTACTAACTTAGTTGAACTTAGCATGATTTTGGTTAGCAACGCTTTTCAGAGTAACCTCTCTGTCTTTTACTTGCCGATCGAAGTTTATAAAACGACGAAAAGCTATTCCTTCTGGCCAAAAATTGGATTCCATAAACATGTCCAACTTATATTTTGGAACAAAAACTTTATAAGCATTATAATCTTTTTCCATTTTCATGTTCATTTTTTCTAACGTGACGGTCATATTACATTTATCTCTAATGTAGTTTACTATGTCACACACGGTCACCTCCTTCGCCACATTATAAATGTACATCGGGATTCGTATATCTGCTGCTTTGAATTTACCTTCAATGTCTATAACTGCCTTCCCTCTATTTCCAATAAAACGATTCTTATGTCTTTTTCTTTGTACCTCAATCCACCCATTATCATTACGTTCCGGTTTCCATTCTCCATCACGTACGATATCAGCAAAGCATTTTTGGTTTTGTGTGACATGTTGTACATTCGGAACGCTCGTATGTCCCAACGCCTTCATAGATAAGCGAGGCGCTTGCGTCGGCGCGCACTCCGCTACGATCGTGGATGATCGGCCCGACCGCTGCCGCCGGTTGGCCGCCTCGTCGGGTTTGCACGTCACGTCGGATGGGCTGCTCTGCTTCGAACGTACCGGTTCAGGAGTTTTACAACTACCTCCCTTGCTCGATAAATTTGCAAACGACGATTTGCTCTGGTTCTCACCTTCCGAACATATGGGCGGTATACCAACAGGGCCACTGTTGCTGTCTTCATGTATATTAATCTCCGAGGCACCTTGTGTTGTGTTTACATTACACGGAAAATAATTAACAATTGACGTATTTTTTAACGATTCAAGATCCAACTTTATCAGGCTTAACTGATCAGCAGTGGCATACTGTTCTTTTATATGCGTAATTTCACTCTGCATCTTTACTATGTCTTTTAATAACCGTGTCACATCGACATGGTCGAACAGTACAGGCGGTAGTTTTTGCAGGTCTCGAGCCACAAATATCGGAATTTCTTCTGGGTCCGTTTCTTTTAATAAACAAAGAATATCATCAATATTACGAAGCGTTTTACCATCCCTTTTTCTTATTTTCTTCCGCTTTGCCGTCGAAATAGACTGGAAAAGCAGATCCTTAGCATTTTCAATATCCGACTCCGAAAAAGCACTTTTACATATGCGACTAATGCTTTCTTCATCCATAACGTCCATTTTATTGCATATAAATGCAAGCACTTCATTTATAACAACATTGCATGAGTTACACTTTACCACGTTAGAAGCCATTTTCAAGGACACGACACTACCGAACGGCAAGCGCGCGCGTCGCGGACTGCTTACCTATTACTGCTTATTCTAAGCTTACCTATATACTTTTTGAAGTATTGCCAATAGGTATCTAACCTGATGTATTAAAATAACTCAAAACATAACGAAATATTCTATACAGGGTAATTTTTTTACCAGCGTGCAAACTGTAACCATGAATTCTGCATTATCATTCTACATCCCCCCCAGCTTAGAAAATTTTCGTCGGTTATACAAAAAAAAAAATCACCTGTTCCATACATTTTGACCGCGTAGGTATTGCGCTTTTCTATGAAACAGCTGATTTTTATTTGTATAATCGACGAAAAATTTCTACGCTGGGGGATCTAGAATGATATGCTGAATTCATGGTTTCAGTTTGCGCGCAGTATAAAAAACTTATCCTGTAATGACGGGACATTAACAAAAACATACATAGCGACCTCCACCTACCCCGCTCCTACTTGTTTCCTAGATCATCTGCTAAGACTCCTCTATATCTTATATTGGAATAGTCGAACAGATCCTGGTTTATTCATAGCATTTTGAACAGAGCTTCTTTAAGCTTCAGGTGCCTGCCTATCCGTAATTTTATTTCTCAGTTAAACCGTAGCTGCTATAGTTGGTTATGTTGTGTTTACCTTTGCCTACCCCTTTCTGGAATACACGCGTGATATTATGGTAAATGTTGTATGATGTGACTTTATCATACCCGAATTTGGTGTCCTTAAAACGACATACACATAAAAAGACACCGTCAGACATATGCCACATAACATGTCAACACGTAGTCGTTTTTTCCACACAAAAACGACACTACCAAAAACTATAATCTTGGGTGCTATACCTACTTCCACGCTTAGTGAATATCATAGTACAAAATAATATCGACTTCTTCTCTTTTTTCTACTCCTTTGAAAAAAAAAAACCATTTACTTTAGGTAATCACGTCATTTCGTCAAATCGTATCGTTTCATGAAATGGACACGCGCACTTCGGTATCACTCACGGTCGGGTAATACTTCCTCAACTCATTGTAACTAACTCCTTGTGACCTGACAGAAATGCTCTTACTGACTCACGTAATAGGTATATAGTAGCATGATATATCAACTTATAGGATGAGCAGACATCTAAGTAGAAAATAAACTGGTACTCGAATCTTTCCTGGGCCTTTTGTATATAAAAGTTTTCTATGCAAGTTAATGAGATTGAGACGAATTCTGCATATCATGGAATCAATCAATCAAATCAGGGGTCGTTCCCGTCGGTTTTTGTCAAGAATGAGCTCTTCTTGGCGTTGAGACGATTGAAAAGGAAAGCACCCTAAAAGCGCACACACACACACAGTCAGAAACTAAATCATTTTGAAGGATATTTCTAATCCATTGCTGCATACGCTCGAAAATGTGTCTGTTCAACAACGTAAATAACGCAATGAATGTTGTAGAACTGTCGAAATGAAAGCCATTGCTACTGTCCTGCTCCGATTGGTTTTGTTGTTTGCATGTTATGGTGAATTAAATACCTGTAGTGGTACTATATTTTTTGACAATAGTAATGACGTGCCATTTTTAGATGGCGATAGAGTTGCCGATGCGAATGCCCGAACGAAAGCCGGTAGGAAGCGTGTTATATGGTGCTTTCGCCACTGCAACCCGCACTGGGCCTGCGTGGTGGACTACAGCCGCCTCCCTCTCGAAGAGTGAAGGCCTGTGTGACTGTGTCCCACGAGTGGGAACATTAAAGGCTGATTATGTAGTATTTCGCTAATTAGACGTTTACTGAGTAACTGTTAATTAAAAACGAATAGAAGTAACTTGTTTCTGTTTAAAACGCTTTTTTTATTATTACCTTCACCTGTATTCTAGGTATGTTTGTTTGTTTGTAACCGACTCCTTTTTTGGACTTGATTTTGACCCACTTCAAACGGTCAAACTTTATTTAAACTTTCTAGACTTATCAAGGACTGGTGACAATTCAATAATTCAAAAAAAAAAAAGTAATAGATTATAAAAACTAAAAACACGCTATAAAAACCAAGCTAAAAAGCAGAAAATAATTTCAGAAAAGTGTGGGGTGCTTTTTGAGGTATTTTTATAATCAATTAATATCAAGCACCCCACGCTTTTTTAGTATGGTTTTTTAGATTTTTTTTATTAAACCTAGTTAATTCGGAAATTTTCAGTTGCAGTCCGGAGTCATTTGGTCCCAGTTAGTACCAATTGGCTTGACCTTTATAATTCTAAGAAATATTATTTAGGTAAATATCTGGTAGAATAAGCACAAACCATTTTTTTTAAGACATTGTGCTTTCGCTGGAAAAAAAATGACGCAACATGCTCCCCACCTTCGGAGTAAACATGCGTAATCTTATTGAAAACTAGTATTCTAGCTTAAAAAACATACATAGGTATACAATAAACAGTACTCTTTGATACTTATACAATATTTTCTGTGACCTTACCGAGTGACGCTTGAGGAAGAGCAATGCGCGATGAATTCCGATGGTAATAAGTCCTTGTTTTAGGCTAGACTATAGTGAATTAATGAGCACTAATGTAGGCAACGTGTCATTAGTGGCGTGATACGATTCATTGATTGATTTGAGAAGTTATTTTTAGATTTTGGCGCCGACTTTCCTTGAATTATGGCGTACTTCAGGGTTGTCGAAAATAGGCAAATACGGGTCATTTTTTTCGCGAACTTGTTTTTCAACGCACTTTTGAGCGACGAGAGTTGAAAATTTAACAGTGTGTTTTTTGACGCGCTGGCTTGTGCCCCGTTGGATTCTTAACGCTTTGCCCAATATGGAGAGTTGAAAATGCAGCGCGCCATAAAAATCGCCCGTGCGGACCTGGCTAGTTTTACAAACATACAGTCACTCATACTAGCTAACTTATATTTTTTGCCATTGTGGTAGAATAGAATGTAAAAAAACGCCACCCATGTACTCTTAAAAACATCTTAGGCCCTAGTGTGAGTTTCATTTAACCATTTACACCTAACGCAGTGAGCGCGTTTGGCGCTCCGATTGGTCCGTCACCAATGCAGGGCCAATCGGAACGCCGAACGCGCTCACTGCGTTTGGTGTAGATGGTTAAATGAAACTCACACTATGGCCTCTGGTCGTACACGCACGCCGTTTGAGGACTACCTTCCTCTTTGAAGGACATTGTCTATCAATAAGGTCTGTGTCCTCTTAGGGTCATTGTCTAATTTATTTCTAGATCCTTCTTGTAGGTACTCTTGTTCATCGAACATGAGCAACAAATAAATATCCACGGTCTGAATAACCTCTTAAGTAGGTCCTTGTTATATCTCTCATTCGGACTCTCTTTTCGGACCTTTAAAATATCAGTCACTCCTCAAAGTATTTCTGTGTTCTTAGTTCCCAAGTCTATTTTCGTACACTTCTATTAAAGTGTAATTATTGTGCAATTGTGATATTTATTTGCTTTGACGCATTTGAAGTATGCGCGCACGCAGTTTTGTACCAACTAATATTTTTGGTGACCTATTTCATTTGGGGAGCAGACGTGGCCCTGTGCAAACGGCCAAGCTACTTAAGGTGAATCTAGTCCACATTTTTCCCATACAAACTTCGGGAGTGTATTACTCCACTGTTACACAATGTACATCAAAAAATAAACATGGTATGCTTTTGTCTCATTATTAATATTGTCTGTACGGAAACAGATTACTAAAATAAAAAGCCATTAAAAAGTTAGGTGCCAACAAAGATTCGTTTTTCTTGCTAATTTAATAGGTTAAATTAGCAAGAAAAACGAATCTTTGTTTAGCCCAACACGCCCAAAGTTAGGACTTTGGGCGTGTTTAAGTAATAAAAGAAGTGTAAAATCTGAAAAACCAAGTCGGTACCGACAAAGCTCAAATATCGAAAAGTTCAATAAACTTTATTGGTCACTGATTTGTAGTGGTTTTTTCATAAAACCAGATCTTCCGAAGGACTTTTCTTGATGTTTGTTTGTATGTTTGTTTGTAACCGACTCCTTAGGGCGCGATTTTGACCCACTTCAAACGGTCAGATTTCATTTAAACTTTGTAGACTTATCGAGGACCGATGACAATTAAAAAATAAAAATGAAATTAAAAAAAAACTTAAAACTCACGCTTTTGTAGTTAGAAGAACTAAAAGATAGTAAATAAATACTAGTTTAAAAAACTAAAAAAAACACGCTTTAAAAACCAAACTTAAAAAATAGAAAATAATTTAATTCTATTAAAAAGTGTGGGGTGCTTTTTGAGGTATTTTTATAATCAATTAATATCATTTTTAATTTTTTAAACTATTATTTTTACGCGTCTGTTGTACTATAAATGATCCTGCATCTCACTCAATAATGTTATGCGTGTAGACTAGCTTCTAATTGCTCATCACTGATACTACCTCTGTCGGACACGATGCCTGGTGAGACAGCGTGCTTTTACGCCAGGCCCATCAGTGAGTTCGAGCCCGCGACTAGGTTCCCCTTAAGAGTTGTAGCTTGTGGTTGAAAGAAACCAATGGGGTAATTGCTTAACCCACTAACAGTAGGACTGGCTTTAATTTTGACAATTCAACAACATTGATTGCCTTACCTATATACATTGTTGAGCTGACAAATTTTTCGAACATATGGATGAATGGATCAGCTACCTTCAAAATGATTCAGATTCTGATTTATAGTATGTTCGCAATTAAGATGCTGGTAGGCAATTTACTTTGTGTAATTCATTTCATCAAAACTACGCTTAAAACGGTGACGGAAACCATCGTGAGGAAACGGCATGGCCTAGAACCAAAAATTCGAAGACGTATCACGATAACTACCAACCCGCACTGGGTCGCGTGGTTGACTTCATCGGAGAAGGACTCTGTCCCAACTGTGGCCAACATTATACGTTAATGATGCTGTTTTATTTGGAACTAGCTTTTGCCAGCGGCTTCGCCCGCGTGGAGATCGAAAACTATCCCACGGGAACGTAGTACCGGGATAAAAAGTATCCTATGTGTTATTTCAGGTTACAGACTACCTGTGTGCCAAATTTCATTCAAATCCGTTCAGCCGTTTTTGCGTGAATGAGTAACAAACATCCACCCATCCATCCATCTATCCATACTTACAAACTTTCGCGTTTATAATATTAGTTAAATATTTTAGCGGTGTTGGTCATTATAATAAACAGCCTTTTTATTATATATTCAAGAATGGTTTCCGGGCCCTCAATTCCCCAAATATCGGCCTGACCTCGAGTGCCCAGACACTCAATTTATCCAATCAAATCTCAAATGCCGTTGGCAAATAATTGATTTAGTTCTCCCTTTTAATAATACGACACCACGATTTCTTATGGAATTTGTACTTACTAAGTCAGTAAAAGTTATCTACCTGTTTATCGATAATAGTTATTAAAATCGTGCAAAATATTTTTTTTTTTTGTATTCAAACACTCGGAAATTCTGTAGCTTCCCGTTAGTGAATTTTTTTTGGAATCAGATCTGTAGTTCCGAAGATCATCCCCTACATGCAAACTCACAGTTGCCTACAATATACAGGTTGGCTTGAAATTTGACGTATTCATTCTAGGGCCTGATAGTTTGACCTATTAACAATATTAAGCAAGCACCCCATAAAGCCTAGGCGAAAATTCATGGAAACGAAAGATCGCAATTTGTAATTTTTTTTAATTCCCCGAAAACTACACTAAATATCACTTTTCTCTAAACTCTCTCTTACACCATTTACATAACATATCACTTTTATTTAGCAAGTGTGTAATCTTTGACATGACGTACGATTGAATTAGCAAAAAAAAAAAACCTGGTCTGATCAAATGGCAGTTTTTCTTAGCGGACAAATCATCAGGTCGAGATTTGCGCAAACGCAGCGCGCGGCTCGCGTCTCGCAAAGGAAGAATCATAATGGGTAATTTGTACGTTTGTAAGGGGAAGACGTTGCGCGTTTCCATTGAACGATACGGCACGAGATTCGTGACGTGTGACTTTTGAACTTTAATCTGCTCAACTATATTTACGAGATTTTTTATAGCACTAAAAATTAAAAAGGATACGTATTTTGGGTTGGTATTTGGGGCAGTAAAATACTAAAATAGTACCTATTTCAATTTTTAATTTAAACTACAAATTAGTAAATGAAACTGGTGCGTAATACTAAAAAGTAGTAGTAATTTCTACGGTTCGCTCTAAGCTTACCTATATACTTTTTGAAGTATTACCAATATCTAACCTGATGTATTAAAATAACTCAAAACATAACGAATTATTCTATACAGGGTAAATTTTTAACCAGTGCGCAAACTGTAACCATGAACTCAGCATTATCATTCTACATCCCCCCCCCCCCCCCCAGCTTAGAAAATTTTCGTCGGTTATACAAAAAAAAAATCAGCTGCTCCATACATTTTGACCGCGTAGGTATTGCGCTTTTCTATGAAACAGCTGATTTTTATTTGTATAACCGACGAAAAATTTCTACGCTGGGGGATCTAGAATGATATGCTGAATTCATGGTTTCAGTTTGCGCGCAGTATAAAAAACTTATCCTGTAATGACGGGACATTAACAAAAACATACATAGCGACCTCCACCTACCCCGCTCCTACTTGTTTCCTAGATCATCTGCTAAGACTCCTCTATATCTTATATTGGAATAGTCCAACAAATCCTGGTTTATTCATAGCATTTTGAACAGAGCGTCTTTAAGCTTCAGGTGCCTATCCGTAATTTTATTTCTCAGTTAAACCGTAGCTGCTATAGTTGGTTATGTTGTTTTTACCTTTGCCTACCCGTTTCTGGAATACACGCGTGATATTATGGTAAATGTTGTATGATGTGACTTTATCATACCTGTATTTGGTGTCCTTAAAATGACACACATAAAAACACACACAGTAAGACGTATGTCACACACGTAGTCGTTTTTTCCACACACAATCTACACTACTAAAAACTATCTTCTTGGGTGCTATACCCACTTCCACGCTTAGTAAATATCATAGTATAAAAAATAATAGTAAAAAAAACTAAAAAACCTGCTTTAATAATATCGACTTCTATTTTTCTACTCATTAAAAAAACATTTACTTCACGTAATCACGTCAATTCGTCAAATCGTATTGTTTCATGAAATGGACACGCGCACTACGGTATCACTCACGGTCGGGTATACTTCCTCAACTCATTGTAACTAACTCCTTGTGAGCTGGCAGAAATGCTCTTACTGACTCACGTAAGAGGTATATAGTAGCATGATATACCAACTTATAGGGTGAGCAGACATCTAAGTAGAATATAAACTGGTACTCGAATCTTTCCTGGGCCTTTTGTATCTAAAAGTTTTCTATGCAAGTTAATGAGATTGAGACGAAATCTGCATATCATGGAATCAATCAATCAAATCAGGGGTCGTTCCCGTCGGTTTTTGTCAAGAATCAGCTCTTCTTGGCGTTGAGACGATTGAAAAGGAAAGCACCCTAAAAGCGCACACACACACACTCAGTCACAAACTAAATAATTTTGAAGGATATTTCTAATGCATTGCTGCATACGTTCGAAAATGTGTCAGTTCAACAACGTAAATAACGCAATGAATGTTGTAGAACTGTCGAAATGAAAGTCATTGCTACTGTCCTGCTCCGATTGGTCCGTCACCAATCCAGGGCCAATCGGAGCGCCTAACGCGCAGGATACTTTTGATCGAAGTACTAAGGCCTCTGTATATCTCTGATGTATGATTTGAAAAAAAAAAAGCTAAAGTTACATCAAGCTTGCGTGCACCATTCGTTACTCTGTTCCTTGATTGAGTCATTATTGCGAACAAAACGATTGGCATTTCAGTGGCAAGTTCAGAACAATGTGTACTTGTCAACGTTTAGGTAGGTACTAACATCTAAATATACTTGTGATGTACCGACTAGTCGGCCCATTATTTACTCGTATTAATATGCTTAATTTTTTTAAAGACGGTGATTAAAATAAAATTGACATCTTTACTGTTATTATTTTTTTAAATTATAGAATCAGTTTTACAGTTTCATCATCAACATCATACCAGCCGAAAAATGTCCACTGCTGGACATAAGCCTCCCCCAAAAGGGGGGATTTGTCATAATCGCCACGCTTGGCAGGCGGGTTGGCGATCGCAGTATGGTGGTCAAATGCATAGAGAACGCTGCTGCCCATTCTCTAGTACGTCCCTTAGTCGCCTTCTACGACACACACGGGAAGAAATGGGATGGTGCCATTCTTTTACGTCCAGCACCACACAGAACAGTTACGGTTACAGTTTACAGTTTACTTTCAGTGTAATAGGAATAGGATAGGAAATTAGGATAGGAAGGCATAGGAACGTTTCGTTTGGTCCTTTAATGAATTGGACTTAGATCCAGAAATTAAATAAAGTAAAATTAATTAATACCTACTTCTAACAAAAAAAATATTAAGCACGTGCAATTCAAGTCCGCGCCGTTTGTTTTCGTGACAACGTTATACAAAATGTTTTTACTTAGGGTTTGGTAACAAATGTTCCTATGGTTCTCGATACAGCTGTAGCCGTTGTATTCGCCCGAAACTAGATTTAGTAGGCTCATTGCATTCCTTATGTATATATGTTTTCAGCGATTATGATTTTTTTTTTCAGTTTCAAAACCTGAGGATTACTGAATAGTTTCAGATGTGGTGTGTGTGTGATGTGATGTTTCTGAAACTATTTTGCTATTTGCAACCAATTTTATTAAGGTTTCAGGCACTGCCGCAAGTATCGTATTTGCTCGGTACTAGATTTTTAGGCTCATTGCATTCCTTTTGATGCAAGCTTTCTTAGATTGGGATTTTTTTCATTTCTGAGCATATTTACGGCCGATATGATACGATACCTATATGGAGTTATTTTGCTATTGTCAACGTCATATTAATTTTTAACCCTATTTTGACCAATATTTTTGTTGTTTCTTTCCATGCCCTGGTAGTGTTTTGTCAACTCTTGACAACAATTTCAGAATCAGTGTTCTAACTAAACACGTTTTTGCGCTATATGAATTGGAATTTCGATTCATAGTGAAAAATAGAGGGTCGCGCGGATGCGCATGCACACGCAGTGTGACGTCATAGGTAAATAATGCCCCCCTTAAAAATTGTTGTAAAGATGATCTATATTTTGAATGCTCAACCATAACTCTAGCACTAAATTTGTCGTAGTTATTAGCGGTTGAAATCTTACATATTTTTGTCGGTCAGAAATATTGAACTTAGTAAGTACCAGAGTACCAGTACACTGAACGAAAACGTCACGGCAAAAGAGGATACTCTCTCTCTCTCTCTCTTATCAATCAGTAGATTTGCCATTTTGAACATTGCTGATGTCACCCGAACTCAAACGAAAGCAATGATAGGCTTGGCCGACTAATTGGTTAGTCGGCTAGTCGGCCCATCTCTAATCTACACTAATGCTAGTGGTCGCCAGTGGTGGAAACTCAACCATAATACATTTAAATCTTAAGTGTTAATTGCATTATTAAATGAAAATACTAGCTGTCGGGGGGCCTAAAAACGCCACATTAAGCGATTCCTCTAAAAGCAGTTCTGAATTCCGCTATGATTCTGCTATTTGACATTTTACTTTAATAAAGCAATTCATAATTTGGTGACCATTTTACGAATTTCCATACAAAACTGTCAAATAGATGAATTCCGTGCTGTCTAGGCAGGTAATATTGTGAACTAGCCATCGGCTTCGCCCGCGTGGACGTCGAAAACTATTCCACGAGAACTTAGTACCGGGATAAAAAGTATCCTATGTGTTATTCCAGGTTACAAACTACCTGTGTGCCAAATTTCATTCAAATCCGTTCAGCCGTTTTTGCGTGAAAGAGTAACAAACATCCAGACATACATCCATACTCACAAACTTTCACATCTATAATATTAGCAGGATTATGATACTGCCAAAGCGGCCTCTTTAGACGCCCTGCACTCCTTCACCATACAAACTTTAACTACAAGCTACACGGTGACTGCTACATACATGCCGTGTGTTGGGACAGGTCAGCTCAAAGCTGCAATGGCTCTTTCTTCAAAAGGCCCTTCCAGACATTGCCCTGCATTGTTAGACTCACATAAAATTCAAATAATATAATGTTTGGACTTTAAAAGAGACCATGACCTCTGAGTTTGTTTCGGCTTTTCTTCTCAGGGAACAGTCAGCTACGAAATGCCGGTGCCATCTAGTTTTTAAAATATTGACTCAAAAAGAAGGAGGTTATCAATTCGGCATGTTTATATATAATTTTTTTTTAAACATCGCCACGATTAGGACCATAGAAATCTTTCTACAATCTGTCATTTTGTCTATTCTTCCGTCGACAAAACCCGTTTTTAAGGTGGCCATCCTACATGTGCTAGAGTTAAGTTAACAGACAACGTATTGCATAGTACTAGGACATCTTTAGATTACCTTTGGTTGAACTCCGAATGATTCCTGGAATCTAGGTCACTTGTCCAAGGATTACTGAATTCATGTAGAGGTTACTACACTGTGCCTTGCGTGCACCGTAATGACAGTTTCCCTCAGTTGAATCATACCATGAATACAATTGCTTCCGCAAGTTATTGTCACTAGCGACACATTGTTACGTAGAGATGGACAATGAGCCGTGACCTGTAATACGCCTGAAGGCAATCTTACCTACTCTAAATCATAATCAGCCTATAAAGTTCCCACAGCTGGGACACAGGCCTTTGATAACTTTAGAAAATTATCTACGTTACGTTAGGTTCGAAGCCAGGGATCGTGGAAGTCGCATCAGATCCCGTGATCCCCGGTGCAAGTGTGGGAAGTGTACACCGGGGTGGTTTTAGTCAGTAAGAGTCTGATAGATCCCAGGGCGGAGGACATCCAAGGAGGACCACAAAGACATAAAAAAAAACAGTGACACTGCGGGAGTGCCGACAGAAGAGAAAACTTGAACAATTACGTGTGTATTTTTTTGAATCGTAAGCGTATATTGAACAAGCTCAACTAAAACTAACTTACATATAGAGGTGTCGGTAACGGTGTCGCGAGTTCAATTGTTTTTCCCATCTCAAAAAATGCCAGTGGGAAATCATCAAATAACTTCTCCCGCTCTGGGTGGAGCAAGAGGGCGTGTCAGACTTTTACTGACTAAAACCCACTCGTGTTCCTTCAGTTGCCTGTATGTCAGGGGCGACGGTATCTCTTTCGAACAACCCGCACCCCTGGCAGGCCACCCTGAACAGTAACAACCTAGCCTAAGACCGAGCCTCCTAGCCTAAGACGGTGCATAGTCATGTGCAAATGAACTGACAGCACAATAGAAAGATATCGTTAATAGTGCATGTAGTCTAGTTTTAATTAATTTACTGCAATATAGGGAAACCACTAGGTTTCCTTGTATGGACTAATTTGAAGTAATGGAGGAAATCAATACAAGATCGATAGTTAGCAATAGTTATTGCTGGCACAACTTTATGGGTTTCCTATGTATTTTTTTTTAAATTGTTATGCTTTGGTTTAATCGTAGTTCATTTTAGTTTGGGACGTCGACATTGACAGTACAGTGACGTGAAAAATCGACGTTAACACGGACGTAATAAAATCGCGGCGGGATTTTTTCCCGCGCTGGATTTTCAACTCTCGGTGTTAAACGGAGCATTAAGAATCCAACAGAGTGCATTCCAGCTCATCGAAACTAGAACATTGTATTTAATTGTTCGATTTGCAACCCTCGGCGGTAAGCCGTGCGTTGAAGATCCATTGCGCGAAAAAATCCCGCCACCGATATTATCACGTCCTTGTGTCCTAAATGAATTTGTCTTCAAAGGGTTTTTGCCCAAAAAAACTCTCTAGGGGGCCTAGGGGCTTAAAAATGTCGTAATAAACAGTAATCAGTTGGCAGGGCACATTGCTCGCAGAACAGATGGCCGATGGGGCCGTAAGGTTCTGGAGTGGCGACCGCGTACTGGAAGTCGTAGAGTGGGAAGGCCTCCCACAAGCTGGACCTTGTGAAGGCCGCGGAAATCCGCTGGATGTGGGAAGCACAAGACCGGTCGAACTGGAGGAGTCTGGGGGAGGCCTATATCCAGCAGTGGACGTCTTTCGGCTGAAATGATGATGATAATGATGAAACAGTAATCTCCTAAGCAATCATGTTTATCATGATCTTCAATTTTCAAAGGCAAAACGATGAGGATACCCGCCTCATCATAATGAATGCTAATGAGTTTAATACCCTGAGGATGACGATAACACTTAACATTATGTATCCGTGCATATATGGTGTCAACTTTCAATATACAAGGGCAGGTATAAATCTAGTATCATAACATCACACCTTAGCCAGTCATGGTTAAGTCCCATGTTAAAGGGGTGAGCCTATTGCCATCAACCGAGCACAAATCCAGCCCCAAGTGCAGCTACTTAGAAATCCCAGGTGGAAAAATCCAATAAACTGCTCGACCTGGGAATTCGCCAGGACCTCGTTTTCAGCAGTAGCGTTTGCGACCGCTAGACCAACAAAGCAATCGAGGTCGGTAGAAGTTAATCATTTTGTTTAGATTTCTTCTCCGGATTCAACGAAAATCTTCTACCTTACGTTTCTACTGCTACGATATAAAGGCACTGTCATTGTAAAATTGTTACCCAGGTACCAGGTACCTAGTTTGATGGACATATTTTCCAGTAAAAATCGAAAAACAAACTCTATACTGGAGTAATTGGTTGCGTGAAGAATCAAACTAAAATCGTAAAGGTTTCTTCTATCATATTCTGTTTAATTCTTTCCTTTTTTTGTCCTATACTGTCCCAAAGGCTTCTCAAGTCCTTTCAGGAAGTATTTTCTCATGCCACCTCGAACCAATCCTCGTGGTTTGCGTCCAGGTCCTCTCGCCACCGCTTTCTTGGCAGACCATCTTCAGGCATCCATTGTGTGGAGACTTTTGCCCATAGGCATTTTGCATAATTAGCCTATAATATTTGCACTCCTGGGACAAAGGCCTCCTATCGGTGAGAGCACTGGCTCGTAATTGAACCAAATTAATTAGTGCCACTTAACAGTTCCATAAAAGAAAATCTTGCTCACCACTTCACCATAGCAACTCACCTACATCAACGAACATCCGCGAGAATCACGTGAATTAATTACGCCCGTCATTACGCGTTAATTAGCGCGCTATTAGAGTTGGGCTATCGATAAACGGCGTTGTTATCGATAGCGGAGGACGCTCTAACTGTTAGGGCAAACTGTGGTAATGTGTGAGGCAACGATAGTAAGTTGTAAGGCTGCGGTTTGATATGCGCGAGCGGCGATTTTCAGGTGAAAATTTGAGGTTCGATTTTTGGATGAAACTTTTAAAGAATTATGTAAGACATCCTTTTAATGGATTGTATGACAGGTAGAACGGATAGAAGGGGAACAAGAAATCCGTTCCTTGCGAATTTCGGAGCATGTGTGGTGTGACTATAAATGATAGGCTGAGGAATGATGTTATATGGCAACGGTGCGGTAAAAAAACATAACCCTCCTTCTGGCGCAGTCGGGTAAAAAAGAAGGTGTAGGGACAAAAATTGAAAAACGTGTGCTTATATGGTTTGGTCACGTTTAGAGGATGAAAAAAGAGCAACTAACAAATGGTATTTACAAAGCAGCTGTGAGTGGAAACGCTGGGAGGGGGACCCCTAGGAGGACATAATTAGTGACCTTATAGGTGACGTGTCCTTAAGAGAGTTCAGATGCGTACGAGTCGCAACCGGCGTGAGTGTATGCACCAGATGTATGAACGTACCCCAGGCAAAAGAAGTATATAGGGATCGTAGCAGGTTCCGTTCTGTAGTTTCTGCTTACCCCCATTTGACGAAGTCGTGAGCTTATGAATGAATGTAGAAAAAACAAGCTGCATTGCCCTCATCAGATTATGATAAGGGTCGCTGATGGTGTGTTGATGACAAATGTTATTGTCTTTGTTGAAAACCAAATCCTCCTGCAGATTTATTTTCCAAGAAACATTTAGTCCTATGCGTTTTGTATGATAGTATTTAGGTAGTGATAACAGTTTTGTAAGTAATGAGTAATTAACTAAGCATCTAGTAAATATTTATATTTAAAATTAACTTCCGAAGAAATAATGACGAAGACTACTATCGTTATTTCTTCGAAAAAAATGGTCGCGCTGTTTTGGTTTACAAAATAAAGAAATAGATTTTCTGCACCTGGTGGCCCCCAGATTTGGCCCTGGCCATATGTTATGAAAATGGTCCTACTTTTTTTAATTCATACCTAGTGGAGGTAGCGAGACGACATAGACATTTTGCAAGGGTTAGATCGAGGTGGCCCTGGAAAAGGTTTCCTAATAGGCTTTGGGGGAGCCCTTTGCTCAGTAGTAGGACAGTGTAGACTAATAAAAAAATAAAAAATAGACCTACTGAAGTAGGGTCAAATAAAAAAAATTGGGAGCCGACGTCTACCAGCCCGCACAGGGTCCGCGTGGTGGTTTACAGCCCACTCCCTCTCGCAGAGAGAAGGCTTGATTTCAGTGAGAACATTACCTATAGGCTGATTATGCTATGCTACCGACATCAATGAACAAAATAAAATCAAAACCCTCCTTTGTCCGTGCCGTAGCCGGGTCAAAAAAAATATTACGTAATTGTTTACAATTTGGTTTATCGGTGATTTAAATGGTATGTAAATATTTTGTTTTTCAAATTAACCATTTATTATCTGAATGTGGGTGAAAAACGTATAAAAAAGATCCACCTTCAATAAATACTCAACTGCATCAAACAAAAAGCGAAGGTTTAACTTAATATCGTGATGATGCTGATGATATCGTTGAAATAAAAACTGGTTCTTTCAAATTAATATATCTCGGCAAAAAAATAACTTTATTCATAAAATTACTCACACAAATGGAAGAGAAATATAAGTGATAAAAACCAATCCTGCTAATATTATTTCTACAATTAATTGAAGTAGTTAAGATTAGTTAAATCAATAAAATACAAAAAACACCCAAACAGAATTAAATGCTCATAAAGGTATCGTCACAAATCTCGGCATCGCACAGACTCCTGCGCAGGTCTCAGACCGCTGCCTTAGTTTTCAGCTTCAGATGCGCGCGGGAGCATTCGCAGAGCATCGCATCTCATTAGTTTTGTTCACCTGGACGCGACGGACGGCCGCTAAGTAAAGGACAAACTAAACCGGCAAATATTTACCTAAATTCAAAATTTTATGCAATTTGAATTCTGTGTGTAAAAATTTAAGGTGTAAAATCAATCGAGCGAGCAACTATTTTTTTGAAAAATCGAAATGTAACGTTTTTAATTTTGATTCCTGTGTGCTAAAGTTTACGGTGCATTTTTGAAATGCAATTTTCTAATGTGTGATGTGAAAATTTCTGGGCTGGTGGAAATTATTTTTGAGTGATAGTCGCATGCTTTTTTTATCTTTATATTTTAGTTGATGATTGATTAGGTATAAACTCATAAATCATTGCCAATCATCCGTCTCATTACCGTAATTTTAGCCTAATTGGCGACTCACGATAGGAAAATTTCATTGTAACTACTTCTCCTAATAGAAAAAGACATATAATCATAAAATAATCATAGCCAATTTTCAAAACTCGCATGTATCATACAAAGTTATATTTCGCAAATTATGATTGTTTTATCCTCAAGTTTTTTTTTATGAAAATAGCCTCACTTTTGTATAATTTAACAGCGAATAATTTATAAGGATTTTTATATCCAGTCTGACAAACATACTGCATCATCCAAAAAATACTAAAGAAAACCATAAACTACCTTACCTTAAACATTTTTGCATTTAATTTAAACTTTAACTTGACATAAACAACAATCTTAATACACAACTTTATCACTCACAGTTCACTCACGTAATAAAATAAAACAAAAACAAACATATTCACATCCAAACATAAACGGGTAAAACCGAATCCAAGTTCCCAATGACGCGTAAAACCGATTCCATTTTCGCGACAACTTAAAAAATCCCGCGATATTTTTCACTCACATATCTCCATTTTCGCGACAGCTTAAAAAATCCCGCGATATTTTTCACTCACAAATCATTTTTGCCAGCTCTATCGACTTAGCGCGCAAAGCTCCGCAACAAAGTCCTGTTTATAAATGTGGTGAAACATAAGTGGTGATATGAAGTGGAAGAGACAGTCCCTGGTGTCAGGGGAGACCTCCGAGGATGAGATAGGACACAGCTACTTGAGCACTTTGGTAAGTTGTAGATGATACAAGTTGCCATCTTGGCACAGCTGGTTCTTAGAGGCTATGGTGTCTGGAGTCCTGTGGAATTGATTTAAATAAGACTAGAAACTGATTGACATCTTCTTCAGCTGTATATCTGCTTAATAAGTGCAGCAAACTCAAAACATTTATTACAATTAAACAGGCTCTTTTGAACTGTCAAAGAGTCGGTCAGTAAGAAAGTTGCCCATTCCATTCTCTATGGAGAAGAACGGGCATAACATATTACAAAATCCTGGGTACATAATTCTTGTTCCTGAAATGTTTATTCTGCTTAATATGAAATTACATCTATTGCTGTACTTTGGTCTCTCCTAAGGATTGCCACAATGACAGATACTGCTGGTCCAAAATACCCCACTAGTATTCGGCAAACTTGACTAGTTTGTAGGTCCACCATGTGGACGGCCAAAATAAACTTAATACGAGATTGTGCTATTCTAAACTTATCTATATTTATGTAATGCACCTTAATGCATTCAAGATGATGATATGTTTTTAATTTATAAAGCTATCAAACGGACCATCTAATCACATGACCCTAAAGGAGAACCCTGGTGAATTACTTATCTCAGTAACTAACTTCTTACGTCTTTCTTTTCTTCTAACGTTTTTGTTGGAGTGTCCTCTCTTTTTCTAGAATTACAACTCCAAAAGCGCAGTGGTTTTTTGTCTACGCCGAATTTCCGATACTGAAAAATGATTTAATTTCTGTAAGTAGGTTTTGTACAAATCATATTTTAAGAAGAAGAAAGGCCGAAATAAACTCTAGAGTTCACAGTCTCTTTTAAAGTTCAGACATCATCTTGGTTAGATCATGAGAAGACCATGTAGATTGGTGTCTGCAGGAAGAACCACAGAGATTGAGTGGATCAGTCTATTTAGTGCACGCATGTGGTAGGTCCATCACTTACCTACCAAGATTCCAATCCCGGGTTACCGTTTACTTCTTAAACAGATCCAAAGACTTTTTTTTACCTATCTTCTCCATCTCCAAAAGAACAAATACGCAAGAATGCAAGAGGTCATCGCATTTTAAATAACCCTCCTTACGCAATAGTAACAATTTCTGCGAAATATATGCCAAAGTGGCATCAACAATTGTGTCTGAGTAGTGTACGCCTGCGGATTCGCCTACGAGGTCCACTTTAGCTAGAGACTATCAGCTGATCCTTACTACTTACGCGTAAGGAATGTGGTTGATGTTATACTCAGTTTTTTCATATTTTTCATTCAAGTTTTCGAAGAGGACGTTTCGTTGGGCTTCTTTATAATGTTTCTGAGTCTTATTTGCATCGTCTTCTTGATTCGTTTTAGGGGGCCATTTTAAATCATTTTTAGTTTAAAACTATTTTTCCAATTCTTCTATGTGGTAGTAGAGAAATATAATTCTCATGATTGTCATACTTACATACCAGCTGACTCTAATTTAAGCCTCTTTGAAAACGAAGAAAATACTCGTTAAAGTAGCAAAACCCACGCTGGGAAAGGTATTTCCTGATGGTACCAGTAGCTCTCTACTGGAACCGTTGCTGACTTTCTCATAGGGAACCTGGCGCTGATAAAATAGTCTAGTTTCAGAAAATGTTGGTCTGAAAAGTTATTTTTAAACTAACCTGAATATAATCTCGAAACCACAATTTTGCGCGAAATTCCCAAAAACGCACTTTCGAGTCGCGAACTGAAGGAACGCGTAAAGGCTCTCCCACAGAGGCGCGACGCAACGGTGCGATGCGATTCTGGTAGAACTATTTCCATGAAATTTAATAAAAATTGTTCTACTACAGCAACGTCGCGCCTGTCTGTGCGAGCCGTAAAACTAAGAAAATTTTGAAACATCGATTTGTTGATAGTATGACCAATAAATATACCAATATTGAATTTAACATGAACTAATTTGGAAAGATGACAAAACAATAAGACGTTTGAGAATTTAATTATCGATATTAATTCTGTAGCATATTAGGAATTACCAAAGCCGCAGGTTTCCGGCAGTGTTAAAAAAAAAAACAGTATGGTTATTATAAAAATCTTATGATGAGGATAGGTCACCTTAAGAACTAGTTACTTAACTCATAATAAAATCCTAACTTTTGGTACTTACGTAATAATTCGTAAAATTTATACTAATAGGTGTTATAATGTAGCAGAAGAGTTTTTTTTTTGTGTTTGGACCCCTCAATCTCTGAAACTATCTACCAATAGGATTTGAAAAAAAATTTTTGCCTTTGATAGCCCAATTCTTGACGAAGGTTGGCTAGGCCATATAACATCATGCTACAACCCTTAGGAGCAAAGCAAAACGAAGAACAGAACTGCAGGTCATTTTGGGATATTGTGGTGTCTTACGAATTCCACGCGAACGAAGTCACGGAAGAAGCTACTAGGTAAATGATTGGTCTCACCTCAGTTTTTATGGTATTATTTCATTCTAAAAGTAATTAATTTTGGCACTAATCGGGTAACCAATATTACAAAAAAGAAACTGTACTTTCTTCGTTCTTTGGATATGTAATCCGGCACAAAAAACTTTGAAACTTTATTGGCCTTTTAAGCATACGCTTTTAGAATTTTAATGAAGTTCTTATGTTACCGTTGGTTTTTAATCGTTTTGTGAAATCCAAAGTATTAATTTTATCTTATTTTCTGGTTTTAATAATAATAAATCCCCTACGATATGGCTCCGAATATGTGGGCGTTTAAAATAATCCGATTCTAAGCTAGAGACTAGTAATTTAGACAAGTGGTAATTTAAATAAACATTTCAATATTCTCAAATCGTTTATTACATCCATAATAAACACTACAGGTGGTAAATAAAATAATAGAAACAATTATGGACCCTATCGGGCACAGCAAATTCTGAAATTACTAGAGAGAGGAAGAGCGCTTTATTAATTTTCCTTGTTATTAAGTTTGAATTATTTTATATCCTATTACGTATTTCTCCTGATTAGCTTGCTATTTACTTACTTAAAAAACACTTTTATTAGTTTAAAAAAAACAGAGGCATTGTTCAAGTTTTCACTTCTGTTTGAACTCCCGGAGTGCCAACAGAAGTGAAAACTTGAACAATTACGTGTGTATTTTTTGAATCGTCAATACAGGTTTTCACATTATTCATAATCATAATTTTGGTCATATCTTGTAAACGGGTTATCCGATTTTCATCATTTTTTTTTTTCATCATTTTCATAATTTCAATTGGAATATTAGTTCTGGAGCTAAACCTATCTTTTGACACTTAAATTATTGAAATACCTCTACTAAAAACAGGTGTCCGTAACGGTGTCGCGAGAGTTCAATTGTTTTTCCCTATCTCAAAAAATGCCCAAAGCGTCTAAAGAAGTTTTCACTTCAAAAAACTGCCTCGTTGGTCCGGTGGTCGCAAGCGCTACTGCTGAGCATGAGGTCCTGGGTTCGATTCCCAGATCGGGCAAAGTGTTATTTGGTTTTTCAATCTAAAATTTCGCAGCAGCAGCCCGGAATTTGGATTTGTCCCCGGTTGTTGGCTATAGGCTCGCTCCTATTACATGGGACTTAAACATAACTGGAGAAATGTGGGTGCACTATATGTACAACTCTGCCTAACCGTTCATGGATTATAGCCGTGATGGTATGTTATGTGTGTAGAAACATCCAAAAAAGAGAGACATTCTTTCTTTCTTTCTATGTGTGTGTAAAAACATCCCGTACATAACATAATTGTCCTTTTTAAGTATTTACTGATTACCTCTCCCAAGAAAGCTCTCAATCGATTGCGTACCAAAGTAGGCCGCTGTAGACACAATTTGTCAAACTGGGGGATTACCGACTCATCCAACACCCAGTGCGAGTGCGGTGCTTCTGATCTGACCATGCCCCACTTGCTGGAGTGGCCTAAGTGCCCGTTCACCTGCACCTTAGATGATCTCAACAAAGCCACTGATGCCGCAATAAACGTGGCCAACTACTGGGCTCCAACGATATATTTAATAAAAAGTGTACGAGTACCTACCATCGCCACGAAAAAAAGAACAACCGCTCCCAAATCCAATGTTATTGTTGACAAAATAAGTCATTAATAAAGACTGTAATTAACAGTACATAAGTATTTTTTTTTAAATAACCCTGTCCCTTAATACAAAAAGTTTGCCGATACTGGAGATCACCTTGACATAAGTTCAATTAAGTTCAAAAAAACAAAACTTCTAAAGTAAACATAAATATTATGGAACCCTTTTTTGTCGTACAAATGAGGATGCTGTGTTTTCGACCCCTGAATGTGGTCCTTTAACTGGTTTTGGGTGAGATTACTGTAAAAACTGGCTTTTATTGATAACTGCACGTAAATCTTGTGAAGTTGGGACAATGTTTATTGATAAGAAACAGGATAACTGATTTTCGAAAAAAGTAATGGCGTCTCGATGTTGATGCCTTGCATGTTTGTTCGGCATTTTACATGTACATATATACTCAGTAAATTTACGCCAGTGTCGATGGGTGGGACTAGGCAGAAGCTACACAACGGCAAGGCGGCCCTCTCAAAAAGCCCAAACCATCTAAGCATACTCTTGAGCATATTCTTTTCCATAAAAAATTCCTTACAAGTTTCTTGTAAAGAAAAGCAAAATACCAATTTGACATACTAATCTACACTGAAATAAAATTCTCAAAACATAATATTATTGTGCACAAACATAAAAATATTTACAAATGTTCATTATTATTAAAATTATCTCCAAAATCTTCAGTGTTCTCTGCAAATAACAATTAGAGTAATATTTTCTCAATTATGCTAATTACAAACTAATGCTAATGCAAATTAATGTCTTTATCGGCTAGATGAGGAAAAACTATTAACAGAATATCCTCCAGACGTAGATGAAAGTCATGTGATTTTAAACATTAACTTTTGCCAATTTTTTCAAAAACGTGGTGATTGGCAAAACAAAAGCATGACGACATTTTTTATAGGTAAGTACAGACAGACATCCGCGCGTACGCAGACAAATCTTCTGAAATCGCTAATTCGACATGTGTTAGGTATCTAATGGGATGACCACGAAGATGTTTTATCACCTTAACAACCTGCCAAAACTCCGAATCCTTATTTTTATATAACTCCACTAATAAAATATTAGGTCGACGAAAAAGTTTTTTTTTGTATTTAATGCAAAGTTGTAGTAAAATCTCTGGCTTGTTCTTTTTGTGTCTGGCTGGTTTTGACACCACTAAATAGATGACATTAAAAAAAGGAATGTAAAAAGTAAAAACGATTTCCCGCCATTTCTCAATGATTTTTCTTTCCACCAAGTGAATCTAAACGATGAAATCGATCGATCATTTTGAAGTTTTATTACAAAAAAGGGAAAATGCTACACAAGCCGTGAAAAAAATTGTGACGTTTATGGACTTGTCTTAAGAACTCCGCTGGATGCGGGAAGCACAGAACCGGTCGAAGTGGCGGAGCTTGGGGGAGGCCTATGTCCAGCAGTGGACTTCTTTCGGCTGAAATGATGATGATGATGGACTTGACTTAAGGCATCCTTGTATTCTAATGCTACTCAGATTTGTCGTTACGATTAGTCTGAAGCCCCAAAATCTGTCAACTAGTTTTAGCGAGGGGTATCGTGTTACCCAGTAACTGGGTTATGTAGGTGGTCAGATAGGCTTTCTCTCAAAACCAGATGCAGCTGATCTGGTTTTACTGGAAACGGATCCCAACATATTTCGGAAAAGGCTAGGCAGATTGAAGAATTTCACAAATGAAACTGTACCCGGCTTAGATGTGCTAATCGCCCTTAGTAAAAGAGTAATAAAAATAAATGTCGATAGATAGAGAGGAAGTCCAAAGAAAAGATGTGCAAGGAATGATATGAAGAAAATAAAAATCAATTAATGATGTTTTTTTTTTGGGTGGAAAATCATCAAATAACTTCTCCCGCTCTGGGTGGAGCAGGAGGGTGTGTCAGACTTTTACTGACTAAAACCCACCCGTGTTCCCTCAGTTGCCCGTGTGCCAGGGTCCACGGTTGAAAGTAGAGTATTAAAGGGGTAATTGCCAGGATAGCTCGCGGAAATTAAAATTTTCTTATTATGACTATTTCATGAAAAAGTCGTTTTTTTCATTTGCCTGGATGACGTAAGCGATGCGCACAGGCACGTGGTCTGTGAAACTATGATCTAGCTACGATACACTAATTGGCCGTTTTAAGTGAGAATACTAATTATTCATTGTCCATGATTAGCACAAGATCGTGTGCTGATTTTTATTTCGTGTCGCTCGCCAATTTGAGTGTTTAGCCCGGTTTCTAGGGCTGGCACTGTGAAGATTTTTGTTAACGATTTATATTAGTTCATCATTTGACATTTTAAAATATTAGCTTTAGAAAAACCGGCCAATTGTAAGTCCGACTGGCACACGAAGGGTTTCGCACCAAAGGGCAAAAACGCCGATAAAAAGAGGTTTTTTGAGTATACATTTATTTTATTTGTTGTAAGAGCGGCAATAGATATACATAGTGTGAAAATTCAATGGTACAATTATTACGGTTCATGAGATACAGCTCGCTGGCAGACAGACGGATGAACGGACATAGGGCCCCGTTGGCATCAGTTGGGTACATAACCCATTCATTAATTCCTGTCCCTTATCAGCCATAGATGTGAAGAAGGTACAGGGTTATAGTAGTATAGAAATAACTACTTTATAGAAAGTTGATTCCGATTGCGTCCATTTATTGGAAAGTAAAGTATAATAACCATACTAACGAGTTTTACCATTTTTGGTTTACCCGAAAGAGTACAATTAAACCTTGAAGTAAGCGGCAAAATTAATTTTTTATGACTCAAAATCTGTAAAAAATAATTTATTGATCGAAATGTGGTTTTTATGATGACTATATTATTATTATTTTTTACAACAGGGACACAGTGTATAATATTTTAACCGTGCTCTTTGGCCATTTTTGGTGTCAATAAAAAAGCTAGTAAGTATTTCTGGCAGAAATTGATATAAGACGAATGTAAAAAGGACAGTGGCAACCCTGAAAATCTGTTCAGGTCAAGTTTGTACCAACAAGATATTAATGTCTTTAAGGATCTCATTGGTCTAGTGGTCGCAAGCGTTATTGCTGAGCTTGAGGTCCTGGGATTCTAGGGTTAGGCAAAGTGTTATTGAGTTTTTCCATCTGCTATTTCCCATTAGCAACCCAGAGTTTGGATTTGAGCCCGGTTGATGCCAAAAGGCTCGCCACCTATTAGGAAACGGGCTAAATTAACCCTTCGGGAACACAATTGTATGTTAATTTTAATGTATTTTGTGCAGAGTTAGCTATGAAATCTAAAAAGACTTATTCAAATCCAACTGGTAGTTCCAGAGATTAGCGCGTTTAAACAAACTCCTCAGCTTTATTATATTAATCCCTACTAATATGATAGATGGGAGTAGTAGCTGGTTGTCTGCTCCGCTTTCACGCCTAAACCACTAAACCGATCGTCCTAAAATTTTGTATATATACGTTGTCAGATGTACAGAAACGGACATAGGGTACCTTTCATGCCAAAAAAAGTACTGTTCCCGAAGAAAACGAACAATAACGTTCTTATGATAGATGGCGACACGAGTCTACCGAATCATGATTGAATTACAAGCAGCGTACAACCCGAATTGATTGTCAAATTATAAATTAACGCGGGCAAACGCTAGTAATTAATGAAGATAAATTAAAAAAAATATTGACCAGGCAATCCCGAGTTTTTTTTTTTTATCAAAAGTTTATTAACTTCATAGTAGAGTTGTATACAAACATGACACGCGTGACATTTATATATCACGACATTAATAACAATAACATAAATAACATCATATGACTGTTATCTTCAGGGAAAGTGATAAGAACGAATCAAAGTTCAAGACGTTGTTTTGTTTATAATTATTTTATTAATGGGGTGTTATCGGAGATACGTTATTCCCACTAAAACTATGCAAAACTTTGGGTGGTAGCCCAGTTCATCAGGATCAGCCTCTTAATGTTCCCACTGCAGCAGGATTTGTCGACGGAAGAATATACATGACTATTAACTAAATGATGTACAATAGGAGAAGATAGCTATGTTTTTCTTTTAATTATCACAGTTATGCGTTCTAAACGAATTATGATTTTGTAGATAATCGTATGTAATTTGTGGTCGTCGAGTAGAAAGTTTATTGTCAGTGTGATTTTGACAGTTTGGGAAGAAATATTCTTCTGAAATAGTCTAAACTTATAAGGGCCTAGACAAAGATCGTTAGAAACGGAAGACAATGACTGATTGTAGAAGGATATCTACGGTGCGATGTCAAAAATGGAGGAACGAAATGTCACTTTGTATTGAAAAAGCACTGTCTATTCTTCGTAGAAATAGAAAACGTTATGCTAAGCCTGGTGTTTCAAAACGTTAACTGCTAATTATTAAAATTATTCTCAATTCTCAATTCGCAATTCTTTATTGCGTACGATAATGTATAAAGTTGGTAGGGAATTATATTAGTCACAATTATGGACCCTGTCGGGCACAGCATAGATCAAGTAGGATTTAACTCAAGGAGGATTATAACTCTGTACTCTGGACACCTTGCGAATCTCCAGCACAAAGGACCAACTCTCCTTGCTAAACGACCACAATTACACATAGTTACAATATACATAATTATAAGACTTGTCACGACTTCCCTCTAGTTTTACATAAGCAGACCATAATAAAATCATCGGCAATACTTTGTCAGTTATTTAGATAAAGTCCGTTCCAAGGCATGTGCCACAATTATAGAAAACTAGCTATGTAAACTATCCCACGAAAACGTGCTACCGGGACAAATGGCTGCCTATGTTACTCCTTATAACATCAGCTATCTACCCTCAAAATCGGTCCAGCCATTTCGGAGATTAGGTGAAACACAAACAAAAATTTAAGAAAAAATATACACCGTGAAATTTTAATGGTTGTTTTCCCGCAGCGAAATGGTTTTGTCTTGGTAATACAATCGTTTTATAAACAAATAAAATATTAGAAACAAAAAATGGCAGATTAACCACTGTGAAAAATCTGCGAGAGTTTATTTCGCTTTGAACATTTATGCATCGCTGTTCCCTTTGTCAGAGGTGCGTGCGATTCGAGTAGTACCTACAAGTTACCTCTAGTGTTACTAAGGAGTAGTGTTTTATCGAGTTGATGCATATTTTTTTAATTATTTTAAAACAAAAAAATTCTTATTTTTTTTTACTTTTACTCTATGCTTCGAAAGTACTCCTTATGGCAAGTTGTTCTGCCGCGGGAAAACAACCATTAAAATTTCACGGTGTATAAGTGCCTAATATTTTCAAATGCATTTAGTGACAAACTGTATTTTGACATCACAAATAGACAATTCGATTTATTAATTTCTATGTACCTATTTTTATGTATGTATGTACGTATGTAGTTTGTATGTATGTATAGATGTGACTCTAAGAGGATGCGCTATTAATATTTGTCTTAATTTGTTGCCTAGGAATTATTACGGGCAATTATAAACAATTAACATTTCTCAGCATTACATTAAGATTTCTGAGAACATTTCTATCTCAGGGAAAATCTAGGGAACTGGGCTTTGACTATTTGGAAAGGCCCCATTCGTATTCCGGTCATCATAGAAATCCCGTACAACAGATGGGAGCCGACGCCATTTATTTCACTTCACTAAAACCATCACAACAGCAGACTTTAGACTATTCTACACTTATTCCGTCATATTACAAAACGCTATCTAAGTTTAGTTCTAGGCAAAAGCTCTAAGCCAGTTGTTGCATTTCCAACTTTATTTCGAAAACTAAGCACCGGACTAAGTTGTCAGTTGCGTAAAAAGAACTGCATTTCTATACATTTTAGGTTCTAAATTCAAAAACTGTGTTGGTGGTTTAAAACATACATAAACCCTATGTTTTTAACCGACTTGATAAAGGAGGAGGTTCTCAATTCGATTGGTATTTTTTTTAATGTATGAACGTATGTACACCGATTACTCGAAGATGGCTGGACCGATTTGGATTATTTTTTTGTTGAATGGGTATACTTCCCAGGTGGCCCCATGATCATCAAGTCAGGATCTGATGATGGGATCCTGGAGAAATAGAGAGAACTCTTCAAATTTTATAGACACACTTGAAGCGATTTGGGTAGTTGTTGGAAGAGTACTTTCTCGGAGTGGTCCCATTTCAATTTGCTGAAGATCTGATGAAGAACTTCGGGGATAGGCAACGGGACTCCTCAATAAATGATAGCAAATAGACTGGTATTGCTGAAATTTCATGTTTGTCTATTGTTTACACCAGTTCATAACATAATATCACGCCGGTACGCTGTGAAGGGGTAAGCACATGTGAGCCATTAAAAACACTACAAAGTGAAAAATAACTTTAGAAGGCGGTGACAAAAAATTAATATACATATCCAAAGTCACCGACTCCCCAAATTAAAGTTGTTTTTACACTTACGTTTATACGTTTTAAAAATATCTATGAAAAACCTTGTTTGGTAATAAGACCTTTAGTAAGAGACTTTAGTAAAATGCTATTAACTGTGTCCCTTGCTCTCTGTATACATGTGAAGTTCTTAGTTTACTGGAGTCTCGAAATCTTTTATTTTTGTACAAAATAAAATTACGAGGCCATGTCCAAAATTATGCGTTATTTTTTTTTACTTTCCGTCTGGCAACCCTGCTATAGCATACCCAACTTATTCTCTATCCTCAAATAAATATCCAAAAACAACCTTTTTATGACATTTCTGGCACATAACCTGAATTCTGCTCCAATCGGTCTTGGAGTTTTACTGATGGTTATCTGGTTGCCTTCAAACGGGGCACGACCCACGCAGGACAATACGAGCAAATGCACATTATGTGATATTTATTGATAAGGATACTGTCATTGCTACACTTAACATTTCATTTCGGTCAAGTGATCTTAAGAAGGGATATATGTCATCGTTCTCCTGCCCCCAATTTATTTGGGGTCGGTGCAACATCTTCCATACTTCTAATAGGGACTGTTCCCACTTATTCAGCTCTGTTCAGCTTTTGTTCATAGAAAACCACGATTTTGTATACAGTCCGTTCAGCTTTCCGCGGCTGAACGGATGCGTACGCATCTCATACAAAATCATTAGTAGACCCTTAGTCTGCATCTCAGTCCCATGTAATAGGGGGCAAGCCTATTGCCATCAACCGGGCACAAATCCAGAGTCCGTGCTGCTACTGAGAAAATCCAGATAGAAAAACCCAGAAGTATCGTGATCCCTTTATAAAAATGGATATAGGCAATGCACACCCTACGGCACACTGTTTTTACCAGATAGACGGAGTGCAAATAACAGTCATTTTCATCGTCAAAAAAAGCTAGATAACAAACACAATAACCTAACCTAATCTGCTTTAAACAGATAAATATCTTCTAACGATGATAAATGATCTCGCAATTGTCAATTCTAAAAATGACGATAAAACACCTTTTTGATTGGAGAAATTAGCACTGAAAACGTTTAATGTTATGATTCTAATAGATCATAACTGTTTAACCAGGAGAAGAACAGTTTTCCTTTATTTATTTTGTTTTTCTGGATGTAAAAAACACCATTGAGGAATCCGTAGACACCTGTCAAATATGACACATGTCAAAACGTTATCAGTTTGAGTTATTACTGGATTCTAGTTCTTTATTACGTCTTGGTGTGAGCAGTGGTAGTCTTGTGGTAACGGCCCTGTCTTATGAGTTGTAGATCGTGGGTTCGAAGTTTCGCAGATAATTTCGTAACCACTGCTCTCAAAATGGTGAAGGAAAAGATCTTGAGGAAACCGGCATGTCCTAGCACCAAAAATTCAAAGGTATGTGACATCTACCAACCCGCAGTGGGCCCGCGAGGTAGATTATAGCCCGCTCCCTCTCGAAGAAAGGAGGCCTGATGCGTCAATGCGTCCTTACCAAGGGCTATCGTGTTACCCTGTAGCTGGGTTGTTGAATTCCGCCGGTACAGGTAGGATGAACACTTCACCTTAATTTTCACGGTGACATTTATTCAGAATAGACCAGCAGATAGGCAGTCGCTCCACGTGATGTACTGCATGTCGATTCTGTAACAGTTTACCGCGTGAAGTGAGCTGTCAGTGTTATCCCACTGATGCTAGGGATTGACCAAGCATCAGCAGTGCTATTCTGTAAACATCTCACTGTGATAACTTGGGTGAAGTGAGCTTAAAGTGAGCTGTCATTAGTGCCAGATGGAATGACAGCTCACTTCATCTTAGTTCTCACGGTGAGATTTTAACAGAATAGATCGGCTGGTCCGGTTTTGGTAAATGGCTAGGCAGATTAATTAAATGCGTCTTTATGTACTTTGTCTTGTGCCACTACTGAATTCAGCCAGGGACAGAATAACACTGCACAAAACCCATAAGTCTTCCAAGATCTTACAAACATAAATCTTAGAATGTCCAGAAGCTACACAATACGGACGTCCTTAAGGAATAAGGAACCCATTTACCTAGTTAAGATTGTCTAAACAGGATAGCTGAAGCCGGTAAACCATAATGGCGGCACGTCGAGTCCTGCACGCGATCTCTTAAGGTTAATGTCAATGTAACAGCTAAGTACTCTTAAGCTAGTAGTTAAGTAGGTCAGTTTTATAGAAAGTGATATCAATAGTTAGTGTTTCTCTTGGATGAACTGACACTATTTATTACTATGTATTAAAGAGTTAATTAAAAGAGTGTTGTGTGTTTTTCTTTAAGTGGCGTGTCGGTTTGGTGTGATTTTTAATGTGAAGGAAAATATAGGAAACTGAGCAACTCAGATATTTGTATAAAAGGTATGAATTGAGTGTTTTCTTGTTAGGTTAGCCTTTATAAACTTCGGAATAACTTCAGAAGTAAAATCCAAAATAGGTTATCCGAATTCATTAAGCTTAAAGATCTGACTGAGGAATAAAGTTATTTATGGCGGTCAAAAGATTCTTAGTTTTTGTGAAAGAGATGGATGTTTTCGGTAAATTTTGGGCTGAAATCAAGATTATGATAAAGTTAGCCGGTTGCCTGAAACAAAAAGACAACTACGATAACGAGGCAATGGCAGCACAGCTTGGTACCTGGAACTGCCTTGTTGAAAAGCAGTACAAATAAAAGTCAATATTATACTCAAAACAGCAGCTGTGAGTCTGCCAGGATAGACAGAAAGCATAATAAAAAAATCGACGATAAAATTAGTAGGAAAAATCGATAGGATTAGAAATAAATACACCGTGACATTTTAGTCGTCTTACAAAGATGGTCCACTCAATGCATCCGTCATAACATACCTTTAGGCGCGATTAAAACATTGTTACCATTAATTAAGATAATAGGTACAAAGGAAAATAAATAATGCTTTAGAATTATGAAACACCCTCCCTGTTAATAATGTTTACGGATCAAACGGTAGTAGATATCTACCTACCTACCATTACATTCCATCATTAATTCCATCTCCATAACAGGGTGTTTCAAACTACGTCATTCGTCTTAGTGATATTTTCATGTTTTTGATTATGCAAATGTTCAAAAAAAAAATTGTTTTTTATGAATGGTAGTACATAGTAGTCATTGGGTACATGAAGTGGGCTGCCGTTGTAAGACGCCTAAATTGTCACGGTGTATAAACAAAGACCCGGACAAACTAAGGAACCGCACCCTAACCAACCTTGGACACAATTAAGACGACCTAATTAGATTGAATATCATACTTCAGAGTAAACTAGAGACCTACTACTACTAGTCTTGGAAACCAGACAATGAAGGATACCATATCATGTAATAGCCATTCTCCAGAAAGACTATACCTTTATCCCTTGAAACCCAACACCAATAAATGAGAAGCCATTTGCTCCTGTCCCCAGTTCACGCGAGCCACTTGTGGTAATTGTGAAATTTACTTCATCAGACGGTATTTCCTTCCTCCCACTTGGAGAACAATTGTGTAATAGCTGCGAATTAGTCCAGGTGTTGTGTTTAACGCTTTGCAACTTGATGCCCAGGATGTGGTTTGTCCAGTGGAAACATAGCTTAGGTACAGACATCTGAAGGCTTCTGAAGAATAAAAGAATTCGTCCCGTCGTGGCTCGTTGGTCTAGTGGTCGCACTGCTGAGTATGAGGTCCTGGGTCGAGTTAATTGTGTTCTATCTAGAATTTTTGAGTAGCAACCTGGAGTCCATGGCAACACACTCGCCCCCTGTTACGACTGACTGTGGGCTTAAACATAGCTGACGAAATGTGAGTCTACTATAAGATACATCACTGTTTAAAGCCTAAAATCGCCCACACGTAGTGATGCTCTGCAGTGGGATGCTTAAGCAGTAGATATCCTTTTCTTTGACACAATGCTGTAAAAGTAAATGCAGCCATACCTTTTGACATTCATACATATGCATAACGCTCAGCTTCTCTATTCTTCTCTTCTTCTTCGTTCTACTCTTTCTGGTAGTGCTTATACACTGAGCACGTTTAGTAACTTGATTCCTACTGCCTAGGTGGTAATCTTGGTACCTCCCCTATCATCGCATCCGGCAATGCCAACAATCGTTGCTAATGTAATTGTGTCAGTTAAATTAAGCCAGATCAGCCTAACTGTGGGAACTAGGTACCTAGCTGAATGGTCTCTAGTAAATGTTAGTCTACTTTGATTTATTTTTATATATTATGAGTCCGTGGTTTCATAATCAGCCTATAAATGTTGCCCACTGAGAGGGAGTGGGCCGTAATCCACCACGCGGGCCCTGTGCGGGGTGGTAGATGTCACATATCTTCGAATTTTTGGTTTAGGACATGCCGGTTTCCTCACGATGTTTTCGCGTCGTTTGATACCTACGAAACCAGTTGAAAATTTGAAATGCATATGCCAGACCTTTTGCGATACAATAAAAAATAGCACAGTTTAGAGTTTTTTTTACGTAGCAACTGCAAATCAAGGCTACCAATAATTAGGTCTATTATTGAGTAACAATATAAAAATAGTAATCCAAGGATAATATCCACCATCACTTTGTGGTCAACTAATTATACAGATCTACTGGAATTGACTAGTTATAGTGCGAACAGTAAATTGTTCAGCTAAACCGCAGAAATCGATACCTACCTTAGAAATGTAGGAACTGCGCAGTATCATTGGATATTTCTTGGGTAGTTGGCGCTTACCACACGAGTAACACAGAGGCGAAGAAACTTAACCATGGTGTCAATAGAAACTAAGATTTGATGCCATTTTGCGAATCATCATGATCATCTGCCTAGCCTTTTCCCAACTATGCTGGGATCTGCTTCCCGTTGGACTGGATGCAGCTGAATTCAAGCACCATCTTAATTACTTTCAGTGCCTCGTTGGTTTAGTGGTTTTTTTTTGGGTGGGAAATCATCAAATAACTTCTCCCGCTCTGGGTGGAGCAGGAGGGCGTGTCAGACTTTTACTGACTAAAACCCACCCGTGTTCCCTCAGTTGCCTGTGTGTCAGGGGCCACGGTAGCTCTTTCGAACAACCCGCACCCCTGGCAGGCGTCGGCCCTTCCGGGCCCCATGAGTTGGTGCTGACATCTCTTTAAGGCGCTCGTGGAACACAACGCGCCGTCAAGCCGGGCTTGGTCCTTACCGTACAGCGAGCTACCCATTACTCACCGTCCGCAAGCCCGCGCCTACGCTGGCCGGGAATCAGCCTGGGATTCCCGACGCCCAGGCCGTCTCCTGCGGCGACTAATGTCGTGAGGGCGCATGTACTGCCTCTCCTTCACGTACGCCGCCTCCCTCTTCGCGAGCATTACTGCTTCGCAGAAGGTTGGTCTAGTGGTCGCAAGCACTACTGCACTGGGCAATGACGTCCTGAGTTCGTTTTCTAGGTCGGCAAAGTGATATTGGGTTTTTTCATCTAGAATTTCTTATTAGCAGTCCAGAATCTGGATTTGTACTCGGTTGATGGCAATAGGGTCGTCTGGCAATAACTGGCGAAATATGGGTGTACTATAGGGACATATCTACCTAACCCTGCGGCGATTAAAGACGTAATGTTATGTTGTTGTGTCGAAATAATCTTTTGAACTAAACTTATGTTCTTTACTTTGTACTTTGTTTTATTTTCTAACATACCACATTTTATCTATCTTTAATACTGATTATTTATTTATACTGTAACTGCCCGTGACATCACATCGCTCGGGCCCTATCAGAATACCAGCGCTGCGACATTTTTCTTTTAAATGTCGTAGCATCATGCTGAGGTAGGGGCCTTTTGGCCTCGTGCAGGACCTTCTGTTTTATTATTTTTTAGTTATTTTTTAATTCCAAGTAATTTGTTTTTTATCATTTTTGTACCATTGTGTGTTTATTTTAGTATGTGATCTTCCTGTGCGAGTCACAATAAATACTTTTTCTTTCTTTCTTTCTTTCTTTCTTTCTTTACCGATGGTTAGATCGCCTTTGCTAACTGTGAGGAGTTATTTTTTTTAATTTCAACCTAAGATGGTAAGTTAACGCTTCCTTATCTGATTGCAAGTCACGGAAACCATATATTTCCTTGTGCTATTAACTGATTTTCACAACGAGATTGTCCTGTAACTATAAATATCTAGGAGGATGAAATAGCAGACAGATACATGTTGCTGATGAGTTTGTTGCGCCACTTCTTCTTCACAGCTTAAACGTTAAGAAGTGAGGGGCATTTTGACGATCATCTTTTGTAACTTTACGTTTTCAATAAGTGCTGTTTCTTAACCTAATTTCTTCAACTTAATTCATCATTTAAACTTTGTGTTTCATCATCTTCATCAGCCTATAGCAGTTCATTGCTGGACATAGGCGTCTCGATTTTCACACCGTTCGGCTCAATTCTCGGCTACTCTCATCCAGCTGCTACCAGCCACGCTGTGAAGATCGGTACTCCACCTAGCTTGAGGGCGTCGTCCTACCTTACGTTTGCCTATTCGCGGTCTCCATTCAGGAACAGACATGTCTTGCCCAATTTTGAGTTATCTTATACTTATTTGAAATCGTATATTTCTGACAATTCGTGAAATAGAGTACGAATATCCTAACAACTTTTTTAATTTCACGTAATGGAGTCAACACTTAAGATTCTAATTATCAGTACAAATTAGGCATCAACATAATTATTTAAAATATTCGTTCCAAAGTCACAGCTTACGCAAATAAATAAATATCTGCATTTTTGCAAAGATGTATACTTGACTATTAACAAAACGTGCTGGAACATCTAGTCATGTGATACATTTTCATAATACTCACATAATACATAATGCATAAGTTACATATGTATGTAATTGCGACTATTATTCAGATTGTTAGCTCTCGAGGAAAAGTCGGGGTTCAGGCGAGGACAGTCGTTTTGAAGACAGTGGCTTGATACTTATTTTATGTCGGAATGAGGTGTAAATGAATAGCTGATGCTGTGGTGCCTAGCTACCTTGATTGTATAGCCACACTTGTAAGATTACTACTAGTGAATGCAATACATAAATTTGCTGTCAGTTCTACTCGCAAGGCACTGAGAAATAAATCCTGTTGTAACATTTTGCACGGATCTCACTGGTTTTTCAATAGTCGGCTAAAGCTTTTAATGACAACGACTGGAGGTGTAGCCTGCGAAACCATATTTTTGGCCAAATCTCCATTTACTTGTAGCAGACTGTAGCATGTCTTTCTCAGCTAGAAACGCGCAGTATCGCTGAAGCTATACGCAAGGTTGAATTATCAAAAATTGTCCTTTGTCTTCCCTTGGTTTTAAAACAAAGTACTGTTGTCTTTTTCTCTATCAGTCGTCACCTGAGTGTAAGCTTCATTCCTTCCCATCTTTTCTTGGTTTTCAGCTAAGATTTTGACCTTTGCACTTGCTTGTTCATACTGTCTTGTTTACTGCCCTCGTGTGATACAGTTCTAATAGTCTAAGCTCGTGACTACATTATTTATCCATGTCGATTCAGTCGTAAGACCGCTTACGTAATATTCTGTTATTGTGCGAAGATGTGTGAGATTTAATTAGCTTAGATTTTGATCTTAATCACTTCCTTTGATGTATGGTGAGTGGTATCGTATACTAATCCATTCTTGTTTATTTATTTATTTAAACTTCTCCCACACAAGCAAGGTACAAAGGTGGACTTAATGCCTTAGGCATTCTCTACCAGTCAACCAAGGGTGGTGAAGAGATTAGATGGCAGGTGTTTTGGATGAGAGGAATAATGATACAAAATACTTTTCAAAATACAATCATCATAATGAGGATACACTAAGACATAAATAGATTACAAACTTATAATATAAATACATAAATATTTACTATAATATATACATACAAATCTTATAATATATATTATATAAATACATATATGCTGATTAAAGGGAGAGATGATAAGATGACTGTACGCTAATTGTTTTGAAAGTAACTCTGCAATTTCCGCTTAAATGCATACCGACCGGTGGCTGTCCTGATATATTTTAGGCAGAGCGACTGTCATCATCAGCCTATACTTAATGTTCCGACTGCTGGGAGACAGGCCTCCTCTCTATGAGAAGGCTACCACGCGGGCCCAGTGCGGATTGGTGGATGTTACATGTCTTCGAATTGACATGCCGGTTTCCTCACGATGTTTTCCTTCACCGTTTTGAGAGCCGTGGTGATGAAATAAAATACTCAAAAGTAATTTTCTGGGATCGAACTCACGACCTACAACCTCGTAAGTAGAGGCCAATACCACTGGGCCACCACTGCTGTCACGAATGTCTACCACGACTGGCATATCCAGACATTAATATTAATGTGATTTTAGGAGTAACTCTCGGATCTCAGAATTATTTCTATTTAATTATTTGTTTTGTCTATGATAGAGCAAGATTTGAAATTATTTATCGCGGACGTATTCTAGACTCACGTTTCACGTTTTGTCAGGCATAAAGTTGTCTATTGCTGGGAAATGCATAAGTGCATGCTTTGCATCCCTAGCAGGATAGTTTATTTAGATTTTGGTGGATAATTTTCAGTAAGTTGTGGTCCAATTTCTTTAACTTTTTAATGCACCAACCTTGCTTTAAAACTTGTCACAAAATCAGGGTTGTCTTATTAAACTAGTGTTATGTTCTGGTCAGGGTTGTATGTGCTCTCGAGCTTTTCGCTCGGGTCACTGACACCGCTTGTGACGTCACTATGTGCATGCGGAGCGCTGTTGCAGTTTTCTTATAACCTTGCTGCAACTAGTTTAGCGACTTGTTATGCAATACGCAGCTTATTCATGAATTTAAAACAAGACTTTTTTGTTATTATTTATTGTATTTTGGACTGGAGGGAGTTAGTCATTGGCGCGTTTGTGTCTACTTTGTTTTAAGGTTAAAAGAAATGTATTACGAGAACTTTTGAATGACTTAATGAGTAATTATTAAAGTTATTTACGGTTGTGTTTTTAATAATTCGTGTTTTTAAAAACCTTGTAAGTATTGGTCGGCCTATCATTCTAGTATATTTTTAAGCCTTCAGCCGCTTTGCATCAAACTAAAATCGACATTGATATAATGACTGCTCCTTCAAACAATACTTATTCCAGCACATGATTCTAGACAATTTTTCCCTACCGCAGAAATTTTTGATCGGTTACGATAAAAAAATGTACTATTTCATTGAAAAGTGCAATATTTACGCGGTCAAAATGTATGGAACAGCAAATTTTTTCAGTGAAAAATCCTTAGGCTTATGGGTTTTTGGGTGGGGGCGAAACTTATGGGTTCACGTCAGCAACATATTAATGTGACAGCTTCACTGGCATGCTAATGTGACGTCCCTATGACTCCAACTATTTTTTCAGTTCTTGTTCATAATCATCTATAGAATCTATGGTAGCAGGTTCCGTGTCTTTGCAGCCTGTACAGGAAAACCATTTTCATCCCAAACCCTGACACACATACTTGAACAAGAACTACCGTGCAATAAAAAGGTACCAGCCACTGTTGACAGTAGAATTTCAAACAGATTGTGTGTATACGGATGCGCGGCTTAAGATAAGGACCTACGTAGACAATCACGTGAACGATTTACCTTACCTTCGAGGTAAGGTAAAGTTTGCACAGATTAAGATTATCGAGCGAACTGATTTTCACATATTTGTTAGAGATAGCGTTGTAGGTACGTAGACCTAAATTCGTTTGTTTGATCATGGACATCTTTAACATGGAGGAGTGGAAATAAAAGCCAATTTTCAAAGTAGAAAAGTAACAAAGATTGAAAAGAGTACGCTTAAATGGTCAGCCGAGAGGATGAATGCAGGGCGACTAACAAAAGGTACAAGGCAAATGTGAGTGGAAACGCCGGGAGAGGACACCCTAGGAGGACATATAGTGAACTTATAGGTGTTGTTCTTCAGAGAGACCAGGTGCATAGTACTTGCAACCGGCATGTGTGTATGACCAGAAACGTAACCGAGGCAAAAGGAGTATGTAAGGATCGTAGCAACTGGCGTTCTATAGTTTCTGCCTACCAGCGGCGAGGTGTCAATTTTTCTAAGAGAGAAGCCGGCTTTTACTTAGTGAATTATCAAAAAATAATACTTACTATTATTCTAAAATTAATGTAAAGAATTAAATATAATAAAATTGAACAGCTGAAAAGCAAATCAAAATGTGCAATATTCCTCCATCTCGCTTTCGCTGACGCATTTGTTATATATCCGTTTCTATCGTAACCCGTTGTACAGCGGCTTGCTCTCGTACCAAGCGGTGCCACGTGACCTAAAGTGACGTCATTACGAGATCTCTGTTTTATGATTTTTAGTTCCCGATTATGACGTTTTGGCACCGGGTTATCAGAACATTTTTTGTTGTTGTAGTAACACAAAGCTAAAAATAAGCGTTTTTGTTGTTTGAATTTTATGGCAAATTAAATACCCGTAGTGTAACTATGTTTTTGGCAATAGTAGACACTATTGACGTGCCATTTTTCAAAAGCGGTTGATACGTGAATCTCCGAAGGGAAGCCGGTAGGAATCATGTTATATGGTGCTTTTGCCACTGCTGCCTACCCCCCATGGAAATAAACCGTGAGTTAATGCAGTCTTCATAACAGCATCACTCTTTACAAAAGCCCAGTGTTTGAAAGCAAGCGCCTGTTAGGTGACACATCCGTTTTTCCACAGGAAGATCATTAGGACCTTTCTCTCGAAACAAGACGCATTTCCGAAATGAGATGCAGCTGTCAAAGAAAATATGCTCTGGCTTAATGCATATTGCAAACCCTGAAGGGTTAAGCAGAGGGATACTCTATTGTACACCATCTAGGTTTGCCTGTGATAAAAGCACATGATGATCATGTTTTATCAAAACGCAAAAACGAAACAGTCTAGAAGGACTACTATAGCAGTTCCTGTGTTGGGTCTACCAGTTCCACTCCAAAGTCGTAGTCATTACAGCGTCATCCTCAGAAAATAGCTGCCAACTCCAGGAATTCTCAGTCAGAACATAAAAACAAACATGAATACAGGCAGGTCTATAAATAGTCCACATCCCACGTATCTAGGAGACTAATTAGTCACAGTTTTAATTTGTAGTACTACGCAACAAGTATTATTAGGAACCGTTTAGTTGTGTCTTCTTTGGACCAGATTTCTCTTGAGTAGATGGAATTTTTATTGCGTTTTGTGAGATGTTTGTAAGAATATTTGCTGTCTAGTCTACTAACTTGAGATTGTTTTTAAAAGTGTGTTAAAAGTCGGAAAGTATGTGCGTGATGAAGTGATTAATTAATTAATTTCAATTGATGACAACGTACTCCACGCTCTCTTGGGCGCTGAACATAACTGTGATGTGGTCGCGGTTGAATGGAAGACGATCATATCTGTAGGTCTTGAACAGTTTCCCTAATAATAGTTCATCTTAAGCTAAAGTAATTGGCAGTTTGTCGTTTCATGTTAAAGTAAAATAAAGAAATGACTGAGTTGGACTGAGGATGGCCTAGATTGCTAGAGTTACAACCACTTCTCTGTTTGAACGAGCAGAAACAGTCAAGATTACAGGTAAAGGAAATTTATTGATGTACTCACGAATTCGAAATATGATCAAAATGCATCTTGTTATCACCACCAAAACAACGATGAAATATCCAAAATGCCTTATTGCGAAAACAGTAAACAAGTATAAAATGTATGGGCGTCATCGTCCCCCATTTGGAGAAACAGGTTCAGGCAGCAGCCTCCGGTTTACGACGACCCGACCCTTGAAGAACTGGGTTCGCAACTAACCTGTAATAATATATAAGTAACTTGTTTTGGTTTCGGCTTGAATACTTGTCCAATAATGTCCATTCCTTTGTTGCCATTAGGTCAAAAAAGCCATCCCATTAATATTGAGCTGGGTTGCGGGGCTTTCATTCCAGAGCCCGGCTCCTATATGGCTGAAAATAAAGTAGTAATTAACTAAGGTATGTTAAATAGTACCTTGAATGTCTTGTAAAAGCTTTCGTCCTAGGAACTACTAGGAAGGAATGCGCCAATGAAATTAAATTAAACGTTTGTTTTTGTAAGTAGATATGTAAGACACTTTTACACGTCAATATTTTGTTGGTCAATATTTTAAAACTGGATGGCGCTGTCATTTCCTAGCTGACTGATTCCTGAGAAGAAATTCCGAAACATACTCGGAGTCATGGTCTCTTTTAAAGTCCAAACATTATACAGGGTGTTTGGCAGAACGTTGAACATACGAAAATGGTGGATAGGTGGGGTCATCTGCTACTTACTCAGCCCTAATTTATGTGGCCCTGGACCACTGGATATAAAAAATAATAATTTGCTTTCTTCTAGTTTCACCACTTTTTTAACTTTAAAGTGTAATTTTTAGGCAGATTCTTATACAATTTTTGCTTTATTCAGATGTTAGGTAGAAAAAAAGTTATGACTTATGAGTCCTCAAACTTACAGAAAGATGTAAAAAATACTTAAATCTTAATTTCAACTTGCATTTTTTTTAAAAATTGCCCATTTTTAATAAAAATTACACTTTAAAGTTAAGAAAGTGGTGAATCTAGAAGACAGCAAAAATAAAAATTAAAAAATATCCAGGGTCCAGGGCCAAATAAATTAGGGGTGAGTAAGTAGCAGATGACCCCACCTATCCACCATTTTCGTATGTTCAACGTTCTGCCAAACACCCTGTATTATTAGAATCTTATGTGAGTCTAATAAAGCAGGGCCATGTCTGGAAAGGCCTTTGAAGAAAGAGCCATTGCAGCTTTGAGCTGACCTCTCCCAACAGACCGACGGTGGACCCTATTTAGGGAGCTCAACGACCCGTCACAAGACGTTACCAGATCTGCAGGACATTTGCGTATTTTGCAATTACACAATGGTTATGCTATCACCAAGCATTTCTGAATTTCGGCTTCAAGGAAGCCTTATTGGTACTGGTAAAATTTAAGTAACTTGAGATCAACAACTTTATTTTAAGTTCGGTTATGTAATCAATTCGCTGGATCTTACAGTTGTAAGAGACAACTGCGCTCACTGCTTTCCCAAAGGTAGGCTATCAATGTCTGCCAAATATACGGCCAAGATTTTATTAAGTTTCCTTTCTTCGAATATTTTTCTGCTACCTCACCCTTGATGTACATGACTTGCGTAACAAGTGTTTGTTTTAAACATTTTCAATACTACATAATCCATGGCCCGATTTCAGAGTGCCAATGACCAATGCCACTTATATGCTACGCTAAATAAGCCACTTAGCGTTTGACGCGGCCGATCTACTAAGACTCGTTTCGGACGAACCATGTGATATCAAACCAAACATTCCGCCTGATATAACATCACGCCTGTATTCTGACGTCTGCAATAACACCAACACCAACACCAACACCACACAACACACACCAACACCAACACCAACATTTCGCCAATATTTTTTACATTATCAGCTTATAGGTAATGTTCCCTATGCTGAGAACCTGCCTCTCGGTAATAGGGAGTGGGCCGTAGTCCACCGCGCGGGCACAGTGCGGCTTGATAGATGTCACATGTCTTCGATTTTTTGGTTCTGGGACATGCTTGTTTCCTCACGATGTTTTTCTTCACCGTTTTGGAGTTTGGAGTGATGAAATAATTTACTCAAAGTAACACACCTGTCTGCGTCCTATGGACTTGTAAGTCGCTGCCGTTACCGCTGGGCTACCACTGCTACTCATATTTAGTTCCATGTGAGGCGAGCCTTTTGCCGTCAACCGTACAAAAATCCAGACACCGGGCTGCTCTACTACTTCTTGATCATGTCAGAGTTACTTCTGTCAGTTGGGTAAATAAATCACAATGATATTTCTGCTCGCTTCAAATGCGACTTAATTATAATTGATCGTACTCCAAAATTAGTCGCTTTGTCACCAATACCATTTTAATTTAGTTGTAGTAAAGCTTTCAGCGAAAGAGCTCGTCCGAAATAGTTGGGCCACCATATATATTTTTGTCGCGTACCAGTGATGCGGCGTTCCCCTTGGAATGGCAGCACTGCGTCTGGTATTGCAGATGTTGAAGCTATGGAAATCTTTTACTATCAGGTGGGCTGCATGCTTGTTTGGCACCTAATTGCATAAAAATGTATCTTTGAAATCAATAACCATGGAAACCATTTCTTGTTGTTTAGAATAACATTTTTGACACTCTTCTTCGTGGTCCTCACATGATCTGACCAAGATTATGTCCGGACTTTAAAAGAGACTAACCTCTCAAGTTAATTTCGGGGTTCGTCTCAGAGTAGACGGATAGGAAACGCTGACGTCATCTAGTTTTTAAATATTATTGACGTGTGAAAGTGTTTATATAAACCTACTGACTGAAAAATATCGCCTATCATTAATACGACTCTGCAGTACACGTGAATAATCTCATTTAATGGTTCCAGATTGTTGATCTACTAAATTCCCATACGAACATCGTGGCAGGCTCAGACTGTGATGGCGGGATGAGCTGGACTCCTATAATAAAGATTGGTCCTTGACAGCTCTGGACAGAGAGAGGTAGAAAGAGACTAGAGAGTAGAGAGGCCTTTGTCCAGCAGTGAGCAATTAATGGCTAGTAATAATACATCCCATAGTTTGTAACTGCTTTACAATTAATGTATAAAGGTTCTGTATATCTTCTATCTACATCCTATAAACAATGACCAATAACAGCCCATTTAGCACCTTGAGCCGTCTTACCGACCACAGATAAAATATTGGACATAACGTATCGTAAACATTTGTTCTTGTCATGTCGCCTTGTAATACAACAAAATATTTGTAGGACATGGCAAATACGCGATTGGTACCTAGATAAATAAGGTCATTTGCTGACTACCTGGTTTACGCGATAAGATCTGTATTTGTTTTGATTTTTATTGGCTTATCTGCGGATTAATGTATGAGTGGACCGTAGTTATTGCGTGAGTCTTGATTTTCCACGAAATCACATGAGTTATTGTATTTGATTGATACCCTACTTCACTCTTCTTATTAGTTTTGATTTTGCAGTGGTTCTTCTCGCCCCCATAATCGTGTCCATCTATCCGAATTCTTGCACTTCGATCCATTCTTGTATCTGTCAAAATAAGTATTGGATGTTTCACGAAGTACAGTTAAGATACGTGAGAAAGGACAAATAAGCAAAGATCTTTTTGATGATCAGATTGATACACCTATTCCAAAAAGTGTATTTATTACTTTCTCCAAGTTCCCACTTATCCCTTTGCCAAATATCGGTAACCTCGGTTTTCGCAGAAACTTACGAAGCATGCAGATTATTATTAGCGGATCTATGACAATAAGTTCAAACATCTTTGGCCCAAAATTCAGCTGCGCATACTTTGCTCACTGACGCAGTCATAAGATCATCACAGCAGGTGACAGGGCTGCAGCGCAGAATGGTAGGTGGGCAATTGTTTGTAGGGAGGTGCTGCATATGCACTTGAAGATCCGTGACACCCAACTGTGAACATTGTCTTTGCTCCGGCTGACTTGGGTTCGAAGTCTGTTTAGAGATTTGCTTGCCCTGGCGGAAGGCTCTCAGATGGGTCGATGAAATTGTCAAGAGGTTTTTACAGTTCCCGCCATGGATTACATAGTTGTAAAGAATACAGATAAAAGATACTTTCTGGCAACTACAGTAGATATTAGATTATGCAAAAACTTTTCAATATTCTCTGACCTAAAACAACTTCATCATTTAAGCCTCAGGTTTTAGCCTAAGATTAACTCACCACATATTTGCCAAACGTTATAGTGCGTTTGGCATATATGTGGTGGGTTAAAACCTCAAATATTGGTATTTTCCGATTTATCATCTTCGTTAAACACGAGATAATCTGATAGCTTCTGCAAACAGAACCTGGATTCAAGGCTGTTTTATACTAATTAGATTTCAGTGTTTTAACTTTCTCTGACGGTAGCAGTTGGTTTAAAAATGTAATTGTTCATTATTAATAAACAGGATTACATAACAAAACAAGATGGATTCCCAAGAGATGGTTGAGAGGGGGAGCAGGGTGGTGGTACGTTGACTCGGTAGTATACAAAGTTCGAGCGAATTTCACTAATGTTTCTGAACGCGATCAGTCGCGGTCAAGACCTGTCAGTGTCAATACTTCACAACAATGATGGCACTGACAGCTTTTAGCGTGTATTACACCAATGAAACTGTGGCCTTAGCGTGAGTTTATTTTAACCATCTCGACTTACCGCGTTCGTTGACATGGTTAAAAGAAACTCACACAAGGGTCTATTAACCTCAGTATCAATACTCCATAATAATGTTGACACTGACAGTTGTTGAACGCAGATGTGCTGAACGCGCTCATTTTCATCTGCTACTACGGACGAACCCTTAGTTGTAAACGTCATGATGCTAGGTGATTTTTTGGTGCTAATTTCGACCAGCCCAACAGAACTTGATCGGGGCGTCAGAATGCACTAATGAAGTCAATATACATAATTATAACGATGGCACGTGTCCTTTTGTTTTTGTATTTATTTGTATAGTTAATTAGTAATTTAATTGGTATTATAATGCATTTCTGTTAGGTACTTACGGTTTTCCAACAAAAACTGAATTTATTCAAGAAAATAGTCTCAGAATTTGGAATCGTTGCAAATGGGTGACGCTGCAGGGGATTTCCCTGATCTGGTTTAAAAAAAAATGTTTATTGTTATTTTATGTAATTAGCCATATAATTGCTATGCGTTGTGTGTAGGCGTTATTGAACGGTTGCAATTTTTTTTTTAAAGTAAGCTATTTAGCTTCCTAGGCTTTCGAAGATAACGCACTTACCTACTTATTAAATTATTCAACTGGAGTTCAAACAGTATCCAAATAAAATGTGAAGGTTCAGGTATAGTATCGACAGACTCTATAGTAACTTGGTTAGTTAAGAAGAAGAAGAAGAAGAATGTAGGACCTAGTAATAAAATAATTAATCAATGTCGTTCTTTTTTCCAGATGTATGGTCGCTATCAACGCGACCTAAGTGAAGCGGCTAGAGAAGAAGCGAGACGACTCAGAAGACTTCGGAAGAAGAGGAGAAAAGACGACAAGCTCCGACAGAAGGAACTAGAAGCAAGCGGCAAACACAGACCTCGGGGGAAGTTCTTTAAAGTATTAGGTGAGTGTCTCCTTGTCTCAGAAGATTATGACTATTTCAAAATTAATTTCAAAGGAAATATAATTTTCTTAAGCCCAGCAACTTGTGGCACCTAATATAATTTAAAAAAAATATTTTGCCAGTTTACTAGCTGCTTTGCTCTTGTAGAAATATATTAATACCTACACGTATTGTTAAGCAAAAAAAATCTTTCGACGTGCAACCATCGGCCTCATCTTCCTGCCCATATCCCAGTTTACTTGGAGTCGGCAAACTTGCACAGTATCTTCTTCTATACCTATGTATTAGCCGGCATCTAAGTTGTCAAGTTTTCACCATGCCGTATCATCTTTAACACACTCCATCTATTGTTTCCCTGGCATTCTTCTACTCTTATTGACATCCACAATAATTATCATATTACTCACCACTTTCCTCAAGCGATAATTATCGAATGTGGTTAATAAATATGTCTTGTCACCGAGATGATCGATCCATAAAACCATTATCAACTTCCTAACCTTGCTCATATTCTTCAATCGTTCTCTTTAATATAAGTCCCCACACAATCCACCCATCTCTTCTTCGGCCTTTCTCTCCCTCTCGATCGTATCTAAATTTATATTCAATCACTCTTTTAATCATTGCGTTTTATCATTCCTCATCACAATGTCCATATCAACCCAAACAATTACTTTTCAAGTTTTCAATCGCTGATGCAACTTTCAAATTTCGTCTTATTTAATCATTTCTTACTTTATCTATTCTCTTTCCTCACATATTCATCTCCGCTGCATGCAATCTTTTTCTATTCGTCTTCTGCTCGGCCCAGAATTCCAATCCGAACCATACTGCCATCGTCATCATCAAATTATAATTTCAAACTCAGTCAAAGCTTTCACATTGTTGATTATAAAACTCACGTGCATGAAGTTTGTCGCAGGCTATGTATGGAGGCATACGTTCGCTCGGCTGGGGGAGGACTGGGTGTTCCTGGCTCTGCTGGGCATCATCATGGCGATCGTCAACTTTGCCATGGACAGGGGTATCGCTGTTTGTCAGAATGGTAAGGAATATTTTATTGCTATCTTGAAAATAGATGTCTCTAAGTCACTATTGGCAAATGGATCGAGTGTCAAACATCGAGATACGAAGGTCAGCGATATCGAAAAGCGTATTATGGAGCTTAAATGGGGTTGGGCAGGATGCCTGGTAAGGCGCAGTGATGTCAGGTGGAGTAAGGCTTTGACAGAGTGGTGTCCAAGGATTGGAAGACGAGATGTCGGTCGTCGGGCTGCGAGATGGGTGGATGACTGTGGTCCCATCGCAGGCTAAACCTGGATGAGGCTGCCAGAGGAGCGTAGGGATTGTCACGAGAAAAGAGAGGACGCCAGGGTGCATGAGCCAGCAGTGGGTGAAGTCGGGCTATGGATGATGAAGACACTATTTGCCTAAATCACCTGTTTTAAAACAATACAAATGACCATGTTCTGGTCCACCTAGGATTCCTGTTGTTCGCCGAAAAAAGATGTCGGAATATTTTTGAATTTGAGGTGACATTACTTATAAATTTTTAGATTTGTTGGTATAAAATGATTCAACTGTCTTTTAATATTTTCATGCGTCCGTAACAGGATAAATAGTGTGAGTATCTTCTTGAAAATGTATTTTGAGATTACAAGTAAGTATTGTAATAATATATAATAATAAAATACTTGCGTAATCTGCCGATTTACCTAATCGACCAAACCAGCATTTAATACTGAATCGTAAAACCGATACAACTCTAAAAGCTTCTACAGGCCGGCGAGACTCGACTCTTCTTGAACAATTTTTATGAAAACTTAATGGAAAATGATCCACATAGTCGCGTCGCGCCGGTTTGCTGGAGGCTTAAGTTGGCATAGCGGGAATCGACGAAAAGAGAATCATTTGAAGTCCAGATTAGAATTTAGCTACTTAACTTAATTTATTTTCTTTCTTATGTTATGTTCTTTCTTTCTTTTCTTTTTTTATTCTTTCTTTTATAAAATGTTCATGTTCTAACTTTAATGCCCTCCATATTGACATTAGCCCTATATTCCAGCCCGCATGTGGATGTACAACGACCTGGCGACGTCTACGTTCAGCCAGTACGTGGCGTGGGTGTCGCTGCCAGTCTGCCTGATACTCTTCGCCGCTGGATTCGTACATATAGTTGCTGCTCAGAGTATAGGTAAGTTAAGAGTTTTTTTTTTTTATGTATACATGAAACTACCGAGCGAGATTCGTATCTTCCTTTAGGTTGATTAGTTCTATTAATCCTGAAAGTTATCGTGCTTTCTTTTTGGTATAATGGAATTTCTCTTTGAGACTCACGCTACTGAAAGCGAAGTATGTTTGGCGAACTCTTACCGAAACCTTATAATGACGACAATGTATCCTTGGCTCAGGAGGCATGGGACGCGGTACTCCGCTAAGGCCGAAAAGGCATTGAACGCAGTACCCAAAAATAAGTGCCGTTCAATGGCCATTTTCAGCCAAAGATTTCATGCCATTTTGTTTCCAAAATCACATATTGTTCTCGACACTAAGTGAAAAACATATGAGACCTTCTAGATCTAGTGAAAAAAAAACTTGCCTTTCACATAATTACCTTACTTATCAAGAGATTAAACCTTAAAACAGCAAAGCTTTTGATTCTCCACCTATAATTTACTATGATCTAATTAGTCAAGGGGCGTGGCTAAGCTGAGTGACAACGATGAGTCAATATTATCTTAACGCGAATAGACTATAGTAAAGCCCATTCCTATTATTTACCATAATTTTTCGCACAACAGGTTCAGGTATACCAGAAATGAAGACGATACTCCGAGGAGTACATCTCAAGGAGTACCTGACTTACAGAGCGATGATCTCCAAGATCGTCGGCCTCACTGCCACGCTGGGCTCTGGTCTACCACTGGGTAAAGAGGTCAGTATCATAAAGATTTTGAATTATACGGAATTATTTTAATTTAAAGGTTTACGCCGCGTACCGGAAGACGTAAAGTTGGAAGGCCTCCCACAAGGTGGACCGATGACCTTGCGAGGGCTGCAGGAGTCCGCTGGATGCGTGAAGCACAGACCCGGTCAAAGTGGCGGAGTTTGGAGGATACCTATGTCCAGAAGTGGACGTCTTTCGGCTGAATGCTGATGATGATTTTAAAGGTTTTGCAAAGTCAAAACTGTTTTTTTTAAATAGGCACATAAAAGGCATTTTTGAACGTCAACATTTACATTAATATAGAATTGATTCTAGTCGCCCCTTCCAAAATGTAGTTTCGTATGAAGAAGAATTGGCAAGAAACTACACCGTTACTCTTTTAAAATGTTGTACAATATTTTACATACATTCATTATAATACAATAATGTGTGAAAACGATGCACCTAAAATAAAACTACCATACCACAATAGGTAAAAAGAATTAAAAATGAAGCAATGACAGATAAATTAATTATATGATAGAAACATGGTGCTCACATATTTGCAAACATTGTAAAAGTAAGAATACGATTTTCCTAGAATATTATTAAGCATTAAGTCTGTGTGTGATTTAAGTAATTGCAAAACATCAAAAAGAATATCTGGACGACTGAAAATCGTTAGAACTGCTTCGTTGATCAGATGGCAAGCGTGACAACGGAGCATGAGTTCTATCCTCAGACCGGGAAAAATGTCTTTAATTAAGAATTGCTCATCAGTAGCCTGGGTTCTGGAATTTGTGCTCGGTTAAGCCTGATTTACACTGTACAATTAAATTGCCCGTGGCATATCAAAAGTTGCACCGTCGAAAGAATGCTTAGACGATGCAAATTATTATTGTTGCTGCAATTTTATTGTATGCCATGCAGGCAAGAGACTTCCGTTGTGTGAGTGGGGCTTAAATAGTAATAGGTTCACACCCTATTATTATAACTGCAAATAGAGACGTAATGTTAAGAAAAAATCATCATCATCATCATCACCATCATCACCATTGCAGCCAAAAGACGTCCACTGCTGGACATAGCCCTTCCCCAAGCACCGCAATTTCGACCGGTTCTGTGCTTCTCGCACCCAGCGGATTCCTGCGGCCTTCACCAGGTGATGACCTGGTGAAGGCCGTAGGAATCACCAACGCTACGTCTTCCGGTAGGCGGTCGCCACTTCAGAATCTTCCGGGCCCATCGGCCATCTGTTCTGCGAGCAATGTGCCCTGCCCACTGCCACTTCAATTTGGCAATTCTTCGGCAGAAGAAATAGTAATTTAAATTTCTTCTTACTCAGGGCCCATCAGTCCACATAGCATCAATGGTAGCGACACTCCTATCCAAATTGGTGACGACCTTCCAAGGGATTTACTCCAACGAGTCCAGGACCAGTGAGATGTTGGCTGCGGCCTGCGCAGTAGGTGTCGCCTCATGCTTCGCGGCCCCTGTCGGAGGTAAGACCTGGACTTTTGAGTCTACAAGCACATCAAAGTGGGCGGGATTCTGTATTTCGCTGGTGTCACAAAATACAGTGTTTGTTTTACTGGGACTACATGGGGCTTTGCGATTCCATAAAAAATCTGATATTTCCTTAGACTGTTTCAGTCTAAGGAAATATCAGATTGTTTTTGTGAAAAAAGGAGCTGATTTTTCCCAAGACTGGATACAAGCTTCACAAACGTGATGGGTATCCATATCCAAACATGATAAAACAAAAAATACATGAATTTGAGGGTTTTTTTGTGGGGTCAGCGACCACAGTTAGTATAGCCAATTGAAATATCAGCTTAAAATATACATTCAGGTTTATATCCTGTAATCCTATACTAGACCTTTGAAAGAAAGAAAGAAAAATATTTTATTTGAGACACGCACAGGAAATACAAACAGTAAAGAAGAACATAACTTTGATATACAAACAATAAAATAAGAAAATAGTGGAAACAATAAAAAAATAAAAGACCTCTGCGAGGCCAAAAAGGCCTTTCTGTTAATCAAACCAAAAACGTATAATCTACGATTCTAATACTTTATTTGCCAGTGCCAATGACCTAGTTTAAAGCAGCAAAACAGTTCAATTGGTTATTGAAACTTCATTTATTTATGACAATTCGATTGAAGTCTGATGGCAACCGACCGCGAAATCATAATTGTGGTATGATTCCTAAATTGAGTGAGAATGTAACCAATATATTATGTAACAGTAGCTTTCTCGGCTAATATCCGAGATGAGGATGTAAATACAGTACAAAACTATGTATGTATATGTACAGAGTAAAGATGGTATGGTGGTTGGTTGTCTCACGCTGTGGAGGTGCTGGTCAGAAGGCCCCACAGCTAACCTAAAAAATTTCTTTTTGTTTTGTTTCAGTGTTTGTTTACTAACAATAGTTTTTAAGAACAATGTTGGTAACAATTGGCCTAGTTGCCATTAAGAGCGTTCATCGCACAAGGGCTAGCAACAACGCATTTATAGTCGTTTTTCGTTACTATTTCATTAATTACAAATAAAAGTAAAAAAAAATTCAGCCAAGCACTAGATCGTTGGTATTTACAAGTTTGTATGCTATTTTTTTTACAGTTATTACGGTTTTTAGTTATAAAAATCGACAAACCGTCAATTATTTTCTATTTGCATTACTTAAGTAGTACAATTAAATGTTTTATTAAAGAGTAAATGTTAACAATAATTATAAATACCAACGATCTAGTGCTTGGCTGAATTTTTTTAAACTTTTGTTTGTATTTAACGAAAAGCTACTATCAAAGCGTTGTTGCCAGCCCGCGTGGGATAAACGCTCTTAATAAACAAATATCAAATTTAAAAAATAAAATTGAAGTGTCCATGTGTAATGTCAATATAACAGCGTTTTTACTAAATGCATACGAAAGTGTATACGGTACGAATAACTTTTTTTTTGGCTATCTTTATTTTGGTTTGTTTCGGCTAATCTCCGAAACGGCTGGACCTATTTTGACGGGACTGGCACGGCAGATAGCTGTTGTTATAAGGAGAAATATAGGCTACTTTTTGTCCAGGTACCACATCCTCGTGGAGTTATTGACGACATCGAAAGCGTTATTAATATCTTATCTAATTAACACGTTTGTTTGCAGGTGTACTATTCTCTATAGAAGTAACGACCACGTACTTCGCAGTACGTAACTACTGGCGAGGCTTCTTCGCCGCCTGCTGCAGTGCTATTGTAAGTTATCATTTTTTACTTAAGATACCGCATAATATGGAGGCCCTCGAATGAAAGTTGTTTAGCTTTAGCTTTCAAAAACCATTAATCATCATATATCAGCAATGGTATCAAAAGTATGATAAGCCGTTGGTCTTGGCTGTCATTCGTGTATCTTTGACAGTCGTTACGGAACGTCAGAAGCCCGAAAATCTGATAACAAGTCTTACCAAGTGGTATCGTATTACCAATAACTGGCTAGTGTAGGTCAGATAGGAAGTCACTCCATGTAAAATATACTGGTGCTCACTTGCATCCAAGTAGGCTGGAAGTCAACCCCGAAGGAAAAGGCTGGGCAGAGGCCTTAGTGTAAGTTTCATTTAACAATCTCTATCAAACGCATCGAATCCTTCACCGATCCAGGGCCAATCGGAGCGCTGAACGCGCTCGATGCGTTTGATCGAGGCCACTAAGGCCTCTGGTTATAATACGCGCGCTGGTTGCGAGTACAATGCACCTGATCTCTCTGTAGAACTATCACTAGGGATGCCTCGATACGTCTTTTTTTCCGATACGATACCGATACCAATGCTCTTATAAAAATATCGGCGATACCGATCCCGATACCGATACGCTTATTGATTTCAAAAATGAAGGTAAAATAAATAAAACACATGTCAGGTTATTTTTTTAATTAATATAAAAAGGACAAACGAAATAAAACCGTTTATAACTATAGACAGGTTGAGATTAGTTAATAGTATCTACATTTAGCATAGTTAGTTCGTGCCTCGTTTGCAACGAAATAGACGAGACAACACCCGCGTTTACATTACATTTTAAAAGCGCGAAATTTTAAAAGTATCGTTGAATCGGCCATAAAAATATTCGCCGATGTCGATATATCGGCAAACTTCGAGTATCGCCGATATATCGGCATCGGTATCGGTATCGGATGCATCCCTAACTATCACTAATAAAGTCACTTAGGGCGTCCCCTCCGTTTCCACAAACAATTTTACCTCTTTATAACATTAGCTATAAAAAGGCCAGCAATATGCAAATAGGTGGTGATCTGGCAATAAAACTATGATTGCAACCGTCCAAGTATCCATTGATTGGACCCACATTCATTAAAGTTCACATGTGCCTATCCAGAAGTAATCAACATATTCATTTGTTTAAACTAGAATAATCTAGTTCATTAAATACCAAAACTGCGTGCGCTCATTTAGACTAATTGATGAAGAAATTCTGCACACTGAATTGTATGTACACACAAATGGAGCATCGCAATGAACGTCTTATTTAAAATGGAATATGACCATCATCATTATATATAACCCTGTAATAGTAGAATCGATTACGCTTGTTTCCTTTATGATAGTAGCTGTGAAACTCACCTAAGTAAATTAGACAGGGTCCAAAACGTTTGCGCGGGTTATCGGTGGCTTTATTAGAACTACAGCGATTCACGTTATGGAAAATGAACTAAACCTGCAACCGTTGAAGTTTCGCAGATACTATCTAGCGGGAAAATTTTGGCTCAAAATAAAATCATACACAGATAATAACATTATGGAGGTGATAAAAGAACTGCAAGCACATTGTTAACAATCACACTGGAGAAGAAAGGTGCCACTGTTCGTCAGAATTCACGAGTCTCTTGATTTGCTCCCTGTCTATACTAGCCCAAAGCTTGAAATGTTCTCATTGGACACTTGGGTCCACAGGATTGATCTGTCCTCAAGTCATATTTCCCAAAGTAGAAGGTTTGGTTGCCGCTAAAAGGCACTACCAAAATGCTAAACTAACTGAGCTATGTACCATATTCTTAAATAACACGTACTCGGGCTTCTACAAAATATACACAGATGGATCCAAAGACAAAACAGGTGCAGGAGCAACGTTTTTCGATCCTCAAAATAAAACTTCAGTGAAATTAAAGATAAATTCAAAATGCAATATAATGTGTGCTGAACTAGTGGCAATAGATGAAGCATTATCCTACATTGGCTCATTTGAAAGTGGCAATTATGTCATTTTGAGTGATTCGAGAAGCGCTCTCCAACATTTGACTTGGTGTACCTCGAGTTTTCGGGGTACTCCGATTGCCTACAGCGTGATCAAATCTATTTGTAAACTTATTGCTAAACACATAAATATTGTACTACAGTGGATACCGGCTCATGTTGGCTTGGAAGATAATGAAGTAGTGGATCGTTTGGCGAAAGATGCTTGTGAAGATGGGTTGGTTTGTCCACACTTTCCTGTGCACAGTGACTATTTGAGTTTAGTTAAAGAAGAATGCACTAAAATGTGGCACGAGCATTTCGATCAGAGGTCACTGAGCAAAGGAATCTGGTATCGAACAATCCAACCAACACTTTCTCGTTGTTCATGGTTTGACCAGGCAAACATGAGTCGCCCAGAAATTGTGATGGCTCTTCGACTTCGTTCGAGACACATTCCACTGAACAGCTTTGCGTTTCTCATCGGTAAGGTGGCTTCACCAAATTGTCCAGAGTGTAGTATAGTTGAAGACACGTACCATATCTTGATGGAGTGCGTCCGGAACGAGACCGAAAGAGCCACATTGATAAACAAGTCACACGATGTTGGAAGGTGTAACAGCATTCTTGCGTCCCTTTATCAAAGGATGCTAGACGCTTGTATAAATTAGCAAAGATAGCATTTAGATCATAAGGAATAATGTTTGTACCGATGAGGGTGGCATAATCAGTTCATGATTAAACCCTCTATAAAATAAATAGATAAAATAAAAACCCTGTAATACAGGTTGGCAGGGGGGCATCGTAGCGCAACCAGTTACCATGTGATGAAATTCCTCTAAGGGTAATTTAAATAGGCCGTTTCATACATTTTTAATAGGTATTGCAGTTTTCTATAAAACAACAGATTTTCTTTAGAGCAAAACTTATGAGTTCGCGGCACCGACATGCTAATGTAACGTACAACACGTCATAAAATATTAGCATGCAATGTTAGCAGTGTATACTATTATATTTTATGCTTTGACAATAAAGGGAATTCGATCACCTAAAGTCATCATCATCATCATATCAGCCGAAAGACGTCCACTGCTGGACATAGGCCTCCCCGAAAAGGGGGGTTTTGCCATAATCGCTACGCGTGGCAGGCGGGTTGGTGATCGCAGTATGATGGTCGAATGCGTAGAGAACGCTGCTGCCCATTCTCTAGTAAGTCCCTTAGTCGCCTTCTACGACACCCACGGGAAGAAATGGGATGGTGCTATTCTTTTACGTCCGGCACCACACGGAACCCTAAAGAAATATTCCACTGAGCCGTGCATTAATTTTTGGATTTAATTAAAACTGGGAAACTACTTTTATTTTGGTGGTAATTTGATTTATCTAACATCAAACGCATCGCTATTTTGGACCTTATTGGTTGTCGATATGCGCTGTTGGCAAGCAACATCGTGGTAGGCCCAGACGGAGATGGCGGGATGAGCTGGACTCCTACGACAAGAACAGGGCCGTCGCATCTTTAAACAGAGAGTGGAAGTGTCCACATCACAGGGTTTTAATAATTTAATCAACATATTAATACGTGTAGCAAATACTTTTGACCACTTTTTACGAAAATTACGCGGACGGAGGAGTATGAAATTTGGCACAGTTAAAGTTTATAATAATCTGGTATTACCGAGCTTGGCTCGGTATTTTTTTTTTTTTCGTTTTCTAAAAATGACCCCTCCCTAGCTAGATCGATTTATCGCCCCCGAAACCCTCTGCATACTAAATTTCATGAAAATCGTTGGAGCCGTTTCGGAGATTCAGATTATATATATATATATATACAAGAATTGCTCGTTTAAAGATAGATATGGAGAAAGAGTTCAGAAATATGGATTAACAATGCATTAGTTCTAGAGATGGGCCGACTATGACTTTGGTTGACTAGCCGACTAACCGACTAGTCAGCTGTAAAATGGCCGACCAATCGGTCGACTAGATGGCCAAGCTGATCATTGCTTTCGGTTGAGTTCGGGTGACATCGGTAATGTTCGTGACTATACTTTCGGCTCGTAGGTGCGTTCACGGCGCCCGGCGACCAGGCGGAATTGTCAGGACATGTTTTTATTTGCTTTGCATTTATTCCATCATTGTTTAAGTGCGAGCGTTTCTTCCTATCCTATTCTAGATTGCACTGAAAGTAAACTGTAAAACAAAAATAATTATAGTAAAGATTTCAATTAAATTTCAATTACCGTCTTTAAAATTTTTAAGCATAGGAGTAAAAAATGGGCCGACTAGTTGCCGACTAATCGCCGACTACAAATATGAAAATGAAAATGAAATCATTTATTTCAGACTAATGCCTCAGGATTTGGCTGTCCACTCCGTCCGATACCACGCTCAGAAGCGTGTTGGTGCTAGCCGATATATGGCTGACTACTTAGTCGGCTTTCCCGACTAGTCGGTACATCACTAATAAGTTTAAACTTAAAATAAATCATGGGTGAATTTCTACCACTGGGCGACGACTTATAATAATAATAATGCGCTGTTGTCAATTACCTAAAACTTTGCTTCTAACCGCGCCTTAAATCTTTTATACCATTCCAGATGTTCCGCCTCCTGTCAGTGTGGTCAGGCGCGATGCCCACTGTGAAGCCGCTCTTCCCCACCAACCTGCCGCAAGACTTTCCTTTCGACCCTCAAGAATTTGCTGTGTTTGTGTTATTAGGGTAAGTTAATAAACACTTAAAGCGACGAATATTCCCACTGCTGGGACACAGGCCTCTTCTTAGTGAGAAGGAGTGGGCTGTAGGGTGGGATTCACCGCCAGACATACCACTCCGGGGCCGGTACGGGTCGGTAGATGTCACAAATCTTAGATTTTGTCCTAGGACATGCCTTTTTCCTTCCCCGTAATGAGAGCAGTGGAGCACGACCTATACAACTGTTAAGACGGGCCGACATCACTGGGCCACTCGCTAAATCGAGTTGAATGGCAGGCAATAGGAGAAGCCTATGTCCAGCATATAGGCTGATAATGACGATGAAGAATAAACACTATTGCTTTTAAAAATTGCTAGTTTCGTACTTGTTTTATTTTGGCGCAAGGTTCAAAGACAACAGCCTTTTCTTATCAGCAGGCTTAGCACGAGAACCGTAGAGAAGCGTTTCGTCGACGGAAGAGTAGACAAAAATGACGTTTCCGCGTAGACAAGCGATTTATATTCTAAGCTTGCTGGAGTCGGTACTACCTACACAAGAACAATTTCAACTCCATTCAGATAAACACTTTCCCTAAGACAATGTAGCTTTCATAAAAATAAGTATAGCTTCCGCAATCATAAAGACTTTAAACAGGGTCGCAAGCCAAGGCTCTTTTAATGTGATGAACATGTCAATGCTACATAAAAAATAACTTTACGCACATGTAAACTAAATTCATTTTAGAATGAAAGAAATTAACAAAAATGTAATTGAACATTTTTGCTCGAAATAGTAGGAATTAAACTCTATTCAACAAAAATAAGGTATATTATCCCAAATAATGTAAGTATATTTTATGAAGCCAGAAAATATGACTTTTTTTTAAATTCCAGTATAGTATCCGGCCTCCTGGCAGCGTTGTGGGTGTTCCTCCATAGACAATATGTGCTATTCATAAGAAATACAAAATCGCTTAGCAACTTTTTGCAAAAGAAGTAAGTCCTTTTTTATTTACTTAATACTTAAATAAGAAGTCGCTCGGGCAGATACCTAACATGATTCATGAGTTCTGTTCCTTCTTATACTGATGGAACCTGTTTTCATACTAACGTTAAGCATTGTAATCATTTCTCGTATTTTTATAAGACCATGCCTAGTTCCTGTATGGGAAGAGCTTTACTAAACCGTGACTTTGCATCGTTCAGAAAAATACGCACTAGAGCGAGCAAGAATCTGATCTGTCTTAGCTCCAAAGAAATTATAAAATAAATAATAGACTAAAAAACTAAAAAAACACGCTTTAAAAACCATACTAAAAAAGCAAAAATATTTTTCAAAAAGCGTGGGGTGCTTTTTGTGGTATTTTTATAACCAATTAATATCGAGCACCCCACGCTTTATGAAATTATTTTCTGCTTCTTTAGTTTCGTTTTTAAAGCGTGTTTTCTAGTTTTTAAGCTATTATTTATTTCCTATTTTTTAATTCTACGAACTACAAAAGCGTAATTTCTAAATTTTTTTTACATTTTTCTTTTAAATTACGGAACAATTTTATGAAAATAATGAATTGTCATCGGTCCTCGATAAGTCTACAAAGTTTAAATGAAATCTGACCGTTTGAAGTGGGTCAAAATGATAAATTAAAGCGTTTTATTATAGGCTGTTGTTATAATTCATTTACTGTTATTTTCCAGCCGCTTCATATACCCGGGCTTCATAACGTTAGCGGTAATGTCCATCCTGTTCCCGCCTGGTATCGGCAAGTACATGGCTGCGGATCTTGGAAATCAGGAACAGGTAAATAGAATGCCTTTTTATCTTTACTATAAAAATATATAAGGGTGGTATAATTCTGTTCATTGGAAATGTTTTTTCACTATCCGTCCGTACAGCCGAAGAAATGTATGTGCTTCGGGAAATATCGTTTATCTTCGGGAATACGAATGCGCGATGATGAGATCTAATATAGAGCTGGACCCCACGGAAGTCCTTGCCTATGTATTACCATGTTTTCAAAATTATAGATAAACAACTCTATGCAATTCCAAAAAACTTTTCAAATCTTTGAGTGACAAGCGCGGCAGTACAAAACTTAGAATCATTGCCTAAGGGGTGGGGTTACTCTGTGGCGTGATAATCGTTCTAATTCGGAAACACGAAGATTACCGAAGCGATTTCTTGGAAAAGCCTAATGTTTCGCTGTGAAAATCAAAGTAAAGTCAAGCAACCCAAAAGCAACCTTAATTTTGTTGCTTTAAGGTTCACGTTACCATAAGGTTGCTGTTGGGTTGCTGCTGTCACTGCTGTCAGAGATAAAATAACTGCGAACGATACCTAACGTTGACACGTCAAAACGTCAGATTTTAATAAAACTTTGATTGTTGTATAAAACTTCTTAAAATAATTTAAACATCTGTCGTTTTATAATTTTCTAGCCTTATGACGTTTGTATTTCAATGTTATTATTTTTAACTTTAATTTTTTTTTTACTAAATGGGCAGCTCTTGACCTCGAATGAGAGTCTATTTTATTTAGTCTACTGTATTTCCAGGTCTTTGAAAAACCTCTAAGTTTAGCCAAGTATGAAACATTTTCGTTCTAACAATAAACAGTAAGTTCACGGTCTAAAAAGTATGAAACAAGAAAATATTGACATCTGAAAGCCGTGGACGTTTGTCACTTTGCCCTAAAGCTTATGATCGCTTATTACTGCAGGCTTAGCACGAGCACCGCTTTGTCGACGGAAGAATATACATGACTATTAACTAAATGATGTACAATAGGAGAAGATAGCTATGTTTTTCTATTAATTATCACAGTTATGCGTTCTAAACGAATCATGATTTTGTAGATAAACGTATATACTTTGTGGCCATCGAGTAGAAAGTTTGTTGTCAGTGTGATTTTGACAGTTTGGGAAGAAATATTCTTCTGAAATAGTCTACATTTATAAGGACCTAGACAAAGATCGATAGAAACGAAAGACAAAGGCCTAATTATTATTTTTACATTATTCTTACATACAGAAACAACAAGAATAATGTTCCCCAGATTTTGTAATATTCAACTTGATTTTAAAAGAGTGTCCGTGGAGTTTCTTGCCCGTTCTTCTCCATAGAGATCTACGTTTTGGAATGGGCAACTAGCTTCAACTTTCCAACTGATCGACTTTTTGACAATTCTAAAGTGCCTGTAAAGGGTTTAATTGAAATAAATGCTTTGAGTTTGAGTTTACAAAATGACTGATCGTAGAAAAGGATATCTACCGTGCGATGTCAAAAATGGGGAAACGAAGTGTCACTTTGTAAAGAAAAAGCACTGTCTATTCTTCGTAGAAATAGAAAGCGTCATGCTAAGTCTGCAGGCAGTGGCATGCACAGAGTTTTTAGACAGGGTAGGCAGAAATTGAAAAAAAAGTCAAAAAAAAGTAGAATAACCTATTGCTGTACCTACACAGCATGAAACCTCGGAGGCAATTAAATGAATCATATTGTTGTGTATTGAATTTACGATTGACTTTACCTTTAGTTTGTATTATTTGCAAATCCGGTGTTCAACTTTACTAGTTTTCACGATCATAGGTTTTTTTATGTTCACCGAAAGATAGTTTTGAAAATGCATATTTTTTATTTTCTCTATACACACACCACCTTAACAACTTTCACAGTGAATATTATCTATTTTTCACACTATTATCAACGTTAAATACACGCTATCATAGGTCACAACCAAAACAAATAAATCAAAACAAACAATGGCGTCGGAAATCAGAATATAAAAATAATACGACAAAAAGTAATGGTAGTTTATGTAGCGACAATTCAGTGAAATAATGCTACTTTTAAAAATAGTCGCAAAACCAACTTTGTTCGGAAAAATTCGTTAAGTTTCGTAATTCGTCGTGTCAAAAGCCAGTGACTACCCTGTACGGTTGTGTGCGTAAATCGTTACCTCGTATCGGAACGTACACACAATAAATTTGCATGACCACGAGAGCACACATATAAACATTAAGCCGCGAATAGTTCGTGTCTCTCCCGAGGCACTCAGCGGCGCTAGTGCATCGTAATGCGAAATTGCGTCAAATTGTACGAACCAACGGCTAGTGTATCGATGATACTAATGATACGATCGACGCTCGACAGGTGGAGCTGATTTATGAATAATGATCTTTTGTTTATTCTTAAAATAATATTAGTTGATTTAGGGTGGGTAGGCAGTGTCTTTCTGTCTTTATAGACTGCACGCCACTGCCTGCAGGTAAAATGTATTGTGTATGTGGCAGGGTTTCTTTCATCATTTTATGCGGAGAGAGAGACTAGAGGACGTCATACGTGACGTCAAATAGCCTATAACCAGCGGACGATCAAAACACTTCCAGCGATACCTCATTCGTCAAATTATGACAAGAAGATTAGAAGTTATGAGGGAACAGATGAACATACATAAATACCCACATAACCTACAAACACACATAACGGTCAAATCGTGACCCTCCTTTTTGCTTCGCCGTAGTTGGGACGAATTATACTAAGCTTAATATTCTGGAAGTGTTAGTGTGGTTCATAAAGATTGTAATCCTTTTTCCAGGTCCTCTCACTGTTCTCGAACTTCACCTGGACAGACGAGCTGACGGCTGAACAGGCATCCGTGGTCTCCCACTGGCATACTCTAGAAGTGGACCACTTCGGATGTCTCATTATATACTTCTTCTCTATCGTGAGTATACATTGTGATTCTTCTGACGATAGTGGTTCTGGAGGGTTATCATCAGAGATCGGATATTCGAATGCATATTCACCTAAAGTTGAGTTATTGGCTAATATGGAACGCGCTTTTGTATCGAAAAAAAATTAATTTAATGTATAACAATATGATGTTAACTAACACACACCACCCCTTCTCTTACAGACTTCCACCCTTCATATACATATTTGCATCGGGGTTACTTTTAAATAAATATGCATCTGAATAGTTATGCAGTCCTATTAAGTAAGAAGTCGCTTCTATACTATACACCTGACTAGTTATGCTTTCCCGGTGAATGAATGAATGAATGAATGAAAGAACGAATGAATGAATGTCTTTATTTGCCAGAAACACGGTACATAAAGGATATTATTTAAATATTTTGTGTTCCTGGCATCCCGGGATTTTTTCACAAAAAAATGTATTTTAAGAAGCCCCTTCCATACGTTCATAACTAAAAATTAACTTTAGGTAAATATGCATCCGATTGTCCAATCCCTAGTTATCATACACTAAAGCTCGCTAAAGGGGCTTGTAGCTAAGTAACAATAGCTGCACGGGCCGATCCATTAGGTTAAGCTACGCTTGCCGCGGTTGGTCCGTGGATGGGTGACCAACCAAGACCCCTCCGTGCCTCGGAAAGCACGTTAAGCCGTTGGTCCCGGCTGTCATTTCTGGATCTTTGACAGCCGTTACGGGTCGTCAGAAGCCCGAAAGTCTGACAACCAGTCTTACCAAGGAGTATCGTTTTACCCAGTTACTGGGTTGTGGAGGTCAGATCGTCAGTCGCTCCATGTAAAATACTGGTATTCAGCTGCATCCGGTTAGACTGGAAGCCAACATAGTTGGGAAAAGTCTAGGCAGATAATGATGATAATTAGTAACCGACTTTTAATAGTTCGCTAAAAACTATTAAAAGTCGGTTAAAATCATGACTACAATAAATATCGTTAAATGAGATGTTTTTTTTGTATAAAATCACAATGTTAACAAAAAAATCATCTCGACGAGGATGGGATTCGAACCCACGCGTGCAGAGCACATTGGATTAGCAGTCCAACGCCTTAACCTCTCGGCCACCTCGTCTTGTGAATAATTGTATCAATTTATAGTCTGCGTAATATAATTACTGTCTATTACTTATTTGTTTTATTTGTACAAGTGTTGTAATTGCTAATGAATCATTAAACATACGTAACAGTTATAAAATTGTATTTTATTATATTGGTAGGTCCCAGCGGCGAGGTGTCAATTTTTGTATGAGAAAAGCCGAAGCGAAATCAATGTCATACCATCGGGCTTCGTGAGTCTTTTGGAGGGTGGTATATGCTGATACCTGATAGGTTATGCGAACCCTCAGGCTTTTAGTTCCTGGCTATCAAATCAAATCAATTTATTTCGGATAAAAATTCATAGGTGTTAGTAACAATAAACTATGACGTTTTGGCGCCGCGCTATTTTATAACATTTTTTTTTTTGTTGTAATACAAAGTTTAAAAAGACCGTTTTTGTTGTTTTTATGTTAAGATGAATAAAATAAAGTACCCGTAGTGTAACTATATAATTTGACAATAGAAGCCACTATCGACGTGCCATTTTTAATAGCGATAGAGTTGCCGATGCGAATCCCCGAAAGGAAGCCGGTAGGAATCGTGTTCTATGGTGCTTTCGCCACTGGTAGGTACTTATTATTTATAATATTAATACAACAATCCGTTCCATTACTAAAATAAAACTGATGTCACTCGGAAAGCTGCCACGCTTAAATGGAATTGGACTGGACACATCTGCCATATGTCAGACGATCAATGGGCCAAACTTACGACCCACTGGGTCTCGCTTAATGGCAAACGACATCTCGGCAGGCCCAGTTGGAGATGACGTGACCCTATAATAAAGATTGGTCCTTTGCAGCTCTGGATAGAGGTGGAAAGAGAGTAGGGAGGCCTTTGCCCAGCTGTGGGGCATTAATGGCTAATAATAATAATTTGTATGCCAAGAGGATGGACAGAATGATCCCGCCTGTGTGTCTCAACGTGTCTGCTAGCTTGAATTAAATACGGTTACTAATGTGTGCATCAGTGGCGAAAGCACCATATAACACGATTCCTACCGGCTTCCCTTCGGGGATTCGCATCGGCAACTCTATCGCTATTAAAAAACGGCACGTCAATAGTGGCTATTATTGTCAAAAATATATAGTTACACTACGGGTATTTAATTCACCATAACATTCGTTCAAACAACAAAAACTGTTATTTTTAGCTTTGTAATACAACAAAAAAATTAAGTTCTTAATTAACTCGGCGCCAAAATGTCATTATCGAGAACTAAAAATTCAGACAACAGCGATCCCGAAATGATGTCACTTTAGGTCTCGTGACACCGCTTGATATGGACTAAAGCAAGTCGCTGTACAGCGGGTTATGACAGAGACAGATATAGAAAAATGCGTCAGCGAGAACGAGATGGAGGAATATTGCACATTTTATTTAGTTTTCAGCTGTTCAGTTTGAACAAAGTTGCTTTTCATGTTTGTACACTTAGATATTTTAAACTACGCAACGGATTTGAATGCGGTTTTCATCAATAGACTTGAGTGATTGTGAAAGGCGGGCGTTTTGAGGGACTGTCTTATGTAATTTTGACGTTCGAAAAGTGCTGATTCTCAGCTAAATTTCAATTAATAATTATTATTTATTATTATTCAGACAACCATTGATCCATTAAATTTACATAATTGTTAGTATGAACTTAAAAACTATGTTAGTACCTAATAACTAATAGAGTCTTAGTCCGCTGTGTGAGGCCTCACACCAGTGGGCTGTCTATCTTATTGCCTATAACTTCCAGGATGCTGTTACTGCTCCCACGCAATCTGCTTAACAGTGAGGCTGTATTTTTGCGCCAGGTGGCATCAAAGCCGTCTGGGGGCGCTCTGCGAACATTGTTGACGCACTGCAGAAGCGCGGCAGACGTAACAGCGCCCTGTAGGCATTGTTAAACTGGATGCCCAGAGAATTTTAAGCCCTTTGGGTATATCTGAACCATAGGCTCGCTGAGTACAGAGATGTGCAATACGCTTTGAATAAAGTTACTTTCACCGCGTCTGTACATCGAGCGAACCTGCGGGCCAGCATGTTCGCCCGGACTGACAATGCCCTGCGCTTCCTCTCCATGTCTACATCATCTCCAAGATTGTCGGTAATCACATGCCCAAGATACTTGAATTAATGACTTTTGATTGTAATTTTGATTCAAGAGGAAGTTTTATAAATGAATACATCGACCTCCATGCGGACGAAGACGCTGACAAAAGCTAGTAATTGATAAGTTAGTAAGTGAAAGTCGACTTCTCTTCGGCTTCTCTCTTAGAAAAATTGTTACGTGATTTTTATTTTTGATAGGTTTAGGATCCATTGGTTCACAAACCTGTAGATAAAAAGCGCCAGATGCAGTTTTAAATTGTGCCTTGATAAATCATTTACCACCTTCCGCCAATATCTTACTAACCCATATTTTTTTCTTTCCCAGTTCTTCCTAAGCCTGGTATCGTGTACACTGCCAGTTCCCGCCGGTATCTTCGTGCCAGCCTTCAAAATGGGAGCTTCCTTGGGCAGGTTCACGGGAGAAGTGATGCACTACTTCTGCCCACTCGGTGTCGCCTATGGCGGACATATACAGAAGATACTGCCTGGTAAGGATAATGCAAGGATCGCTTTCATCTTGAGAGTTTGTTCTTTGGGGCAGACAAAATGTTTTTGGGTTTCTTCATCATTTCAGTCGAAAGACATACACTGCTGAAGATAGGCCTACCCCAATTTGTAGAGGGTTTACTATAATATCCACGCTTGGCAGATGGGTGGGCGATCGCAGTATGGTGGTAAAATGCATAGAGAACGCTGCTGCCCATTCTCTAGTAAGTCGTTTACATAAGCTTTTTCTCAGCCTGGAGTCTGGGTTTTTGCCCGGTAACTGACAAAATCGAGTTGCTGTACCTCTGCCTACCGTTTCGAGTTAATCAGGCATGAAGTTATGTTTTGTTTTAACCAACTATTTATAATTTGCAGGAGGCTACGCGGTGGTCGGCGCGGCTGCCTTCACAGGAGCAGTGACGCACACCGTGTCTACTATAGTCATTGTCAGTGAGATGACGGGACAGGTACAGTTCTTAACCTTATTATTTATTTAAATCGAACACAAATTATTCATATAGTGTTAAGTAACACTTATAAAATCATTTTAGTAACATTTCTCATTAAAACGAATAAAATTAATTCAAGAACCTATAATTTAATTTAACGGTTGGCGCAGTGGTTAAGCGATTGACTACTGCGCTGCGTGTCGCGGGTTCGATTCCCGCACGGAACAAATATTTGTTATTACTAGAGATCGGATATTCAAATGCATATTTACCTAAAGTAAATTTTTGGTTATGAAAGTATGGAAGCGGATTTTAAAAACATATTTTGATGCCAGGATCACCGGGAAGGCATAACTAGTCAAGTGTATAGTATGGAAGCGACTTCTAAATTATTAGCATTGCAAAACTATTCAGAGACATATTTATTTAGAATTAATGTTTAAGCCCCGATGCAAATATATGTATGTAGGGTGTAAGGGAGGGGGTGGTGTGTTAGTAAAAAAAAAAAAAAAAACATAAATTAGATTATTTCGATACAAAAGCGCATTCCATATTAGCCAACATCGCAACTTTACGTAAATATGCACCCGAATATCCGATCTCTAGTTATTACCTACAAGTAGTTGTTCCGGGTCTGGCTGTTTGTGTATGTGAATTTAAATGTTTGTAAACGCGCCCGCAATACAGGAGTAATTCCTAGTGTGGGGCAACGTTTAGAAAAAAATACTAGGTACGTCCGTTCCCCGCTGCACCAGACCTGCAGCTGTGCCGGTCCAGTGCCCCAAGGACGGGCAATCAAGCTTATTCACTATCACCTTTAAAATACCGTTTATGTTATAAGCACTCATCTACACGAAATCTTAGGATATCGAGGGTAGATACCTCTATTATAATCTACTGTACCTATACAATGTCTTCCACTGCTTGATGTAAGTAATGTCCTTTTCAATAGCTGGTGAACAGTGAATTGTTGGCCTTTTTAACCGACTTCAAAAAAAGAGGAGGGTCTCAATTCCACGATGTTTTTTTTTTCTTACCTCATAACTTTCGACTGGGTGAACCGATTTTGATGATTCTTTTTTTACTTAAAAGCTGGTGATTCCCGTGTGGTCCCATTTTAATTTCATATAGATCTGATGATGCGTTTCGGAGATAGACAACGGAACTCTTCAAAAAATAACAGTAAATAAACCGCGATTGCTGCTATCGCATAAATATGCATTGTTTTGACCCCAAGGGTGATGAAATTTCGAATTAGTGGGACTATAACTAAAAAGTGAAAAATAAAAACTTTTTCCAAAAAAAAACAACCGACTTCCGAAAAAAACACTACAAAGCGAAAAATAACTTGAATTTCGGAAGGCGGTGACAAAAAAATTAAATACATATCCAAAGTCGCCGCCTTCCGAAATTCAAGTTATTGGTCAAACTATCAGAACAGTACACTACTACTGACACTGGTCAGAAAGCAGATCATTCATCTGCCTAGCCTTTTTTCAACTATGGTGGGGTTGGCTTCCAGTCCAACCGGATTTTGCTAAATACCAGTATTTTACATGGAGCGACTGATCTGATTTCGACAACCCAGTTACTGGGTAATACGATACCCCGTTGGTAATACTGGTTGTCACACTTTCTGGTTTATGACGACCCGAAACAACTGCCAAATATCTACAAATGACACCTGGGCTTAACGTGCTTTCCGAGGCTTGGAAGGTCTTGGTTTGTAAAGATGGTCACCCATCCGCTACCAAACACGGCTTAGTCACAAAGTCCCTCTTGATCAGAAACCAGAACAAGTTAATAAAAAATCTCTTTTACACTCATCATCTCTCAAATCATCTAAAATCAGCATGCTATGTCTTCCAGGTGACGCACCTCCTGCCCATCATGGCCGCCGTGCTGGCTGCCAACGCGACAGCCTCCCTACTGCAACCGTCTTGCTTCGACAGTATTATACTCATCAAGAAGCTGCCCTATCTGCCTGACCTGCTGTCTTCAGCTAGCCGTGAGTATACAATTATTTATTTATCGTGAAAAAGAAAACAAAAAGAGGATGTAAGGGTCGGCAATGGAGAGGGCTATGCTTGAGTTTCCCTACATGATCAAATCAGGAATGAAGGGATCCGCAGGAGAACCAAGGTAACCGACATAGCCCGAAAAATTGCCAAAGTTAAGAGGCAGTGGCCAGGGCACATTGCTCGCAGAACAGATGGCCGATGGAGCCAAAGGTTCTGGAGTGGCGACCGCGTACTGGAAGACGTAAAGATGGAAGACCCACAAGGTGAACCGATGACCTTGTGAAGGCCGCAGGAATCTGTTGTGGGAAGCACAGAACCGGTCGAAGTGGCGGAGCTTGGGGGAGGCTTATGTCCAGCAGTGGACGACTTTGGCTGATATGATGATGATGATGTTGATACCGTGGTCGAAGTCAAGAGCAGGCCCATTCAGCTATAAAAAATAACTCTGCCTACGAACGCTTCTGGAATAACAGGCGTTATTTTTCCTTCGTTATCCTTTACTTGCTAAACTTATATAGTAGTGCACGAAAAAGGAGCTAACTTTGTGAGAGACTGGTGCCTGAAGTAGGTTTATTTAAAAACCTGTATTACTGGTTACCAAGGCCCTCCCGCGGCTAGATGCCTGATGTTTGGATAAATTAGACTAACAATAAACCATTATTTCAAAATACTTTTTAATATGGCCCCGCCAACAAAATCAAACGTTTGGACATTCTCTGGCCATATTGTATAAGTATTAGAAATTACAATGTTTTGTCTAGGCGCAATAACTGTGCGAGCAAGGGGCAGGTTGCTAGTGTTGTGATAAAACCAACTGCAATAACAGTAATATAATGCCATATATGTATAACAAGATTTATGACTACAATTGTAGAAAAATATGCAATACGCAGTTTTATTTCAATACAATATTCACAAGACGAGGTGGCCGAGAGGTTAAGGCGTTGGACTGCTAATCCAATGTGCTCTGCACGCGTGGGTTCGAATCCCATCCTCGTCGAGATGATTTTTTAGATATTGGGAAAATGAGGGGATATAAAACGAGAAAACAGTGCTTTTTTAAAATAACACTTCTTTGGAGATTAAATTATCGTTACTCCTCGAAAATCGAAGACTGCTAAAGCGCATTCTAACTTACGTACTTTATTTTTGTACTAGCTATTGCCCGCGAATTAGCCTATGTCTTTATCCAGATCATGGTCTACCTCTGTGTCAAATCCCATCCAAACCCGTTCACCCGTTTGAGGGTGAAAGCGTAGTAAACAAATTTATGTTCGCATTTATAATAATTACTAACTTTTGCCCGCGGCTCTGCTCGCGTGGAAATCGCGTAAAAAAGTACCCAATGTCCTTCTCCATATCCCAGGCTATATCTCTGCCAAATTTCACGATGATCGGTTGAGCAGTTTAGGCGTGAAAGTTTAACAGACAGACAGAGTTACTTTCGCATTTATAATATTACTAGTGGATTAGTTAGGATTTGCAAGTTAGAGCACAGTCTCGAAATTTACTGTCGTAGTAAAACAATTCAAGAAGCAAGTGTGGTGTGACTATGAATGGTAGGCTGGGGAATGATGGGATATTGACAACGGTGCGGTTTAAAAGATGTAGTGAGAAAAATTTAAAAGGGTATGCTTAGATAGTTTGGTCATGTTGAGAGGATGAATTTAAAAGGGTATGTTTAGATAGTTTGGTCATTTTGAGAGGATGAATTTAAAATGGTATGCTCAGATAGTTTGTCATGTTGAGAGGATGAATGAAAGGTGACTAATAGAAGGTATTTACAAGGCAGATATCATGGAAACGCCGGGAGAGGACGCCCTAGGAGTATATATAGTGACCTTATTGGTGATGTACTACAGAAAGGTCAGGTGCCTAGTACTCGCAACCGGCGTGCGTATATAACCAGAAAGGTTTTTGCCAGCGACTTCGCCCGTGCGGAAATTTCATCCCCTATTTAACTCCTTTAGGGGTTGAATTTCGATAAATCCTTCCTTACTCCTTGTCTACATTATAAAGGGAACCTCTGTGCAAAATTTCAGCTTTCTGGGTCCAAAGGTTTGGGCTGGGCGTTGATGAGTCAGTCAGTCAGTCGGGACTATATACTATATACTATATTTATGTTTATAAATATAAGATAAATGAACGTACTCTAGGCAAAGGAGTATGTAAGTATGGCAGGTGGCGTTCTGTAGTTTCTGCCAACCCCATGGGAAGATATTTTTCTTTTTGGGTGGGAAATCATCAAATAACTTCTCCCGCTCTGGGTGGAGCAGAAGGGCGTGTCAGACTTTTACTGAATAAAACCCACCTGTGTTCCCTCAGTTGCCTGTGTGTCAGGGGCCGTGGTATCTCTTTCGAACAACCCGCACCCCTGGCAGGCATCGGCCCTTGCGGACCCCACCAGTTGGTGCTGACATCTCTTTGAGGCGCACGTGGAACACAACGCGCCGCCGACCCGGGCTTGGTCCTTACCGGACAGCGAGCTACCCATTACTCGCCGTCCGCAAACCCGCGCCTACGGTGGCCGGGGATCAGCCTGGGATTTCCGACGCCCAGGGCGTCTCCTGCGGCGACTAGGGCCGTGAGGGCGCATATACTGCATCTCCCTCACGTGCGCCGCCTCCCTCTTTGCGATCATCACTGCTTCGCAGAAGGAGGTGACGGCTACCCATGCACTCTCGCTCCGTACCATGGCCTGGACCAGGGTCGGTCGCGAGAGATCGCCTCCACGAGGACACGGCGGTGCTTCGCCCAAGCCGGGCAGACCTCCACCGTATTCTCCATCTTGTCTTCAGGACCCCCATGGGAAGATGGGGTGAGCTTATGAGCATATGTAAAACTATTCGTACAAAATAAGGGGGGGGGGTTGCCATAATCGCCACGCTTTGCAGGCGGGTTGGCGATCGCAGTATGGTGGTAAAATGCAAAGAGAACGCTGCTGCCCATTCTCTAGTGAGTCCCTTGATCGCCTTCTACGACACCCACGGGAAGAAATAGGATGGTGCTATTCTTTTACGTCCGGCACCACACGGAACTACAGATATAGACACTAGTCTATAAGGTCGCTGTGCATAGACACGTCTGTGACCGCATTTTTCTTCTAAACTTCGCATTGGATTTTTATGCTGTTTTCACCATCATTTAGAGCATTTATTCCGAAAAGTTTCCGTGTTTAATACATTAATATTAAAGTTACGGATAATAAAGAAATTTCAATGTTTTGCCTGCCCGCAACAACCAGGGGCGGGTTGCTAGTATTGTGATAAAACCAACTGCAATAACAGTAATATAAAGCCATATATAACAAGATTTATGACTACAATTGTAGAAAAATATGCAATACGCAGTTTTATTTCAATACCATATTCACAAGACGAGGTGGCCGAGAGGTTAAGGCGTTGGACTGCTATTCCAATGTACTCTGCACGCGTGGGTTCGAATCCCATCCTCGTCGAGATGATTTTTTATTCATCCCGTAACGCCATTGCCACACCTTATACGTAATGGACATTATAAAGTGGTGTGAAGTTTATGATCGAGTAGTTGCTGTCTCTCTCTAGTTCACAATTTTCAAACGCTTGTAAATTGGCATTATAAATACCTTTATTTTATAAAATAACAGTAAATGATGAGTCATTCATCATTATCGTCTTTCCCTTAATCCATCACATTTATGGTTTGATCTGCGAAGCATTTCTGTTTCGTCATTCATTTCTTTCTTTCTTGATGGAAGAATAAGAATTTCTAAGGATGCGTCTTGATTCAGATATAACATATCATTTAAAAAGTAAGCACCTTGACAGCCTTGTAATAGACAATATGCATCTGCCCCTTTAAGAAGCATTTCGGTCTAATTGCCACTGTATAGAATTTTTTTTTTAAATTTTTATTGCTTAACTTCACCAAAAATACCGTCTCGACGAGGATGGGATTCGAACCCACGCGTGCAGAGCACATTGGATTAGCAGTCCAACGCCTTAACCTCTCGGCCACCTCGTCTTGTGAGCGTCTACTTCAAATTCAAGTTCACATAGTATACAACCTTTAGTTACTTAGTTGTCTTTAATCAAACATTACCTTTGGCTAGCTACTCACAAAGTAATTTAGGATACAAAAACTTTACCACCAGAATAATACTTTTCGAAATCGGTGTAGTTTTGGGGGCTCATCATCTGTGGGGCAATTCCCGTATTATTTTAAGAGCGTTAACATTCTAACCTCTGTATCAATCTGTCAAAAATGCTTACAATTTATTTACCTCCATTAAAAAAATGGAACGTCTTCTTTAAAGGCGAGCTGCCCTTCTGGCGCTAATTGAAGCGTCGCGGCTCTGACTAGTAAGGGCGTTACGCACGCTAATTTAGGTGTTTCTTTTGTATTATTTCAATAAATACACATTTGACGTTACAGAAAACATGTAGTTTTGTTATTACGCCGTAGTAGGGTTTTTTTTTTTTGGGTGGGAAATCATCAAATAACTTCTCCCGCTCTGGGCGGAGCGGGAGGGCGTGTCAGAGTTTTACCGACTAAAACCCACCCGTGTACCCTCAGTTGCCTGTGTGCCAGGGGCCGCGGTATCTCTTTCGAACAACCCGCACCCCTGGCAGGCATCGGCCCTTGCGGGCCCCATCTGTTGCTGCTGACATCTCTTTGAGGCGCGCGTGGAACACAACGCGCCGTCGACCCGGGCTTGGTCCTTACCGGACAGCGAGCTACCCATTACTCGCCGTCCGCAAGCCCGTGCCTACGGTGGCCGGGAATCAGCCTGGGATTCCCGACGCCCAGGGCGTCTCCTGCGAAGGCCACGGTTGTGAGGGCGCATGTACTGCATCTCCCTCACGTGCGCCGCCTCCCTCTTTGCGAGCATAATTGCTTCGCTGAAGGAGGCGACTGCTAGCCATGCCCTCTCGCTCCGTACCATGGCCTGGACCAGGGTCGGACGCGAGAGATCGCCGCCGCCCATCACCTCCACGAGGACACGGCGGTCCAAGCCGGGCAGACCTCCACCGTATGCTCCACCGTGTCCTCTGGGCGATCTTCGCAATGGAAACACCCGGGCGTTTCCTCCCGCCCTGCCGTAGTAGGGTTTATTTTGTTTTAAGAGGTTACTTTGGATTTTTTTCTATAGAGGTAAACTACAAGTAAACGTGTTTCTAAAGTCTAAGATTTATAGAGTGAGTCCTAAAATATCTTACATATTAATCGCGTTAAGTGATAACGATGCAGCAACGGATCTAACAAACGCAATTATTTCAGTCATTCGGTCATATCGGTCAAATCCGTCGGTCAATAACTCAAAAGTACCGAATTCCCAATACCAGCTCCTCTAATAATATAATAGAATTGCTTAATGGTTTATAGTCATTGATAGTCATAGGTGATCTTCACAAAGTTGAATGGCAAAGGCTGTCAAAGGTTAACACAATTTTATTATGTTTAAACAAGTGTTTGTGAATATTTACTTAATATCAATATGGCCACTGAAATGACGTTGTGTTAGCCATTATTATTACAATAGTTATGTCAATATAATTATGTGCGTCGGTGAGTCTCATGGTGAAAGATAACATCGTGAAGAATCCTAGACTTTAACTTAATAAAATGTATTATTAAGGGGAATCTCGGGCGCGGGCTCGAACTCACTGATGGCATCGTGTCCAACAGCGATAGTATCAGTGATGAGCAGTTAGATGCTAGTCTACACGTACAACGTTATTGAGTGAGATGCAGGATCATTTATAGTACAACAGGCGCGTAAAAAATTAAGAATAGTCCTTCGGAAGATCGGTTTTTATGAAAAAACCGCTACAGAAATCAATGACCAATAAAGTTAATTTAACTTTTCGATAGTTGAGCTTTGTCGGTACCGATTTGGTTTTGGAGGTTTTACACTTCTTTTATTACTTAAACACGCCCAAAGTTAGGTTAAATTAGCAACAAAAACGAATCTTTGTTGGCTCATTACTTTTTAATGTCTTTTTATTTTAGTATTCTGTTTCCGTACAGACAATATTAATAATGAGACAAAACCATGCCATGTTTAATTTTTGTTGTACATTGTCCAACAGTCGAGTTACACTCCCCAAGTTTGTATGGAAAAAATGTCGACAAGATTCACCTTAATGTTAAACTTTGTCCCCCTTATTACAAAACAAGGCTCTTCTTTAGGTATGGTTTAAACCATCGAGCCTGTTTTTGAAATAACAATTTAATAGAACCTAACTGAAATCGAAATAAAACTCCTTTTACAAAACTGACAATTTAGTCCAGTGCTAAATTGTCTATTTTTGTATTAAGAATTTTACCCAAATAGAAAACAAAAGTTGGTAATGCAAAAACTGACTTCGAGTTTTAGGCTAGAACTAAAGTTCGTTTTGTAATAAGACGGTATTATATATTTGCTAGTCGATCTCGTTAAAACGGCTGACCAGATGTTTGTGCGTTGAAGTCCATGCCATCCTGTATAGGGTTCATTACAAAGGTATCCAATTAATTTGCTACCTACCTGCAATGATCACTCTTACCAAAGAAATAAAAATGAAAGTTAAAAAACTAAAACTCAATTACGACAAAAACGTCAAGTTTTAAGACATAATAAAAAAATTACATTGGTTCTGGTTTTCGTACAACCGGACTTACCGGTGTCACACGTATTTACTAAATACTAGTGTCGCCCAGTGGTCCAAGTTCGGCCTTTATCATCATCATCATCACATCAGCCGAAAGACGTCCACTGTTGGACATAGGCCTCCCCAAAAAGGGGGGTTTTGCCATAATTGCCACGCTTGGCAGCCGACTCACAGCTGATAGCGCGCGCGTGGTCCGTACGGTGGTTAAATTAATGACAAAAGAATAAAGCATGGTAAAAGTGGATTATTTTGTTTGTTTGTAGGTAACTAAATTAAATTACAGCTGATGGTGTATTATTCTTGTTAGATACTCAATAATTTAATTGGGGTGATTAGGAACATGAAAGAAAGAAACAAAGAAAGAAAACGTATTTATTGTGACTCGCACAGGAAGATCACTTATTAAACATATGCGATAGTTAAATTAAAAAAAAAACAACACGTTTCTTTGGGAAAGTTGTTTAAATAAGATTCGATAAGTACAATCATCTGTTTAAATATCGGTCACTAATTACCAGTCACCCTATGTAGGTGTCATGTGTAATTAAATGACATCTACATAGGGTCACTAATGTGCATCACTACATAGTATACAACAAAGTCGATTTCTCTGTCCCTATATCCCTATGTATGCTTAAATCTTTAAAACTACGCAACGGATTTTGATGCGGGTTTTTTTAATAGATAGAGTGATTCAAGAGGAAGGTTTATATATATAATACACCGACCTCCACGCGGGCGAAGCCGCTGGCAAAAGCTAGTAATTCATAAAGATAACTTGTGAATCCGTGTCATTAAGAAAGTTGTCCAACAAAGTCCATTTTTTATTTTTTTCAATTGATCTTTCGACTGATTTGATTGAACTCGGCTGAAGAAAGAAACTTATGGGCGCACCGAGGAATATGCAAAATAATAAAATTGCATTCGTTTGTTCCTTTGTTACATCGTATTAGTTATGCAATAAATATGAAAGATATTTAAGGATTCACTCTATAAATCGTAGACTTTAGAAACACGATTATTTGTAGTTTCCTTAAAAAAAATTCAAAGTAATCTCTAAAAAACAAAATAAACCCATTAATTTTTTTAAATGATAAAGAACAATGTTTTCAACGTATACATTTTACATTTTCAAAATGTGTGTTATTAAATAATACGAAAGAACTACCCTAAATTAAGAAAATTATCATTAGCGGTGCTTTCTAGGGCCGCCACGCTTTAATTAACGCCTTTCAATTTATTAAAACAGAGAGTCGAGTAAACTTAGGTAGAAAGGCTTCGAAATCATAACCAATTTGCTTGAAAACTGTTATTTTTTTCAGGTATGTACGACATCTGCGTGGAAGACTTCATGGTGCGCGACGTGAAGTACATTTGGAACAGGATGACCTTCCAACAGCTTAAGGATCTGCTCAAAGAGAACAAGGTAAGATAGAAGTCTTATATTACGTTATTACGTCCTCATGAGACATTCCAGCTTTATTCAATGAATATTCTGCCTTGTTAGTTTAGTCACGAGCGTAAAAATTTAGAGTTAAAATCTACAATCTGACATTACATTTCACGCTGCTTTACATAACATATAATCGTTGACCCGCTGCATTGCGAAATATAAAATGTTTATGCAATGGCTTTTGTGACGCAGGAGCTCCTAGTACAAGAGCCAGGGCTACACTGTTGTATGGGACTTCAAGTAAAAAATAAATAAATAATAAATATTATTATTAATGCTGCGTGTTAAAGATCAGTATTTATGTAAAACCGCTAAACGTCGTTCAGTGATTTTATAAAACGGAGGCGTTATAAAAAAAATGCGGTTTTGTAAAACAACGGATTTGACAATCCATCTGCGACATGTATACAAACCAAAAAGACTTACTGTATGTGATTTTCTTTTTAATTCTCCCATAGACAATCAAAAGCTTCCCACTAGTAGACAGTCCATCCTCCATGGTCCTCCTCGGGTCGATCCATCGCTGGGAGCTGGTGAAGGTCATCGAGAAGCAAGTGGGACGGGACCGGCGGCTACAGATCGCCGCGCTGTGGCACAGGGAGGCCGAGATGAGGAGGAAGGATGAGGAAGCGAGGAAGAAAGTGAGGAGACCTTCAAGGTTTGAGGTGAGTACCTACGGTTCTGTACCCACTAGGCTTCATACAGGCAAATACTGTCTTAGCTTAGATTAATTCCACTATAATATTATAAAAATTAAAGTTTGTATGAGACGTTTGTGATCCTTTTTTAGGGTTCCGTACCTCAAAAGTTAAAAAGGAACCCTTATAAGATCACTCTCTTGTCCGTCCGTCTATCTGCCTGTATGTCCGTGTGTCACCACCGATTTTCTCAGGAAAGGGTGGACCTAGCAAGTTTAAATTTATACAAGATACTACAGTCTACAGTGTCTAAAAATCAATGTCCTGTCTCAACACGATAAAAAGACATGGGCAAATTTAGATTTTCGCGAAAACTTGTAAGTACCAAAATGTACATTAATTTTCAACTTTTATATTTTTCGGAATTTTCCCTTTTCTTGTGCTATAAGACCTTGCTTTCAACCAAAATGAACAATTCTAGGTCAACCGGAAGTACCCTATATGTTTTGGGTCGAAACCTATATGGTAGTTCCCGTTGACCTAGAATCACGAAATTTGGCAAACAGCAAGGTCTTACAGCACAATTAAAAGAAAAATCCCAAAAAATAAAAATGTTGAAAATTAAAGTAAATTTTGGAACTTACAAATTTTCGCGAAAATCTAAATTTGCCAATATCTTTTTTATTATGGCGGTATAATGGGTAGGTACGGAACCCTCGGCGCACGAGTTCGACTCGCACTTGACTGGTTTTTTGACAATTCGAAAATCTGCCTGTAAATGGTTTAGTTGAAATAAATGCTATTGAGTTTTAACTCATTCCCGCAAAAACGGCCGAATGGATTTTTATATCGATATTCCCACGGGATTGAGTCTTAAACGGGTGCAAGCGCGGGGCGCGGCTAGTAGAGCGACCAAACGTATTATCTGCCTAGCGTCTTCCAAACTGTGTTGTGGTTGGCGTCCAGTCAAACCGGTGAACGAAACGTATAACGGTGGTAAATAAAAATATATGTGTGTTTCAGTGGCTTTTAGACTTGTACTAAAATGTGTGTTATCTCTAGGTGACTCCGGCACCAGACATGCTACAAGTACCCGGCACCGGCATGACCAGAGGATCCTCACTCACCACCAAAGACCAGGGAGGACTCATACCTGGTAAGTCAACTTATTACTTACCATCACAGCTGGTTTAATTTTAGTTAGACAGCTTATGGTTTCATTTGAAAGTATCAAGAAAAAAAAAATCGACAGTTTCATTGCATGGCTACATAATCAGCTTATAACTTTCCCACTGTTGGGAGACAGGCCTCCTTGTTGCTTGCTTGTGACGGATAATACAGGATAAAAAAAATAACCAGTGCGCAAACTGTAACCTTGAATTCAGTACGTTTCTAGCGTAGAATTTTTTCGTCATGAAAAATAAATCTGTTGTTTCTTAGAAAAGTGCAATAGCCACGGGATCAAAATATATGGAACTGGATTTTTTGTTTTGCTACTTACTTGCAGTTTGTGCACTGGTTAAATGTACTGGTTTTCCTGTATAAAACACATAAAGTCGGCGCATACGCAGTGGACCTGGGCCCTGAGACAAAACACATTTCTGTTAGCGTTCACGCCAAACGCTACGCCAAAATGTATGGGAATGACATTACCTGCGGAAAGGACACGACGTAATCTTTCCGCAGGCAATGTCATTCCCGTACATTTTGGCGTAGCGTTTGGCGTGAACGGTAACAGAAATGTATTTTGTCCAGGCCTGCAGAGATTAAAGTTTTTGGTAGTTTACTTCCGACTATATTCATTTCAAACTTTGCAGTGATTCTATTATTTTGCAGAGAAAACCGTGCTGCGATACGTTTCGCTAAGTTTTTGGCGGCTATTTATACAATTAAATAAAAACGGTTTTCTGCGATCCGACAAACTGCCGAAACACCAGCACAGTATTTTAACCTATACACCTGATTGAAGCAAATCATTAAAAAAAATGACTAATTGTATGATAACTCCCTCCAGCGCCCGGCCAGCTATTCCGTCCGAAGTCGATCCTGAAAAAGACGAACTCCTTCACCCTCACGCGAGGTCTGTCAGGTGGAACAGCTCCTCAGACACCCATCACGCCGCAACCTTCTGTCTACACCACTGTCACTGGAGCTGAGACCAGGTAAGACTCATTTCAGCCTTGAAATTTTGTGCCCTAAAACTTTAGGCCTCTTAAAGAAGAGTCCTCTGTTAATCACCATTTAACACACCTGTTTAATGGTGATTAATAGAGGAATTCCCAGCAATAAAGATGAGGGTGAACTATTCCAAGTACGAACGCCACTTAGTCTTGAACTTTCAACCCTTAGAAATTAATTGTTGCCTCAAAGCATTATAGTGACAATATGCCATTTAAAGCAGCTTTTAAACTATAACACTTATTCTCCTCAGGATCCGCGCAGCCTTTGAAGCCATCTTCAAGCGTTCATCCCTGCTTCAAGACGTGGAAGGAGGCCTGCCTGACCAGCTGAGTCCCACGTCACTGCCCAGGAGTCCTTCTATCAACAAGAAAGTGCAGTTGGTCAGTATTCCTTGCCCCAGTGGACCCAAGTCTCCCTTTTCAATAGAGGTTCAGTGAACTTTACACCCTCTAAATTGATGTTTTAGTTTATGATAATAGTTTCTTCAAATTAATCGTTGTTCCATCTTCCAGCCCCGCGAGCGCGTGTGTGACATGTCTCCCGAGGATCAGAAGGCGTGGGAGCAGATGGAGATGGCCAAGGAGATCGACTTCGACCGCATGCTGCAGATCGCACGGAAACGAGATATGGTAAGGAATGGGACATGCATAGGGGTAGCTCAGTTTACAATGTTGGCAGTACGCTAATTGGCTATCACTATTTCAATAATAGGGTATTTTTACGAGAAAAAATATAAAAATATATTTCTTAGATAGCTTAGGCTAAATGCAGTCGAAAAATGTTAGTTTTAGTTCAAGAAACAACAAAATAAATTTTAAAATACAATTTAAAGATTTCAGTTTTTTTAATCTGTTTTTGACATAGTAGCCGCCATGTTATTACGTCATACGGCATGTCAACTGAGCAACTTTGTACTTTTGTTATTTTCGTTACCAAAGTAATTTTTATTTGAATAACATTTTGCATTCAGGAACAGCAAACCAACGATAAGTAGAAAAATAACTCATTTTTTAAATTATAAGCAATTTCTTATAAAATATCAGCGCATTTGTTTTTAGCAAACTGACGTCATATACCCACAGAGCAATATGGCGCCTACTGCAACCAGCGTTTTCGTCAAATTACGCGTAAAAATTCGAAAACTTTTAATGCATTTTTAAGGCACTAATCGATTAAATAAAAATGTGTTTTTTTGGTGGTTTATTAGCACTGTAGAATTTCAAAAATGAGTGTAATACCTTATTGTTTTGTGGTCTAGTAATATTTTTGCCCGACTACGCCGAAACAAAAAGGAGTGTTATGATTTAGACTGGAATTAATGTATGTTCATCTCTCCCTCATAACTATTAAAGTACTTATCATAATTAGGGTAGTTCTTCTATAATAAAAGTTTATATCCATCTTGCAGCATCCGGACGACCCAGAGTATGAAGATGAGAACCTGTACATCTGCCACATTGACCCCGCGCCCTTCCAGCTAGTGGAGAGGACCTCGCTACTCAAGGTAACACAAATTTATCTTTACTAACTTTTTTGGAGTTTACAATCAAGTTTTTTCTGGTTATATATACAACAGTGTAACACAATATACGCAAGTCCCGAATAGTTTGTTCAGAATTGACTACTGAATCGATTTGAGTAACTTTGAATATAGGTATTTTTTTTCAAAAATTAAATCTTGTCATAAGGCAAGAAGATACAATTTTAACTGGATAAAATATTGCTAGAGTCAACACGATTTTCTTCATATTAATAGATAGCTTTAAAAAAATAGTTTTGGGGTTTTAACTCAAATCTCTAATAAAGAGGTCTTGCGTTAACTCTGTTACATATTGTAGAGGCCATTGTCCAGAAATTGATTGGGAAAGTCATTGGTCGTAATAAACAACAAGGATACATTGTTTTGGCAATTTTTATCAAAATAATAAACCTATTCCTCAAAACTTTTGCGGGACTGCTGGAGTCATGATTTTTACATACATACATAAAATCACGCTTTGTTTCCGCGAAGAGTTGGACAGAGGTATACCTATAGTACTCCCACATTTCGCCAGTTATGTATAGTCCCATGTAATAGGGGGCAAGCCTATTGCCATCATCCGGGCACAAAAAAACTCCGGGCTGACAAATTTCAGATGGAAAAACCCAACACTGTCAAAATAAAAAATATCAAAATATTTTATCTATACAGATAAATAAAATTGGAGCGTCTGTTTGTAATATTAAAATAATCGCATTTTACTAAATGCATATGAATTATATATATACGGTATATATACCAAAATAACATTATTTACAATTTCTGTCGGTCTGTTTGATTGTTCCGGCTAATCTCTGAAACGGCTTGACCGATTTTGACGGGACTTTCACTGGCAGATGATAATGGCAGCTGATGTAATAAGGAGTAACTTAGGCTACTTTTATTTTAGACATTTTATTTATTTTTATTAATATACATAAATAAAGTATAACAAAAATAACTTCCGCGCGGACGAAGTCACGGGCACAGCTAGTTTCACATAAACCTGCAAGGGCACTTATGAAACGTCAGAAGCTAGGTGCACGGTTCCAATTTGTCGCTTCCTATGGAGAAGAGCCGGCAAGAAACTCCACGGTTACTCTTTTAAAAATAATTGGGTTTTACAATGTTTTCAAATTACAGTGATAATAGGTATGGGAGGACAGTGCAGGCCTGTCAATAAGTACCAGGTACTTAGAGGAATGAAAATAAAGAATAGAAAATCTTCTATAAATCTACATTCAGTAAGGCGTACAACCTGGAAATCGAACCGAAGACCTCAAGCTGATTTTTATGTTACACTGAATACATCAAATGTCCTTTACTTGCAGGTCCACTCACTGTTCTCGACGTTGGGCGTGAGCAGAGCGTACGTGACCGCTATTGGGCGACTCATAGGAGTCGTGTCCCTCAAGGAGGTAAGTTTACTCAGAAATTAAGCGTTTAAAAATTGTTTTTCTTTTTTCTTTAAACAGAGAATTTATTTGTTGACGTCTTGTTTTTGGGTCCGCATCGTGGAAATGACCTAGTATTCTTTTAATCTAATCTTTGGGCTCATTGCTTATTAAAAAATTGGGTTGAAAATGAAATTTTTAAAGATGCGTAAAGAATTCACTTTTTTCAAGACAGACTGCCAAAATGCATAGTTAAGTGGCTGACCAATGCTTCTGCGCTACTAAAATTCGTGGTACGATTCGCGCAGGCACGATTTATACGATCGAGCCGATACTCGGCCTAGATTTTGATGTTAATGGTTATCAGATTTCCCTCTATAAACGCACCCACGATACAGGAAATATTCCATCATTATCATTTTAGCCCAAAAACACCCATTGCTAAGTATAGGCCTCCCCTTTTTTCCGCCATACTTGTCGGTTCCGTGCGTCCCTCATCCAGGTGTATCCCACGACTTGGACGGTATCCGGCCCTGGCTTCTTTGGCCTATCGCGCACTCCTCGTCTCGTCGTTCTGCGCAACTCCACATGTCCCATACGTCGTAGAATTTTGACCGACGACGGATTTCAGTGTAACGCACTCGGTCTGGTAGAGTTATGTCTAGCATGGCTCATGGACAAATTCGAAGAACAGCAGAACTTGAAAAAAAAACAACAACTAAGTTTTATGTGCCCTCCACAGCTCCGCAAAGCTATAGAAGACGTGAACTCCGGCGCCCTGACCCTGGCCACGCGCCCGGAGCCGCCCGCCACGCCGCTGCCCACCCTCGTCAAGTTGGCCGCCAGCCAGCCTGCGCCACCTTCCGACAGCGAGACTGCCAAGCTCACCACCAGCGCTGTAGGAGACCATTGAACTACGACATCGAAGGCAGAAAATGCGAATGAAGTTATATGAAAATAGGTTTTATTGTAACTGAAGAAGGTTTGAAAACAAATGACGTAAGAAATGTGGGTACAGTCAGCTAATAAATACTTAGAACTTTGTCATGTTATACAAAGCAAATGGTGACGTCGAAATGTGTTTTGTCAGCGAATGGGATGACAAAGCCCAAAAGTGATCAATGTTTTCGAAAGGTATTGGTTGAATGAAACTTGTCATACCTATTGATTTTTATGTAAAATTTATGCCTGGTTTCCGGTATGAAATTCATCGACGTAGCAAATTAAGGAGGTTGCGCTAAAGTTGCTCACGAATTTCAAATTTACTTTCAAAAGGGTTATAATAATATATGAAATTAGAGGCTTGTATTGATGATTTCAAAAATGATTACCATTCTGTAAATGGATACGTGTTACGGTCGCGACTCATATTTTGTTAAACATACAATCTGACACTGGCCAGCAGGCTTAGCATGAAGTTTTCTATTTCTACAAAGAATAGACAGTGCTTTTTCAATACAAAGTGACATTTCTTTTCTCCATTTTCGACATCGCACCGTAAATATCCTTCTACAATCTGTCATTTTGTCTTTCGTTTCTAACGATCTTTGTCTAGATCCTTATAAATGTGGACTATTTGAGAAGAATATTTCTTCCTAAACTGTTAAAATCACAAAATTTCTACTCGACGGCCACGAAATACATACGTTTATCAAACGTAGCTATCTTCTCCTATTGTACATCATTTAATTAATAGTCATGTTTATTCTTCCGTCGGCAAATTGGTGCTCGTGCTAAGCCTGCTGCAAATTGCAAAAAACGTAAAAAAAATTGGACTCCGCGGCCAACCCGGTGGTTCTCCTTTGAACTCATACAAAGTGATCTGATTGCCTGTTGATAATTCAATCAACCAATCACAGCAGTTGACAATTTACTAAGTAATTTTGTTGTTGATTATCGTTGCAGAAGCTACCTTTTCCCATTCAGTAAAACTTTTCTTCTTATTCATAAAATATTACAAAATAAAAATATTTTGTTTGCTGTCTCTTTCCATCAGATATAACAGTAAGAGATGGAAAATATATTTGTGTTTTATGAATAAGGAGTTATTGTTAACTTGTTGTATTAGAAACTTTAATTAGTAGAAAGTTACTATCCTTATTAGAATTTTCTTAAGGTTTCCAGTACCATGTACCTATAAAGACAGAAAAATATTACTATTAAAAGCCAATAGAAAGGCTAGACGGTTGCAAAAACCGACCCCGTGATCTATAATTGGGAAATATTCCCAACGAAAGAACTTAAAATGGGAAAATTCTCATTCAAAAGTTCTTGATGAACTTTCTTTGTAAGTATTATAGTTTAAGTAGCAAATGATTGAGTTGTTGAAGTTCGAACTCAAAGCCATGGAATATTACAGTGAGCGGTCGTAAATATGGCATACTTATTATTGTCTTGTTTTAGAAAAAAAAATACGGTCTTGTAAGTGTTGTTGTCTCTGTCACTCACGAATCGACGCGCGCTTTGAATGTGTATGTAAGCGTAGGAGCTCTCGCTACTGTCTCAGACAATGGTGAAGTTGGCAGCGTGTGTGTGTGTGTTACGTGCTAACGCTACACGTCTGACCGTCTATTTTTAAAGTTTGATGTGTCATGTTTACGCCTGGCCAATGTAAAAAAAAAATCGACGCGCGCTTTGAATGTGTATGTAAGCGTAGGAGCTCTCGCTACTGTCTGAGACAATGGTGAAGTTGGCAGCGTGTGTGTGTGTGTTACGTGCTAACGCTACACGTCTGACCGTCTATTTTTAAAGTTTGATGTGTCATGTTTACGCCTGGCCAATGTAAAAAAAAAATCGACGCGCGCTTTGAATGTGTATGTAAGCGTAGGAGCTCTCGCTACTGTCTGAGACAATGGTGAAGTTGGCAGCGTGTGTGTGTGTGTTACGTGCTAACGCTACACGTCTGACCGTCTATTTTTAAAGTTTGATGTGTCATGTTTACGCCTGGCCAATGTAAAAAAAAAATCGACGCGCGCTTTGAATGTGTATGTAAGCGTAGGAGCTCTCGCTACTGTCTGAGACAATGGTGAAGTTGGCAGCGTGTGTGTGTGTGTTACGTGCTAACGCTACACGTCTGACCGTCTATTTTTAAAGTTTGATGTGTCATGTTTACGCCTGGCCAATGTAGAAAAAAAATACTTTTAGGGTAGTTCGTGTATCAAGTTCCTTATTATCGTGATGTTTGTTTGGTACAGATTCATGAAATCTTACATGTAATGTAACACAAGTAAATTCTCTATTTATTGATTTTACGTTAACATGGCAGGAATATCAACGCGCGACCTGACTGATAGCAAGAATTCAGTACATGGTTCTGGAGCCCCCTTCTTTATTTTGGGTGGGAAATCATCAAATAACTTCTCCCGCTCTGGGTGGAGCAGGATATACTGACTAAAACCCACCCGTGTTCCCTCAGTTGCCTGTGTGCCAGGGGCCGCGGTATCTCTTTCGAACAACCCGCACCCCTTGCGTTGAAATGATGTTTCTTGTTCTGTTTCACTAATCTGTATCCAGTTTATATCACAATTAATATTCTGTGGCTTAGAAACATCTGTGATGCTCGTCCAAAAATTAGAAAATTTCGATGGGAATTTTCCCAGTTCAAGTTCTTCTCACTACTGGGAATATAACCCAATTTAAAGGAATAAATTAATAGAGAAAATTTCTCACTATGCATAATTTAAGACTTGTCATTCGAAGACATAAATCGAAGCGATTATTTTACATTATTACGTAAAATATGAGAAATCGTCACAATTACGTAATTATTTTTTTTTGTTTTGTTGTAAGTTGGTGTATTTTTGATAGATATTTTTGATGTATATGGTGCTTCCGAAATGAGATTTATAGTGTACGATTAAGAAAGTGATTTGATATTTTTTCGTGCGAGTCCCGACAGTGCAGGCGTGTGAGCAATTTTTTTTACTAAACGAGCAATATTTATAATAGTGCGTAATTTATTTGAATGATATTTTAAACGGAATACTGCCAATTCACTTTATTTTTCGTTCCGTTGATCGGTGAAATTGCTCGCATGCACGCATATTGCTCGGCACGCGTTCAAACAGAGCAATAATACTCTAAGTACATTGCTTGAACTTACTGACTTAGATTTTCGATATTTTTGTGTACAGGCCGTTGCACTTTTAATTATATATTCTCTATTATTTTGGAAATACTGTGTATTAAAAAAATAAACTATCTTTTACACAATATAATTGTTTTAGAAAATCTTGACTTCCCTGAATGTCGGGAAATGTGAGAAAAAAAAGAAAATAAATCTTGTTTTCTTTTGTAAATTTATAACGCAACAATGTGGTGTTGCCAGTGAGACTATTTTCGGTATTATTTTGACAACTGTTCACCCTTTGAACAGCTTTATTATATTTTCAACGCAACGCCTGTACATTAGACCAAATTAAATTATCCCAAGGCTTGTGATTGTCCCATCCATTCCAAAAGTGTTGTTTCCTAGCTATTAAGTCATAATTATTAATTATTATTGTAATGTTATTATATCTTTATCCTCTAGGAGTCCTATACATTTGTGTCCAGCAAAACATTTTGTAAACTGGGTTTGTAATTGATGAAAAAAAAATATTATGTTATATAGAATCAAGAAAGAAAATATCAATAGAACGCCCAAATATTGAAATTAGTAGTGGCATGCTATTACCATCATGTCTAGAAATTGAATTGGTGATCGCAGTATCACCAAAGATGGCGTCTTACGAAAATAAGGTTTTTGTGTAACTTAGTCGGTGCTAAGCTGTCATTTTTGTATTAAGAAGTTTACCGAAATCGAAATAAAGTTGGAATTGCAAAAACTGGCTCAGAGCTTATGACTAGAACTACAGTTATATCGGGTTTTGTAATACGACGGCAGTTATCTGTAAAGGCTTGCACCTGATCTGAAGCCCATGTTGCATTGACAAAGTAACGGCAAAAAAGTAGGAGAGGTCTACAACATTTTTGGCTGTAGATTATAAACTGTTGCATCCCTCGTGGGAAATATTATTTGAAGTTAGTTCAAGATTCAAAACTAGAGGCTATTTTAGATATGAAAGATAATTTAGTTTATAATCATCAAATATAAACCCAGACTATTAGTGCCATTTATAAATTGAAAGAGCAAAACGTGCCATAAAATGATTGGCTAAATGATACAGTAAAAATATTAACAAGGCATTCACTATTATGTTATCAAAACAAGAAAAGAAACATGAAAAATCTATTAAAATGACAACAGGTCTAAAGCTACGGATTCCTAAGACTGTAGTGGCCGACACATAGCGTCCGAAACTTACCGTTGAATGACGTTACCGACACGTTATTTATAAAAGTAAGTGGGTGTTTCTTCTTAAGACGGAGACTCATTTGAAATTTTTGTTTGTAACGCGTTACAGTAGCCACAAGCCGAGCCGAGTCGCGCAAGCGCATGTTGCAATAAGTTAATCGTTGCGAGCACAACGTATCTCGTTATACGCTATTTTCCAAAATGAAAATGTATCTTTCCAAAGTAAAGGCACACAAAACCTCTACGTCCGCCGTTCTGAATAAAAATGGAGCGTGCTTGAGTCATGTGCTCGAAGCGAGCGTGCATCACGTCTTATGTATCGCCGATTTGTAACCAAGCTCGCTACGTATGATACATTTTAAACAAACGTTGCAAATCAGCCTCCACCTTTAGAGATTGTTTTTTGATACCGTAACGTCAGGCCCCACTGCTATCATTTTCATGATAGCCGTCACTGGGGCTGCTATGTGGTGGCCACAGGAAACCGTAGCTGAAGGGTCAATTCAAATAGAACGGAAAAATTCTCGAGCCATTTACTGACTCCTTTGAAAATAGGGCCGTATTATCATAGCCTAAAGTGGAAAATTGTATGAATGTGGACACTATCTGCTCGTGTATACTCTCGACTCGGTTGCTAGCGGTTTGAATTACGAGCAGAGAAGGCTCGAGCTTGTTGTATTAACTGACCCTCTGAGCATAGCAAATTATTTTGAGCTAAAATTGTCACAAAAATAAATCTAATCGAATCCTTTACCGATCAATCGATCATTGACATTCTTATCGATTCAATATTTGTATCGATGTTATACAATGTTACATATTTGTGATTATTTATTAACACGTTTCTTAATCATGTTCCATAATAAATGCCTGTGTATAGTTCCCCAATCTAAAATGTTTCTCGTAATTTTGATGTAAAAAATTTAAAAAATGGTTGTAACAAACATATCTTGTACATCCGTCCTAGGAAATTAATAAAAAAAACATACGAAATTAAAAATAATAACCTTTTTCAAAGAGAGACATTATACAGAACTTGCAACTGCTACCGATTGCTTTGAAATGACATTGACGATGATTTAATTTATATTTTATCACTCACATATATTGATGTAATAATCTTGCCTATAACAATTTATGTACTCATCATTCTTTAACATATTTTATTGAGTACATTCAGGGTCCATATTGCAGCTTGAAATGCCATCACATCGTTACGACTTGAGGTCAGTCTGTCAATTTGATACGATGTAATGAAAACTCTCGCCCCATAATTCATGGGACTTAGCATAAGTCTACCTAACTCTTCGGGAAACGGAGGCGTGATGTTATGTTATAACGAATCTGTATTGCTATTCAATGCTTATTCCTAATTATTCTACTATTCAAAAGACATCACACTATCCTAAGTGTACTATCACACAAAAGCAATCGCTAGCAGTTGCAAACTAGTTTGACTCCATTACTTTTGGACATGCTTGTATCCTCAAATTCTGTGATTTTTATAATTATTTAATAATATACAAAAGATCGAGAGTGTTGTCTGGTCACCCTCTTTATTTAATTTATGTTTTATTTCTGTTCGGGTGAAGCAATCTGGTTGGTAAAAAAAAAAACTAGTACCGATCGAGAGTTCCTTAATTTAAAATTCAACTGTTTTGATCACTAAAGTTGTTTCTAACCGACTGATCATAAAATGGTCAATTTCACTATTATGATCGACTATTCTACTATTTGATCCTCAAATTCACCAAAATGCTCCACCGGAACAGAATATGTTATAAAAAGTATTTTTAAAAGTGAAGCGATGGCTTGCACGAATGTTAGACTTAAGAAATAATTTATAGACCAAGCCCGTTCAACGGGCTATAGTTTATAGCCCGTGCCTGTTTGACGGGCTATAGTTTGAAGATGCATTTCTATTGTGATCTGTTGCTATTGTAATTATTAAAAGTGATCCGTGTCGTTAACTAAAATAACTTGTTTTATTAGAAGTGTGTACCTATGTGGTAGGGCTGCGACACAGTCTCATTCAGTGAGATAGTATTTTATCTCACAAGCATCGCCCGCTTTACTTATGGTAACCAAGTGCACAGGCATTCTGTGAATGTGCGCATGACAATGAGTAGTGGCAGCACATTTCACACACACACACTTCAGACTTGGCCATTGTGTCGGACAGTACCGAGAGCTCCTGCACTCACACACACATTCACAGCTTGTGTGTATGCTTGGTCACCACAAGTAAAGCGCGAGCTGCTTTGCGAGATAAAAATACTGTAATAGAAAATACAGTAGCGAAAGTTCCATTTATAGCGCTAATATGATAATTATGTTAGCATCGCTAAATCAACCGAATCAGCGTTCGATATTTGATAAAGTATTGAAAATTGTATTCTTAGTGAATTCTTTATGAGCAGTGGTGGACTTACGAGTAATGGTCGTGAGTTCGAAGCCAGGCTGATACTTTATTTTCGAAACGGTGAAGGAAAACATCGTGAGACACACCAACGACAGCTACCAACCCGTACTCCATCGCGCGGGGGCGGGGCTCTCTCAGGGAGGCAGTCCTCCTAATGTTCACACCGCTGTGGTTGTGAATTCATATGTATTCCTACATGCCGTCTGTTGAGACAGGTCAGCTCAAAGCTGCAATGGCTCTTTCTTCAAAAGGCCTTTCCAGACATTACCCTGCCTTGTTAGACTCACATAAAATTTAAATAATATAATGTTTGGACTTTAAAAGAGACCATGACCTCTGAGTTTGTTTCGGCTTTTCTTCTCAGGGAACAGTCAGCTAGGAAATGCCGGCGCCATCTAGTTTAAAAAAATATTGACCAACAAAATATTGACGTGTAAAAGTGTCTTTTAAGATCTACTTACATAAGTAAAAATTTCATTTCATAACATACACTGTCGCCACTGATTTATATCTACTGAGAAAATGAAAAAAACACGTGTCGGTCAGGAACGAAGTAAGGAACTTCGTTCCTGGCTGGCTGCGGTCCACGGACCACATTCAATCCTCGCACGCACACACTCTAGTATCTAATAGAAACAGCGAAGAGAAAGTCAGATGGAGGGAGCATTACGCTTTTTCGTGACGTGGGTATTTCAACCAATCAACTCACCCCGCAAGTTGCGTTAAAGAACGTCGTTCCCATATTTAGCCAAAGCAAGAAAGAGACGGAAAATAATTCAACTTAACAATCTGACTTGCTTCCATTGTTCTGTTGCTGCAAGTTGAGGACAGGGATATTTAAGGATGAGTTCAGTTGGTAAAGCGCCAAAGCAATTAAGTGCCAGTGAACAAGCTTGGTGACAATCAAACTACAAATTAAAAAATATTATTTTATTATATCTTATTTTATTTTTAATAATTCAATATTTTTTCTCTAAATTGGCCTTAAACTATAATACTTAGACACCGTTGTGACGAAATCAATGAATAACTGGGACACGACAATATTTAAGTACATTTTTATAAAACTTATTTTTACACAATGATAAAACACAGTGCCTTTAGTTCAAGTAAATGGTTAAAGTATTTACACTTAATAAGTTAAATGGTATTTATTTTGGTGACATTTTAGGCCAAAAATACTAATAATTTGCTGACTTTATGACTTTATACTAAACTAATTGTAAGTAGAAGTTTTAAAAAATAATTTCGGTAAAAATTGGTATTTTTGGCCTAATATTGAATTTACTAACTAAACTATAGGAACAAAATCTTTACAGAAATATATCCTTAACTTGAACAACTATTTTACAAAAAAACGTTTGATAATTTATCATACTTAACATTCACATTACAATAAACGTAAATATCTCATTTTATAATAATACAAACTTCAATATACTATTTAATGAATAGCAAAATACACAACTTTTACAGACTCTGAATTTTAAATAGGGAACAACCAGGAAAAATACTCTACATTGAAAAAATAATTTCAATATCGATCATTTTGAGGGTAGGTGAAAAAAGAATTCATCTCACGACGCGAACCCTGTATCACACCACTTCAGCGTAGACTTTATATTAATTAATAAAAAAAAATAGTAATATAGTCAACTTGAGTTAAGTGTGTGAACAAGAAAATCGAAAAGAGGCTGTTCGCAAGTTAGCGCAGAAATGCCAAATAAGTAGTATATTCAAATTCAAATATACAAGACAGCATGGCATGTCATATAAATATAATAAATGCACTGGTTAATATTAAATTAATCTTACAATCACAATGTTAATTACTAAAATCGTAACTGAAGGAGGCAGTGTTAGAAAAGCAGAACCGTTCAATATATAAGAAATCAGAATTCGTGAGATTAACCATTTGAACTCAGTTGATATGAAAGAAATAAGGCTTTATCGGTTCAGGTAGAAAACACAATAGCTTGCTTGCTTTGGTGTACAAAAAGAGATTATTTAACCAACATTATATAGATATTCGCAAACACTTAAAAAAGCAGAATTTAAAACACCAGCCATTTCTTCTGAGTCATCTGCATTATTTTAATACTATGCTTCCTCATTTGTCACCATCTCCTTCAATTACTAACATTTATACGATATCACATTTTGCTTATAAAGACCACAATACACAAAAATGCTCATCTAATATGTATCACTCACACAAACACGCACAAATAATTACTGTTATATACAATTAATCATAAACGCTAATTATTGTCTTTCTAACAGCACAACCGTGAAAAACTGGGCCAAGTATAGGCCCTAGCGCATCCAAGGATTCTTCTTAGAAAAATAACTGCCTCTATGCAAATTGTACTTACTTTCGTTCGAAGTTCTTATGTGACTGATGTTCTCTTTACCTTGGATGCGCCAGTAGCCATGTTTTTGCTTAAATTCCTGATGAAAACAGTGCTTACTTTAGTCAAATCTTCAACTTAAAACCGAACAACCAAAATGGTTTGATTCTGGATACATTTCTTGTATTTAGTCCCACCAAGTTGATTTCATACCGCATTTTGTCCAATCACAAGCTAGCATGTCTAGCTAGATTCTGTCCTCTCACATACACCCACAAGACTCTACCACCATATTAGGTAGAGTCTTTTGCGTCACCGTATTCGTAGAGTCCATGTAGAGCAGCTGTAGAGAGCTGAACGTAGTTGGAGCACAGCAAGGCTTGAACTCTGCCTTTCTTTCTGATACCGTGTAGAAGTATTTCTGTAAACGATAAGGAACGGTTAGTCATTTGAAAAATGTATTAAATAATTCACGAAATTATTAGAACTGAATAGTAATGACGGATTTAATTTTAAGAGGTCCTAAATAATAATATATTTAAAAAAAAATATGAAGAATCAAGGCAATCAATCAATGTATGAAGATGTGTGCTAATATCACAGGAAATCTATGTGCTGAACTAGAAACTGGTTAATAAAGGATTTGCTCCTATGAAAAGAGTGTTTAAATCTTTCAAATAAACAAACATACATACAAATCAAATAGTAATACTCACTCTAATAAAATTATGATGGTAACTATCAGTATTCGTCAACGCAGATATGGGCGCACAGGAACCCTTGCAGAAGTAAGCATGGTAGCCCGCAGGCCTGATGATCCAGTCGTCCCAGCCCAAGTCTTTGAAGCTGACGTATAGGGGCTCGCGGCAGCACTCGCTGGTGGTTGCTCCGCATTCTAGGGCTCTGCCCCTGCGACGCTTGCCTGCGTACTTGGTGTAGAGGACCAGGAATGGTCGGTGTTTTTCGTGGAAGGACAGAGGCGCGCGGCGTAGCTGTGGGAGGAAGATTTGAGATTAGTTTTGTTTCATTTTTTTTTTTTTTCATTTATAGGTCTGTGCTCAGCTCCTAACCAATAAGATAATGAAGCTTTTCTGGAGTCGATTTCGTTGGTTGTGTTTGAAATTTAGACACAGACTTCCGCAATTAGCATCTAAAATCCTACGCCAAATTTCCATTCACAAATGCCTTCATTTTAGACATGTTTGTAAATAACTAAGACTAAAATTTTAATAGTAAATTTTCTCATCTACAAAAAGAAAACTCACAAACTTTTGCTAGATGTCTATCTACCCGTTTAAAAGTGATTAATTTTCTTCATAATCAAGACCCTATCCAAAGACACAAGATTAGATTCTTACCTGGCAAGTTCTACACGCCACATGCAACGTATGCAACCTCTCCATTCCCTCCAGCCACACTCGGACAGCCCAAGCGAGCTCGACCCGCACCCAGCCCTCGCCTATGTCCGTCTCTTTAATGGCGATCGGCTTGGTCTTCTTGAATTGTTGCTGGCTGTCCCAGTGAGCCGCTTCTGATATCACGAACGTTTGGTTGTATTCGTCTAATGGGTCGCGTTCCTGAAAAAAAGTAGTTTGGTTAGACATCACTTTAATAACACAGTAGTAAGGGAATAGCCTTTTTAACGTAGTTTGAAATTAAACTAAATGCAGATATGTCTGTTTAACATTCTTTCTAAAGACAATTTATATTTCGATTTCTCTCATAGAATCGTTGTAGAGATATTATAGTTGCTTGATCTCAGCTTCATAGTCTTACGAATTTCGGTCTTAGCGTCTGTTTTAGCATGCAGTATAAATCCAAATTAACTTTTCTGACAGATACTCTCATATTTCCTCCACCTTTTTTAATGTGGTGGATGGTCCCTAATATGGTACCTATTGCCTATTAAGGCATTCTAAAACAAACCGTAAAAGTCCTAAAGGTTATTGATAAATAAATGTTAATATATACCTTATAGAACCATAACTCGACCACGCTGACTTCTTCGGGCTCCACATCTGGTGGTAGCTCGAACTGGAGGCACTTAAATGGATATCGTCCTGACGTTAGGCATTCACCTGGAAAGAAGAGAGGACTAAGTTAGACTAATAACGTAAATAATATATATGCTGAAATGTATAAATAAGTAGGTATCACTGTTACGATAGACGAAGAACGAACACTTTAGTGTTGTTTTAAAATGGAAGATGCCTATAAAAATGCTGTTTTAGATTAGGAGAATTTGACACAAATAATTATAGAGAGCTTAAGATATAAGGATCTAAGAATGAACAATAATGTTAAAACAAAAGCCCAAATATTTACTTGAGGCATTCGTGCTACGATGCCTACACCAAGTGATTAATTATAAAAGATTTAAGTATGAACAAAATTGAGATTTAATTAATTTAGCAGAAACTTAAATCTGAAGGATAATTAGCGGAAAATCAATGAGGCAGTGTCTACACCTAGATGTTATTTGACAATTTCAATTACACGCGGAGTAGATTAGAGAGTAATTACGTCCGTATCTGAATGTTCAATTAAAAATATTAACAAGGTAGATTTTTGTTTCAATCATAAGGTAGGTAATCAATTTAAAGATTAAAATAATATTGGTTTATTCTTATACTTATTTCTCGACTGCATTGAAGTTTAAAAATTGCAATATCGTAAGACTGAAAAGTGAGATCTCAGTTCCGATTTGGTATTTGAAGAAGAATCAGTAGGGAACTTATGAATATGTAATTAAACTTATTATCAGGACTTTAACTTTTTATTAGTTTTATCTATTTATACTCAAATGGGCACAAAGTACAACCGTCTTATCAACAATAACATCCGTGTATACCCAGGAGGTCAAATTTTTTTTCCACCATATTCAAAATTCTCCATAATTAAATTACCTGTCGTCGTTCAAATCTAAAGTTAATAATTATCTCAGAACTCACGATAGGTACCTAGATAAAATACACGGTCTACATGACCTATGTTAATTGGACCAAGGAGCGACCCTTGGGGCATTCCAACCGATAACAAACCAACATGTGTAGGTATTTAATCGTTTTTACCACGACACTCTTTAAATAATCACAAGAAAAATATTATTTAGTCATTTTGAAAACAAACGTAGTGTATTATTACGATAATTGGTCACATTTTGGTGATTGATTCAATCATTGGCTTTGCCCGGAATTTGTTTATGTTGATTAGATATACGTGACTGAGAACAGCTGGAATAATAAAAAAAAAATAGGAATATCGGATTTGGTAAAATAATATAGACGTTCAAAGATTGCAAAAGTAAATATTAATCATTCATTATACAAATGCTGCAGTATCTATCTACAGACATCGCAAGTCTCAATGTATACGTTTTCTTTGAAGAGCACGATTAATTATTGCTCTTGATTGACATATTATAACGTACCCAATGACTCTAATTAGCTAATTGCAATAACAACACGTTAACTTGCATGAACATATAACAACTGACCAAAACTTAGGATTTCAATATACCCAGTGGATCATTGGAGAACGATAGTATAACGGTAACTAGTCAAAAAGAACACTTACTAAATATCATAAACTAAATTGGAATCCATTCAATAACATAGCAGGTGAGGGAAAAGGTAGACAGAAATCAGGATTAGATCCTCCTCATAATTAAGATGAAGACAATGATGATTTAGATATTAATTATCATCACTTTCATTAAGAATTCCAAAGTTCACACACAGTAAGATAATTACGATGTATCTTTTGATATGGTCCGCATCCGGTAAGGTGTAGATAAGGATGACTACTGAAGTGTGTACAATTAATATAATCAATATACTTATACGGACACAAGATGATATTTCAGAGATGTACAACAGCACAGGGATCAATAAAGAAGGTACCTATTTGTTTGTCTTGTGAATCCCATTATCCTATTATATAATATAAATGTGAAAATTTATACGTTTGGATGTTTGTTAGTCAATCACGCAAAAACGGCTGAATGGATGTAGATGAAATTTGCCACACAGATAGTTTATAACCTGGATTAACACATAGGATACTTTTTATCCTCGTAGTATGTTCCAGTGGGATAAATTTTGACCCCCACATGGGCAAAAGTAATAAATAAAGAAGTGTTTGATCCATAACCTGACTTTTTTGTGTTTGAAGTGACAGCAGCGATTATTAATTGATCGATGATAGATTTCCTTCCTTTAAAGGTAAAAGAGGCTTAGTCATGTTTTGTCAAAAAATTGCTATGACTCCCAGGAAAGGCTGGTAATGGAACGCCTATAATTTAAAAACCTACGGTAGGTACACAAGGCTACACATCAAGCTATACATTTCTAGTTTACGCTGATCTCACACTGCACCGAAATCCTATACAATGCGAGATCAGCTTAAACTGGAAAAGTATAGCTTGATGTGTAGCCGTGCGTACCTGTCCAACTACTCAATAATTACGTACTGACATAGGTGCTGCAAAAGAATATTTAAACGACTCAGCTCTGGTTGCTGGCTCAAGTTCAATTAGAAACGGAATCCCATAGTTAAATTAAGTATACACTCTCTGGTTGCGTGGCTGTTATTAATATAATAATATCAGGTGCATGATTTGCATGAAGCGTCCATGATTGATGTAAAGGCATAATATTACGAACTGCGTAATCATGTAACTCATAATACATTGGATAGGAATTTCTCTTTGAAACAAGCCTTCATTAAATCTACCTAGCGTTTTTCCAAGTGTGTGGTAGGCTTCTAGTCTAACCAGATACAGCTCATCATTTGAGTCAAAAGACGTCCATTACTGGATCTAGGCCTCCCAAAAACACAGGCACTTCGACCGGTTCTGTGCCAAATTTGTTGGGGGGGTTTGCCGTAATCGCCACGCTTGGCAGGCGGGTTGGCGACCGCAGTATGATGGAAAAAGGAATAGAGAACGCTGCTGCCCTTTCTCTAGTAAGTCCCTCAGTCGCCTTTTACGATACCCACGGGGAGAAAGGGGATGGTGGTATTGTTTACGTCCGGCACCACACGGATCACTGGATACAGCTAAATACTACTATTTACATGGAGCATCTGCCTATCTGACCTCCATTACCCTCCACTACACTAGTAACAGGGTAATACGGTATCCTTTGGTTAGGCTGGTTTGTCAAACTTTCGATCCGTGGATGAGTGACTAGGATTATACACCGTGAAATTTTAATGGTTGTTTTCCCGCGGCAGAACAATTTGCCATAAGGAGTACTTTCGAAGCATAGAGTAAAAGTAAAAAAAAAATAAGACGTTTTAATTTAAAAAAATTAAAAAAGAAATCATCAACTCGATAAAACACTACTCAATAGTAACCCTAGAGGTAGCTTGTAGGTACTACTAGAATCGCACGCACCTCCGACAAAGGGAACAGCGATGCATAAATGTTCAAAGCAAAATAAACTCTTGCACGTGGTGATTTTTCACAATGGTTAAACTGCTATTTTTTGTTTCTAATATTTTATTTGTTTATAAAACGGCTGCATTACCAACGACAAAACCATTTCGCTGCGGGAAAACAACCATTAAAATTTCACGGTGTATACTGAGACCGCACCGTGCCTCGCAAAACACGCTAGGCCATTGGTCCCGGCTGTCATTTGTGGATCTTTGATAGTCTTTAAGGGTCGTCAGAAGCCTGAAAGTCTGACAACCAGTCTTACCAAAGGGTATAGGAACTAAGTTGTGGAGGTCAGATAGGCGGTCGCTCCATGTAAAATACTGGTATTCAGCTGCATCCGGTTAGACTGGAAGCTGACCGCAGAAATATTTGGGAAAAGGTTAGGCAAATGTTGGTACGACGTGTAACAGAAACCTAATAAACGAATGATCTTTAAACTTCCTTGTTGACAAAACCCAAACTTTTAGGTAAATGATAAAATTATACAGTCCTATAGTAAATATTGTTCTCGATTTGAGAAACTCAGTTGCCACATGATATAGTTAAAGTACCTATAATTAATTAAGATAATTAATGTATTTACTTAGAAGCAATTGTTTATCAATAAGTTTTTTTTTTCTGCAAGAGGTAAACAATATTAATTGGTATCTAGTAATATGAAGAGTTTTCTTATTACAATAACAGATTTATTTAAATTGTAGGTGTAGTTTTAAAACATTGCAATTTTTTTTTAGTTTTGTTTTACAACTTTACCTCCACCCTCACCAGTTTTAGCCAGGTTTAGTATTAAAATTGTTGTACTTTTACTATTTAATTAGGAAGTTAAAGTATAAAATCTCGTACAGTTTCTATGCTGTACCTACTTGATTTTACTTATAGTGGGCATGTTATAATCGTGTTAATTATTATAATAAATAACAGTTGTCTCTTTAATTAGCTTAATTGGCTCGAAGATGCTTTAATTAAACAAATAAACAAACAGTTCAAAATCACGCAGTTGTTAACTTTGTACCATATAGATATATGTGCATTATCATCCTATAAAGTTCCCACTGCCGGGACACAAGCCTCCTCTCTATGATAGGGAGTGGGCCGTAATCCACAACGCGGACCCGGTGCGGGTTGGTTGGAGTCACAAGTCTACGAGCTTTTGGTTCTAAGACATGCCCTATCAATCAGGGTTTTTGTGAAATCAGAGACAGCATCTTCTGTGGAAATTCCTGACCGAAATCCGTATTGATTTTGAGCAATTTATTTATTTTTACACAGATATTTTGTCAGATTTGTGTTGAGGATACGTTCCAGTATTTTAGATAAGGAGCTAAGGACTGAAATTGGCCGATAATTGGAAATGTCATCCTTGGCTTTGCCTTTGTACACTGGGTGAACAATCGCACGCATTTCCTCATAATGTTTTACTTCACCGTTTTTGAGCAGCGGTGATGAAGTTTAATACACAAAGTGAAGGGCCTTACTGAGTTCGCTCTCGCAGCCCAGTCACCGAAGAAAGGAGTCCTTTGTCCCAACTGTGGGAATGACACATCGGCTTTACACATTTCATTTCTACAACAAACCGATCATTTTTCATAGTCACAGTCGTTCTTGTAACTAACACCTATCTACATAACACATAAGTGAGCGGTTATATACACCAAGAGGTCATGTTTATCTTGGTGACACCCGCGCCACGCGTGATCATCCACTTAAAGAATAGGTGCTTATTAGATAAAACGGGATATTTTAAGATTATTGTGTGTAGTATTAGTTCTTTACAGTAGTAGGAATTTATATTTTACTTAATAATAATAATTATATAGAGAAGAATATTAATAAGAAGAGAAGAATTTTTGTATTTTTGTAATAAACTTAAAAACTACTGGGCCGATTCCAAAAATTCTTTTACCGTTAGAAAGCTACATTATCACTGAGTAACATAGGCCATATTTTATCCCCGTATTCTTACGGGAACGGAAACTACGTGGGTGAAACTGCGGAGCGCTGCTAGTACTATTATAAGCAGCGTATTAACATCCACGTATGTTCATCATCTGAGGTACATAGATATAGGCGTTTCCAATAGCACGTCATTCAGCTCGATTCTAGGTAGCTCTGACCCAGGTGCTCCCAGCCACCCTGTGCAAAATCGTCGCTCCACCTAGCCAGAGGGCGTCCTACCTTGCCACGCAAGATGAAGTGCCAATGGGCGGGCCGTATTAGCCGTAGAACCGATGACCGTTGGGGTAGACATGTTTTGTAATTAAACACAATAGGTGAAAGCATTTGTTGTATCACTACATAGTATAAAACAAAGTCGCTTTCTCTGTCCCTATATCCCTATGTATGCTTAAATCTTTAAAACCACGCAACGGATTTTGATGCGGATTTTTTAATAGATAGAGTGATTCAAGAAGAAGGTTTATATGTATAATACACCGACCTCCACGCGGGCGAAGCCGCTGGCAAAAGCTAGTGACAAATAAAGTGAAGATATCATTCACTTTATCATATAATATCTAGCAGTTCTCCTACACGTAGTTAGTACTTAGCAGCAGAGAAATGCACCTATATCTAAAATAGCTGTAGTACTTTCCCGGACAAGCACTTTATCATAGTTTAAGAATACTACGTATAAACAAGTAGTTATTTTGTTACTTTGAAATTTTTATGTATGTACATATGTATTTAATTTCGTACCAACTATATACATCAAGAATTCATAACAAGATGTAAATATTTCGGGACATTCAACTTGCCCGTTTTTTGTATAGATTTTGTAGCGCTTGCTACGATTGCTACGATAATTCCGGCTACGGTATACGAGCGCTACGAAAAAGTATGATAATTTTGGGCTCATTTACGTGATCATTTTTCATTCGGTTTGTGTGGGAATTGTTCCTAAATAAGTATTTTGGCTAATTAGATTATTGTATGTTTGTTTATCCCCTCGTGTTTTATTTTTATTCATCATTAATTAAAAGGAGGATAGAAATCCTTCCTTTTAATAACGTTGGTGAGTAGCTTTTAACCAGCTTCATTAAAAGTTACTAGTCGCTCCGTGGTCGAAATTCGACCGAATTATTTGAAAACACATTAGCTTTCTGCTCTTCTTCACTGGATATAAACTTTAACTGTGCAAATTTTATATTCCTACGGCCGCGTAATTTTCGTAAAAAGAGGTAAAAAGTTTTTGTTTCACGTAATCATTTAGATGGAAACAAAAGAGCTTCTAATTATAACCCCGATGAATGGCCTCTCTATTAGAGGGTTTATCAAGTGTCTCCGTGAACACGCCTCGTGATATCTCTCAAATTAAATTAGTTTAATTACTGCAGTTCAGGGGTCAAACTAACAGTTTTTTATTACCTCTCCCGCTCCACTAAGATATAATTAATTAAAATTCAGTTCCGTGTCACATTTTGTTTTAATTAGTGGAATATTACTGAGCTTTCCGTTAACTTTCAAAAGTTATTTTATCTTTTCATTGTTACTTTTTAAACGTTATTCCTTGTTACAAAATGAGATACTGTTAAGTCGTTAACTTTATGTGTGGTGGCAAAAAAATCAGTTTGAACACAAAATCACACATTAATTTGTTCACATATTACTTGAGGATATGTTCTATTACTAAAAAAATAATCTTAAATTTACTGACGGAAAACGAACAATCTAAACCGCAGGGTCTAAAACCTTGAATTATCCCACACGGATTTTCTATATTTCTAACGAAAGTAAGGATTTTCAAAGGATTTTTCAAACCCCCATGGCGATGAAAATTCGTAATTTTGATCAATGGTAAATCCCACCGGGCACATTGCTTTCCTCCTATAATTTCTCAAAGTAATGCTCAAAAAGGTTCAGAAGTAGACGTTGTATAGTTGCTATTAATTACCTAGAAACTTCACTCATTCGTCTATTTTCTCTCAGAACACTATCTTATCACGAAAGTAGGAAGAGCCACATGTGACTAATTACTTCAGGTCACAGTACATGGGCAATTAGCAAACTATGACTAATACTTGATATTATTCCACCAAATTCAGTTTATTTACTGCGTTATAAATTATTATATAGGATTGCCATAAAGTAAAGATAGAGAACTGGGTTTTGCACAGAAGTTACTTATCATCACGGCTGTTTCCCCATAGGGATGGGCAGAGGTATACAACCTGTCGTGCACTCTTTGCTAGTCCCTTTGTAAGCCCCAAGTAATAGGGAGCGAGCATCTACAAAAACATATTCGTTTGGTTTAAATTATCAAAATGTTTTGTTATGTTATTTATTACTAGAGGAGCGACAAATTGGAACCGTGCACCTAGATTCTGACGTTTCATAAGCCCTTGCAGGTTTATGTGAAATAAAATATTTTGATTTTGAGAGATGACCCGACAATGATAATATTGGTCGGCTAATCTGTAGGTAAATACATCTCTAGTTATTATAACCAGTCTTAAACTAGTCACTAAACTATATTCACCTAGTCCTAATGGTACTTAGACTTTAAAATGTCTAGGAACACTCGCCCTCTATACAGAAGTAAATGTAAATGGTAAAATTAAACAGGCGTTATGTTATGTTATAATTAAAACAAATAAAGTCTGAAAACTTTTAGACTTAAAATAAAACTTAACAATTGTCAATTTCGTAAGCTAAATTAAATAATAACTAACTGGATTGTTTTAAGCTGAGTAGGTAACTTATGTCAAGTTTATCAAACTTACTTTTAATCTTTGTCATTTCATTGTAGTTACACGAATAACTGCGTCTCAATAGTTAACGATAATCACAAAATGCTAACAAACTGCCTCTTTTACTACAAAATAGTAAATATTTGTAATGTATCGCCGATATATGGGTCAGGATCGAGCATTATCTTCGAAGATAATGAAGTTTTCACATGTTTTGTTTCCCGAGTAGGCATAATAAAATAAAACCTATAGCTTTATTATTTTTGATAATTCATGCTGATACATACCTACAACTTAACGTCGTAGTACTTACTATAGGTATACCTTGCCCAACTCATCGAAAAGTAAAGGCGAGATGAAAACTGTAATATGTTTTTTTCTGATGATCTTTTATGTAAAGAAAATGAGAGATTAGAGGATACTTGGTTCCCTTTGATTTAAACGTGGCGGCCATGACTTCCAATTGATCTTTTTAGGACACTAGTTTGTGTCAGTCTCATACTATTTGTGATTGTTTAAAGTGTAACATGAACATTTAGGATACGTTTAATCATGAATGGAGGCGTGAAATATGTCCGAATGACGTGGTTCAAACGTAACTGCTGCTCGTGACGTGCCAACTGATATTAAATCATTTGCGGACGTCATAACAGATTAACTAATTATGATAATTAGCATTCCAACACAATTGTGCTATTTATAACTCGTGCGTGAAAATGTATTATTAGAATTGTATAATAATAATTACTGACTCATAAGGAATAGTGTCGTCATTGACCGAGAAACAACGGTAGCTTAAATAATGATGATAAATATGGTTTCCTTAGAAGGTGTAGTGGTGCACACCTTGCTTGTCCTGCCCTGGTGAGTGTGAGACGGTAGCTACACCCCCATGTTCACTCCCTCCTTCATTCTCCACCAGCTTGTCTAATAGGGTGTCTTAGAGTGACTGAAGGAGACGACGAAGACCTTTTGAATATCTGTGACTATGGTGTCGAAGTTTGTACCTTATTACCAGCGTATAGTATTCCCACTGCTGGGACAAGTTCTCTGTGTAAGGGAGTGTGCTGTAATCTAACACGCGGTCACAGTGTGGGTTGGTCGAGGTCATGTGTCTTTGAATTTTTCGGTTCTAGCCTCTAGGGCATGCCGGTTTCCGCACGATGTTTACCTTCACCGTTTTAAGAGCAGTGATGAAGAAATAATTTACACAAAGCAAATCACCCACCGTCTGGGTTCGAACTTACGACCTTACATCTCACTGGGCCACCACCAGGCGCGGTCCCAGCCAAAGACTTTGGGAGGGGTCCCAGACAAAATTACCTACATAGTAGAAAGAAAATTTATTATATTTTCGAAACTATTTTAAGCTTTACGTTAACAGCTTTGGGGGGTCATGATCCCTAGGACCGCCCCCCTCGGACCGCGTCTGGTCACCACTGCTCTCAGTGACCCTCGCGTCTCGAAGTTTGTACCTACCAGACGAAATGGCGGCCAAAACTAGTATTTCATACGGGTTTTTCCGTTTTAGGAACCTACGTGGTTCTTCAACTTGAAAATTGCCGTTAACAAAAATGGGCAGCGGTTCTTTTTGGATACCTTTATCGCTGTATACACTTATTATCTATTAGTCCCGTATGCCTGTTACCAAAGCTTAAAATACATTAAATATGTACTTCGAAATACAATTGTAAAATTATCACAAACAAAAAATCTCGTTATTTTATACTATTTGTATTTTTGCAAAATTATCGTTAGGCCTATTCCCCCGAAACAGCGGATCAGGCAAAATATTTTTATTCCATAGACCGTAATAAAATTTAAATGTCATTCTCTATACTATGTTAATTCAACTAGACTGTTTAGAATATATTAAAATTTAATGTTTTAATTTTGAGTTCATCAGAAAAAACCTATTATTCAATAACTCACTTGCTTTACTATTATGACATAGTCAAAACGACCCAATCAAAGTCCACAATGCACTTTTAGCGAAGTTTGCAAAAACTATTAAAGACAACCTTAGCACAGTAGCATGCTACCATGCCGTGTAACGCTCGGTCCAAAATTCGATTCCTGCCCCAACACAGTTCACCTACATAGAATAAATTGCTAGGTAACTGTATGTGATTATTACATCATCCTTTTCAGAACTGTGGTTATTACAATGACTTAATTATACTGTTAATTCGTTACCTATAAAAAGTTACACTGATTACTTTATTTTAAAGTCACTCATTTACCCTTAAAAATGATTAATCTTTCTGTAAAAGATTAATCAGTTTTATAGTAAAGAAGTGACTTTCCATTTTAAAAAGTATATTTGGTGACTGTGTATATTTAACGTTGATATTTTTGAGATTTGTAGGAATGTCCTGATTTTTTAATTAACAGTAGAGCCATTAAAAAAATTGCCTGGGGCTATACGAGTAATATAAGGGTATGCGACACTGATTAGTAGCATTTCTTAAGAGACTTGTAATAGTCGTTTTTTTCGCTTCAATCAGAAATTATTAGAGTTTTCTCTGCAATAAGCTTGATTAAGTAGGATGAATTTAGGCAACTTTTCCTATCAAATAAGATCTTGATAAATAGATCATGCCTGATTGAAATTTCTCACATTTTCAAAAAAAAATAGCTGATCTAATAGCCTCTGTGCATATTAGCTATTTCAGGCCACAACCATTCCTAATCATACTGGTACTGAAGTTATATTCGCAACCAGCGTGCGTGTATGACCAGCTGTACGAACGAAACCGAGGCAAAAGGAGTACGTTAGGATCGTAGCAGGTGACGTTCTGTGGGAAGAAGCGGTGAGTTCATGTACGTATAATTAATATCATAATATTGAAGTAGTTATATAAAACTTACCTTCAGTAGGGAAAATAATCTTCTGTTCAGTCCTGCCATAATAGTCGTCGAATTCCGGTGGCTTGTTAGTGCCCTCGCTGAGGGTCTGACCCTGTGCCACCGGCATCGGCAGGCTGTTCACCGGCAAAGCAACTGCCGGCTTCTTATTAAGCCGTAACTTCTTTAGAATCTGCTGCTTCACGAACTCGATCCGCGCCTGAGTCAACTCAGTCACACTCAGGTCCCCATTCGCGCAATTAGCACAACTACCCAACAATTCTCCCTCTAAACTTAAAAAATTACTGACTAGAACGAACACGATCACACTCATTAATTTACCCATCGCGGTAAATTTCTACGTCGTAGACAATTGAAATAGTAGAGGAGATCGAGCCGCATACGTGCGGTGTCTGCGACATGCGGTGCGCTACTGACACGCGTGAAAAATATACGGATTAATATAGATGCGTGCGCGCAGGTTCGCTCGCGCTGGGGGTGTTCCGTGGTCATTTTTTTTTTACGTTTATCGGAGCATTGTTCATGGTTCGCCACCCCGGAGGTCGCGGTGTGGACAATGGACGCGCGTGATACTCCTAGGTATAATAAATCAACGCTTTCACTGGCAGTTATTGTGTTTTCCTTTAGTTTATGATTGTGTGGAGCTTAAGTATCGATGTTTTGTTGTTTGTGTCGCTGTCTCTGTTTAATAATGTCCTGGGGGACAAAGTCTCGCCTCGTTAGAGTTTCATTTGTGTGGTATCTGGTATGAGCGGTAGCGTTTTATTTTTCCTACTTCTTTTGAGAGCAATAACAACATCTTTACATACCAAGACCCCTCCGGGCCACGGAAAGCACGCTAAGCCGTTGGTCCCGGCTGTCACTTGTGGATCTTTGACAGTCGTTACAGGTTGTCAGAAGCCCGAAAGTCGGACAACCAAGATTGGTTGTCCGACTTTCGGGCTTCCGACAACCCGCTACCCCTTGGTAAGATTACCAAGGGGTAGCGTATTACCCAGTAACTGAGTTGTGGAGGTCAGATAGGCAGTCGCTCCATGTAAAATACTGGTATTCGGCTGCATCCGGTTAGACTGGAAGCCGACATTAACATAGAAAAAGGCTGGGCAGATGATGATCTTTTAAGAGTAATGACCTCAAGATGTTACCGACAGCGTTTGTGGGCAAAACCAATCAGTAGTTTCGGTTCAAAGTTCAAAACTCAGTCATTTTCAAAATGTGACATAAAAGATAAAATGGTATGCGGATAATTTTAATCTTCTTAGTTCTCACACAAAAGAGATAAGGTAACGTCGGATATATAGTTGAAGTTTAGTAAGAAACCGATGGACGTTTTCGAATAAACTTTAGAAAACATTTATCGGTTTCTTACTTGACGACCCCGGTTGGTTATCTCTTTTGGTGACTGTACTACATGATGTATCTACTCTCTGTATATTGCACATGCCAGGTACAATTGCGACGTATAAAAAGAAAATTGTGGACGTTTTAGCATGGTGGCTTCATCATTATGTTCATTTTGTACACGACCCTGCTTAATAATAGGTTTGATCATAATATATATTATATTATGATCAAAAAATTCAAATATGAAGTCAAGAAATTGTTATACTTAATCTCAATTGAAGTAGATACTTAATTTGAGATTGTTTTTAAGGGAGGACGATGCTCTGTCGATGCCCCTGACATCCCCGGCGGGCATGTGACAGAGTATGTCACACCCAGGGACGCACAAAACTATGGGTGTTTTTCAAGTATCCAAATTGCCACATGCGTACTGAAGCCGCCAGCCTCCAGCTGCCAGCTACCAAAACAATATTTTTTTTTTGTTTTGGTTGCGAGAGATGTCAGCAACAACTGGTGGGGTCCACAAAGGCCGTTGCCTGCCAGGGGTGCGAGTTGTTCGAAAGAGATACCGCCGCCCCTGGCACACAGGCAACTGAGGGAACACGGGTGGGTTTTAGTCAGTAAAAGTCTGACACGCCCTCCCGCTCCACCCAGAGCGGGAGAAGTTATTTGATGATTTCCCAACCAAAAAAAAAAAAAAATTAAAACAATAATAAACAGCTGTTTCATAGAAAAGTATACTACGCGGTCAAAATGTATGGAAATGCATGTTTTTTTTAAATCACCGTAGCAAAATGTCAAGGCAGTGGGGTTTAGAACTATGTACGGAGTGCATGATAACGGTTTGTGCGGCGTCAGGGTGTAATAAAATAAATAAACTGTATGCATAAAATGTTACTACTTATTGTTATATTTGTTCCGTGTGGTGCCGGACGTAAAAGAGTATCACCATCCCATTTCTTCCCGTGGGTGTCGTAGAAGGCGACTAATGGACTTAATAGAGAATGGGCAGCAGCGTTCTCTATGCATTTGACCACCATACTGTGATCGCCAACCCGTCTGCCAAGCGTGGTGATTATGGCAAATCCCCCCCTTTTGGAGGAGGCTTATGTCCAGCAGTGGACGTCTTTCGGCTGATATGATATGATGATTGTTATATTTTAGTGTTCCAGATTACAGCTAAATATGTGTTGTTAGAAAGCAAAGTAGTTTGGTAGATTCTAAACTAAAAAATCCGCCTGGTGGATTAATGCCGACTTTCTCTCACAGAGATGAGGTCTAGGATGTATCCCAGTATGGGGAACATTATAGACAGATTATACCTATAACTAGTAGATTTTTGAGAAGGTTTGTTGCGTAAATTTCTCTGTTTTTTATTTTATTTTATTCGGGAAACTTACAGCTCACATAAACGATGTTATTAAACAATATGAAACTGAAGGCCATTTACAAGTTTCCACTGATAAAAACTTAACTTAAACAATAACCAAAAAGGTCACTAGGTACAAAATAAGTACTTACGACTTAACTTAGGAAATAAATAAAACACGCTTAACTAATACATATTTTTAAAAAAACATACAGAGCAAACAATCACTTTTCCTTAAAGAAGCTTTCCACCAACAGATGTTTAAGCCGAGAGACAACTGATATTGAATACATCCAGATCGACAGTTTATTAAAACTTCTGCTCGCATGGATTAGAGATGAATTCTGCCTGTACGCGGATCTGGAATGAGGGACATGCAACAAGCTAGGCTTGCGAAACATTTTGCAGTGTGTGACTAATCCTAAGCTACCTAACAGTTCAGGGCAATCTACAGTACCATTTGCAATTTTTCTAAAAACTCATAAAACCTGTTTGACAATTTTTTTTTTTCGCTTAATTATCTTTAAAAACGTAAAAATAAGTCAGTCTAAATAAATCAATTTAAAGTCTGGGTATGGTATACCCTGCCACACACCTGATAACTCTTTTCTCACCATATGCTCGCCGGGTTAAGATAATAACAACGGAAAAAACAAAGGCGATGGCAAGCACTATGCCTGAAAAAACAACGCTAAACACAATTAATAAGGACTCAATTCGACTGTCTTCCGAAGATCCTCCTTCCTTATAACCGATTGAGGACTGCCTCGCTTCCTCTTATACCCGACTCCTCATCCGGATAAGGAGGTCAAGCAGTATCTCACAATGTAGTACGCGACCTAAACCGGACTCTACCGGCAAATGGCAACTCTATCTACTCTATGACTATTGTAGAGAGTGCTTATCAGTAACAGTTCCGGAGTAACAGCGTCCGGGGTTGAAGTCTAAATACACCCTCATGGGAGCGACGGTTCACGGTAAAGATAATAGTAATTATGTCCCATACAATGTTGGACTTTGGGGTTAGATGATAGTCACTCCCATGTAAAATATTGTTTCAGTCCTTTAAGACGTCTCCACAATAGTTGGCTAGAAACGGTAGATTTATGATAATGTGATTTATAAAAACTATTGAAGGTGCGAAGAAAGAAGCCGTGGAAATACTGCTGGGTATCCTATGGAGAAGAACGGGCAAGAAACTCCACGGACACTCTTTTAAATCAAAATATTGTTGAAATTGAAATGTCTCCGCAATAACATCAGCTCCCAGTATCTAGCCTTTCAACAGTAATATTACTCTGAAGCAGTAATTTGGATGGTGGAAGCTATGTTTGAACTGATAACTCTTCTTCCATCGCTACGCCTGCTCCTATTTCGAGCAGTTGACTGTGGTAGGCTGATTGTAATCAAGAAAGTTATCAGTCACTTGATTTCAATAGTTCCTCGCGTCCAAAAAAGTTATTTTACTGATAGTTTTATTTTATCTACTGGTCACTCCTCCATCAAGATTTAACTGTGCTAAATTTCATACTCCTCTGTCCGCGTAACTTTTGTAAAAAGGGGTACCTACAAAGTTTTTTACTTCACGTGTTAATACGGATATAGATGCCCGTTGCCTCTCTTGCCCTCATTTCTCCCAAAATATTGAAGATTTAAAAAGATTGAGAAATTTGAAGGAAGCCTTCAGAGTATATGCATTATCACTAAATGAACTGAATCCTATTGTTAACCCGTGAACAGCGTTGTGGGCTGCAATATTGTTTATACATTTTGTGTATTTCTTGTTTCTATGTTTTATATTGTAGCTGTTTGTTGTTCCTTTTGAATTAAAAAAAATGGTAGAAAAAGGAGCGGTAGGTAGGGGGACGGTCAGTGAAAACGCCAAACAAAGGAGGCTTAGCATTTTCATTAGTCGTCCCCCGACTTGACAATGCCTTGATCAAAATATTATGCACAACTTAAAAGCCCAATAATTTTTTTTTTGCTTTTTAGAGTTTCTGTTTGGGTCGGGGTTTTGTAAATTTTTAATTTAACTTTTTACATGATTTGTTTGCCATACATAATACTTATACCAGGTGTATGCCTGTCTCGAATTATTGGTATATATTGGTCAACTTAGCGTTATCGTCGTTTATTTTTTATTAATAATAGTTAGGTTTCGTAATATTGTTAACTAGCTTTTGCCAGCGGCTTCGCCCGCGTGGAGGTCGGTGTATTATACATATAAACCTTCCTCTTGAATCACTCTATCTATTAAAAAACCCGCATCAAAATCCGTTGGTAGTTTTAAAGATTTAAGCATACATAGGGATATAGGGGCAGAGAAAGCGACTTTGTTTTATACTACGTAGTGAAGATTAAATTGCACCAAAAACTCTCGTTTTAGCAAAGCAGTGCCATTTTACAGGAAATTTATAAGTTTTGCTCAAAATCAAATTAAAAAAATATAAATAGATATTTTATTTCTCATAAACTCACTGCCCATGAATGCCCATAATTTATGAAACGTCGGGCGCTAGGTGCACGGTTCAAGTGGTCGCTTCCTATGGAGAAGAGCCGGCAAGAAACTCCACGGTTACTCTTTTAAAAATAATTGGCTTTTACAATGTTTTCGAATTAAAGCTCGTGCAGACTACCGCGACGCGACGGTCGCGTCGCGACACTCGTAGAACAATTTCTATGAAAACTTCATGTAAATTGTTCTACAAGTGTCGCGTCGCGCTGTCGCGTCGCGGCTGTTTGAAAAAGCCTTGACTGTCTTAATAGGTATGGGAGGACAGTATTATACAGGGTGTAACAGAAACCCTATTGCTATCCTTACACTTTAAAGACAACAGCTGGTATAGAATCACTATACATAGTTTCTCAAACCTGAGTTTCAGCTCAAAATAAAATACTCTAAGAATTGATTCCAAATTTTCGGTTTCATATGTTCCTTAAATTCAAATCATAACAAACGTGTCGCCGCACTACGTACGTCAGTAACTTTCCACGTTACTTGCCAATATCACGATAAATCTCTTCCAAGCGATGTGAGTAAATATATCAAATCAAATCAAATCGTTTATTGCAATCCATAATGTACACTTACAGGTGGTAAATACAAAAAATAGAAACAATTATGGACCCTGTCGGGCACAGCAAATTTTTAAATAACTAAAATATATACACCGTGACATTTTAGTCGTCTTACAACGGCAGCCCACTTCATGTATCCAATGACTACTAATCATTTATTTAAAAAAAGAGATATTTTTGAACATATGCATAATTAAAAATATTAAAATATCACTCACTAAGACGCACGACGTAGTTTGAAATAGTCTGTTATGGAAGTGGAATTAATGATGGATTGTAATGGTAGGTAGATAGATATCTTCTACCGCTTAATACGTAAACATTATTAACAGGGAGGGTGTTTCATAACTCTAAACCATTATTTATTTTCTTTGTACCTATTATCTTAATTAATGGTAACGATGTTTTAATCGCGCCTAGAGATATTTTATTATGGATACATTGAGTGGAACACCTTTGTAAGACGACTAAAATGTCACGGTGTTTAGACAGCATAACTAATATACTTCGTCACCTAAGTTTCCTTTTGTTTTTGTATTATATTTGTATAGTTGGTTAGTACTTAGAGTGTATGTAAAATATCTTTGAATTCTTAAAAAATACATTAGGTTTTTAATTGGAAAGCACATACGAATAAGCAAACAAACAATTTAATACCATATTTTGACATCTTACTAACAAGTACCTACTAGGTACCTGTGCGGGTTCGTTACCCTTCAGAAAGCTAAAGTATTTAAGTACCGAAATCAATTATATGTACCTAGATATACTAGCGGTACCTCCTCTATTATTTATTTAGGTAATTAAAGTCCCTGTGGTAGAAATCTGCATTGGTCAGTTAATATAATACGACCTAGCAGTAATGTATGTTTTTTCAAAGTAAATAACACCGCGAATACATATTTTTTCAGTTCATTCAACTTTATCTAGATGTGACTCTACAATTGAACTCCCAGTATTCTTGCATTTGTTGAAAATAAAACAGACACCTTAAGTACTTAGTTAAAAACTGTTAGCTTAATATCTAAATGAGACCTTGTGGCTGAGTATTAAGGCTCGTGCAGACTAGCGCGACGCGAGGGTCGCGTCGCGACACTCTTAGAACAATGTCTATGAAAACTTAATGAAAATTGTTCTACAAGTGCCGCGTCGCGCTGTCGCGTCGCGGCTGTTTGAAGAAGCCTTTAAGAGCTGCACGGTAATTCAGCTCATGAGCGCTATATCTTTACCAACCTACAAAGCAAATCCCTACTTAATATTATAAATGCGAAAGAAACTCGGTCTGTCTGTCACGCTTTCACGCCTAAACCACTAAACCGATCGTCATGAAATTTGGCAGAGATATAGGCTGGGATATGGAGAAGGACATAGGCTACTTTTTCACGCGATAACCGAAATTCACGTGGGCGGAGCGGCGAACAAAAGCTAGTTGAACTATAAATAAATGGTTTAATCTCTTCGGTGTCTAGCAGAGCGTTGAAAATCCAGTGCGTGAGAAAAACCTGTAGCAATCTGTTTACGTCCATGCGACCGTCGAGTAACAAGTATAAAGGACGTAGGCAAAAAGAATGAAGCGCCCGATATATAGGTGTACCCCAGTGACGAAAGCATCATATAACACGATTCCTACCGGCTTCCCTTCGGGGATTCGCATCGGCAACTCTGTCGCTATTAAAAACTGGCACGTCATTAGTAACAACATTCAAACAACAAAACCAAAAATTTTCTAAATTAACGCGGCGCCTAAATGCAATCGGGAACTAAAAATCCATACAACAGCGATCCTGTAATGATGTCACTTTAAGTCACGTCTGACCGTTTGATATGGACCGCTTGCTCTCGGCAAGCCGCTGTATAACGGGTTATGACAGAGACAGATATAGAAAAATACATCACCGAGAATGAGATGGAGGAATATTGCACATTTTATTTAGTTTTCAGCCGTTCAATTTTAATGTATTTAATTCGTTACATTCTTATATTCATTTTAAAATTATGGTAAATGTTCTTTATTGATAATTCAGTAAGTTAAAGCCGACTTCGACTCGGCTTCTCTCTTAGAAAAATTGTCACCTCGCCGCTGGTGTACCACACCACAGAAACTTGCCTTCCCCTTTAGGAAATACTAGCGTTATGATCTGTGTGAACAAAGGCTCTGTACGCTGCAGTACAAGTGTACCTAAGTAAACGTGCATATAGTGGTCAATGACATTATAATCCGGGCTCTAAAAGGAATACTAAACAGCAAATATGTAATTTTACAGTAAAACCACATGTGAAAATCTAAATCAAATATCTTGTACTGAATTGTTAATTTTATAAGTAAACAAGTAATACAACACGAAGGCAGGTAAGTCATTGAAATCAGTTCGGTCAAAGTGGTAATGAAATAATAAAAAAAATCGGAAATATCCTTTTTACACGCTTTATATTAGCTTCACTTGTATGTTTGTTTGTATGTTTGTATTTAACCGACTCCTTTGGACGCTATTTTGACCCACATTAAACGGTCAGATTTCATTTAAACTTTGTAGACTTATCGAGGACCTATGACAATTCAATAATTTAAAAAAAACACGCTTTTGTAGTTAGCAAAACTAAAAAATAGAAAATAAATAATAGTTTAAAAAAAACACGCTTTAAAAAGCAAACTAAAAAGTAGAAAATTATTTAATTCTATTAAAAAGCGTGGGGTGCTTTTTGAGGTATTTTTATAATCAATTAATATCAAGCACCCCACGCTTTTTCGAAATATCATTTTTTCTGAACGGTTTTAGAACTACCTACTAACTAAGTACATTTCATTCTGTTTGCTACCGTGTCTTATTAGTAAGACAAATAGAGGTTACGATATATTTTATTCTTCTCATGTATCGGCAAGCATCCTACCCATTTTTAGGATTCCGTACCTCAAAAGGAAAAAACGGAACCCTTATAGGATCACTCGTGTGTCCAGACGGACACACGAGTGATCCTATAAGGGTTCCGTTTCGTCCGTCCGTCAGTCACAGTCAATTATCTCCGAATCTACTAAACCGATTAAGTTGAAATTTGGTACACATATCAATTTCTGTGAACCAGACGCGGAGGTGTGACGTGAATGGACGAAATCTGAATATTTATATTTATAAGACGGAAATTTTAAAAAAAAATTGCAAACTGCCTCCGAAACTACTGAACCTAAAATTTTGAAAAATACAGAAATTCGTTTTCTACTTATAGATTATGGGAAAACCTATAAGAAGTCCATGATATTAAAATAACATTGTAAATCACTCAATATTGTGCGTACCAACTTACATTTGCAGTTGGAATGTTTGGGAGGACATATTTTTTTAACCTTACTACCCCTTTCCTCATGAACGCGTAGAGGTATGAAATTGAAATTCATAACTTTTACTTATATATAAAAGGTTTGTACGGAACCCTTTTATTATTATGAGCCATCCCGCCATGCCATCTCAGTTTGGGCCTGCCGCGATATCGTTACACACATCTTTTATCAATCCGTAAGTTCTATTTTGTAGTATATTCTGTGATATGTTTAGTTATCGTTACTAAATTATTTTTTCAATGATGTCTACAACTTACCTTAAAGTTGGTTTTTGGAACGCGGGCTCTTTAGGCACAAAACACGATGAGTTTATAGCAGCATTGCTGGGTTTGGACGTTGACATTATGGCCATTAATGAGACATGGCTGCGAACAGGCGAAGAAGGGCGCGCGCCCTCCGTACCTGGATATAGGCTACGGCATATACCGCGCCCATTATCTGTCAAGAAGGGACGTGGCGGTGGTGTTGGTTTTTATATCAAACACGGAATTAACGTTCGGAGCCACTCGTACTCTGCTAGCCCATTGCACACCGCGGTTGAGCAGATGTGGATCACATTCTCTGTTCGCGGGGTTAAGCTTGCAATAGGAACCGCCTACCGCCCGCCCTGGCAAGATGTTGATCTTTTCCTAGACGCTGTATCTGGTTCATTAAACTCCCTAAGTCAATGTGAGTACACGATATTGTTGGGTGATTTTAACATTAACATGCTTAATGACTCGGACTCAAAGACGGACAAATTGGTCTCATTTTTGAACTGCCTAGGTTTTAAACAGTTGGTACAGTCACCCACGCACTTTACTACGCATGGCAACTCTCTGATAGACATCATCTGTACTAATGTTAAACCACGCTCTGTATCAGTTGATGTAATACCGGATCTAGGTGCGCACGCGTTGATTTCCGGTGAATTTAGTTTTAAACGTCCTAAAATCCCGTCGCGAACCATAACCTACCGACCGCTAAAGGACATTATTAAGGATTTTTTCGATCAGGATCTCAAGTTACTTAACTGGAAAGCGTTAACCGAGCTACAAGATGTTAATACCATGGTCAAAAATTTTAACTCGAACATACTTTCTCTATTTGAAATTCATGCACCTTTAAAAACGAGTGTTATTAAGGAGTATTGTTATCCTTGGATTACTGACAATGTTAAATTTATGATGCATTTAAGGAATAAAGCACATGCAGTGTTTTTAAAAAACAAAAAATCTGATTCTAAAAAGTTATATTACAAAGAATTGAAGGCACTCGTTTCTAGGTCTCTATTTTACGAAAAGTCAGCGTACTATAAACACAAAATCAACAGTCAATTAAATGACCCCAGAGCGCTTTGGAAAAATTTAAAGTCTATCTTGCTCCCATCTAAACATAAAGAATTACCTCTGCACTTTAACGACCCTGACAAAATTTGTGACCATTTTCTGAATGTGCCAGGTAATGTTACGGTTAGTAATTCGTTGCTTGCATATTTTGAATCCTCACGAAATAATAGTTCCACGTTTACTTTAAGACCTACAACACGCAAGGAAATCGCGAACATACTGACTACTATTAAATCGAACGCTGAAGGTTGCGATGGCTTTACCATAAATATGATTTTACTGACACTTCCTGTAACTTTGGATGCCGTGACAGCTGTAGTAAATACATCGGTTACATCCTCAACTTTCCCTGAGTTATGGAAAATTGCCAAGGTGCACCCATTGCCGAAATCTCTTAATGCATTGGACATGAAGGATCTTAGACCTATTAGTATACTGCCGGTACTCTCTAAAGTTTTAGAGAAAGTAGTTTGTGCGCAATTGGTTGATTTTTTAGAGACTAATAACATCCTCCCAGATGTTCAATCGGGGTTTAGAAAGGGCCGTAGTACAACCACGGCATTGTTGGATGTTACAGACAATATCCTGTCAGCTCAAGATAATGGGTTGTGCACTCTTTTGGTCTTGCTTGATTTTTCACGCGCTTTTGACTGTATTAACGTTCCTCTATTGTTAACCAAGATGGCTTTTTACGGATTCGACGTGGATACAATAAAATGGTTTGAGAGCTATCTTGGCGATCGTACGCAATTTGTTGAAATACGACGGGCGGACGGCTCAACAGTTGTCTCTAGACAGCGCACAGTAAGAAGGGGGGTTCCACAGGGCTCGATTCTTGGCCCAGTATTGTTTATTTTGTATTGCGCCGATGTCATAAAACATATAAATAAATGCAAATACCACATTTATGCCGATGATACACAAGTTTATATATCATTTAAGCCGGAAGACTATGAACAAGCATTAAATGATCTTAATACCGATCTTGAAAACATAGTGCAATGGTCGAATGCCAACACGCTTGCCTTGAATCCTACAAAAACCAAGTATATGCTTTTTGGAACCGAGAACCAGTTAGGTAAAATTAAACCCTGTGCCGGCTGTGTCACTGTTATGGGGGAGCCTATTGAACGGGTCTACGAAGCACGTAATCTAGGTCTTATCATGGACACGGAACTTCGTTTTCACAAACACGTGTCCGAGTCTATTCGTAATTGCTATTATAGACTTAAGATTTTATACAAAGCCCGTCCCTATCTTAGTGAAGAATTGCGAGTCCTGCTGGTGGAGTCTTTGGTTTTATCAAAGTTAAATTATGCGGACGCAGTGTATGGCCCACGACTGCTGTCAAAAACTGAAAAAAACATCCAAAGACTTCAAAACGCATGTGCACGGTTTTGTTTTAAAGTTCCCTTTAGAGGACATGTTACACCATTCTTAAATGAGCACAACATTTTAAAAATGAAAGCTAGACGTAAACTCCACTTGGCAAGCCTACTCTTTGGTGTTATTAAGTCTCACTCCCCTTCTTATTTATATGAAAGACTGTCGTGGACAAGAAGACACAAAATCGGTGAGGGAAGAAAATGTTCCCAACAACTTTCCATCCCACAGCACAAGTCGGCGGCTTTTAGAGGTAGTTTCCGTTACGCAGCTACCAAATGCTGGAACAATATCCCTCCTCCCATAAAGTTTAGTAAAAGTTGCTCGACTTTCAAATTGAAATTAAAAATATTTCTTCTAAAGCATCAAAAAGTTTACGAAAATGTTAGAGCCGACATATCTGCCATTTAAAATAATTTATTCCTTTTATTACTTTCCGATTTTATTATTTTTCAATTTCAAATCTTATTTAATTTTTATTCGTCAACTGTTATTAAACGAAAACCTCATGAAAATCTGTTTCGTAGTTAAGAAGGACAACGCAGTCAAACGATTTTGTCTTAAAGGTAGGTTCTTTCTATTTATTATTTCATTGTAGATATGCAAATATTGGGTATTTATTCTAGTTTTTCAGTCATCACAACACAACGCCTACTCTCAAACACATGTATGCCACAACATTTTCTTTATTTTATTTTAATTTATTTTTAACTCTATTCATTTATTATTACGGACACACACTTCACTATGTACTTATTATTCGAGCGTATGGTACTCGTGGGTTGCAGCTGAAAATCAGCGTCAGGTGGTGCATACTGTGTAGCCACTTGACATTATGCTGAGCTGAGGCCCTTTTGGCATTAATAACATTGTTGTGTTTTATTTATAGTTTTAAGATTTTATAAGCTGTAATGCCAATAAACGCACTTTTCTTTCTTTCTTTCTTTCTTTCTTTTGGCTAAGCGGGAACCGGTGGGCCGTAAGTTTGGCCCGGTGGTAAAAATATATGCTCACCAGCAATCATGGCCAGGGTGCGATTAAGAAGTAGGTTTATGTTAAACCAATAAATCACCTCGCCAATACTCATAACAAAATATTGGAAATATTAAGTAACCCGACTGCAAAAACAAATGAAAAAGTTCAAAACAAGATAATTTTCCATGCCGCCTCGCCTGGTGGCGGTGGCAATTATTTTAACAGTATGAGTTCATTAAATCTTAGATTAGATGGGAGTCGTATAAAAAGGACAATTTTGACGAAATAAAAATATGCACCAACATCACCTACATTTATACGTATAGCATAAGCTTTGACAATCAAAATAAAATATTTAAATTAAGTTTCAAATGACACAAGACTTAGTTGACATATTTAAACAAATATTAAAATAAAGTGCCAACAACTTAAAAACCGGTTACCACAAATCCGTTGGGGGCATTATCTCCCAACATACATATGTGATAATCTCCTTGGTAAATCACAATTATTAGAAAAAACCGGTTAGATTCAGTAAGAGAGTGATAACCGTTATCTTCTTAATGATGTGTTAGCTATTTAAAAAGTAAGTCAATCACGAGTTTTAAAATCATGTGTGTCATGCCATGCGGGGTAGGCATGCTTTATAATATTGTGTTATATGATTCAGTACTCATGTACTAGAGACTCGTATCGTTTCTTCTCGAAGAAGTCTTGGCGGATCCTCTGTATGGGGAAAGAGGATGAGAATGTCAAACTCCTGCCGACTAAAGTGAGATGAAGCTTTGGGGACATACGTGGAAGGTATTCTACCTGTCTCCTCTTACGCGTATTGGAGATGCGGTTGTGATCGAAGAGCGGAAGTGAAACTCTAACTTTTTCATTCATTGCATTATGTATGTACGTCGTTGCAAACAAATTTCTCCGAAGATATGAAGCGATGGATTAGCGGTATCCTTCAAAATATTCTAATATTTTTTTAATTCACTAACATCTGCCTAGCCTTTTCCCAATCATGTTAAAGTCGGCTTCCACTCCAGAAACAGAAGAATACCTGTATTCTACATGGAGCGCCTGCCTATCTGACCTCCACAGCCCATTCAGTGGGTAAGACGATACCTCTTGGTAAGACTGGGTGTCAGACACTTACGTCTGTCAAATATCTACAAATGACAGCCTGGACCAACGGTTTAACGTGTTTTCCGAGGCACGGAGGGGTATCGATGTGTTATTGATGTTTATCCATCCTCGCACCAACCTCGGCGTACGTAGCTTACCCTTCAATCGACCTGGGCATCTGTTATAATTATAATTTACTACTATTATTAGACGAGACACTCGCAGCTAATTAGCTGATGCAAGAAGGCAAGAAGTGCTTCAAAGACATTTTCCTTGATGAATTTTTCCCATAATATACATAATACAACCCATCATATATCTTGCACAACAATTCCCATAAATTAGAACAACGAATTCACACATCGGTAGGCGTTTCAGAGTTTGTAACCTCTGAGATAGAGGTGTCGCCCCGGAATCGAGATAATTAAACCATTCTACCTAACACTATAATAGCTAATTAGATAATTGGATGAACCTGGCATCTATCAGTAAGAGGTTAAACGCGATAGCAAATTATGGTAGGCTTTTCTGCAGTAGCTTGTGATGAGAACACGAAACGTTAGCCCCGTGTTGAATTTCAACCCAGAATCCCTAACTTCCGTAGCCCTAGCCATTGGCAACTCGTCTAAATTATACGTATATGGAATAGGAGAGAGAAAGTGAGTGTAACGCACTTCCAGATGTTGAACTGCAAGACGTTATCCTTGATCCAGGTCACCACTCTATCTATGTCTCTCTGGAGCTTGTCGCGGTCCTCCAAATTCCTTATCTCCCGCGACAGCTTGAGGTCATCAGCAAATAGCATACATTTGGCGTCTTTAACAACTTCTGGCAAGTCATATAGCATAAAAATGAATTGCAAAGGCCCAATGTTACTGCCCTGACTCACCCCAGACCTGGTAAAAATATGGCTCTGAGTTGTGTCCCGCACATTCTACGTACTGTTGCCTACCACTCAAGTAACTTGCAAAACGCCTTAGCAGATGTGGAGTGAAACCAAAAGCCGCTAACTTTTTAAGCAAAACATCATTATTTTTTATTTGATTTTTGATTTTGAACAAATGATTTGTGATAAAGTTAGACAAGTAACTTTATATTCTGAGTTATCCATGGGGAAAGTACTTAACTGCGTAGCAAAAGAAACCTTGAAAAATAACTATACCTACCTCGGTATGGTATTCTCATTCACTGAGTAGAAAATAGGAACTACATATAACTACATATAAAATGGGATTTAAAAAAAACCGGCTTTAACCTTACGGTATTCATTGTCCCGCTAAGTTATGTAAATAATAAAATCCTGCATCCAATATAGTTATCTCGTTTACACCGTTACCTGTTCCGTACTGTTCTTTGCTATTGGTGACGTTCATCAGGTAGGCACCTGACATACCTGCTATCAGCGTGCCTGTATGACTAGATCTAGGAACGTAAATTATGCAAAAGGATGTAAGGATCGTAGCATAGCAAGTGATGATCTGTAGTTTCCTAACCCTATTGGATGAAGGTTTCAGTTTATGTACCTGTGTATGTGTGTCTGGGTGGTCGAATTTCCAAGTGTCGCCCTTAAAAGGGCAGAGCGCACACAATTTCTAACCGCAAAACTGTGACACTGCAATGGATAAAAGGACACAGTGGATCACGAGGCAACGATGCTGCTGACGAACTGGCCAGGAGGGCATCCAGCGCGTCAGTCTGTGGTCCCGAACCCATCGTGCCCATCCCCTTCAACCAACTACGCAGGTGGCTTTAGGAATACACCCACACACAAGCGAAGAGCTGGTTGACCCAGACACCAGGCTGCAGGCAGTCTAGGGAAGCAATGCCATCCTTGGATGGCAGGCTGAACAGACGTCTGTTACGCCTGGACAGAAAAGATCTGCGTCTGGTGACTGGTACCATCACGGGATTGTAAACAAGCACTTCTACACAATAGGCATAACGGACAGCCCCTTGTGCAGGGCTTGCATGGAGGCTGAGGAAACCGTTGCGCATGTGCTTTTCGAATGCACAGGCGTAGCTCAGATTAGAACAGAAACCCTCGGGGCACCCAAATATTAATGATAAATGATAAATGATAAATGATTTTATTTCTGTAAGTAGGTTTGTACAAACACTTTTACACGTCAATCATATTTTTTTAAACTAGATGAGGTCGGCGTTTCCTATCTGACTACTCTGAGAAGAAAGGCCGAAACAAACTCAGAGGTCACAGTCTCTTTTAAAGTCCAGACATAATCTTGGTCAGATCATGTGAAGACCATTTGGATCGGTGTCTGAAATGGTCTTTTGAAGAAAGAACCACACAGATTGAGTGGACCTGTCCATTCAGTGCACGCATTTGTCAGTAATCATACAGCTCAACTCAGAACTTGAGGAGCTCAACGATTTGACGAACAATACCAAAGACAGGACATTTGGGTAGGCCGCATAAAATACTCAAACTGCCAGATTAATATTAAAACTAGCTGAGAAAGAGATGAAACACAAAACAGAAAACACAAAAACAAACAAAAAATGACCCAAATAGTCCTTACATTCACAATAATTAAAACAAAAATAATATTATACTTCTAAAGTAAATATTCATGTCAAAGTGTATAAAATAATTATCAAATGTCAGAGTATAAGTTTGCAAAAAAAAAAACAACATTTAGTATGTAAAAATTGGAGCAAGACAATCCCAAGCTTTTGTGTCCTCAACATAATCTTTAACAGCATAAAAGGCTTTCAGGCACAACTTACGTTTAATGAATGATTTAAATTTATTGATACTTAGATCTTGAACATGGCTTGGAAGTTTATTATAAAAGCGTATACATTGACATCTGAATGACCCACCTATTTTCTTGAGCCTTGTTGATGGTACAACAAATTTGTGTTTGTTCCTAGTATTTATACTATGGATATCACTGTATTTTTTAAACAATTTAATATTTTTATGGGCATATAAAAGATTTTCAAAAATATACTGTGAAGGCACAGTCATTACATTAATCTCCTTAAATTTATCTCTGAGAGAATGTCTTGGACTTAATTTATAAATTGATCGAACAGCTCTTTTCTGCAAGATAAAGATAGTCTGAATGTCGGCGGCATTTCCCCACAACAGAATACCATACGACATTACACTATGAAAATAGCTAAAGTACACTAAACGGGCTGTCTCTGTATCAGTTAAATTACGAATTTTTCTAACAGCGTAAGCTGCAGAGCTTAGCTTCTTCGACAATTTATCTATATGTGGGCCACACTGAAGTTTGGCATCCAAAGTTAAGCCCAAGAATACAGCGCTATCTTCAGGATTCAATTCTTCGCCCTTTATCAACACACTAGTTTTCACCTGCCTAACGTGAGGTAGCGTAAACTTAAGGCATTTGGTTTTTTTTTCATTAAGAAGTAAATTATTAACATTGAACCAGTGAATGAACCACGGATATTCTCAACAGACCAGGAATTATAGCCAACTTCAGGAGGGAGGTGGGCTGGCTGGAATAACCACCGATGGCCGCCATGGCTCACGCACAATGGTCCACTTAAAGGACTAAGTGCGGAAACCAAACCCATAACATAGAACATAGAACATAGGGCAGAGCGCTGATGTCCGAAATGCAGATACATATTTAATATTTAGTTCAGACACAGATGTTCAATAACTGATGATATAATAAAGTGTATCACTATGCTTATTCACCATAATAATTAAATGTCTGCAAACATTTGAATTTAATGTTTACTGTTTCGTGATGTTAATTACTAGATAAAGCACTAAGAAGTGGTGATGGGCAGGCGTTTTGGGAGACTGTCTTATGTAATTTTGAGGTTCGAAAAGTACTGACACGCAGCCTTGTTTGACTGACTTTAGTAAATTTGATTTTGTATGTATATTTTTTAATAAATAAATTATTCTTATTCTTTTTGTGTTAAATATGATTCATAACTGAAAATATTCAGGAAGCTTACAGTTTTGATAGAAGCACATTTTTTTAACTCCTAAACCAATAAAAATTATGCAATATTTGCTTACAATTCCGCCACACGCACAGCATATAATCTTATGCCAATCAACTAAATGATGCAATATTATCAACCCACTGCGCGAGCCACTCAGTACTAGTTTCGGCACACTTATTTTTCCACTCCACGACAGTTGACCCTTGTGTTACAGCATTATACTGGTTATTTTGCGATAACTTACATCAGACGCCACCTGCGAATAATTCTACTCCAAGATAGTGGCCACAACGGATATAGTGAGAAACGAAGTGCATGAGAGAATTGACATATTTTCGAGCAATTTGAGTGAATTCGCAAGAGTTTTGTTGAATTTTGTTAGTTATATTTAAATATTAACATTCTGTGATAAGTCTGATTTTGTATTTTGGGTTTAGTTTGATAATTATTACATAGGTAGGTATTATATATAATTCTGCAGCCTGACTTCAGTTAATAGAGTTAGTGTTGCTTGGTATTTTTAAAGTTTTGAGTTTTATTATAAGTCGTAAGTTGATTTTGCAATTTATTTGGTGTGTGTTTGGAAACCACTATTGTATTGGGTCATCCTGTAAAGATAGTGTATGTAAGTTTTAAAAATAAATAAATAAATAGTTCACATTTTTTAAGTTGAGTTCTGATAACTGTGAGGCCACCATGTGTAACTCTAAACATAGGCATTTCTTTAATAGCTTCCTGCAGGAGATTTTTGAAATAATAATTATACGTTGCAATGGTTTTGTCGCATTAAAAAATAAAAACAACTCGGCCATCGATAATCGTATGGGTACTGAGAAGCTACCTAAAAGAACTCCTATTTAAAAATATCTCTAAATTGGAGAGAGAAAAAAGGGCCCATGGCTAGTAATAACAGCCGAACGGATCAATCGATTAGCCCTGGTTCTCCTCCGTCCCTCAGAAAGCACGATAAGCTGTTGGTCCCGGCTGTCATTCATGGATCTTTGACAGTCGTTAAAGGATATCTTATTACATGGTCCTTAACTGGGTTGTGAAGGTCAGATAGGCAGACGCTCCATGTAAAATACTGGTATTCAGCTGTGCCCGGTGAGACTGGAAGTCTCACCGGGGTCTCACTGGGGTCGGGCCCCAGCATAGTTGGGAAAAGCCAGCAGTCCCTATTGTCAGGCGGAAGTGAGTTCCACAACCACACCGCAAAGTGAAGGAGTAGGAGTAGAAAACGGTGGAGTGGGGAGTGGATTTAAGTAGGTTTCTAAGATGCGACCTGCAAAGCGCATCCTTATGCTAAGTGACTCTAATGAATATTGTTATTGACAGGCCTGCACTGTCCTCCCATACCTATTATCACTGTAATTTGAAAACATTGTAAAACCCAGTTATTTTTAAAAGAGTAACCGTGGAGTTTCTTACCGGCTCTTCTCCATAGGAAGCGACAAATTGGAACCGTGCACCTAGCTTCTGACGTTTCATAAGTGCCCTTGCAGGTTTATGTGAAATAAAATATTTTGATTTGATTTGATTTGAATGAGGTTTTAAAAGAGGAGTGAAAGAACACTATCTTCCTAATCCAATCCATCCTGTCTCTTGCGGCCTCTCCTCCTCTTTCAACGACGCTCTTAGCCGAATTCCTTACCCTACACGGGGTGCCCTTATCGTCTAGTAGTAAGAAACCGACCCCCTTCCCCCTTCTCTCTTTAATCCATCCGCCCATTGTGTCACTTTATGTAAAATTTCTACATTTATATCTGTAATTTTTATGGTATACATAATAAAGAGTATTCTATCCATCTATCAAAGAAGGAGTGGCCTATATTCCGCCGGAATCACGCTATCTTCTACAACGAATTAACTAACTAACTGGAGTAATTAATCCAACATCGTAGCGTAGGTACTACGGCGCCGCGCCGGGTCGTGGGGAAGGTCATGGTTGCTCGGCTGACAACGCCCTCGACACAGTCATGTGACAAGATATGCTGTGATATACATCCCTTCTCAATCCCGCTTTCATCATATCTTCAAATCCAGGCTGGATTTTCCTGATGGAATATCGATAGGTGTCGTTCAAGGTTTAAAATTCGCCGACAAAGTTTTTTTAGCCACGCGTTCATGCCCAATAAACGTGGACACTTACCTAATATTTCAGGTATTATTCCATTCCATTATGTTCTTTTTTACATTTTGGTGATTGGTGGTCTATTCCAAAAGTATCTATTGAAATGTTAACAAATGTACCAGAAAACGTACGCATGGATGCCATTTTGTAGTACCGCCTACAAATTGATCTGCATCATCGTAGCTTTAGCTGGTGTGTTTTTAGTACCATAATGGCACGTTAAATACGGAAGTATCCAAACTTTTAAATGTAACGTTAACTGTTTAAGCAGAATCTTAATTAAACTACTTATTTCCAACTGAACCCTATTACCTACATGGGACTTTTACCCCCTTATTTATAAACGCTGCATAAAGCTAAGTAATGATAAGCGACTGATTATTATCACATATTTTTAACCGACTTCAAAAAGGAGGAGGTTCTCAATTAAACTCAAGTCGGAACCTTCTTTTTTATTTATTTTTTATGTATGTTCCCGATTACTCGAAGATAGCTGGACCGATTTGGATTTTTTTTTGTTTGAAAGGGTATACTTCCCACGTGGTCCCATGATCATCGAGTCAGGTTCTGATGATGGGATCCTGGAGAAATAGAGAGAACTCTTCAAATTTTATAGACACACTTCTTCAAGTGTAATAAGGGATTTGGGTAGTTTTTGGAAGAATACTTTCTCGGAGTGGTCCCATTTCAATTTGGTGAAGATCTGAACTTCGGAGATAGGCAACGGAACTCCTCAATAAATGATAAATGGACTGGAATTGCTGAAATCTCATGTCTGTTTATTGTTGACACCAGTTCATGACACAACATCACGCCGGTACGCTGTGAAGGGGTAAGCACATGTGAACCACTAAAAAGTTAAAAATAACTTTTTCAAAAAAAAAACAACCGATTTCCAAAAAAAACACTACAAAGTGAAAAATTACTTTAATTTCGAAAGGCGGTGGCAAAAAATTTAAATTCATATCCAAAGTCACCGACTTGCGAAATTAAATGTATTTTTCACTTTGTAGTGTTTGTTTGACGTTTAACATCTCTTAACTTTAATACTCGTTTATGAATATACCCCTTAAAGTCCCATGTAGTTTTAGTCTAGTACTAGTAGTCTTATCTGGCGAAATATGGGTACAGTATAGGTACCACTCTGCATTACCCTCCTGGGGATACAGGCTGATATTATGTTGCATATGTGTTTTGGTAATTTCTTAAAAATGCACATGCGCATAAATGAATGCATGTTTTGGAATCAATGGGAATTCAATCATATATTGAGGGAATGACCTAAACGGCATCATCATTAGCCTAGCCTTTTTCCAACTGTGTTGGGGTCAGCTTCCTGTCAAACCGGATACAGCTGAATACTAGTATTTTGCATGGAGCGACTGCTTATCGGAATTACACAACCCAGTTACCGGGTTATACGATACCCCTTGGTTAGACTGGTTGTCAGACTTTCGGGCTTCTGACGACCATTGACGACTGTCAAAGATCCACGAATGACAGCCGGGACCAACGGCTTAACGCGCTTTCCGAGGTACGGAGGGGTCTTGGGATGACCTGAACAGCACACGTACTTTTGTTTTTCGCCCAGTCATGAGAGTGTGAGCGAGAGGCAAATAATAATAAACCATTATGCAATATCATTGTTCTTGAACATAATTTTGTAATGGTCTTATGTAACTGTACGCGTGTACGCTATCATATTCATGTGTCATGTAATGTGGATAGTATGCTATGCGATTTACGACTTATATATGCGATTTACGAATTTGCTATATATTTTTTACGTAACTGGCGAAATGTGGATGTACAATAGGTACATCTCTGGCTAGCTCATTGGAGATTACCGGCGTGATGTAACGTTATGTTGGTGTGTTATGCAATGTGGGTGCGCTATGCAATATGGGTGCGCTATGCAATGTGGGTGTGTTATGCAATGTGGGTGTGTTATGCAATGTGGGTGTGCTATGCAATATGGGTGCGCTATGCAATGTGGGTGTGTTATGCAGTGCAGGCGTGGTGATAAATGAAACTACTATTGCTTAGAAAAGTTTTACAGAAAATTTCAGGTATTTAAGCAGGTATTTAGCTTCTCTGTATTTTTTTTCCGCCGCTAAGATCTCTATCTTCGTTAAAGTGCAAACATCTAGTCTACACTTTTCTGATTAACATTACCAACTCTTTTATACTAACAATATTTGTCATGATTTCCTAGAACCTTCAGTCATCAAAATGTTAAGCAAAATAGCTCTAATTTAGACGTGAGACCTCGCTAGCATCGGTTCTCTCTCTTTGGGACTACATGTGATGAGATAGCTCCTCGCCAAATATTTATAATTACCTAATATAGATATAAAACAATAGGTACCTACTATTTTACGCGTGGCTCACACGTGGTGCCTACAAGATAATATTATCGCTCCAAATACCTATTTTATTTAAATCGTTAATTTGGGGTTCCCGGATTTGCAACTTACACAGGAAAAATGTGCTTTTTAACTACCTAGCTTCTGCCCGCGACTTCATCCACATGAAATGTTTTGCTCTCCTGGACCACCTTGTCGCATCGCATCGCCTGAGCGCGCTTCTTTGTCTTCGCTCATTGTTCTTTCTGTTTTTTTTTGGTTTTGCTCGGCTCCTAAGGGTCCTAGCATGATAGCCTTTAGCGTTCCTCAACAGTTGAGCTATGACTTCCCCGAAGGGTTGGGGCAGAGTTGTACTTACCTCATTTCACCAGTTAGGTTTAGGTCCCATATTATGTATCAGAGGGCAAGCCTTGCTATCAACCGCGCACAAAACCAGACTCCGGGCAGCTACTAAGTAGAAATTCAGAAAACTCCAAATAGTAAAAACCCAATAACACTTTGCCTGACCTGAGAATCGAACCCAGGACCTCGTGCGCTGAAGTAGCGCTTGCAACCACTAGACCAATGACGCAATTTATAAGCTTCAAATGAGCTGTTATTAGTGTAAATTTTTAGCGATCCCTTTTTATCAGGTGAAATGATAGCTCTTTTTAAGATCGGCACTTCACCTAAGTTTTGGTGTCGATTTTAACAGCGGTTTCCTTACGGAATCTTATAAGACCTAGATAGAAATGGTCTGTTGCTATATTGGTCATCTAGTCCCAAGATCTAACATCAAATTCAAACGAGATTTACTGATCCAGCGTTTAAACCTTTCTGTGGTTTTGGTCATTTAGACAATACGAATCTCAGCATGTTGGGGTCAACTTCCTATCTTATTTGAGCCGGATATCAGTAAAGTTATTCACTGAAAAACTGCCTTTTGACCTTTACAATCGAAATGCTGGAATATCTGGTTTGTGGGGTGATTGTCAGATTTGGGTTTCATAGTTTTACATTTACCTTCATCCTAGCAACTCAGGGACGATTCTGACGCAGAAATCACTGGTGTTACTTATCATGTCAAAAGCCTATCCCATAATTTCTTGACAGCTTCATTCCGGTTTCTGATTGATATGTGGGCGTTTACTATGGCTTATCTCTATTTTAACTGCCTATCGTAAAACTGTCCTCGTTAAATAAACCATCGGTTACGCCCCGGCTCGCGAGTCGCGACCTCACGAGATGTCGTGCAAATCACGAGCTGTGCGCGTGCGCATGCAATCGCGGAAATTTGGGCACTATAAAAATACCTAAACTAAGTGTGATTGATGATTACAAAAGAGACTTTTATCCAAGAACTGTATTTTCATAATTTAAAAACTACTAGTCTTAAAATAATAATATGTACAGGTATATAAAAAATAAATAATCATAAGGCATCAAAAAATACGTCCACATCGTTGTCAATGGGAAAAGTGCCCAAAAGGATGGCAGCATTGCCACGTTGTAGCTATGGCGATGCTGATTCTTTGGCCGAAAAATAGGCCAGCCCTCTGGTCACGTGAAGAGTCGACCAACCGCTTGGAAATGTCTCGGAAAACTAAGTGGGCACTCGGATCCCATGGGGTCCGAAACGGCTCGAACATATAGGTTCCAATAAGATTGGAATATTTGCGGCGTTTGAGATACTGAACTGTTAATTTCACACAAACACATTCCATGGCTTTTGTTTAAAGTAGGTGTCATTTATTGTAATCAAATATGAGTAAATTTCGATTTATTGATCTTAAGGGGTGGGGGGGCATAGTACCCCGCGCAATATCATTTTTCTCACGTTTTTTTTTTTTTCAATTTAAAGGCCAGTGTCAGATTGTATGTTGAACAAAATACGATTCGCGACCGTAACACGTATTTTTTACAGAATCGAAATCAAAACAAAAGTCATTTGTACTTGTATGTACGAAGTTAATATAATTAGTTAATATTAGATAAGTTAATTATCCATGAAAAATGACTGTGCCAAAAGCCGTCTTAAGGTTAATCTAGTCCACATTTTTCCCATACAAACTTCGGGAGTGTATTACTCCACTGTGCGACAATGTACATCAAAAATGAAACAGGTATGGTTTTGTCTCTACCAGAATACGAAAATAAGAAGCCATTAAAAAGTTAGGAGCGAAAAAGATTCGTATTTCTTGCTAATTTTACCTAACTTTGGGCGTGTTTAAGTAATAAAAGAAGTGTAAAATCTGAAAAACCAAGTCGGTACCGACAAAGTTAAAATATCGAAAAATACAATAAACTTTATTAGTCATTGATTTATGCAGTGGTTTTTTCATAAAACCCGATCTTGCGAAGGACTTTTCTTAATTTTATGGGCGTTTTACTATAAATGATCCTGCATCTCACTTAATAACGTTGTACGTGTAGACTAGCGTCTAACTGCTCATCAATGATACTACCTCTGTCGGGCACGATGCCTGGTGAGACACCGTGCTGTTTAGCCAGGCCCACCAGTGAGTTCGAGCCCGCGACTAGGTTCCCCTTAAGGTCACACTGGTGCAGAACAAATCAACATTAAGGTCCATAGGAAGCATATTGAAACTAAGTGCACTCCTTATTGAGAAAACATTCCGCCTATAATTAGTAATAACATTTAATATTGGCCACTGACGTAATTCCATCAGATTCGTGCGTAATACAACCCTTTTAGTTCATTTAATCCTATTGAATGACAATTTCATGATTTCATGAAATTTTGTGGGGCCACCTTAACGTATCCTCTATAGAAGATCTTATAGTAGATTAGATTTGGTAGACAGAGCCATAGTACCTTTACTCCTTTATTTGTTTTCCTAAATAGTATATTTCAATTTTTGTGTATATTTCCACGTAACTTCCATGAAACATGAGGCTTCAGGATTTATTTTTTTATATGGGAAGTCATCAATAACTTCTCCCGCTCTGGAAGCGAGAGGGCGTGTCAGACTTTTACTGACTAAAACCCACCCGTGTTCCCTCAGTTGCTTGTGTGCCAGGGGCCGCGGTATCTCTTTCGAACAACCCGCATCCCTGGCAGGCATCGGCCCTTGCGAACCCCATCAGTTGGTGCTGACATCTCTTTGAGGCCCGCGTGGAACACAACGCGCCGTCGACCCGGGCTTGGTCCTTACCGGACAGCGAGCTACCCATTACTCGCCGTCCGCAAGCCCGCGCCTACGGTGGCCGGGAATCAGCCTGGGATTCCCGACGCCCAGGGCGTCTCCTGCGAAGGGTACGGCCGTGAGGGCGCATGGTCTGCCTCTCCGTCACGTGCACCGCCTCCCTCTTTGCGAGCATCACTGCTTTGCTGAAGGAGGTGACGGCTAACCATGCACTCTCGCTCCGTACCATGGCCTGGACCAGGGCCGGACGCGAGAGATCGCCTCCACGAGGACACGGCGGTGCTCCGCCCAAGCAGGGCAGATCTCCACCGTCTGCTCCACCGTGTAGGCTTCAGGGGTTAGGGCAAATCTTGGGGATGATTCGGTTAATTGTGTTTGGTCAAACCACACTACGGCCGGTGCATTTCATTCATTCATTTGTGCATTTTGCCCCTAACTGACAGAACGTTTTACAGCCCTAACTCTTAAGACTACACAAAAACCAAAATGAACATATTTCAAGTTATTTTAACATCCGTTCGGTACAATTTGTAAGCAGCTACCGATATGGTGATTTAATTAAAGGCTGATAACCGCAGGCCAAGCATCACGAGATAAGGTTGGCGTGTGCGACAGATGCTTTGTCACTATTGTGCTCTCCGGGTAATTGTATACTGCTCTGTTTTGATTACCTTTTAGCGGGAGCAAGTGGGTTTTTACCAGTTATTATGCTCTTTGCCGCGAGCGTATTTACTCAACTCAACTCAACACATGCTTTTTTTCCAAAACCCTATATACAGGTGAAGATAAGATGCTAATTCGTTTTTCACATCCATAAACAAATTTGACAGGTGTTATGTCAAACTATATTTAAAAAAAAGCAAAGACAAAAGACTTGAAATGTCAGATTATGATCTAGGATTTTAACGCATAGGATTTTTTTTATCCCGGCAGTACTTTCCCTAATATTTTCCGTTATCCACACGGGTGAAGCCGCAGGCAAAATCTAGTCCTACTATTAATAAAAATATGAATGTTTGCTACTCAATAACACGAAAATAGTTGCTCAGATTTAGATGAAGTTTGACACACAGATGGATTAATGAATGGATGATTGAACAATTTGGACAGCTGGATTAACACAAAGGATACTTTTAATCCCGGTAGTACCAACGATCCCGCTGGGATGATTTCCAACATAAACATAAGTATATTACACGTGTAACTTTTCACAGCAAAACAGGACATAGTGCTCTCTCTCTCTCTTCAACCCTTGGCCACCCAATGCTGAGTGTAGGTCTCTTCCAAATCTCTCCACTTTTGGCGGTTTTGTATAATGGCTATCCAGTTTCTTCCGGCCACTTTAATAATACATCAAACTCAAACTCAAAGCATTTATTTCAATTAAACCATTTACAGGCACTTTTGAACTGTCAAAAAGTCGAGCAGTTGGAAAGTTGAAGCTAGTTGCCCATTCCAAAACGTAGATCTCTATGGAGAAGAACGGGCAAGAAACTCCACGGACACTCTTTTAAAATCAAGTTGAAATATTACAAAATCTTGGGAACATTATTCTTGTTGCTTCTGTATGTGAGAACAATGTAAAAAGTGTAATTATAAACAATTCTAAATACAAGATAAAAATAAGCCCTGGAAGTTAGGAGATGACCAGTCTCAACCGACAGCGCCCGTTCACGAACTTGACGCGTGGATCAGCACCATCCAGCTCCAGCATTTTATAGGGAACCGAATGATCCAACACACGCGCCACCATCAGTGAGACATTTATGTGAGCATGACATACTCTCAACTGCCATGCTTTTTCAAGTCAACGTACATCATAACAACACAATAAACGGATGCATGGTACTCACATTTACAAAATTTAAACAAAATGCTTCTAAATTATACAAAACTATAGTTTGCAATCTATTTGAAATATTAATAAAATTTGATTTCCTTAAAGAAAGAAAAAACATTTAAGATATATTGACGCATATAAAGTGACGTATACAAAAATTATAATATTATGAACAAAAATGTTCGTAATGTCAGAAAAAATAAAAAAGGGAAGCTTCTCTTTCAAATATTAAAATTTTAACTAGTATGCCCAGGTGGCTGTGGAGCAGGACCAGCATTAAGCCAAGCATTTTTATCGACGATATAATCATCTAACTTATATTATGCTTGTCTACATAGTGTGCGTTTAATGCATGATTTAAATTTCTTTTCATTTAGTTCAAGAATATCGACTGGTATTTTATTATAACATTTTACACAGTACCCCATAAAAGAAGTGTGTACTCGTTTGTCCACCTAGTCGATCGTCTTCCCACGTTCCTTAACAATTCTATCATTTAATTGAAATCTCGATAGGTATCATAATTATGAACGTGAGAAAGTAGAAGCCTATCACAAAAAAAAACTACTGTCATTGTGTTATCACAGCCATATTTACATAGGTAGTTACTTACGTTTTAATATTTACAACTCGCATGGTGCGTGCTACAATGTTTGAACAGTATTTATGTACTGTCTTAATTTGTACATCATATTTAAATTGAATATTTCATTGCATTGTGCAATATGTGTGTAGGTATTAAGGAGACACGCATCTTCCGTGTTTATGGGAATCTTGTTGGAGACCGACAAAAGTCTGATCGACACTATTTTCGGCATAGGATTCAAAACGCAAAGCCGAAACGAACTTCGTTCTAACCGGCTCCCGGCGTAACAAACTTTCAATCAGAATCTGAATAATTAAAGGTTATTGCCAATCCATTGCTTCATATGTTCGAAAAATTTGTCCGCTCAACAACACAAATAACGCAATGAATCCTGTTGAACTGTCAAAATTAAAGCCATTCCATGTTAGTGTGTTACGCAATTAAATAACAGTGTCCCACGACACTCTAAAACTGTTTTTTTTAGGAGACCACTTTACCGGTTTCTACGCCAAACCGTTCCTTTAAGGTTTTTTCAAAAGCCATTATATGTTAGCATCAATACACCATAGCCTAATCATCAGCCTTTAATATTTCCAATGCTGGGACACAAGCCTCCTCTCAGTAAAAGGGGGTCCAGTGCGGTTTGGTAGATGTCACATGTCTTCGAATTTTTGGTATTAGGACATGCCGGTTTTCTCACGATGTTTTTCTGCACCGTTTTAAGAGCTATGTTGATTAAATAATTTACACTATGTGAAGCGCCTCTCTGGGTTAGAAACTGCGACCGAACACTCAAAGTACAAAAAACTTGTGTAAACTTCTCCTGAATCACACCATTCAAAAATTTAAGATAAAATGACAAAATACTGACTACACACGTGCCCATCTTACACTTAAAATATCAAGTAAATCAATCATACCATTGTGTTGACACTTAGGCGCCAGCATCCAATTATATACGAAATATCTTGATAATCTTTGTAAATAAATTAAAAAATGGGGTCTCTCATTAAAAATGTGAACAACCTTGCTTATCTTCGTGTCAGCGGTCAGTCCGACACGCGTTCAATGAGTGATCGGGACCTCTACTATAACTACACAAGGTACAATTTAATTTGATTAATTAACTCAAGTGGAACCTCTGGTTCTCATTAATATCTGGTTAGCTTTATATTGAAAGTCCATCACTATTTTATGTAGGATGTCGGCACATCTCTATTTGTCGAGTCTTGACACTATTTTTTTCTGGCAGCCATTAACTTCCTGGAGACTAATCTGACTTTTCAACTCTTTTGTGTTTGCTTTTTAGGGTCAAAATTAGTCTCTGGTATTAAAAAACGAACGAACGAACGAACGAACGAACTATTCTTATTAGTGTTCCCTGTTTGCTAGCATAAAAGTTATAAAAGTATTTCTTTTCCAGGTTTCTTCTTTCTAAGAAATAAATAAGAGCTGTCAAATTTAGTTGAACAAAGATTTTCTTCGACGCACTATTTCTTGGGAATGCATCGGCCTAGACCTAATGATGCAGTTTAGTACGTAGATTTATTTAAAAGAATAAATAGGACACGCAGTTTTTAGCAAGTAGGTATCATATCTGACTCTCTGTCGTTCACATTTGGTATGAGTGATTGACAAATAGAAGAGCTGCACTTTCTAATCACACGTAAAATAATAAATCTATGATAAAACGCATGCAAGAAAGAAAAAAAGTAGCCGCATCATAGGCAAAGCGTAGCCGCACCGTAGCAGTAGCGTAAGCACAAGCGAAAAGTGTAGCCGCACTAGCTGCAGCGTAGCAAAGGCGTAGGTACGAGGGGCGTAGCCGCATCATAGACAAAGCACAGGCGCACCATAGACCCAACCGTAACTTTACTCTACAATTTGTAACGTTAAACAAGTGACATACTTTAAGGACTGTAGTAATCATGAAAATGAAAAACTTTTACTAAAGGATCAACAATGAAATCGCGAAAATAAAACCGGCCGCTCAAAACATTTATGTTCGCATAACTGGACAAAATGTAGGGAACAGCTGATTTTTTCTTTATATTTTGGTATCCGATCCATATTAAAAGTTGTATATTTTTAAGAGTACCACACCACCTAAAAGTAGGTATGTCCCTTGTTTAACGGGGGGTGAAATCCTGCTGTGGATGATAATGATGAGGCATGAAAAAAGATGTAAACAATAATGACTAATCAGACTTATCCTCTGGTATAATAATAGGTACAAAGGAAAACAACACATTGTTTTCTTGAAAGTTATTAACGTGTTTATCAAAATCAATCACTTAGTTATTGGAAGAGGAATAATTAAAATATGTATCATCCTGTTTGGTCTCGGTTTTACCACCCATTAGTTTATCTGTGCCTTAGATTGAGAGTAACAAAGTCACGCTACAGTTCGTTCACAGTTATTTTAGCTCTGACTGCTGCACACCAACAGCAATAATGATCACTGTGATATTGATAGACTTGTTAGTGGCATTAACACGATAGCAATCTTATAATAACGAAGACAAAGATCACTTTGATTTTGCAAGTGACGCAAAATCAGAGGTAAAATAAGGACTGTAGACACAATCACGATCAAATTCAAATGATCATTCCGCGGTTAAATCATCTACCCATATGTCAAATTTCATCCAAATCCGTTCAGCCGTTTTTACGTGATAGCGTTACAAACAAACATACAAAAAACCAGATCTTTTTCCTTATGATATAAGTTTAAATAATTTAAAATGAATGCCTAGAGTTTGATCCAACTTCTTCGATTCATTAAACAAGGTACGGTAAAAGCTCGGCAGATGATGATGAGGAAACATTTTAACTACTCTTTTGTTTCGGCAACGCGTCTGCGATACCGTTGTACGGTAATACGTGCACGTTACGTGATCGTGGATGGAAATTTAAAAGCCTCTTCATAATACATATATTACATACAATAGTGTTATCGTGATACCGTGAAGGTCCACGATAATATCGTTGTCTTAAAACTTATAAAACACCCATTGGTGTCGCAGATGTTCGCATATTCTTCGGTAACCACTTAACAACAGGTGGGAGGGTCCCAACCCAGTAAATTAAAAATAAACCACAACAATGTCCAAAATGGAATTATGCTTCGGATATTTTTATTTATAGTTTCCCTCGCATGACGCAAACTACAGCTGATACTTACTAAGAAATATTATAGCATATTGTTTACATCTTTTTCTCAAATTCACGCGACGAGTAAACTTAGCAACACAATCTTGGTACTTATGAATTAATTATTATTTATATCCATCCGACGCAGAGGTCAATGCTCTCGGGAATCCGTTCATAATCTTTTAGCGAAAGGTTCATACCCCAATTTGCTCTCATTTTTAAACCAGTTATAAGTGGGAGGTTGTTTACTTACTATAATGCCAATTTTCAACTACTACTTTTCTCGCGGCTCCACCCTTGTGTTTATAATCGCTTGTTGTGATGAAAAGATTTAAGTGTATTCTAATGCAATTTATTATACGCGGCTACGCGTTAAACTCTTAAGTATTATTTAATTAGCTCAAACTGTAAATAAAACCTAAGAGTTTATTGCGTAGCCGCACCGTAACAGCGGCGTAGGTAGACACGGGCGGCATAACTGCATCGTAGGGAGAGCTTAGCCGCGACGTAGCAGCGGCACAGGCACGGGCAACGTAGCCAAACCGTAGGCAAGACCTAGTCGCACCGTAGGCACGGGCAGTGAAGCCGCATCATAGGCAAAGTATAGCCGCACCGGAGACCTTACCGAGACTTAAGATTACACCATATCTTACTTGATAGACGATTAAATTCAATCTAGTGGGATAAGTGCTTAGAGATTCTCATGATATACATATAAATACGAAATTCTGTTGCCTAAAGAACGTACAACTGTGTGTTAACACAGCTTCATGCCAAGTAAGTAATTTTATAAGTCCAACAATAATCAGGCAAATGTGAAGCGGTTCAAGTCAATTAAAAGTAATCCATTAGTCTGTAGACAATTCTCTGAGGGCGTCAGATAAGGACGAAATTTTCATTGTTTCCACGTGATCTATTTAAAGAAGCATGTACTGTATAACTGCGCGGGAAAGGTTACCGTTACGTTACACTGAGATCCACTTGCTGCTCATCATCTAACCTAGGATTTTATAACAGGAACTGGCGAAATCTGGGGTATACCCACATTCTACCCCTCGGGGAATACGGGCAGATGTTTGTGTAAATTGCACTGTTTTTTCGCGAAAGAATAACGGACCAAAGACAGGTTTGACGACATTCTGTTCACTTGTGTTAACAGTTTAATATCTACCGTATTATTATTCATCCCGCTATTTACCCTATATTTTATAATAAAAATAATAGGTAGTTAACAGTTCTTTCTCAAGGTAAAACAACAGAACTAATATGTCTTTATGTTCATTGCTTGAGCAGTGGTGGCCCAGTGCTAATTGACGGGACAAAAGAGTTGTAGGTTCAGACCCAAGTAGAGTGCCTATTTGTTACTTTGTGTTTTCTAAACGGTGAAGGCAAACAACTTGAGGAAAGCGGCATGTCTCAGAAGCAAAAAATCGAAGACATGTGACATCTACCAACTCGCATTGGGACCATGTGGTGGATTACGGCCCATTCCCTCTCACAGAGAGGAGGGCTGTGACCAAGCAGTGTGAACATTATAGACCAATTATGCTTTGCTTATTCTAAGTTCATTGCTTACTTCACCTCTGCTTGTCACCGCAGTGAACTTTCAGATAAACCGTTGTTTTTCTAAATACAACAAACAACAACTTTGTTAATTATAACTGAAGAGGTTACTCACATACCTAGCGACGCGTGTGAATCTCCTCAACAAAGTTACTGGGGAAAGAAATGTGATAAAATAAATGGGTCATTGTTTATGCTTATCATTTTGTACTGGTTGGGTTGATGACCTCAGCATATGTGTGGCTTTTTTCTTAATTTCTTGTGGTTGCCTGGCTTTGTGAGATGCATAATAATCAAAATAAAACGTTCCCGCTGCTGGGACACAGGCCTCCTCTCTATGAGGGGGAGTGGACCGTAATCTAACACGCGAGTCCCGTGAGCGTTAGTAGATGTCACATGTCTTCGAATTTTTGTTTCTAAGACATAGGTACCGGTTTCCTCACGACGTTTCCCTTTACCGTCTGGAGAACAATGGTGATACAATAATTTGCACAAAGTAAAATACTTGCTTGAGTATACCCACGACCTGCAACTCGTCGCGGCAGTTAACTTAGCAACATATTATTTCTGTTGAGAAAGATTCATTATTTTGCTTGCTTGTTTGTTCTTTGCATTGCATGACCGGTTCTTTTAACCCAGCAATTATTATCCACATGCCAATGGCAAGTACGGTGCCAGTAAACTTACCTACCCGAAGGAGGCTTTTTGACAATTTTAGTTGGTAAATTCGAAGTAAACTCGACTTGTTGCTAGTGTTCCTTTAAAATGTAAGTGTTATGTTACTCTCCTCTATGGTAATTACAGTTCGTTTTTTTTAAACTAGATTCTAATTTGATAGGTGCACCCAATGTCAAACTCCTTTAATAAAACAGCAACACAGGTTTTTTGGCGGGATCACGTTGGAACATGTCGCGCGAATTTTCATTTTCATGAAATTTAGTGAAATAGCGAATTAAATTGCATAATTTTGGTAGTGAATTATTCAATTAAATCACGTGTGATTGCACAAGTGTAGTGAAGGTGAAAATAAGTGTCTAACGTGGACTTTTCGTGTTCCCCGCAAAAACTCCTATTAAGTTGTAAAGTTACTGCCGCTAGCCGCTTTACAATAACTTTGACTTGACTGACTAAAGAGGACTATGACTGTTTTGTAACTACGTGCCCGATATCGGGCCATTTACTTGATTGAAAAGAAAATTTACTTGACACTGGCTAAATGCACAAACCGTGTGAAGCCAAAACCCCAAAAAAAAAGCAACACAAAAGACAAATGTCAAACTCTTATACCAAAAAAAACAAATACAAAAGACTCGAAATGTCAGATTAGTCTCTGGTATTAAAAAACAAACTATTTTGTAAAAATTGTGCACTAGAAGCACAATTTTCAGATTTCGAGCGTCGAAGTTCTCCCAACGAATGTTATTCATGTAGTCCTGTGAAAACGAGGACTCTGCGAGTAGAATTAGCTTTAATTTTGACAGTTCAACAACATTCATTTCGATATTTACGTTGTTGAGCAGACAATGTTTTCTGCTGATAGGGCTACTGATTCTCGATACAGTACCATCAACAAAATCTAGATTTAAAAAAAAAAATGCATTTTTTATACACTATGTTCTGAGAACAGTTAAATAAACCATTTTTTGAGATTAAACACATTTAAAAACGACCCCAAGTCCAGGCGGCGACATTAGGTGTACGCATCCCATTTCTTCCCGTGGGCGTCGTAGAAGGCGATTAAGGGACTTACTAGAGAATGGGCAGCAGCGTTCTCTATGTATTTTATCACCATACTGCGATCGCCAACCCGCCTGCCAAGCGTGGCCATTATAGCGAAACCCCCCTTTTGGGGGAGGCCTATGTCCAGCAAAGGACGTCTTTCGGCTGAAATGATGATGATGATGATGATCCCTTTAAAACGCCGCCAAAAGAAAATAAATAGAAACATTACAGAAGCGTCAAACGTTTAAAATTGACGCAAAATAACTCATTTAAGGCGAAAGGTTATTGGCATCTATTTGCATTTAGGTTGTATATAACGTACGTTCTGCACGCACCATAACCATGTAAGCGTCTGTTAACCAGCACCCTAATTGCGTAACACACTATTAATCAGAGCCTGAACCTTTTGTAGGATATTGCTAATCCATTGCTTCATACAGGGTGTAAGGGGAACGCTTCCGAAGCCAGAACAAAATCTAAATCAAAATCAAATCAAAAATCAAAATCAAAATATTTTATTTCACATAAACCTGCAAGGGCACTTATGAAACGTCAGAAGCTAGGTGCACGGTTCCAATTTGTCGCTTCCTATGGAGAAGAGCCGGCAAGAAACTCCACGGTTACTCTTTTAAAAATAATTGGCTTTTATAATGTTTTCAAATTACAATGATATTAGGTATGGGAGGACAGTGCAGGCCTGTCAATAAGTACCAGGTACTTAGAGGAATGAAAATAAAGAATAGAAACTGTTGGCCTACAACGTGCTCTCATTCACAATATGTAAAAGAATCTACGTATGTAAAATCAACCTATTTAAACCAAGTGAGATTTCCATGAGAATGACTAATAAATACTCAATATTACAAGTGTTGTATAATGTCAAATAATGACGAGAATATGTCAGAAAGTGTAAAAAATACAATTAATAAAATTAACATTGTAATTTGGAAGCAGTTAAACAGACCAACTTTCACACTCATGAAACCACGATGGGGTAAACCCGCAGGGTATAGAATGGACGTAAACAGCATGACCTAAGAACACAAACGTGGATGAACCTCAAAGATTCATCGATCCGAACCTTTATCTAGAAAGGGTTGCTTACCTTTCAGCAAGTGCTAGAAATACTTTAATAATAGGTAACTTTTCGGTCAGTGACCGCTTCAGTAACGGTCATAGAGGATATTGGGAGTAGTAACCACGCTTGTGCTGACTGGGAGACCGCTGCTGCCTATAGTAATAATAATACTATCCTACTGTATTATTGTCTCACTGTAGAACAAAGGCCTCTCATACAGAGAACGCACGATCATTGATGACCACGCTTGCTCGAGACGGGTTGGCTATTTAATCTATAAATAAGTCCGTGTTTTCTTTCACCGATGCCAGTAATGTCCAAAATAAACTCAGTAAATAGATATCTAAGAATTGAAAAACTCATATTGGCACTTGCCCGGATTTGATGCCACTACCTCGTGCATGAGAAGCGCACAACTTCCGCCTATGCTTATGTAATGCCCGCGACTTATTCTCCGGGAAATTCCCCGCGTCGCATACCATCACTCATATTACCTCGTTCTCGGTTTGCGTTCTTTCTGACTTTTCTTATTGCTCGGTTCGTGAAGGTTGTAGCGTGATGGTAAATAGCCTTTGACTTTTTTCGAGAATTGAGCTATCAAAAGCAACATGATTTTTCAAATCCGACTGGTAGTTTCAGAGATTAGCGCATTAAAACAAACTTTCCAGCTTAATTTTAGTATACCCACATCAAAAAAAGTTTGCGATCACTGTGAAAAATTGAAATATTTTTTGTTACGGTAGATTTTATTAGGATTTCTTCTTCTTTTTAGATTCTTTATTTCAGAAAAAAAATCTAAAATCAAAAGTAATTTATCCAAACTAGGCTGAGAGTCAGCTCTTTTTGTACATCAAAATTACATAAGACAGTCCCCCAAAACACCCGCCCTTCACATTTAAAAATATAGATTTAGAATATAAAACAGTAAAACAGTTCATTTGTTTTTCCATACAAAAAGGCTTTCAGTCCTAGCTTACGCTCATTCAGAAATATGATTTAGCCAATTTTAACGGATTTAAAATACTTTTTTGCGGAAAGTTGTGATTGAAAAAATGCCATGAGGATTATCAGAAGTTTTACGAGCAAGAATAGTAACTTTGAGGGAAGAAGGGTACACCACGAGAGAAATAGCACGCAGAGTTGCTATATCCCAATCCTGTGTCGTGACCACGTTGCAGAGGTACCACGGGATGGGTAATTTTGCTGACCGACCCTGCAGTGGTCGCCCAACTGTTTTGACTGCTACCCAAAAGCGCTATATTAGATCGCTGGCAGCCCGTGACCCAACAATCAACGCTACCAAAATAAAAGCAGAAGTTCGGGCCGCCTCTGGGCTTGAAGTTAGCACTGAGACTATTCGGAATTACTTGCACCAAGCTGGATTACGAGCACGGAGGTCTTCGCGAGCTCTTCTGAATTCCCGGCAACGAGAACGACGAAGATTGCAGTGGGCTAGGCTTCGGCAAAATGAAGAAGAAAACATTTGGCAAAATGCCTCTTCGTTGACGAATCGCGAATCAGTACTCATCCAGATAACCGACGTGTCCTCGTCTCCTGGTCTTCTCCAAACACGGGTTTGGAGAAGACCAGGAGACCGTGAAAGGCTAAGAACTGCCACTGGAACAGTTCAGCAAGGCGGGAAATCGGTGTCCTTTTGGGGTGGTATTATGATTGGAGTTATTCTTACTCCAATTGGCCTTTGGTCCCGTATCGAGGCTTCATGACAGCAGACATGTATTAAGCAGTTGCCATTGATGTAATTGTCAGACCATTCCGAGAAAACCATGGTCACCAATTTGTACTGGTCGATGATAATGCCCATCGAGCTCAACAATGCTGCTCTCCGAGAATACGACATCACATGGTTGGACTGGCCTGCCGGCTCGCTTGACTTAAATCCAACAGAGCACGCGTGGGATGCTCTTAAGCGAGCTATTTGGAACCATAAGCCACGTTCCCAGAAAGTACCAGAGCTCAGGGAAGCCGCTATTCAAGAATGAGACAGGTTACCCCGAGAAACGCTGGATAACTTGATTCTCAGCATGCCCAGAAGGATCACCGCATGTTTTCGAGCGAGGGGAGGAGTTATATTATATTGAATATAAACCTTTTATGAATAAATTGTTGTTTAAGTTTGGTTAAACAGTATTTTTCTTTCGATCAAATTTCTGTTACAATTACATTATGATTAATTACTCAATTAAAAAAAAAATAGTTTTAATTTTTAATTTCAAACAGGGTATTTCTATTTAAAAAAACCACACGGCAAAGAATTTTTCTTGATAAAGTTCAATTTAAAAAATTATATCAGCTTATGCTAGTGATCACAAACTTTTTTGATGTGTGTACATTTGATTTATGTTATTGAATGGTAACAAGCCATCGGTCCACCTGATGGTCACATCAACACTTCCTATGGAAAGGGGCATGGAAAGTGGCTCTTCAGGGCATCATAGGTGTGTTTCCATCGAGGTACAAAGCTGAGATGTCTTGTGTGACTGTAACTTTATTTAATTTTTAAATACAGTTATTTATTACAGTTGTATCATACTGGCTTTAACAGTTCAACTATTTGTATCATGCGTATTTCTTTTTGTGTAAACTCATGCAACATCATCCTAGGACGAATAAAATCCGGAAATGATTATTTCATCTTAGTCGTGACTATCACGCTATTTGATCATGTTACGAGATAATATTTGAGTTTTAAATTACTTTTTTCATTATTATATTTGTTTAGTTTTTGTGACTTTCTGCTGCAGATAAAATTCAAGTCCATACATCATCATTCATCATTTCAGCCGAAAAATGTCCACTGCTGGACAAAGCCCTCCCCCAAGCACCGCTACTTCGACCGGTTCTGTGCTCCACGCATCCAGCGCATTCTTGCGGTCTTCACCAGGTCGCGGTCCCACCGGCCCCATCGGCCATCTGTTCAGCGAGCAATAAGTCCTGCTCACTGCTACTTAGGTTTGGCAATTCTTTGGGATATGTCGGTTAACTTGGTTCTCCTACCGATCTCTTCATTCCTGATTCGATCGCGTAGGGACACCGCAAGCATAACCCTGTCCATTGCCCTTTGGTTGACTTTCAGCCTTCTTATGAGGCCCATGGTGAGCGACCACATTTTTTTAATCGAAGTTGCGAATGCTCGCTTCGAGCACTTGCTCCATTTTAATTCCAAATAGCGGACGTAGAAGTTACGTCATTTACTTTGCATATGTATACATTTATTTTGGAAGAGAGAGATACGTTTTGCTTGCGACGACGCGTCACCTTGCACTGACTTGTTTGTCAACATGCTCGCATCGAGGGACTCGGTTCGCTGCACTGACTACTGTAATGCGTTACAAAAACTCAATACATTACAAACGTAATCCCATCCCAAAAGCGTCTTCTGACGTGCATTTTTTCTTCAACAAAACATCTTCAGCTCATGACTTGCACTATAACAAGTCTTGTGATTATAACAACAGTTCGCGATAAGCCCCTGAATCATCCAGTGTTACAAACTTGAATATACTCACTCATATCTCCTGTAAATGTTTATATTTAGTCATTATAACAATGGTAACTAGATGAATATTTTTACGGGAGGACTGAATCCGGTAGAGGTAATTTATTATGGATGGTGCTGTTGGTGTGAAAACTTGGGGTCTTTTTCCAGGAACAGAGTGTGATAAGCTGCGATGATAAATTCTAGACCTACGAAGATTTTATTTCGTTGTAGCAGATTTCTTAATGTACAAAACAAAAATTGAGATGTTCGTATTTATCATCATCATCGGCCTACAGCAGTCCACTGCTGGACATAGGCCTCTCCAATGGCACGCCATTCAGCTCAATTCTCGGCAACTCTTATCCAGCTGCTACCAGTCCCCCTGCTAAGATCGTCGCTTTACCTATCCTGAGGGCGTCCTACCTTACGTTTGCCGATTTTATGTTCATATTCAATTACATATTTACATTCCATGGTATGAAAAAAAAATTTTTTTTTCGGGCTCCTGACGACCCATAACGACTATCAAATATCCACGAATGACAGCCAAGACCAGTGGTGGGCAAACTTTCTTAATGCGGGGCCAGAAAGTTTAAGAAATTTCAGAGGAGGGCCAGAATGATGGGAAAAATGCATTTTGTATTGAAACTTTTAATCATATAAAAACATTACAGCATTACAAACTTGCACAAATGTTAAAAATTACAATTTAACTTTTCTTCGAAGGCCCTGCCTGTAGGCGTGAGAGATATATGAAATTGCTTTTGATTTGCCATAATATTTTCAAATGCAGAACCGAGCTGTGACGAAGTAACTTTCAGCAGGGCGTAGACATGTTTCGTCGGTTATCAAAACAAATCTGCTGTTACATAGAAAAGTGCAATACTTAAACGGTCAAAATGTATGGAACAGCAAATTTTTTCAAGCGAAAACTTCTTTAGGCGCGTTGGCCATTTTTGAGATGGGAAAAACAATTGAACTCGCGACACCGTTACCCCGACACCTCTGTATTTTAGTAGAGGTATTTCAATAACGTAAGTCTCAAAAGATAGGTTTAGGTCCAGAACTAATATTCCAATTGGAATTGTGAGAATCGGATAAACCGTTTAGAAGATACGACTAAAATTTTGATTATGAATAATGTAAAATTCTATATTGACGATTCAAAAAATACATCACACGTAATTGTTCAAGTTTTCACTTCTGTCGGCACTCCCGGACTGCCACTGTGAACGAAACTGAAAAATGTCAACGCAGAAACATGAACCATGAACCAGAATTATGTACTTACCTCCATGGTAACACATTGCGAGTCGATATCACATAATTATGACTGATCAACAACTGATCGACTTTTTGACAGTTCAAAAGTGCCTGTAAATGGTTTAATTGAAATAAATGCTTTGAATTTGAGTTTATGTTGCCCCTGTATAGGTCGGATGTAAATAAAAATCAAGAATTCATATAAAACCCACTTTATTTCTCATCTATCTCCCTTAATAACCTCTGTAACTGTACGTAATACTATCATATTTACAATATACACAGTTCCAACATATACCAAAATAAATACACAAAAAAATAATGTCCTTCATAACTTCGATATGTTATACTTATAATACAAAATTTTCCAAAATAAAAACAATAACTAACAGCCATGATTGATAATCTCACAATAATAATAAAAAAATATAAAAACACATAAAAAATAATAATAATAATTCACTAATAAATCTAATTTACAGTAACTGGTATTTATAATAAATTGATAGACATTGAGAAAATGCGTTTTAATTAGCAAGGAGACGGTATTGTTTCGTCATTTCGTTTAATTAGCAAATGATTATCTGGTTCAAGACTAATTATCATTTTTCTGATGTAAGCTTCTAAGTATAGATATCTGCGTAATGTCTGTAATTATTTTATGATTTTACATAATCATATTCTAGAGCGTGCCTATGGCAATAATTGTTCCTCCATTAAGTAAAATTAATTGGGTCAATTATAATTTATTGTTCATTTATGGGTAAAAATTTAATAAAAACCAATTGTTTCCTTATTTGATAAAAATAAAAAGGTATGGAATGTAGTGTTATAATCTCATCATTTTTAATCTCATATCACAGTAACCTAGGTTAACCATTTTCACATAATGTCTATCAAAATAAAATTTATTTAAAATAGCTTCAAAAACCGAATTACATCCTGCCATTAGTAAAATATTTTAATTTTCATTAGAAAACTTTTTAAAGTATACTAATCAGCATATACCTTTAGCTATTCATTATAGCACAAGGTAAGCTTTTTTTAAAGCCTTGTAGGCTTATCACCAGTATGCCTTATAATAGGTACAATACGGCCGATCCAATCATGGCCGCTCTCTCCGAACTTTCGCGCATGCTCACTCACTTAAACTCGCCTCATGTCAATAATTCACCATCATCTGCCCAGCCTTCCCCCAACTATGTTGGGGTCGGCTTCCAGTCTAACCGGATGCAGCTGAGTACCAGTATTTTACATGGAGTGACTACCTATCTGACCTCCACAACCCAGTTACTGGGTAATACGATAGCCCCTTGGTAAGACTGGTTGTCAGATTTTCGGGCTTCTGACAACCCGTAACGTAAATGTCAAACATCCACGATTGATAGCCGGGACCAACAGCTTAACGTGCTTTCCGAGCCACGGAGGGGTCTTGGTATGCAAAGATGGTCACCCATCCACGGACTAACCGCGGCAAAGATAGCTTAACCTGATCGATCGATCCGTGCTGGTGTTAGCCACAAGCCCCCTTCATGTCACCAATTGGTTCCTAAATTGCGCAGTATTCTGTGCGAAGGTTGAGATAGCCATGATTTATCGGCCATACCGTATGCCAAGTAATAGATATTACCTATTTACTTGTAAATGTCGGAACAGTATCAGGCAATTCATTTAGTACGATCTCCTATAATTATTTAATAGTATTAAAAGGTTTACTTTTAATTCAAAAATAATTGTAGTATTGGGCCCGAAAAGAACCCAATCTTAGCTGCAAAATTAGACTTCTTAAAAGTGCTATATCCAAAACCACAAAAGTTTTCAAAAGTTGAGAAGTGTAAAATTACACTATGGCTAAATTTCTCCCGTCTTATTACAAAACACGATCTACTTTAGTTCTAGACAAAAGCTCTGAGCCAGTTTTTGTATTTTCAACTTCATTTCGATTTGATTAAAGTTTCCAACAAAAATGACAATTGAAAAAATTTGCACCGGAGTAAGTTCTTAGTTTTGTAAAAAGGAACCATATTTCGATTTCTGTTTGGTTCTTATTTCAAAAACAGGCTCGATCGTTGAAGCCGTACCTAAAGGAGTGCTTTGTTTTGTGATAAGACCGGTGGTGTTGCTACTATTAAGAATATTTAGTGGTCTGTGTTTGGTCAGAAAGACTTAGTTGCTAAATAGTTGCCTTCGCTGAAGATTTTTTTTCTATCACTTTTAATTTAGATAAACTCGATGTAAAATTAATGACGCTCGTAAATAATAAGCCTTCATACGGAAGTCGTAAAAAATCGTGGCGGGATTTTTACGCGTATTCGATTTTCAACGCACTGGTCAGCGCCAACATCGAACTCTTATGCCAGGAGGCTTTTATTTTGGTATTATTAATTTTTTTTTTTGCTTGTGTATAGTTTTTTTTTATTTATTGGTATATTGGCATGGCTAGCTGACATAAGGAAAAATATTTACTTCAATGTTCTGTTTTGTAATGTTAGTTAAATTGCCTGCCTAGATTGTATAAAATCTAGTTAATCTAACTTAACAGACAGCTGTGCTGCTGGGAAGTTTGTTCCGCCACTTCTTCTTCCCAGCTAAAGCATTAGGAAGTGGTGAAGGGTGGGCGTTTTGGGGGACTGTCTAACTTTGGCGTTCGAAAAGTGCTGATTCTCAGCCTAATTTGAATAAATTACTTTTGATTTTGATTTTAACTAGTAAACACACACTGTTCGATATCAACGCGCTGAGATACACTCTGTTGGATTGTCAATGGTCGATTCGACACAGGTGAGTTGAAAATCCATTGCGCAAAAATATCCCGCCGTGATTTTATTATGTCCGTATGTAGGTCGACTAACGCACAGTCCCATTGCTGCCCGGCTAAGTTATTTACGTGTAAAAGTGTACAAACTTACTTACAGAAATAAGATAATGTATCATGTGGTCAGCTTCCCTTTGTACGAATGTGTAGCTAACACAAAAACTTATTTTATTTTGGTCATAAATTCTACATCGAGTTGAAACATTTTCTATTGTTTTGCCATTCTTATATTACATGGTGTGTGTACTAACTAATCAGTAATGTAATGAATAGTTGTTGATTCCATGATAATGCATAATGTGACTTACACCAACGGCATTAGGTATGTATTGCATTGCAATCCTTTTTTGGTCAGATCAGACAGATTTAGGAAGGAGTATGTAAGGATCGGCGCTCTGTATTTCTGCCTACCCGCCATGGGCTAAGGCGTGAGTGTGTTTGTATGTATGTATCAAACGGATTTGAAGGTAGAAATAACCATATATAGTTAGGACCCTTACTTAACAAGCTGCAAATCTATCCTTGACATCGGAAACCTGGTTCCTGGAATTCCTATACCTATTTTTTTCTGTTCTTACTGTGCGAATCCCAATAAAGACCTACTTCTTTTTCTTTCTGTGTTCTTATGTCAGTGTTCAACAGCCGGTACAATCTCTGTGCTGGTGGGGATGGTGGAGGTGGTGGCTAGCGTGGCGAGTGCGGACGTGATGGGAGCGTCCTTGTCGAGCGGCCGGTACGACCAGTTGCCGCAGCCGTCGAATTCTAGCACGTGGGTGTGGTATTTCCTGTGGGGGATAGAATGGTTTAAAAGAAAGATATTTAAGAAAATTGGTCCTAATTGTAATAGATTTTGGAAGTCTCTAATATAGATATTTTTTCGTCATTCAAAATATTAGTAAGGTGTAATGTCAAACTTTACGAAAATGCTAATGCTATTTTAAACTATTGTACAATTTTATTACTTCCCAATTGCAGCAAAATCTACTATTCATAATGTGTCACATTTTTGTAAACCTAGTTTAGTTTAGCAAAGTAATAGGAAATCACAATTAAAATATCATGAAAAGATTTCATGTTTATGATAGAACCGGTATTCTGGCCAAATTGTTAATGGTGTTTTTTTTAATTCTTTCATATCTGTATGAGAGAACTTGGTCTTTGAGAGAACTTGGTCTTAGTCTTAATAACACCCAGATGTACACTTCTCTACTTACCAAACACTAGGCCTATGCGTGATGGACAGTAGCGTGATGCCTTCCTTCACGGCCTCCTCATACATCACAACCTCGGTCTCCATGGACACGGCGCTGGTGCACTCGTCCAGTAACGCGTATACTGGTCTGGAAAGAGATAGACAGTGTTTGTTCACTCATTTTTGTGCCAAGCTAACAAATCAATTAACAGTAACAAAATTAAACTGGATAACAAATTAAAACAATGCGTTGTAAAGACAAGACGATTACCAAGACGATTACCAAGACATCCGGCTCGAAGGACCGTGTAGAAAGAAGGTTGGAAGTTTAAGGTAAAATAAATATATTAAACGGACCAACGATGACGATACAGGGTAAAATTTTAACCAGTGCGCAAAATGTAACCATGATTTCAGCATATGATTCTATAACAGCTGATTCGTTTTGTATAACCGACGAAAAATTTCTACGCTAAGGGGACTAGAATGATATGCTGAATTCAGGGTTACAGTTTGCGCACTGGTGAATGGTTATGTTAATTCTCTTTGTGTATAAAGGAGCGAGGGAGCACATGCGATGACCGCTAATCGTGTACTGATTGTTTCATCGTCATCATAGGTCTCCCCAAGTACCGCCATTTCGGCCGGTTCTGTGCTTCCCGCATCCAACGGATGTCTGCGGCCTTCACAAGGTCATCGGTCCACCTTGTGGGAGGCCGCAGGAGGCCTTCCAACTCTACGTCTTCCAGTACGCGGTTGCCACTTCAGAACCTTCCGGCCCCATCGGCCACCTGTTATGCGAATAATGTGCTCTGCCTACTGTCAGTTAAGTTTGGCAATTCTTCGGGCTATGTCCGTTACTGATTGCTTAATTAATATGAATGAATAAAGTAAAATAGTAGTAAAAATGCTAAGTCGTCGATAGTGGTTGGTATGGTTTTTTTTTGAGGGTGGGAAATCATCAAATAACTTCTCCCGCTCTGGGTGGAGCAGGAGGGCGTGTCAGACTTTTACTAGACTAAAACCCACCCGTGCTCCCTCAGTTGCCTGTGTGCCAGGGGCCACGGTATTTCTTTGGAACAACCCGCACCCCTGGCAGGCATCGGCCCTTCCTGGCCCATCAGTTGGTGCTGACAACTCTTTGAGGCGCGCGTGGAACACAACGCACCGTCGACCCGGGCTTGGTCCTATAGTGTATGGTTACACCGTACGGTGTCAATTTGGAGCTGACGAGTTGGCAATCGAAACCATCAAGTGGGTAACCAGTAGTGCTCTTCTGTACAATTCTCATTGCGAAAACTTAGGTGAAGTGAACGTGATGTGAGCTCTGTCATTCCACCTGATGCTAGGGATTAAAGCTATTGACAACTCACTCTAAGCTCACTTCACCTAAATATTCACAGTCAGATTTATACAGAATAATTCGGCAGTTCGAATGATAGCCTACCGCCCGATTACTAGAACGAAAATCATCGACGCGCTTGACAATGGGGAAGGTCCAGGGAAAGCTAATAGGGTATTACAATTATTTTTTTAAAGTGTCTTAGTCAGATTCTAAACTACTAAAAAAAAACAACATTTTTATTTAATCGATTAGTGCCATAAAAATACATTAAAATTTTCAAATTTCGCGCGTATTTTGACAAAAACGCTGGACGCAGTGGACGCTATATTGCTCTGTGGGTATGACGCCAGTTTGGTATATAAACAATTGCACTGATCATTTATAAGACAATTGTTTATAATTTAAAAATGAGTTATTTTTCTAGATATCGTTGGTTTGCTGTTCCTGAATGCAAAATATTATTTAAATAAAAATTACTTTGGTTACGAAAATAATAAAAGTACAAATTTGCACAGTTGACATGCCATAGGACGTAATAACATGGCGGCTACTATTTCATGGTGTTCAAAAACAGATAAATACTGTAATCTTTAAATTGTATTTTAACATTTATTTTGTCGTTTTATGAACTAAAACTAACATTTTCCGACTGAATTTTGCCTAAGCTATCTTAATAATATATTTTTAGATATTTTGTCATATAGAGTAAAATACCCTATTGTAGATGGCATGATCATGGCGAGATCAATAAGGTCTACAATAATATTGTCATTTTGTTCATTCATTTTATTTCATGTTCACTGAGTTTGGTTTTATTTCATTATTTCGTTATTTTCGGCGATTCCAATATTTTAAATCAAGTATTTGACATGGAAAGTATCAGAATTTAAAACCTTATATATTTGCTCGTAATCAACTTCTTCAAATAGTTTTCTTGAACTCTGTTTAATTTTTTTAAATAGGGTTTTTCCGGAAACGGTTGACTCCCATTACGGAGTATTTAGGAACACAACAATGCGTGTTTTTTGCAAAAATGAAATGAACGCCTTGTAGCTTGTACTTGTGCTTGTAGCTTTGTGTAGCTTATGTTGGCTACGACAGTGCCATTTTGACAGTTGCCTACCCCATTTGTTAGCTAATTTTCGTGTTGAGTTTCGTTCCAGAAACCTCGCGTGAGCCTTCCCCGTAGCAGTTACCTGTGGTAGAACATCCGGGCCATGGCCATCCTCTGCTTCTCCCCGCCCGACAGCGTGGCGCGCCAGTCGCGCACGGCCCACAGGCCGCCGTGGCGCGCGGCGCAGGCGTCCAGCCGCACCAGCCGCAGGATGTGCGCCGCGCGCCGCTCCGCCGCCACGTCGCCCTGCTGGGCGCGCGACGGGTACGTCACCTGGTCCATCAGGGAGCCCTGCGACATGTATGGCCTGTGGACGACACGAAACGGCATACATAAAGGGGCAGGTCACGAAATCACGACATTAAGGTGAATCTAGTCCACAATTTTCCCATACAAATTTCGGGAGTGTATTACTGCACTGTGCAACAATGTACATCAAAAATTAAACATGGTATGGTTTTGTCTCATTATTAATATTGTCTGTACAGAACCAGAATACTAAAATAAAAAGCCATTAAAAAGTTAGGAGCGAACAAAGATTCGTTTTTCTTGCTAATTTAACCTAACTTTGGGCGTGTTTAAGTAATAAAAAAAGTGTAAAATCTGAAAAACCAAGTCAGTACCGACAAAGCTTAGATGTCGAAAAGTACAATAAACTTTATTAGTCATTGATTTATGCAGTGGTTTTTTCACAAAACCCGATCTTACGAAGGAATTTTCTTAATGTTTATGCGCCTGTTGTACTATAAATGATCCTGCATCTCACTTAATAACGTTGTACGTGTAGACTAGCGTCTAACTGCTCATCACTGATACTACCTCTGTCAGACACGAAGCCTGGTGAGACAGCATGCTTTTAGCCAGGCCCACCAGTGAGTTCAAGCCCGTGACTAGGTTCCCCTTAAGAAGTCTAGTACCGTGTTTTCTATCACCACTTAATTCAGTTGTATAGAAGCTTTTCAATTTAATCAATTACAGGCACATCTAAGATTATCAAGGAGTCGGTCAGTCAGAAAAATGAAGTTAATTTCCATGGACACTCTTTTAAAGTATTGTTACAAAATATAGATATCTTTTGTTTGCAATTTTATACATATAATCTTTATTTGGTTTTTAAATATTTTGACATTTTTTTATCACTTTACAATTTGACAATTTTATATTTTACATTTTATTTTTTATTTTTTTTAAACGATTCCGGCATTTTTATAAGTTTTTTGACAATTCTTTTTATAGTTTTCCGAGATTTTGAATATTTTAAGTATGAGTATTAGAGAATGTATTTATATGAGTTTGTAGCTATGGACGAATGTTATGTCTGAAATAAATAAATAAATAAAAATAGACAGCTAGATCAAGCTTCTGGTGTTAAAGCAATTCGTGACTTCTTGTTTCTGCAGCGCGCCAATTACAAGTCAATATCGAATAACGGTAAGCTTTTACCGAAGATCAGGGCCCTACGCCACATAACTTCGGTCTTATTTATAAATGCGTCTTAACTTTTGATCAATTGCCTAATATCGAGTTATACCTTAATAGACGTGGTTTTCGACAATATTTTACGGGATATCAGAACAATTATACGATTAAATGTTTTTATTAAAAAGTAAATGTAAAAATAAATAATAAAATAAATACCAGTGCTTGGCTGAAAAAAATAGTACTTTTGTTTTATTTAATTAAATAATCACGAAAAACTACTATAAATGCGTTGCTGCCAGCCCGCGTGGGATGAACGCTCTTAATCGTGATTTTATTAATATGATGAAATTAATTCGTTCTAGTTGTGTCATAGTTCAACTAAACTTGACAGCTCTTTTATTTCCGTTTATTTATTTCCGTCTCTTTCTTGTTTCCTTCGAAGGAAAAGATAGCAATAGCCTAAATTAAGTTTACTTTGTGCTCAACAGAATCATCACCAATATTTAGTTTTATTACTCACCTCTGCGGTATGTAAAACATGATGGGCCTAGATGTGCAGAACCCTGTGTCGGTGAGGTTGGTCTCGTCGGCGCAGTATGCGCAGGCGCAGGGCCGCGGCACGTGCAGCTCGCCACCGAACACCGGCCATAAGCCGGAGATTATGCGGAATAAACTGTGGAGGAAAATAATATTGATTACACTAAGAAGTATGAGATACTAGCACATCACCGGCGGTTTCGTCCGTCGATTTCGTATCTACCCTTAGAAAATGGAATGCAAACGGGGGCGTTTGAAAGGTAGCTTTAGAATCATGATTACGATATTTATTGTTTGTTTAGAATTAGAAGTATTTGAGTCAATATTCTAGTTTATTCACCAAGGGAAAAATAATTTGCAAAAGAATCCTTTTCATTTCACCAGGGGTTGATTTTAGAAAAAAATCTTCAAACATAATTATGTCATTGAATTTTTATAGTATCTATAGGTACAAACTGTGGAGTTCAGTTTATCAAATCACGCAGTAAAATCCTCCTAACATAAAGGGTAGAATAGTATGTTCCTACATAAACACTTTCTATTGTGACCACACCCCAGCTTTTATTATTATTTAGCCCTCCCCTAAGTGGTAGCCAACGAACTCCGCCCGTCTCTGTACTGTTTTATTATAATCTAAACACGTCTATTTAGTTCCACATTTTAGCAACAGATGTCACTGTGCGTTGACGTCACGTTTCTGAATCGCGGTGTTAAGATTCTCTGCCGTTTCGTTGGGTCTCATGGATCGAGTTACTACGGTATCTCTGGTTTCCCTTCAAAACGTATAAATCTTTCGCCTTTTACTAAAGATTTCCGTGGAGGGGGACACTCAAATGAGTCTTATGCATTTTTGAAATACTTTGCTTCGGCAGAGTTTATAATACGAATATTCACATTATTCACACGAACTGACAAAAAATTTATATATCGCTACTTCGGGGAAGAAAGGGCGTAAAAGCCACTTTTGGCCAAAATGAGTTAATAATGCAACTTTGTTTAGTTTTCGACGCTCTATCGATCTGTATATTTAAAATTTCAATATTCCCAAAAAAATGGCTTTTACCCCCATGATTTTTTTCTCACCAAAACCATTTTTATTAAAAAAAATTGACGTATATGACATTATTTAATTATTTCAAATTAATAAGGGCGTATCACCATAGTATGAAAGAATATTTGGTCGTAAATACAATATTTATTACGTAATGACTTTTACGACATTTTTACTTGGCAATTTAAATATGATTTGGCTTTTACGCCCTTGCACAAAAATAAAAACTTGGAGTTACAGCATTCAAATCGTAACAATAACAATTTCTTTAGTCTAAAAATCGGAGAGATAATCATGTCATTTATCGTTGTCTCTTATGCGTACGTTAAACAGTCTTACAATGGAGTGAGATAGAAACATAATTTATTTAGCCAATAAAGCGCGCGCGCTGCCGACGACACACGCACAAACACAATCGCAACCTGCATGTACACGACTTACCACAAGTGAAGTCCACGTGTCCAATCTTGTCAGTCTGTCAATCGCAGTTTCTTTACCGGATTGTTATTGTTTACGTTCCGTTTGAATATTAATACAGTGCGAATAAGTTACTTGTTTAATTAAAAAAATGGATAATACGAAGCCGAAAGCCTTGGATTCCTTGCTAAAAAGAAGGAATATCGTTAATGCATTATTACAAAGCCGTCGTCGTTCATCACAAAGGTAAGTTTTAAGTAATAGTACAGTACCTATCTATTATTCTTGGCTCAAACTGTTTAGACGTGCTTACCTAATGTGATGTTTCTTTAGTTAGAGATATTCGTATTTATTTTATAATAAATATTAAGAGTGCATTCGTCGTAGTAATTTCTAGGAAGATAGGTACTTACCTATTTTTTTACTACTTAAAATATTAGGTACTCACGGTGTAAAAACGGTCGGGGTTATTATGGTTGTATGTATAGTTGTATAGATGGGTGCTTACGTACCTAAGTGCTAACTAACTTTACCACAAAGGTCATGTTACGTAGGTACCTATCTAATTATTCACAATATTTTTATTCAGTTATTTTGTTTAATCATTTTCTTTATTCAAATTACATGCATTTCTATTTATTCCGTTATAAACTCCATGAAACTGATTTGTTAGACTGGCTTTTACGCCCTAATGACTAATGTCTTCTGATTTTTCGATGCTGTGCGTGACTTTTACGACCCCAATATTACAGGGAACTAAAACTACAATGGCTTTTACGCCCTAACTCTTACTAGCATTAAAAATAAAGACGACTTTTTTGTATAATTTTTGTATAAGTAATTCTATTATCATCTTATTTCCAGATCTGACTACGAGCCGAGTCAGTCGACTAGGAGTTTTGATCAAAATAGTAGTTCGGATCAAAGCAATGATATAATCGAAAACAGCGACACAGAAATGCAACCAATAAAAATATCAAAAGCAACACACAAAAAAATCATAATTAATTCAAGCAGTGATGGCGATATCAATACCTCTATGATTTCTTTACCCCGAGCACATGCTTCATTCTTTGGAGACAACGTTGGTAGCCTTATACCACCAAAAAGCCCGTTTAAAAACAATAGTAACAAAATAAATATTATTTCTATGGAAGTCTTAAAACAGGCTGATAGTTCGTCGACTGTTGTATTACCACATCCAAATATTACTGCCCTCCCTGCAGATCCAGTAATTGCTGAAAATGAAATCTCATGTGCTGTGCCGACCGTTGAGTCGTTTTCTTCAAACCTTTTGCCAGCTGACTATGCTCCAGAAACCAAAGTTACATCAGTTCCGATCGCTAATTCGTCTCTAATTGTTAATACATTGTCTACCTACGACAATAGCACGCAGCTTGAATCTTCTTCCGTATTGACTGCTGAATTACCTACTTTATATGTTAATCTCGTGCCACAAGATGACTATGCCGCTGATGAACCCGAAGTTCCTTCTGTACCGATCCCTGAATCATCTGACTTGAAGACCAACCTTCTGCCGTTGGATAAATATATACCTCAATCTGATAGTTGTATACCTACCACCTCCAAGACGCCATTTTTAGAACTGAGTCCTTTACTGGCTGCATCTCACGATGAAACTCAGCTTGGACCTCCTAATCCATCTACAAGTACAGCACTGGCCAATTTAAATATTACACACACAGTTGAAAAAGATCGGACTAAAAGAACACGCAAAACTTCAACTTCAAAATACAAGATGTATTATATAGACTTCTTATCTGACGAGGAAGCTTTAGACTTTTCTGGTGGTAGTTCTGATGATTGGACTTGCAATGAATCTGAATCTAGTGGTTCACCTGAAAAGAAAAAGAAGAAAAAAGAAAAAAAGAAGAAAGCCCAAAAGGATGATACAAGTAAAAATATAACAAGGAAGAAACAGAAACTAATAAATAAACGGAAAGAACGAAAACAATTAAAAGATGACGGAAAATCCTACCAAACCAAGAAAGGGGACATAGTTAAAGAAAAATCTATGGGAGAAAACCCATGTAAGCAGGATAAATGTAAAAGAGGTTGTTTTAATATAACGGAAGAAAGGCGAAAGTCTCTGTTTGACTTCTTTTGGAGCATAAGTTCACAACGGAGGAAAGATTGGCTTATTAATTGTACTCGCCAGGTATCAATTTCTAGGAAAAGAACGGACTCTCCAAATAGTAGGAGAAATTTAACATACGAGTACTTTATCAATAATGGTGAAGATCGTCAAAAAGTTTGTCAAAAGTTCTTGCTTGAGACATTGAATGTGACCCAGAAATATTTATTATACAATCTGTCTCATTCTAAAGAATATAATTATGTCTCAGGATGATCGGAGGACACGTACATTTCCGGATAAGTATTCTCCAGAAGCAAAAGCACATGCAAAGTCTTTTATTGAAAAATTGCCAGCAGTCCCTTCACACTATAACCGGAAACGAACCAGCAGGGTGTATCTTCCCCAAGAATTAAAAAATGTATCCAATTTGTATAGACTTTATGTGAAAGAATGTGAAGATAAAAATCAAGATGCAGTTGGAGATACTATATTTAGAAATATATTTAATAATGAATATAATATCAGCTTTCATTGTCCAAAAAAAGACAAATGTCTTCTGTGTACAAGAGCCGACCGAAAAGAAATAAGCAGCGAAGAAGATAAAACCATTTTAGAAAATCACATTAAAGAAAAAAAATCTACTTATAAAAGGTTTCTAGCACATCAAAATTTAAGTAATCATTATAATATTAATGGTACTTTGACAGCTAGCTTTGATTTACAAAAGGTATTGACAACACCCCACGGAGATAGCATGTTGTTAGGGTACTCAAGAAAGTATGCAGTTTTTAATTTCACCATTTATGAAAGTGGAACTCAAAATGTGAATTGCTACATTTGGGGAGAGTGTGACGGAAAACGAGGTAGCCAAGAAATAGCAACTTGTCTCTTTAAGTATTTACAAGAAGTTGACGAAAGAAAAATAAAAAATTTGATTTTATACTGCGATTCCTGTACAGGTCAAAATAAAAATAAAGTAGTTCTATCTGCCATAAACTATTACCTCAAAAAGTCCGTAAATTTAGAAACAATACAGCTTAACTTTTTGTTGCCTGGACATACATACATGCCTGTTGATTCAGTGCATGCAACAATAGAACGAGAAATAAAAAAACTCACCGTCTGGAGTCCTTCCCAGTGGATGCCTTACATTGCTTCTGCCCGAAAACGGCCACGACCTTATCGTGTTATTGTCATGGAGCATAGTGATTTTATTAGTTGGGACGAACTAGCTACAAAGACTTTCACTAAGGAAACGCTAAAAAACATGCAATTTAAAAATATTCGGATTGCTACATTTAAGAAGGAGAATGTTGATCAAGTTGAAATTAAGTACTCCATGCATGAAGACACATCAGTACAAAAAGTCATTCTATTTGAAGTACCTGAAAAAAGGCCAAATACAAAAGGGAAATCTAAAGCGAGAGGAAGACCTAAAAAAAATATTTGTTTAGATACAACTAATAATCACTGCCAAGCTGAAAAATCAAACGAATTTGTGTTGCGTAAGTTATATGACGCCAGATTACCAATTTCGACTGCAAAATATAACGATTTAAAACTTCTTTGTGACAATCACACAATACCCAGACCGTTCCAACAAGATTTTTTGTCGCTGCCTCATTTTAAAACAGTAGTAGACCAATTACTAGATACCGACGAAGAAGACGATGTAGTAGAGGAATTAGAATGAATGGGTACTTATCTACATTTTAATTTCATTAGAATAATGCATGAATGATTAATAAGTAGAAGAAAGATTTATTTTACAAATTATAATTAAAAAAAAAGGTTAAACAAATAAGAAAAAGAAAAAAATATATAAGAAGAGAAAGAAGATGAATAAAAAGAAAGTAAAAGATAAAAAAAATAAAGAAGAATACGATTACAAGCAATAAAATTAAAAAAGTAAGAAAACGAAACAAAAAACAGAAAAGGAAATAGAAAAAAAAGAAGATTACTAATTATTGTCAATTTGATTTGATTTATGAATGAATAAAACTGATTTGCATCTTAACTAAATTTATTTATTTAATACACCAATACCTACCTAGTAGAATAAATTACAAACATACCATTATTTTATACTATTTTATCAATTTTAGTTAATTTATTTCTTAATGAATTAATATTAGATGATAGTAATTATTTATCACAGTTAACTTAAAATTTAAATTAATGAAAATAATCAAAGTTCAATTCAATTAAATCTTTTCTTTTGTTTCACTATTCATGAATCGTGTGCATTTAACTTAACAGGTAGGTAACCTAATTCGTTATAATAAATTTTGTAATATAGAACTATGATAAATCAGATAATAATAATTATTATGCTATTATTTTGAGCTTCTATGCACCTTAATTTCAATATTCACCACATTAAATCTTACAAAATTATAATAATTGTAGGTTTACTCACGATAATTGTTATAAGTGGTGCAGTCATTACGACCTTTTCACTGTCTAAAGATGGTTTATACGACACGATGTATGTTAGCATTATAGATATTTGTGGATTTACGTCCTATAGTACGTATTTATAGACGGTGTAAAAGCCATTTTTATTAAAATTTTGGGTCGTAAATCCATCCTATCTTCTAAACCATAAGGTCTACTTAAAATTAAGCTTCTTGATATTAAAGAGCACTTAAATGCAAGTAAATATCACCAATTCATTCGAATTTAACTCTATTGCAAAAAAAGTTATTTTCCAAAATTTAAAAAAAAAAACGTTTTTTCGCTCCCCTGTAAAGTTGCTATTTTGGCTTTTACGCCCTTTCTTCCCCGAAGTAGCGATATATATATATATATATATATATATATATTTATTTTTTGAGGGTTATGATGGATTTCAGAGATGGGCTTAATTAAACGTTAAAAAAGAATAACACTGCTAAATGCTAATGCTAATAATAATTAACACTTCAAATTAGCAGTTATTTTTAGCAACTGTTAAATTTAGTCACAGACAGATTGTTAACATAATTAATTCTCATTTCCTTCATACTTTTCACAGGCTTAGCACTGTCAACTTTTTCTGTTGGCGTATTTACAATGAGAATCAATTTATTTACAAGGATTTCTTTTTTATAGTATTTTTTTTAGTATCAATAATTTTAATAATCGTTTTTTTTATACAGTATTTTTTTTTCTTATAACTACTTATGTACAAAATTACAAACTATGCCCTTTATAAAACATAAATGCCCAGTAACGGCCATGAAAGCATCATGTCTCGCCGAAGTCCAATTGTCAGTCGTAATGCAGATTGTTTCAAGTTCTTTATATATCACTTCTTGCACCTCTGTTCTACACTGTTCGTACATTGTTGGTAAAAGTGTATTTGAAAGATATTTTCTTTATCTTCATTGCCTCTCAACCTAATACGAATACTAGACTCGAGTCAGTTGGAATCGCATAATAGAATCGAGTCAGCGAGTACAAGATCGATTCTTCCTGACTCGAGTACCGGAATCAAGTCCGGAGTACTCGAATCAAAATAAATTGGTATTCAAGTAGGCGAGTCCAAAACAGGAATCGAGTCCGACTCGAGTCAAGCCGTACTCGGCACATCGCTACCTATTACCTAGATAACAAACACGTAAATATTATACTTCGTAACGAAGATCAGTCTTTATTTAACACTAGTTAAATGTAGCATTTCCGAATTCAGCAGTTAACAGTTAATTAAATCAACTCGACTAAATAACAATCTGTCTGACTGAACACTGAACTGAGTTGCTAAATTGAAAACAATTCAGTAGAGATGGAACATCATTGTGTCCTTTCCTTTCCTTTGTATTGTTTATAGCCATCTGCCTGCGGCCAAAGAGGGACAAATATATCCGTGTGTGGTGCGAGTGCGGGGTAGCACCGCGCAGAGTATCTGATGCCGCTGTGTTCTGTGATTGTTCATTGTTATCTGTCCCACATTTGTGTTCATTAGTGTTTGTGGGTTGACCGTTATATTTAACCACTATCTAAGAATTTATATAACAGGTGTTGACACTAAGAAAATATAGCAGTGTTAATTTAGCAGCTTATTAATTTTAGACCCATCTGTAATGGATTTAGTGGATACTAACCTCGACTTCCCGCAGCCATTGGGCCCCACTATAAGCAGATGCGTGCCGGGCGCGATGTCGAGCGTGACGCCGCCCGCCACCACGTCGCACGCCGGCGTCACGATGGGCACGCCGCGCAAGCGGATGGCTAGGTCGCTGGTGTAGGTTATCTTGCCTGTGGAATAAGATATGGTCAGTATATTCTCATAATATTTGTTCAATTTTATTAAGTAAGGATTGATTTTACCAATATCAGATATTTTTTATCCGTAGAATAAAATTCACGTCTGACAATTCTACTATGGAAAATCTGTCAAAAATTCAAAATTTATTCTCAGGATAAGACATATTTTAGGTTTAAAATTTTGGTGAAATTCGCCCTTAGTGGATTATTATTTTTGATTATAAATGTACTTTATTTTTGCTTTAACTCTTACAGCCACTATCTACAACTTTCTAAATCTTCCTTCCCATCACAGGTATGTTGGAAGAGATTTCTTTAGAAATAAGCTCTTTTCATCTTGTTTGTTTATATATGCTACCGTTCACAAGCTATAATTCCGGTAACTCGCATATGGTCGATTTTTGTTTGTTGATGCCACTATAATCAGAAAAAAAATGTCTGTTTTTCTGTCTAAGCACTATTATTTTACTATTTATGGATGCCGAGATAAAAAAAAAAAACACGGTTAACTTGCCTTGTTTGATATGTTTACTACGCGAAAACACAGGTAAGCAACATAACTTAACTAAAAAGTGACTAAGGGCTTATAACTTACATTTTTACTAGAATTTTTACCATCCGTTGCATGACTAAACAGTATCCATTTCATTTTTTCTGCGCTTTTTTGTCCATAACTCGAAATATGATTTTGATGGTTAACGGCATTATAGCTTGGAGTGTCTGTTTGTAATATTAAAATAACCGCTTTTTGCTACATGCATATGAATACATATACGGTATTATATTAAAATATTTTTTTTTACAATTTTTGTCTGTCTGTCTGTTTGTTCCGGCTAACCTCTGAAATGGCTGGATCGTTTTTGACGGGACTTTCACTGGCAGGTAGCTGATGTAATAAGGAGTAACTTAGGCTACGTTTATTTTAGAAAAATCCACGCGGACGAAGTCGTGGGCACAGCTAGTAAATAAATAAAATGAATATACGTAAGCTAAATTTAAATCAAATCTAAAGTCATTTATTCAAACTAGGCTGAGAGTCAGCACTTTTTGAACGTCAAAATTACATAACGCACTCCCCCAAAACGCCTGCCCTTCACCACTTCCTAGTGCTTTAGCTGGGAAGAAGAAGTGGCGCAACAAACTCCCCAGCAGCACAGCTGTCTGTTATGTTGGAAGAACTTGATTCTATACAATAATAGCATATAATTAACATTCAACAATAAATGAAAATTTAATTGAAAAAAAAATGGTTTATGCAGTCAAGTTAAACAAACAATGATATGAAGTAATTCATATGACCTGTCAGTAGTTAAGCTAATTCTGGTGAAAGAACACAAACGTTGTCTTGAGTTAGTCACAGCGACCAACAATTCTTATCGTTTAAGTAGTCGTTGATAGAATAGTATGCCTTCGAACAAAGATTTGATTTTACTTTCGCTTTAAACGCATTAAAATGTAAATCTATAACGCGCGCACGTACCCTGCGGCTGTGGCCGGCCGTCGCGGAAGGTGACGCTGAAGGCGGCGTGCGGCGCGCCGGCGTGCACGCCGCGCACGCAGCGCCCGCGCGCCACCTCGCCGAACACCACCAGCATGTCCGACACGCGCGTGGCGTAGCCCGCCAGGGTCACTACTTCCTGCAAATACAACAAAAAAGGATTCAAGTCGAGGTTTTCCGAGCCATATCAAACGCCACCACCGCCAACCTCAAAAGCAGCGCGACGTATTTAACTACGACGTGTCACCGATCATTTAGCGGCAAATCCATGCCACAGTATAAAATCACATTTTTGGAGATCTGGCAACAATTCTAACATCGAATAAATTCTTTGTATCTATTTATGTTTGTCTGAATTTATATTAAAAACTACCGAATAGATTTTGTTCAAATTTTGCAGAGATATTAACTAAAAATGTGGTCAGCCTGTAGGCTATAAATTATCACGCTATGTGCTATGGGGGTGAGTAATAGTGTAATCTGTTCATTCTTCTACAGTTTACCGAAAATTGTAGACGCTTAATGAAAGTATAATTTTTACATATAATTTACCTTATAACTAGACATGAGCCTTTCTATCGCATCGGCAGCTGAGTTGAGAAGATTTCTAGACGTCGTCATGTATTCAGCTCGATCACTTATACTGCTGCCTGTAACACAATAGACACGCAATGAATCCACATGAAGTTTTGAGGGGTAATGGATGGAATATACAAGGTGTAATTTTAATCACCGTTAACATCATAAAGGGTCATTGTACTATCATTATGAACAACTTTTACTATGGACCCAAACCTGAAATCGCGAAAATAAAATCAGCTGTTCCTTACATTTTGACGAGTTATGCGAACATAAATGTAGGGAACAGCTGATTTTATTTTCGCGATTTCAAGTTTGGTCCCATAGTAAAAGTTGTTCATAATAATGAGTACAATGATCCCTTATGAGGTTAACGGTGATTAAATTTACACCTTGTATATTATGTACTTTATTGCATTGTACACCAAAACTGTAACACAGCTCTCATATGTGTCCCTGGACACAAACAGAAATGAGTGAAACTAGACCATTATTCCTCAACAAGTAAAAACAAAAAAAAAATGACTTATAAAAACCGCCTGGGTTCGGACCCACGACCTACAAAGCCACTACTCAGAAAAATGAAAACATATGTTAAAACGCGAAAATAAAGAGCAGTGCTTGCCCAGTGGCAACGACCGTGACTTACGAGTTGTAGTTCGTAGGTACGAATCCAGACTGACGCTTTACTTTGTGTATATCGGTCATTTGGAGCGACAGTCACACAATTGCAAAAAAATGTGAAACTAACCTAAGTACACCAAAATTATCTGCATAATAAACCACGTTAGGAGTGAAAATGTCACATTTGTAAGTTCAAAAAAAGTCCGCTAGAGAGCGAAAAGACGTTGTTGCAGTATGTGCTGTACGAAAAAACATTAAAACTGGCGTAGTGTCAAATTTACAAATTTTCACTTGTGTCACTGTCGCTCCAAATGAGCGATATCATCACCACTGCTCTTAAAACGGTGATCGAAAACATCATAGAACCAAAAATTCGAAGACATGTGACATCTACCAACCCGCACTGAGTCCGCGAGTCACAGTCTCACAGAGAGAGCCGTGTCTCAACAGTGGGAACGTTATAGGCTAAACATGATACAAAAATAAATGTTCTACTGACCATGCTCACTGTTGGAATGCTTGGCCGTCAGTATAGGCAGCGCTAACATCACCATACCGGTGCCGGACCACACGTACTTCATGCAGAACTGCTCCAGCATCACGTACCACAGCTTCTTGTTGAATACTGACGTCATTTGAGCTACTAGCTCTTTGTAGGCCGATTGGAGTTGGCCGAGTTCCACCTGGAATGTTGAGGGAAGGTTTAGTTTAATCTTCACAGTAAGTTGAAGAAAATGACAAATTTAAAGCAAATTACTATCCTGTGAGATGGGAATGATAAAAGAAACAATACTACAAAAACACGTGCGCGCGCACATAGATACACACACAACAGTTTTAATAGGATTAATTTTTTGTTTTTTTTTTGCTATAGGTACCTATATTGTGTGCCTTTTAGTCTGTGCTAAATATATTTTTTTCTTCTTTCCCTTTTTTATTTTGCAATCATCTGGGATTCTAGGTTTTGTGAACTGTTCTTGGGTGTTGTATATCTGCATTTGTGCAAGATTTTCTTTTTGCGTGCGGGGATGAAGGCGAAGAAGGCACTGACAACAGATGAACTTAAAGACCTCATGCTCCGCAGTCAAGCTTGCTACCACTTGACCAAAGAGGCACTTTTTACACACTTTATATTAGCTTCACTTGTATGTTTGTTTGTATGTAACCGACTCCTTTGGACGCTATTTTGACCCACTTTAAACGGTCAGATTTCATTTAAACTTTGTAGACTTATCGAGGACCTATGACAATACAATAATTTAAAAAAAAATAGAAAAAAACACGATTATGTAGTTAGCAAAACTAAAAAATAGAAAATAAATAATATTTTAAAAAAACACGCTTCAAAAACCAAACTAAAAAGTAGAAAATAATTTAATTCTATTAAAAAGAAAATATCTCAATAGAATTAAATTATTTTCTACTTTTTAGTTTGGGTTTTAAAGCGTGTTTTTTTTAGTTTTTTTTAAACTATTATTTTTAACAATCTATTAACCAATATTAGTGTTTGTTATTTAATTAATAATTGAAACGTAGTACCGGGATAAAAAGTATCCTATGTTTTATATCCAGGCTATAAACTGTATGTCTGCCGAATTACATCCAAATTCGTTCAGCAGTTTTTGCCTGATTGAGTAACTAACATCCAAACATTCAAAATTTGTAATAGTAGGATTTTATAATTGTCATATTATGTTTTTTATAATTGTCATATTATGTTTTTTATAATTGTCATATTATGTTTTTCAATAGCCTTTCGAAAGTACTCTCTTTCTGTTATGTTCCATCCAAAATAACCAAGTAAATAGTAGTTACCTTATGTCCTCCATAAAAGGCGACCTCCTCAGCATGAGCTATAAGCCTCGAGTGCACGTGCCTTAGGTTGGCCTTCATTCGCGCCTCTTCACCGGCCAGCGCACCGAACTTGGGACTTAACAGTCGCAGCAGCTGACCCGTCATGCAGATCACTACTGTTGCTATGCTGGGACCTGGAAATGAGAACATAATGTTAATAAATTACAATCGAACAAAACTGCCATTTTACGTTGGCGGATTTATTTCAGATTTATCTGTGGTATTGCTACGTATTTGCGATGTATGTGAAAGCTATTGCAGATATTAAAAAAAAAAAAAAAAAAAAGGTTCCGACGAATTGAGAACCCTTTTGGAAGTCGGTTAAAAAGTGACGGTGACCAGTGACTGTCTGCTTAATTGTCACAATGATGATGGAAAACAAGCCTGTTACAGTCTGGTACTATTGTTTTTTTTTTTGTTTCAACCACGATGTATATTCTATCTATTAATAATAAGAACAATAATCTATCTGTAACTCGATCTGGGCCAATATGGACCAAACCCTCATGTACAGTAGCGGATTTACCAGCAGAATGAGTAGGCTGGAGCCTAGGGCGGCAAATTTGAGGGCGGCGGCAAATTTTTGTTGCCTTAAGGAAAAAGAACATTATTATATACGCGGAAAAAGAAATCTCGAAAAATTAACAAAATTACAATATTTTAGTACCTACCTTAAGTACATACGGTAAGTATACCGAATACTCCAATGTCTGTATATGAAAAATTACTAATCGCTGTGTAAAGTACACTAATGGTGAATATTAATTTTTGAAATATTCCTATAATTACTAAGTTAGTAATTTAAAAAAATAAAATATTCAATCTTACAATTCAAAAGAGTTAGTAGGGGCGGCAAAAATTTAATAGCCTACTGGCGGCAAATGTGTAAATCCGCAACTGCTCATGTAAACGTCAATTTCGTCCCGCCATCTACGCTTGGTCTATTAACTCACCAATAAATATGTTGCCCTTCATCTTGTTGGAGTAGGTGGCGAGGGTGAGCACTATGAGCAGCAAGTCGAAGCAGGGCTTGGTGAGCGAGCTGTACAGGTGCGCCACGGACTGCGTGAACACTGACACGTCTTCTGTTAGCCTGGAAATACAAGGTAGGATTAGTCATAATGTAGCTAGTTGAAAGAGAGTTTTTTTAATTCTGCACAAACAAAACACACATTACAAAAAGAAAAGACATAACATACACACATACTTAGTGGCAAAGAGCCTCGTATTCAACCAATAAAAGTTTGTCCTTTATCCATTGCTTGATGTCAGGGGTCAGAAACCAAATTCAATAAACATTGCGTAAATGTTACAACATTGGCTAATGAACACACAAACAATCAAAACAAAAACAAGATTCAGATATTTTTTTTTAATTACAAAAAAAACAACTACTACTGAAAATGATAAAAAGAAAAACTCAAAAATAATAACTACTTTTGCAACAATAACAAGAAAAACTAATTTGATGATGAATGAAATGCACCGAACCCCAGCGTGGCTAAATCGCATAATTATCAAGGAGTAGACAGGGGGGTGTCGTAATGGTAGTAAGTGCTTGTGTCTGCCTTAAATGTTCCAACTGCTGGGAAACGAGCTTCCTCCCTGTGAAAAGGGGTGGCCGTAATACATCACGCCGGCCCGGCTAATTAGTCGACTCGCACGATTCGGGCGAATTGTCACTTCTAAATTATATTATATTTTCTATCGGCGACTGGCACGAAATGAATTTACTTGTGGGCTAATCGGTAATTCCTGAAATTTATTGAGTATCGTTCCGCGTGGTGCCGGACGTAAAGAATAGCACCATCCCATTTCTTCCCTTGGATGTCGTAGAAGGCGACTAAGGGACTCACTAGAGAATGGGCAGCAGCGTTCTCTATGCATTTTACCACCATACTGCGATCGCCAGCCCGCCTGCCAAGCGTGGCGATTATGGCAACGCCCCCCCATTTTTATTGTGGGGAGGCCTATGTCCAGCAGTGGACGTCTATCGGCTGAAATGATGATGATGATGATGATTGAGTATTGAATATATATAACAATCAAAGTCTTAAAGTTCAAGTGTAACCAAAAACTAAATCTTACCTATGATCAGCATTTTCAATCCTAGCATCTAAGTTGGCAACCCTATAGTAAGTCTGGTTCTTGAAATACAGGTTATACGCGTGGTTGACCAGCCTGGTCCTGAAGGCGAGCGCCAGGCGGCTCTCCAGGTATCTGATCATGGAGTTGATGAAGGTGGCTGGGACGGCGATACCGAACCATTGGAGGAGGAGGGCTGCGAAGCGCTTCATATCTTTTTGAACTATGTGTTTCACTGGAAGGAAAAGGTTTCATTACAGTTAGTGGTGTTCAAATCACTTGTCAACTCATAAATAATGACTGTAATGAACCATTATTATATTATAATAATAGTAAACAATATCTATACTAATAATAAAGCTGAACAGTTTGTTTGTTTGAACGGACGGAGGAAGGACGTTGACGACGGAAGAAGTCGCGGGCAGAAAGTTACTTCTAAATCAACCGTAGATGGTGTTGACACATCATTGATATTTAAAATAGACCGACGGTTACAAAATCTTAACGACATGAATAACTCTATTCTTCAGGTCCAAGATTGGTTTACGGTAAATAATTTGGTACTAAATGGCACAATACGAAATGCATTAGATTTAAATGACCAAATGTTAGTAGCAGCGAATGTCATATTGAATGGAGAAAAACTGGAATTTGTTAATCAAACGGTGTTCCTAGGAATCACGCTAGACGAGAAATTACAATGGGACCTCATATAACATCTTTTGCGGGGCGGCTAAGCTCGGCCGCGTATGCTGTTTGAAAGATCAGACACTTAACAGAGGCCCTAGTGTGAGTTTCATTTAACCATCCTCACCAAACGCAGTGAGCGCGTTTGGCGCTCCGATTGGTCCGTCACCAATCCTGGGCCAATCGGAACGCCGAACGCGCTCACTGCGTTTGGTGAGGATGGTTAAATGAAACTCACACTAGGGCCTCAGATGTAGAAACCGCGCGTTTGATCTATTTTAGCTACTTCAACAGCATTATGTCGTATGGCATTTTACTGTGAGGTCGGGCTGCTGACATTGAATCCATCTTTATTTTGCAAAAGAGAGCTGTCAGAGCCATTTATAATCTACGTCGCCGTGAATCCCTGAAGGAACTGCTTAAAAGGATTAATATTATGACGGTACCTTGCCAATCCATTTATGAAAATATCATGTATGTAAGAAAAAATCTACATCTTTTTAATAAAATACGTGATAGACATAATTTTAATACTAGAAACAAAGACAAAATAGATCAACCATTTTTCAGATTAGCTAAAGTACATACATCTTTTATGGGGTACTGTGTTAAATGTTATAACAAAATACCTCGTGATATATTGCAATTAAATGAAAGGAAATTTAAAATTCATATTAAAAGTAAACTTTGTAAACAAGCGTATTACAAATTAGAGGACTATATCCAAGATAAGAATGCTTGGAAACATGCTGGTCCTGCTCCATAGGACCATTTAGAGTCTAGACAAAATCAAACTGGTTGCTAATTGAATTGTATAATTAATTGGATTTATGACATTGATTCTTCATAATATTATAGGAAAATCGTATACTTACTTTTACAATGTTTATAAATATGTGAGCACCATGTATCTATCATAAAATTAATTTATTTGTATTGCTTCAATTTCATTCTTTTTACCTATTTTGGCATAGTAATTTTATTCTGGATGCATCGTTTTCACACATAATTATACAGTGAATGTATGTTAAATATTGTAGTTACATCATTTTAAAAGAGTAACGGTGTAGTTTCTTGCCCATTCTTCTCCATACGAAACTACATTTTGGAACGACTAGAATCAATTCTATTTTAACGTAAATGTTGACGTTCAAAAGTGCCCTTTAAGTGCCTATTTGAAATAAATGCTTTGACTTTGAGAAGATAGTATTAAGGCTCGTGCAGACTAGCGCGACGCGACCGTCGCGTCGCGACACTCGTAGAACAATTTCTATGAAAACTGGATGGAAATTGTTCTACAAGTGTCGCGTCGCGCTGTCGCGTCCCGGCTGTTTGAAGAAGCCTTTATTATAATTGTGGCTAATATAACAGTGGTGTTATTATACTCCTGGGAGCAGCTATAAACTAAAAATATTATGTCTACGATTGCTGCGAGCTTGTGATGAAATAATCTCCAGATCACATTGCGTTGTAGAAAACATAACAAGTAACATAGTTCATTCTTTATGAAACTTTCTCTTTTGGGTTGTATTTTGTGTTGCACAAAAACTGAACGCAATTGTTATTTCAGTTCATAAACTAGTTCTTTCACATTTTTACAATAAAAGAACAAATTGTGCTCAATAGCGGACCATTATCATCATCATCTGCTTAGCCTTTTTCCCAACCATGTTGGGGTCGGCTTCCAGTCTAACCGGATGCAGCTGAATACCAGTATTTTACATGGAGCGACTGCCTATCTGACCTCCACAACCCAGTAACTATAGCGGACCATTAGTTACTTTTAAAAGTTAGTAGTGCTGTACGTCGAAGTAACGGATTCTTAAATCAGTGTTGAACTGCTTACTTACAGTAAAACATTTACTTGAAGTGGATGCGCTAAACTAAGCGCGAAATTCAAATATTCTAACGTTTTTTTTTTTGTAATTTGCAGGTCAATGGCAGGCTGCACGTTGAACACGTAACCGATTAACCGATGGCCGGAACGCGTAACTACTAACAGAATAATTATCTAATACCTTTAAACGAGCAATTCTTGTATAGGGTGTAATTTTAGTCACCGTTAACCCCATAAGTGGTCAGGTGGTCAGTGTACTCATCATTATGAACAACTTTTACTATGGGCCCAAAGCTGCAATTGCGAAAATACAATCAGCTGTTCCTTACATTTTGACGAGTTATTCGAACATAAATGTAGGGAACAGCTGATTTTATTTTCACGATTTCAGGTTTGGGCCCATAGTAAAAGTTGTTCATAATGATCTTTTTTTTAAGAGGTTAACGGTGACTAAAATTACACCTTGTATATCTGAATCTCGGAAACGGCTTCAACGATTTTCATTAAATTTACCATGCAGGGGGTTTCAGGGACGATAAATCGATCTAGCTAGGTTTCATTTTTAGAAAACGTCAAACTAAAAAAAAAACGAGTAAAGCTCGGTCATCCAGATATTAATAAATAAAACTATCATATCCGTGCATGTAATGTATTTGTATTGAATGACTTCAATCAATGTGGTTCTAATCATGAACATACGGCGTAGATTTGAATTAGCGGTGGACGATTATGAATGATTTTGATAATCGAATTACTTAGTAATACTAATGTTGATAATCGATCATGAAATTAGTAACTAATATATTTACATAATCGAATGACGTTACCAATATGTACTACTAATCATGTTGTAAAAAAGTCGAGAGACTCGAGAGCACCGGTGGGCGATTATGAGCTGTTAACTGTTATGCGTCGACTCGCGACCACGACTACTAACTAAATTAGTAATTACTAACTTGTTATAATCGAGATATCTCGAGACATCTTCATAATCGAATGATTTCATTAGTACATCTCATAATCGCCCACCGCTAATTTTAATGATTATAATTGCGTAAAAACCTAGGTCTATGGTCGCGAATCATATTTTAATAAAAATACAAGCGGACACTGACCTGAGCATTGCAAAAAAAAACGTTAGAAAATTTCAATTGTTGAGCTACCCTGGGGCATCCCCCTCAAAACTGAAAGATTAAAACCAAGCACATAAACCAAGAGATAAACCCTACTTTAATAAACACCACTCACCAATGGACCCTTCCAACGAAGCCACGTAAATAGACAAGAAGGTCCTAGTAAACAGACAGAAAGTGTGCGCAGTCAACAAGGCCACCTCATGACTCCTGACTCCAGGCACCATGATCCTGGCGAGGGAAATCAGCTGTCGGAGGAACTCCAGGTTGAGGCCCGGGACGTGTTCCTCCACTGGTTGGGTCTCGTCTGCATCCGCCTGTGGAAGAAGCTTTGGGTAAAAAATTATGCATCTTTACAAATCTTATATACACCGTGACATTTTAGTCGTCTTACAAAGGTGGTCCACTTAATGTATCGGTCATAAAATACCTCTAGGCGCGATTAAAACATTGTTACCATGAATTAATATTATAGGTTCAAAGAAAAATAAATAATGCTTTAGAATTATGAAACACCCTCCCGGTTAATAATGTTTACGTATCAAACGGTACAGATATCTACGTACCTACCATTATATCCATCATTAATTCCATCTCCATAACAGGATGTTTCAAACTACGTCATGCGTCTTAGTGAATGATATTTAAATTTTTTAAATTATGCAAATGTTCAAAAATATCATATTTTTTAATAGACATGATTAGTAGTCATTGGATTCATGAAGTGGGCTGCCGTTGTAGGACGACTAAAATGTCACGGTGTATATGTATTTAGTTCTGAAACTAACTTTAACGTAAATTGTTTTTTGGAACTGAGCAATAAATTAATGCTTTGACTAAGGTTAAAGACATAAATTATATAGGGTGGCAGGTAAATCGACACGCAAATTGCAATCATGGATTCAGTTCATGATTTCAAACATTTAAATTTTTCGTCGGTTATTACAAAAGAAATTAGCTGTTCCATACATTTTTACCTCGTAGATATTGCAATTTTGTATAAAACGGCAGTATTTTTTTAAATAACCGACAAAAAAAATTACGCTAAGGGGTCTAAGACCATGTACCGGAATCATGGTACAGTTTGCGTGTTGATCTCCCTGCCACCCTGTATTTATCAAATTTATAAAGATGTCATCCACAAAATTAAATGAAAAAATAATGAGAATTAATTTCAGTAAATGAATGTATTTTGCTCTATATTACATCTTAGCAATTAAGATTCCAAATTCCTATTAAACACTTTGAGCAAATGAAACAATAATAGAAATTCGAATATAAACAATCATTTCCGATAAGAAAAAACATAATTATTGTTCTCTTTTAATAGTTCAACGTAATTTTCCATAAATGGTGAATTTTAATGACCAATTAGATTGTATAAGCACTTTTCATCTGCGTAGCCTTTCTCCCGACTATGTTTGGTTTAACATCCAGTCAATCTGAATGCAGCTGAATACCAGTATTTTACATGGAGCGACTGCCTATGTGAACTCCACAACCCAGTTACTGGGTAATACGATACCCCTTGGTACGACTAGTGGTCAGACTTTCGGGCTTCTGACGACCCGTAACGACTGGCAGAGATCCACGAATGACAGCCGGGACCAACGGCTTGGCGTGCTTTCCGAGGCACGGAGGTGCTTGGTATGTAAATATGGTCACCCATCCGCAGACCAACAGCAGCAAGAGTAGCTTAAGCCCTGATCGATCGACCCGAGCTTAACTTGCATAAACACTTTTGAGCAGTCAATTAACAAAAGTGTCGTAAATTATATTTTATGTCTTTTAGCAGTCTTGTTCTGTCAATATTATTGGACTGCTCGTCAACAACATCAAACTTGCCAAAAATTTGAACCTTCCATTTTTTTAGAGAACCATCGGTAACTATTTTTCTTACTGACTGGAAAGTAAGATTTTACCTTCGAGAGGTATAGGATTTTCTCAAGTAAGTACTCAAGTAGTCACTAAAATAGACAAGTAATTAGAGGTCGGCGGATATAGTTGAAGTTTAGTAAGAAATCGATGGATGTTGTCATATGAAAATTGAAATTGATAAATTATTTTATTTTATTATCACCAGTTTAGCTTTGAATTAAGTACCCAATGTGAAGGAAATTAACCTCCTTTCTTTTCTGTAAGTCTCATTTCATGTTTTTTTTGCTATATCTCTATCCAGAGTCCCAGATATGATATATTATGTTTGTTACTTACAATATTCTGTTTATTGTCAGTGTCGGCGTCTCCTCTGCAGAGTGCGCACTGTTCTGCTCCGCAGCGCCCGCCGCATGTGTCCCCATTTGCTGTGCCATTATCGATGTTGTGTAGCTTGCCATTTTTAGCGACCTGGAAAGAAACATATTTGTTGAATCAGTGGGTATTTCAATACAGTAAATGCATGGCTACGTGTTTTGTCAAAATCCTCTTCTTCTTCGTGTCGAAGACACTATAGTTTTTCTATTTTGTCAACATTGTTCTAAAGTCCATTTTCGCATGGAAAATAAAATATCGCGGCGGAAATTTTAGTACCTACACTGGATCTTTAACGTAGTATTTAGTGTCGAGAGTGGAAAATCGAACAGTGAGATCTTTCAATGAGCTAGGACTTAGGGCTAGCGCCCACTGGCGGCACGGCATGACAAGGGATTTTTAAGCCACGAATAGAAATATAACTTAATAGAATGACAGTAAAATTGAAATTTCAACGGCAACGATGGCTGGGCACGCCGCGATTGCGGCGGTAAGTCCCCTCTTTGAGGAGTGGCTTGAGAGGCGGCATGGCGTCCTCACCTTCCGCCTGACACAGGTCCTCACCGGACATGGCTGTTTCGGGAGGTTCCTGTTTCGGATAGGGCGGGAGGAAACGCCCGGGTGTTTCCATTGCGAAGATCGCCCAGAGGACACGGTGGAGCATACGGTGGAGGTCTGCCCAGCTTGGGCGGAGCAACGCCGTGTCCTCGTGCAGGTGATCGGCGGCGGCGATCTCTCGCGTCCGACCCTGGTCCAGGCCATGGTACGGAGCGAGAGGGCATGGCTGGCAGTCGCCTCCTTCAGCGAAGCAGTTATGCTCGCAAAGAGGGAGGCGGCGCACGTGAGGGAGATGCAGTACATGCGCCCTCACAGCCGTGGCCTTCGCAGGAGACGCCCTGGGCGTCGGGAATCCCAGGCTGATTCCCGGCCACCGTAGGCGCGGGCTTGCGGACGGCGAGTTATGGGTAGCTCGCTGTCCGGTAAGGACCAAGCCCGGGTCGACGGCGCGTTGTGTTCCACGCGCGCCTCAAAGAGATGTCAGCAGCAACAGAGGGGCCCGCAAGGGCCGATGCCTGCCGGGGGTGCGGGTTGTTCGAAAGAGATACCGCCGCCCCTGGCACACAGGCAACTGAGGGAACACGGGTGGGTTTTAGTCAGTAAAAGTCTGACACGCCCTCCCGCTCCACCCAGAGCGGGAGAAGTTATTTGATGATTTCCCAGCCAGAAAAAAAAAAAAAAAAAAAAAAAAAACGGCAACGATGGCGCGGTATTCTTAGGCATGCCAGGACGTCCTTAGGCATCATCATTGAAATTAAAATTCTATTGTCTTACATATAAGTTATATTTCTATTCGTCGCATAAAAATACCTTACCGTGCCGTACCGTTAGTGGGCGCAGGCCCTTCGGAGGCAGTCTGTTAGATAGTCAATGCTCATTTCAACACTGAGAGTTAACTGTTAGACGGTTTTAGCTAAAAGCTAAAAAATAATTCGGTAAAATAAAATCGTGGGGCGCGTGAAACATATTTAAGTACTCAGGTTACGCTACGCCCCACGATTTTTATTTCTTTCTTCTTTTACATAAAACCGTTTAAATAAAAAAATATTACTTATTTTATTTTCAAGTTTTTAGTTTTTATTTCGTTACATAATATTTCACATTCTATTTATTTTTTTTATTAAATTGTATTGTTATCAAAACTAAAGATGTGTACCAAATATCAGATCAATCTGCCAACAGGAAAGGCGTAAAATTTCAAGTACAAAATTTGACCCAAATAAACAAAAAACAACCACAAACAGGGCAAGCTAAATAAAACCGTTAATAAACAGTGCGCGATAAAATCTCGACGCCATATTTTTAAGTCCGTCCCCGATTGTGAGACATTGCAAGATTATCAGTCACCTTTAAAGGTTTGTTTTTACTCTAAGTATAAAGCCCGATTCCGTGTGGTGCCGGACGTAAAAGAATAGCACCATCCCTTTTCTTCCCGTGGGTGTCGTAGAAGGCGACTAAGGGACTTGAAGATGACTAGAAAAGGGCAGCAGCGCTCTCTTTGCATTTTACCACCATACTGCGACCGACAACCCCCTGCCAAGCGTGGCGATTATGGCAAATCCCCCCTTTTGGGGGAGGCGTATGTCCAGCAGTGGACGTCTTTCGGCTGATATGATAATAAAGCCCGATCTGTCTGTTGTTTTGTTAACGGGAATGACTATAACAATAGTTGTAATGATACAACAATTTTTACAGTCAGTTAAATAACCTATATACATTATAATCAAAGATATACATATTATTTTATATTAGAAACTAAATAACTCACCTTATAATTATTATTATTGTTGCACGGGGGCGTCTGTTTCTTATCCCTAGTGCCATATACTGCACAGGCAGCCAATGCGACCCCAACTCCGACCCCCAATGCTATCGAAGGCTGCACCCTCGACGCCTGCTCCCTAATCTTTGTCAAAATCGCAGGCATTTTTCACAAAATCACTCGTCTTCTATATTACTGTGACCATTTATGCTTATTTTTAGGAGATCTTTATACTTAAAACTTAAATCACAGTGAAATTTATATGATTGTTGGTTTGATTCAGGTCATTATTGTGATTTTTCTTCGTCCATTGTCCTGTAACAAAGAGAGATGCATTTTAGTGTTGTGGAAATAACATAACATTACGCCTGTAATCCTCGATGGGTTCGGCAGAGGTGTAACCTATAGTACACCCACATTTCGCTAGTTATATTTAAGTCCCATACAGCGGCGAGGTGTCAATTTTTTTAAGAGAGAAACCGAAGAGAAGTCGTCTCTAACTTACCAACTTATCAAAAACTACGATGTTTTGGCGCTGGGTTAATTTAGAACTTCTCTTTTTGTTGTATTACAAAGCTAAAAATAACCGTTTGTGTTGTTAGAATGTTATGGTGAATTAAATACCCGTAGTGTTACTATATTTTTTGATAATAGCAGCCACTACTGACGTGCTATCTTCTTTTTTTATAGCGATAGAGTTGCCGATTTGAATCCCCGAAGGGAAGCCGGTAGGAATCGTGTTATATGGTCCTTTCGCCACTGGTCCCATGTAATAGGAGGCGCAATCTAGACTATAATATTTTAAAGCGGTAAAATTTGTGGTTTTTTTATGTAGGAAATTCTCTGAAAATTCTTTTCCTTTTTTTTCTGAATGGGCGTGCTCTTGACCGCCTGATGGAAAGCGATTGATGAGCCTATACGATGGAACGAGCGTGCCCAAAATATGTCTGTTCACTCTTGATTTGAAGGCAGACGGGTTAAATGTGGATGGGAACACAGACGCTAGCAGAGAGAGCTCAACACTTTGGCTATGCGCATAATAAATGTGGTAAAGCGTAGTAAGTAGTACCTATGACTGAGAAGCTGCGGTACTGACGAGTTTCATAGGAGATATTATTATATTTTCTGTTAAAAGAATAAATTTCAAGCGGACGAAGAGGCGGGCAGAAAAGCTAGTGTTAAAATAAAACTTAGGGTTCTTAAGATCTATTGATCAGTTCTTCTACTCCTTTGCGTGTCCACAGCAATCTAAATACAGTCAGCCCAGAATTTGGCTACGAGCTTGGCACTATCAGCAGCGTCCATCAACTGCTGTAGCGTGCAGACAACGTGACACGCTGGACAATATATTAAGTGCACCACATTTATACTCTGGGACGGAGTCAACTGTGAACCTCCACTTGAGCGAGTTTTCTTTGCTTCAGCCTACGTGAGTCCGAAGTTTATTTAAAAGCTCCCAGGATAACCAAGCCAACTCTTGTCTAGTTGCGAGATTTTCAGCAGGTAGATCGAATGAGTTTAGTAGGGAAGCACCATCTCGCGACAAGGTTAGCCTTTCCTTATATAACTGCAGTTCCTATGTATAAGGCATGCCGTGGCAGCCTTTAATTAAGGCTACACTATAGATTGTAATATCTTAAGTGCTTTAACACGTATTTTGGTGTAAGCTTTGTTGGTTGTCCTTAAATAAATAAATAAATAAATAAATATATCGTTCTCTAGTGAGTGGGAGAATACACTTTAAAAACCTGTTTCTGTATTGATCTGTTGTGTAATGTTTAGGTATATCTGAGATTTAATTGATTGATTATTATCTTTGTGTACATTTTATAGGATGCTGTTATATGATGCCTTGTAGTTCTGAAACATTAGCACATCTATGTCAGTTCATTTGCATTTACACCTGACTCGTTAACAGATAACTTTATGAAGGCAATTAAGGATATTTTACAACGCTATTGTGATTGACCTGTGAGCAAATGAGCACATTGCTGTATGTTCGTCTACAGTAGGTACTCACCCCAAAGTTGAGTTGGAATTGGTTTATTTTATTTAATTTTTGTATTTATATTAAAATAAATTCCTACTAAAATTATAAATGCGAAAGTAACTCTCTCCGTCTGTTACGCTTTCACGACTAAACCGCTGAAACGATCGTCATGAAATTTTACAGAGGTGGGATATGAAGAAGAACATAGGGTACTTTTTTACGCGATAAACGACTTTCACGCGCGTGGAGCCGCGGGCAAAAGCTAGTGATAGCAATTCTATTCTAAAAAAAAATACACAGATTTGGCCCCAAACTAAGCAAGCCTGTATCTTGGGCACCAATACGGAGGGTTAACTAGTTTAACTTTTATTTTAAAAACATGTTTGGGAATAAAAGGAAAATATGTTTGCTTTAAATTACAAAAGAAAAACTTATTAGGTATTTATCCATATTTTATCTCTTCAGTCGCGACTGGTAAAATCAAATCAGTTGGTCGATTGTTTCGTCAAAGATCTATCAAAGTCTTCTGGCACATACCGTCAATCACTTATTGTATTAGATTGTAAAAAATAATTCTGATCAAATCTATACATTTTTTTTAAATTTTCTTATATGCAAACCTTGTCCTGACATTATGGAACACATAAAAAAAAATCAACCTATTTGGTGCAGTCGTTCGGAATTTATGCGCGTACATACATTTCGGCGATTAATTTTTATATAAATAGATATTAGGTGTTGATATCCTTATTCGAAGTTATCTTAATCTTTAAGTATAAGTATTTTAAGAATCCTAAGCACATTCTTTTTTTAGTTTTTAATTTTATAATAGCTATAATTAAAATGTAGCCAACATTTACTCACAATGGAATTAATAACATAATATATTTATTTTAGTAAAAGTAACCTCTAGTAACCACTTAATTTATATTTTTTTAACAACAACTACACGAGTTCTGCCTCGTAATTAATAATTAACATAAAACAATTACTGACATTTGACCCGACGAGCGGAACCTTCCATCACATTGTTCTTATTGTTTCTCAGTATAATGATAATTATAATTAATTCAGTTAGACAAGTGTTTCTGCCTCGTTGGTATATTTAATTTATAATTAAAACACATTTTTATTACTTATAAGCTTTTTTTGACCGCGGCTCCGGCCGCGGGGATGTCGGTTACCGCGTAAAAAAGTAGCCTATGTTCATCGCTATATCCCAGGCTATATATCTCTGCCAAATTTCATGACGATAGGTTCCAGCGGTTTAGACGTGAAAGCCTAACAGACAGACAGAGTTACTTTCGCATTTATAAAATTAGTAGGGATAGAACAGCCGTTACTCTGCTGTTCAAAAAGCACTACTTTTCTACTATGGTGTGTCGTATACCAAATTGGTATAATTATATTATTTTGGTATACACACAGGATAAGTTTTTATCCAGTGCGCAAACTATAACCATGAATTCAACATATCATTCTAGACCCTCCAGCGCAGAAATTTTTCGTCGGTAATAGGTACAAAAAGAAATCAGCTGTTCTATACATTTTGACCGAGTAGGTATTGCACTTTTCTATGAAACAGTTGATTTTTTTTTTTGTAAAACCGACGTAAAATTTCTGCGCTAGGGGGAGTCTAGAATGATATGCTGAACTCTTGGTTACAGTTTGCGCACTGGATAAAAACTTACCCTGTACATTTTTTTACTGCTTCGTTGGTGTAGTGGTCGCATGCGCTACTGCCCACATATCGCCAGTTAGAATAGAATTTATTTGCAATTTTTTTTTTTTGTTTGTTTGCAGTTATCTTTATGCATGCTCATACATAAACATACTAGTGAGTAAGTGTGGGTGTACTATAGGCACATGGGCACACCTCTGCCCAACCCGTCTGGGAAACACGGCGCGATTTTATATTTTATGATTTTTTTTTATTGAAAATTCTATGTTGGATCGGCTTCCAGTCTAACCAGATACAGCTAAGTACCAGTATTTCGCATGGAGTGACTGCTTATCTGACCTCCACAACCCAGTTACTGGGTTACACGATACCCTTAGGTAAGACTGGTTGTCCCACTTTCGGGCTTCTGATGACCCGTAACGACTGTCAAATATCCACGAATGACAGCCGGGACCAACGGCTCAACGTGTTTTCCAAGACACGGGACCTCTTAGAATGTAAAGAGGGTCACCCATCCACGGATCAACCGCGGCAAGCGTAGCTTAACCTGATCAATCGACCCGAGCGTCTGTTAATACTTTGCCAAAAGCCCCTCGAAGACCAGCACAATCTAACACAGTTAATTTAGTTAAATCATGTTACAATAGCACAATAACTGCAACAGAAAGTGAATGGCTATCCTATGAATGCACAAAGCGCATGATGCTCGTGCGCATCTATGCAATTGAGGCTAAACTAGCACAAGTCTCCGCATACAATACGCATCTTGGGTATTACAAACTATTGCGCAGTGGCTATTTTACCAAATGAGATAAATCTTTTTGGTAGAAAAAAAATTGTGAGTAATGCTAGCCATTTTTTTATAGAAAATCCACAGAGATTCCAAAATACAGGATACGTTTTTACCCAGTACGCAAATTGTAACCATGAATTCAGCATATCATTCTAGACCCTCCAGCGCAGAAGTTTTTTTCGGGAATACAAAAAAAGAATCAGCTGTTTCATAGAAAAGTGCAATACCTACGCGGTCAAAATGTAACAGCTGATTTTTTTTTTGTACTTATTATCGACGAAAAATTTTTGCGCTGGAGGGTCTAGAATGATATGCTGAATTCATGGTTACAATTTGCGCACTGGATAAAAACTTATCCTGTATAGCCTTACGATTTTACGATCAATATCAAGTACAGGGTGGTTCATGAGAAACTCCGAAATCCATGCATACCTAAAGATGCCCACGGTAAAGAAAGAAGTAAACAGAAACTGTACACGTATAAGAAGACTCAAAAGACATGCAAATGAATTGGCTAAGAATCTCCTAGCCAACCCACAACACGCCTAAAAAGATGCCAGATAGGTACTGGACCAGGATCAGAAAGACTGAGAATAGCTCATTTCATGCTTTGTGATAATGTCGGCTCAATGAAGCCACATCGTCTAAAATATATATTTTTGACTGAGACCTCATCTAATTAGGCCTAGAGAAGGTGATGGCATATGACGGAGGTCCAGGTTTCCTCACGATGTCGCTGTTTTTCTTTCACCAATGTCAATAATGTCCAAGATAACCTCAGAGGGTACAAAGTCACATTAGTACTGGCCCAGATTTTAACTCACAACCCCTTTGCATGAAAAGCGATACCTTAATCCACACGACAAGGAAAACATAAAGATGACTATGGTCGTCCACACAGACGTAATAAAATCGCAGCGGAAATTTATCGGGCATCCGATTTTCAACTTTCGGTGTTGAACCGAGTGAGAATCCAATAGAGTGCAGCATGAGTGAGTCGCAGCGCGTCGAAAAAACGCAGTGTTTGATTTTGAACTCTTTGCGCTAAGCGGTGCGTTGAAGATACAATGCGCGAAGGAATCTCGCCACGATTTTATGCCCTGCTAGGACAGGAGGGAGCTGTAGTAAGAGTCTTTCAGAAGGATCTCGAAAGCCACGGATAGTTCTAGTGGTATTATTTCGACGGTCGCTACGTACAATCCCCTAAGTGGTGGATACGTGATTCGTATGTTTTGTTTTCGTGACCTTGAGGCCAGCCTATACTATCGTTTAGTTTAACAAAAATAAGTCTAAGATGGCAAAATGCACTTTAAATCCATCATGACATTACATTAACTAGAACATGATATACGCGTGTTTGAAACTTTGAAGCGCTCTCCTGTAAAGTTTGTCATTACGTAGGGACCGTCGATTTATTTGTGTCATGTGAAGTTAATTGTGAAATTTTTGTCCCTACCAAAATTCTAACAAAAATATTTAATGATAACTTTTGACTTGTATGTTATAAAAAGTCACAGCAGTATAATATAATAATGAATTAAGTAACAATGTACTTCCCAAGATGACCAAATCACAGAATTAACAAGGGATATTGTCGAACATAAGAACCGTCTATTTTGGTAAGGACATGGCCACATTATATAACATTTTACCGAACGTTAATAATAATCTCACAAAAACTGAAACAAGGCGAGCTAAAATCTTGATAGATATAATTGATGACCTTCCAAAAGGTAACGACATTAATGACGATGACGTCGATACAAGATTTTAGAATTTCATAATATTATATTTAAATGTTTTGATCGTGAGGAGGAAATGAATTTAAATTCTGTTACTTTAGTATAGCAACAAAATATTAATAATTCCAGACTGTTACAGTTGCTTTCCTTCTGCTGGCTGTTTTTCTTTTCGGGAGGAAACCTTTAAAAAGAGCCCCGGTCTACGAGGATATCACCGGGAGTGTGAGACTAGCGTCGTGTCCTCTTAAAGACAACCTCAGAACCCTGTACAATGCCTCATCACGATCATCATCATTTCAGCCGAAAAACGTCCACTGCTGGACATAGGCCTCCACCAAGCACCGCCACTTTGACCCGTTCTGTGCTTCTCGCATCCAGCACATTCCTGTGGCCTTCACCAGATCATCGATCGACCCTGTAGGACGCCATCCAACGTTACGTCTGTCGGTACATATTGGCTATCTGTTCTGCGAGAAATGTGCCATGCCAACAGCCATTTAAGTTTGGCCATTCTTCGGGCTATGTCCGGTACCTTAGTTTTCCTACGGATTTCTTCTTTTTGATTCGATCACGTATGGGAACTTGCCCATTGCCAGAGTGTTTTTCAGCCTGCCGTTCAATGCCGTACGTGCCGTACATCCGTGAGGAGACTGTAAAAGGTCCCCTGAGCCCTCACTCTTGCCTTCCTAACGCCTTCTCACATTAACCATCTGCTAGCTAACATGCTTGCTGCAGACACATTGAAAAAGTCAAATTGGTACATGTTCCAACGGGACATCACAACATTTTGCCTCATTATATTGAGAGAAACAATCTTGATCTTTCACCACGTCTAGCCAGACTAACCTACAGAGGTACAAAATGGCCACTACAAGCCATTACTTCACGCAGCAATGCCATAACAGTGCAACCAAATGACATAAGAGGTCGTCTTTGATGATGGGTTGAGTAACGTACATCTCAGAATCGATTACGTAGTAGTTCAGGTGATAGAGCGGTTTTAAATGGAAATTCTGATGGATAAAAATGAATGCAGGCTTGTCAGAAAGACACTGCATGTACGGGTCGTAGTTCTTTAGTTACTTGGTTGTGGACGTCAGATAGGCAGTAGTTCCATGTAAAATACTGGTATTCAGCTGTTTCTAGTTTGACTGGAAGCCGACCCTAACATAGTTGGAAAAAGGCTCAACAGATGATGATGATGTTCATGATGAATTAATTGCAGAATTTGCGAGTAAGGTTACTCTAAATTTCCTCTGAAATGTTTTATTTTAAGAGACATACACGATTATAAGTAGATTAGAAGAAGTAGATGTTATGTTGTAGTGACATAAATGCCTCGACAAAAGCAATTATTTCTTGTTGCTATCGAAGCCTTTTACCCTTGCTCCAGTTAATGACAACACGAGTATCTGTTTCTTTGAAGCCGTAGACATTATAATAACTTTCCGGAAAAGGTTTCCGCGGAAGGGAATAGAGATAAGCAAGAAGAATAGACTAGCTTAGACTTATAATCTAAACTTATTTTAAAAATTGGTAATGTTTGCATGTTAGGGGTTTCTCTTGAACTTTCAGTTGGATTTGAATAAATTCTTTTTTTCCATTTGATAGCCCAATTCTTCAGGAAGGCTATAGGCACGCTGCGACCCTTAGGAGCCGAGCCAAAAGAAAAAAAGTCGGAAAGAACGCGAAGTGAAAACGGAGAAATCGAAGTAAGAGAGCGGGCTGGAGCAATGGGCTGAACGAAGACCCGCGCGAAATGCTATACAATATGTAGTGCTGGCAAGTCTGCGTTCACTCTCATTACGTATACCATGTCCTGTTTTTTCACAGGTAAGTGACAACGTTTATCCGTCATAGTGTAGACTTCAAAACACTGCAATCAAGTATTTTACCATTAAGCTACACAATATTGAAGATTAGTAATTGATATTACAAACTCAATGCTGCGACAAAACAATTCGAATGTTTCTTGTACAAATTAAATTTTGTCATAAACTATCGATAAAGGAATTTTTATTATCAAACATAGTTTTGATAACATATTTTACGGAAACATTTCGAAAATGCAAATGATATGTTTGACAATAAATCAAATAATATTTGTAAAAAAAAAACACTTATAATGACAGTTCAAACGTCACTAATTTGAATAAATACCTGAACACGTATAAATCGCTTAAAATATAATATATAACTATCATCTTCTATGACATAAGTATAGATGTGATTTTCGATGTTCCTTAGATTTTGGAACGTAACAAAAATAGAGTAACTCCTTTCATTATACGTTGTCATTGAAGTATAATCGGAAATTAAGTTTTTGGCAAAGCCTAAATCGGCCTTAAGTGAACAAATATTCAGAAAAATTATGTAAGTATTTGCATTCGCTTCCGTTTCTTTTTATAAATTGAATTTTAATTTTAATGCTTTTAAATCTAGACTTAGTTTGAAAATAAATAAAAATCTTTGAATTAGTCATTTTGCACTAATCAGTGACTCACTCCTGTTCCTATATTCTTGAAAATTGCGTAAGTATATATTTTTAATTTTGTTTATTCTATCTCTTACAGATAGATAAAAACTACTTGTAGGAGTAATTTATTCAAGAGATCACATAGATAAAACGAATTTCAGTAACGAATTAAAAAATAACACTTTGAATATCTAATTATTTAAACAACCTGCACGTTTTTGGCTCAGTCTATTATGAATTTGAATGTCAACACTAAGAGAATTCCGCAAATTTTATGCTGTGTGGCCTTACTAAAAACTGCAGGATATTTATTGAATAATCTAGACTCGAAGATTTTTATTTACAACCAATGTCTAAAGAGCTTTGCTCCGCACCTATTATTATTTCGTTAATATGAAAACAGAAAAAATCAAATCATATGCTATGGCTTAAATATTCAATTAATGAATTTATATGATTAATTTACAAACATAGATGAATATGCAACGAATAATTTGAATTAATTTAAACAAATCTTGATTTTACTCGAGAACTGTTCTAACCTTTCGATAATAAATGAACCTGTTATAATAAGTTACCCACGTACATAATTTAAACACGCTTCATCTGCTTAAGTATTTCTATTCAATCACAGTCAAAGTTTCCAAAAAAATGATTTGTTGTAAAATACCACAGTTCCTAATCACGCTCCTTGCAGGACTCCTCACGTGTTTACTCTACTCGGCAATAGAACCTTGACCCTGACGTGACTCAGATCCGCAGACAATAGTTGGCACCGACCTCTGCCTCCAATAAGGATTTAAATAGGAAAAACAATGAAATAAGCGAGAGGACACGAGTTAACTTGTGATAAACACTGTCAGATGCCTTTGTTAGATCCAAGCAATTATTAAACGTGTTTATTTATCGTTGTTTGAAAATGACGTACGGAAAATTATTAAAATACAGCATTACTGAACTATAAACCCATCTCACTTCTGAGCCACGTCCACAAGCTGTTCTCGAGGGTCGTCACAAATCGTCTCGCCAGAAGACTTGACGAGTTCCAGCCGCCAAAACAAACCGTTTTTCGAAAAGGCTTCAGTACCGTAGACCATATCCATACTGTTCGGCAAATTGTACAGAAGACTGAAGAGTACAACCAACCGCTGTGTATGGTATTTGTGGACTGCGAGAAAGCATTCGACTCCATCGAAATATGGGCAGTTCTGGCCTCTCTGCAACAATGTCGAATTGACTGGCGCTATATCGAGGTGTTGAGATGTTTGTATGCCGCTGCTACGATGACTGTCCAGATCCAGGATAAGGAAACAAGCCCCATCCAACTGCTCAGAGGGGTGCGACAGGGGGATGTTCCCCCGTAACTGTTCACCAACGCATTGGAGGACGTCTTTAAGACGTTGGACTGGACTAGACAGGGTATCAATGTTACCGGCGAATACATCTCACACCTTCAGTTTGCCGATGACATCGTCATAATGGCAGAGACACTGGAACAGCTAGACCAGATGCTGTACAGCCTAAACGGAGCCTCTCGGTGGGTTGGCCTCGGCATGAATTTGGACAAGACGAAAGTCATGTGCAATTCTCACGTCTTACCGAGTCCAATCCATATTAAAGGATCGCTTCTCGAAGTTGTGAAGGAGTATGTCTACCTAGGGCAAGTCATCCAGCTCGTTAGACACAATTTTGAGAAAGAAGCCGACAGGAGGATCCGGTTGGGTTGGGCAGCGTTTGGGAAACTAGGTCAAATCTTTTCGTCGCCTATTCCGCAATGCTTCAAGACTAAGGTCTTCAACCAGTGCGTCCTGCCCGTGATGACATACGGTGCCGAATCGTGGACACTGACAGTTGGGCTGGTCCACAAATTTAAGGTCGCTCGGCGCGCTATGGAGCGGGCTATGCTCGGAGTTTCTTTGAAGGACAAAATCAGGAATTAAAATATCCGGAAAAGAACCGGAGTCAGCGACATAGCTTGTAGAGTGAGCAAGCTGAAGTGGCAGTGGGCTGGCCATGTTTGTCGAAAGACCGATGGACGGTAGAGCAGACGAGTCCTGGAGTGGAGACTGCGTATCGGCAGGCGTAGTGCGGGACGCCCCCCAGTTAGATGGACCGACGACCTTAAAAAGGTGGCTGGGAGAGACTGGATACGGAAGGCGGAGGATAGAGTGTTGTGGCACAGAATGGGAGAGGCCTATGTCCAGCAGTGGACTACGATAGGCTGAGTTGATTGACTACTGTACTGTATTTTGCATTGGTCTGTAATCTGCTGACCTCAATAACTAGCTACAAAGAGCAGTAACTGTAAGCCAGAAGATTAAAGAATTGTTGTGTATTTTTGTATCATTTATTCATGAGATACGACAATATGAATAAGTAATTTGAATTTAAAATTCTAAATTGAACTCTGTTTTAATGACTAATTGATTGGTATTATTACGCGGTTAATTTGAATTCGAATTAATTTACAAAATAAATTATTTGTAGGTACACGAGATGATAATTTTTAAGTCCATTCTAAAGCTTTCTAAAATTGGGTCCAGGTGGGCCTTAATGATTAGAAAACTGATTAAGTGCCTTAAAAGAAGAGACATAATAGTTTCATTGAAAACCAACGCTGTCAACAAAATGACTAATTGCAAAATTAACAGAATTCATATTTCACTGTTGCAAAGTTAAGCTGTTATAATTATTAAACATTGCAAAATCAATAAACAATTATACAATATGCAAATGATATGAACAAAAAACATATCATATTTTAATGGAAACTACATATAATAGTATTCATCGATATTTTGACTAGCTACCTATTATTTATATTTGTAGGATACTTTTGTTGATATCTTTCAATAGGTAGGTTCAAGGGTCAGGGTGATAGGTAGATGGGTTTCAATATGATATTATTGTATATTTAAACTTATTTTTTCAGCAAAATAGCAAGTAAGTACTCACCTACTGCGATTACAATTTTCATTTTGACCTTTATTTTTGTAGAATATTGGCATTACATTGCTGCATATCTACCAAATATATGAACTACGCAATTAACTTATATAAGGGACCGTACTAGTGGTACACGTTTATTAATGTAGATTCAATTAATTAAAAAAATAACAAATTTCCTATATTCTAACTTAACTAAAACAAAGCGTCGAAAAACTCATCCGCATCGCTGTCGACTGGTAATGTACCCAAGAGACTGGCGGCATTGCCACATTGTATAGCAATGCTCAGCCTCTGGCCAAGGTAAAAACCAGCCCGGTCACGGGAAGTGTTAACCAGCCGTTTCGAGATTTCCTTATAGAGAGCATGAGCACTCGGACCCCACGGCCCGAGGGTTTCAACCCCAAACGGCTCGAAAACATAATTACCAATAAGGTTGTTATACTTTCGCCGTTTGAGGTTTCAGCAGCCGCAGCGGCAGCGCCAGTACAGCACACCGATCCAGAAATTAAACATTTTTATACATTGACTTCAAAGTCCCGTCTATTTTATATATATTATTTCTATATTAAAGTCCATAAGCCTATATCTATCGAAATGAGGAAAAAACAGGGCCGAGCAACAAACTGTCATTATAAACTTCATTCATACATAGAAAAAAAAGGAAAACGAATGAAAAAAACATCATTGTGTCAATGAGGGGTCAGCGTGTACCTGCAAGATATCTTCGTGTGTAATGTTTACCATTTAAAAAGAAGCCTTATTGACATTCGCCCTTCTTCACAATTTGTTACGGAAAACTTCTGACGATTTTTTGTTTCTATCCATCCTGTAGTTCTTTTCTTTGTTTGTACGTGCGGAGATACACATTATTCTCCCAATTTATTATACAGAGCCAGCAAAACGGGTATTTATCTTCCATACTTTTATATTAGTCGTCATCTCGTTAGTCGTCCCCTTTCAAGCCATATCATTTTTCACTGAGTCCATCTATGGTTTGTTTATTCGTTCCCCATTCTTATCAACCATCAACATACAAACTCAAAACTTTCCTCACTATATTTTCCTCATTTTCATGTGCGGGGGGATACTACTTACGAACATTTTTAACATACAGGTGGAACTGTGAAGACGACGGCTAAGGATGTTTGAATAGACATATATTATTCATAGAGACACTTACTGAGTATCATCATTAGTCTAGTTCGTGATAAGGAAGCTGTGAATGTAACCACGTGAGCTACTGTTTAATTAAATGAATGGGATGTTTTAAAATTAAATATCTGGTACAGGGTCTTAGACGATGTTTTGTTAGATTGAAAGCGGCGTAGTCACGGCAAGTCTCCCGGATGTCTTGAATGGTTTAGTGACTTAAAATGTCACAATTCATATAATGCTTGCAAGTTTTTATTGGGTGTAATTAGACAAAGATCTTCAAAAAAGACATTAATAATGGAGATCTATGCAACGGCTTATTCCAAAACATCATTAATCTTAAAGGTGACAGTACATAATTATAATAGAAACACGTTTCAATTGCATGTTTTCCAATTTTCTATGATGACAATAAAAACAAAATTGATAAGTTATTAATCACATAAACGTGATTTTTCAACGTAATCAAAATATGATTTAGAAAATATTTTTAGATAAGATTATAAACAACGTCGTATCATTAATTCCATTCATCACGAATTATAAGGCAACCGAGGGAAAACCGGTTCGTTATGATAAACCAATGATTGTGATAACATCACCTGTTATTTACATGTTGCAATCTTTGATCAATTCTACCATTATCACTTGTAAGTGACTAAAGTGTTTAAGGTTTGAAATAACTTTGGAAACGTGAGGAAATGTCTAAAGATAAGTGCTAATTATTGAAGTAGATAATAATGATTACTACTGTGTTTTATCTACAGTTACAGCTTAAGGACATTTTCACAAGAGGGACGACGTGGCGCACGTGAGGGAGAGACAGTACATACGCCCTCACGGCCGTAGCCTTCGCAGGAGACGCCTTGGGCGTCGGGAATTCCAGGCTGATTCCCGGCCACCGTAGGCGCGGGCTTGCGGACGGCGAGTAATGGGTAGCTCGCTGTCCGGTAAGGACCAAGCCCGGGTCGACGGCGCGTTGTGTTCCACGCGCGCATCAAAGAGATGTCAGCAGCAGCAAATGGGGCCCGCAAGGGCTGATGCCTGCCAGGGGTGCCGGTTGTTCGAAAGAGATACGGTGGCCCCTGGCACACAGGCAACTGAGAGAACACGGGTGGGTTTTCGTTAGTAAAAGTCTGACACGCCCTCCCGCTCCAGCCAGAACGGGAGAAGTTATTTGATGATTTCCCACCCAAAAATAAAGGACAATTTCACCAAAAACAGAACGCCTTCAGCAGTTTTAAACCATGTTCAAGACCTGTCAGTGTCAATATTCCATAACAATGTTGACACTGACAACGTACCGAACGCGGTTTCGATGTGCTGAACGCGTTCAGATTCATTGGAGAAATCCGCACTTAGTCAGGTGGGGGTAACTAAAAAACTATGCATATATTCTTACTGTTGACAATGGCATAAATCCATGTTGGTATGTGATTTTTACGGGATATAAAAGAACACGTGCTCAGGTTACGTCAATGTCAGGCCATGATCATGGTATAGTGTATGGAATTAACATAGGTCAGCAGATAGTCACGTTTTCCTCCAACGTCAATCACAAGTTGTTAGTTTATTGTCCAGAAGTGTGATGCAATATGAATAGTTTATTGATTAACGACATTTTTATTCCAATTATTAAGCCCCCAAAAAAATTACCAAAAACAAGTTTTCATACGCACATATTGGCTTTTTTGTATCCTGATAGAAACACAAGCAAAAAATACATTACTTATGTAAGTGACTAAAAGTTAGCGATCACTTAAAGCTTTTAATATAAAACTATAAAACCGGAATTAGGTAGGTAATTATATTAATAATTTAGAGGCCCAATTTTTATAACGAACGTCTATAACTTATTCAAACAACGCACCATCAAACCTTGTAAATAACTTTCCCGTTTTATTGTTACATTATTCAACCAAATGTTTTTATTATTAACAGTATTTTATTAACTAACAGTATCAACCTTTGTCGGAAAATTGTTTTATCATAACCAGCATGCTACAAAATATCCTTTATCCTGTGTGACTTAAACCCGCACTTAAGTCACGCTTTTCTGTGACTTAAGTCCAGTTAAGTGTGGGTTTAGGTCACACGTTCCATAAAATAGTATACGATACATGTGACTTAAGTAGTCCATTATCACACGGCGTTTAGCAGCTACTTAATTGACACGTATTTTATTTTTTTATTTATTTAACCATTTATGTACACACATATAAAAACAGACAAGAAGATTAGAACACAAATATAGGTACAGAGGTGATGCTTATCTCTAAAAAAATCTCTCCCAGCATATCTGCGAGAGATGTAGACAGCGTGTGTAAGGGTAAAAGCGAAAATAAACTACATTTATAATCAAAACCAATAAATGCACTAAATAAATTAAACAAATACTATGAGAATATAAATACATATGTATCGTAATGTAGAGACTCCAGCACATCAAGCTACTCCAATCTGTCAAATTTCTTTGATAGATTTCAAACTTTATCACAAATGAATAAAGGTCCATGTTCAGTTGGGAAAATTTTACAGTTTGGCGTTGCTTGATATGCTGGCGTCTGTACTATTGTAACTTGATTTGATTAATTAATGTAGTCATCATTCTCCTGCCCTTATCCCAATTTATTTGAGATAGACGCAACATGCCGTCTTTTAATTCATACTTCTCTAATAGTCATCATCTCGTTGGTCACTTCCTCCCACTTTGTAGCTATTTATCATCTTTCAAACTGTCCATCTATCGTTTCTTTCGTCTTCGCCTAGTCGTATATACCCACATTCATACTAAAAACTTTCCCGACGTCATTTTCCCCATTCCTCCGCATCACATGCAAATACCATGACAAACGATAAAGAATGATTAGAGTAATCGTGTTTATTTATTTAAGCAAAAGCTGAGGGAGGAACTTAAAACAAACAAGAAAAAACAAACGTTACACCATTAGACATGCATAATGAATAAAGTAGTTATTACGAAAAACAATAAATAATGAACTCTGTGTGAGCGATGTCAACCACCTCTAAATATTAGCTTTGCATCTCAAACATCAGAGAAGCTTCGTAATCGCCTTCACAAGTAGATGCAAAAGTTCAGGGCAATCAAACATCTCACGGTGCAGCAGGCCTAGACAAAACACATTCCTGTTAGCGTTCACGCCAAACACTACGCCAAAATGTACGGGAATGACTTTATCTGCGGAAAGATTACGTCGTGTCCTTTCCGCAGGTAATGTCATTCTCATACATGTTGGCGTAGCGTTTGGCGTGAACGCTAACAGAAATGTGTTTTATCTAGGCCTGCTGTTCAATGAGTGTCGAGAAACTCACAATTTAGTAAGGACAAACATGTAGGATATGAAGTCAGATACGACACACGAATGACAACGATATCCTCCTGAAACCCGAACATTTACTGAAATCTAAACGGTTTTTGTTGCAAAGGCCGAAACCTTGCTTTTTTGTCTTTTATAAAGGACTTTAGGTCATTAAGGCATAAAAAATTTAATATAATTTAATGTAATGTCACAAATTGTCACAAACACTCGAGAGTTGATCCTACCTGAAGGTTGGTCATCCGTTGTCGAAATAAGAAGCTCAACACTATAAGCACACTTTACTGGAATCGGACGCTACTTTCCGAAACTAAAAATTCCAGAAGGAGGTGTCTTTTTAATAACGTTTCTCACTCTTTATCTAAGGTACCTACCCAACACTAATTCGTATACCAATACTTGCCATGTAAACAACAGTGAAGTATTATAAAATCACCGATATATTATACAAACTGGCAACACAACCAAGCGAAGTAAATACAATTTATATGGGACCACCTCTAAGGCAAACCATCAATTAAAAAAAGAATTTTCGAACACGATCCACATTTGCCTGAGATATCGCGGAACATAAATAAAAAAAAAAACAATCGAATTGAACGAACATCCTCCTTTTTGAAGTGGGTTCAAAAAGCTTTTCCAATTCACACTACAATGAAGACCAGCGGGTTTAAAAAGGCCACATTAAGCAATTCCTCTAAAAGTGATTCATTTCCTGAATTCCCCTGTGATTCTGCTATTTGACATTTTACTTTAATAAAGCAATTCATAATTTGGTGACCTTTTTACGAATTTCCATACAAAACTGTCAAATAGATGAATTGCGTGCTGTCAACGCAGATAATATTATGAATTGTCAGTTTGTGACAATTTCACGATTTTAAATATGATTCATAAATCAAAATCAAAATCAAAAGTCATTTATTCAAACTAGGCTGAGAGTCAGCACTTTTTGAACGTCAAAATTACATAAGACAGTCCCCCCAAAAAGCCCGCCCTTCACCACTTCCTAGTGCTTTAGCTGGGAAGAAGAAGTGGCGCAACAAACTCCCCAGCAGCACAGCTGTCTGTTATGTTGGAAGAACTTGATTCTATACAATAATAGCATATAACCATCATTCAACGATAAATGAAAATTTAACTAATAAAAAATAAAAAAAATAAATGGTTTATGCAGTCAAGTTAAATAAACAATGATATGAAGTAATTCATATGACCTGTCAGTAGTTAAGCTAATTCTGGTGAAAGAACATAAACGTTGTCTTGAGTTAATCACAGCGACCAACAATTCTTATCGTTTAAGTAGTCGTTGATAGAATAGTATGCCTTCGAACAAAGATTTGATTTTACTTTCGCTTTAAACGCATTAAAATGTAAATCTAGCAAAGAAGAAGGAAGCTTGTTATAGAAGGTTATACCAAGCCCAGCAAATGAGTTATGATCATATTATGATTCTGCCAAAGTGGCCTTTTTAGACCCCCTGAACTCAATCATTCTCGTACATACAAATGGTGTAGCTGCTTCTGCCATAGCAACAGAACGAATGTAAGACTTTAATGTAAAGGCACCGACACTGCGTATAACTTTCCGCACTATATTGAATACATAATTAATGATGTCATTGTCTGATTGCCGTCTGACATATTGACGATGTTCTTTTTGACTTTATGTGTCAGACAGACGTGTTTTATTGGAAACAAGCTGAGCCGACAGACGTTGTCCTATGTTAATTATGAATATTGAATTCGCATCGGTATTAATTAACTTAACGACCATATTACAAAAGTTAATATGGTCGTTAAGTTTTCTTAAAACTTATAATGTTTTACGCAACTTTCTTAATTTTTTCTTTCATAAGAACCTTCTCCTGACAATAAATAACACAACAAAAAAAGAATTAGCAAAATTGGTCCGACCGTTCACGTGTGATGCCGTGACCAAGGGAAATAGGGATTCATTTTTATATATATATAAGATAGATTAATTGTATTCAGAAGAATAGGTAGGTCGATTTAACATTTGTTATTAATCAAGTGAAGGAAAACATTGTCAGGACTTTTATTATTTATTTATTTTATTTCATTAACAATTTTTACATTGTGTCGAAATAAAAAGGAAACCGATGTTCTAGAACCAAAAGCAGAAAGACATGTGACATTTACCGACCCGCACTGGCCCGAGTGGTACATTACACACCACTCATTCTCGAAGAGTGGACGCCTTTGTCCCAACAGTGGGAATATTATATGCTGATCAGTGACTGCTACCACCAGAGGCTACTTCTTCTGGTAGCGGTCACTTATATATTTACATAACATAGTCTATAAGATAAGATAATACATTCGATCAGCTACATTATTCCCATTAGATCACCTGATGTAAAATTGCTATGTGTACCTATATTTTAAACACATCGTCTGGCACACTGTTCCTACTTTGGCTTTACTATCTTCTCGATCTATATTAGTTTCTTAAGGAACTTCTGACAAAAAAAACGCTATGACTGATGGCTTTTCCCAGCGAGAAAAATTACGAACTTCCATACAAATTTTCAACCTTAACCTTAGGGTGTAAATTTTCAAAATCTTTCCCTAGTGATCACCGGCTTTATACAAGGAACACTTGCGCAAAATTTCGTCTTCCTACACCCAGCGGTTCTAGCTGTGCATTATCTGTTAGTAAACGAATAAATGCAAGACTTTTACTAATCAGATGGCAATATTTGTCACGTTCCGTCGCTAGAATCTAAAACCACATCAGACTTAATAACTCCATTAACAAAACCGCTGGCATAATTGCCAAGGTGAGATCGAATATGCTCAGCGATCAGACGGCAAACGAAGCCGCAGTGGTCGCCTTGACCGAGCCGCTACTCGCTGCCTAGCAATTACTGACCACAGTTAAGTTGGAACAGTTATTTACAACCATATTCATTAAGCTTTCTAATGCAAGTAAGATACGAACGATATAGTCAGTCAGTAGATAGTGAAAGAGAGAGAAAGTTGATGTAAATTCCAAGATTAGTACTTATACATAGATAGTATACTCTTTATGTACACCATGGGCGTGGGACGGCCCCAGGACAGACTGCATGCGAAAGACGGAGGACAAGGTATTGTGCCGCAGTCCGGGAAACGTCTATGCCCATCCACTTTTTCTCCTTCTTTTGCGGACTACGATAGGCTGATTTGATTGATATACACCATAAAAAGTACAGATAAATGTAGGCATTTTACATAGGGTGACAATGGGTGATCCTCGCTTGATTTTCGTACGTCGTTTTCGGGTGACCACTGAAAATCAGCGCTGTGCTGCCATAGCACAGCACCATGCTGAGTGGAAGCCTTCTTGTCACAGTCACGGCGTGCAGTTGCCGACTATTTATGTTCCATATGCCTATGTATAAATATTTGTGTTGTTATCATGTTTTTTTAAATGTTATATCATTTTTTTATATGCACGTGTTTCTTTGACAAATAAATCCATTTTTCTTTCTTTCTTTCTTCTTTCATCTTATCGTTAAAAGCGATCTTTTATAGACAACCTTGGGTTGGATTAAATTTACTTGGGAGAGACAATACTGCAGGTAGTGAGTGGTGTACCATTTACATATTTACGATAAATACGTATAACATATACAAACAACAAACACACAACACAATAATAAACATGAAACAAGAGCAAGGAACCGTATGTACTGATGATGTTTAAGGAGAGCGGAACTGTTTTTTTTTTGCCAGAATGTTAAAAGTGAGATTGAGCACGCCTTATTGACACGGGCAAGGCATTACATAACCGTACTGCATGAACTGTCAGTTGCAAGTTTTCCGATGAACCGATATGATCTGTGTCATGAAGGAACTCGATATGTTCCTTAAGTGGGTGTTCTAGGATGGAACAGAATCCTATTAAGCTAGGTGGGCCAGTGTACGAGCCGATGAGCCACAGCATGAACGACGCCACCTCCCCTCCCTCTGAGCAATAACGCCTGCACCATGAAAGATCTTTGCGCGTACAATAACTACGCTGTCGACGTGGCAGAATTCTAGTCGAAGTATAATATATCTAAAATATATTTATAAAAATGAAACCATCGGCACGAAGAAGTGAAAGCAAAACAGCTTACATAAGCTTTTTTTTTTAATATTAAGCCAGACACAATAAAAGCAAAAGCAGTTTAAATTGTAGATGTTACTAAACTAGTTTATCAAGTTACAAAACTAGGTCCTTTCAATCTTTATAAAAAAAAATCCAGTAGACAAACAGACATAAAAAAACTGTAATTGTTAGTCCAAGATACATGTTCTCACCCGACGCCTGGTCTACCCAAATGTCCTTTCTTTGGTATTGTTCGTCAAATCGTAGAGCTCCTGCGCCGCACGATTACTGACAAATGATTGCACTAACTGCACAGGTCCACTCAATCTGTGTGGTTCTTTCCTCAAAAGACCATTTTAGGCACAATCCACACGTTCTACATGATCTGCCCAAGACTATGTCTGGACTTAAGAGACTGTGACCTCTGAGGCTCTGAATTTGTTACGGCCTTTCTTTTTAGAGTAGTCTGATAGGAAACGCCGAAATCATCTAGTTTTTAAAATATGATTAACAATAATAGCTACCAAGACATAATTAAATCAATGCTAAACAAATTAAACGCCATGGACCTACAAAAACAGGAACTAATAAAGAAACCATGACCTTTTGAATCTTTGATCTAGCAGCAATCTGTCACACCTTAGCTAGGAAACCGATTATCTCTACCTACATATTTTAATAAATTCGCATATTATGTGTCTGCTTCTTTTACATAATATATTATTAAATAACTTTGTCCATTCTTTAATCACGTGAGGCGTGAGTCAGAAACAAGACCGGACTTCACGATATGCCCTTCTATGATGTTTTATTCATCAATATATTTGTCATATTGTCTCACTACTTCTTCATTAAATTCTATATCTCTCTTGCTACTATGTTTGTGGCCGATCTCTCTCTCTTCTTCAACCGTACCCACTCCATGCTGAATGTCGGACTCTTCAATAGCACGTCTTTTGTCCCGATATTGGGCTCCGATTATCCAACTCCGGAAAATCTGTTAAAAACGGTTTCAAGTCCATAGAGGTATTTATAGGTCTAGGCCTGCCTCAAATACAACTCCTGTCTTCAGGCACCAACGAGTAGTCGTCCTGGTTCACATTTGCGAAATGTGACCCACTGACCCACCAAATCTCAGTCCGGCTAACTTAATGTCAACATCAGCTATAACAGCAGAAGCGTATGGTTACCAATTCGATTCCTGACTAATTAGTTCATTTTTATTTCCATCATTCTCCTCTGAGACGCCTCTGATAAAGATTTAAGGAATCTATGATCGCGGTCAGTAACAATGTCATAATTAATGTATGGTATTCTTTAATCTAAACACGTAATATCAATTGTATCGGAATAGCCACCATTTGACATTTGTCAGACGTCACAGTAAATTCTGACCTGTCGAGTTAGATGGTACATGACTGGAATCGCAAAGAATGAAGGATGGCATCCGTATTTTTTATCGAGAGGACAGGGCCTCTCGATCAAAAATTATGCTGTAACTCTTGATAAGTTGGCACGAAGTTCGAAAGTCTGACAACCAGTCTTATCAAGGGCCATCGTATTACCCAGTTACTAGATTGTGGAGTTCAGATAGGCAGTGGCTCCATGTAAAATACTGGCATTCAGCTGCATCTGGTTAGACTGGAAGCCGACCCCATTATAGTTGAGAAAAGGCTAGGCATCATATTCTTCATAAGTTGCTAGTAAGAACGGCTGTGAATTATAAAAGTAAGTATATCTTAGAGCAGACATACAGAGACGGCAGGAGAAGTTGGACTCCTTCAAAAATGATTGGTCTTCCAAGACGAAATATAAAACAACTGTGGATGGGTGACCGTCTATTACGAAGACCTCTGCGAACCTAGGAAAGCACGTTAGACCGTAGTCGTTACGGTTAGACTGGCAGCGGATCCCTACGTAGTTGAGATTAAGCTATGTAGATGACGGTTCTTAGAGACAAAAATGGCAGGATAAGCTGGACTCTACTAAGACTGGTTCTTCATCATTTCAGCCGTAAGACTTCCACTGCTAGACATAGGCCTCCCCCAAAAGGGAAGTTTGCCATAATCGCCACGCTTGGCAGGCGGGTTGGCGATCGCAGTGTGGTGGTAAAATGCATAGAGAACGCCTGCCCATTCTCTAGTAAGTCCCTTAGTCGCCTTCTACGACACACACGAGAAGAAATGGGATGGTGTTATTCTTTTACGTCCGACACCACACGGAACAATAGAAGAAGGTTTCCCCTTTGCCCTCCAGTGCGACAATACGGAGGGGTAATTACATAACACACTAATAGTAGGAATACCTTACATTTTGACAGTTCAACGACATTCATTGCGTTAATAACGTTCTTGAGCAGACAAATTTTTCGAACTTATGAAGCAGTGGATTAATAAAATCCTTCAAAACGATTTATCTTCTGATTGATAGTGTGATACGCAATTAGGGTGCAGGTTTTTAATAAAATATCTAACAAATGCTAGTATTTTGTTTTGTATTTTTCAACTCTATGGCAATCATGCCAAATCGCTTTGCTCCATACAATCCCATTGTTATTATACTTAACCTTAATTTTATGACAGGTCGAAATACTATCGAGGATTAATAAAATTAATTGGAAATATGTTTTCCTTGTATGGATATAAATAAAATAAAATTTCGAGCTGTTCACATTTAATTATTTTGAAGGTGATGGAATCGCAGATTTTATGAGAGGATCAAGCGTTTTAATGAGTAGGTAGTCTAACTACCTACTCATTCGGACAAAAAAAAACTTAAAAACCAGTTTTTTTTTTATCATATCATAGTCTTCGCCTTAAAAACCAGATGTTTTAATCCTACATCTATTACTTATATAATTAACTTTTACAGAAAAAAACAAAGATTTATGAAGTAACAAGTAGGCCTCCTCAAAAACATGATTTATGAGCAGGTCTATAAAAATAATAATTAAATAACTTAAATAATAAAAATTAGGCAAAACTCGTGTTTGGCGTTATAACAACCGGTTTTAATAACCTGCATTACTGGTAAGTATATAATATTATGCGTCATATGTAATTGTGGTTTTTAGGGTTCCGTACCAAAAGGGTCCCAACGAGCCGCAGGATCTGCTGTTCGTCCTTCCGTCTGTCATAGGTTTGTATCTTTTAAACCGTACTAGAATATACCTAATGTTGTGTTTGCATGTTGCGTCTATCGCTTTAATGTACACTTAACTTGTACAGGGTAAATTTTTAACCAGTGCGCAAACTATAACCATGAATTCAACATATCATTCTAGACCCCGTTCGTCGGTTATATAAAAAAAAAATCAGCTGTTTCATAGAAAAGTGATTCCTCTGATCACACAACTGATTTCTCTGATCTGAAAATTTATACTGTACCGATACATGTTGGCTTGTGTTAGTTTAGTGGAACAGTGTTACGATTGTAGATAGACCAATAAATCAATATCTTGACACTTGACATTTTCAGAGTATTGTGGCCAGTCTTTCAACAAATAATAAAATAAACTTAAAAATTTAAGGGGGTCCCAAAACAAGAGACGTGTTTTTTTGCGTTTTTCTGTCGTTTCTAACGAGCAAAGAGAACAACGAAGGGTTCTGTACCGCAATACAAACATTGTACGGTGGTATGGAACCGTTCCTATGCGAGTCCGACTCACACTTGGCCGATTTTATATACTTTTTCGCACGCTGAAAATACGCATGACCTTGTGGAAAAGGCTCCAGCGGAAAATTGACAAATGATGATAGATTGCCTTAGCATCGTGTAACCTATTTCGTTTGAAAGATATTAAGGTAAATAATGGTAAATAAGCCTTTGTCATGCTGGAACTAGTTAGTATTAAAGCATAATGTCGATTTTAGCGCAATTTGTTTCTGTCTTCCGGCAATCATTTGTAAAAGCCGTCGCAAATTGTAGGTTTTCCGTGGTTAGTCATAATTTGATACTCCGATTGTGCCCATTTTTATTTTACTCTTTCCTGCTGTACATTGTGTGCCTTTAAGTCTGTGCTAAATAAATGTAATTTCTTTCTTTCTATTACATTACTATTTCCATTATTTCTTTATTTGCTGGAGTCAGCAATACCAGAAGACCAATTTTCCTAAATAAAAACTTTCAAAATGTAGGGAATTTATTTGAGGTACCTATTTTTGACAGATTGGGACTGAGATCAGACTGTGAACGTTTTTAAAATTACGGAAATTGTCCCTTAGATAAGCCCGAAAAACACTATGTCGGAGAGATTAACTAATTTAACACTGTAAAACTGCAGACTTCCCCACTAAAATTTCTATGCAAGCATTCGAAATGTGTATGTCAGGGGTGGCGCACCAATGGCAGGCGTGACTTTGGTGGCACGCAACAAAATAATTTGGACACGGCAGCTTATGTCACAGTAACAAACAGAAATCTGCGCGTCATAATTTCATCTTCTTAAGCTAGAGTCGTAACTTTCAGAAACCGTACCTATTTCACGGGATACCAATTCAGCTTGCATTCTGCTAAAAGTCAATATATGAACCTAATACCAGAAATTGCACGAATTTGTTCTTTCATTACACAAGGTGGTGTGTCATTGATTACTGTATAATAGTACAAGTCTATTTCTGTTTGTAAATAAATATTACCTGTTATTGTGAAAGTATTTCGTTTTTTCTAGTAGGCAATAAGTCAAGATTGTTTGTTGGCACGTCAATGCCATATTAAATATTTTTGGCAAAAAAAATGGCTCGTCCTCTACGAGCCATTTTTTTAAGAGGGTCGCCATCCCTGGTGTATGCAACGAGTATCGGAGGGGCGTGCATTTTTAAATTAGTTGATCTTTACCTACTTATTATTAAATACTTATTACGCCTGATAGATTTTAAACTCTGATGAATGATTAATTCTGTTTTAAAATCTATCGACTACAAAAAAATAAAACAATGAGTCATACGTCCATATGTATACGCTTAAACTTTCACAATATTCTTTGTACTGTTTTTTTATTAAAAACTCAAATAACTGGGTTACTTACTGTTCTTAATATTTTACACAACTGGTTTTCGAAACGTCTTTTAAAAATAAGTATCTGAAGACAATTATCCTTGCCTTTCTTGTGTAGTGTATTTAAAAATAAACAATTAATGGGCGATACTTCGCAGAGTATACAGGGTCGCAGAGATATCGACGCGCAAACGGTAACACGTGTCCACCTTAGCGTGGAAATTCTTCTAAAAATGCAATAATTCAACATCACCATTTCAGCCGAAAGACGTCCACTGCTGGACATAGGCCTCCCCCAAGCTCCGCCACTTCCACCGGTTCTGAGTTTCCCGAATCCAGCGGTTTCCTGCGGTAGAGGCCCTCCAACTCTACGTCTTCCAATACGCGGTCGCCACTCCAGAACCTTCCGGCCACATCGGCTATCCGGTATGCGAGCAATGTGCCCTGCCCACTGCCTATTTCGATTGTCTTGGTGCGATAACTACGCGGTTAAAATGTTTGGAAAAGCATTTTTTTTTTGTAATCGACAAAAACTTTCAAGGCATTCAATCCTAGAGAATCACGTACTGAATCCATGGTTGTGTGTCGATGCCAATGCCACCATGTATAACCTACATCATGAAGTTTCCCAAAATTAATCAAAAAGCCTTGTAGGTTTACGCGATTTCGGCACTCGTCAAACAAAATCAAATGTCACTAAAGAAACATTTGTCAATCTCGCTAACGTTTGACATCTCATTAATATTAATGAGTTAATGATCGCATCAGATTTTACCTATGTTAATTTACACGTCAATGGGCTTTTTTTATTCGTAACTTTTAAAGTACTTGAATCGTGTTCAGAATTATTAAATAGTGTATGTAATAAAATTAGGTATCGACACAATAAAATTGACTAAACAAGACCGATGAAGTAATTGTCTACTTGATTGACAGATATATGGCTGGTGCTTTAAGTTTTAGTAATAAGTTCAGTCTATCGCAGTCCACTGCTGGACTGCGATAAGCAGACCTATTTCACATTATTAATAATATGCCGACGGAAGATGTTTTCGATGTCCTGCCGTAATTTGCATCAGGAGCACAAAGGTGCATTGAAGAAGGCGTAAGTAGATACTTAATTGAAATTGTAATTTTTATTTTATTTTTGTTTATTGTTAAATTTTATGTAAATGTGTATTTTATAGATATAAATAGTTTATTAAGTGTGTATAACATCGTCTTGGGAGACTGTAAGGTGTTGTGCTGTGTGTTAATAAATAAATAATAAATAAATTTCCAGCTTTTATTTAAACAATTGCTTTTGCCAGCGACTTCGCCCGCGCGGTCGCCGAAAATTATCCCACGGGAACGTACTATCGGGATAAAAGTATCATATGTGTTATACCAGGTTAAAAACTATCTGTATGCCAAATTTTGTTCAAATTCGTTCAGCTGTTTTTGCGTGATTGAATAACAAACATCTTAGCATACAAACTTTCACATTTATAATACTAAACAAGGTGTAAATTTGATCACCGTTAACCTCATAAGAGGTCATTGTACCCATCATTATGGACAACTTATACTATGGGCCCAAAGCTGAAATCGCGAAAATAAAATCAGCTGTTCCTTACATTTTGACGAGTTATGCGAACATAAATGTAGGGAACAGCTGATTTTATTTTCGCGATTTCAGGTTTGGGCCCATAGTAAAAGTTGTTCATAATTATGAGTACACCCCTTATGAGCTTAACGGTGATTAAAATTACATCCTGTATAATATAGTAGGATAGTAGGATTACAAATAGACACTTCATTTATTTATTTTTACGTTAAGGCGTTAGTCCCATCTGTCATTTGTGGATCTTTGACAGTCGTTACGGGTAGTCTGAAGCCCGAAAGTCAAACAACCAGTCTTACCAAGGGGTATCGTATTACCCAGTAACTGGGTTCTGGAGGTCAGATAGGCAGTCGCTCCATGTAAAATGCTGGTATTCAGCTGCAACCGGTTAGACTGGAAGCCGACCCCGACATAGTTGGGAAAAGGCTAGGCAGATGATGATGATGATGATGATGATGTATGTAGTATGTGATACTGATATGTATTAGTAGATAGCCGGAGTAAATTGCATGATAGCTATAACCTGGTAGTTTTAGATAACCCACCAACCTGTTAACCTACAAAGATGTAAGTGACGACCTACTTAAATGCCAAAAACATTGGCTCGAGCCAGAGTAGATAGCTTCTCAGCTGTAGTGCGGAAAAAGAATGCTTCTCTTCTCACCAAATTGCGGGACAGTAGCCACAGCCTCCTGAAAGGTATTGCTACTAGGCCCGATGAAAGCCCCGTAATGAGGCATCTTATTAAAACCACCCCGTCGGTATTAGAATTTAATTACTAATATAGCAAATAAGTTAAATTGTTACTAACATCTGGAATTGTAAGTATTTTTGTTGTATTCAAATAATATTGGACCTAGTTGTCTGCTAAATAAATAAATAATAATAATAATAAAAACCATTTTCTACAAAAAACCTAGAACTAGACCAGCCAACAATAGTAACAATAGTTGCCATAATTTATCTTTCACGGTACAATACTACTGTCTGAGTGAAAGTGTAGAAATTAACAAAATAAAAAATGGTGCCACGGTACTAGCACGCACCTTTTTTTAATAATTTCACCGTTAAGAGCATTTTGAACTAAGGTTTTTTTTTTGGCTGTATGACGGAGTGGGTTTTTAACAGACTTCAAAAAAAGGAGGAGGTTCGCAATTCGACTGTGTGTCTTTTTTATGTTTGTTACCTTAGAACTTTCGACTGGGTGAACCGATTTTGATGATTCTTTTTTAATTTGAAAGCGGGTGCTTCCCGTGTGTCCCATTTCAATTTCATATACGTAGATCTGATGATGCGTTTCGGAGATACACAACGGAACTCTTCAAAAAATAACAGTAAATCAACTGCGATTGCTGCTATCGCATAAATATGCATTGTTTTTGACCCCAAGGATGATGAAATTTCGAATTAGTGGGGTAGGTACTATAACTAAAAACAAAAATTAAAAACTTTTTCCAAAAAAAATAACAACCGACTTCCGAAAAAACACTACAAAGTGAATAATAACTTTAATTTCGGAAGGCGGTGACAAAAAATTAAAATACATATTCCAAAGTCACCGACATCCCAAATAAAGTTATTTTTCACTTTGTTGTGTTTTTTCGGAAGTCGGTTGTTATTTTTTTTGGAAAAGTTGATTCAATTTTGCTTTTACACGATCTTGATGTCGGATGGTTTTTAAAAACATTGTATTTATTATTTTTCTCAATTTATGCTTATAATAAATGTCTGCGGTCTTGATAGCAAAGAAACAAGCCGGAAATATAATAAAATCCAAAACGCTGCAGTTTTAGGTTATCTAAGCCTTATTATTTGTGCGATTTGGGAGCAATTAGACCTTTGGTGGCAGGGACATCGATGCGCAGCCTGTTACGATGTATTCAGAGGCCCTAGTGTGAGTTTCATTTAACCATCTCGATCAAATGCATCGAGCGCATTCGGCGCTCTGATTGGCCTTGGATTGGTGAAGGACCAATCAGATCGCCGAACGCGCTCGAAGCGTTTGATCGAGACGGTCAAATGATACTCACACTAGGGCCACAGTACACGATTCTGAACCCTTCAGCGATGAAAAAAAAAAATTGCCGTTCCATACATTTTGACCGCGAAGATCACTTTTCTATGAAACAGCTGAATTACTTTTTTCCAACCGGCGAAAAAGTTCTACTGTGGGGTTCTAGAATCATGTGCTGAATTCATGGGTACAGTTTGCGCGTCCCTGCCACCCTGTATCCTGTGTCCAAACTGGAGCATGTTAATTCATGGTCTTTTTCGGGCAAGCAGCAAGCAACCTTATAACCACACTCCACAATAGACCAAAAAACAATAAAAGACAATTTCTATCCCATGCAGTAGAACATTTATTATTATGAACACACGGCTACACATCAAGCTTTACATTTCCAGTTTACGCTGATCACGCACTGTACGTGTATATTGCGAGATCAGCATATAGTGGAAATGTATAGCTTGATGTATAGCCGTGTGTACGACGTAACGAAATATCTTCGCTTCATGGAAATTGTACTACAAGAGTCGCGTCGCCGTCGCGCCGTCCGTCGCCTCGCGCCTGTCTTTAGAAGCCTTAAGTCGTTGGTCCCAGCTGTCATTCGTAGATTTTTGACAGTCGTTAAGGGTCGTCAGAAGCTCGAAAGTCTGACAATGTGCACGCATGCGTCATTGACCAAGAAAACAATGTTATAAAAACAACTCGAAACAGTTTGTTGACATATCGTCAATGATATTTAATGCCTTAACACATTGTTGACTCAGGCATAAACTACAACCAGTCACGATTACAATCCGTTACATTCCGTGTCATTTCGTTGCACGAATGTAAGTTCAATGATTCATTAACTTTGTATTAATTCAATTATTTTTTTTACTACCTTATCAATATTTATTTGGGGCTTGGAGGATTTGGCATTAGCATCTTAAAAAGTGCATCTACGTAAAGCACAAAAGGACATTTGCTGGTCGTTAAAAGGTTGCTCGACTGAAGGTACCTTACCTACACAGACAGTATAATATTATTAATATTTCAATGTCAAATAATAAAGTCAATACTAATGTGTATGATAACTTTTAACAACACAATAAAACCATATTTAAAACCTAGTGCAAAGACCATAAATAATTTTGATTGAGCCTCAAATAAATCAATCGATCATGTCGAAACAATTATCAATGTGACCATGATATCAATAAAAGGAAACACGAAAGAATATGAAACCTATTGTTTTCTTCGCTAACTGTGGTTCATTGCAGAGGTCAGTAAACTTTGTAGCCGTTACTCAAGTTATTATGAAATGTGGTTATTTTTAGACTATTGCCTTTAAACTTATGTCTAACTTATCAATGATTGTAGGTATAAGTAAGCATATACATCAAAAAAATGCAAATAAGGTGATAAATTAAAGAGAATTTAACACGAATAGCTCAACAGTCAACAATAGAGAGTTATATGTTTGCAAATAAGCTTTTATAACAGTTATTATTACTTATTAAGCACACAGATGACAAGTAAATGATTAAAATGATACATCTTGTATAATATTTTAACAATGATGTGCTTGTGGTGCATCGTCAGCCAACGCTAGAATGCACCACAAGCACATCATTAAGATGTTATGTTTATTTTTTATTCTTTTTTTTTTATTTTTGTTTTTGTGACAAATTTGGACCATAATATTTTTAAGTAATAATTATTTAGTTAACAGTTACATTGTAATGTAGGTGTACTTACGAGATATAAAGTGTAAAGATTTTTCTAAAAAAAAAAGGGGGGGGGGGAAATAATGTGGTGCATCGTCAGCAAACGCTAGAACGCAGGGCCAATATTATAATAGTGTAATAAATTAGTATTTACACGCCAGTTATGCACTAGCGCTCGCCGAAAACAGTTGTTTCATTTACATGACTCATAACACCCAATAAACACGTACACAGTAGGTACACTTACATGCTTATTACTATAATTTTCTAGAAATAAATAAATATCTAAGTGGCAGTTTTTCTAAACAAAACATGTTATTGCGAACGTTTTTGCGCGGTTGTGAGTCTGATTTAAATCAGACTTTCAACTAGACTTAAGTCCAGTTTCAGAGACGGTGAGGTTATGATGACATTACATAGGTATATGTCATTTTGAAGTAGATTCTGCAGAAAAATACCTACTGTTGCTGTGCTAAGTAAACTCAAATCAACACAGAAAAAGCCGTTGTAATGTGCGCTAAGGTAGTACGCAAAATTCAAAGTTTCTTAGGATTTTTAGAAGTTGCATGTTAATGTCAGGGCCTGAATTCACTATGACCACTTAACGATTCCTACTCGTAACCACGTCGATCACACACGAATTCTGCTAATATCGTATTAATAATATAGACAAATTGTCTTGGAACATACAGAAATGACATTTCGATTCCATACCGTTACATTGGTTACTAAAAGAAAACGATATTGACGTAGTTTAAATGTAGTAAGATTCCGCGGGGAATCATTACACGATACAGAATTCGGGCCCAGCTGTTTGTTGAACAAATACGATTCGCGACCGTAACACGTAGGTATGTATTTAGAGCATTCATCATCATCTGCCCAGCCTTTTCCTTTTCCTATGTTGGGGTCGGCTTACAGTCTAACCGGATGCAACTGAATACCAGTATTTTACATGGAGCGACTGTCTATCTGACCTCCACAATCCAGTTACTGGGTAACACGATACCCCTTGATAAGGCTGGTTGTCAGACTTTCGGGCTTCTGACGACCCATAACGACTGTCAAAGATCCACAAATGACAGCCGGGACCAACAGCTTAACGTGCTTTCCAAGGCACGGAGGGGTCTTGGTATGTAGAGACGGTCACCTATCTACGGACCAACCGCGGCAACCGTAGCTTAACCTGATCGACCTGATCGACTTCCGGCTGTGGTTACCAAGCCACACAGTAGCTTGGTTGGTTTGGTTGTTGTTTGTTGCAGTTGCTTTACAGTCATGTTTTTTACAGAATTATGATCAATAAACTCATCAATATAATATACTACCCTCAAAGATCATATAAATAATCCCATTGAATATATTTTTTTAAATAAAATAGTCTTACGAATACTTTGTACGAAAATTTAAGTAAGGAAATTTGAATTCCGCGGGGTACACTGGTGCTTTCGTACTTAATTAATTAATATAATACAGGATGTTAGAGAAACGCTTCCGAAAACGAAGACAGTTGATAGGGCTAGTAATTCTCGATACAGTACCATCAAAAAATCTAGATAAATTTTTAAAATTTTCACCTATCTTTTTTAGCATTTTTTGCACACTATGCTGTGAGAACAGTTAAATGAACCATTATTTGAAATTAAACACATTTAAAAACGACCCCAAGTCCAGATGGCGACTCGAAGTTTAGGCATCCTTTGTAAAGCGCCGACAAAATAAAATGTAGAATCATTATAAAAGCTTCAAACGTTTTAAATTGATGCAGAATAACCAATTTAACGTGAAAGTTATTGATGTCCGTTTGCATTTAGGTTGTATATAACCTACGTTCTGGCTTCGGATGCGTTCCCGTTACACCCTTGTAAACATCATCATTATCCTGCCGTTATACCAATTTAAGGCTCGTGCAGGCTAGCGCGAAATTGTTCTAAGAGTGTCGCGACGGTTGCGTCGCGACACTCGTAGAACAATTTCTATGAAAACTTAATGAAAATTGTTCTACAAGTGTCGCGTCGCGCCTGTTTGAAGAAGCCTTTATTCGGGGTCCGCGTATTTTCCTCCACACTTCTCTATTAGCGACTACTCACACTTATTCAGCTCTGTTCAGCTGTCCATAGAAAACAAAGATTTTGTATAAAGCCCGTTCAGCTTTCCGCGGCTGAACGGATGCGTACGCGGCTCATACAAAATCGTTGTTTTCTATGTACAAAAGCTGAACAGAGATGAATAAGTGTGAGTAGTCCCTTGGTCGTCTCGGTAGTCAGCCCCTTTCTAACCGTATTATCTATCACACAGTCCATCCTTCGTTTCTTTGGTCTTCCCCTACTCTTATAGCCATCGACATTCATACTCAAAACTTCAATTCACTAATGATTATGTCAGTAAATTGACTCGTTGGTGTAGTGGTCGCAAGCGGTACTTTTGAGCGCGAGTTTCCATCTGGAATTTCTCAGTAGCAGCCCGGAGTTCGGATTTGTGTCCGGTTGATGGCAATATTAAACTTAACTGGCAAATGTGGGTACTTATACTAAAGGCACACGTCTGCCTTATCATTAGGAAAAAAAACCGGATGTTATCTTATGTTATTACTTTATTAGGCAAGCTAAGATCTTGAAACCCATCAATTCTTCACAAATCCCTCCAGCAATATTCCGGAAAGCGAAATTATATGCAATAATATTAAAGAAATATGCAAATCAAATATAAATGACCGCGCCGCCAACCTTGCAGCTGCCTTGAACGCTAGTACCTATGTCGTAACAGCTATATTAGCTCGACTGGAAGTTTCGAAACACCTGTCCCGAACCGTGGCAGTGCCTTAACATAAGTTGATTTTGATTAAACTTTATAATAAGTAATAAAAAAATAAACGACTTCCGAAAAAACACAATAAAGTTAAAAAGTAAAAACTTTAATTTCGGAAGTCGGTGACAAAAAACTAAAATACATACAGTACCTATCCAAAGACACCGACATTTTTTTTTGTTTCACTTTTTAGTTAAGGACGGAGATATCACGTACTAAAACATACAAAAAAAACAGACAGATTGAGATCCTCCTCCTGTTTGAAGTCAGTTAAAAATCATAGTTTTTGGCTAAGGTAACCCAGTGTTCAAATTATCTTACTTTATATTTTTATGCAATCTGCAGGTTGATTGAATGTCCATTAAAATTAGAATATTGCATGACAAAGTAATTCGATGGAATTGTATGAATTCCGAACGTTGTATTGATGATTATAATTCGGTAAAGCCATATTTGTTAGGGTCGCGAATCATATTTCTTAAACTGGCAAAATACTCACTTCGATGTTTTATTATCGGCCGTCAAATTCAATTTTATTTAATAGTATTTAGTAGTATTTATTCATATCAACCATTACAGCTATTTGACGTTACATACATATGACTTAAATGTAAGCATAGCACTAGAAGTTGTCGTAACTTTCACCCTTGCTAAGTTATCAGGATAACTTGTATTAAGGGTACAAGTCCCAACCCTTGGGTCATATATTTTAAGGCATTGCAAGTATAAAAAAAAGGAAAAAATGGTCACAAATAATACATGAATTTTTTTTTAATAAAATCAACGAGGAGTACACAAAAGCTAAAATACAAACAAAAAAGTGTAATGTGTCGTGATGAGAGGTGTTAGAGATGTGTCTGAAGTGTATGTGTTGAGAATGTGGGGAATAGTTACATTTATTTAGTAAGACTGTTCTCCAGAAAGAAGAAGCCGCTCTGTGTCAATATAATTGTGTTCAAGTAGCCAGTTTGTAACAGTTTTTTTTAAGGTGTTACTTGGATATGAGTAGAATTGCAGATCTTTAATGAGACTATTATATAAATGTGGGCCTTGAAAGCAGAAGAATCTCTTAGTGAATGCGAACTTACATCTATGGGGTTGACAGACTGTGTCTCCACGTCTTCTAACTCGGTAACTATGGCTATGTTTAGATGCTGTAACACTACGGTATGGAAGATAAAGAACTGTCTCACAGTGAGAACTTCACAGCATTTATAAAGCTCAACAGTTGGGAAAAGAAGGGGGCGGAAGGTGCTTACCTTCAATACCGCTCTCTCGGCTCTCTCTAACTTTAGGAGTATGGTTTTAGGCGCCCCACCCCACGTAGAAATACAATACGTTAAGAGAGATTGGCAAAGAGCAAAGTAGACTCTCTTGACAATCCTTCCCTCAGCGACATGGCGGATTAAAATAATCGGAGACCTTTCATCATAAAGAATAGTCTACCGATGATGAAACTGATTGTCCTTTTAAAAGTTAAAAGTGAGAGTCTATTAACTGCTCCCAAATTATAATGTTAATTTTTATTCTTTTTATTTTTTACACTTTCTGACATATTCTCGTCATTTTTTGACATTATACATCACTTCTAATCTCAACTATTTATTTGTGATTCCCATGAAAATCATGTCACTTGGTTTAAATAGGTTGATCTTACAAATGTAGATTCTTTTACATATTGTGAATGCGAGAACGTTGTAGGCCTACAGACTAGATTTATAGACGATCTTCGATTCTTTATTTTCATTCCTCTAAGAACCTGGTACTTATTGACAGGCCTGCACTGTCCTCCCATACCTATTATCACGGTAATTTGAAAACACTGTAAAACCCAATTATTTTTAAAAGAGTAACCGTGGAGTTTCTTGCCGGCTCTTCTCCATAGGAAGCGACCAATTGGAACCGCCCCCTAGCGTAGAAATGTCACCTGTATAACATGGTCCATGTCAGTTATAGTATAACCAGCTGTGTACCCGGTCGGACTTCTCATCGGCTAAAATGATGAACTTCCGTACAAACTTTCATCCCCTATTTAACCCCTTTAGGGGATGAACATTCAAAAAATTCTTTCTTAGTGCTCACCTCCGGTAGATAACAAGCTCTTGTACAAAATTTTATACTTCTAGACCCTCTGAAAAACACTTTTAAAGGAGATAATAATAAATCAACCTCTGTTGACAACAGAGGCTGATTTATGCAACAATTTTTGTATAAATTTTAAATTTATAATGTGTTTCCGTCAACTCAGGAATTCCTTATAATCCCTACTAATATTATAAATGCGAAAGTAAGCTTGTTTGTTTGTTACATTTTCTCGCTTAAACCACTGAACCGATCATTCTGAAATTTTGCATATACGTTGTCAGGTGTACAAAAACGGACATGGGTACCTTTCATCCCGAAAGAAAGTACTGTTTCCGAGAAAAACAACAATAACGTTCTTACGTGGTTCTCGTGGTGACGTGTCTTTCGAATCATGATTAAATTTGATTAATATTATTACAAGCAGAGTACATCCTGAATTGATTTTGAAGTTCCAAATAACGCGACTGAAGCTGCAGGCAGTGGCTAGAATGCAATAAAAACATGCGGAACTATGACAACCTTCGACATTGTATTTTTTTAATCTGTTTATATATATACAAGGGCGTGGTTAAATTTTATCTTAGTTTCTCATCACTGATGGCCGCGATTGAGGCCAGCCAAGTTAAGTTTGAGTTGAATTTATTCATGAAATTATGGAAAAAACAATGCCAACGTGATAATCATTTAATTTAACGTCTACACCTAACTACATGATATTCTAAAAAAATATATACCTAACATTATATCTCGCCTTGTTTCCCCAAATGGTTAGGCAGAGGTGTACCTAGTAGACCTAGTTATAATAATAAATAAATTTATTTATTCTTCAGTTTACAAAAAAGGGTTTCGTGTTTGGAGCCTCCTTTTAAGCAAACAATGCCTGTGTTAGGAGACTCCGTAAATAGTAAAAGTTTTATTTAAGTCCCATCATTCCCGTGCAATATTGGGCGAGCCTAATGCTATCAACATCAGTTGAAACGATTTCGACCACTAGACCAACGAGACAGTGTAAAAAATATAATATTCTAAATAACCAAATATCAAATCAAAATAATTTTATTTCAAACCTACATGGGCACTTATCTATTTTTAGGTACCTATTTCTATAAACAAAAAAAAAGACTGGTTCATTAATTTTCCAGAACCAAAAAGTAAAAAAACCGAAGTCCTGCATAATAAACGAAAAAAGAGAAAAAAGTTGTGTCGATTACGTAATGTTCTAGCAAAAAAATAATATTTATAGAGTTGTTAATACCGCACGAAACAGAATAAATTATCATTTTTATTGCAATGGTGTCGCGTTTTTTATTGTTGTATGTTTTACGGTATTTATTTATGTACTTCTAAAAATATTCTGTTGTTATTTTAATCCGTGTTCTGTAGTGAATGTTTGAGCTGTGATACGACAATATTTGACTACATAATATGATAATCTGACTAAATAATTGTATGGACACAAGCCCAATTCGTATTTAGCACCTTTGGATAGATGCTAATTTATTTTTTGTGTTACAGGTAAGTACAGAATAAAAACTTGCAAACACAACTAAGTACATATCGAATCAATATTAAGCATATAGGGCAATTAGGACATTTAACAGCACATTGCCAAGGAGTCTTCGATGAAAATGAACCACAGCTGCTAATTACGTCCTTCCCTGGGCAATCAATCAGCCCAGTACGGTAAGAGATTAAAGGCTTCTTCAAACAAGCGCGACACGACACTAGAAGAACAATTTAGATGAAGTTTTCATAGGAATTGTTCTACGTGCGTGGCGTCGCGCCTGTTTGCAGGAGCTTCAGTCTTTTCGCTACATCATGAGCTGTTTAAACTTATTTTTTGTTAAACGTTTTTCATTTTGTGTTTTCTTTTACACCATTTCTTATAGTTGAAAGGTCCTGATTTATTATAATATTACTGTTTGTTACGGAGAATCACTGACTCCTAAAGACACAGGCACATACACCTAATTTAGGAGTCTAGAGTATTAAAATTATTGTGACCTAGTTATAAGCCTAATAAGAAGTCTTTGAAAATTGTAATGTGCGGACATTTTTGGTGAAATAAAGATTTTTTTTTATTCTCCCGAAGGCTTGTGGCTAAGTAATAACAGGTGCGGGGATCGATCGACAGGGTTAAGCTAAAATTGACGCGGTTGGGACGTGGATTGGTACTAAATTCCGTCTAGCAAGCGAGCAATCTACGGGCACACGTAAAGAATATCGAGCATAGAATCAAGTCTATCTAACTAAACAGACAGCTCTCCTGCTGGGGTGTTTGCTGCGCCACTTTTTCTTCCCAGCTAAAGCACTAGGAAGTGGTGAAAGGCGGGCGTTTTGGAGGACTGTCTTATGTAATTTTGTCATTCGAAAAGTGTTGATTCTCACCCTAATTTGGATAAATGACTTTTGAACAGATTTGTAAGCCTCACTGACATCGGAATATATGTATAAGGAGGACTATACCGTGTGGCGTGTTCATAGTGACAAATACAACAACCGCGTTTCCAACACGTAAGCTGCCTCAAGCTCCCATAAAACAGAGACCATTACATAAGTATTTGAAGCTTATTGCCTCTCGAAGTTTCCACTCCTTATCTGTGGACGTCACGTAGGCAATACCCTCAGTCGTTTATCCAATTATGTTTACTTATTCACTTGCAATTTTTAAACTCGTTACGTTATTACCGGCACGCATTTCTTTACTGTTAGAGATCTGAGTCTGACCTCATTAGAAGAGTCTGAGAAAATATTAGAGAGCTGTGGTGGCTCAGTGGTATAGGCTATTTACTTTAGTTAAATAATTTCATCAGGGCCTCAAGTCTGCTATTACAATAGTGTCAGAATGGTCGATCATTGATTTCATAATTGTTGATTTTGACAAGTTTGGTAAACTACTAATATAATGGCGTCATTATGACTCTCCAATGGTCAGCCACTGACACTCCATTGAAAGAAATGGTTTAAAGTGGTAATCTCGTACATAATGACAAATGAATGGCGGTAATCTACAAAAATTTTGACAGTTCCTTTGATCAGTGACCTACCATTAGAACGTCATTGTGCAGTCATTGCTTTTAATTCGTTACGAGTATCGCGTTTGTGGAATATTTATTGAACGGAGATAATGTATTCACTACGAGCAAATGTTCTCGAGCTACCCAATGCAGTGGATGCGAAAGAAGATTGGCGGAATGCAGAAAACGTCGTGAGCCCGTCGCTTGATCAGAATGAATACGAACCCCTTTATTAATATTCTCGAGGCGGAATTTGTAAAAACGTTTCGCATTGGAAAGGACTCAGTAAGGGGGTTAATTAAAGAACTCATTCCCCTTCTGGCCAGACCGCGTCGAAACGATAGCATAGCGGCAGAAATGAAGGTGAGAAATCTGAATTTTACATTGATTTATTATTCTATAGCTTTCAACACGAAATAGGTTGAATAATGTTATATTTTTTATTGCAGATTCTAATAGCACTTGCATTTTATGCATCAGGGTCTTACCAAAATTTGATTGGACAGAGTGCCCTCCATAATGTTTCACAAATTACGGTGTCAAGATCAATAAGTGAAGTAACAGAGGCACTAAATAAAATATGATTGGTTTGTTTGTATTGCCTGTTGTACAGCACAATTATTTAGTTACTAAAAACTTTTCAGGTTCTATCAGAAATTTGAATTTCCTGGCGTCCTGGGTTGTATTGATGGCACACATTTAAAGCAATATTAAGGCCGCACATACATGAGGAACGGTATTATAACAGAAAGGGCTTCCATTCCCTAAATATTATGATAGTAAGTATTGGGTAGAATGTAGAAATGTCTACCTACTGCCAAAATTTTTACTAATAAATTTTATGTCTGTAATGTAATAATATCTAATTATACATAATATTTAATTTTATTTACAGATTTGTGATGCTGATTTAAATATTTTATGTGTGGATGCAAGCAACCCAGGCTCCGCGCATGATTCCATTATATGGCAGAGTCATCCACTCAATCACCACTTGAAACAAATTACAGAAAATACTAATGAACAAGTATTTTTATTAGGTATTACAATATTTTTTTAATTAATCCTATGACCTTTATCATGTTTATGTGTTAGTGTTTGTTGGAAAAATGATTATAATTTTCAGGTGACAGCGGGTATCCACTAAGGAAAACAATGATGACCCCAATCCTCAATACTGTAGATGGGACACCACAACATCATTATTATGTGAAACATGTGACTGCACGCAATACAGTGGAGCGTTGCATCGGCGTATTAAAAGCATGTTTCAGGTAAAGAGCATTTCTAGGCAATTGTTTTACATACTCAATAACAGTGACTATTTTTACATTGAATGAATTTAGATGCAATAGTTCTTGTTTAAGTCAAGAACAGTAAGTATAAAAAAGTTAATCTATTAAGACATAGTTAAATTGTATTGTATTGTTGTATAGAAGTAAATTTATTTTTTGCAGGTGTTTGCTTGTAGCACGTGCTTTACATTACAGTCCTACCACTGCAGGCAAGATTGTGAATGCATGCTGCATATTGCACAATATTGCAAACATGGCAAGAGCACCGTTGCCCCATGATGAAGTTTATGCAGAAGCACATGGCTTGCAACAGGTATGTGATTTCTATTCTACTATTTTGGAATATAATGAAGTTGGAATTTTAAATAATACTACTGTGTTAAAAAATCAACATTTAAATTACTCTTTATTTCTCATAAACTAAATATTTATTAAACACTATTAAACGTGACTTTCAAGCCAATTGAAAAATTTTACCTTAAATAATAAAAATAATAACAGTCATGTCATTAATCACTAATCAGTCTTTTAATATAGCAGGAAAATAATTATGCAGCACCTAGTAATCAAGAACATCGAAGGGTGAATCGGGATCTTCTTGAAGGTCGGTCACTGCAGCAGGCTCTAGTTGACAGACTGTGGAGAAATGCATAAATTTAATTGGCAGGTATGTAAAGTGAACCCACCTCAATATCTAGTGAAGAACGAAAATGTTTTAATGATTATTTAACTCTTTGTTACAGATCCACAGTATTGCACAAAATATGTTTTAAAATAAATTAATACTCTTTTTATAAACATTGTTTCATTTAATCATCTAACATTACAGCCATTTGGAATCCACTGCTGGACATAGACTCTTCCTATAATAGCTTTCATTTATCGTTTAATAATCTGACTAAATTACCTTTTGCATACATCAGAAAACTTTAGTCAGACTCAGAACCTGATGACATCATAATTCTGCAGAATTTCTGTGAAAGTAAAATTAACTTTATTTATTTATACTTTAATGTACAGCACAAAAATACACAACAAAAAACAAAGTACACTATACAATATACAATGGGCGGCCATATCGCTTTCCGCCTTTTTTAATTACCTTTTTTGGCACACACTGGCCTATATGGTTCACCATTCTGTCTGTGGTGGAACTCAGTCGATCAATGGCCGCAGCTAAGTTTTTGATGGCCTGAGCATGTTTTAAAGTCGCCTCGGCATTCCTGGCTTCAATAGCTTCCAGCCTTGATTGAGCAACTTCGAGAGCTGCATGGTCTCTATCTATAAAAAAAATATTTTGTTAAACATATTTTGCCCTAGAGTGCGGTGTTAATGGTCAAAACAAATAATTGCAAGATCTTTACCTTCAGCTGCGTAACGCCGTGCAGATCTTTGGCGACGGCGTCGCTTTGGAGGCTGGTCGATGGTGGATGGCCGGCCTTCTAAATTTTCCTGTTCCAAGCTGAAAAATAAACAATTACAATGACATTAGTTTACATGTTATCCTATTTATTTAAACCCATCTGCAGAAAGTTAAAATGAAAAAATGTTACTAGGTATATGCTTCCTACTATGATTCTGCAAGACTGCTAAAAGAAAGTATTGCTTACCTGTTGCACTTATTTCACTCTTCTGTGATTTAATTTTCTTTAACATTTTGCTCTTATATGCATTGTAGAACTAAAAAAAAGTGCAGAAATTACATTATAGATACATTTCATCATTTTATAATGCTTAACTAAATAAATTGTATTTAGGTACATACTGTGCGCCACTCTGCCGGCGTTTTAATGGGGCAGTCCACCGATACCGAATTTAAAATTTGGGCGCACTCCATCCAATATCTTTTCGATAAACTTCGCCCTTCACTGGTGCGGCTGCAGTGGCCAAGCGCCAGGTCTTGGTGGTTTTCCAAATAATCAATTAGAGCCGAAATTTAAAAATACAAACATAAATCTAGCACTCAAATGAAAATAAATAAATATCAAAACACCGGCCGCTAGAAATAAAAATATCTATGTCAGTAAGTAGTAATGTCACATTTGACTTTGACAGCTAAACAGATAAAATATTATTGAGTTGTGAGTTTTTTGCTATTTACGAACTTCCTACTACTTCAGATTGCTTAGAGCACTAATAAATAATACATATAAATGAAATCGGGCATGAATAAATGTTCAAATTGAGTAGTCGTTTTTGGAAAATCATTTCTACTAACGGGTTTTATTATAATGGCAATACGACAATGCCATTGTAACACAATTCTATTACGAGACCACTGATCGATCAATGATCGACCATTAAGAATTTAGCAGATTACGAACTTTTAGCAAAATGACAATGGGATCGTGTTGGAATGACGAATTTATAAAAATAGCAGACTTGGGCCCCTGCACTGCTCTCTAAACGGTAAAGGAAAAACATCGTGAGGAATCAAATGTCCTAGAACCGAAAATACGAAGACATGTGACGTCTACAAACCCACATTGGGCACGGGTGGTGGATTACGACCAATCACTCTCACAGGGTGGAGGCCTGTGTCCCAGCTGTGGGAACATTGTAGGCTATCTTTATAACGATGAGATGTTGACCGCCATTGACCACAAAGTACCATAGTATGTGCCACGCTTAAAATAATGCAATCAGTGGCGTAATTAGGTAGGGGCAAGCAGGGCAAGAGCCCTGGGCGCCTATCGAAGGGGGACGCCGAAAAGTCGCCAATTATTAAATTTAAAAAAAACATCTGTAAACCATGTCATACTGTTACCTATACCTAAAGGCTTGTGCCCACCGCGTTTTTTAAACGCGCCGTTGACGCGCGTTTTAGAAACGTGCGTCGACGGCGCGCTTTTATCCTACAGAACAGTTTGCAAAGGTCTACAGGCTGCGTTTGACTCGCGTGCGTATCGCGTCTGTATCGCTACAAACAAGCGTCAAAGGCGCGTTTAAAAAACGTGGTGTACACAGGCTCTAACAAATGTGAAGAGCTACTTGAATATATTGTGCAGTACGGGGAAAAAAAGCGTATTTCCAAATCTTCCTATTTCTATTCAAATTCTCTTAAAATTGCAGCACTGCCAGCTATTTTTTTTTTCAAGTAGAAATGAATACCCTCGCTATTGAAGGCCTTTTACCATACGAAGGGGCGCAAATGTGATGTATGCTCTAGGCGACAATTTCTATTGATACGCCCCTGAAGGCAACATGCCAATTATTTATTTATTAACTAATTTCTGCCCGTAAATTCGTCCGCATGAAATTTCGTAACCCGACCCATCGCGTCGCATCCCATCGCCCGGCCGCGCTATTAGTTTACGCTTAGCGTTCTATCTGAGTTTTCTTATTTTTGCTCGGCGTCACAGGCTCGCAGCGCGATGTTAAGCAGCCTATAACCTCCCTCGACAATTGGGCTATGAAATCAAATGCAAAAATTGTTTTTCAAATCAGACTTGTAGTTACCACAAATTAGCGCGTTCAAACAAACAAACACTCTAGCTTTATTATTAGTATCGATTTGTGTACAGACGCCAACACATCAAGCTATCCCAAACTGTCAAATTTTCCCAATTGAACATAAACCTTATTCTTTTGTTCTAAAGTTGAAAAACTATCAAAGGAATTTGACAGATTGGGGTAGCTTCATGTGCTGGCCTTTGAACAATACAAGTTCAATACTAACAAAGATGTATAAAAGATGATGTCAGATGATCAGAAATCTCAGAAAAATAAATAAAACAATAACGAATCTTTTAAAACATCCAATAGAGAAACTTGAGCTCTGAAAACTTAATAAACTAGTTCTATAGACTTTATTATTGTTTTAATGAGTTTCAAAATCTGGTAATATAAATCCTTGGAAATAATAATATATAGAATCTAGATTTTTAATGGCATTCCTATCTTGTGGATATCAAGAGTCATTTATTCAAATTAGGCTGAGAATCAGCACTTTTCGAACGTCAAAATTACTTAAGACAGTCCCCCAAAACGCCCACCCTTCACCACTTCCTAGTGCTTTAGCTGGGAAGAAGAAGTGGCGTAACAAACTCCCCAGCAGCACAGCTGTCTGTTTAGTCGGAAATACTATATATTTTAATCAATCTTTATTCAAATTATGCAACAATCTGAGGAATCGTATCATAATAAAGATACATAGTTTGTTTGAAAGTGCGAATCTCTGGAAATAACGGTCAAAGGCAATAATCCTATTTGCATTTGTTAGCCCACTTCTTGAGGGTGGTTATAGGCTATTTAACATCCCGCTACAACCCTTAGGAACCAAGAAAAAAGAAAGACAGAATGAACGTTATCGAAAAAGAAGTAAAGAATTTCAAGCGGGCGAGGTCGCGGGCTGAAGCTAGTAGGGGGATTTCCGTTGACATACCACTTATTTATATTATTAAAACTATCCATGTTTACATAGTTTTGAACAAAGACAGTAATCGGTACAATAATTTTAGAAAATTATACCTACTTACATTGTTATTACCTGGTACTATCTAACTCTAGTTTTATTTATTTGTAGGCCAGCAATTTCCATAATTTCTATTCGGTATTATGAAAATTATATATTTATATATAATTCACCGACTGAATTATAAAATATTAATTTATAAACTGTACCTTCAACCGCCCGTAATATTCGTTATAATCTAAAAATATACGAAGGTTCTATGCATAAAACATAAAAAGTAGGAAATCATTTAAAATCAGAATAATACATAATTTTTAGCTCTGCTCGTGTTTTCCTGCATATTTAAAAGAGTGGCACAGGTTTTTCTTTTTTCAATAAAAAAATCTTATTTTTAGTTTAACCGTGAGAACTTAACAGACAGACAAACATCTCGTTTGTATCTACATCTTTACAAAAAAATAAAATTAAAGTGCTTGTTTGTAATATCTAAAAAAAGAAAACCAGACGAATTGAGAACCTCCTCTTTTTTGAAGTCGGTTAATAAAAGCTATATTAAATAAAAGAATAGGTATACTTACGGTACTTGGAACAAGAAAACATTTTTTTTGCCTTACTGTCTGTTTGTTCCGGGTTATCTCCGAAACGGCTAGACCGATTTTGACTGGACTTTCACTGGCAGATAGCTGATGTTATAAGGAGTAACTTGGATTGAAAAAATGAGAGTGAGTGGGTTACCACCCACTAATAAATTAAAACCCATGAAATCGATTTTTTTTTGTCATGCATACGAAGTCACGAACACAGCTAGTTTATAAATATTTGCATGAACATCTAGGTAGACCAACGCATAGTCCAGACTTGAATGTTACATAAAATTGGAAAGTCTAGGCTATTTGCTGTTTGACCTCACAGAAAATCGTTTCAATAACCAGTTTTCATAATAACTGGTTATTGAAACGATTTTCTGTGTCTATGAGTTATGACTGATGACTATTATATCATAATTTAAGCTTTATTTAGTTATAATCGTTTTTAATCTAGAAATGACATGGAATTCTGAATAAAAAAGTCATGGATGGATCATTTTTTTTTCCACATAGTAATAAGCAGGGCTTGAGGCTAAGTAAACAGTTGCAAAGGTCGATCGATCAGGTTAAGCTTCGCTGGCCGCGATTAGTCCGTAGACGGGTGACCACCTTTACATACCAAGACCCCTCCGTGCCTCGGAAAGCACGTTAAGCTGTTGGTCCCGGCTGTCATTCTTAGATCTTTGACAGTCGTTACGGGTCGTCAGAAGCCCGAAAGTCTAACTACCAGTCTTATAAAGGCGTTTGCGTATTACCTAGTAACTGGACGGTGGAAGTCAGGTAGGCAGTCGCGTTAGACAAGAAGGTGACCCCAATATAATTGAGAAAGGGTAGGTAGGTAAATGATGTCGGAAGAAAGAGAAAAAAAAGCATGATAGGTGACCATAAATCATCTCTTTCCACCATTAAGGCCCTGGTAACTCTAAATATTGTCGTTGTGAGCGTTAATAGTTCTTATTGCAATTTTTTACGAATTAAAATCTGTTGTAATAAATTCGAATAACAAATGAGCAAGCGTATGTCGTAAAAATAAAAATAAAATCGTATAAAATTTGATATTAATTATTTAATAATAAATATCCATCACTGGATGCAGTTTGGCAATTGGAATTTTATGGTATATATTTTTAATTATGTTTATAATTGTTATTGAAGGAATCAAGTGCTTTTAACGATAATTAAGAGGTGACTTTGATGATTATTTTGATGCATTAAAGTATGTTTAATTATGTTTTGAATTCCATCAGTGTATGCAAAAAGACTTGAATATATCATATATTTTTTGCCTTCAAAACTATTTACGGTTAAAGTGCTTTAAAAACCACCTTTTTGAACGAATTCCAGAAATCTCCGCCTTAAAGGATTATTAAGAGTATGCGCATATGCTTGTTGTTTCAGGCTTAGAAGAAATTTCGGCAGTAAAAAAAAACAAGAAAATTGAGGCCATCACCCACCATACCTATTTATCTAATCCCAAGAGAAATATTACTATAAGAATCATAAATATAATTTTATAATCCATCAAATACAAGAAGTAAAACAAAAATTCGACCAAATCAACTTTCACTGGTGTATGATCGAAATTTCGAGATCACTAAGTGATGCTATAGAAAGTTTTTGTGTTGCCATTGCGCAAGTTCGATATTGCATATCATTTTATGCACGATATTGTGTGCATGGTTCCTCATATTCTTGGAGATGATGTGTGAAGTGTGTCGGTATCAGTTTAGTGTGCCAGAAGTCGAAATGTGCTAAAACACTAAGTATACTAACTATTACTAGGAAATTAAACCCACGGGAACGTACTACTGGCATAGAAAGTATTCTATGTGGTTATCCAGGTTATAATTTATCTGTCTGCCAAATTTCATACAATTCCGTTCAACCGTTTTTGCGGGATTGGGTAATATAATTTCCGACATCCACGCGGGCGAAGCCGCTGGCAAAAGCTAGTATTGAATATTTTTGTTAATATGTTTTTGAAAGACGATTAATATGCAGATTGTTGAAAATAAAGTATAGGGAAAATAATTGACAAATCGAAAACTTCGATGGTAAACACCGGGTCAAAGACCAACCAATAAATTTAACATTACAAATTACAGATATAAATGCCATTGGTCATTAGAAATAAGCTGTCAAAACAATATTTCACATATGTTTTTCCTTATAATTAAGTACAGTCAGGTCATTAACCCATCAATCTCTTCAACAAAGTCATCAGAATTTTACATTAAAAGTCAAATAAATACTAACCCAACTGAATATCAGTAAAAATAAATAAAGCAACTACAGGAAATTAAAGCTCAAACAATTACGCATTCCGCCAATTGCTCAAGAAACTACCATTAACTATTTTTAAAAGAAAATAAGAGACCGCAGAGAAAACATTCTTCCTTCTGACATTTGACCTTATAGAGAGGTTTATACCTACGTCAGCAGGTTCTGATTATCATTACTACCGGGTTCTGTGCAAGGTCGTCAGGGAACACAAGAGAGAAATGTCAGTACCTTACATTAATCGTTTTTGAAGAAAATATCCTTGTTATATTGTAAAGGACAATGTATTGTACGTATAATGATGTTCTCACGACCAAGGACAATGACGTATGAGTTGGGAATAAACCTGCATTTATTATGAGATGATGACTGCTGACTTTTATTTTCATTTCCTTGTTTCTGAAGATTTTGAAGCTTATTTAAGAGATCTGTCTTCATAACAGATAACAAAAGCCAATCTATTTTATAAACAAAAATTGAAGTTTGACGCAAGTTTGACACTAGACAGTTCGACACGCGTTAAACAATTGTCTGCGTTTATGTGATAGGACCCTTAGTTTTTTTTGCTGTTGTTGCAACTATTAACAAAAGACCATTATAAGTAGTAACGAGTACCTACAAATATAACCATAAGACCATTACCTAAAGACCCTGAATAGGGTTCTCAGAAAGAGGAAAAAAAATAAAAATAATATGTCCATTACCTCCTAACTTTAATAATTTACATAATACCTGCTTCACTCAAATTATTCAACATGTAAATGATACAAAAACTGCATTGTTTTACAAAACAGTTAGGTATAATCACTGGTACAAGAAAACCTTTAAACGCATAACAAAATATAACAAATTACCCAACAATTCTGATTATAAAGAACAAAATTATTCCTCATAATATTTTGATAAAAGCAAATAGGTACCTATAGTTTGCTAAATCAATGTGAAATATTCCAAACTAATCGCGGACTTATCTAAAGCATTTGATAATGGTAAGCATATCAATACTATATCGATTTGTTATACATAGGATAATGACTGGTTAGTAGTCTACTTATGAGGTATGAGGAAAATGTCGTGAGAAGAGTTTTGAGTAGATAGTCTTGGAAGGCTAAAGAAAGGAGCGAATCAGCGAAGAATTTGCAAACTTAAGTCAGCCATTGAACTGCGAGCAATGTGAGAACAAATGGCCGATGGGGCGAAAAAACTCTGAAGTGGTAACCGCGCACCGGAAGACAAAGCGTTGGAAGGCGTCCCACAGGGTGGACCGACGACCTTATGAAGGCCACAGGAATCCGCTGGATGCGAGAAGCACGGAAGTGGCAATACTTGGGTATATCTCGCGGCTAGTGGTAAAATAAAGGATGAATGGACTGTGTGAAAGATGATATGGGTAGACGGGTGACTACTGAGATGACGACTAATAGAGATGTGTGGAATAAGACTCATCTTCATCCATCGCTTTCCATCAGGTTTTACCGAAGACAAGAGCAGGCCTATTCAGCACCAATAAAGAAAATAAAGGATTTTCTGCTCCGACTCGAAGTAAATTTGGGATAAGGGCAAGATAATTATGATGAGATAGAATTAGAATGCTTAAAAGATTGTAGTTTTTCGGTTTCTCAATTTAGTTGCTTTCCTAACTTAATTATTTTTGGATATTTTAGCATTTAATTTCAAAACAAAAGCCTTGAGTTCGAACTAGATTCTAGATTGTAAAGTTAAACGTTAGTTAAAGTGTCTGTCGTGCATTTCGTTAAGTTTCCTAATAGTGAAACAGTTTTTACCCGATTGCGCCAGAAGGAGGGTTATGTTTTTCGAGAGTATGTATGTATAATTATTTGGCACGCTCTGCAGCCTGAACGGCTCGATGGATTTTAGCTTGAGAGGTATCGTTAGATTCGTATTTACTGTGAGAGTGACACTGGATATGTAAAAATAAAATAAAAACAAAATGACGGATTTTTGGCGCCAAATTCAAATGTTTGACACGCTCTGCGGCCTGAACGGCTCGATGGATTTTAGTTTGCGAGGTGTCGTTAGATTCCTAATTATGTACTGTGAAAGTGAAGAAGAAGTATATTAAAATTGAAAAAAAATAAAAATGGTAATATAAAAAATTTAATTACCGTTTTTTTAGACTTATTTTATCTTCATCGAATCTGTAACTTGGAGTCTGCAGTTAGAAAACAACACTCGGAAACAGCAAAACTAATTTCATAAAGCCAAAAGTGAGTTCCTGCCCTTGACAAGGTATTAATGCTAGCATTACCTTAATATATGTATGTAATATACCTACATATATGTTGTGTCTGTGTGTGTGTGTGTTGTGAGTAATATATATATTTTGTGTACATATGTATATTGTGTAGTTAAGTTTATGATACTCTTGTGCGAGTCTAATAAATACTTTTTCTTCATTCTTTTTAAATAAATTAAAACTCCAACGTGGACGTGGTCCACGTTGGAGTCAAAGGTTTTATATTGTACCACGTTACATAGTATGACCGCGGATATCAGTCATTAATGGTAATCTTACAACAATAGACAATAAAGAAAAACATTTTTTTTTTCCTGGCACCAATCCTTCTAACATCCTTGTCAATTTAACTATGTTTTTACTCGAATTGTTTTTATTGCAGTATGTACATTATTACATAAAATCTACTTTAGTAATTCATAATATAAGAAATCTGACGTTCTTTTGGCTCCCCTTGATCTTTTGGACCAGCCAGAATTTTATATCAAACTAGCTGACCCAGCGAACTTCGTACCGCCATATTTTATTTCTCCAGTCGCGACTGGTAAAATCAAATCAGTTGGTCGATTGTTTCGTCAATGATCTGTCAAAGTCTTCTGTCACATACCGTCAATCACTTTTTTTTGTATTAGATTGTAAAAATTAATTCTGATCAAATCTATTTTTTTTTTCTTATATACAAACCTTGTCCGGACAATAAGGAATACATAAAAAAGGAATCATCCAATTTGGTGCAGTCGTTCGGAAGTTATGCGCGTACATACATTTCGGCGATTCATGATATACAACGTGTAACGGAAAGGGTATATACATACCAAGGGCACGGCTTCTTTGGATGATATCAAACGATATTGGAAGGGTTTTTTAATCCTATCTCTACATGTTCGGAAGTTATGAGAATTTTTAATACATTGATACCAGAACAAATTGAAACAAACACATCACTCGGAAGAGATTTATCGTAATATTGGCAAGTAACGTGGAAAGTTATTGTCCTAGGTAGTGCGGTGACACGTTTGTTATAATTCTAATTTAAGAAACATATGAAACCGAAAATTTGGTATCAATTCTTAGAGTATTTTATTTGGAACTGAAACTATGTATAGTGATTCTATACCAGCTGTTATCTTTAGTGCTTAAGGATAGCAATAGGGTTTCTGTTACACGCTGTATAAGTTATGCACACGATGAACATTTCGACTTGTATTATACGGACATATGATAACCGCTGAGTACATCAATTCTATCTGCTGTACAAGCCATAATAAGGCATTAAGATCAAGGCATTATTATTAACGAATCCTGCAATTTATATCTAACGAGTAGCTAAAGACTAAAAGAGCGGTTACCTAATATCATTGTATGACGAATCATCAATCAAATCGTCATCTAATGCAATACTATTAACACCACGTTACAAAATACTGATAAAATTATAACGTATGCTAAATTAGCTGTTACTGCTTATATAGAGGAGTGGAGATTCAATCTTCTTAATATTACGTTCTATAGAAGACAGTAATATTAAACAAGATTCAAATTCGGATATACAAAAATTTATAGGAGCAAAACAGCTGGTTATTATCAGAATAGTCGTAAATGTCTGCTAACGTGGAGTGATGAACGCTAAAATTGAAGGTCTACCTACTTTGAATACCAAGGAATAGTTGCTATCTCGTATCAGCACGAATCTACATGAGTATTTATAGCTTATACCGTAGTTTTTTTTTGCCAGTCAGCAACTTGTAACTAGAGCAATATATCAATAGGTCGGGGAGTATATTTAGTATCTCTCGCTATACTTAGGACAATTTAAATGCAACAAGGAACAAAAACTATCAGATGGGAAGTCGCTCCATGTAAAATACTGGTATTCAGCTGCATCCGGTTAGACTGGAAGCCAACCCCAACATAGTTGGGAAAACGCTGGGCAGATGACGAAGGAATATAAACTATAATGAAGTGTGAAAGAAATAGCTAGTTTTGTACTTAATCTACAAATTGTTTGGTTGAATCAACCATTAAAATAATTCGTGAATGAAATCTTTCCGCTCGTAAAATCTTTATCAATGGTGCATTAAATTTAAATTCAGCTACCGATAATTATTTTATTGCAATCTTTTTAATGCCACTCATCTATGTTTTCCGAATGAAGACCAGAGTTTTATTGAAGTTTACCAGGTACTATAATTAACACATGAATATGATGCATGGAGAGAATCATCTTGTTTTACTCCATAAATGGTTCAGCGAATAAAAGTAAAATGACTTTCTATACGATCATTATAATCTTCAAGAGTGTCTGTAATAACATATTCGTAACATAGATTGATAGAAACGATATCATTTCAAAGACCAGAGATGCATAGTAAAATAGTAACACACTTAGAACTAGAGCTTCAAGTAATAACAGAAACAATAGCAAAGCGAGGAAAGAAGGTCAGTAACTCATCAATTATAAAAACTTCATGTTCTGTTCCACTACGTTAATCATTTAGTTTATAACTGACTGTGAGAAGGCAAACAGCTGATTCATGTACAGTTTTTATTCATTCTTGACCGATATAATATGAACAAATATATTATCATCAACTGTACTTGTGTTTTCGATAGCGAAATAACAACAATTTGAACTATGAACTTCTAAATATAGATTCGTTTAGATGAGCCTAGAATCAATCATGTCTATCAAAGTTATCAATCACAGCAGTTTTTTCCTCATCAACAGAACACAAAGTCATGTTGTTAAATACGACAACTGTGAAAATTGCCTATTCTATTAACTAATAAATATAAATTAACTGAATACGTACCAAAACCTTGTCCAATTAGAAATGAAAATCACAGAATGAAACCACCACTACCACAACACTACCGACGAATTCGATTTTCAAGACTTTGAATCGCGAACCACAATCAACGCGTGCTTCGTTGTCCGCGGCTGCAACACGACTGACGAGTGACGTTCACGCTCACGCTGGGAATCGACTTGAGACTTGAAAATCTCCGAATACTTGATTAAGTACAGAAGGCAACGTAGGTTGTTTTTGTGTCTGATTCCGCTATAAAACAGAGATACACCAATTTTTTTTGCAGTTTTCAAGGCCCGTCCCAACAGATACCGAATGGGCCAATAATTCCATGTAAACTTTTCAGTGGTAACAAAATCAGTTCTACCTTTAATTCCATTTCCTAGGTTATAATTGGTTCAATGATTAACCTACCAGATAGTGTGCAAGGTCGTGGTAGTTTTGAAGTCTACAACGGTGTGTAAGATAATATATAGAGTGACAACCGACATGACGGCTAACAGATATGTATGGAAGAAAAAAACATGCTGACAAAAGCATGGGGATATTGGAAGGAGAATGCATGATAATAGTCGGGTGATGAAGAATTTACGAAGATGAAATGGCTAGAATCGAAGTGATTCCTAAGATTATGGCTGATAAACGCATGGAACGCTAGAATAAGACAAGCGATTGGGATAAAGGCAGGAGAATGACGAATGATGCTAATCGTATTCAAGGACGTGATGATGGTTATGATGACCAGGTGGTCAACGACCAATGGCCCAAATAAACCACGTGTGGCTTGCAAGGTCGTGGTGCTAATGTTATTATTTAAGTGGTCACTCTATCTTGTGTGCAAGTCTTGACGAATTTGGAATACTTAGAAGTGGAATCATTAAAATTGATTGCAATTAGGAAACAGTACATTGTATCCTTGAGTGACATTAGCCTTTGATTGTAAGCAATCCGTAATAACTAATATTAAATGGAATTTGAGCAACAAGTTTCCATATTGGTGCTGTAACAGATTAAAATAAGTAAGTATTTCGGTTTTCACTTTGGAAGATAAGCTGATAAAGGCAGAATATTAATTATAATATCTGTAATTAACAGTGTTTGATCTAAAATCGAAGGACTAACAACAGTTGAATTGATAATAACTAATATGGTTCACCCTTGTTTGATAGAACAACGTTTGATATAATATTACTAAATCGAATTTTAGTTGCAATAAAGTCATTTCGAAGAATTATTCATTTGACCGAATAATTCATTGGTAAATTTTTATTTAGCGTAATTATTTATTTGAAGTAATTTCATTTGAAAATTCGTTTCTGTCACGGCTCCGGCGCTGCGGGGCTACGGCCGTCCCTCGCGAGCTTATCGTCGCAGATGGTTTAACACTCACCACCGCGGCTTCGGCTTGCTGGCCGGCTTCGCCGGCCAGCAAGCCTCAGCCGCCGCACAGTGGAACGAATGTATGGGAGCGGTTGGACGTAGACATGTCCGAAAAATAAGAGTAAAATTATGACAAACTAATGATGCCATCTTATTCGATTACTTAATGCCTTCATAAATTGTGGTGATGAATTTCTTCATAACTCCCATATTTCGGGAGTAATTTGAGAAAATGTGAAATTTTACTATGAAAATGAGTGTATCGAGCTCTCTCCCTCCTGATTCCGGGCTTGTTTCAAGTAGCGGTCTCTAATATCGTAATGCTATTACTAAGAGCTATATTTAATACTAAGACACATAGTGCGCCAAATGTGCACTTTCTGGGATAAAAGGAAATGAAAATTTAAAAAAAAAAACGTTTTTTCCCCATTTGTATTTACTTTAAACCGCAGACAGACTTATTAAGAGGTCTATAAATATATTATATATATATACAGAAATATATATTAACAAAAATATTCACAAGAACTGATGAGAGTATGACTTTTAAGTAAGTTGATAATAAATTACCTAGTTTCATTAAAAGTACAATAAATAATTAAGATGTAAGCTCTAATTTACTAAGTTACACATTTTAAAACAATAACATCATTTAATTATCTTCGTCATCATCATCATCATCAATTAATTCAAATTCAGAATCGATGTCCGCTAAATCATTTATGTTAACAAATTCGATATCACTTTTCTCAGAATCCGTAAGCTCATAAAATTCCTTAAAAGAAGATTTTTTTACAAACTTATTTCCTTTTGGACGGATACTTGTAACAAGTGGATCAGAAGACAGTAAAAGATTGTGCATAATATCTTCATTGCATGAGATACTGCTATGCTTTCGAGAATGCCCCTCTCTATATTTTCTAAAATCTTTATTTCTAGCCTCAGATGCCTCTTCGGATAGAAAACCAATGGGCACAATTGACATGTTCTGAACTATGTCTGGCCCATGCATTAAAATTTTATGAAGTGAAGAAGGCATATAATACCATGGGTATAACTCCACGTAAAGCTTAGCAGTATCAAAGCAGAACTCTCGGAATTTAGTTACGTTGATCTTCTCTCCTGATGAAATACACTGCAAGATCACACAGATTTTTCTTAAAAGCATAGCATCTATTCCGGTCAGTTCAGCAGATTTAGTGTAGTTTTCAAAAAATCTCCTTGCCGAGTTGCCATTGTTGGTGGATCCACTGCCTTGTTTCACAACATCGAGAAGTAAGCCCGTTTCTCTTCTTACAGCCTCTTGAACTCTTTTCTTCCTGTCATCAACTTGCCTTTTTGCTATATCACCCCTTACTTGCCATGATTTTATGTCTAATTTGTAGGAAATGTGTAATAAGCATTCCATTGAGCGAATCCAAGCGTGAAGGGTGCTTAAGCTATATTTATACATGTCCTCGTTTGCGTGTTTATCTTTGATTAACTCTAAATTATTCATTTCTTTAGGACAAGCCTTGCATATGTCACACACTGAAGCTGCTGTATTGGATATAATGGAATGAATTTTACCATCAATCATTGTCAACAGCAGTTGGTGTTTGACACTAATTCCATCAGTGATGGTGGATGGAGTTAAGGCTTCAATCTCTGCTTCGATTTCAGCCATCTCTCTCTGCACATTTTCTTTGGTTTCCTTTATAAACTTAAACAATATTGGCCGGCAAAATGAAGTGGAAGATGGTCGCTCGTTTTCCCAAATTGTTACACCTTTTGAGACGAGCCGCAGTGGTACAAGACTAATCATAAAATTACTAGCAAGATCGATTTGCTCATCTTCACTCGTCCTTTGATGATAAATGCTTTGGCTAGATGATCCGTCAAAACCCCATTTGCTGGTCAATACGAGCTGTTGATTGGGATCAACAGGGGTTTCTAACGACCTAATAAGTCTTCTTGAGGTTAAATCCATCAAGGCTTGTAATTTGATTTTTGCAGAGCTCTCTGTAACTGTGAGATCTTCTTTGGCCGGATAGCACTTAATTTTTTCTTTAACCAACATGTAGTAACTCGGGTATTGAAGAGCTCCTTCTTGAGTGTTGAAATCCCGAAGAGTGTTATAGCGCCATTTCGATAAGTTCATCGATACATAAAGAGCCAATGCCTTCAAAGGGGATATTTACCGTACCTGAATTGATTTACCTTCAATGAAGGCTTTGATTTTTGAGGCCTCTTCTGGATTCTCCGTCAAGTATTTCATAACATAAGCTGTATCGCTTTGTCCTGCCTTTTGAAGCGCCCTTTCGGCCGAAAACATAATTTCAGCGCTGCTACTGCTGCATGAAAGACTATCTTCAGTGCGTCTTCTTTTTTGCCGGTTACTAAGGTCCTCAAAAGATTTACGAGGACTAGGATGTGTACAAGTTGAAGCATCAGATTTAGCAGGAGAAATTATGGGCTCGATGACGTCACTTATATTTTCTGTAGAAGGTTCCATATTTTCATTCTGTAATTCCGGCCATTGAATTGCAGCCTGTAGCCAAATCTCATGTTTCTTCCGAAACTTATCTGTGCTTCTTCCAGACTGTGTCCATTTTGCATAAATGCGGTAGCAAAATCGACGACACCAGTCTTTTAAACTTGTTTCAGCACTTTCACATAACTGAACACAACTGTTATCTTTTAAAACACTGAACAAATAGTTAAAGTCGCGTAAATCTTTATGTGCGCGTGCGCATAAAGCAACGTGAATATCAAGATTTGTATTAAAATTTGGAAAATACATTGCGAGATTAGCTTGGATACAACGAGGTGTAAATCAACACTGATTTTAAAGTTACTAATAGTGACCTATTTATATAAAATCCAGGTATCCCAGGTATCCTTTGTTAAATATTGCAAGGTAATTAGTTATTGTGATAATTAGTAAATGATGCATGCTAAATTAGTGTATTAAGAGCCATTTAGTAATTAAATAATAGCAATGTTCTTATCAGTAATCATTAGTGCATCAGTTTTATATGTAAACCTTAAGTCCCTAATTATATATCCTAATTAGCTTATATCTTCTCTAATTGGCTGCTCAGAAATGTTATTGTAATAAGGTAAACCTTTAGAAAAACGGTTTTAATCAACAAAATAAACAAAAAATAAAAAAATTGTGTTATAAAATAAACATCACTCTTTATCCCAGAAAGTGCACATTTGGCGCACTATGTGTCTTAGTATTAAATATAGCTCTTAGTATTAGCATTATGATATTAGAGACCGCTACTTGAAACAAGCCCGGAATCAGGAGGGAGAGAGCTCGATACACTCATTTTCATAGTAAAATTTCACATTTTCTCAAATTACTCCCGAAATATGGGAGTTATGAAGAAATTCATCACCACAAGTTATGAAGGCATTAAGTAATCGAATAAGATGGCATCATTAGTTTGGCATAATTTTACTCTTTTTTTTCGGACATGTCTACGTCCAACCGCTCCCATACATTCGTTCCACTGTGCGCCGCGGCGAGTGTAACAACCACCCACTCCTCAGCTCGCGGGCCGCCTCGCCCCTCCGCGCCTACGCGATTCTAAATTACACTCTAGGGGTAGGGCAGACAAGACTGCGTGGAGTCGGATTTATAGCGATTCGTTTCTGTCAACCTGAAGAACCCAGTTTTTTTTTTTTTCACAGTAATTATACAAATTTGGGGTTGCGAAAGGATTCAGTGTTGCGTTGCGTTGCGTTGCGTTGTGTCGTGTTGCGTCGCGTCAACCGGTGCGAGTACGAGGGACGGTTCGCGTACTAAATGTGTCTGTCTAACTAATTATTACGTACGCCTACATACACAACAAGCCATGGGCAAGAGGAGAGGATTTCCTTTATTCGATAGTATAAATTTCGGGAACAGCGATATTAAAATAATGCTTCTTCGGTAATATTGTCTGAACATTATACCTTTTGATCATTAGCGCAAATGTTGTTATAGCAAATAAATATTCGATGAACTGAAAATTCTGTCAAACGATATTATACAAAGTGATGATTTTCTTAAACGTTGTTCGATTTAGTAATATTATATCAAACGTTGTTCTATCAAACAAGGGTGAACCAACTAATATAGCTGACAATTTTGGAGGTAATGACAACGCTAACTTGTTTTATAATCGTTTGACAATGAACTTTGTAAATCAACACGATTTTATTAGTGTTGAAGGCTCTGGATTTGTTTCCGAGAATTCTAGTTTAATGGCCTTAAATGTTGTTTATGCGAAAATATTTCTTGGAATTTTACTGTTGTTATTGACGAAACCAAAGTCAGATGATAGCCTTTGATTTGAAGTTATGTAACTGTTGGAGGATAAATTATTGCATTTATCCTCCATCAGTTGCATAACTTTGATCAAAACATAATATTCTTTTTCATAATTTGATATATATTATTTCTTCTATATCATGTCTCCTTCATCATTTCATTTATCTTTGTTTTATCTTTCTTGATTGGGATAACCTCTATTTTGAACTCCAAAAATGCCAACGATTAAATATGTTACATTTTCTCGGAGAAAGGTTTTGGTTTGATGCATAGGTCTGTCAGACATACAGCCGTTAGCAGGCCGCTATTCGCCATAAATATAAAAGTTTATAGAGCGTGAGATAATTACTAAACCAAAACATTAAAACTTGTTGGATACTAAGAGAAATTAAGGTAAGTGCTCAGTGATGACGTCAATGATCAAACAACTACCGGACAACAAACTCTTGAGCACAAAAACTCTCACAGTTGAGTAGAATTTGACCGATGAAGCGTAAAGGTTTCTTATTTGAAAACAAACAAGAAAAACTCTTAGATAGCAGTAAATGTTATACATGAATAAATAGGGGTAAGAGCGGCGATACTGAATTTATTAAAATTGAAGATGTAACGACCAGCTCAAATGAAACTCTAACGAGTCAGCTTATAAGTATTATGGAAAGTAAATAATTACCAATGAAGATATTGATGACGCATTAGGTAAAGAAGGAAAATACCAAAAGACCAAAAATATTTACAAAGGACCAACAACCTAAGTCATTCAATTAATTCAATACCATCACTATTCTTGAGAATCTCAAAAAACAAAACCACATAAGTAGCTCATCTGTGTTCAGTGCAGTTAATTCTAAGTTGTTTATGAGCGACCTCATTGACGTCATAGCGTAATGATATATCGGCGGGTGTCGAATTGACGATAGCGCCTCACGCACACTGAATATAGATAGATAACCAAGTTTATAAGTTTCTACTGATTGATTCAAACGCACTTTGGGTCATTAAATATGAAGCTACAGAGAAGGCTAGTACATGGCAGCTCAGGCAAAGCATTGTTTAGCGCACTACCAGTGACACATCTGGGGACCTGCTGTCTAAACTCGAAATCCTCAGTTTCCATCGAAGAAACGAGCGTTTCCTACTCCGTATCACATACTGGATATATGATCAGTCCGGGGTCCGAACTAAGAATGAATGATAAACACGATTAGACAGTTATCCCTACTCCCGGTAAATTTAATTTAACACTTGTTTTAAATTATTTTTTCGGACAGGCCCCTTATTTTCGTTGCGTTGGAGACTAGACTCCTAGAATCAGAAGATACAACTCATCCTTGGACCTTGATGTTTCGTGAGTTGTTCTTTAGTTAAACTTCAGACACGTCACGTGAAGGAGACCTGCCATCAACATTCAATTGTCTTTTTTATATAACAAACTTTCACTGCAGATTAAAATCATCCTTCTCATCGAGTTATCATTTCATTTTACCTTAAACAATTGTGTGACTTTCTACCGTTACAAATGGTTTTTCTGTACCTTCTATATTAGTATCGAAGTATTGATTTTCTTAATAACATAAGAGGCACGTGATGCATCGGTACTGTCGTAGTGACCGAGTTCACTTGTGAGTATTCACGAGAAGGGAATCTGGTTTGAACTCGAAACCTTGTTAAAGAGATCGATAATAATTATAAAATGTACGCTAGATGTAAAGGACAAGAATTTTACGGATACTTTTGTAGTTGTAGGAAAAATGAATGATACATAAACCTAGATTTTACAGTCTGCAGCATATAATATATAGCGTGGGAATTAATATTTACTTCTATATTTGCTACTGAAGTGAATACTTTAAAACAAACAACTGTTTCAGAGCTTTTTAAAATGCAGCAAATAAACAAATATATATTAAAACAGCTGAAGAAAAGAACCTTGACAAACAACAACACGCATCCTAACTGGGCTGCGTGTTAGTTAACCTAATAAGAACAACAAACATGAATATTATACCCATAAGGAATTTGAAGAATTTAGCAGCATTTACTGTCTCCAAAACGCAGGACCGCAGAAATATAAAAGAACCTGCTATAAAATTATTCAAGTTTTGCTGGTCACGGTCATAATTTACAATATACTCGAGTTTGCGGCGAATGGATTTTACCAAACTTCTTTACAGTCACGTTTAACCTATTTTTGTCAGAACCACAAACAACGCATTATGGTTTGGAGATTTGGTTTAACGTAAATTTTGTTATGATTACATCAAATCTGCAGTGTGTAAGGATTATGAGATTTTTTTTTTTTTTTGGCAGTAGTGGGAAATCCTCATGGACGCCCAGACTGCCTCACTAGTGACGCAGTCTGGGCAGTGCCGGACTCTTACCGGCTAAAACCCACTCCTGCCCTTGCTCAGTGTCCCTCTGACATTATCAGAGACCTTGGTAAACGGTTTTCTGATTATTTTCGGCCTTTAGGTTTTGTGTTTTGGACAGTCCTGTTTTAGAATGTGGAATTCCTGGAAGCAGTTTTATGCCTCACATCAACCAAATTTTGCACTAATCTTAAGCGTAATTTTTTTATTTCTAATGGATTGTTTTAGAACCAGCTCTTATATTATACATACATATAAAACTTATTTCCTATTCAACTATTTCCATATTATTTAGTATTTTTCTCTTTCCCACTTTTTATGTTTTTATTTGTATCTTTTTTTTTTTTGAGTCTTTTATGCTAATTGTATTATTACATTTAACTGAACCTTAATCAATAATATATTTATATGACTATTCTAATATAATAGGTTGGGGAAAAAGTTTCTTCGCATTTTTTAAGAAAATTCAAAACATTTTTTAATAAAGTTTATTTACATTTCACTAAAGTATGTATGTACCATTTTGTTCGATAACTTTTTGCCATCTTGTAGGTAGGGACATGATCCCATTGCTATAGAAATTTTGGGACTTCTGGTCAAAATACCGCGACAAGTGGTTTTGGCAGTCCTCTCGTGATGTTAACCTGACACTGCCTAAAGAATTCTGAAGAGACCGAAACAGGTGGAAATCTGAAGGTGCAAGGTCAGGACTATACGGCGGATGCATTAACACCTCCCAGCCAAACTCTCTTAATTTTTGTTGGGTGGCTAAAGATGTGTGAGGTCTAGCGTTATCATGATGAAAAACCACACCCCTTCTGTTGATTAATTCCAGCCGCTTTCTCTCAACTTCTTGCTTTAATCTCATCAGTTGTTCGCAGTAGAGTTCAGAATCCATGGTCCTGCCTGGTGGTAACAGCTCATAATGAATAATGCCCTTCCAATCCCACCACACACACAGCATCACCTTGTTGCGAGTTAACCCGGGTTTCGCCACAGTCTGTGAAGCCTGACCGGCCTTTGACCACGACCTTTTTCACACGTTCTTGTCATACGCGATCCACTTTTCATCACCAGTTATCAGCTTCTTCAAAAATGGTTCGGTTTTATTACGTCGTAATAAAGAATCACAAATGAGTACACGGTTCATTAGGTTTCTTTCAGTGAGCTCGTGAGGTACCCAAATGTCGAGCTTTTTTGTGTACCCAGTTTTTTTCAAATGCGCCAAAACTGTTTTGTGGTCAATTTCCAGTTCTTCAGCTACGTCGTAACTACTGGTATGCCGATCTTGCTCCACTTTTTCAAAAATGGCATCCATTTTATCCGTAATAGGGCGACCAGAGCGACGTGCATCTTTGACATCAAAATTTCCGGATTGGAAACGCTTAAACCAAATTTGTGCTACTCTCACAGACACTACACTAGGTCCATAAACATCGCAAATTTTTTTCGCGGCTTGCGTTGCATTTTTGCCTTTTTTGTAGTAAAATTTTAAAATGTATCGAATTTCTTCATTAGATTCACTCATCTTGACGGTACGAAAAACAAATGAAAATCACACATTTTCCTAATTTGAATTTGGAATTATGTTCTTTAAAATTTAAACTTTCAATGATACCAAAACCAGCCAGATACAAATAGTATAGCCAAAGAGATTTTATTACAAGTTCATACATACTATAATGCGAAAAGACTTTTTCCCCAACCTAATATATACAATATATCATATAGACATAGTTTCTTATTCTAATTGATTGTTATTATACCCTATTCTATAAATTACAACTATTAATTCAGCATAACATGTGTCTGCCAGGTTTGTTTTTGACAAACCTGGCAGACTCGCTGCTACTATACCAACCACAATTATTAACAGTACTTTCACTTTCTTCAGGTACAGCTCTAAAACATGCGCACTTCGAATTATTCCAGCGGTCGGGATGCGGATTCTTGAGGTGCTGACTCCCTTCTTCACAACAACAGACCACAACGGTAAGGTTAGTTATATTTCTAAAGATTACGGGTGATTTAAGTTTGCAGCCTGCTTGTAATTGGGCCAATTTCTCATGAAATTGGTACCAATTCGCATTTTTCGGATTTACTATACCAAGTGTAGTCTTGCTAACATTTATATTTTGGTGTCTCTGACTTTCAATTTTGTTGCCATTACCGTTGTGGTTGTTACCGGCAGACGTTAACTGCACCTTAGCAGTACGCCACCGACAGGCGTGCCAATGCGTCCCACTTCACGCGTATCGGGCACACACTGTCGAAGGCGTTGTGATCGGTCTTATCGAGCTTGGCCAGTACGCAGTTGTGGCACTTTGGGGCCTCCTCCGCCAACCGCGACGGACAGTCAGCACGCAGATGGGGATCGCCACAGTGCACGCAGAGATCGGCGGGCTTCGTGCACAGCTTCCTGCCGTGGCCGAAGCGAAGGCAGCGAGTGCACTGCACCAGTGGTGACTGGTCCTGCACTCGCACCCGCTGCAGGTCGATGTGCACCCGACCCGCCGTAGTCAGCCGTTGCCACACGGTCGGGTACACCTGCAGAATGACGTGGCACATGTGGGGGTTCCTCGTCTTACGACGGTACTTCACCCCCAACCTCACATCACCTGCAGGAATGTCCCCGATCAGGTGGGTGTTCTTCCGCTGCAGGGCTTCTGCCAGCTCCGCATCTGAGTGGCAGGAAAGAACGTCTTTGACGATAATGAGCGGATCTTTGTTCTTCATTTCCTCTGCCACCAGATTGCCAGCCCTACGGATCCTTTCAGTAACTCTCGTGAGCTCTTCCCTAGTTCCAAAGCCCACCACCACCTTCTGGTCCCTCGCCTTGCGCAGCCGCTCCACCCTTGTGCCCTCGTTCCGAACATCGACCGCCGTCCTAAGCTTCTCAATGACCTCTTCACTCGTGTCCTGATCATTCACAGATGATACAACTAACGAGTGAAGAGGCCCTTGGATGTTCTGCTTCTGGCGGTGACATCCGCAAAAGTCGGGGCTTGGCTTGCGACGTAACGAGGGGCCAGCTGGAGATTCTCCGACAGAGCTTGGGTATGTTGTTGACACACCTGCAATGCCTCCTTGTGTTCTTTGAGGCCTACCACCAGGCTCCTCATGAGCTCTGTCGATTCATCTGTAGTGGGCTTGGGATCATGTGCTGTTTCTACCATGTCCGATCTGTCAGCTGCTCTTTCTTTATGGGTTTCGGCCTCCTTAACTAGCTGGTATAGCCTCTCTACTGCTTTTGTTATCTCGTCTTTTATTTCCTTTTTCAGGTTTCGAGAGCTCAACAGCTGCATTTTCGCCTTTTGGAGGCACGCCTTTGCTTCCGTGGTTCGGTTTAGGTACCTCTCGGGTTTTGCTTCCTGTGGCGAGCTCTCCTCTAGCTGCTTCTGTCCGTCCAACCTGTACTGAAGGGTGAGTGTTGCTTTGGATTTAAGCTTTGGGGGGCTAGACAAAGGGCCCTTCTTCGGAGGCGTTGGTGTTTTTTGAGGCTGTCCAGATGGGCGGTCAGCCTCCCACTCCCCAATGCTACGCATAACACATGGACCAGCTTGTGCGAGTTGTGGCCTCCCCATGTCCGAGCTCTCCTCTGAAACCTTCGTCTTGTTTACAGGTGTCCTGAATCCGAACATGATGGCGAGTTCGGGGATACGGAACGTCTACAATGACAGAGGACACTTGCCTGTACTGAATACCTGTAAAGGGGGGATCAGCCGAAAGTAAATAATCAAACAGTTAATAAAAACGAGCCTAATAAAAGGACTCGCTCACATCAAAAGTATAAAAAGTCACTAATATGGCTTCAGGAGAAGCTACAATGTCGTAAAATTCGTCTATTTCCCAGACTACTACGAAAAAACGTTATTGAAAAAGCTCACAGAGCAAACAATTACAAAAATAATATTCGTCAAAAACTGATGTCTACCTGGCCACTAGTAACCTGGATGCGAAGATATTGACCGGATTATGAGATTGAGATGAACGTAAATAGATGTCATGCGATGTTATTCCTGGTAGAGTAAGCAGAGCTGTTAATATTTGTTTATATTGTTAGGGCTAAAGGGGACACCAAAAGAAAGGCCAATCTAAAGATCTCAGTAATAAATTGAGAGGTTACTAATATTACGACAAAGTGACACGTGTAATCCCATGCAAGGCTATGAAGGCTAAAATATTAATCACAACAAGTAAGTATTGATAGATTTCAGTCAGGTGGTAAGGGCAGGGTCGGATAGTAAAAATGACATTTATGCGTTAAAATGACATAAGACTATAGTGTTAAAGTTTATTTGATTTTGCTATACTCCAACAGATAATACAATCTGCTAATGTGATGTGAACCAGAAAGTCCCAGAGGCCAGGTTGGCTGAAGCAGGGAAGACTTTCAGATGGAAAGTCATAGATGTCTGCGCCTTGGAATGAAAATGCGGTGCTGGTCGTGTAGTCTGTACATTACAGGAACTGATGGACGCCAGTAATGGCGCCAAACACGTAGCCGAATTCTGGGTCGAGTCCAATTAGATTGCTATCGACCTCTAAGGAGAAGAAGAATGCGATGTTGAGGATGTGCAAAAAGAAACAGCTTATACAGCCTTACTGTGGCTTGCTAACGTCAATGACATGGAAATCCAACCGCAGGAAGAGAAAAATAAAAATGGTAAAAGGGGAAGAAAAACATGGTGGATGCTAATGAACTTATGCGTCGTCGAGGATGTGCAAAAGGAAACAGCTTATACAGCCTTAATGAAGCCGAGTAAAATCAGTGACATGGAAAACCAACCGCAGAAAGAGAAAAATTAAAATGGAAAAAGTAAAATTAAAGGAAAAAGGGTAAGTAAAAGCAGACATGGTCGAGGCTACGTCGAAGCCACGGTTAAAGAGGTCATTACCTTTTTAACCGTGTCACTTCCATAGTTAATATTTCTTGTTGTTGTTCTCAGTATTTTCTTAATGAAGTAACGGATACATGTTATTTTAAAATGACTGTGTCAAGGCTTCTTAGTCTATGCACGTAAATATTTACTCAAAACTTTACAGGTATTTAGCAAGTTTATCAGTGAAAGCTTAAAATAGGAGGTACAATTAGCACCCATCAGATATGAAAAAGACGTCGCGCCGACCCCATTTTACATTGATATAAAAGCAGGAGAATGGCGATGAAAGACAGTGATACAAGGAACGGACACAACGACACTTTAATGCTAATTAAACTGATCCACCGTTAATCATAAAAAGAAATCTTCTGAAACTTCACACTATCGTGTTAAATAACGGTCAACAAATCACACAACGTTGGTAAATATAAATGTTAGGCTGGTAAACATACCTACTATTTTATCTGTAATATCTACGATTTTCGATTACGCTCTGCATGGTCACTATCCATGCCGCACTTCGCTAGTTGAAGAAAATGTCATCATCATTTTAGCCGAAAAACTTCCACTGTCATCCATATTTTATATTGTAGTTGTAGATTTCGTTTAGAATAGTTTAACTTATAATGAAGCTAATCATGCCACTGTGTCTTATATACACCGTGACATTTTAGTCGTCTTACAAAAGTCCACTCAATGTATCCGTTATAAAATACCTCTAGGCGCGATTAAAACATTGTTACCATTAATTAAGATAATAGGTACAAAGAAAAATAAATAACGCTTTAGAATTATGAAACACCCTCCCTGTTAACAATGTTTACATATCAAACGGTAGAAGATATCTACCTACCTACCATTACATTCCATCATTAATTCCATCTCCATAACAGGGTGTTTCGAACTACGTCATGCGGCTTAGTGAATGATATTTACATTTTTTTTATTATGCAAATGTTCAAAAAATGTTTTTTTTTTTTTTTTTTGTTAATGATTATTAGTCATTGGATACATGAAGTGGGCTGCCGTTGTAAGACGACTAAAATGTCACGGTGTATAAATCCTCTTACCAGAAGATTTATAACGCTAAAATCGTAGGTTTCTTAAAACATTTTAATTCTTGATTGTTATAAACTTATAACTTATAAGAGGCTTTTTATCCACAGTGGCATGATCAGCCTCATCATAAGTATCTACGGCTTAAGGGGCACTACAAAAAGTTTTTTTTTTTACAATTCACACTGGCCTTTATCATTAAGCTAACTCGTATTAGCTTCCTTATAACTATGACACGTTTTATTGCTGTGCAAATTAAGGTATTTTGAATACGTTATCACAAATAAAAACATGTCATTATCTGATTTAATACTCGTCACCGCAAATTATGTTTGTCATTACCAAAGTACTTGTTGGTTAAACTGTAATCTTCCTAACATTAAACGGTCAATCAAGTACATATCAACAATATTAAGCATAATGACTCACAAGCATCATTATCAACATTCCGGGCTTCCGGAAAGAAAGAAAGAATACTGTTTATTTCTTTGACACAGTTCGTGAAATACAAAATACAATAACCAAGTAAAAAAAGGGAAAATAAATAACAACAACAGTGTGTGCCTCAGGGCTGTTCCCAAAACGTTCATTTCATTAATTGCATTAATGCTAGACAGATGCTATCTGACGCTGGTTTTCCAATGAGCCTTTAAGGACAACTGACGAGGAGTACAAACAGTTTCAACATGCCATTACACGGGAAATTTTTTGAGCAATTATTGCTCGGCAACACTAATGGATCAATCAGGAGCAATTAAGTGGAGCAATCTGGAGCAAAAACAATAAATTACCTGTGTTTCGGCAAAATTGCTTCTGATTGCTCCATATATTTCATGAGTTGCCGAATATCCAATATGTTTGGAAATTTCTAGTTAATTTTCTTTCTATCTCGTTTTTACGTATAATTACGTCTCGTTTTGCGAGAGGAACCGGCCGGCGGCGCACAGTGGAACGAATGTATGGGAGCGGTTGGACGTAGACATGTCCGAAAAAAAAGAGTAAAATTATGCCAAACTAATGATGCCATCTTATTCGATTACTTAATGCCTTCATAACTTGTGGTGATGAATTTCTTCATAACTCCCATATTTCGGGAGTAATTTGAGAAAATGTGAAATTTTACTATGAAAATGAGTGTATCGAGCTCTCTCCCTCCTGATTCCGGGCTTGTTTCAAGTAGCGGTCTCTAATATCATAATGCTAATACTAAGAGCTATATTTAATACTAAGACACATAGTGCGCCAAATGTGCACTTTCTGGGATAAAGAGTGATGTTTATTTTATAACACAATTTTTTTATTTTTTGTTTATTTTGTTGATTAAAACCGTTTTTCTAAAGGTTTACCTTATTACAATAACATTTCTGAGCAGCCAATTAGAGAAGATATAAGCTAATTAGGATATATAATTAGGGACTTAAGGTTTACATATAAAACTGATGCACTAATGATTACTGATAAGAACATTGCTATTATTTAATTACTAAATGGCTCTTAATACACTAATTTAGCATGCATCATTTACTAATTATCACAATAACTAATTACCTTGCAATATTTAACAAAGGATACCTGGGATACCTGGATTTTATATAAATAGGTCACTATTAGTAACTTTAAAATCAGTGTTGATTTACACCTCGTTGTATCCAAGCTAATCTCGCAATGTATTTTCCAAATTTTAATACAAATCTTGATATTCACGTTGCTTTATGCGCACGCGCACATAAAGATTTACGCGACTTTAACTATTTGTTCAGTGTTTTAAAAGATAACAGTTGTGTTCAGTTATGTGAAAGTGCTGAAACAAGTTTAAAAGACTGGTGTCGTCGATTTTGCTACCGCATTTATGCAAAATGGACACAGTCTGGAAGAAGCACAGATAAGTTTCGGAAGAAACATGAGATTTGGCTACAGGCTGCAATTCAATGGCCGGAATTACAGAATGAAAATATGGAACCTTCTACAGAAAATATAAGTGACGTCATCGAGCCCATAATTTCTCCTGCTAAATCTGATGCTTCAACTTGTACACATCCTAGTCCTCGTAAATCTTTTGAGGACCTTAGTAACCGGCAAAAAAGAAGACGCACTGAAGATAGTCTTTCATGCAGCAGTAGCAGCGCTGAAATTATGTTTTCGGCCGAAAGGGCGCTTCAAAAGGCAGGACAAAGCGATACAGCTTATGTTATGAAATACTTGACGGAGAATCCAGAAGAGGCCTCAAAAATCAAAGCCTTCATTGAAGGTAAATCAATTCAGGTACGGGAAATATCCCCTTTGAAGGCATTGGCTCTTTATGTATCGATGAACTTATCGAAATGGCGCTATAACACTCTTCGGGATTTCAACACTCAAGAAGGAGCTCTTCAATACCCGAGTTACTACATGTTGGTTAAAGAAAAAATTAAGTGCTATCCGGCCAAAGAAGATCTCACAGTTACAGAGAGCTCTGCAAAAATCAAATTACAAGCCTTGATGGATTTAACCTCAAGAAGACTTATTAGGTCGTTAGAAACCCCTGTTGATCCCAATCAACAGCTCGTATTGACCAGCAAATGGGGTTTTGACGGATCATCTAGCCAAAGCATTTATCATCAAAGGACGAGTGAAGATGAGCAAATCGATCTTGCTAGTAATTTTATGATTAGTCTTGTACCACTGCGGCTCGTCTCAAAAGGTGTAACAATTTGGGAAAACGAGCGACCATCTTCCACTTCATTTTGCCGGCCAATATTGTTTAAGTTTATAAAGGAAACCAAAGAAAATGTGCAGAGAGAGATGGCTGAAATCGAAGCAGAGATTGAAGCCTTAACTCCATCCACCATCACTGATGGAATTAGTGTCAAACACCAACTGCTGTTGACAATGATTGATGGTAAAATTCATTCCATTATATCCAATACAGCAGCTTCAGTGTGTGACATATGCAAGGCTTGTCCTAAAGAAATGAATAATTTAGAGTTAATCAAAGATAAACACGCAAACGAGGACATGTATAAATATAGCTTAAGCACCCTTCACGCTTGGATTCGCTCAATGGAATGCTTATTACACATTTCCTACAAATTAGACATAAAATCATGGCAAGTAAGGGGTGATATAGCAAAAAGGCAAGTTGATGACAGGAAGAAAAGAGTTCAAGAGGCTGTAAGAAGAGAAACGGGCTTACTTCTCGATGTTGTGAAACAAGGCAGTGGATCCACCAACAATGGCAACTCGGCAAGGAGATTTTTTGAAAACTACACTAAATCTGCTGAACTGACCGGAATAGATGCTATGCTTTTAAGAAAAATCTGTGTGATCTTGCAGTGTATTTCATCAGGAGAGAAGATCAACGTAACTAAATTCCGAGAGTTCTGCTTTGATACTGCTAAGCTTTACGTGGAGTTATACCCATGGTATTATATGCCTTCTTCACTTCATAAAATTTTAATGCATGGGCCAGACATAGTTCAGAACATGTCAATTGTGCCCATTGGTTTTCTATCCGAAGAGGCATCTGAGGCTAGAAATAAAGATTTTAGAAAATATAGAGAGGGGCATTCTCGAAAGCATAGCAGTATCTCATGCAATGAAGATATTATGCACAATCTTTTACTGTCTTCTGATCCACTTGTTACAAGTATCCGTCCAAAAGGAAATAAGTTTGTAAAAAAATCTTCTTTTAAGGAATTTTATGAGCTTACGGATTCTGAGAAAAGTGATATCGAATTTGTTAACATAAATGATTTAGCGGACATCGATTCTGAATTTGAATTAATTGATGATGATGATGATGACGAAGATAATTAAATGATGTTATTGTTTTAAAATGTGTAACTTAGTAAATTAGAGCTTACATCTTAATTATTTATTGTACTTTTAATGAAACTAGGTAATTTATTATCAACTTACTTAAAAGTCATACTCTCATCAGTTCTTGTGAATATTTTTGTTAATATATATTTCTGTATATATATATAATATATTTATAGACCTCTTAATAAGTCTGTCTGCGGTTTAAAGTAAATACAAATGGGGAAAAAACGTTTTTTTTTTTAAATTTTCATTTCCTTTTATCCCAGAAAGTGCACATTTGGCGCACTATGTGTCTTAGTATTAAATATAGCTCTTAGTAATAGCATTACGATATTAGAGACCGCTACTTGAAACAAGCCCGGAATCAGGAGGGAGAGAGCTCGATACACTCATTTTCATAGTAAAATTTCACATTTTCTCAAATTACTCCCGAAATATGGGAGTTATGAAGAAATTCATCACCACAAGTTATGAAGGCATTAAGTAATCGAATAAGATGGCATCATTAGTTTGGCATAATTTTACTCTTTTTTTTCGGACATGTCTACGTCCAACCGCTCCCATACATTCGTTCCACTGTGCGGCGGAGGCGGCGGGGGAGGCAAATCGCCTAGATTTTTAAGTTGCTCCATATTGTTCCATAGTGTGTGGCCGTATCTCTGGCAACAGGTTGCTACATGTTGCCATTGCCCAAGTCGTGACGTCATAGTTAACGAGAATTGCCCAAGATGGAGCAATTTTAGTTGCTCGTGTAAGCGCACTTTTATACATCATTTTTATTCTTGACCGGACTTAAATGTTCTCCCTGGTCATAAGAAAATATATGATGTAAGTATATATATATGTATTATCGTTGCTAGTTTTAATTGAATTACTATCTTACTACATCGTAAAGCTCGTCAAAATTTCACAACATCATCGAGATAGTCTATCGCAATTAAACTGTCTCCCGAAGAGTGGGCCTGAGCCCCTGCAGTAGGAACATCATCATCAGCCTAGCGTTTTCACAACTTGGAGTCGGCTTCCGGTCTTACCTGGGGCAACTGAATACCAGTATTGGAACAATTTGGCCTAATTAGAAACTGTCTACTACTCGATATAAGCCTAGCGTTTCCCAACTAGGTTCGGGTCGAGTTCCAGTCTAACGGGATGCAGCTGAATACCAGTATTAAGAACTATATACACCGTGAAATTTAAATGGTTGTTTTCCCGCGGCAGAACAACTTGCCATAAGGAGTACTTTCGAAGCATAGAGTAAAAGTTAAAAAAATACGTTTTTTTTTGTTTTAAAATAATTCAAAAAATATTCATCAACTCGATAAAATACTACTCAACAGTAACACTAGAGGTAACTTGTAGGTACTACTCGAATCGCACGCACCTCCGACAAAGGGAACAGCGATGCATAAATGTTCAAAGCAAAATAAACTCTCGCACGTGGTGATTTTTCACAATGGTTAATCTGCCATTTTTTGTTTCTAATATTTTATTTGTTTATAAAACGATTGCATTACCAAGACAAAACCATTTCGCTGCGGGAAAACAACCATTAAAATTTCACGGTGTATAGCACAATTAGAAACTGAAGAAGACTGTCTACTACTAGATGTAATCCTTTACACTTAAGGTTATTCGATACAGAATTGTACCCTCTTACGTCCCTACTCCTGGCACAAAGGCACCTGAGAATACACCAAATCTGAACAAATTAGAAACGGCAACTACCAAAGCAGCCTACAACAAAATGCGACCACTAGGACCGGTAGTACCATCATTCATCATTACCACACGTCATTACCGCAGGCACGGACCGGACCGCACCTGACGTCCAATGTCTAATTCCATTAGTGCACGGAACTTTGGTAGCTGAGCCTCCGAGGTCGATGGCATTAGCAACCTTTTTACCAGGTATTGGGTTGCCTTACTTAATGTTTTCGTTCGTTTTAGGGTTTTATTTTTGGGCTGTCAGATCCGGGGTTCATAATTAGTTAAGGTATAATGCTGTACATTGTGTGTTAACATGGCTGCCGTCCTTTAACTAGAAAGCCGTTAACCCTCACTTGGTAAATTTTTACTTTTTAATAGAAACTAAAAGAGTTCAAAATTCTCTATCTTTCTGTCTAACAAACATTTTTACAATACAAATAGTTCCCAAGATATGAAAAGTTTGTAGGCCGTTAACTAGAAAGGATTCTTTAGGATAAACAAAAAGAAATATCAATTGATAAGTCCTACAATCAATAACGTAAGGACCACAGTTTTGAAGAAATATCCAATCTTTAAGGGAGAGAAATAGAGGTACTCATCAAAATGAAGACTACTGAAATATGATATCAGCTGTTCTGTACATTTTGGCGCGGTAAACGAGATGGACTGAGTGGCTGAGACAGACTGGATGCGGAAGGTGGAGGGCAGGGTGTTGAGGCCCCAGAAGAGGCCATGAACAGCAGTGGACTGAGTGCGATAGGCTGAGTTTATTGAATCGAACATAAAGGTACGGAGCAGTCGATTATATTTTCGCGATTTCAATGTTTGTCCCTTAGTAAAAGTTGTTTATTTTCATGAGTACCTACACTACCTTAAAAGTATATTTAACTTATAAGTACGTTTAACCTAAAGGTGCTCTTACAGGGACAATTTTTTGAACAATTATTGTTCGGCAACACTAATGGATCAATCTGGAGCAAAAATGATAAATTGCGTATATGTTTCGGGAATATTGCTACTGATTGCTCCATATATTTCATGAGTTGCCAAATATCCAATCGGTTTGGAAATGTTTAGTAAATTTTCTTTCTATCTCGTTTGTACGTATAACTACGTCTCGTTTTTGCGAGAGGAACCGGCCGGTGGCAGTGGCAGAGGCGGCGGGGGAGGCGCATTGCCTAGATTTTTAAGCTGCTCCATATTGCTCAATATTGTGTGGCCGTATCTCTAGTAACAGGTGGCTACATGTTGCCATTACCCTAAATTTCTGGATGTAGTCGTGACGTCATAGTTAACGATAATTGCCCAAGGTGGAGCAATTCAATATCATCAAAATAGTCTATCGCAATAAAACTGTCTCCCAAAAAGTAGGCTTGAGCCCCTGCAGTAGGAACATCATCATCAGCCTAGCGTACTAGTTGCTCGTGTAAGCGCACCTTACACTGTGTATTTTCGACTCTAACTCGGTCGTTACCGTTACCGTAGCTGTCCCTTGACTTTGGGTTTTTGCGGTCTTACAGCAGTCTCTTCGCATTTTTACTTTTTACGGCACGTTTAATTACTTTTTTTTTCATCCTCGGTCATTGCTTTTTGTGTGATGAGTGCTTTTTCGATTGTTTTTTTATAGGTTTGTTTCAAGAGGTTGCAGAATGTCAAGTCAACTGGTTTAATGGACCAGCTGGTGTGAAAATACCACAAGTCATGAACAACTAAACCATTTTTTTTTGTGGGAAATCAAATAACTTCTTTCGCTCTGGGTGGAGCAGCCTCCTGCTCCATCCAGAGCGTGGCAGACTTTTACTGATTAAAACCCACCCGTGTTCCCACAGTTGCCTGTTTGCCAGGGGCCGCGGTATCTCTTTCGAACAACCCGCACCCCTGTAACTACTAACCCTTTCATCTAATTAAAATACATATTTTCACAATTGATCGCCTGATAAAATAAGCAGTCATACAGTATTTTTATCTTACGAAGTGACGCTCGCTTTACTTGTGGTTACCAAGTGTACACATACGCTGTGAATGTGTGTGTAAGAGTAGGAGCTATTGGCACCGTCCAAGACAATGGCGAAGTCGGAAGTGTGTGTGTGTGTGTGTTATGTCGCTACTTGTCTTCACGCAGACCACACCAAGTTTGCAAACTTGGTAACCACAAGTAAAGCACGTCGCTTCGTAAGATAAAATATCTACACAAGATTTTTGATTCCAAATTCTTTTGCGCAAAACTATCATCAGTACACTAAGTTAGTATATTTATGTATAAATTGGTACATGATTGTACCCTTTAGCTCGTCCTATTTATCGGAGCTGATTGGTTCAATATCTGAGTACAATGTCCAGCTGTTATCTGTATGAAACACGCAATAGGATAAACGTCATAAATGCGTGGCTGTCTGGGATTTATTTCCGTGGAAATATACTACTATCGTGCAATGCCCAGTGGCATCGACCGCTACTTACGAGTTGTACCCGCGAGGTGGATTACGGCACACTCCCTCTTACCGAATGGAGGCCTGTGTCCCAGCAGTGGGCTGATTATGTTATATTACATGGACCAAGAAGGCCTGGATGAGGGCCCGCACATACCAAGAAAGTACATAAGCGATTTTTTATTTATTTCTATTGCTGCTTATTGTATGTATTATATATGCTATTCGTGACCTCACAGCAGGCCCGATCGGAACACCAGGGTTCCGACACTTATTTTTAAATGTCGCAGCATAATGCTGAGATTTGGGTCTTTTGGCTTCGTACAGGATTTTCTGTTTTTATTTTCATTTTACTTTTGTTTTATTTTAATGTTTATATGTGTGTTTATTCTGGGTACCAGATTAACAGACCTGTTTTGGAATATGACCATCTGTTCCATCACAATTATATTATAACTGATGTCACTTGGAAATACCTGGAATGCTGCCACGCTAAAATGGAATTTTTCACATGTCGGAATGCAGTTCAAAATACAATAACTGGCTCAAAGATTTAGGGTAGGAATAAAGTTAGAACTTGTTGTAATGAAAAATTTCACCGTGATTATTTCTCTGAACATTCTATATTATATGTAAAACGAAACAAACTACATTATTTACAAGCACGTGTGCCTGTGTGGTGTGTGAATAGCTCTCAACACGTGTTACGTATTGAATAACAATATTATATTATAACACAGTCAGCTGAAGAAAGCAAAAGCCATTCAAACGACATTTCATAACTCCGAGACTTGCTAGGGATGGGAATGTAATATCGATAACTTTAAATTGTACGAGCGAAAAATGTATGTAAATTTTTAGTGATCTTTTAAACAAGACCAAAAAGTTTGCGGTTTAAACTACCTACTTATCAAGCAAGTATTTATAAATGCTTAGACCGGGGTACTCCTTCGCTGCGTGTGTTATTAATGCCGATTCTGCCAGGGGTGCGGGTTGTTCGAAAGAGATACCGCGGCCCCTGGCACACAAGCAACTGAGGGAACACGGGTGGGTTTTAGTCAGTAAAAGTCTGACACGCCCTCCTGCTCCACCTCCCAGAGCGGGAGAAGTTATTTGATGATTTCCCACCAAACAAAAAACAGATTACTTATCGTATTAAGCTAAGAGATTGTTTCTGCGTGAAAAACTACCATCACAAATTGGTACACGAAAGAAGATGCTGCTGGTGTAATCTTAGCAAATTATGGCGAACCGATCCAATTACCGAGCGTGCTAATAATGTTAATTTTCTAAAACAACCTTATTATACGTTTACGTCATACAGTAGATGCTCGATACATTAGTAATTGATAATTGACTTCTCTGAAAGATATAGTATTATGCTTCTGGGCATTTTTATCTACAGTGCACGTATCAATTACAAGTACATATTAGGTACCATTTACTGCAAATAAGAAATATTGTAAAGCTATCAGTGTTGCATTTTATTGTTTTTTAATAGAAAGAAAGAAAGAAAGAAAAAGTATTTATTGTGACTCGCACAGGAAGATCACAAACTAAAATAAACACACAATGGTACAAAAATGATAAAAAACAAGTTTCTTGGAATTAAAAAATAACAAAAATATAATAAAACAGAAGGTCCTGCACGAGGCCAAAAGGCCCCTACCTCAGCATGATGCTACATTTAAAAGAAAAATGTCGCAGCGCTGGTATTCTGATAGGGCCCGAGCGATGTGATGTCACGGGCAGTTACAGTATATATAAATAATCAGTATTAAAGATAAATAAAATGTGGTATGTTAGAAAATAAAACAAAACACCGTCAGCGCCAAACGTAACCTCATTATTTGTCAATGCCTTATGTGTCTGAGGCACTCTGTGGCACAGAGTACATTTTTTACTCTGTGGCATCCGTCGGCCCGTGACACTGACAAGCAAAGTAATAAAATACTAATTATTTGTATTATACTTATAGCAAGTTAGGAGTAAAATAAATTATACTCATTACAACTACAGTATACTATAACATTTTTTTTACAAAAACTAATTAACATGTGTTCAGGAAGAAATCGTTAACCATTTTTTTATAGTTTGCTGTTATTCAATCTAGTTGACCTTTTGCAAATAATATAATTATCTTATATTATTTTAAAAGCTAAAATAATAAATGGATCTTGAGTTGGACTTTGCATAGATTAAATTGTTCAGACTTTAGCCGTATTGTCATTGTACTTAACCTATTAAGGTCAAAGAGTATACACAACAATTATCAAATAATACCTTCCTGATAATATTATCTTAATCTCTGCATGCTTAAGATATCAAACAAGTGTATAATTTACAGTACCGTGTAAAGGAATCATACAACTTAAAACACTCACAGGCAATTCTATAGATCAAATTTAACGTTTGTTTGCTAGAAATACATTGTTTTTCTGAAGAGATATATTTTATAAACATGTCAATCATGTATTCTGCCTGCAAGCAAGCGTTCAAAATTGTATTAGATTTACCTACATTCTTATTATATTACTATTATTATATATTTCTAGCTTGTGACAGGTAAGGGCGAAAATTATCCCACAGGAACACTATTACCAGGATAAAAAGTATCGTATGTGTTAATCCAGGTTATAAACTATCTGTGTGCCAAATTTCATCCAAATCTGTTCCGCCGTTTTTGCGTGATTGAGTAACAAACATCCAAACATCCTTACAAACCATTTATAATATTAGTAGGACAGGATTGTAGGATAGTGGAAGTAGGATTTCATGCATTTGTTTTCCTATATATTTTTTTTTTTATATTCTTATAAGACTTTCCTTCACTTAAGTATCGATTTAATTTGAAGAAACGCAATAAGCAAAATTAAATTCGATCCAACATTTAAATTTACCTCAATGGTTATCTTCTAGCACGTGACTGTAAACCTATTTAATTACGTATTCCCATCTAATCTATACGGATACAGATAAATCAGAATAATTTTAATGTTATTTTCATGAAATTACCACGTGCGTACATAGTTCCAGGTGATTAATAAAGATAATGTAATTAAAATAAGTCATAGTCAATAATCGAATTATACAAAAACGTACGCAACGACGTTTAAAGTCAACCTCCCGTCCCTACGAATCACAAACTACAAAAGCAGCGCCTGCGCAAAAAGTATATTTAAATAAATAAATAAGAAGCGGAACAAAAATGCGTCTAAATATTGTACTGCGCGGACGTAAGTTGTATTTTTGTGCATAATGGCACAGTATCCAACATAATGCGTTACACAGACTCGTGTAAGTCGTGTAGGACACATTCTAATAAGAGACAGAAAATTTTACTTTATTTGCAGATTTTTTTTATATTCGCCCGCTATTACATGGCACTTAAACATTACTGGCGAAATGTGGATGTACTATACAACTCTGCTATGTTCTACATATTTCCTCGAATTCATCGATATTATTAATAAAATGTCCCACCCCTATGGGTGCGGAAGAAAAGCTGTGAGCTTTTGCTTGGTGCATGGACGCTGGTCAACATCTTAAGCACAATGACCCAGTCCTGCATTACGCAACCTCTTGTGTATGGCATGGCGTGGCATGGGAGATTCTCTTTCTATATTATTGTACTTATATTAACTTTCGTAAGACACGTTCGTCTTATTTTATTTTTATGGTTTTAGTTACGACTTTATTATGGAATTAACCGATTCGTTTCGGACTTGGATGAAATCCATAATTACGAGATAACTCGCGAACTCGCAGCGTTATTATCTCGATGAACTGGAAAAACTTAGTTATTTCCGAATTTGCATATTTGCAAATTAGTGTAGCAAGTACTTATAAGAGAATTAAATAATTAGATTTAAAAAAAATCTTGAGTTACCTACATTATATCGATACTACTTACAGAAATCAGTTCGATTTCATGGGTATTATTAATAGAACGCACAGTGGAACGAATGTATGGGAGCGGTTGGACGTAGACATGTCCGAAAAAAAAGAGTAAAATTATGCCAAACTAATGATGCCATCTTATTCGATTACTTAATGCCTTCATAACTTGTGGTGATGAATTTCTTCATAACTCCCATATTTCGGGAGTAATTTGAGAAAATGTGAAATTTTACTATGAAAATGAGTGTATCGAGCTCTCTCCCTCCTGATTCCGGGCTTGTTTCAAGTAGCGGTCTCTAATATCATAATGCTAATACTAAGAGCTATATTTAATACTAAGACACATAGTGCGCCAAATGTGCACTTTCTGGGATAAAGAGTGATGTTTATTTTATAACACAATTTTTTTATTTTTTGTTTATTTTGTTGATTAAAACCGTTTTTCTAAAGGTTTACCTTATTACAATAACATTTCTGAGCAGCCAATTAGAGAAGATATAAGCTAATTAGGATATATAATTAGGGACTTAAGGTTTACATATAAAACTGATGCACTAATGATTACTGATAAGAACATTGCTATTATTTAATTACTAAATGGCTCTTAATACACTAATTTAGCATGCATCATTTACTAATTATCACAATAACTAATTACCTTGCAATATTTAACAAAGGATACCTGGGATACCTGGATTTTATATAAATAGGTCACTATTAGTAACTTTAAAATCAGTGTTGATTTACACCTCGTTGTATCCAAGCTAATCTCGCAATGTATTTTCCAAATTTTAATACAAATCTTGATATTCACGTTGCTTTATGCGCACGCGCACATAAAGATTTACGCGACTTTAACTATTTGTTCAGTGTTTTAAAAGATAACAGTTGTGTTCAGTTATGTGAAAGTGCTGAAACAAGTTTAAAAGACTGGTGTCGTCGATTTTGCTACCGCATTTATGCAAAATGGACACAGTCTGGAAGAAGCACAGATAAGTTTCGGAAGAAACATGAGATTTGGCTACAGGCTGCAATTCAATGGCCGGAATTACAGAATGAAAATATGGAACCTTCTACAGAAAATATAAGTGACGTCATCGAGCCCATAATTTCTCCTGCTAAATCTGATGCTTCAACTTGTACACATCCTAGTCCTCGTAAATCTTTTGAGGACCTTAGTAACCGGCAAAAAAGAAGACGCACTGAAGATAGTCTTTCATGCAGCAGTAGCAGCGCTGAAATTATGTTTTCGGCCGAAAGGGCGCTTCAAAAGGCAGGACAAAGCGATACAGCTTATGTTATGAAATACTTGACGGAGAATCCAGAAGAGGCCTCAAAAATCAAAGCCTTCATTGAAGGTAAATCAATTCAGGTACGGTAAATATCCCCTTTGAAGGCATTGGCTCTTTATGTATCGATGAACTTATCGAAATGGCGCTATAACACTCTTCGGGATTTCAACACTCAAGAAGGAGCTCTTCAATACCCGAGTTACTACATGTTGGTTAAAGAAAAAATTAAGTGCTATCCGGCCAAAGAAGATCTCACAGTTACAGAGAGCTCTGCAAAAATCAAATTACAAGCCTTGATGGATTTAACCTCAAGAAGACTTATTAGGTCGTTAGAAACCCCTGTTGATCCCAATCAACAGCTCGTATTGACCAGCAAATGGGGTTTTGACGGATCATCTAGCCAAAGCATTTATCATCAAAGGACGAGTGAAGATGAGCAAATCGATCTTGCTAGTAATTTTATGATTAGTCTTGTACCACTGCGGCTCGTCTCAAAAGGTGTAACAATTTGGGAAAACGAGCGACCATCTTCCACTTCATTTTGCCGGCCAATATTGTTTAAGTTTATAAAGGAAACCAAAGAAAATGTGCAGAGAGAGATGGCTGAAATCGAAGCAGAGATTGAAGCCTTAACTCCATCCACCATCACTGATGGAATTAGTGTCAAACACCAACTGCTGTTGACAATGATTGATGGTAAAATTCATTCCATTATATCCAATACAGCAGCTTCAGTGTGTGACATATGCAAGGCTTGTCCTAAAGAAATGAATAATTTAGAGTTAATCAAAGATAAACACGCAAACGAGGACATGTATAAATATAGCTTAAGCACCCTTCACGCTTGGATTCGCTCAATGGAATGCTTATTACACATTTCCTACAAATTAGACATAAAATCATGGCAAGTAAGGGGTGATATAGCAAAAAGGCAAGTTGATGACAGGAAGAAAAGAGTTCAAGAGGCTGTAAGAAGAGAAACGGGCTTACTTCTCGATGTTGTGAAACAAGGCAGTGGATCCACCAACAATGGCAACTCGGCAAGGAGATTTTTTGAAAACTACACTAAATCTGCTGAACTGACCGGAATAGATGCTATGCTTTTAAGAAAAATCTGTGTGATCTTGCAGTGTATTTCATCAGGAGAGAAGATCAACGTAACTAAATTCCGAGAGTTCTGCTTTGATACTGCTAAGCTTTACGTGGAGTTATACCCATGGTATTATATGCCTTCTTCACTTCATAAAATTTTAATGCATGGGCCAGACATAGTTCAGAACATGTCAATTGTGCCCATTGGTTTTCTATCCGAAGAGGCATCTGAGGCTAGAAATAAAGATTTTAGAAAATATAGAGAGGGGCATTCTCGAAAGCATAGCAGTATCTCATGCAATGAAGATATTATGCACAATCTTTTACTGTCTTCTGATCCACTTGTTACAAGTATCCGTCCAAAAGGAAATAAGTTTGTAAAAAAATCTTCTTTTAAGGAATTTTATGAGCTTACGGATTCTGAGAAAAGTGATATCGAATTTGTTAACATAAATGATTTAGCGGACATCGATTCTGAATTTGAATTAATTGATGATGATGATGATGACGAAGATAATTAAATGATGTTATTGTTTTAAAATGTGTAACTTAGTAAATTAGAGCTTACATCTTAATTATTTATTGTACTTTTAATGAAACTAGGTAATTTATTATCAACTTACTTAAAAGTCATACTCTCATCAGTTCTTGTGAATATTTTTGTTAATATATATTTCTGTATATATATATAATATATTTATAGACCTCTTAATAAGTCTGTCTGCGGTTTAAAGTAAATACAAATGGGGAAAAAACGTTTTTTTTTTAAATTTTCATTTCCTTTTATCCCAGAAAGTGCACATTTGGCGCACTATGTGTCTTAGTATTAAATATAGCTCTTAGTAATAGCATTACGATATTAGAGACCGCTACTTGAAACAAGCCCGGAATCAGGAGGGAGAGAGCTCGATACACTCATTTTCATAGTAAAATTTCACATTTTCTCAAATTACTCCCGAAATATGGGAGTTATGAAGAAATTCATCACCACAATTTATGAAGGCATTAAGTAATCGAATAAGATGGCATCATTAGTTTGTCATAATTTTACTCTTATTTTTCGGACATGTCTACGTCCAACCGCTCCCATACATTCGTTCCACTGTGGAACGTCCCAACCCTAAAGAAGCGGAACGAAAGCACTTCGATCGCGGTGCGCAAACGCAACTTACAGGTCGCTTTCTTGGCACAGTTCACTATTACATAACCTTATGTGGCACATGGTAGATTCTACATAGATATGGCCGATTTTGCAGATTTTTTATGGGATAATAAAGATAAATGATGTCACTGGTAGGACGACGTAAATGTCATATTTCATCAGATAATTGCCCAAATATAGCGCGAATATTTTCAAACAGCCGTGCAGAAAATTAATTGAGTACATAACTGGATTAAAACCTTTTATGGGATATTGTTAGAGTATGAGAAATATTTTAGTTTCAAAACTTGGTTATTTATTATTAATTGAGTTATTTGCCTGCTGTCGTAAATATTTTTCTATGACCATGGGACATAAACTTTTGCAAATCGTAAATTTTATGACCAACTATGAAACAGGTTTTTAAACTATAATTGGCATTTTATTTGATTTAAGTCTGTAAAAGGTACCGAGGTGACAAGAACCTACAAAGCTATTTACAACCATTCGATACGCTGCCGTACCGAATTGAACATCAATCAACGTTTTCATAGGAGCCGTATAACGCTGTTCACAACTCCAAAACCCGAAAATGTTGTCAGTTTAAATCAAATAAACGGGCAAGGCAAATCAGTGGCCCTAGTGTGAGTTTTATTTAATCATCTCGATCAAATGCTTCGAGCGCGTTCGGCGCTCCGATTGGTCCATCACCAATCCAGGACCAATCGGAGAGCCAAACGCGCTCGATGCGTTTGATCGAGATGGTAAAATGAAACTCACACTAAGGCCTCAAGGGAGTTATTGCGTAACACACTAACAGTAGGATTTTGACAATTCTACAACATTCATTGCGTGATTTACGTTGTCAAACAGACACATTTTTCGATCATATGAAGCAATGGATTAGCAATCAGGTTATCTTGTAAATGTGAGTACCATGCATCCGTTTATTGTGTTGTTATGATGTACGTTGACTTGAAAAAGCATGGCAGTTGAGAGTATGTCATGCTCACATAAATGTCTCACTGATGGTGGCGCGTGTGTTGGATCGTTCGGTTCCCTACAAAATGGTTGAGCTGGATGGTGCTGATCCACGCGTCAAGTTCGTGAACGGGCGCTGTCAGTTGAGACTGGTCATCTCCTAACTTCCAGGGCTTATTTTGATCTTGTATTTAGAATTGTTTACATTTTTATTTTTTTTACATTGTTCTCACATACAGAAGCAACAAGAATAATGTTCCCAAGATTTTGTAATATTCAACTTGATTTTAAAAGAGTGTCCATGGAGTTTCTTGCCCGTTCTTCTCCATAGAGATCTACGTTTTGGAATGGGCAACTAGCTTCAACTTTCCAACTGATCGACTTTTTGACAATTCAAAACTGCCTGTAAATGGTTTCATTGAAATAAATGCTTTGAGTTTGAGTTTGAGTTTATCCAAAATGTGTCATTTTCGATACGATAGCCTGTCGAATGCTTATGCTGTAAGGACTTGGAGGAGGCCTTGGCAAAGAAGTGAGACATTATAGGCGGAACTGTTAGTCTGTCTCTCGTTGTCTTAGTGGTCGTGGTCGCGATTGTGTGCTCGGTATGGGTAAGTACTTACGCGTTGAAATAAGAACCTTGTTCCCCTTCCACATTTAACCCGTCTACCTTCAAAACAAGACTAAATAGGCATCTTCAGGGCACGCTCGATCCATCATAGACCCCATCAATCGCTTACCATGAGGCGTGATCGAGATCAAGAGCAGGCTCTTTTAGTATTAAAAAAAAAACGTTCTCCTTTTTCGTAGGTTAAAAATTATAACAAAGTCAAAACCGTACATTGAACATTTTTGAAGAAACAAAATTGCGAAGAAGGAAGTAGGTACAAGTCAGACTTGTTCCTACTTCTTTCTTCGCAATTTTGTCAAGAATTACAGTTTCTTAACTATACTTCCGAAACTATATTTCTTAACATTTTTGGCGCAAATAGCCGGTTGGATTTGGATGAAATTTGGTACACATTTGTAACACATAGACATAGGGTACTTTTAATCCCGGTAGATATTTTCCGACATCTACTTGGGCAAAGCAGCAGGCAAAAGGTAGTTATATAAAAAGAGTATTTAAAAAGTTCCACATGATCATTAGTCATAAATATTTAATTCACGTATTGTCGGTAAGTATTCTTTGAAAATATAATACTTACATGTGCAGCATAAATATTCAATAGTTCTGAACTGTCAGGCAAGTCATGCTTAAACGTTTTGTGCACTTATTATGTTGACTGTACCGGATGTGACGTCAGTATGTCTGTAGCCCATAACTACTGAACTGTGTGGAATAACATCGCATGTATACTTACATTGATTTTGATTTACTGGTGTTCTTGTGTGCCTGAAACAAATAAAATAGTTGTTAGGACGTTTTTCTATTATATTTATTTATTTTATAATTTACATAAACACAGTAAAATATATAGGTATACAACATAATTATAATTTGAGTACAAAGGTACTGAGAAGTGATTTATTTTATTTTATTAGGAATAGTGTGTGAGAACAAGAACAGAAAAATATAAATATGTGTAGTCTTAAACTACTTTAATGAATATCTCACACACACACACACAAACTAACATAAATACTTTTAATAAATCCCTACTAATATTATAAATGCGAAAGTAACTTTGTCTGTCTGTTACGGTTTCACGCCTAAACCGCTGAACCGATCGTCATGAAATTATGCAGAGATATAGCCTGGGAATCCTGGGATATGGATAAGGATATAGGCTATTTACTTTTTTGCGCAATAACCGATATACACGCGGGCGGGGCCGCGGACAAAAGCTAGTAAACATATAATGCTAAAATATATAAACATTAATCTATTATTTATATACAAAAATATTCTCAGTTAAAAAGAAAGTACGTAATGCTCTTTTACTCGACATCTGAATAAAAAAATATTTAGTATATTGTCTTAAATGGTTTATTTTGAGATTGCCCGACTGGAAACGTACTCGAATTATGCTCTTGCTAATTGAAAGAAAGATCATCTGTAGTTTTTTTTTTTTGTTTGAGGGTGGAAAATCATCAAATAACTTCTCCCGCTCTGGGTGGAGCAGGAGAGCGAGTCAGACTTTTACTGACTAAAACCCACCCGCGTTCCCTCAGTTGCCTGTGTGCCAGGGGCGTTGCGATTTAAAGTCAGAAATTCCATCTGTGTATTTTTTCGTGGGTTCGACTCAGTAATAAAGATGATCGTATCACAAAGAAGTTCTTGGAAGTTAGTGTTTAATTCATGTACAAAAATTGCTGTATCACCAACACAAAATTGCATGGTCTCTGAGCAAAAACAAAGTTCACAAAGCCTGCTCACAGGTCAACGTCCATAACATCCACCTAACGAACAGCTGACCAGTTCACCTGCCAGACACGTGTATACCTTGAAAATACACAAAGCACGTGCCAAATGACCTTAGCTTACGGATACGATAAACTTTCATGTTATTGTTTAACTACACAAAGAAATGGGAAGTGAATATGTCAAGTTTGACACGACCTTATTGTTCAAAGAAAGTCACGGTAAAAGGTTACCGTGCTTTGTTATGAACTGGTTTAGGTGAAGAAATAACATTTGTGAAAGCCAAAATGTGACTATGGACCACACACAATGTAATGTCCCAATGACTCGTACCGAAATTGAGTAACAGTTTCAATTAATCACATTCAGAGTGTTTTGAAGGAAATTGCTGATCAATTAATTAATTCCCTACTTACGCGATCGCATCAGAAATGAAGAGATCTGTGATAGAAACTTAGTAACCGACATAGTTCGAAGAATTGCCAAACTTAAATGGCAGCAGGCAGGACACATTGCTCGCAGAACAAATGGCGATGGGGTCGAAAGGTTCTGGTGAGTCCACCGCGTACTGAAAGACGCTTTGTTGAAGGCCTCCCAAAATGTGGACCGATGACCTGGTGAAAGCGCGAGAAGCACAGAATCGGTCAAGTGGTGGTGCTTGGGTGAGGCCTATGTCTAGGGTTCCCAACTTTTTGTACGAGAAATGAAGTAATGATCGGAGAAATAAAATGAACAGTATTTTACAAAAAAAAACAGTATTTAATTTTTTAACGTTTTATAAACACATTTTTTGGAGCTTCTTGCACAATTGCAAAACAAAAAACGGTTATTTTTTGTATATATGCGTTCTGCCTGCGCATGCGTGGCACTTGCTTGACATTGACAGTTTCGCTCTGAAATGTAATTTGTATACGGACGTTTACATTTTACACAGACTTTACGTATTGCTCTGGATACCAGCGGATATAAAAACAGTATTTTGTATACTTTTTTTTTATAGAACAGTAGAAAGTATTAACGAACTAAAAACAGTATAATACTGTTTTAACAGTATGGTTGGGAACCTTTGTCCCGTAATGGACGTCTTTCGGCTGCAATGATTATCATGATGATTGATTCATAGGTTTGAGACGTTGGTTTGCTCGACAACGTATATAACGGAATGAACTATCACAATGAAACCCATTGCAATCAATTGTCAGTTTATGTGTGGTACGCATTTTTTTTTTTTTTTTGGGTGGGAAATCATCAAATAACTTCTCCCGCTCTGGGCGGAGCGGGAGGGCGTATCAGACTTTTACTGACTAAAACCCACCCGTGTTCCCTCAGTTGCCTGTGTGGCAGGGGCGACGGTATCTCTTTCGAACAACCCGCACCCCTGGCAGGCATCGGCCCTTGCGGGCCCCATCTGTTGCTGCTGACATCTCTTTGAGGCGCGCGTGGAACACAACGCGCCGTCGACCCGGGCTTGGTCCTTACCGGACAGCGAGCTACCCATTACTCGCCGTCCACGAGCCCGTGCCTACGGTGGCCGGGAATCAGCCTGGGATTCCCGACGCCCAGGGCGTCTCCTGCGAACGCCACGGCTGTGAGGGCGCATGTACTGCATCTCCCTCACGTGCGCCGCCTCCCTCTTTGCGAGCATAACTGCTTCGCTGAAGGAGGCGACTGCTAGCCATGCACTCTCGCTCCGTACCATGGCCTGGACCAGGGACGGACGCGAGAGATCGCCGCAGCCGATCACCTCCACGAGGACACGGCGGTGCTCCGCCCAAGCCGGGCAGACCTCCACCGTATGCTCCACCGTGTCCTCAGGCCGATCTTCGCAATGGAAATACCCGGGCGTTTCCTCCCGCCCTATCCGAAACAGGAACTTCCCGAAACAGCCATGTCCGGTGAGGACCTGTGTCAGGCGGAAGGTGAGGACGCCATGCCGCCTCTCAAGCCACTCCTCAAAGAGGGGACTTACCGCCGCAATCGTGGCGTGCCCAGTGGTACGCAATTACCCTATAGTTTCGTGCAATAGTATAAAATATCTGCTCGAGGCGATTAAGGTTGTCGATGTGGTTGAGTTCAAAGGGGCAACTGACGTATTTTTATGAACGTTCGCAAAATTACCTCTAATTTACCTACAATTGTTGAAAAGGTTTTGACATTGACTGTGTAGCTGAAATGAAATTGCGACAACATTTTGAACGGTTTTAAATACAGGAATTGGCTTTATGATCTAAAGTAAAACTAACAAAGAAGATAAGATTTCATAAGCAGATGAAGAGCTTCACTAACATAATATATCACGCCTGTAATCCCCGAAGGCAACCCTTACCTTAACGGCAGAGGTGTTCCTAAGTATACCACATACCAAGTGACCTGATATTGCGGAAATGATCGAGAACAAATTATAGCATTGACAAAAAACCTCGCTACGGGGATGTACCAAACCCAAATACTTCAAAATTTAAAACAAATATAATAAACGCACGTAAAGTCAATGAATCATCAAACAAAAATAATGACCATCTTCAATTTTTAAGACCGATTCATATTGCAAATTGGACTGTTTATATCGGAGATTCTAGAAGGATCGCATAACCTTCAAATTGGAGCTAGGAATCCCCGCATTGCAGGCCGTACAAATCAAATGCATTTTAAACACATATCTCAAGGCTCTACAAAACTTTGTATTAATGAACTTGTGGATAAAGTTTACTCAATAAGTTGCTGTGATGATACTTAAGAACTTTGGTATTTAAGGTTTCGTGTCGGTGCAGAGGAAGAAGTGCCGATCGCGAACTAAGAAGAACCGCTACGGCAAAGCTCCTGCGTGCCGCTATGCAGAACACTCCAGTGTACATCTCCGCCTGCACTACACCACTAAGCCGGAGGACATCGTGGAGTAAGTGCGCCAGAAGACAGGGTACATGCCGAGGGTGCAGTTACTGGAGTCGCACCGCAACGTCAACTTTAAAGCGATCGTGGTGCGCGTGCCGAATTTTTATCTGCCCGTCATCATGGAAGAGGACTTTTGGCCGCAGGACGTGGTGTTCTGTCGCTTCCGCGGACAAGTTCCACAGAACAGCACAAAGGAAAGCTAGTGCAAAGTGAAGTGCTACTAATGTATGTTTTTTATAATGATGTATGTTAATCTATAAGGTATTTATGTTATGGGTCTTTGTTACCTGAATTAAATGATTTATTATTACTATATTTTTACCAAATCCCGAGCACCTGAATGCAATATGGCCAATAGGAAAGAAAGTAAACAGAACCCTAGGGCATCCGCAGGAACCAAAACGTGATGAGTGGTGTTTTAAAAGCGAAAAATAGTTGGGAAAAGGCTAGGCAGATAATGACGCTAAGATGTTGAGTGAGTACACACAAAATCTAGAAAAATGGTGTGTGTTTGGAGAGCCTATGTCCAGCTGTGGACTTCAAGAGCCACTGGTGATACCGATGATGATTCTTATGGTTGTGCCACCAAGAGAGAAGAAGACGGAGAATGCTACTTCCACTTTTATGATATTGGTAAGAAACCCGATAGTATCAGCAGCGTTATCAAGTGAAGAAAAACATGCAGAGTTGCGCGTGACATGAGCATCAAAGGCTAATGCAAATCTTAGGGTTCATTCAATTAATCAAGTCTAGCCAAATCACGCTGGGGCGGTACATTTCAATCATTCATTTCATTCATTCACAAGTGTGTAGAAAAACATGCAGCACGCTTAAATTTCGCACGTGCGAACGTTTAACCAAGATTCACAGTTGTAACTGGGTTAAGCAAATTGCAATATTATACCATAAATTGACAGTTCACGTCGTCTCCGAGTAGCGATTACAAACTGGTTTCTCTCAATACTGACTGGATGATAAGGAGCTGAGAAGTTTATGTATTATTAATCTAGCCCTTTTACCTGATTACGTTAGGGCGGTTACTGGATAAATATACTATCAGAGAGCGAGTGCTAATAATAACGAGAGTAAAACTCATTTCGTCTTGAAACAAAATTATGCCAATACAAGGGAGGGGAAAAAATGCTCCGTAAAAACAAATTTCGATCTGAATGTTCAGAAGTCTGCCACAAAGACAGGGCAGAAGGCTGGAAAAGAGATGTGTTAGCTGCCCAGCAGTAGAATTGAAGAGGCCAAACATAGTATGCTCCTACTTTAGGTCCCAAGGACACCAAGTAGTGTTATATCAATCTGGACACAGCAATCCGAAAATCGTGTCGAAAATCATAACTTTGTACTATTTGGTTCCGCAAAACAATAACTACATTCTCGTTTCTAAATTCATCCCAATAATTGCTACTTAAGAATATCACAACGATAGTAAATTATATATTTGTACACATACATTTATGTGCGGTAAATGCAACCGCTTATCCGGCAAGCTTTTGCAACCTGCGCTTGCGCATGTCTGACCCCGTCGTGCACCAGCGGCTTCTGTCCACTACGGTTATTTGTAAAGAGGATAGTTTGTGTGTGTTGGATCTAATGGAGGAAATAAAGGTGCCCAAAATATGGTTGATACTGCCTTAGCGGTTAACCATAAAAGTATCTTTAATCTTCGCTGATAATTGGAGATTCGTTTTCCCGGTCTCTGCGCCGACCCCAAATAATTCAGTCATCATCGTACTCCTTCCTGTATCCCACGGGGAGGATAATGATGACTAAGTACAAATTGTCCCTGGAAACAAGGGTAAGCAAAACAATGCATAGGAACCCATAGGTTGGTATGTAATTGAACCTAAACTACTTTCCCTTGCAACAAGTAGGTCCTATGACAGTAGTCTCTTAATAATCCGGCAACCTCCGTCCCTCACTACTCCCTACCGGAGCAAGAGCTCATCAGAAAAACTTATCACGATGGCACATATGCAGTACAATTCCTTCCGCTGCTGATGTCATAATTTCAGCCGAAAGACGTCCACTGCTGGACATAGGCCTCCCCCAAGCATCGCCACTTCGACCGGTTCTGTGCTTCTCGCATCCAGCGGATTTCTGCGGCCTTCCAACGCTACGTCTTCCAGTGCGCGGTCGCCATTCCAGAAACTTCCGGCCCCATCGGCCATCTGTTCTGCGGACAACGTGCCCTGTGGCCTTAAGTTTGGCAATTCTTCGGGTTATATCGGATACCTTAAAATCATTTGAATTTCGCGGGCAACCTTAATGCGTCTTCCTTAATTGCTAATAATTTTATATTGATATCACAAGAACTCAGCCTTGACATTTGCTGCATGCAACTTGTGGGCAGTGATTTCGAGAGCTATAATTAGCCAAAATTTATTCAAGTCCAAAAATAACTCTTACAAAGAACTTTCACATCTATTAATAAATTAATTCAGCGTTTATAAATCAGATATTTACATAACTTATCCAGAAGGCCAGACTAGAACGCTAACATTACGCCATACTTGCCACGCTAACTAGCCTATTGGCACATTGGGCATATATTTCGAGATGTAGTTAGGAAGGCGAATGAGGGTATGGGAACGAAGGTTGGTGAGGTTAGTCTACGTGCCCATCCTCAAATAGCTGTATATTGCAACATGGCATTCGCTTATTACACAGTATTGATCTTAGTGCCTGATTGGCAGGTCTACTGAAAGTCAATACATATCTCTTCAGGGGATGAATCTAAGAGAGATGTGGAACTTGATAGCGATTGAAATCAAAGACAATATTAATTGAAAACCTTTCGCTATAGCGCGTCATTTTGAGATGTAAAGTATTGGAATTTATATACACCGTGACATTTTAGTCGTCATACAACGGCAGCCCACTTCGTATATCCAATGACTAGTAATCAGTTATAAATAATAATTTGGACAATGAATAATAATAAATAAAGACTATCATTCACTAAGACGCATGATGTAGTTTTGAACACCCTGTTATGGACATAGAATGACTGATGAAATGTAATGGTATTATGGTAGGTAGGTAAAATCTTCTACCGTTTGATACGTAAACAATGTAAACATTATTAACAGGGAGGGTGTTTCATAATTCTAAAGCATTATTTATTTTTCTTAGTACCTATTATTTAAATTAATGGTAACAATTTTCTAATCGCGCCTGTAGGTATTTTATATCGGATACATTGAGTGGACCACCTTTGTAAGACGACTAAAATGTCACGGTGTATACGAAATATGCAAATCAGAAAATTTAACATTGTCTGTAAAATTTTCAACATAAAGTAAGACTGTGTTGTAGGTATCTACAGGAAGCCGGTTTGTCAACTAGTTAATGAATTCGTTTTAAATCAAACACAACCACCTCCCCTATTCCTCGTCATTGCCCTACAAATTATGTCTTGACCTAGTTTTGGCTTCACTAAAACCATTAAACATAGCTCTACGGAAGGAACACATTTAATTTTCCTAAAATTTCGCCACCGGTCACCGCATCCGTTGCGATTTCACCATGCAAATGTTCAATTTATTTCCATGTAATAAAACTAAACTAGGTTTACTAGCTTTGCGGTTACTCTAACTAGTTTATTGACCATTTAGTGATTAAATAACTTAATGCTTTATAAATAAGTACAGTATAATAAATTAATTAATTATTGAAGCTACTTGATAATAGCAATTAAATAATGGATAATGTAGACAACGTAATAGTTTGCCTAGAGAGTGAAGAAATATTTAAAGTAGATAAAATACTAGTCATATAGTTAAGCCAGCTAATACGACGGAAGCAACAAGCAAAGAAGGTAATGTTTTAAGCAATCAGAATGCACAGCTCAAATGAATTGCCAATCAGACTACAAAAGCGGGGTAGCTAGAAAAACAGATTAGCAGACCACAGTCTGCTAATCACTCTAACATCACTAAATACTCTGTACGACCGTTTTTCCAGCCCTGGTAATATTTGAGGTAATAGCCATTTCAGGAAACACTAGCCTTCCAGATGTAACAAATGCTGAAGCGGCAAAATTAAAGAGAGACGAAAGAAAAGGAGATATCTATATATCTGACGTCGACCCGGGTTTGGTCCTTACCGGACAGCGAGCTATCCATTACTCGCTGTCTGCAAGCCCACGCCTACGGTGGCCGGGAACCAGCCTGGGATTCCCGACGCCCAGGGCGTCTCCTGCAGCGACTAAGGTCGTGAGGGCGCATATACTGCCTCTCCCTCACGTGCACCACCTCCCTCTTCGCGAGCATTACTGCTTCGCAGATGCAGGTGACGACTACCCTTGCACTCTCGCTCCGTACCATGGCCTGGCCAGGGCTGGACGCGAGAGATCGCCGCCGCCGATCGCCTCCACGAAGACACGGCGGTGCTCCGCCCAAGCCGGGCAGACTTCCACCGTATGCTCCACCGTGTCCTCCGGGCGATCTTCGCAGCGGAAACACCCGGGCGTTTCCTCCTGCGTTATGCGAAACAGGAACCTCCCGAAACACCCGTGTCCGGTGAGGACCTGCGTCAGGCGGAAGGTGAGACGCCGCGGCGCCTCTCAATCAGTCGATTGAGAGGCGCCTCAAAGAGTCTGACCGCCGCAGTCGTGGCGTGCCCTCTGCTGACTTCATTACAACATTTCTTCAAGTAAAAACATAACGTGTGCATAGTGTCAACTGTGACTGAATATGATAGTCAATAACACATCCCACCAACGCAACTGTTTGCCTATCCAACGCGACATATGAGTAAATAATAGTGACTACGAAATAGCCCTTCACTGTACTATAATATTGTGTTTCTAAACGTTCATTTCGTATGTTGATAAAAGACTTATCTTTTATGTATCGGTAGCATTATTAGTTCGTGTTTTATTTCCGAAGTTATCTAGGTCATTTCCATTCTTGCTTCCTTTTGTTTCCTTAGATGCCTGCCTCATTGCAGTTATTAGATGTATGTATTCTAACAGCTCTGTCTTGTCTTTCATTTCCATCTTCTGTCGTTCGTTCATTGCTTTACAGTCCACAGCTTTTTTCTTCTAATTATCAACAAAGTTGGGAAGTATAATAAGTTTTTACCATATAGCCTTTACACTAATTGCACACCTGCTTCCTGTTCAATATCTACAAGCTCAGTCGTTATTTCTCATAAGCAGGTACCCCAAGGGTCTAACGGCTTACCATTCTCCATTGCCCAACCATTTAATCTACAGAATGTATAAACGTTATAAGTTTACAACTTAAACTTTAGAAGCTGGGCAGTATATTTCACAAACTGATCAATAATTCAGGAGATACGTCTAGTTTCCGAGCGAGTGGTCGAGTACTTCCTTTCATATCTACGTAGTGGATGGTGCAATGCAGCGAGTTTTACGATAGTGTAAGAAACAAGCAATATGTGTGTTATTTGAGATTATCAAATTCATACAATTGGTACTCGTACTATCTTGAACGAGAGTTATGGCAAAATGTATGCAATATCGAACTACGTGATGAAGCAGGAGAAAAATTAAGTGCATAATCTTTCAAGAATCCTTTCGATATTTTTTATTTATTTATAAAAACTTTTAAAAAAAAACCGACTTCCGGAAAAAACAACAAAGTGAAAAATAACTTTAATTTCGGAAGTCGGTGACTTTGGATATGTAATTAAATGTTTTGTCACCGCCTTCTAAAATTCAAGTTATTTTTCACTTCGTAGTGTTTTTCTGGAAGTCGGGTTGTTTTTTTTTTTTATATTTTTCACTTTATAGTTATAGTACCTACCCCACACAATTCGAAATTTCATCATCCTTGGGGTCAAAATAATGCATATTTATGCGATAGCAGCAATCGCGATTATGACGGAGTTGTGCTCGAACATACATTAAAAAATATATAATTATATAAACATGTCGAATTGATAACCTCCTTCTTTTTGATGTCGGTTAAAAATAAATCTAAACGAAAAGCGGCAAGCAAAATTGAGCAAAGAGTCTGCCAATACTTGAAATTGAAATAGCAATAATTTACCTAAGTTTTTCCTCATAACTTCCAAATTCACGAAAATCAATCAAGATCAAAGAAATATAAATATGTCAATTTTGTTTAACACATATCGTTTGTTTATACTGAGCTAGATTTACCAAGTTCAGTGCTAATTGAACTGCAGATAATTATTATATTTAACCGACTTCTTATTTAATAGACTGCTGCTGTGATAGTTATCATGGAAGTAGTGGAAAGGTTACGCTGAATGTGTCATAACGAGCAGAGATAATTAAGGTGAATCTAGTCCACATTTTTCCCATACAAACTTCGGGAGTGTATCTCCACAGTTCGATAATGTACATCAAAAATTGAACATGGTATGGTTTTATCTCATTATTAATATTGTCTTTACGGAAACAGAATACTAAAATAAAAAGCCATTAAAAAGTTAGGAGCCAACAAAGATTAGTTTTTCTTGCTAATTTAACCTAACTTTGAGCGTGCTTAAGTAATAAAAGAAGTGTAAAATCTTAAAAACCAAGTCGGTACCGACAAAGCTCAAGTATCGAAAAGCACAAGAAACTTTATTGGTTATTGATTTATGCAGTGGTTTTTTCATAAAACCCGATCTTCCGAAGGACTATTCTTAATATTTTACGCGCCTGTTGTACTATAAATGATCCTGCATCTCACTCAATAATGTTGTAGGTGTAGACTAGTTTCTAACTGCTCATCACTGATACTACCTCTATCGGACACGAAGCCTGGTGAGACAGCGTGCTTTTGCCCACCAGTGAGTGCGAGCCCGCGACTAGGTTCCCCTTAAGAACACTTGACTGCAACTATCATCTCTGCAGAAATTGGAAATCAACATTCTAACTGGATGCAGCTCAATACCAATGTTTTAGATAGAGCGACTGCATATCTTACCTCCACAAATTAGTTGCTAGGTAATACGTTACGCTTTGGTAAGACAGGCGGTCAGAATTTCGGACTGCTGACGACCCGTAACGACTGTCAAAGATCTACGAAGATCTACGAAAGAGCTACGGCACGGAGAGGTCATGGTGTTTAAAGATTAGGTCACCCGTCGACGGACCTGCGGCAAGCGTAGCTTAACCTGATCGATCTACCCGTGCAGCTGTTATTACTTACCCACAAGCCCCTCCGTAAAAATATTAAAGTAGTTTTAGAAGAAACATCTTATTACATGTTGACATTAGTCGACAAAGATTACGAAACTATAATGGAAGCAAATGGAGTTGAATAAAACATGATTCTAAAAACAGACATCGATTTTGCAAAATTCCTTTCTCTTGTAATTGGAAACAGCTATATTTAGAATAGCAGCTTGTACAGCACAGCAGCATTTTAGTGGCGATACTAATATGGATAATAAAGTTTTGCTCGACGTAACCTAGCACTTAGCCTCGCCATCTTGCCGAGTTGGTAATATTACTTAAGGTATACTTCGTACCGTTACCATAGAAGAAGAATAAGCAGGTCGAAACTACCCGGTGGATGTCAAATTACCGGTGAAGAACAGATTCTTCACCGGTTCTTTTGACATTGTACAGTTTAAAAAATGTATTTCTAGTCTATGTAAAACCTAGTCTTTTAAAAGCAATTGCAAAGTCAAAGTCAAAGGATTTATTTCAAATAGACACTTAAAAGGCACTTTTGAACGTCAACATTTACATTAAAATAGAATTGATTCTAGAGACTAGAATCAATTAGAATAAAAGGAATGAAATTGAAGCAATAAAGATAAATTCATTTTATGATAGATACATGGTGCTCACATATTTACAAACATTGTAAAAGTAAGTATACGATTTTCCTAGAATATTAACAAGTAATAAGTCAGTGTGCGAGTTAGTCACTGAGTGTAAATCAATGTCATAAATACAATTAATTATACAATTCAATTAGCAACCAATTTGATTTTGTCTAGACTCTAGATTGTCTTATGGAGCAGGACCAGCATGTTTCCAAGCATTCTTATCTTGGATATAATCCTCTAATTTGTAATATTATGCTTGTTTACAAAGTTTACTTGTAATATGAGTTTTAAATTTCCTTTCATTTAATTGCAATATATCACGAGGTGTTTTATTATAACATTTAACACAGTACCCCATAAAAGATGTACGAGGGGCGTTCAATAAGTACCTAGCGTCATCGCCAGAGGGCGCTGTAGTTTCAAAAGAGTTTTACCACAGTGTAGCACATTCTTTTTTAATTCTTTTTTCAAATTTTCATTCCAATCCCTTCATTTGTTTTAATTTGACAACTTATGGAAGCGAACGTGTCGATCGGTTTTACAAAAATGGAAAAAGAGCAATATCGTTCGGTGATTCGATTCCTATTTTTGGAAGGGAAAACGCGCATCGAAATCAAAGAGCGCTTGGATGCTGTGTACGGTGACTCTTCTCCATCGATGGCCACCGTCAAGAATTGGTTCAACGAGTTTGCACGTGGCCGTACGTCGGTTTTTGATGAACCACGTCCAGGTGCACCGAAAACAGCTGCTACGGAGGAAAACATTTAAAAAATCCATGATCTCGTATTGGCAGATCGCCAATTGAAGGTTCGGGAGCTAGCTGAGACTGTAGGCATTTCAGAAGGAACAGTGCATCATATTCTTTACGAGGAACTCGGCATGAGAAAGCTGTCGGCGCGATGGGTGCCGCGTTTACTCACACCAGAAAACAAGCGCAACCGTGAGACCACATCGGAGACGTGTTTGGCGCTGTTTAAGCGGAATCCAGCGGAGTTTTTGCGTCGTTTTGTGACCATCGATGAAACCTGGATCCACTGGTACACACCAGAGACCAAGGAGCAATCAAAACAATTGATCCAGACCGGGGAACGTGCTCCAAAGAAGGCGAAAACTGTAAAATCGGCCGGAAAAGTTATGGCCACCGTTTTCTGGGATTCACAAGGTGTGATCTACATCGATTACCTCGAGAAGGGTAAAACAATTACAGGGATTTACTATGCCGATTTATTGGGCCGATTCGACGCCGAATTAAAGAAAAAACGACCCCATCTGGCGAAGAAAAAAGTGCTGTTTCACCACGACAACGCACCGGTTCACACGTCTGCCGTTGCCATGGCCAAATTGGTCGAATTACGCTACGAATTGCTGCCCCATCCACCGTATTCTCCAGATTTGGCCCCTTGTGACTTCTTTCTGTTTCCTAATCTGAAAAAATCACTCGCCGGGAATAGATATGGATCGAATGAGGAGGTCATCGCCGCCACGGAGGCCTAGAGTTTGACAAAAACTATTTTTCGGACGGATTAAAAAAGTTGGAGCATCGCTGGGCTAAGTGTATCGAACTAAAAGGAGACTATGTTGAAAAATAAATTCCCACTTTTCCAAAATTTTCGTTTACTTTTTGTAGGCTAAGTATTTATTGAATGACCCTCGTATGTACTTTAGCTAATCTGAAAAATGGTTGATCTATTTTGTCTTTGTTACAAGTATTAAAATGATTTCTATCACTTATTTTATTAAAAAGATGTAGATTTTTCTTACATTCATGATATTTTCATAAATGAATTGGCAAGGTACCGTCATAATATTAATACTTTTAAGCAGTTCCTTCAGGGATTCGCGGCGACGTAGATTATAAATGGCTCTGACAGCTCTCTTTTGCAAAATAAAGATGGATTCAATGTCAGCAGCCCGACCCCACAGTAAAGTGCCATACGACATAATGCTGTGGGAGTAGCTAAAATAGAATAAACGCGCGGTTTCTACATCTGTTAACTGTCTGATCTTTCAAACAGCATACGCGGCCGAGCTTAGCCGCCCTGCAAAAGATGTTATATGAGGTCCCCATTGTAATTTCTCGTCTAGCGTGCAAATTTTAATAGCAAAAAACGGTCAGATAAAAAAAAATCAAGGTCTCAAATTTGAGAGTATGCTAGATTGCGCCAGATGGAATTGAATTTATAAAGTTGAAAGTAACCGTTGAAACACAGCGGCATAAAATTAAAATTTTGAAGTCACGTACGCTAGTTCTATTAATAGAATTAAATGATATGCAAGCATTGGCAAGTTTAGATCAAGCCAATTTGGGATTTCCGCACACGATGTTTGCAACTAAGTGCACGAAGGTACCTCGCGAAATTCAATTTTTCTTGTTTTTTTTTTGCAATTTGCAGACAATGGTTTTTTAACAGACTTCAAAAAAGAAGGAAACCTCCTTCTTTATGTTTATATATATTTTTTTAAATGTAAGTTCGGGCATAACTCAGTCATATATAGACGGATTTGCAAAAATCTTTTTCTTTGTTCGAAAAGGGTTTATTTTAAAATGGCTCCATTTAAATTTCATATCGATCTGATGATGCGTTTCGGAGACAGACAACGGAACTCTTCAAAAAATTACAGCAAACAAGCCGCGATTGCTGCTATCGCACTAATATGCATTTTTGACCCCAAGGATGATGAAATTTCGAATTATGAGGGGTAGGTGCTTTAACTAAAACGTGAAAAATAAAAATGAAAAAACTTAAAAAAAAAACAACCGACTTCCAAAAAAACATTATAAACTGAAAAATAACTGTAATTTCGGAAGGCGGTGACAAAAAATTAAATTAAATACATATCCAAAGTCATCGATTGTGTAGTGTTTTTTTTTAAGTCGGTTGTTTTTTCATGAAATAGCCATTTAATGGGATTAAATGAACTTAGAGGGCTGTATTGATGATTTTAATGATTATACGTAATTCTGTACCTACATTCTACGTGTGGTCGCGAATCAAATTTTCTTCAACATACAGCAGGACAAGAACCAGGACTGGAAAAAGCCATCGTATAGTGTATTTCGTGACAATCTGCCGACCCGTTTTTGTAGCTACCTCGCTTTTGTTGTCTGATTGGCAATTAGATTGAACTGTACAGTCTGATTGCTTAAAGCACTACCTGGTTGCTTGTGGCATCCGTCTTATCGGCTGGTTTAACTACTATGACTAGTATTTTATCTACCTTAAATATTTCTTCACTCTCTATGCAAACTATTACATTGTCTACAATTATCCATTATTTAATTGCTATTATCATGTTGCTTCAATAATGAATTACTTTATTATACTGTACTGATTTATAAAGCAATACATTATTTAATCACTAAATGGTCAATAAACCAGTTAGAATAACTGCAAAGTACGTTAGTGTCAGGACACTAACCCGTAATTTGCATAAACTGTAAGAATCCTTGAATTTCGCTGGCTACCCTGGTGCTTCCGCCTTAAACGCAGCAAAGCATTAGGAGACAGCTAGGATTATTGATACGAGCATTAGGAGACAGCTAGGATTATTCATTGAATACGAGCTTAGGAGACAGCTAGGATTATTGATACGAGCATTAAGAGACAGCTAGGATTATTCATTGAATACGAGCTTAGGAGACAGCTAGGATTATTGATACGAGCATTAAGAGACAGCTAGGATTATTCATTGAATACGAGCTTAGGAGACAGCTAGGATTATTGATACGAGCATTAAGAGACAGCTAGGATTATTGATACGAGCATTAGGAGACAGCTAGGATTATTGATACGAGCATTAAGAGACAGCTAGGATTATTGATACGAGATTAGGAGACAGCTAGGATTATTGATACGAGCACTAGGAGACAACTAGGCGAGAATTATTGATTCAAGCATTAGGAGGGAATACTGCCATACAGCCATACTTGGCATAGGATTGGTAACACACGTGGTAGGTCATAGTGGTCGTAATGATGCTGCTAACCTTTTCAAAAGCCCTTTAGTAGAATTGTACGAAACGATAGTAGTTTTTATTGTTGATATATTCGCGTGTGCTAGCTGATGTTATGGTAAATAATTTAACCAACGTTTTTTATTTCGTTATGCTAGTTAATTGCTTCACATACTATTGTATAAAATCAAGTTCTTCCAATTGTGCTGCTGGGGAGTTAGTTGCGCCATTTCTTCTTCCCAGCTAAATCACTACGAATTGGTGAAAGGCGCCCATCTTGGGGGACTGCCCTATGTTATTTTAACGTATACATAAAAAGTACCGATCATCAGCCTAGTTTGAATAAATGACTTTTGATTTTGATTTCGACTATTGATGTGTCATTTGCGGATGAAACGCAGTTTCTAGGATTATATTATCACAAAAAACTCTTTTTTTACTTTTAAAAACCGCAAAGCTAAGTACCTAATTGACCAAACAGCGCACTTGACATTCAAATCGATCCTAAGTATCATACTGAAGTGAAACTTAAGAGAGAGGCGCTAATAAGTGTTTAACTTACCGCTATTTCTACTAGAAAGTGGTTTCTACAGAGCCGGTTGAACTGGTGTCTGCTTTATGGCCTTGGGATTATAAATTATTGAAATTACTCAATGTGGGTAGTATGTAATTCTGTGACATTTCACATTTGACATCTATGCGTGCCTATCGTGGTAATTTGTGATAGTTGTGTTGCAAATGGCTTAAGTAGGTAGTGCATATAAAAGCAGGTTGTATACAGACCCCCTCCCTAGCGTAGACATTTCAAGTCGGTTATCAAAAAAGCTAAGCTAATAGAAAAGTGCAATACCTACGCACTCAAAATGTATGGTACAGCATTTTTTTTATAAATCCTACCATCCTACTAATCTATACATCAATACATAGGTACATATACTTGGAGTGTCTGTTTCTAATATTAAAATAACCACTTTTTGCTACTTGCTTAAGAATATACATATACAGTACATATTTATTTATTTATTTATTTATTTAAGCCTTTTATTTCCCAATAAAATACAGTAATTTCTTAAAATATTGAGTTAATTCATTTGTAATAATTCAAACATGCATATTAACAGTATTAGACAATAAAAAAGTCTATAAACAAAAATAATATTTAAAAAATTAGAGTTAATTCATTTATAATAATTTAAACATGCATACTAACAATATTAAACAATAAATAAAAATTATTTTAATGAATTGATTGATTTCATAGATACTTAAAATAAAATAAATTAAATTTGCTATAATGTTTTGTTCAATTCAAATTACTTTTCGGGTGCCCATTTAAGGGCAAAGGCCTCCTCCATCTTATGCCATTCCTCTCTATCTTGGGCTATTCTAGTCCAGGTGGGACCGGTCACGGCCATAATATCGTCGCACCACCGGCGCCTGGGTCTACCTCGGGTACGTGGTGCATCGCGAGGGTACCAATGGAGAACTCTCTCACTCCAGCGTCCGTCTGTAGCTCTGGCTACGTGTCCTGCCCATCGCCATTTCAACTTGCAAGCCAGTTCCACAGCATCTATTATTTTAGTATGTAGTCGTATGTCTTTGCTTCTTTTACGGTCTCGGAGTTTAATTCCTAGCATACTTCTCTCCATTGCTCGTTGGAAGGTTTGAAGTTTGTTCGTAACTGCCTTTGTTAGTGTCCAACTTTGACAACCGTAGAGTAGCGTAGGTAATATGATGGTGTCCATAGCTTTCTTTTTCAAGCGAATGGGGATGCGCGATTTAAAAACTTCCTTCAACGACCAGTATCTTCTCCATGCACTGTTTATTCTGCGATCCACTTCATTTTCTGTCGGTCTGTTAAATGAAATGCTTTGCCCCAGATAAACACAGTTGTCTACGTATGCGATTGGTGTGTCTTGTATTATCGTAGGTACTCTTGAGCTGTTGGTTAATAGGCATGTTTTGTCAGCGTTCATATGAAGACCACAATTTTGGCTCTCCTCATCTAGAGATTTCAGCATACGCTCAAGATCTGCATGTGTTTCGCTTATCAAAATAATGTCATCTGCGAAACGGAGATGGTTGAGAAACTCGCCGTTTATTTTGATACCAATATCGCGCCAGTTTAACTGTCTGAAAACATGCTCCAAAACTGCGTTGAATAGATTAGGTGAGATAGGATCACCTTGTCTGACTCCTTTTTGGATGTTAAATGGCTCTCCCTTTTTTTCCAGTTTAATTATGGCTCTGCTGTTTCTGTAAATTTCTTTCAAAATTTGTATGTATTTTGTGTGGACGCCTTGCTCGCAAAGAGAACGCCATAGAGATTCATGGGAGATAGAGTCAAACGCCTTGGAGTAGTCTACAAAGGCTAAGTAGAGCTCTTTATTGTATTCATTGTATTTCTCAATAATCTGTGTTATTGTAAAAATGTGGTCATTTGTAGAAAATAACAGTACATATACCAAAATAATATTTTTTTTCAATTTTTGTCTGTCTGTCTGTTTGTTCCCGCTAATCTCTGAAATGGCTGGACGGGACTTTCACTGGCAGGTAGCTGATGTAATAAGGAGTAACTTAGGCTACTTTTATTTAAAATTTTTATTTGTTTTTATTGATATATAAATAATAGTAAAAAAAACTATTCCGCGCGGACGAAGTCGCGGGCACAGCTAGTAATAATATAAACGTGAATGTTTGGATGTTTGTTACTCAATCACGCTAAAACGGCTGAACGGATTTGGATGAAATTTGGCAAACAGATCGTTTGTAACCTGGAATAACACATAGGATACTTTTTATCCTGATAGTACGTTCCCGCGGGATAATTCTTGACCTAAACGCGGGCAAAGCCGATGGCAAAAGCTAGTGACGAATAAATTCTACAGGGTTAATCATGTCTTGTAGTGAATCTATGGTAACAAGTTGCGCATCGATGCTCCTGCCACCCTGTATGTGCAAGAATTGGTTACTTAAATGTCAGGATCAGGATACATCTTGGCCCCTAGTGAACTTTAATCGAAGTGTCATTAATCAACCTGATTGCAGTTTACTGTTGGCCGTTTTAGGTCTTGAGTTCATCAAGTTCTGAGTTGAGCTGCATGATTACTGATAAATGCGTGCACTGATTGGACAGGACCACTCAATCTGTGTGGTTCTTTCCTCAAAAGACCATTTCAAACCCCAATCCAGATGGTCTTCACATGATCTGGCCAAGATTATGCCTGGACTTTAAAAGAGACTGTGACCTCTGAGTTTGTTTCGGCCTTTCTTCTCAGAGTAGTCAGATAGGAAACGCCGACCTCATCTAGTTTTAAAAACTTACAGAAATAAAATCATTTATCATTAGTTTCGCCACCATGTCCAGGTCTTGGGGTTTCAACTCAGCCTATAAAACATCCTTTATTTCAGCATTATCCGCAGAGACATTACCCATTGCACTTCTTCTATTTTCTGTACTATTATATGCTCGAGAAGTCAGCACCCTAATTGTGTAACACACGATCAATCAGAATCTGTTTCATTTTGACAGTTCAACAATATACATTGCGTTATGTACGTTGCTGAGCAGACACATTTTCGAACATATGAAGCAATGGATTTGCAATTTGTTTCATAATGATTCAGATTATGATTGATCGTGCGTTACGCAATTAGGGATGTACATCAGAACCGCGGGTGTACTTTTCAGATTTGACAAAAAAAAATGCAGTTAAATTGGTACCTTTACGTACTTCTCCTGAAAATCTGTGTACCTACACCCGTACAATGATATTTTAAAATGTAGGTACACCCGCCATCCTGATGCCAGAACCGCGGGTGTACTGCTAACCAATATATGTAGCTAAGGGCACTGTATAAGTAGATTTGGTACCTCTTGTGTACCTGCAAAAACAAGTGTTAATTAAACTAAATACTGTAAGGTTGCTGCGAAAAGTGAAAAACGATTTTCTTTCTTTGAAGTCGTTATTATTTTGTAAAATAACAATCTTCATATTTAAAAAAAAAACGTATAGAAAAACCTATAAAAAAAATATTGAGAGAATTAAGATGTTTGTCAGTGTTTCCAGAATCAAAATGAAACAAGAGACAGTTTTAAAGGATTTTTTAATTAATTTGAATGATAACGAAGTAAGTAATAATTAAATAAATAGTTAATAATAATTCTGTGTGCATTTAACTCGGCCTAATAGTTTGTTACAAAACTTAATTGAAACGCATAAATTATCTAGTTTGATATGTTAATACTGGTATGTATCTATTTCGGTCCTGGAACTGAATGGAAATAATTTCATATTTTATTGATATTACAATAATCATAAAGGAAACGGGCAACAAGGAAATACATAATGACCAAGTCCTTGCATCAGAGTACTTAATCCAAATGCAACAAAAAAAAGTAGTTTAGACTGCCTCGGTGGTTCTTTGACGTCGTTACTTTTTTATAGAATAGTAACAACGTCAAAGAAAGAAAATAGTTTGTCTTTGCTTTTCGTAGCAACATTACAGTATTTCGTTTATTAAATACGTGTTTCTGCAGGTACACAAGAGGTACCAGGTACATAATATATTGCTTTTTTTTTGTGGGTGGGAAATCATCAAATGACTTTTACTGACTAAAACCCACCCGTGTTCCCTCAGTATGCCAGGGGCCGCGGTATCTCTTTCGAACAACCCGCACCCCTAGCAGGCATCGGCCCTTGCGGGCCCCACCAGCTGCTGCTGACGTCCTCCTGCGACGGGTCAGCACAGTGGCCCCGCCGCCTACCACTTTTCGGCCGCAGGGGATAGGGAGAGCGGCCAACGCTATACCGACACTCCTCTTCCCCTGCGGCCCCACCGCGTCCGCCATCAAACGGTGGCGGCCCCGTTCAGGCCACGGAAGGGAAGAGCGCTACTCAGAAGTACCGGCACTCCTCCTCCGCCGCAGCCTGTAACCCTCAGCTGCGATGGCTCCCATTCGACATCGCGGCCCGCCTCAGTTGCGATGCACCTCACCGTAACTTACTTTTTGGCCGCTACGTCGTCGGCTTGGAGGCACAAGCCCTGACGAGCGGCCCCACCTTGGGGTTCCTCTTCACTTCACCGTGTAGATGACCACGGTTACTGAGCCCCCCGCAACGACAATGCGGGAACCCCACTGGGGGGGACATAATATATTGGTTAGCCGTACACCTGCGGTTCTGACATCAGGATGGTGGGTGCAGGGGCGTAACTAGGGTAGGGTACGCAGTGCACGAACCCTGGGCGCCTATCGAAGGGGGGCGCGAAAAGTCACCAATTATTTTTTATTTTAAATTTAATAAATAAAAAAATACTTCAATAAACCATTTCATTCGGTTTTATCTAAGAAATCTGAAGAGCTACTGTAATTGTGCAGTATGGAGATGAAAGCGTATTTCCAAATTCACCCATTTCTACACAAATTCTGCTTAAAATTGCAGCACTGCAAGTTGAGAGCGATTTTTTAGCAAGTTGAAATTAATACCTTCGTTATTGAAAGCTATAATTGGTCAAGAATGGTTATGCGAACTAGCTTTGCTCAGCGTAGACCCTGAAGATAATTTACGAGGGGGCGCAAAAGTGATACGTGCCCTAGGCGCCATTTTCTATTGGTACGCCCCTGGGCGGGTGTACCTAATTTTTTAAATATAATTGTACGGGTACACAGATTTTCAAGAGAGGTACGTAAAAGTACACAGAAGGTACCAAACAACTGCAATAAATTTAGGCAAATCTGAAAAGTACACCCGCAATTCTGATGTACATAATTAGGGTGCAGGATTAGGTCTCATTAATTTTATTCAGAAACAAAAATAAATAGGTAGATAACTCTTATTGTTTCCGTTTTCAATGTGTTTTTATAACGGATTTTGCGCAAATATACATATAAGGAACAGGGTCAGTGTACTTGTATTTACATTAACATAATGTAGATGATACGGATTAAATTAGTTTAAATTAACCTAAAATTGCTGGTTACGATTTTAAAGTCTATAGTTGTAACTAGAGATCGGATATTCGGATGCATATTTACCTAAAGTTAATATTTGGTTATGAATCAAAATCAAAAGTCATTTATTGAAACTAGGCTGAGAGTCAGCACTTTTTGAACGTCAAAATTACATAAGACAGTCCCACAAAACGCCCGCCCTTCACCACTCCTATGAAAGTATGGAAGCGGCTTTTAAAAACATATTTTGATGCCAGGAACACCGGGAATGCATAGTTATGCATTCCCGGTGTTCCTGCCATCAAAATATGTTTTACACCTGACTAGTTAGTCAGGTGTATAGTATGGAAGCGACTTCTAAATTATTAGCATTGCAAAACTATTCAGAGACATATTTATTTAGAATTAATGTTTAAGCCACGATGCAAATATATGTATGTAGGGTGTAATCCCAGGGGGTGGCGTGTAGTGGTAAAAAAAAAAACATCAATTAAATTAAGATTATTTCGATACAAAAGCGCATTCCATATTAGCCAACATCACAACTTTAGGTATATATGCATCTGAATATCCCATCCCATCTCTAGTTATAACTTAACCTTATTTGTTTTGAAATGTTCCTGGTTTTTATTGAAGTCGGTTTGCGAACTCAATTTGACAGTTACATAACCTAATACCTTGAAATCTAGTAAACGTGGTCTATAGACTCTATGGACATCGAACTTTCCAATAGACATAGGTACTTTGATGATTACCATTTTTTTTAAATGCTGTATAGACTCTTGACCTCAATCACGCCAGATGAAAAGCGATGGATGGCGTCTATGATGGAACGAGTGTGCCCAGAAAATGCCTAATCCCTCTTGGTTTGAAGGCAGACGGGTTAAATGAGGAAGGGAACACAGACGCTGGCAGAGAGTCACACCATACAGGGTAATATTTAACCAGTGCGAAAACTATAACCAAGAATTCTGCATATCATTTTAGAAATTTTTCGTCGGCTATACAAAAAAAAAACTCAGCTGTTTCATAGAAAACTGCAATACCTACACGGTCAAAATTTATGGAACAGCTGGACGAAAAATTTCTACGCTAGACTGACGTCTGACGACTGACGTCTAGAATGTCTCAAGCAGGTCTCTTTGCTGGTGCTAGTCCACTTGATACCCGTATGGAAACACTAATCCATTAGGTACTAGGTCTCGATTACGTCTGCGCTAATAGTTAGGGTCTGTAACACAGTTTATACTAGCACAGACACAGACGTTCACTCTGTCTCAAATAATGTATAGTGCTTCATTGTTCTTTTTGTTTGATCGAGATGGACAAATTGTATTTGGCTTTTTGATAATAAACATTATTTATTATTTATTTATTAATGGTCTTTCAAACGTCCAAGAAGTCACGCAACAGAAATTAAGTATACGGCACGGACGTAAAAATATCGCGACGGGATTTTTTCGCGCACTGGACCTTCAATGCTTTGCTTAGCGCCGAGAGTTGAAAATCGAACAGAATGTTATTTCGACGCGCTGAGATGCACTCTATTGGAGACTCAATGCTCGGATCAACACCGAGAATTGAATATCCAGTGCGCGATAATATCCCACCGCGATATTTTTACGTCCCTGCGAACATGGTCTAACGAGAGGCAAGTTAAACTAGACCATGAAAACTAGTAACAAATATCCAAGTCCTTTGTCATCTGTCAAGGACAAAATAAATCTATAATACTATTAGCAGTTTTAACACACGAACTCATGCCAAATGGATTATGGACACGTGCCTTTGAGTAACAACCGATAATCAGGGTTAAGGAGGACCCCACATTTTTGTTCAGTATTCAAATGATTTTATTCCACATAAACCTACATGGGTATTTATGAAACGTTAGAAGCTAATTGCACGGTTCCAAAGGGTCGTCTCCTATAGAAAAGAGCCGGCAAGACACTCCACGGTAACTCTTTTATAAATAATTGTATTTTCAGAGTGTCTATATTTCAATGAGTTAAACATCCCGCGATATTCAGGAAGTGTTCATCGTTATTTAAGCGTGTCCAGGAAGTTTTGAGTACTTACTCAATCTATGTCGTGCAAAACGATTCCGACATTTTCAAGGAGTGGTTAGTTAGCACAGCACTAACTGTGCACATGGTAGGTTGATGGATTTGGTGTCACACAATGGTGCGGTACCCTTAAGTACCCTTTCTAAAAATATGGTGTCTGCAGAAGCAGTGTTGAAAAAACATAATAATTAGTAAAGAACACCAACGTTACCCGTTTTTATCAATCCTAAATCCTATGTCCAATCTTCCGCCTGTCGCACAAAGCGGTACAAAAAATGTAATTAAATAAAAAAAAAACAAGACAAAAACTTGCTCAAGGAACAGTTTTATAAACCCAGACCTAAAGTCTCAAGGTTCAACCTAGCCTGCGTTAGTAGTAGCACCGAAAACAAACAGTTCTAGTGGCCAAGTCAAATATTATGAAAGGTCAAATACTACGAACAAGCGGAAGATGGTTTTCCATTGCCACGCAACTTAGGTTTACTTTCTATTCAATGCTTTACTAGAAAATATTTACATATCATGGTTTGTTTTCCGTTAAGTGTCAAGAAATCAAGACATGACTCTCGACAAGTGTATACATAAAATTTGGACAAAGCCTATTAGACAGTTGGTATTACATGTTCCCAGCCAAGAATAAAGAATTTGCTTGGGAGGGCCGCATTTAAAAAACTGGACGATATTTTGCGATCGGCCAAAATGTCTGATGGGCCTCTATCACGTACAGCGCTGCAGAGTGAGTTACAAACGTCGAAAGGTCTTCGATATCGAATAGCGTATTATGGAACTCGTTGGGCCGAACACCATTTGAGTAAACCTGGCAAGGCGCAGTGATGAAAGTGGAGTAGGGCTGTGTGACACAGTGGCGTCCATGAAAGACAAGATGTGAAGTAGCAAAAAACATGCATCGAATTATTTATTGAATTTTTTCGCCATCTAATATACTGTTACAGGCATAACAGGCGAACATACTACATTCGATATAAAAAATAATAGATAAAAAAATCTAAAAAACACGCTTTAAAACGCAACTAAAAAAAGCAGAAAATCATTTCAAAAAAGCGTGGGGTGCTTGATATTAATTGATTATAAAAATACCTCAAAAACCACCCCACGCTTTTTTGAAATTATTTTCTGCTTTTTTAGTTGTGTTTTTAAAAGCGTGTTTTTTAGATTTATTAATCTATTATTTATTTTCTATTTTTTAGTTCTGATAACTACAGAAGCGTGATTTTTTCAGTTTTTTTTTAAATTACTTATTGAATTGTCATCGGTCCTCGATAAGTCAACAAAGTTTAAATGAAATCTGACCCTTGAAGTGGGTCATAATCAAGTCCAAAGGAGTCGGTTACAAGCAAACATGCAGGTGTAGCTAATAAAAAGCATGTAAAAAAGTTGGCAGCCCTAATCTTAATTGTCAAAGGAAACATATTTTAATCAACTTACAACCTAGAGTTTTTGGCGGGATCGTGTTGGAACATGTCGCACGACTTTTTATTTTTATGAAATTTAGTGAAATAGCGAATAAAATTGTATAATTTTGGTAGTGAATTATGCAATTTAATTACGTGTGAGTGCACAAATGTAGTGAAGGTGAAAATAAGTGACTAACGTGGACTTTCCGTGTTCCCCCCAAAAACTCCTAATAGGTTGTTGTAAAGTTACTACTGCTTTACAATAACTTTGACTTGACTGACTAAAGACGACTATGACTGTTTTGTAACTTCGTGCCCGATATCGGGCCATTTACTTGATCGAAAAGAAAAATTACTTGACACTGGCTAAATGCACAAACCGTGCGAAGCCAAAACCAAAAAAAAAAAAAAAACTTACAACCTGACACTGACTTGCAAATAGCATAAACCTTAGGGCACCCATCTCAAATATTTTTAATAGCACCAGCATATACAGCTGAAACTGTCGCTGCGTTCAGCGGGTCTAAAAAGGCCACATTAAGCAATTCCTCTAAAAGTGATTCATTTCCTGAATTCCCCTATGATTATGCTGCTATTCGACATTTTACTCTAATAAAGCAATTCATAATTTGGTGACCATTTTACGAATTTCCATACAAAACTGTCAAACAGATGAATTACGTGCTGTCTACGCAGATAATATTATAAATTGTCAGTTTCTGACCATTTTACGATTTTAAATATGATTCATATTATGATTCTGCCAAAGTTGCCTTTTTAGACCCCCTGGTCGACAAACATTATAAGTAAGGCAACTACTGTGACCAACCGGCTAATGGCTTTAACCTGTCTTTGGGTCATTACGCGCACTGCCTCTTGTACTTTAACTCCGGGTACACTGTTTTTGTGAAGTTTCTTTTAATGTATTTGTTTTGCTGCTACTTTACGTTGGTCAATAACTCAATATCGATGTTAGAAGTATGAAACAGGTCGTTTGGGTATTTTTATTATTGGTGATCTACCTACGTCTTTCAATATACAGCGTGACACTGACCTGAAAATTTAAAAAAAAGAAACGTAAGAAACTTTGAATTGCGCCGTCTCCCCCGGCGCTTTCCCCTTAAACTGCCAAAAATAAAAATAAACGCAGTTCAGGCAATGCAAGCAAAGCAAACGCCAACGTCTGTTCATTGTAAGTTGTAACTTCTAATTACAATTTATTCATCAGAGCCGGGAACATTTAGAGTTAGGGTGATAAGTAATCGTTCGAATGCATACTATTCTATCAACGACTACTTAAACGATAAGAATTGTTGGTCGCTGTGATTAACTCAAGACAACGTTTGTGTTCTTTCAACAGAATTAGCATAACTACTGACAGGTCATATGAATTACTTCATATCATTGTTTATTTAACTTAACTGCATAAACCATTTTTTTTACATTTTTATCAATTAAATTTTCATTTATTGTTGAATGTTAATTATATGCTATTATTGTATAGAATCAAGTTCTTCCAACATAACAGACAGCTGCGCTGCTGGGGAGTTTGTTGCGCCACTTCTTCTTCCCAGCTAAAGCACTAGGAAGTGGTGAAGGGCGGGCGTTTTGGGGGACTGTCTTATATAATTTTGACGTTCAAAAAGTGCAGACTCTCAGCCTAGTTTGAATAAATGACTTTTGATTTTGATTTCGAATCGATCATCATCTGCTAGCCTGTCTACTGCTGGATATAGGCCTCTGGAATTGCTCACAATCAACCACTGAATCCGTATCGTCCCTGCCAGGCAACACCAATGTATTATTAGAAGAGAATGTACAACACCTGATATGTAGCGCCATCTACATCGCCACATGCGAACTACGTATCACACTGACGTCACGCAAAATCCTTCATCGCGCAAGCAGAGTTAGCCGCGCAACTAGCATATCATTCTAGACACCCCCGCGCAGAATTTCGTCGGTTATACGAAAAAAAAAATCAGCTATTCCATACATTTTGACCAAGTAGGTATTACACTTTTCTATGAAACAGCTGATTTTTTTTGTTTAACCGACGAAGAATTTCTGCGCTGGAGGGTCTAGAATGTTATGTTAAATTCATGGTTACAGTTTACGCACTGGTTAAAAAAATATCGTGTATACAACGTCCCGACATCAATGGTCGGGCCGAGACCCCTTCAGACACAACACCCGTCTGGTTGAAGGATCCTCCCTTTTCACAGAGGATGAGTGAACTGACGCCCTGTTCCTCATGCATCTATACTGGTAGGTAACCCCAAGTCCATACTTGCATGACGTCATCATCATCGCCCCCTTAAGGTTTCATTTCGAGCGGCGAGTCGCACACCTAGCTAGCACCCAGAACTTCATTGGGTATCCTTACCAGCCACATGCAGCGGCCGCGCTAGCATAATACAACGTCCCCACCTAGATCGTCGAGCAGAAGCCCACCAGCCACAACACCCGTCTGGTAGGAGGATCCTTCCTTCTCTATGGAGGATGAGGTACTTTAAGCCCTGTTCCTCATATCTTTACGTTGTGTCGCTACAGGAGCAGTTATGTGCATCCGTATTTATACTTTACAGTGGGAATGCCTTCCGTCTACGTCTATGCCCTGTATGCTCTATGATTCATGTTGACTTATCATACACAATTAACTAAGAGCAAATCCATAGCTGTTTATACATAATTACTTGCACTTAACTTTATGATCCTTCAGTATTTGCAACACTTGCAAGCAGGAGTGGAAGCCAATTAAGTTTATTTAAACACGACGTTGTTAATTTATGCTTGCAAGATCTGGTAGACAAGATCGTGTTACATAAGTCCCTCTAGGACTTATGTGACTTTGCAGTTTATTATAAACTAGCTACACGCCCCTGCTTCGCACGGTTTATTATCACGATTTGAAAAAACATCGATATTTTTAAATGTATTAAGTATTCTTATCGTAAGTCATAAACCTTCCGTAATGAGCCGTGAGAGGGGACTGGTCATCTCTCTTAGCTGCGACGGCTTATTTTAATTTCTGGATTGTTTTTTTTAATGTTTTTTATTACGGACGCTTCTAAAGTGCACGTCTTGACTGACCGACCCCTTGACGATTAAAAAAACATTTTTCTAAAAAATACAACCGACTTCCAAAAAAAACACTTTAATTTCGGAAGGCGGTGACTTTGGACATGTATTTTAATTTTTTGTCACCGCCTTCCGAAATTAAAGTAATTTTTCACATTTTAGTGTTTTTTTTTGGAAGTCGGTTGTTTTTTTTTTTGAAAAAAGTTTTTATTTTTCACTTTTTAGTGGTTCACAAGTGCTCACCCCTTCACAGCGTCCCGGCGTGATGTTATGTTATGAACTGATGTAAACAATAGACACACATGAGATTTCTATTGTTTTATTGAGGAGTTCCGTTGCCTATCTCCGAAGTTCTTCATCAGATCTTCACCAAATTGAAATGGGACCACTCCGAGAAAGTACTCTTCCAAAAAATACCCAAATCGCTTCAAATGTGCCTATAAAATTTGAAGAGTTCTCTCTATTTCTCCAGGATCCCATCATCAGATCCTGACTTGCTGGTCATGGGACCACCTGGGAAGTATACCCTTTCAAACGAAAAACAAAAATCCAAATCGGTCCAGCCATCTTCGAATAATCGGGGAACATACATAAAAAAAATAAAAAAAAAGGTTCCGACGAATTGAGAACCTCCTCCTTTTGGAAGTCGGTTAAAAAGTGCCTTTATTTGGTTTATTTGAAATAAATGCTATGAGTTTGCGTTTTCTTGAATGGATTCTCTCAAAGCGATGGTGAAAAGCGCTTAAAAATCCGTTGCGTAGTTTAAAATGCTTTGCAACCAACTTTGCAGATCGGCTAAAGTAATTCCACCAGGACACAAGCTATTCTGGTACAGCTCGTGCTGACACGAGATCAGAGCCATAATGAATCGATGGCATGTGATAGCGTGCAGCTCATCATATTCCATGGCGTTTTACACCATGATATACAACGTCGGTCCGTCACACGATAAACGACGATTTGCACGCAATCGGTATTTGTGCTACAATGCGATTAGAAGTAATTTAAGACTAGGAAGGGATTATTGGACCTTTTGCGAACGACACTGTAGCCATGCGGGTCGAACATGAATGAGACTGGCGCAGTTGACTTTATCAGTCGGGGGATGATGAATCGGGATGTGGATGAGGGGGGGGGGTGATTTGGGGGACTGTCTATGGTCTTATGTAATTTTGACGTTCAAAAAGTGCTGATTCTCAGCCAGTATAGACTTTTGATCTTGTAATCGTTTCGATGGCAAAAATATGATGGATATGAGAGAACATTAGAGGAAGTCTGAAAGTGGCACCGGTGACTGAAAAGTTGTGTGGAAATCGGTTGTCGTGGTATGGCCGTGTGATACGGAGGAATGAGGAAAATGTCGTGAGGAAAGTTTTGAGTATGAATGTCGATAGTCACCGAGCTGATCATAATAAAAGTAGGGGGAGCCAAAAGAAGCAATGGATGGATGGTGTGAATGATGATATGGTTAGAAAGGGCGTGACTACTAAGATGACGGCTAATAGAGAAGAAAAATTAATGTTGCGCCGACCCCAAACGAATTAGGATGAGGGCAGGAAAATGATGATGATCGATAGCAAAAATAAAAAATAGAACTGAAGATGACTGATGTTTGACAATGCAAAAAATAAATAACTGAATTATCAGTACGTTCAAAAGTAGATAATAATGTCCGCTTCGGAACTTGAAGAGTGCATGCCATCGATACAGGCACCACGCGTCGAGGATTATTTAGGACACGCACGATAGCCACCATTAATTCGTATAGTTAATGTCTTTCTCAAGGATCTAGTTAATTGTTGTTTGAATATTAGTTTTGTAATTTTATATTCCTAGTTCTTAATCTTGAGTTTAAGAAATACACACACACTATATTTAGCCTATAATTTTCCGAGTGCTGGGACGCATGTCTCTTTTTTGGTATGTCATAGAATTAAAAATACGAAGACATATTGTGCTATGCAAAACGGAAATCACGGATTTGACAAAGGAAAACGTTATCAGCTACAACTTTTACATATTTTATGCAAAAATGTGAAGGTCTTGTATACTGACATATTATTTACTGTTCCCTTTTTGTAGCAACACAATGTCTATTATTACGAATATGAGAACAGAACATAATAGCGACTGGCCATTGTTTAATTTTATAATGAACAGAAAATAATGGAGCGTTTTCAAGTTACAAGGTACACAAATATTGAATCATATTGTTAGCAATGTTGAAATACAATAAACGATATGATTCTCTCCAACCTACTAGACTACAAGGATGGCCAATACGAACAATTTAGTACTGTCTTGTAAATTTAAAAAGGAATATTTAGATCCAACCAATCCATCAAATTGCCTCGCCTTTTCACTAGCATTTCCCATACTAATATTATAAAGAGGTAACATTTGTGAGATTAATGTAGGGCAATTTTTGTTACTACTGATCGGATTCTATTTTTTTTTTTTTGCGTTAATGGGGAAGCTACAGTATTGCCAACTCAATAATGCCTAGCTGCCTAGCCTTTTTAAAAATATGTTGGTGTCACCAGATGCAGTGATACGCCAGTATTCGAACGGAGGGTTCATGGTATGTACAGATGGTCAGCCATCAACGGACCAACCGCGACCACCGTAGCTTAACCTGATCGATTGAGCCGTGCCGAACAGTATTGCCGACTGTCGTAAGATATATCTTATGTTAAAACAAGAAATTTAACACGGACAAGTCACAAGCAGAAGCTATTAATTAATAACTTTAAACAGAAATTGATCGTCGGTAATACAAAAAAAATCTGCTGTTTCGTAGAAAAGTGTAATATCTACGCGGTCAAAATGTATCGAACAGCTGATTCTTTTTTGGTATTTGTATAACCGGCGAAAAAATTCTGCGCTGGGGGTCTATCTAGAATGATATGCTGAATTCATGGTTACAGTTTGCGCACTAGATAAAAAGTTATCCTGTAGTTCACGTTGTTTATTAAAGACGTATCCAACTGCACAAATGCAAAAACCTTGAAACAAATTCAAATCACCATAAATCCGTTAATTTTATAAATCATGCTCAACCCAGGTTCACAAATAGCAGTACAACAGTTCAAATTGTATCAAACGTACATTATTTGTCAGTGTTAATGTACATGACATTATTTATACATTCTACCGGCACGCGATCAATATGTATGGTAATTTGTACCAATCAATGTTCTGCTATATTATTCTACGATTTGTATTCGTATGAATGAAGAGGCGTATGAAAAAACTTTTGTACCAGTGTATGGTCTGATTTGAATTCGACCTATGAGCGTTGCGAGAGACAGCGAGATAAAGACAGTAAGCAGCGATGTCCATATCCGTCTTCCTGTCCTCTATCTCCTATTATAATAATAATAATAATAATCATAATAATCATAATAATCATTTTATTATCAGGCAACTAAGGCCCATACATAAAATACACAAAATAATCTTAATAATTATAAAGCTGCCATCACCACCCCGTATGTCATCATGGTGGCTAGATTATAGCCATTCTAAAAGTAACCAACTTACCATTATAAAACAAGTAAAAGTTTTTTTTTTAAGTTAAACGGTGTTTACTACGGTTCTAACTAAAAGCTAAAAAATAATTAGGTAAATTACAATCGTGGAGCGTAGTGTAACTGAATTTAACCGAATTACTTTTTAAATTTTACTTTTTTTTATATTAGCTTCACTTGTATGTTTGTATGTTTGTTTGTATTTAACCGACTCGTTTGGACGCTATTTTGACCCACTTTAAACGGACAGATTTCATTTAAACTTTGTAGACTTATCGAAGACCTATGAAAATTCAATAATAAAAAAAATAGAAAAAAAAAACACGCTTTTGTAGTTAGCAAAACTAAAAAATAGAAAATAAATAATCGTTTAAAAAAAACTAAAAAAACACGCTTTAAAAACCAAACTAAAAAATAGAAAATAAATAATAGTTTAAAAAAACTAAAAATACACGCTTTAAAAAGCAAACAAAAAAGTAGAAAATAATTTAATCCTATTAAAAAGCGTGGGGTGCTTGATATTAATTGATTATACAAATACCTCAAAAAGCACCCACTTTGGTTTGATTTTTAAAGCGCGTTTTTTTAGTTTTTTAAACTATTATTTTTCACTTTAGAGTGTTTTGGAAAAAGTTTTTACAATACTTACATAAAAATCTTTGGATTTATTGTGATAAGTCATCATCATCATCATAATATCAGCCGAAACACGTCCACTGCTGGACATAAGCCTCCCCCAAAGGGGGTTTTGCCATAATCGCCACGCTTGGCAGGCGGGTTGGCGATCGCAGTATGGTGGTAAAACGCATAGAGAACGCTGCTGCCCATTCTCTAGTAAGTCCCTTAGTCGCCTTCTACGATACCCAAAGAAATAGGATGGTGCTATTCTTTTACGTCCGGCACCACACGGAACAAGATAAGGTGATAAGTAGATACAGTTAATACTGGTATTCAGCTGCATCCGGTTAGACTGGACGCCGACCTCAACATAGTTGGGAAAAGACTAGGCAGATGATGATGAACTTGATACAGTTTCTAGCTATTAGTACTTTGCTATTGGAGAGGCTAATGTCGAACAATCCCAAAACATGCCATGGACGCGAGGTGCGCGCACGACCTGTGGCTTCGCCACTACCTCCAGTCGTACAAATGACGGCTTGCGTGCGCCTCTTCGTCGCCTTACGAGCAATTTTAATAAGAACTTCTGCAGTTTGGATCTGTTTGCCTTACCGAATAGAAACTTTCGACTCATCTTATGCGGCACTATATTTAACCTTTGTTTTAACAGCTTCAAATTTTGTTGATACTTAATTTACTATTGAAATTCCTCTTTTTTTATTGTTAACAACGCTAGTCTTCAAATTTACCAAATTGTCTTGTTGTGTATCTGTGGAAAAAGTTGGTTGATTTCACATTTGTATCATTTCTGTATGCTATCTATCTTTTTGTAATTCTTAATGTGTAATTGTTTGTTTTCCCAAATAAATAAAATAAAAAATAAAACAATGTAATCTAACTGGCCTATATTAGCCCACTGCAAGGCAAAGGCCTCCCTCTCCCTCTCCCTCACAGTTCTGTCCTTTGCCAGTACTGACCCCTTCGGAAGGAGTCAAGGTCGTCCCGCCATCGCCATCTTCGTCTCAGCCTGTCTTGCAGTCTGATAAAAAAGTTCGTGGTGAATTCATTTGTTTTTCTTTGTTCAAATGTGTCATCCACAATCAGGCACCAATTACTGTAGAAAACCACAAGTACGCTTAGTACACACGTACTCATAAACCATACCTACCTAAAATGTACTGTAGTGACTAACACCGAACAAACAGTCAATTGAAAATGTTTCGCACCATTAACTAAACAGGGTCGAATTTAGTTTGTAAATGATAACCGAAACGAACTGTACAAAGAGACAATGAATAATACATTATAATCTTATCATTTCAACACAAAAGAAATGAATACGTTTACAAAGAGTAATAATAATGTTTAAATAAGTAATTATTGTGGATTCGTTACAATTTTTGTGAATTCTTTGAGATATGTTTAGGTATCATTGTTTCGCGATTCTTTAGACAGGCGCGACGCGACAGAATTTCCATGAAGATCTCACTGGCTAGACATCAAGTTATACATTTCCAGTACAAGCTGATCTCGCATTGTATAGGATTTCCGTACAGTGCGAGATCAGCGTAAACTGGAAAGGCATAGCTTGATGTGTAGCCGTGTGTACAGAATCGCGTCGCGCCTGCTGGTAGATTTAACGCTATTGTTAAAATAAAAATGGCAGCGACTTCAAAATTACACAAGAATTTATTAATCGTTTTGGGATATTTTTATTTACGACGGGAAAACGTAAAAGCGTGGTCACATTCCTTTAAGGAAACAACTTCAAGTCATTCCTCTATACAATTGTGTCTTTGTAACTATGACTTATCGATTTTTTTTGTAGTCTGACCCGTAGTGAGGCCGGATAAGAGGCCAGACATTGCGCGAGATTATTTTGCGTGGGGGCTCCGTAAACAAACTGTACGTCGGATAAGTCGATCTTCTCTTTTCGGCGAGAGAGTAGGTTTAGTGTACCAGAATAGATCATGCCATAGTAAAAATAACAAAAATGAAATAAAATACATTTATTTACCACAGACTATTAAGAATAATACCTATAGATACTTACTAAAAATAAAGAACGAAAAATACATTTCCTTAGTACCTATACTAAAAAAAACACAAAGTTACTAAAACAATGAAAGAAAAATAGAAAAATACATTTATTAGGCAGCAAGATGGTAGCGAGGCTGACTGACAGGGTAGGCCATAGAAAAAGGGTAGGCTATCGCAGCAGCTGTTATGAGCTGTGCATAGAGTCTATGACTCACTACTTCGGTAGAAAGGCGTTCCTCAGCTGATTGAACTCATATCCTAATTGTAATAAACAATTTTTAACCGACTTCAAAAAAAGGAGGAGGTTCTTAATTCTTTTTTTTTTTTAAAGCTTCCCGTGTGGTCCCATTTCAATTTCATATAGATCTGATGATGCGTTTCGGAGACAGACAACGGAACTCTTCAAAAAATTACAGCAAACAAGCCGCGATTGCTGCTATCGCATAAATATGCATTGTTTTAACCCCAAGGATGATGAAATTTCGAATTAGTGGGGTAGGTACTATAACTAAAAAGTGAAAAATAAAAACTATTTCCAAAAAAAACAACCGACTTCCGAAAAACCACTATAAAGTGAAAAATAACTTTAATTTCGGAAGGCGGCGACAAAAAAATTAAATACATATCCAAAGTCACCGCCCTCCGAAATTAAAGTTATTTTTCACTTTATAGTGTTTTTTCGGAAGTCGGTTGTTTTTTTTGGAAAAAGTTTTTAAATACCTACGCTGATTTCACTTCACCGTGTTAAACCGCATTACTTAGGAATGCTACACACTTGTTAGCGTCTGTACAATTCTGCATAGCCGATAAAATCCAATAATATTATGGTGTAATAATATCTAACCAGATTGGTAACCTATATGTTCGAAAGAAGGCCTTAATAGAAGGCTAAAATCCACCCAAAGGGCGAGGGTTATGCTAGGGCTATGTGATCGGATCAGAAATTAAGAGTTCCGCGGGAGAACCAAGGTTACAGACATAGCCCGCAGAATTTCCAAACTTAATTGGCTGTGGGCAGGGCACATTGCTCGACGAACAGATAGGCGATGGACCTGAAAGGTTCTAGAGTGGCGACCTTGTACCGAAAGACGTAGAGTTGGAATGCCTCCCACAAGATGGACCATTGGAAATTAGGATTCTGCTGGATGCGGGAAGCACAGAACCGCTCGAAGTGGCAGAGCTAGAGGGAGGCTTATGTCCAGCAGTGGACATCTTTCGGCTAACATTATGATGATGTTCAGAAAAGCCGCTCAGCTTAGTTGGAACTGTGCCGAGCCGACCCGAACATGATTTAGCGGCACGAACTGAATAAAAGCCGAATATGTGATATGTGTGCCTATGGCTTTTTTGTACAATAAATACTTATCGAAGTGGTAGGCGCGTGGTACTCGCAACCGGCGTGAGGCGGCGGCCTACGTGTATGACCTGGATGTATGAACGCAAAACGAGGTAAAAGGAGTATCGTTCTGTACTTTCTGTATACCCCTAAGGGAAGACGGGGTTTCAGTGTATGTATGTAAATACTGCAGAGTCGAATGCGGTAACCCGAACAAATCTGTAACATCCTTTATTTTCTAAACGCCCCTTACTAAAACCATGACTAATCTACAGAAAGGTACATTCTACCTACGGTGTTTTATATTTTTTGCATATTTAGCGTATTTATATTCCCAGTACTAACGAACAGAGGAGGCGTGAATCACTATCACAATTACTATTGCGTAGTGAGATAAAAATAAATCTAGTGATTTAAAGCAATTATTTCTATGATTAAGTTTGGAGTACGCCATTATTACAATCCAGGTAATATTTTAAACACCTATTCCTTACCAGCTAGGAGGACGCACGGGCACGCGGAAGGCAGCGGCAGGAGTGATTAGAGGCCGGTCAGACAATACGAAACGGGGCACCGTGAAAAAAAGGACAAAAGTAGGGAAGATCACCTGGTGAGTCAACATTTTCAGGGTGCTGTCATCGTAGCACTGCATCGCGTGGCTCCTACTTCTGAATGGTTTAATAAGAAATAGCCACGAACCTTCAAACCTACCCTGTCCGAGGAGTGCCCCAATTCATGAGATTGCTTCGCTCGCTCTGGTCTGAGACTGGCGACACCGAAAAAACGGAACCCTTATTATATAGTTCGTAAATCATTAGAATCTGGATTTAGGAAAGACCCAAAAATGGTCTTCATTCCTCAGTGCCCTGTACGTACTTACACTCCAACCGGGCCACCTGTACCCAGGAGTTGGACAGCATAGGCTAATATAAAAATATATAATGATACCTATGTGGCGCCTTCTACAATGTCACATGGGAACTACGCATCAAAGACTTGACATACAGGAGCGATGTGGCGCCATCTATAATGCCACATGCGAACTACTCATCAAAGGCATGACGTCACACAAATCCTACATCGCGCAATCAGAGTTTACTGCGCGACTCGTATATACATATACAACGTCCCGACATCAACTGTCGGGCAGTTGCCCACCAGACACAACACCCGTCTGGTCAGAGGATACTCCCTTTGCCATAGAGTATGAGTGAACTTTACACCCTGTTCCTCATACCTCTATACTGGTGACCCCGAAAATGAACGTCAGCGCAGCCTTCGTGCAACTACTTCAGCGTGACGTCACCATCATCACTTCCACAAGCTTTCGAGCCAGCACCCACGGCTTCAACGGGTATCCTGACCACCCAATTTATATGAATGTGGATGGTTAAAAAGAAAAAAGGCAAGACAAACAAAACATGAATGGATTCTTTGAAAGATAACTTAATATAGCTACAAAGAAAATTAACTGTAAAGCCTACCTCAATTAGATTGCGGTATGGGCAGGAGGTGAATGACTTTTTTGGTAATGGAAGATTTTGTGATCAAAATGGCTTCTTGATATTTAGAAAACTGCTCCCCAAACTAAGGAAACAAGTTCATTAATTAAGTGATGAAAAAACCTGCATTAATATAGTGTAAGTTGCTGCTCGTAATAAAGAAAACTGGTATTGAAAAAAGATAACAGAAAGAAAGAGAAAAGAATGAAAAGCAGAAAAAACAGCTTTTACTCTGTAATCTTTTTATTTTGCAAGATTGTAATTCAATCAAGTACTAACAAAAAAAAAAAATTAACGTATGAAAGTTTCATTAAATGTTTGTGGAGGATTTTATTATTATTTTATTTTATTTTATTTTATTATAAGTGCAAACACTTATAATAAAATAATATATCTTTTGTGCTATTCGGTAACAGGTTACTGCAGCACTAACAAGCATTTTTTGTTAAGTGGGTGGGTAGTTTTTTTAAGGGCTGACTTTATGGATTTTTAATATTAAGTCAAGTATCGGTATACTAAGATGATGTTACTCAGGCGCGGTCGAAGCCAAAGACTTTGGGGGGCTCAACAGACAAAGACCAAATATTAATAAGAAAATTTATTATGTTTTCGAAAAATTACTAATTTAAGAAGGTTTACATTTACGGCTTTGAGGGGGGTTATGACCCCTAGGACCGCAACACCCCCCCCCCTTCGGCCCGTGCCTGATGTTTTAAGTTTTAAATTAAGTCCATAGGGACAAAGATCATGCAATAACATCAGTTTGCAAACTATTGTAAATTGAAAAGCATTCATATTGCCCTAATTAACAATGCTCTGAAGTTTTTATTCGATACAATTTTAAATCTTTTAGGTATAACATCTATAATCTGGTCCCAGTTTTAACAACAAACCGTAATATTTATTTAATTTAAAAATACAAGTGTAATAATGCGCAAACTGTGATAACTACTATAGCTGAATTAAAATATTTATAAAAATCACTTATCTATCAACGACATCATTGGTCTCATAGTACGCAAACTAAATTAGTATAAACTTGTAAAGCGTTACATAAAATAGCAGCAAAGTTGATCAGTGTTGAAAGGGAAAGGAACCAATGCGTAATACTTTTACCAAATCCGATTCATAACAAACCAGCATTTGAATCTTTAGAAAAATCACCACGGACTTTGTTTAGTCATGTACCAGATGATGTGTTTTTATTTATGTACCAGAGTCCGTCCAGTATTTTATTACTTACCAACAGAATGATCGGGAGTTACTGCAATACACACCAAATTTTAATGATTACACTTCAACAAAATCCTATCTCAAGGATTCAGCGAAAATTTAACACAAAAATTACTGTGCTAACACGTTACACTCGCGCACAAATAAAATGCGTCTATTATTTATTATTTTACAATAATAAACAATGCAGCTGACTGTACAAAGGTGTTCACTGATAAAATGTTAAATGTGACAAATTGACAAGAAAACACAAAGGCAGCGATTGGCAAACTACGCAAGCGCGAAAGTTGACGAATCAGGAAATGGATTTAAAACGTTTCGCCAATCACAGCTTTAATTGCTAGTGACGTTTAGTAGTGTAGAGTTGGCAGTGTTAAAAATATTAAGCACTTTTTACACTACGTGAAAATACATCTACGATTTATTTGTATCTTTTATCATTTAAGTTATTTTCACCAATCTATTTGTTTCGTTTAAAACAATTTGGGGTAATAACTTAACCATAGTTGTTTAAAAATATTGCCCTTTAAAAATGACACTTTAATGCATGTTACCTATGCACAATAATGAGCATATTAATTACTACAAAATATATTAGAAGAGTTAAGAATCAACTACTCCAACTTAATGAATTTTGAATGACTTATTGTATGGAAACCTGAGTTTTCATTAACATTTTACAACTAAACTGAGAAACAATTAAATGTACTCTGCTTGTTTCGAAACGTTATCAGGCGATCGAAGAAATCTCGATTTATTTTTCGTTATGAACTTTTTGTGAATTTTGCTAGACTATTGAGTGCACATTTGTCACAATTTATTATGCAATTAAAATGGTTCCCCAATTTAATATCAGGATTGCTTTAAAGAATATTTGTAAATAATAATATTACCGTGTTTGTGTTATAATTTTTAAAATTCCCGCACTCTGCTTCTCACGCCCAGTTTGACGTCACGCTACGGGGTTCTCGTATGAACCGTACCGCACCCTATTTCGTGCCAATCCAAAAGTCGGAACTCCAATAATTTTGAATGTTAGTCGATCTTAAGTAGTTGACAGAAAGTTCTTTTTTGAATAACAGATTTTTTAGTGAATCTTTTTTATCAACAGATGGCGCTTTTGAATCAAACTACACTAGCGCAGTGAACACCAATCACGTTCCAGGAACTTTGACGCAATTTGCAAATGGCCGTGAAAAGGACTGAACTCGAGAATCGAGGGTTTATGAAAGCCTAATGGTGGATTGTACCGTGATAAAAACTTGTGTATAATTCTATATTCAGTGTGGTGCTGTGCAAGATACAAAATGTGCCAAAAAGTGAGAATCCAGTCTTAATGTTGGTATAGGACGCGCCCAAAAACCGCTGGAGCGACGATCGAAGGGACATTGCTGACAGAAGGGTAAAATCCTGCTATAATTTTTGCCTGATCGTACAAATTTTCTTTGCTTATGTTCTGTGTTCTCGATGCGCAATAGTAATGTTGTTATTTCGTGTATTTAGTAGTTATAAATCATAGACCGAAGTCGTTAGTCGTTTTGGGTGTATGCGCGTAGCTTTGCCGGTGTAAAACGTCTCGTGAATCGCGCATTAGCGGTGATATGTGAGTGTTATTGGGTTGATAGTGTCACGTACGCCGCCTGCGGAGTGCTAGGACTTCGACTAGGGCTACCGGATGAAAGGATATTGAACATTTATTGGAAAAAGTGGGGGTGTGTACATAGTTATAGGTATGTATGGGAGGCCATGTAGCCACAGCCCTGTTGCTAGACGAAACGACATCGATTCGCTACTTTATTCCGCCTTTTACCTTATATTACCGCCAATATGCCATTATTTAAGTATTCCGTGCGTAATCTTATTGTATTTTGGTTGTAAGTAAATTGGGTTTTTACTGTAGAATAGGTCGATAGATAAGATGGTTTTCTTACCCATACTAATTTGAATGACAATTATTTTTAATCAATCGTGTTCCGTGTGCGATCCGAATTTAGCACCTAGTTTTTAACAATTCGAATATTTTAGGCATCATTTAAGTTCTTAGACTGATTACGAGTTCTCCACCATGCTTCTGATAGTACATAAGTACATGTTATATATGGGTACACCCTACTTCATTACGACGCAACTATGAATTAATAAACTAAGTGAACATTGGTGTGAATAATCAATGGTACCACACCCTATGAGTCTAGTGACCTGTGTTCTACTGTCATGTAATTAGGAAAATATACTGTTACTCTATGCCTATGGAGGAATGGGATAGGCCATGGCCAGATGTGGTCACCTTCCAGCAGATATGATGATGATAATATGAAATCATTCAATAAATTGATGATGAAACAAAATTACTAAAATGTGTGTGAACTGTAAAATTTAACAAATTATCATGAAATCCTGTCAATAGGCATTACAATAAGGAAAATTATAAACAATAGGTTAATGTGTGACCACCTCAATCAAACTACTAATCAAAGTCCACTGCAATAGACTTCCACAACTAAAGCACCTGATTTAACCTCTTAGTTTTAACAATGTCTGACAGAATTGTTACTTTATCTTGAACTGTTACAGGTGCTCAGATGTGCATAGTAACATGTTTGCCTTCCCAGTACTAGCTCTGACTGCTCAATGACAGTTTTATAAAACCATTGGTTTGTTGCTCCTTGCTCATGACTAAAACATCCAACTGGCCCTAATCACAGTTGTCTGGTAGATTAATTGCTCCTCCCAAGGGTAACTGTCACTATCATCAGCATTCCCCCTTGATACTTTCAGTTTTAGGGTCCACATGGTACGTATTTTACTTCCATTTCAAAAATATGTATCTGCCGTTGTCTCAGTTACTTGGTTTCTTTTTGAGGTACATTTCATGGGATATTTGCCTTCCAAATACCATACCACCCAAAAAGATGAGATGGCACATGTACTATCAAAGACACTTTCATCTGACCAATTTGAAAACAAAATCCTGTGCACACAATGACCACATCTGTTAGCAAGCGTTACTATAGCGGCTGAGCGCTGCAAGCAATAATAGTCCTTACGGTGTATAGGTGTTAGTTCCGTCAATAGTACCTCATTGAACTGCTTTTGGTGACAGCAGAATTATACAGAATATCATGTCCAAAAGCTGTAATGGAACGAGCAAGACAATGGACATTAAAAGTGTTAACTTGCAATTTTATCTGTCATTGACTTAAAATATTACAATTTCATGTACATTTTACAAGTTTCATGTCATTTGAATCATGCAGATATAATGTAAATTATTTTAATATGAATATTTATTATGACAAGCTGAACTGAATCACTGATTCATTCTTCCTCCATCACATTTTCCTTACAAACTTCATCAATATATTCCCAAAGAGTTAGTCATCTAGAGTTTTTTTTGCATGGCAAGGTGTGGCTTCCTTATGTCTTATAAGATTCTGTATTGAAAGCATATAAAGATACTTTCTGTTTTTGAAGAAAACTAAATATTTTCAGCCAGTGAGTTGATTCATGAAACATATTGTCAATTTTACAAAACATGCTTATCTGTTTCTCTTGAATTTTTTCTTGTTACTGCACCACTGCTTAATTGCTTATACAACCAACCAGTATTATTAAACATAAATATGACTGTATGCGCAGGTGAAATAGCATGTGTTCAAACATGTGTGACAATCTTAAGATTTTAAGTTCCTTATCAAGTTATCAGTGAGTCTGTAAGTCTGAATTTCAAGAAAAACTTTATATAACCTGCTTATCAGTAATTGATATGTATGGTCACTGTGGGGTTAGGTTATGAGGGGTCCACTGGAGTGAGACTACAATGGTACTATGATATGTAATTTAAAGTGACACTTTATTGATGTAAGTAGGGCCCATTGAACTACTTGCAATAGTGTCCATGAGGTTTCTCGACCGTTCTCTTCCATAGGTAAGGTACCTACTATGATTTGAATTGGGCAACTCCACATTTCTGACTAACTCCTTAAAATATCAAAAGTGTCATCTATAAATGGTTTAATTAAAATAAATGCTTTGAATTTGAGTTTGCATGTCCCATCTGAGATCAAATCTACAGGCTCAGCTTTTCTTTTTCATAAGCATGCATGTATTTACTTTATAAGTACACAACTACATACACATTTAAAATCAGTCTATATTGTTCCCACTGCTGGGACAGGCCAGTGTGGGTTGGTAGATGTCACATGTCATCAAATTTTTCATTCTAGGACATGCTGGTTTCTGTCACCGTTTTCTGTGTTCAACTACACATAGTAAGTTGGAAATCTTATCTTTTTAAAACATGTGCCACAGACATTAGTCACCAAGTTAAATAGAAAGTATTTCAGTCATATTAGCTACCACCATTGTGAAAGTTTTATAAGTACACTCCCTACCAAAATAACTGACCAATTTAGTCAGCAAATATGGTGACAGTACATTTTGATAAGTCTTTTTGTTTCACAATAACACTATAAGTTTGCATAAGACATGGCTCAATTACCACAAATGCCTTGTTGGGCTGGTGCGTGTAAGCGTAAGTGTTTAGTGCTGACCACGAGGGCCTGGGTTAGATTTCCAGTTTGGGCAAAATATAAATAGTTTTTCATCTGGAATTTCACAGTAGCCCAGAGTCTGGATTTGTGTTCAATTGATGGCCATCGGCTGGCCCCCTATTAGATGAGACCTATTAAAAGATAGAGAGGAGGCCTGTGTCCCAGCAGCTGGTGCATTATAGGCTGATTGTGATTGTTCTAATGTAAACATAACTGATGAAATGTGTGTGTACAGGTAGGTACACCTCTGCCCAACCCATCGGGGATAAATTCCATGATGTTATGTGTTCTGAAATTGGCTGTTACTAAGTATATTTTTTGCTTGAAGTTTTTTTATGTTATTTTCCTAATGATTGGAAGTCATTGTACTTGTTTCCAGGTAAGTATCAGTGTGTCATTCAGTATTATTTGTTATTGTTTTAGTCAGTTACTTATATTTTATGTAGTATTGTGTTTTATGTGTATTGTTGTTGTCTGTACATTGCCTTGCAGTGATGTCTAAATTATGGATTCTGTTGTTAAAGAAATTATTCAATACTCTTTCTTTTCTTTTTAATTTTCTGTTTATATTGACTCCAAGTGTATTTGTTTTACAATTTCAGAAGAGGTAAGTACTAAGCACCTTACTTCGAATTTGAATTCACTTGTATGATCGTTTCTACTCTTTCGCAAAATACTTCAATAATCTGATTTATTCTAACTCATGTGAATGGGTCAAATGAAAGTCATAACATAACATGTCACTATCACATTTTCTAGTTCAAAAGTTCTCTCAGATACACTGAACTAAGTTTTGCCAACATTTAAATATTGTGAGATGAGGTACTCACAATATTTTATGATTTTAATTATCTAAGCAAATTCGTCACATGGCCAACCTTGCCATTCAACATCAGTTCATAAATATAAAAACAAAAACACAGCTAAGTTAAAACTATTTATTTGCTTTGAATCATTATTTTGACAAGTGATTATTAAAGCCAGTATCACACTGAATGATTGAGTTCAGTTATGAATACACATACAATAAAATGGCACTGCCCTCTCCAGTAAGTTAATTATAATAAGATCTAGGAAACAGTGAAGAAAAACATCATGATCTAGATTTAAAAATTCTAAGATATTTGACATCCACCATCTTGCATCTGGTACGCATGTTGGTGCTCACTCCCTCTCACAGAGAGTAGGCAAGGATCCCAGTAGTGGGAACATTACAGGCCAACCACGCAATGCTAGGAAAAAGGGCTTTCAAAATAAATGAATGTCATGGTCAAAATGTTAGATAAAAGATTTCCTAATTAATAAAATATTAATTAATTAGGTACAATGAATGGAACCTCTCAATAGCTGAATAATGAGTAATTGCCTTGAGAAGTAGCCTAGCTATCATTTACCCTAATATAAGGTGATAATATACATAATTATTTTATTTTTATGTGCCATCAGTATATAATTATGTATATCCTAGTAGCTTGTTGTGTGACCTTTTTATACTAGACCGACAAGATAAAAGTAATAGATGTGGGATTTGTGATTCTGGCATTATTACTAATTATATTTACATCTATATACATATTTCTCATTTCGTGAAGAGTACTAGCACTTTTTGAAACCACAAAACTGTTTAATGGAATGGATGAATGATATTTGATATTATTATACAATATAAGACAATATACTCCCTAGAATGGCCTAGGTAAAACACGCACAAGGTCATCTTAGCAAAAATCGCAAGTTAAAAACAACCTTCCGACGGTGCTGAGTTCGATTCCCAGGTTGGGCAACGTGTTATTGGGTATTTTTATCTGGAATTTCTAATCATAGTAGTAGCAGCCCCTAGCCTGGATAAATATAATAAATGCACGCGGATGAAGTCGCAGCCAGCCCGTCTCTTTTTGCCCTCTTCCAGCGACGCCATAAGGCGAGGTCCGTACCCGACAGGGTGCCCTTAGCGTTTAGTCGCTTAGTTTTAAGGTTTTAAGCCCTGGCTGGAGGCCTTAATTTATTAAGGTATCCATGGCCAAGTCCGGAGCAGCCGACAACCTCATAAGTTGACCAGTGAGATGCAATTCCCAAAAAAAAGAAGCTACTAAAAGCACATAGGGAAATCATCATCATTGTGTGCTATTTCCCCATATAATGATAAGATGATGTTGCACTTTGTATCACGCACATACCTATAATCTAGTATAGAGTTTGTCCTTAACTAATTCACTTAGTTGAGGCTAACAGCTATGAGGCTCCTAAGTAGGATGTCGGTTTAAAATTGAATTACTGAGTAATGTTATTGGTTAGTAACATCACTTCCTGTTTGCCCGAACGGTTGGGCGGAGATGTACCGCTAGTACACCTCATTTCTCCACATATAGCTTATTACCATCAACCGAGCAAAAAATCTAGACTTGGGGCTGTTACTGAGAAATTGGTAACGAAAAACCCAATAACAGTTTTCCCGACCTGGCAATCGAACCTCATGGTCAGCAGTAGCGCTTGCGACTACTAGACTGAAGCAGTCTCAGTCCCGAGGCAGTTACTATTATAATTTTGATTATGATTATACCTAATACATATTCAATTACCCGTTTGTTCAGTTTTCCTTTTATATACGTAGGTATGTATGTAGGTAACTGACTGTTTTCCATGGTTTTGTTCGAAAGCTATCCGCTATACCTATATTATATCCGTAAGAATTACGTAAAATCAACATTCTAGGCCAAATATGGGACATCATCCCATGAGCCTTTAGTACACGTTCGCACGGACGTATAAATATCGCGGCGGGTTTCTTTCGCTCATTGGATCTTCAACGCACTGGCTATCGCCGAAAGCTGAAAATCGAACAACGTCTTTTTTCGACGCGCTGGTATGCACTCTATTTGTATCCTCAATGCTCGGTTCAATACTGAGAGTTGAAAATCCATTGCGCGATAAAATCCCGCCGCAAAGGTGGTCTTATCGTCTAAGGAACCTACTTGTTTAAGAAGTCATGGCTTTATTGCGGCATTTTCACTACAGAGTTACAGTTTCAATTAAACTTTTCCCCCATCTCGTTAAATTATGCACTGAGTACCTTCACTCAACGGCATTAAGCAGGAAGTTCCCGGCAAGCAAGTGCTCGACACGCACGCAGCACTCGTAATTTCCCGGGAATATTGCCAGCCTCGTCTGCCGGTAACAAGTTACAATTTCCCCACAGAAAACTCTGTCGTACTTGTAAACCTGAGGAGGTACCAACATATCGATCGCCGAGCTCGGCAGTCGCTTGTGACCGACGAGGTTGCAATACATTTTACAAGCTGTATGTTATGTAAGGCTAGTTTTCAAGCAACCAAGTAACTCGACCTTGTTTTCACATCAATATGTGTAAAGGTATAGAAAATTGACCGACTGACGGCCATTCTTAACCGTTTCTGTTGAAATTCAAAATCCAAGATGGCGGTGGTCAGTGTATAAATAAAATGGAAGAAGAAGTATCCGAATACTGGAACCCCATTTGCTTATTTATGTGCCATTTGAGTGTGAACAGGGTCTCTGAAACGGATGGACAGATTACAAAGATGTCTATATTGTTTCAGTTACTGAGAATTTTGAACATAATAACAGTTAACTTCAAGTGAATGTTGGTACTGTAGGTACTGGTTCTTGATCTGTGACGGTAAATGCAAATAAAAACATCGGTTGCTGCAATAGAACTCCCACCAAGCCTAAATCTCTTTCTTAAAAACGAAAGTAAAGAAACATTTTTCAAAAAATTATCATTTATTCTTGAATTTCCTCACAAATTCGCCTCACGTCTCCTTTAATTCAGCATACATATACAACAAGAATTTGAAAATGCGAGACGAATTCCTGTAGATACTAATCTCCATATTTTCCTCCAACATGAAAGAAGTGAGCATAATCATCCTATACTATTCCCACTGCCGGGGACACAGGCCTTTTTTTGTGAGAGGAAGTGGGCTACAATCCACCACGCAGGCCCAGTGCAGTTGGTAGATGTCACATATCCTCGATATTTTCCCTCACCGTTTTTAGAGCAGTGGTTATGAAAGAAATATGAATTGCTAAACAAATTAATAATTCTGAAAGTATAATTACTACAACATATTATGTAGAGCAAAGTCTTGTTTATTTGTTGACCGAGCTTTAAATATTACGTAACGTTACAACGCTTATTTCAGTTCAATAACACACCACGTTGCTGTTGCAGCGAAAACACACTGAAATCTATTGCGCTTTTGTACCATTGTAGGTGATTAATAAATTTTGTAAACTGCGGAAATTTTTCTAACTTCCTCTGTTTTGTATTTTGCATTGTTTTTTTCTACTTTCTGACAAGGGCATGGATAAGTCACATTCGTCTTGTGCCGTGAATGTAACTATAACCTTCCATTCGTCGTCGCTTCCTACGGAGTATTTTATCTTCTTTCTATTGAATACCTGTAGACTTTTATTCTTCTAATGAATATGAGGTTCCTCAATGCTTATAATAAGAGACCTCGATCTGATATTGCCATAACCATCGCGTCGCGTCACACATGCTGACATATTATCTTAAGGCCTGAATACCGATGCTACTATTCTCTATGATCATCATCATCAAAAGCCATTGCTAATGGCTACAATTTCACCATTCCACTTCCACTTCTCACCGCACCAATAAGTATGAAAATCCTACAACATCTCTCGTAGAAAAACTTAAAGGCCTCACAAATATTTTCCTTCAATATTCAACGTTAGATCGCGTAACAATGATTCAAAACAGGTGCATTATCGCATTGTATGGGTTCGTATGGCGCTCGTGAATGGTCCCATTGTTCCTACTATGGAGCAGGTAGTATTAGATGTTAATAATTCTTTAGTTTGTGCGGTGGGAAGATCGGTTCTTCCTGCGGTATCACCTAGCACTTCTTCTGGTGGCTTTGTCGCTATTTTGATTAATTATCCCTGCTAATTATATCAATTCGAAAGTTACCTTTTCACGCCAAAACCACTAAACGGATTTTGATAAAATTTGGCAAGGAGCTTGATGACATCCTGTGGAAGGACATAGGCTACTTTTTGTCCCGGTAGCACACCCACGTGGATTGCCGACATCCACGTGGGCGAAGGCAGTTTACTATGTTTTTTGTTCGCACTTGGAAAGATTCGTGCGAAAATAATTGACAAGGGCTTGAGGGCTTTCTAAAAACATCGGTAGAATTAAATGATGTCGCCTGGAAGTTAATTGTTTGGGTGGTACGGACACCGTTTTTCTGGTCCTTGAGGATGTTACTCCCGCATCCAAGAGCATATTGGAGCTAGCAAAACCCCGAAGTCCTAATGTTAGTGTTTAATGTTTACGTCATAACTTTTTCAAACACGTAAAAAGAACTAAACGTTTTTTATTGATTTACGTAAATTGGTAAAAAAAATCACCTGTCACCGCGATTACTGACCTTTACAACTAGTTTACAGTGGAACTTACCCAATCCATTTAAATTAAATAAACGAGCAAAGAATGCGTCACTGTTGTTTAGCATCTTAGCTTACTTCGCTGTTCTGACGTAAAATGTATTCACATTTTGTGACTTTGCGACTTTCAAAGCGAGTACTGTCTAACGTCCACATAATACATCATCATTACTCCAAAAAAAAATATCGACCGAATTATTCGCCACGAAAACTCCAGAGCAAATCCTTCGTTAACCTAATTGTCACAGATACGGTCGATCAACGTTGCCCTATAAAACATCATATACAGCCTGATGTATCATTAAGCCGAGAGCTCGAAGCCAACTCGCAGATACGGTATTACGCGAGTGGATCAACTGGTGGGTCGTTAACTGGCACCTGCCGTGTAACGTTCAACAGGCCCGTGCCACCGACCGGATCTAACCAATAAGGTTATGCATTATAACTGCTTTTCTTCCTGCGCGGCATACGAGTATGTGTCTAGATAAATTTTACTGAAAAAAAAGAAGGAAATGGACCCTAGCTTAAGTCACATTATTATTGTATTATTTATTTTGCGAAAGGTCTAGTGGAAACGGCCGCGACTGACGAATTGTAGGTCGTAGGTTGGAACCCCGACAGGCTTCACTTTGATGAATTATTTTATCACCACTGCTCTCCAAACGGCGAAGGAAAACATCGTGAAGGAACTAAGATATGTGACATCTACCAACCCGCATTGGGCCCGCGTAGATTACGGCCCACTCCCTCCCACCGAGATTAAGCCTGTGTCCCAGCAGTGTGAACATTATAGGCTGATCATGCAAACTAAAAAATGGTATCAGACACTGACAATTTTTTTTAGTTTGTATGAAAATGAAACACAAAAAAAAAACAATGTGACCCACGCCAAAAAGGTAAATTTCGGCATTAATCCAAGACAGGTCAGGGTGCTTACTCTGGAATATAATTCCAATAGATCGACATTAGTCAAACGTCAGTTGGTTGAGTTAAGCGTCAGGGATTGGCTACACTCAGTGAGTCCAGCCAATCCCTGACGTTTGACTGATAATTCCAATGTCGATCTATCGGAATTATATTCGAGAGTAAGCACCCAGGTCGGGACAAGTGTTTGACTCTGTGAACCTTTTGAGGACAAGTGACGGAACATTGCACCATTAATACCAAATCCCTGAACGGCCAATCTTGATTCATTATTGCTTGAAATACTTGTTGATCAGCTATGCTTTTCGCTAATTCTCTAATGTCTTGGCCTTGCTCTACGCCGAGCTCGTAGTCGAGACGGCCTTGAGATCAACCGAGCTTGCAGCAATGATTCAAACGGTGTTGTTCACTAACGCAGTTGTGTCTTCGACGAACTCCTGTAACCTCCCGTCGCTGTTTCATAGACGAATTAGGCCTTACAACTTTCTCTAAGCCATATTCGATCATCGAGTTTTGTATGGTTTAAAATATTTGAGTTGAGTAGTTCTAATTCATGGCCGTCGCAACCTTGCTACTCGCAACTTAGTGAATAACATATTGTTGCTGCCGCTGAGGCAGCGCTGCGTGCAAAGCACGACCAGTAACCTTAGAGTATAAGCATTGTAGTAACTGTAGTCGCTGGTTAACTGTTATGATTGTTTTCGGAAATAGCAGCCAATCAAATCTAGTTTAACAGATGTAATTGAGAAGGCTTTCAGAAAAAGAGGTTATTTCTTGTCAGACATACCCTCAACTCAACTCGAAGCATTTATTTCAAATAAACCAATTACAGGCACTTTTGAATTGTCAAAGAGCCGGAAAGATGAAGCTAGTTGCCCATTCCAAAGCGTAGTAGGTACCCTGTGGAGAAGAACGCTCAAGAAACTCCATGGACACTCTTTTTAAATCATGATATTATTATGAACAATTTGTAAACTTCTCAATTGTCTTAGCAATACTATTGTCTTAGCAAGCAATGTTTGTTGTCGCAAACCTTGCTTTCTAAGACAATAGTATTTCTCTTGGTAATATTATAATATTACATAATGTACGGTCATATGGAGCTGCTAACATTTCGATCTAAGTATGAATAGATACAGTTCTATTAATCCTCCACGAATGACGTTTTTAATACACGCACGGCGCTTGCAATTCAATAAATACGTTGACAGGCTAATCTTTCATGCCACGGTATGTGCAGCTATTATTTTATAGCTCTAAGATGAACACGAGATAGAAGAATAACAATGCATTCTTTCTCATAATACCAAGCTTCATTTTAATCCCGAATCTGTCAAAAATATTTGCAATATAACATGTAACACAACAAGGCGAATTTGCTTCAACATGTATTACATAAAAATTATTGTTGCATTGCATATTTTATATTTGAACGGCATGTTCGTTTTTGCGTATGTAAAAATTTTATGTTACGTCACATAATATGTATTTACGTAGCAACAAAATTCGACAATGTTTTGACTCAAAACAAAAACCGAACCGAAGCGGCAGTATGTAGGCAAATCCCCCGTTAACCTAATTGGCGAGATCCGGTCGATATGCCGGTGCCCTATTGAAAGCATGACAGGCCCAACAGGCTAATAGCCGCGGTTTTATAAACATGTCAATAACAATACAAGTTTTGGTGGTAACTGCCTACATGTTGGTATGCACGGAAAGTATGTACGGTAGATAGGTTTATTGACCCATAGCTTATATCATTTTCCTAACGCCTTAAGGAGGAAGCGCCATTGTAGCCCGCGAAACTCGAAAGTCAAATTTTGCATTGAAAGACTATTTCATGAAAAGTCAGGGTTGTATGGATGATTTTAATGATTAACATTCTGTAAAATCATAATTAATTGTTACGGTCGCGATTCATAATTGAATCAACATACAACCCGACACTGCTCTGCAAATGGCGAAATTCGCGGGCTACCTTAAGGGCGCTTTCCTATTTTTCTTGAATTTGAGCATTTGACTCAAGATTTGATGAGTGATTATGGATTAAATATAGCCAAAAAAAAAATTAAAAATATGTCCCGAGAAAATTTCATTATTTGTCTAGGGAGCGCTATAAAAAATATTTCAATTTGTTTACATAAGTCAGTAAAAACCTTGTCTCGGGCAAAGGATGTTTCATAAAATTTTATTTCGTAAAACCGAGAATTAATGATAATTTTTGGTCTGAAATTATACTTTTTATCTATGTATGTTTAATCGACATTCAAACAAAAATTATTTAATAACTAAGGTTACTTAGTCAACTTGCTTGAAAAAACAAAACAGTCTAATTAAAAGTAAAACAATATTTTTAAACAATTGTTGAATGCAACGCTATGAATCAGTAATAAATCTCGGGACGCGGGGGCTTTAGCTTTAATTCCGCGCCGGTTTGTTCCTGGGCTTCCGAATCATAACGGTTAGCATGTGTGAATAGCGTACTTCAGTAGACACGCGCGATCAGCTACCACGCGCCGTTAAATTTACCTAAAACTGAATACTTCAATTTGTAGTAGCCCTCTTAACGCATCCTCCCTAACTTTGTCAACATCATTATCAGCCCACAAATCTAGTAGGCATACGCTTCCATCGCACGCCATACATCTCGATTCTCGGTATCTCTCATTCGATCGTTAACTGCCACTTACGTCTCCGTCCATAATCTAATTAGAATTATTAGGACATGTAAGTGCTCTCAAATTCCTTGGTCTGCAAATAGTCTGAAAATAAACACTTATCGAGTTGCTGGTACAACGTTAAATAGTATTTAAACAAAAAAATCTTAGTGACGATTGTTTGAAATACCTATTGAATTTGATCATATTAGTGATCTTATCGGTGATTGTGGCATACGTTTATTACTTAACCTTTCTTCGTTGCCATGCCGGAACACATTGTGTTTTGCCATCTCCGAACGATTCCCTGGCATTACGTATTTCCTCAATTTTCAAACAGACAAACTGAACTGGGATATTTCCCTACCTATCATCACCAACTAAGCGTACGTTATTGTACTGTGATATTAATTAAAGACTACAATATTGTCTACAATAAAAGATTTATTATAATTTATTTCTTAATCAGTATCAGTCAGAATTCATCCCAGGCCTACATAAGTCCTTCATCCATAAACAAACATAATTTATAGTAGCGTAAAAAACTGAATGCTTATAAATGAAGCCACTGCTCTAAGACCTGAAATATTAACCCATTTTACTGCATACACATCAGTCAATTTACACTTCATAACTGAATATAGACATAGTAGCTATTGAATCGATTGCAATCGTCATTCGAGACAGAGGAAAAGCCAAATGAATCCCGATTCCGATAACAATGTTGAAATTGCATGACTCGATTATACAAAGTAACGTGAAACTTCGCCACACTTTTGAAAACAGTGTTACTCATTCGAAAACTCCTACTTAGTCGGAAGAGTTTCAGGCCAGTTTGCCTGATTTATCATCCAGCCGAACGAAGTCCACTCCTGGACATAGGCCTCCCTCTAGCGTTGCCACTTCGACCAGTTCTGTGCTTGTCGCATCTATTGGTTTCCTGCGACCTTCACAAGGTCCACCCGTCGATATCCCTGGATTCAAGGTCCTGAATTTATTTACTGGAAAGGTGAAAAGAATCTAGCTAGTTACATTCCAAAATAACTACTTCACAGAACCAAAAACTATGAAGAATGATAGTGTCTTGATAAAACGTTGAATAATTGCTTTAACTTTACCATAAGTACTTCTCGTTTTTTAAATCACCAGATACAGGAGTGGAAATAGTTGAAAGTAGCTAATGCCGACTCTCACGCGATGGCACTCCGACAGCTCACGAACTTTTAAGTGTCAGTTAAGGGTAACAGACTATTACGGTGCTCGAAGTCTGCTACATGTCACCAGCTACGTGATCCACCCTTATTACTAGCAGTCACAGAAATTCAGGTTTCTGGTTTCAAAAGTAACTAATGGGACATCGTTTTCGAATTGATTTCCGTGATGAAGCTCGATGTCCAAACGGCCAACGATAATATTTACCTGCCAGGATCATTAATTTAGTCAAGGGCCAGTTTACGGTTGGTAATTGCTTTATAAACTATCCCAATCGATAAATCGAGTTATAAATGTTATCGCTTCATAACTCCTAGGAGACAGATATAAACTATGTCGACAACATCCGAAAATTCTGTACTGATTACGTTGGATCTAACTACGCAATATTTAGTAGTTAGATATTGTATCAGCTATAGTGTCATAAAATTCATGAAGTATCGGCTAATATCCAGTAATAAACGTGATCCACCTGATACCACGATTGAAAGTTATGAAGAAAAATGGAAGCTTAAAAATGGTATCATGATATACTGTTGCGATTTCAGATGTCTACAGATTCAAGCTTAGTTCATAATTTCTGGAATCCCGGAAGCAAAAAGTGACTTTCATTTTAATAATTAGTCGATGGTTCAATTTGCCTGCAAAAACAATTCACTAAACAAACTATTTTAAGCTTAGTTTCTTTCCCTCGGATTAACGGAGACATTGAAACGCCCAATACAAGTCTGCTATCAATCTCTGTGTCCCACCAATCTATATATAACGTTTGGAAGCTGCACGACCATCCTATAATCTGATCCCCCCTTATTTGGGTCAGCTGGCTTAATCCTGTTATCTGTTGTATTTGTAATTGAAGGAGATTTTGGCTCAGTTCCGGATTTAGCACGGTTGTACTAGATGAAAAAATTGGAGGGTGTAGGTTTGGATTTTTATTTGGTGTTGATTTTTGGTATCGCTCGTTTTTGTTGTAGTGCTAGTTTAATTCGGAAGTGTCGATGTGGTGTCTGCACAGTTATTCACAATCATTTGATAGGCTTCTGAAGCGAAAATGACATACTTTCTGTTACGTGATCTGCTCGGTTCCCGGCAACAAATAACCGTCGGGTCAATAGCTTACGTCTATTTGTTTTAAACTAACTAAATGTATGGGTTTTGTGAACAGCGTTTAGAGGACGCCTTTGATAACATTGATTGATTTTCGATTGGGCACGGAAGCGTATGTAATTGTTGTGAATAGCTATGCTGGTTACATTTTGCTCTCTTATCTCTCTTGGGAATGTATCGTCCCATGTTTCATTGTTTGAGGGTAGATTGACAGTTCGATATAGAGAAGTTTGTAGTGGGTGTCAATGAATACATTTTGCCATATATAATTTTGATTCTATATACTAATAATAAAGCTGAAGAGTCTGTTTGTTTGTTTGCTTGAACGCGCTAATCTCAGGAACTACTGGTTCGAACTGGAATATACTTTTAGTGTTGGATAGCCCATTTATCGAGAAAGTCCATAGGCTATATAACATCACGCTAAGACCCTTAGGAGACGAGCAAAGAGAAAAGTCACGAATACGAAGTACTCGCAAGGGCAGGCGAGGCGGGGTCGCGGGCAGAAGCTAGTAACTTATATGAATACAATCTTCTCATCACATACTGATAATAACTGAAATACTGTTTAGGATACAGCGACTACATTTTAGTTTAAATTAAGTTACAAATACCAATGTTGAAGAAGGTCTTCCACAGTTTGCAGTTTGTCCAAATAATTAGCGTACGGTCGACAATATTATGCCGCCAGTACGCAAAACAAGAAACATGTTATTTTCCTTCGTTCGCCATATTATTATGGAAATGTCTAGAAAGTAGTCTCACGCACTGACAAATACAGTCAATGTCAAGCATAGACAGTAGTGTATCAGCATAACATCAAAGAGGCGTAAACATATTGCACCATAGACACAAAACATGTTAGGATTTACAAAGTAGAATTGTCAAGCGGGCTGATAACAGTACTTGGTGATCAGCAATACCTTATGCCAAATCGCAGAAAATAGGCAGCTAACGCGAATACTCCATTACCCAAGTTGATAATGGCGATTTGATTCCCCGAATCTTGCAGAAATTGGTAAGTAAGATTTTGCAAGTTTAAAAATCAGTTAGCTTGAAGAACAAATTGTCTCATTTTCGTGCAATAAAGATATACTCTCAAAATTTGAAAGCCGTTGTTACGGGCGGTTTCCTACTCCGTAGCACCTACGGACTTTCGGATGGGCCTGTATGTTAGTTGACGGGCTTCCAGGGTAGGCTTCATTTCTGTGCTCATCAAATTAAGATAGTTATTGCTTTAAATCACCTTCCATTCATTCACGTTCACACAGCTAGAACTCGGTCAATAACCTCACGCATATATCGAATGGTTGCATGCCCATGCGCCTTCCATTTCAGTTGCGTTTTCGGCTAACATGAGTGTTGATTGCTTAAATAACTCCTCGATTCGCTTAAAACCGTTGTTTTCGTGCAACGTTATTATTTGCACGGTCTACTGGGCTAGTTAATTTTTATCATGTGCATTGCGCACACGTAGGATGTTGTGGTGGAGTTGATTAGGTGTCGATGGTGGTGCTCATTGATGCATTTGGATTGGCTAATTGTGACAGAAGGGCTGGGTGGTCTTTGAACTATTTCTTTGTGATACGCATTTGGAGTGTGGGGTACACTAATTTATAATCCAGCTAAGTTGACATAGTTGAGTGATGACTTAAAGTTGTGTAAACGTTAGGCAGATTTGATAGAGGTAGTATCGCCGCCACACGTGGAGACCATTGGATATGTTTTCATAATGGATGTGAACAAGTCGACTAAAGAGTATTTATTAAAATGTTTAATTACTAAGCACTGAAGATAATAATTATGTTTAATAGATATCATTATCTATGTCAATTTAACAGGACGCTAATCGGAACATGTTTTGTTTTTTTGTTTTTTATCAATTTGTTTGTATAGACGTTTTTATCGGTTAGTGATTATGAGATAATAGATATCATTATAGGCTGTATAAATACCAAAGATGCCGCCGGCCCGCCGGCACGAACCCGGCGGGGTGCCGCGACTGTCGTGCCGCTGGGAAAATTGTCCGGCTCGCAACTTCTAAAGGCGCACTAACCCGCCGGGTTTGTGCCGGCGGGCCAGCGGTTTAGGTGTGTAGACAGCTTTAGGTACAAGAGATAGGGATGTATTTTTAAAAGTATTAAAGGTCTTCATGCTTTAAGTACCAAAAATTAAGAGGAAAGTTGGGAACAACGCCTTACTTTAAGTATGTATGTGCACCAAGAATTAAAAGCTAACAAAAAACTTTATACAAACAAAACAGCCGGTAGTTAAAACCGAATGAATATCTTATAAAAACTGCTTATACCTATAACAAGTTAGTCTTGATCAAGCAGAAATATTTAGAATAAAAACGTGATAATCTAGTATTTTAATAAGATAATAAAAATTCTTACCTGCACACGTTTATTGCAAAAATGCTAGTTTGCGACGAACAGATGCATTAATGATGAAATAATTATAATAAGATATTTTTATCCAGTTTAGAAAACTAGTTCCAAAAATGTTTTCATTGTGAATTGGTTTTAAACAAAACAGTAATTGAATGAACAAACAAAAGATCACGCCTGTTATCCCTGAAGGGCTAGGCAGACGCCCCCTCTCGGGGACCTATAACAGTACACCCACATTTCAATCAATTGAATTAAATTGTCTGCGAAGTATTTGCCTCCCTCATACGGAATGCTTCAGTCTTAAATTCCTTTTATTCCTATTCAATTTATTCAAATTACGATCCAAAACACAAGAAATACCCACTTTACCCACCCCTACTACTACTTGTAACTCATTCGTGACTACTCTCAATTAGAAATATTTCTGAACACTAACGATAAGAGTTTAAATGTAGTTTTATTCCTACCGGTTCGGTGACGTCATTCAGCCCGTATTTCCCCCGACTTCGTCATAGGACGTTATAAACATAACTACCACAAGATATGGATATCCACGTCATGTTTTTACTACTGCAGCACGTTATGGTTGGAACTATTAAAAAGTTTAGCTTTTTTCTTGAAACATGTTTTCGTCAATGACTTGGATCTTTCATGGACTGATTACTAAGCCCACATTTTAAAGACATCTATCTCATTTGAAAGATCTTCTAATTAATGATCTTTTGTCTCCCAGGATTTGTTGACATTATCCAAGAAATGAAATTTAGAAGACGATTTATACTTTTTGCTTCTTAAAATTATTAAAACGAAGCCTTAAAATGGCTTTGAAGTCTTTCTTGTTTAAACGTAGATCTTTGTATTGAATTAGACCAATAATTTGATTAAACAATCGTCTACTTACACGAATTCGCCCATCATTGCAAAGCATCACAATAAACTATCTTTCAGAAATCGTGTTTAGTTATTTACCTTATATTATTGGCATACATCGTTCCAAATTTCCACGTACGAAGAGAACTATCAAAATATATTTTTAGTTATTCCGATTAGCGCCGGGTTTCCTCGTCTTTTTCCTTACTATGTAGATGGATTATAAATTGTTTGTTTATCTCTTCCGGAAAATGTACGTCGTTTACTTAGTTTCATGCTTTTTTCCTATCCTCAACAGAGCTTGGCAATGTCCATCAATGAATATGAGCTTTCCTGCATTACTGCTTACAATGTGTCCATAAATTTATTTGAAAATTTAAATACCTTGATCGTGTGTGCTTAAACTTCCTAATCGTTCAGTCATTAATCAGTTTCTCTATGATTCAACAAACAAAATTGTTTACTGCCAGTGTTATTGACTCGGACATTTCTGACGTAGGAGATCTACGTAGTAGTTCAAACCATATGTTTTCATGGTAATAAGGACACTGCTCAGAGTCAGCGGAAGGTGACCAGGTGGACAGCAGCTTAAAATGGTCAAATAAAGGCTCGTGCAGACTAGCGCGACGCGACGGTCGCGACGCGACGGTCGCGTCGCGACACTCGTAGAACAATTTCTATGAAAATTTAATGGAAATTGTTCTACAAGTGTCGCGTCGCGCTGTCGCGTCGCGGCTGTTTGAAGAAGCCTTAATGCAGATATAACCAAGGCAAAGGGAATTGGATGTGAAAACCAGTCTCACATTTAGAATGAAACTTTAGTTATGGAACCTCCTACACATAAAAGCGTTTCACTCTCAACCCAGCATCCATAATAATGGATGGATGGCATATAACATAAAAAAGTATTTTCACAGTTATTACCAAATCTTTATGCTGTTGCTGGAACGTCGGATGTACACTGTAATCTATTTGCTCTCATATAAATGGGACGATAGCAATAAACTTCAGAGCACTCAGGAAAAGTTGCTAATTCGCCCCAAAAGTCAAATAAGGGCAGTGAAACGCAGGTGTGGCATGTGTCACGATTTTCCTACTTTCTGCAAAACTTATGACTAATATCTGGCCACTGGAATACATGTTATGCCGGTCGATTCGACAGAGTGACTTCCAGCTTTCTACAAAACTGATCGGTAAATCTGCTATCCGAAAGAATTAACATGATTGATTGACCAAAATCCCAACATGCAACAATTGGTAGAAATAGGCTTTCTAAAACCGGGAATGACACAATTCAAAAATTACTCAACATCAAAAGGCGCGCTAATAGCCTGCGCATAGGTCGGTCACCGAGGCTATCGATCGTCTGCCTTTCTCATAAACAAACGTCTACGTAGCACATAGGCCTACTCTATAGGCAGACATATCGATCCTGGGAAACCCTAGTAGGCACGCTCGTGATGTTATCGGAGACTTTATTTCTACACGCGTGAATTATGTTCCTTTCCAGTGTTCTAATTGATGGGAAAAGCGTGTCTGGTTTCTAACAACCGCGAGGTAGGAAGTATTTACGCATGTTCCAGTTTTCTGAGTAGAATTGTTCTCTGTCCATGCCAGAAAATGCGGCCAAAAGGTTTGTACGGCAATGGCAGTAAAACATGATGTATCAAACACGCCATCACAGATGGAATTTTGTCCAGAAAATGTTCCCAAAAACTTGAAAAATATAGCATGCAACATCATAGCTAACCAATCTCTCTATCTGATGACTTGAAACACAGGTTTTTTCCAAAAACCTGTATCAGACACCAGTCTCTCACAAGGATGGCATACAGCTTAGACGTTTTATGTACACATTAACTTTAAGTCAGCTTTGTGAAAAGAGAATAAATGATAAATTATAATTATAATTTGTTTTCGTCCTTACATGTTATTGCCCTCTATCCTTTCGCAAAAACAAAGCAAGTGTGAGTCTAATTCTCTCTCGCTTCTCTTTACGACTTCTGCTAATGTCTTTTTCCTGTCTTTCGATTTTCCGACTGAGGTTAAATAATAAATGGGTGTTTCTCTGTAAGCTCGTAATCGGATGTCCCAACCGATTTTTTCAAAAAGTAATTTGATTATTTAAAAAAAAATCACTCGTAATGAAACTTTAACCCCGAAACTTTACGGGCCCATTGTTTTTATAGCCATAACTATTTTAAGTTTTTTGCTAGACGTGATAGAAGCTCTAAAAACACAGTCCCCTGGCTGTCCCTATCACTGTCTTCTTACCTAGAAATGAGATTTACGAAGAAGTTATTGAAACTACATACATTTGACAGATAATATCATAAATTAAAATAATTAAATTATATTATTTTTGTAAAACAAGGTCTCATTACTTATTTTATTTATTTAGTAAAGTCCTGTAAACTTTGTCCCCAGAATTTCTATACAGTCCCCTGCCAAAAATTTAAAGCCACATTTAAAAAAAACTGTAATGTTTACAAACGTTTTTTTGAGTGAAACGAAACGCAATTGTTGTGTAGTTGGCAACCTTGCCAAATGCGGCGGCGACACACCATTTTGTTTAGTGTCAGAGCGTCATTTGTGAGGTGAAAACGCCTTTGGACTGTTACCACGCACAGTCCTCTGGTAAGTAATAATATTTATGTTAATTACTTTAACTATCTCCATATACAATTTATTGTTTTATTATTTATGTCTACATTGATCAGTAGGTTCTTAAAAAACTATTTAACATCAGTTTTGTAAAAATTTAGAAATTTAACCGAAATACACAGTCCCCTGGCAACAGTCCTCTGCCAAAAATGCAGTAGGGGACTGTCCTACACAACAGGGGACTGTGTATTTTGCGTATTGGTTATTATTTTTATGTATTGTTTGTGTAAATTTATCCGCTAGTCTGTTTTATTAATGTTAGAATCATCAAGGTATCATTGCTTCGCATTATTTTCCTTTACCTTTACACATAATACATGATAGTAAATCGTTATCAGATCCAGAAGTAGATACTCCGCCTTCAAGACTCTCCACTCCAGTTCCAGTTCAAATATCTCCAGCTCCAAGCCCAGCAGTTTCCAGTGCTAGTCTACAGCAAAGAAAAAAGAAGCCACAAAGCGACGAAAGAAGTTTAACAGGGAAAGAAATAAAAAGATCGCACGATTAAAGAGAAACTTGAGGAGTACCGTCAGCTGTGGCATCTTTACTTTTAATGAGCAACTTTACCAATGAGCACTGTATTAAAATATGTCTCCATTACTAAAAATTTGTTACAAATAGTAGATTATGCTTCTTCTGTAACGGTTGGATATTAAATGGCGCCAACAAATTTTTAGTTAACGAGAGAAATTTAAATTCAGTTCTCATTGGTAAAGTTGCTCATGGAAAGTAAAGATGCCACAGCTGACCAGAAAAAGATTAGCGAGATTTGAAAGTAAAAACAAAAAGAACGTTCAAGAAACACCTAAGATAAAGATATTGAAATGGTTAGACGAGCCTGATCAAAGAAAAGAAGTAGTCAAGAAAGCGTTGTTTGGCGACTTCATTACTAAGCAGTTGAAAGAAAATTATTCGACAATGAAACGTACCAAAGAGACAAATCTTAAAAAAAGTTGTTGTTGTTTGTAGCTAAACGGTGTAAAATACCATATCTAGCTATCGAAGAGTACTTGTATAGGTCTAGCTCTGAAATACAGCCTTATGGAATCGGAAGTGCCGTACTACAGGTATGTGCCCGACCCAGTTCTCGAAAATGGACATATCACACTGTACTGTGATCGATCCATCATCACTGACAGGACTATTGTTGCCAATAAGCATGATATAGTGGTGGCGGATCAATCAGACCGGCGTGCAATGGTCGTTGACATAACGGTCCTGCATGACGGGAACCTCGTAAAAGCCGAGAAAGATAAACAAATCAAGTACCTTGACTTGGCTCGCGAGGTTGTCGACATGTGGGATGTGGACTCAGCGATCATTGTACCGATAGTCATAACAGCCAATGGTTTGATAGCAAAGAGCCTCGACCAAAACCTAAGGTGGCTCTCGTTGGGCAGCTGGATCAAGGGCTTGACCCAGAAAGCGGTACTCCTGGACAGGGTTCGCATTGTTAGGAGGTTCCTTTCTCTGGAGCCCTGACCGCCGGTATCTTGGACCCTGTTCCCGATAACGGTGGGCTACTATTTTTTATATTTTTAAATGTTATTATATATTTTATATTCTAATATTTAAAAATGTAATTCATATGTAATTACTGAAATAAAGGAGATCTCAGTGAGTACAAAATGTTTCTATTACATGAGGTTAATTTTTGATATTAATGTTTAAGGGGGAAGATATGTTTTCTGTTGATTTTTTCAAAAGAAACTTTGTTGATTATTGATGCGCAAATATGCAATAAAAATAATAAATGATTGATTAATGTAAAATGACTTTTTTCTAAGTACAACACATCCTCTGTCACGTTCAAAACAGTCCCCTGATGCCTCAAACAGTCCCCTGTCATGATTTTTTGGAAAATCGCTAATAACTCAAGAAATACGTATAAATTCAGTGGGCCTCCTTATTTAACTAAAATAATAGTTAATTTTCTTCGAAATAGAACCCAGTTTTTTGGCAAATGTTAAAAAAAATTACCAGGACAGCATTTGTATGGGACCTGTACGAGCTTACAGAGAAATGCCCAAATACGTCTTACTAGTGATGAATTGATGTTCAGAAGTTATTTCAGGGTTGTTAAATTCACTTTCGTGTTTACTATGCTTGCGTTCAGAATGTTTTATGGCGTTTGCTGAATTGCAAGTGTTGTCATATCTTTTATTAGATGTACTCTGAAATATTGTTCGTATTGCACCTGTTGTAGGATTAGTTCTAAAATGGAAGCGTGTCTATTGATTTTTTACGTAGTTTTAATATTGGATTGACTCCAGCTTATCATCTCCGTCCTTATCAAATCTGTTTTCTCCCCTCATCAACGCCTTGTCCAAAGAGCCAGTAAATTTGCAATTTTTTTCTTCTTTCCCAAACCAGGCTTCGAACACCAACTTAACTGCAATCGCGTTTATAGACATATTAATATTCATGACGTCACCGTCACAGCGTTGTTCACCGCGTATGCACGTAACCGCAACGCATTAGTGGTTCTAAACGAAGCGGAAATATGCGACCAGCGCGACCAAGGCGGGTTTAATTTCAACCAGTCACTTACGGTATCGTACCAGACGTCTGTTCTGTTATCAGATAGTTTTTGTTGTGATGAGTCAGAAGACTTGATGCGTTAAATGATTAGGGGCTATCGTATCATCGTCATTGAGTGTTACGTCTTCTATATTATGTTACGTCTAAGGCAGATTAGACCCTCTTATCTACGTCCACAGCATTATATGAATACGTTAATAGGCAGCTTCTAAAAGCAGAGGCCAGTCTAGCCTCCCTACTAAGTGTCAAAGTCAAAGCATTTATTTCAAATAGACACTTAAAAGGCACTGTTGAGCGTCAACATTTACATTAAAATAGAATTGATTCTAGTCGCGCCTTCCTAAATGTAGTTTCGTACGCAGAAGAATAGGCAAGAAACTCCACCGTTACTCTTTTAAAATGTTTTAAGCACAATATTTAAATACATTCATTATATAATTACGTGTGAATACGATGCACCCAGAATTAAATTACCATACCAAAATAAGCAAAAAGAATGAAAGTGAAGCAATTACAGATAAATTCATTTTCTGATAGATAAATGGTGCTCATATATTTACAACATTGTAAAAATAAGTGTAAGATTTTCCTAGATTATGTCAGTGGGTGAGTTAAAGTAATTACTGAGCGTAAATCAACCTCATAAATATAATTAATTATATAATTCAATTAGCAACCAGTTTGATTTTGTTTACACTCTAGATTGTCCTATGGAGCAGGACCAGCATGTTTCCAAGCATTCTTATCTTTTATGTAATCCTCCAATTTGTATTATGCTTATTTCCAATTTGTAATGCGATTAGCTGATTTCTTCTTTTCTTTCTGATTCTTGATTGAGTCATATTTTAAGGAGCTCTTACACGGGCAATTTTTTGAGCAATTATTGGTCGGCAACACTAATGGATCAATTTGGACCAATTAAGTGGAGCAATCTGGAGCAATAACAATAAATTGCCGATGTGTTTCGATAACATTGCTTCTGATTGCTCCATATATTTCACGAGTTGCTGAATATCCAATCGGTTTGGAAATTTTTGTCAACTTTCTTTCTATCTCGTGTGTACGTATAACTACGTCTCGTTTTTGCGAGATGAACCGGCCGGCGGGGGAGGCGTATTGCCTAGTTTTTTAAATTGCTCCATATTGTGTGGTCGTATCTCTGGAAACATGTTGTCATTGCCCTAAATTGCTGGATGTAGTCGTGACGTCATAGTTAACGAGAATTGCCCCAGATTGAGCAATTTTAGTTGTTCGTGTAAGCGCACCTTAACACTCAAATATGAATAAAGAAGGGTTGTAGGTAGAGATCAGATAGTCAGTCGCTCCATGTAAAATACTGGTATTGAGCCGCATGCGGTTAGACTGGAAGCCAACCCCAACATGGAACAAGGCTAGGCAGGTTGATATTACGGAAAAATATTTATTAAAAGGTCATTCAGAATGAAAGCCAGTTTTTTAGGTACAATATCTGATCAGGTTCGAACGTGGGTAGTGTATATGCGGCATTTAATTAGGCAGTCTAGCCCAGAATAGATTTCCCGGAACTGTCTGGGGTGGTTTGCTACCCCGTTAGTTACAGTTGAGGACATATCATGCGATATAGGGGTTAAAATATGCAAAGTAAGGGCTAAAAGTAGCAATTTTATTGGTTTACAAGAAGCATGGCAGCTATTTTTACTTTCCATGTTAGAAAATTGATAAGATCACAGATCTGGGTGCTTACTCTCGAATATAATTCCGATAGTTTAACATTGGAATTGTCAGTCAAACGTCAGGAATTGGCTGGACTCACTGAGTCTAGCCAATCCCTGACGTTTAACTCAACCAACTGACGTTTGACCAATGTCGATCTATCGGAATTATATTCCAGAGTAAGCACCCAGATCTTCATTGTTCATTTTAGCAGCCCAAGCTTAATTGAGATAATCCTATTATTGACATTCCAGTTTTAGAATGTTATCAGGGGTCAGTTATCGTTGCAGTCATTCGCAGCCCAAATACAATAACAATTACACCACGTACCTATTGTTTGGTGCTGATAAGTCATCTTCATGTATCCTTTTCCCCGTTTAGTCACAAAATTACCATATAAACGCTTTTCCCTATTGTTTTCGTGGCAACCGTGTGTGTTCGGGTTTATCTCGTTATATTTTGCCCTGAGGTAATAGTGTGAACGCATTCTATTATGAATTTGCTAGGGCTGTGCGGTTTTGGTGTAATCATAATTAGATGTAGTCGATGGAAAATTAATTAGGTCAGTGAAACACCTGGCTGTTTAAAAAAAAATAAGTATGGAACTGGGTATTTTGGTCCCTTCAGAGCATTACTTGCGAGCTTGTGACAACATAATATTCAAAGATCTCTATTTTTTGGTCATAGGTCAATAGGTGTCTAAGTAATAACCGCACGGGTCGATCAGGTTAAGCTATGCTTGCCGCCGTCGGTCCGTGGATGGGTAACCATCTTTATATGCCAAGACTTCGGTGCCTTGGAAAGCACGTTATGGCGTTGGTCCCGGTTGTCATTCGTAGATCGTCGACAGGCATTCCGGGTTGTCAGAAGCCCGAAAGTCTGACGACTAGTCTAAGCAAGAGGTATTACCCAGTAACTGGGTTGTGGAGGTCAGAAAGGCAGTCGCTCCATGTAGAATAGATATTCGGCTACATCCGGTTAGACTGGAAGCCGACCCCAACATAGCTACGAAAACGCTAGTTAGGTAGATCAGTAGGTGTTCAATATGTCTTGCACATTTGAGGCACATAATGAACATTGTATTTCTATCGTAACTATGCCAGATTCCCCTGGACGGCTCAAGAGAAATATTGCCTAACGCACGTCGGTAACCCTAAAATCGTAACGTAAACACAGTGAACGAGAACACTTATAACAATAACACGCGCAACTAATTTTAGACACTTACTGAATAGTTACAAAACTCTTACTTGATTTATGTACTGTAGAAATACAAAGAAAGTTTCAGTTTACTTACCAATTTCAATTTGCTGTTGTTTTTACGCCCTGAGCCCTGGACTTGTGTCTTTAACTGACTTGTCCGTAACACACTAAAGAAATATCTTGTAACAACTTTCCGAAATTATGATCCGATTTTATTTCAGTTAAAATATTTTCAAGTTTCTCATTTAGTATTGTTTTAATGAACAGTCAATTAATGTAAACCTCGACAGAAACTTGGGTTCTTCAAATCAATGCGTTGATTTGTCGAAAATCATGTCATCAAATATATCTGCTATCCAGAGAAAGTAAATCCTATAGCATAAAACCACATTCCCCTTTGTATTAATCTGTCTGCTCATTAAGGGTTACGTAACAGCATAGGCATAGACCTATCTACGTCATCAGAACCCGTGTAAACGTCGACCACACTCCACTGGTCCTCGTGTTACGCCTGAGGACGTTACCGAATTGTTTTAGTTCATTCGAGTTTGTTATAAAACAAAGCAGCCAACCGGGCTCGTCTGCTCGTGATTATGTGGTTGTTTGAGGTGCTGGCTAATTTTTAGATTGTTAGGTGTATTTATTGCGAATGAGAAAAGGCAAGCAACTTTCAGTTGTTCTTCGTTCATCGCCTAGATAAGCTCACAGGAAGTGTTCTATACGCCTTCGGCTAAGCCTTAAGGTGATACAAGTTAAAGAGAGCGAAAAATTGCGAGTTCAGGCCTCACTCATTGCTAGAGCCTATCCCGTCATGCTTATAAAAGGCGGATCTTTTACATAGAACCTTTATGAGTAGGCGTGGCTCTAATTCCGTGTAGGACGATAATAGATTCATATTTGATGACAGAAATACATATCTATTAATTCCTCTGTAAAAGCGGTTTACTCTCTAAGTCCTTCAACGAAGCCCGTCCTAAGTAGTTGCTCCGTCAAAACAAGTGTCAAATTCATGGCTGTGTTCAAGCCAGTGTATTTAATAACTTGAACCTTTAACAAGGATAAAAAAGATAGGAGGTCCTTTGACAAGCAAATTTAAATTATTTAGAGGTAAACAAAACTATCTAGTAATTGGCCTTGTGAGACCCCATTTGTTGATAGTTTTCCTAAACTTAGCAAAAAACAACCAGAATTTTCCTCAGCATTTTGCCATAGCTAAATTGTTTGTAGAACCACAGAAACCATACAGTAAATCTAACTTTAACAAGGCACAAGTGCACACATAATGACACCGACGTCTCGTTTGCACGTTGTGCAACTGTGACGCAACCCAGGACAATCGCCAACGAACAATGGACCGAGATAATAACTCCACTGAGATACAAAAGCTGGGTCCTTCACATTTTAATGGTGTATTTTTTCTATTAGTATAGGAATCTGTTTAGTTTTTATTGGAATGTGGTCAGGGTTAAATTGTATGGGATTATATTATTGAAAAACTATATACCTATCGGCTATCCGATTGAAATCAGTATGATGTATTTGAGTATCAGTGAAGCTTTCGACATAGTTTAAGATCCTAAGGGTATTTACGTAAACAATGTTTTAAGCCAGTTGTACTAGGTCTGTACTACTTTGTAGTGCAAAATCACAAGGATCATCATTGTCGACGCAATAAGGTTGCTGTTGGTTTGCTGGCATAGGTTAAAAATAAATGTGAAAGGACTATGTCAGTGAGTAAATACTGTGCCCTCCGGTCTACCGCCTCAGGAAGCCGGACACATTCTAAAGCATTTCTCCTTCAAAGAAAGATGCGTTGGATGTTGAACGAACTTCGAACCGACATGGTTAAGGAAAATCTAGTCGCGGGCTCGAACTCACCGGTGGGCCTGGCTAAAAAGCACGCTGTGTCACCAGGCATCATGTCTGACAGAGGTACGACCCGTGATGAGTAGTTAGACGCTAGTCTACACGCACAACGTTATAGAGTGAGATGCAAGATCATTTATAGTAAAACAGTCGCATCAAAAATTAAGAAAAGTCCTTCGGAAGATCGGGGTTTATGAAAAAACCACTGCATAAATCAATGACCAATAAAGTTTATTGAACTTTTCGATATTTGAGCTTTGTCGGTGCCGACTTAGTTTTGGAGATTTCACACTTTTTTTTTATTACTTAAACACGCCCAGTTAGGTCAAATTAGCAAGAAAAACTAATCTTTGTTGGCTCATGACTTTTTAATGGCTTTTTATTTTAGTATTCTGTTTCCGTACAGACAATATTAATAATGAGACAAAACTATACCATGTTCAATTCTTGTAATAGACAGTGGAAGAACAAAACAGTGGAATAATACACTCCCGACGTTTGAATGGAAAAAATGTGGACAAAATCCACCATAAAATGTCACTCAAAAGGAAGCTTGCTTGCTACCTGATGTATATCTGTTTTTTTTTTAGAATTCCGCTTGTAAGAGAAATAGATAAAGATATATTATTATTACATAACTGAGTACATCAGTTCTTATTTGAAACAAATACTCACGATTTATTACCCTGAAGCTAAACCCTCATCATTTTGTAATAAACGTACCAACAAATAATTTAAAGCCATAACTTCGTAACCCATGAAATACTCCAGCTTCATAAAAACAAAAACGATTCAACCGAAGTGCAATGTAACTAGTACTACGTTTGTTGTGGGCGCCAGCTTGCCAAGAATCTCGGATTCTGAGTAATAAACTATATTGACCAAAGAAAACCAATTGGAAACATAATGACAAGGGAATTTTACACTTTTACAAAAGTTTCATTCATTTTAAGAATTTGTTCCTACAAGGTCATGTTGGCGCCCAACAAATTAAGACTACATACTATGTTTCGAGAACTTAATCTTAATATCTTCTGAATTTTTTTGGTTCATATTTGATTTTATCTACCATAGTAATTTTAGTTTTTCTATCCTTCTATCTTTTTCATTATAGCATGTTGGTGCTATGATGCTGTCCGAATTTTCAGGTTCCGCTAAGCGTTACGATAAATCACATAAAGGAAAAAGTATATTTCAAGAGTTCTAACAGTCAACAGTTATGGTAGAAGCAAATATAATCGATGCGTTATTAATTTAAAACACACGCCCACTTTTACCTAGCCGCACCTTCGTTAACTTATGTTGCTCATATTCAGCTTGCGAAGCGATTTCCATAGAAACAGATTAATGAACTACCAGAACCGCATATTTCATAGAATTCAGATCGATTGCGAGGTTACTGGCAAAATATTCTCGCTGATAATTAGGACTCGCCCAGGCAGGTTAGCCTCCCTTCGCTGTGCATTCCTACGCATGCGTATTGCCGACCGGCTTCTGTCAAGCCCGCGCATGCGTGGTTGTGACACGCCGCGGCCGGCCCGGTTGCTGTGTGCATTGTTTGACGGAAGCACGGAACTGCATATATTACAAGCTTGTGGAGATCCTTGACCCCTCAGGCCTTGGCTGAGGCTTTAAATCCACCTCATGATCTAAGGAACAAGAAGGTTATCATCGGTATTGTAATTCTTAGTTTTCGATGCTAAATATGATGTAGATTGTTGGCTGTTGATTTTTTACTTGTTGTGACAAACATTCAGGTCGTGTTCGTCCGCTTAATTGAGGTATCTCTATCGATTGATGCTATTTATTACACGTTTTTTTATTTGTGTTTCTGTATTTGATTGGTCATTCGTTGTGGATTTTTGTTGTTATTTATTAGCGTAATATTTGTTTGGGTTGTTTATTTTCTGTTTGGTTTCGAAGAGTGGGAGGGTGGGGTGTAATTTTTTCGCCGGGAATCTTACAGACTTTGTGTTGTGTAGCTATCTGGCAGAAATTCCACGCTCAACATTGGAGTTTTATAATTAAAAGCTTTTATTTGGCTACCATAGCATCTGATGGTAAGCGAATGATGTTGTCGATGGTGCATAGTTCCGTCTATAAGTAACCTATTCATTCGACACTCAGAGCTATTATTATTAGAATTAAATAATTAGAATCATTATAATGTAATGTAATTTAACAATTTAATATAATCTATTCTTATCTTAATTTTAATCTTATCTTTCTGCTATGCCCTTACAGGGTCCATATTTCTGTACCTAGCTATAAGCCCTTTGTTACATCTTATTGACAATATGGAATGCAATAAATAAAGAAATAATGTTACTATACCAGCTATCAGGAAACACAGTTTAACGGTCTGGTTTTCTTTCAATGTTTTTCTCCAGAAATGTCCAATGCTAATCGCATTGGACATTTCTTCAGCTATGAGTCGACTTTTGAGTATGCCTTTGCTTATATCCAATGTTTATTTGTTACAGAGGTCGTTGCGTTGCGTGATATTGTTACGCGGCGCGCGGTTGTCGAGCGGTTAATTGAGAGGCCAGAGACAAAGCACCTAACATGAATGAATTAGACAGCCTGCGCCAGGAGGCGGAGACGCTCAAAAATGCTATTAGAGTGAGTATTTAGAACCTATTTTCATACTTAGATTAATAGTAAGAAGGTACCCGCAAACGCAGTGAAGGTAGCGGGAATCCACAAAACGGGTGTTTGTGACGATGCTTTGGGTGGGGCCTATGTCGTAGCTGTGGGCGCCTCACAAACTTGTACCGAGAAACAAGTGAAGTTCGCGGGAATCCTCTGGATTCGAGAAGCAAAGGGCTGGTCGTTGTCGTCACATATTATCACTGCTGGACGTAATGCTCCCCAAAGTATAGTAATGCTTTAGGGAGCCTTATGTTCATCACTGGTCTTTCGGCGGCGGTACAATTGGGAGAGACCGGAGACAAAACACCAAACATGAATCAACTAGATTACTACTAGACAGTCTGCGGACTGTCAAAAATGCTAATAAAGTGAGTATTATAAAACCTATTTTTATCTTAGGAGGTACAGGAAAACAACATGAAAAGGTCCCGCACAATATGTGGATCGACGGCCTGGTGGAAGTAAAAGGAATAAGCTAGGTGCGCAAAGCGCCGGATCGGTCGATGTGCTTTGGGGAGACCTATATCTACGAGCGGACGTGTTTCGGCTGAGATGTCAACAAGGATGCTGCTGGTTATCTCAGATCAAGCTTGTTTGAACCTGCTTATTATATATTGTCTCCAACTAGGGTGCCATGCGTCCGGGTTTCCCCGGATTTGTCCTAGTTTAGAGGGCATCCGGGGAGCGTTCGGGCGGGGGGGGGGGCTTCATTTGTAGTCCGGGTTTAAAAATTGAAAGTCTTGGGCAGAATTTTCAACTGTTTTTATTACACTGACTATGTTTAAAAAAGCCTGTTGACATTTCCGGGTTCTGAGCTCTAAAATCCGGTGTTTTCACGCGTCTTGTCCTGGTTGCCAATTTTAGAGATGGCAACCCTATCTCCAACTAACCGACAAGAGCGCAGTCGTTTGTCAAATAAGACCTGCACCCTAATTGCGTAACGCACGATCAATCATAATTTGAATAATTATAAAACAGATTGCTAATCCATTGCTTCATATGTTCGAAAAATGTGTCTGCTCAAGAACGTAAATAAACGCAATGAATATTGTTGAACTGTCAAAATGAAACAGATTATGTTTGTTCGTGTGTTACGAAATTAGGGTGCTGTATTGTGATGGGCATTTTTATTTTATCAGTAAACTGCCAGCCCAGATCATTGACTTGACTGACTCCTGTGGCAGTATTAAATAAGACCAACACATCTTTTCAGTGGATTGATCTAGCTTTTCCTTACAAGGTCCTAAATCTGCATTTCATAACATAACATTATTTGTATACAGGATGCGAGGAAGGCGGCATGCGATACGTCGCTGGCGCAAGCGACGGCGAACCTCGAGCCCATCGGGCGCATACAGATGCGCACGCGGCGCACACTGCGCGGACATCTCGCCAAGATCTACGCGATGCACTGGGGAAGCGACTCCAGGTAAAACAACAAAAATGTTTAGCAAAAATTGTTGATGTAATCTAAATCTCACGAATATGGCAACTTAAACCTTCACATGTCTAGGAGTTATGCTTCAATGATTCAGAGCTTCGAAGGGGTTGAATCCTCGGTCTTATTTAACATGTAATACTTTACCATGGTTATCGTTCGTCAGGAGCCCGTGTCTCTAGATTAGACTGACTTGAAAGCATGGCTGATGGCATGATACTCCGCAATATCTCGTTACATTAGAAGCAGAAACCAACAAAGCTGAGAAAAGTAGGCTTACCTATTTAGTGTAACTAAATACGCGTCTATTGATTAGATATGTACTCGTAAAATTCGAGCAAATTCGTCTTTCAAACTCCACATAAACGACAATGCAATCAATCCACATTACCACATACAAAGGACACCTGGTTCCTTCCTACATTCAAAACGACACAGTAAGTCGACATTCACACGGACCTAATAAAATCGCGGCAGGAGTTTTCGCGCACTTGTTTTTTTAACTCTTGGTGTTGACCCGAGCATTGGGAATGAAACAAAGTGCAGCGCGAGTGAGTCTCAGAGCTTTAAAAAAAGACAGTGTTCGATTATCAACTCTCAGCGCTAAACAGTTGGTTGAAAATCCAGTGCGCGAAAGAATCCCGCCCCGATTTTATTTCGTCCGTGGAAACGTTGTCTAAACGTTATGACTCAACCGACTGACGTACTTTCGTGACCGAAACTGTTCAGAATTGAGATGTCATTGAGTTTTATGATCAGATCAGATGGTAGCGTGTACTGACCTATTTATTGAGGAAAAACTTGTCATCGACGTGACATGGGAGGAGGTAGGTAGGTCAAGAGATTCGGTTTCTTGTAACGAACTTTTTATAATACAATTGTGGAGGTAGAATTTCTACACTCACACTACTACTGTTGACATTTTATATTTAAGTATTGATCTACGTGACATTATTTTTGATGACATTTAATGAAAAAACTAACTGTGAATGTGAGTACTATGCTGGCTAGATTGAACACATGCCTTTATAACTCGTCTGGTGGTTTTGAGCATTTTGTAAATGGCCTACGCAAATGTCCTGCAAATCTGGTAGCGTCTTGTGACGGGTCGTTGAGCTCCCTAAAATAGGGTTGAGCTACACGGTGACTGCTACATACATGCCGTCTGTTGAGACAGGTCAGCTCAGAGCTGCAATGGCTCTTTCTTCAAAAGGCCTTTCCAGACATTACCCTGCATTGTTAGACTCACATAAAATTGAAATAATATAATGTTTGGACTTTAAAAGAGACCATGACCTCTGAGTTTCGCTTTTCTTCTCAGGGAACAGTTAGCTAGGAAATGCCGGCGCCATCTAGTTTTTAAAATATTGACCAACAAAATATTGACATGTAAGAGTGTCTTTTAAGATCTACTTACATAAATAAATAAACATTTCATTTCAAACATTTACACAGTGCGGACGTCAATACAAATAAATAAAATTTAAGTTTCTGTTTGTAAAGTCAAAATAACAGCTTTTTACTAAATGCAAATGAAAGGATTACCCTATTTTAAATAAAATGCCCTTCTATCTGTCTAAGAGATGAAAATGGCTATAATCATGTTTTAAATGCATGGTCGTGTGGATGCCAGTCCGTTTGAAAATTGAGCGTACCACTAAGAATTGGAATTCTTAGCCGGAGTCTGTTTTTCTTGATAGCTATAACCTGGGGCTTTTGGCATCCTCGTCCAATGTACTACCGCTTAAGTGACATAGTGGTCAAACGTGAAACTGCTATCCTATAATATCCAGGATTCACAAGTCCAGATATTTAAGTCCAAAGAATTGTGTTACAAAGTCCACGAGGGCTGGCAACAACGCATTTATAGTAGTTTTTCGTGATTATTTCATTACATACAAACAAAAGTACCGTTTTTTTTTTTTCAGCCAAGCACTAGATCTTTGGTATTTATAATTATTTTTAACATTTACTCTATAATAAAAACATTTAATCGTACTTAGTAATGCAGGTAGAAAATAATTGACGGTATGTTGATTTTTATAAGTAAATACCAAATTAACAGTAAAAAAATTGCATACAAAGTTTGTATGCAATTTTTCATGCAATCTATTCTAAACTTGAAAATACCAACGATGTAGTGCATGGCTGAAAAAAATGTTTACTTTTGTTTGTATTGAATTAAATAATCACGAAAAACCGCCATAAATGCGCCGTTGCCAGCCCGCGTGGTGAGAACGCTCTTAATAGTGGACATAGGTTAGAGTTACGCTTTGTCATCCATCACACAGTGGGGCCACTCGCGACTAAGTTTCGATCCGTAAACTTTCTTCTACAAGTTAAAAGAAGCATTATGAAGCAAACATTCTAAACTAGCGCCCGCTTTATTGTAGGAAATTATCCCACGGAAACGTGCTACAGGGACTAAAAGGCCTACGTTGCTCCTTACAACATCAGCTATCTGCCAGTGAAAGTTCCGTCGAAATCGGTCCAGACGTTTCGGACATTAGCCGGAACAAAGAGACATTTTTTTTGTCGACACATAGGCTATAAGAGTAGGGGAAGACCAAAGAAACGATGGATGGACTGTGTGAATGATGATATGGTTAGAAATGGTGTGACTACGGAGATGACGACTAATAGATAAGTATGGAAGAAAAAGACAAGTTGCGCCGACCCTAGATAAAATTGGGATAACGGCAAGAAAATGATGATGAAGGACCAAATATTATTTTGTAATTACAAACAGACACTTCATTTGTATTTATTTGTAAAGTTATCGATTCTAAACAACCTTCACTGCCTTCCCTCGCCCTACTAATACATAATCATTCTTATTCTTACCTTAAATTCCTCTCATTTATTACTAACTCAATACAAACTCAGCCGTACTGAGAAACGTTAGCAGTCCTTTATTAAATCTCTTATTTGGACATCTGTGACGTTCGCCCGCGCACGCCAACAATAATAAATGCTAAATTTATAATCATATTGTTTGTTTTGTCTCGAAACTTTAATCTATTTCTTATAAATAAATCACCGCGAACTTTCTATGACTGTAATACTGTGATTCAGTGCTCTGTGAGAGCAGTGGTGACTCAGTGGTGACGGCCGCTACTTACGAGTTGTAGATCGTAGCTTCGAACCCAGGCAGGCTCTCAAAAAACGTTGAAGGAAAATATCGTGAGGAAACGGCATGTCCTAGAACCAAAAATTCTAAAACATCATTGACATTACCAACTCGCACTGGGGTCGCGTGGTGGATTACACCCATTAACTCAGAATTCAGATGTAGAGCTGAGAGGCTACTTTATACATACTTAATTGTTGTGCCCGACAGGGTCCATCTGAACTTTGTAAATAATATTAAGATCTTGTACGCACTTGAGATGAGATTTGAATTTAAATTAAACACGAAAGTAACTTTGAATTTGAGATGATAGATAGCAGTGGTGGCCCAGTGGTAACTGACGCGACTTACGAGATGTAGGTCGTACGTTCGAACCCAGGCAGGTGCTTTACTTTGTGTAAATTATTTCATGACCACTGCTCTCAAAACGGTGAAGGAAAACATCGTGAGGAAACTGGCATGTCTTAGAACAAAAAGTTCCAAGACATCATTGACATTACCAATCCGCACTGGGGCCGCGTAGTGGATTACGGCCCACTCCCTCTCATCGAGAGGAGGCCTGTGTCCCAGCAGTGGGAACATTTAATACTGATTATGATGAAATAATGAATACTGTGATGTCTTATTGCTTTTGCATTTGGGTAGTCAGAAAATTAATGTTTCAAAATGGGTTTGTTTGGCAATTTTTTTTAAGAGTTGCCTACTGTAATGGATTCTGATGACATTAAGGATGAGAACAGATTAGCTGAGAATCGAGATAAATGGCGTCTACTATCGAGAAAACTTACATCTGACCAATTTGTAAACAAAATCCCGTGCACACAATGACCAAATCTGTTAGCAAGGGTAACTATAGCTGCTGAGCGCTGCAAGCAATAATAGTACTTACGGTGTATACTGCCCTGCTAATTGTATCTGCAGAAATCGACACTTATGGGTTTTCACTTTTTTGCAGAAATGGCATCCTTAGGGGCAAACCTATATGGGCAAAATAAAAATATTTGGGTACTGGAAGTATGTTTTTTTGATAACGAGATTCACAGTACTTGCATGAAAATTTTACTTATAGATTTCCGCGTTTTTCTCGAAACCATTTTTTTGCAAGTACTGCATTTAGAATTAGTAGGGCAGTATCGATGTTAGTTTCCTCGATAGTAGGTTTAGAGAGGTCTGTGAGTGTGCGATGATGATTCAATTTAATGAAGAATTGGTCAATGTATTTCCATAGTAGATTCCACTTGCTTTGTCATATTCAAAAAGCTTGACTTTGGTAATTAATATAATGCCAGAGGTAACTGGCAAACATAATAATGGTTTTTAGACGTAAGTGTAGTAATTAATTAATTAAATGACAGCAAAACATGACGGAACTCAAGTGACGTAAGAGGCGCCTGAGGTAGTCCGTTTAAAGGATGGGCACCATTTTCCGTGTTCTAAAAATAGTGCTCACCAACCTGTTTTCTAAATATGGAGAAATTGGATTTCCCTTGATGTGGTTAATTAGGGTTTAAACGGTCTGAGAATAATATGACTGCGTTCTGTATCAAATTACTGATTCGATATAATTAACACCTTTTTAAGTTACACAAGCTCTATATAGTTAAGGCCCTGCCCAAGTGTAAGACACGGTAAAACGCTAAGTTTTTGTCGTACAGTTAGGCGTATTGGTACATATTACAAAAAAAAATGAGTATTGTCAAATGTTATAAGATTTAATTAATCGTAAAACAGAGCTCAAAGAATTTTTTTTCGTCGCATGATCCCCATAATTTTGCAATATTAATAAAGGGAATTCAATCAACTAAAGAAATACCGAAAAAATAATCCACTGAGCCGTGTATTTATTTTTTAATTTAATGGAAACTGTAAAAAATACGATTCAACTAACATCCAAAGTATCGCTGTTACCTTATTTGTTGTCGTCATGCGCTATTGTCAAATACCTAAAACAAATCTTCTAACCGCGACTTAAGTAGGACAAATTTAACTACCCGAATGCTTTATTTTGTGCCAACAATTAACTTGCGTATAAAATATAACTCCACATGATAGTCTGTCAATTTTACATGTCAATTCACGACACAAAGGCACAGTCTAACAATAAAACAAAAACAATTAATGTAGTTATTAAAGCTTATTACTCACTTTTCCTCCTGATAGCAGGTAGCTACTAACGTCATGATTTTCCCTGCAAATGACGCAAAATAAAACAAAATACACCTTATCTGTAAAGAAACAAGGTTTATAATACCAGCCAACTTTGCTTTGCTAAGGCTATTTGAGTCATTAAAACTTCGGTTTTTAGTATTTAACAGTCTGTGACGTCAATTGGTATCAATTGGAGAAATCCTAAATGGATTTTTATTAATTTGATACATAATCAGCTTATAACGTTCCCACTGCTGGGACACAGGCCTCCTCTCTGCGAGAGGGAGTGGGCCGTAATCCACCACGCGGGCCCATTGCGTGTTGGTAGATGTCACATATCTTCGAATTTTTTGGTGCTAGGACATGCCGGTTTCCTCACGATGTTTTCCTTCGCCGTTTGGAGAGCAGTGGTCATTAAATAATTTACACAAAGTAAAGCACCTGCCTGGGTTCTAACCTACGACCTACATCTCGTAAGTCGCGTCAGTTACCACTGGGCCAGCACTGCTATCTATCATCTCAAATTCAGAGTTACTTTCGTGTTTAATTTAAATTCAAATCTCATCTCATGAGTGTACAAGATCTTAATATTATTTACAAAGTTCACATGTCAGACACAACAATTGAGTCCATTATAAGTAGTAGCATGCCTCTCATTTCTACATCTGAATTCTGATAAAAAGCATTAAATATTTGCTTCACGTTGTATACTGCCCATACAAAGAAACTGAATTTTATTGAAATCATAAAGATTGCATCTGCTCTCAAAACGGTGAAAGATAACATCGTGAGGAAACTGGCATGTCCAAGACCCATTAATTCGGAGACATGTGACATCTACTAACCCGCACTAAGCCCGAGTATGGCCCACTCTTTCACACAGAGAGGTCTGTATCCCAGCAATGGGAACATTGGCTGATTATAAAGAAAATATTTAGACCTGATGAATGTCACTTGTATCGAAGAATCTGTGTGTAAAGGAAGCTACTGAAGTACCGATGAACAATGTTCTTACGTCATAATGTTGACAAACAGGCTGTTCGATAGAAAATTCCACAAATGCAAAACCAAGAGTTTAGCCAATGTGTTACCATTATTAGTGATAAAGTTGAATCACCTCTAAATCTGGAAACAGTCATAACCTACCCTGCCGAAAGACGTGTGACTCTGACATTCCTTTTTTTTTTTGTAAAATTTTCCCCCACACAATCAGAGGGGCAATTCTTATTATATTATTCGTAATTTTAAGAACGTTCAGTCTGACCTCAGTCTCAATCTGTCAAAAATACCTCGAATTTCCTTACATTCGTGACAAGTTTTTGACATTTGACTGTCGCCGAGATGAGACTGCGACTAGATTTTGAACATTATTAATGACCAGAATCGGCCTTCTGGTTTACCTACTAGAAATTTCAATGTTAAAACTATTGGATACATTTTGTCGTGATATTTTTGCTAACAAGAAAGAAGATAATGATACCTTTTTTGTATTTTTTTTGTTTGTTTTCACTCACTACCAATGCACTTTCCATGTTATCTCTCCACCAGCCTTGGTTGACTGGTAGAGAACGCGTAAGGCGCTAACCCCGCCTTTATTGTGCATAATTAAAAAAAAAAAAGCTTAACTAACTTTAAAACCTTTTCTTTCCACCAGGAACCTAGTCTCCGCGAGTCAGGACGGCAAACTGATCGTGTGGGACAGCCACACGACCAACAAGGTGCACGCGATACCGCTGCGCTCGAGCTGGGTCATGACCTGCGCGTACGCACCCTCCGGCTCGTACGTCGCCTGCGGCGGATTAGACAACATATGCTCTATTTACAGGTGAGTCTGTGTTACTCAGTGAGTCGTGACCATAGCATGAAGAAAGCTGTGTACCATTATATTCTGTTGATGTTGTTTCTGTAAGTAGCTTTGTACAAACACTTTTACACGTCAATCATATAATATTTTCAAAACTAGATGAGGTCGCTGTTTCCTATCTAACTACTCTGAGAAGAAGGGCCAAAACAAACTCAGAGGTCACAGTCTTTGTTAAAGTCCAGACACAATCTTGGTCAGATCATTTGAAGACCATGTAGATTAGTGTCTGAAATGTCTTTTGAGGAAAGAGCCACACAGATTGAGTGGACCTGTCCAGTTAGTGCACGCATACTGATTGGACAGGTCCACTCAATTTGTCAGTAATTGTGTAGCTCAACACAGAACTTAGGAGCTCAATGATTCAATGAATAATACCAAAGAAAAGACATTTGGGTGTTGAAAGAACATGCAACATTAGTATGTCTTAAATTAATATTAGGTATGCATTTTATCCTTTACAAGTGTAGACTTGTGTAAAGCTAAAAAAATTGCCCCAGTTATAACAATCGATCTATTTTTCTCAAACACACCTCCACCCTATTAACATTTCAGTTTGAAGACTCGTGAGGGCAACGTGCGCGTTTCCCGCGAACTGCCCGGTCACTCGGGCTACCTCTCCTGCTGCCGGTTCCTCGACGACAACCAGATCCTCACCAGCTCCGGCGATATGTCATGGTAACGTATACTATACTTATGAATGTCAGAAATTACTCCACGGGGACGTGCTACTAGCCTAAAAATTATGCCTATGGCCTTCTCCAAGATGCTACTTGTCCTTGCCAAATTTTATCGAAATCCGTTCAGTGGTCTAGGCGCTGTGGTCTAATCGATAACATACAGATAGATTCACTTTCTAATTTAAAATATTAGCATGGATGTGTTTCAAAATTTTCAGATTTTTGCACCAGTTTGTCTCAGATAAAACACTATGCGCACCACAAATCACTAAATTCGTTTAGCCTTTGTTATGCAAACAGGCTTAGGTGTAGAGTGAGGATAGGCGTTTTGGGTGCTAGCTTTTGTAACTTTGATGTACAAAAGCTGCTGATGCTCAACAGAACTATTATTGATTGTTATTTTTGCTGGTCACAGCGCCCTCTAGAACATCGAGACGGCCTTTTTACTTGCAAAAGCTTCTGATCCTCAACCTTATGTCAAACTACGATTTTTGATAATGATTTCCGTGTGTTGCAGCGCCCTGTGGGACATCGAGACGGGCCAGCAGTGCGGCCAGTTCACGGGCCACACGGGTGACGTCATGTCGCTGTCGCTGGCGCCCGACCAGCGCACCTTCGTGTCGGGCGCCTGCGACGCCTCCGCCAAGCTGTGGGACATCCGCGAGTGCCAGTGCAAGCAGACCTTCCCGGGCCACGAGAGCGATATCAACGCCGTCACGGTAAACAAAAACTCTTCTTCTTCGTCGTGTTCATGATTCTACTAGTTGGTTTTAAATAAGCTGCAACCAAAACTCAGCCACTCGCAAAGGTCTTCCATAGTGCAGGTGTTAGTGCACAGAGCACAACAAGAGGTGGGCAACGACATAGTTTGCGATGTGGCTCCACAGTCGCACTGCGGCAAATCGGAGTTCCCCCATCTGACCAATTTGTGGCGCTAGCGGCCCACCTGGCTTCTTAGGCAATTAAGAGATTTCATGGAACTAGGAGGAAGTTACACCATCATCTTTTTCTCCATGCTTCTCTATTAGTCGTCATCTCGGTAATCGGGTGGTGAACGTTAGAAAGGGGATCCTTTCTAACATCCATCCATCGTTTCTTTGGCTTTCCCTCCTACTCATATAGCCATCATCATTCATGCTCAGAACATTCCTCACGACATTGTTCTCATTCCTCCGTATCACATGCTTATACCATGACAACCGATTTCCACACAACTTTTCAGCTACCGGTGCCACTTTCAAAACATCCTCTTTTGAACTCATTTCTTATTCTATCCATTCATGTAACACCAAATGTACATAAAGAGCCATGTATTAATTACAGCATTTAATTATAATTTCCAGTTCTTCCCGTCCGGGTTCGCGTTCGCGACCGGCTCGGACGACGCGACATGCCGCATGTTCGACATCCGCGCCGACCAGGAGCTGGCGATGTACTCGCACGACAACATCATCTGCGGCATCACGTCCGTGGCCTTCAGCAAGTCGGGCCGTCTGCTGCTGGCCGGCTACGACGACTTCAACTGCAACGTGTGGGACTCCATGAAGAGCGAACGCGCCGGTTAGTACCACACTCTGTCTTCTTACACCTTTGATGACCATGGACAAAGAGACAAATGGAAGTTAATCAGAAACTTGGATCAAATTCTCAAACTCAAAGCATTTATTTAATATAAACCAATTACAGGCACTTTTGAATTCGTCAAAAAGTCGGTTAGTTAGGCAGAAAATTAAGCTAATTGCCCATTAAAAAACGTAGTTCTCTATGGAGAAGAAATTCCAAGGAAATTATTTTAAATCAAGATCTTCAAAATCCTGAGTACTTTAAAATACAATATGAGATTAAAAATAAGCCCTGGAAGTTCTCATTGAAAGGCCGTGGAAAAAAATGACTAAAATCGGGTCACATTTAAAACTTAGATCAATTAGAAACTTGTTTATTAAACCAACATTTTACAAGTTAAGTTGCAAAATACCTATTTTCATTAATGGCTACCTAAACTCTTTCAGTGCCTAATTTGCATAAATATGAATTTCACAATTAGCTATCTCAAAATTTGTGGCAACGGTAAATTTACCTAACGCAAAACGCCTGAGTTTATTATGTACATAATACGGCGCATATTTGGAACCCTTGTGTATTAATTTCTTAGATTTATTGTGATCTCATCAAATAATTAGAGGTAGATATAATTACCTTTTTTATTTAAAGTATGTCTTTATTCTAATCTCAATCTCAAAAATATCTCTAATATAGCATAATCAGCTTATAATACTAGGACACAGGCCTCCTATCAGTGTAAATATCTGTAATTTACCTTAATTATTGTCAAGTTTTTTACATTGACTGTCGGAGACATTAGATTACAACCATATTTTGAATACGAGAATGCGCTCCGATTGGTCCTTCACTAATCTAGTGCCAATCGGAGCGCCGAACGCGCTCGATGCTTTAGATCGAGGTGGTTAAAAGAAACTCACACTAGGGCCTGTGATCACAAGGACGAAACAAACTTCTAACCATTGTTATCTCTATCCGCAGGTATCCTAGCCGGCCACGACAACCGTGTATCATGCCTGGGCGTCACCGAGAACGGCATGGCCGTCGCCACCGGCTCCTGGGACTCGTTCCTGCGCATCTGGAACTAAACACATCCACACTCTCCCCCCGTACTACCGCACACACCCCCTTCCGCACCTCCCGCCCGACATACGAGGATGTACCATCAACTGTCATTATTGTAGTCTAGCTAAGTCGTGTTTATAAGATGGGTAGAGGCCTAGGTCAATGATTTAGGCTTACTGAAGCTATTGAAGGAGACAGAACGCGGTATTTGGCTGTTATGATAGATTGAGTGATAGAAAAATTTCACCTTTATAAAGCGTGTCTGTCTGCGCGACAGTGTCTTTCTGCAGCTCGGTGTTTCATCTTTACGACCGAGTACTGTACGTGTTCTCGTTGATCTATGTCCGTCTCTACCCAGCATTAGCTAAGGCTCAGTTTATATGTGCGGATGGTATTTGAATGGATTGTATTAGTTGATGGTTAGCCCCAGTTTAGCCGGTGACGACAGTTTCTAGTTTTATATTCGAAATCAAATGCGGTGTGTGAATGTGTTAGCTTCTAATTTTGATATCTTACTCACTGACGATGGTCCATGTATTTCCCTATTCGGTTCGACCATCGCAGGCATTGAGGTATAACTCGACCTGAAAATCTAAGGTCCTTATATTCTAAAGGGGCGGCTGTTACAGTTATAAAAGTGAACCCTAAACCTGTATAAAGTCCAGTCATCTCATAGTTGTCATTACGTAAATAATTTCTGATCTGATGCACAAATGACTTCGTGTATATAATGTCGTATTGTGTTGTAAACTTTTAATATCGGAATCGGATAGAAATTGTACTGTATATCAGATTTATGCGCACTATTAGCACAAAAAATATAAGTGCGCAGTGTATAAACGCACTAATATTTGTATCACGGTCATAACGCGCAAGTTTACGCACAATAAACGTGTAAAATTACGCACATGCTGAGAAAAAGCGCATTAATTGATACAATACGACTCGGACGCGTCTTAACGGGACAAACACCCGTACAAAACTCGCTTTATTTATTTATAATTATAATTTCTAACAATATTACGAGCATTTAAACAACTTTTAGGGAGGTTATGTAGTTTACATTTGTGTGTCTGTGCAGAAAGTGCGCGCGTGGTATGTGAGCGTCATTACTGATCCATTGTTCACTTCATAACGTATATAATTATGTATAATTATAATGATGTAATGATATATTAACGATACACGCTGCTAACCTTTCCGCGGAGGGGTTATGACTGCCGGATTCATTTTCTGTTTATTGGTAAGTAGATTAAAGATACACTTAGTTTGGAATATTTTTGCAACAGTCTAAGGTATCGCTTTTTATACGCAAATTCTTAGAGAATTCTTTAGTGTCCCCTTACATGGGTTGTTTATGTAAGCGTATGATTGTGAACACCGTTGTTATAATCTATTTCGCGAGATCTACTTACCGACCGAATAGGTTAGGTTACAATTGCGACCAACCGAGCGCGGGCCGAGCGAGCGGTGCCGCGGTAGCGGCCGGCGAGCGCTACATCCAAGTTAGTGGCCGTTACTTAACTGTTTAGTAATAGCGCCGTCTCTCGTCCGTCTTGATACCAGTTCACAATTTGACGGTTTCAATTCGATAGATTATATTGAACTAAAAAATAATGCGTTAAATTGTAAGCAGTATGTTACGGTTCAAAATCTTTCGACAGTTCACAATCTCGCGAGATAGATTATAATGTAACGGTATTTACAATTTTACGGTGAAATATACATACATACCAATCGATCTGAAACCGCATATAGTAATACTGATTACGCTTTTGTGGTGAGCAGCTGTGGACCAGTGGAAACCAGTAGGTTCGAGCCCAGAAAGGCGCTTTATTTCGGCATTTTTTCATCACCACTGCTCTCGAAACGGTGAAGGAAAACATCGTGAGGAAACTGGCATGTCTTAGAACCAAAAATGTGAGGACATGTGACATCTACCAACCCGCACTGCGCCTGCGTCGTAGATTACAGCCCTCTTCCTCTCTCAGAGAGTCCTTCAATAGCAAGGATATAGTTTTAGCCAGAATTTCAATAGTAAAACCACTAGAATTTTGTAAGAGATGACGTAGCATGAATCTAAATAACTGTCTATATGTATCGTTGAATAACTTATAGCGAAACAGAGCTTCATTTATTTTGTTGCAAACATATTGCAATTCAAAGTGAGTTAGTAGTCGATGTGAAGTAGCTTCTTTCTATTCTTTTATACCTATTTCTGTTAAGTCAGCGAAGCACAGCTTTCGTTTTTACGTATTTTTATGAACAACGGAATGAGGTTTGGTTTAAGCATACGAGATTCATCCCAGACGTAATTGTTTCGCTGATTTAGCCGGAACCAGGCAAAAAGAGCCATAGGTTATTTTTAAAATATTTTAATTGTAAATTAGTAAGTGTTAGTCTGGCACATTAATGTATGACACGTAATTCTCTACGTTTCAGGTGACAACATCGCACAACAGAATATTATTACTGACTAAAAAAAAATATAATTAAAGAACCAAATATTAATTATAAATGTATCTATCTATGCATAACTTATTGAATGAGAATATTAATTTCGTTTCTCGTCACTTTAATGTAATCCTAACGTGGTTGGAACTATTATATATGTAATATAATATATGTTTTAGATTAGTCAACACACCGGTTTGTTATAAGTAAAAACGAGATTCTACTGATCTCTTTTGACGAAAGAAAAATAATTTTTTGTACCTACATAAAGACGCTTACACACGAACTGTACGCGTGAACCGCGCCACATTACTACGCATAACACGCCACAAAATTATGCTAGCCACTGTCGCACCGTTCGTGTGTAAACGTCTTTACATTGACGATCACGAATTGTAAAATGATATCTAAATCTAGGCTTTAAGCGTACAATTACAATGATTTATACTTTGACATGCAATATAATTTATCTATATCCAATAATATTTCGTATCATTATCCCTTGTTGGCACAGGAACGGGAAAATTATTGGAATGTTACAAAAGTTATTTTTTGTAAAACCATTACTGTTTGCGTAAATTAGTGACGCGAAGTATTCGGGTTAAATTGTGGCCGGTCCAACTTCACGTAATGTCGTATGTCGTACAATTTGTATCATTCCAATCGGTCCCCTGTTCATCGATGACGTTCAAACTGGCTTTTTTCAGCAAATGGACAAGGTCAAAATTGCTGGAATTCCAAAACAAGCGCATAGTACAGTTGTGTGCAATATCGTGAAATAGTGCATTTCTTTTCTCTCCATTCCTTATTTGGCGTAGTAATTATTTATTTCTTGTGTAAAAATTATCTTTAAAATTCAGTCGTTATTGTGGCAATGAATTTTATAGCCACACTGTACGGGCTGTATGATAATCGTTATTACTATTTTAAATGGATATTCGAGAACCTATGATAAAATCATTAGTTTATTTACGCGAGGCTAACATCTTTTTCACAGAAATTCGGAAAAATAATTCAAAAATAAAATAATCCTGCTTATTTGCACAAACTTTAAAGGACTATTATTCAAGCTTCAAGACAGTGTATTCTAGTCTTAAAATATACTATGGATGGCAAAAGTATAACTTTGGGAGAGCGACGCGCGACGTGTAGATTATGAGATTTTTGATCTTTTAAAATATAAGGGTATGGTATATTGTGGTAGTGTTAGTTCTCGCGTGAACAAGCAGAAATTCACCATTATCATTAGCACTATTTTCTATGTTTATACCGCTTTCACTATGATTATTAAGTTAAATTATATTCGGCTTACATTGTATTACAAACAAACTACCCCACAGAATTTATGAAATAAAACTTATTGCGCATACGTCTCATGATAACGTGACGTAATAGTTTTACGATTAAAGTCTGTTCATGGTAAATCGGCATTGCAATGTAAACTAAATATGTTTTCAACAATTCATAATAGTACTTAGTCCGTCTTACATTTTGAAACGTTTAAACTTGAAACATTTTCAATCATAGACGGTTAATTTTAAAATAAGCATAAACGGTAGCGTTTTTAATGTCATGTAAGGGTTACCATGTTAAATGTTTCGTACAAGATTCGCTCGTATTCACATGCAGGCACGATGTGTTATCCCTTAACAACCATTACATGTGGACGAGACAAGATCAACCGTCGTCCTATAAGTTCATTTTACTAGGCTAAGCTAGCATTAGGTACGTAAGGATTAATATACATGAATAAAAAATAGGCATTTGTAACTCGAACGTTCTGTGTTGCTAACTGCAAAAATTCGATGCCAATATTTTCTTTGTATCACTTAGTTTATATTCGTTGCAGTATTTGTTGGGATTTTAAGCACAAAATATTTTAATTATTGTTTGTCGGCTTCTTAATTATACAATCTATGGATGGTTGTCGCGCTATTGTTTTATTATTATTTTTTGTTTAAATTAAGCCTTTTTGTCTTAGATAGGTTATAATATAGATGTTTGTATTAGGCAGACGAAGTCAGACGTGGCGACTGTAAGAGCTAATAGTATGATTTGCTTTCGACAACAAAATATAATCAATTTCATTTCTATAGTTTGTCGTGCTCAATTATCATAATATTTATATTGCACAAAGGCGGCGAAAAACTATAATCAGATTGAATATTTTAACAACAAAAGCTCTAAAGACAAACAGGTGAATGTATTTAATAAATAAAAAATGGCATATCAAACAATTGCTCTGCCATTTTGTATCGCAAAATAATCATCGAGGTATAATCATATATTATTTGTGAATTTATTATGTTGATTAAACACGTTTTGAGGATAAATAATCTATGTTCACGCATGCATCTATTTGTCTATACGTAAGGGAATTTTGCATTATGGGAATTGTTTGTCCAACGCACACAAAATGGCCGCCCACGTTTTGGCGGGAGCGCAGACGAGGCACAGGCACCGAGCGTACAGCCACAGCCGACGTTGGACAAATAAATAGGATGTAATCTGAAGTTAGCTCCGGTCTGCTAGTTTTACGCCTAGGATAAGACTCTTTTTTAAATAATAATAAAAAATTGTTTTCTACTGTAATGGCTTCTTTTCAGATCAATGTACGATAACTATAATAATATTATAGCATTATATGATATGTATTATATTTAATGGATGGTTTTGATGGCTCATAATCGGTTCTTGTCTATTCAGACCAATTTTTCTCACTTTTACATCATATTATTGAATGGACTGCCATATTTTAATCTGTAAACTACTATATTATACTTAAAAAAAATGAGGCATAACAGATTGTATAGTTATCAGGGATGTAAATGCCTAATCTTGAAAGAGAACCTACTACTGACGCAATATCCTCGAATTTCTGTAAGAACTAAATTATCCCTGGAATTGTATATCATATTCCTTTGAAACTTAAGGATTCGTATACCTTAGTTAACTTTTATTTGCTAGTCCGCGGTCTTTAATATATTTTTTAAAATAATATAGTGGTATAATACTAATTATAATGTATTGTGTAAAATATTTTTTTTAGTTATTATATCAATAAATTAAAATTTGTTTATTTTAATTGCCTCTTTTATTCCTCTTTTTTGGGATAAGTTTTACAAACACATAACACTCCATTTTTGGGCAGTTCTGATAATCTAATATTTAGTCATCTCTGCAGCATGAACTATAGGTATAGTGAACACACTAATTAAGATCAGAAAAACAAAAACAAGAGCTTTCGTCATGTGTCATCCACCAACACGCACCCGCGTGGATTAACGCCTACTCCCTCTCTCCGAGAGGAAGTCTGTGTTCCAGTAGTGAGAAATAATAATGTGGAACTAGTGATAACAAAATCAACATTAGTTCGATTGTTTTCAAATTCTTTTAAAATGGAACTAGTGATTTAAAAAAAAACGTCAGTAGTTCCATCATGGAACTGTTAATGGTACTAGTGGCAACGAATGAGAACATCGTGCTATTGTGCTCAAAATTGTATTTCAACATAAACCCTGAACTGATTGCATAACCATGCACACTATTATCAACGGCTGTTAAGCTTGGCACTATGCGTGAAGGATGTAAAATATTTGGGCGCCTAACCTTGCGCTCTGTAATGCTGACCTATATAAATAACACCGCAGCATGCTGCCACTTCAGAGGAATATACAGAAAGTGCTCTTATTTGCCATGCTTGATCACAAGAGAATGTGTTATTTACTAAGACCTAGCTGTGCCTAGCTACCGGGACTAATAAGGCCTATGTTTATTTATTTATTTATATATACTCAATCAAATCAAATCAAAAGTCATTTATTCAAATTAGGCTGAGAATCAGCACTTTTCGAACGTCAAAATACATAAGACAGTTCCCCAAAACGCCCATCCTTCACCACTTCCTAGTGCTTTAGCTGGGAAGAAGAAGTGGCGGAACAAACTCTTTTATTGTACACCAGAAAAACAAGATAGGTACACTACAAAATATATCTACAATGGGCGGCCTTATCGCTTTCCGCGATCTCTTCCAGGGAGCTTTAGCATGACAGTGATTAGCCTGGAAATTAAATGGGGATGTCGTTGGTGCAAATAATAAATACACAATATGGCTATGACATTTGCTATCTGTCAGGGAAAGTCCCGTCAAAATCGGTCCAGCTGTTTTGACGATTAGCCGGAACTCCAGAAAAAAAAGATGTTGTAGGTACCGTATATACTTTCATTATGCATTTAGTAAGTACTAGTATATATTTAAATCGGTTGGTTGCCAAAGAACGGACTTGGGAGTAATGGAGATAATTTTCAATTTTTTGTTAATTTAACTGACAAAGCTCTCGCCTCTAAAGACGTCCTCTAATCTAAAAAAGAATAGCAAAGTGATTAAAAATTGTTTGTTTCTAACACCTAAAGTGGAAAGAAAAACATCGTAAAGCAATACATTTATCATAGAACCAAAAATCTAAACCATGTTATGACATTATCAATCTGCGGACCTACCTACAGACTGCCAGCGTGCTGGATTACAGTCACTTCCTCTCACAGAGAAGAGACCAGCGGAGCAGTTGTGTACCTAATACAATAACCATTAGGAATGGCTTTCATTTTGACAGTTTCATTGCGTTAATTACGTTGCCAAGCAGACAAATTTTCCGAACGTGTGAATCAATCGTTTAGCGATAGATGGCCTTCAATATAATTCAGATTGTGATTAATAGTGTCGCGATTAGGGTCCTGATCCTCAGCTTTAGGACCATCATAGTCCTTCATATTAGTTATGTTTGGAGTGGGCCTTCTACTTTCTGTTACCATTGCGACATTATGCGTACGCGCACACTAGTTGGCAATGCTGGCATCTACTGCGCATTTCGTGCGTGTTTACGTGCGCGACGCTGGACAAATTTAAGTTATTTTAAATGCAGTTTAGTTTCGGTAATTAACGACTAACGTTAATACTGAAGCGTTTTATTGCAGTAATGTCATGCAACTGCAATGTTTGCATTAATTCCGATGTTGGCAGAACTGCAGACAGAGATGCATTATATGCTAATCAAGCTTCATCTATCAGACTCTTTTACAGGAACTAAGTATACCTACGGACCTGAAACAACTCGAGCCGCTCGCTCGGACGCCGAGCTGGTAGCTGAGAATTTCCTCATTCGCAACCATTCGACAGGCATCCGAATCGAAAATGACGCATTTTCTGTTGCCTGATTTGCCTAGTCGGTCGTGTGTAGGGTTACCAGATGACAGGAATTTTCCTGACATTTCCGGAATTTCAGCTGTCTGTCAGGGAAACAGGGAAAATTGGAAATTGTAAGGAATTAAAAAAAAGAGAAAAATATATGAATTCCTATTAATATTATAAATGTGAAAGTTTGTGAGGATGTTTGGATGTTTGTTACTCAATCACGCAAAAACGGCTGAACGGATTTGGATGAAATTTGGCACACAGATAGTTTATAACCTGGATTAACATATAGGATACTTTTTATCTCGGTAGTACATTCCCGCGGCCCCTTGCGGCGTCCCACACCCCACCACACCGCATCTCGCACGCATATATTCAAGCTTACCCGCGAGTTTTTTAAATAAAATACTTTTGTTGTCAGGAAATTTATTGCTAAAACAGGGATTTTTCCAGGAAAACTTATTTTCGGATCTGGTAACCCTAGTCGTGTGTATGGTGGAGTAGACACCTCTTAGTTGACCACCCCAAAACCGAATTGAACGTGTTTTTTGAATGAATGAATGAATGAATGTCTTTATTTGCCAGAAACACGGTACTTATAGGATATTATTTAAATATTTGGTTCAGCAAGTTTCACCGACACAGCGGCATGCAAATACAATCTAAAATTAATAATACAAATAATTCAAATAAATAATGGACACAATACAAATAATTTATACAAATCATTTTAAACATCAAATAACAAAAAATCAGTGTCTACACTTTGATGCAAGATCATAAGTATAAAATTTACAAGAATTTTTATGAAAGAACTCATTAACAGAATAATAACACTCGTACAACAACCACTTTCTTAATTCAGTACAAAATTTTGTAAAGGGAAGTTGCGTAATAGCTTTAGGCAAAGCATAAAGGCGCCATGTAGATGCAACTTCGCCGATAAAGTTGTAACTTAGGCACAGGCATTTCAAAGTCCATGTGCGTAGCTTTTCTTTTATTTGTGTTATCCTTCCGTTCAAAAAGTGTAGGATTTGACCTTAAAAATTTAGCTGATTCGTAAATGTAAAGACAAGGCACAGTTAAAAGCTTATGGGTTTTGTATATTGGTCTGCATGAATCGGACCAATCCATATTAAATATTGCTCGCAAACATTTTTTTTGTGCAATAAAGACTCTTGAAATTTCAGATGAGTTTCCCCACACTATTATACAATATCGAATTATAGAGCAAATGTAGGCATGATATACCATTAGGGCAGTTTGCCTTGACGTTACATCCTTCACCTTTTTTAGAGCAAATATAAATTGGTTAATTTTTTTACAAAGAATGTCAATGTGGTTCCTCCATGTCAAATGCTCATCAATCGTAACACCCAGAAACTGGGTACTGTATACCTGACTCACATTAATACTATTAAATACCACTTTAAGATGAACCGGTTTACTTTTCCAAGTCTTAAAATGAAGCACGTTAGTTTTAGTAATATTTATCTTTAACCTATTAATTTCCAACCATTTGTTTACATTACTCAAAGTTTTGTTTATTTCATCTTCGTAATTTTGCCCATTTTTATATTCTATTATAATTGTAGTGTCGTCGGCAAATAGAACACATGGGTGATTAATTGATTGTGGCAGGTCATTAATATATAGTAAAAACAGTATTGGTCCTAAAATGCTACCCTGAGGCACACCAAACCAGTTGATTCTCGGTTCAGAATCAAAGTTTTCCAGTTTGTTTTCTAATGCGTTGAATTTTGTTATTCTCGTTATCTGCTTCCTGTTACTTAAATATGAATGAAACCATTCCTTGGCTGGACCTCTGATACCGTATTTTTCCATTTTGTCTATAACTATACCATGATCGACAAGGTCAAACGCCTTGCTCAAATCTAAAAACAATGCACAAGACGGTATGCTATTATTTAAATTTGTCATAACTGTTTTTACTAAATTATAAATTGCTAAGGTGGTTGATTTATTTTGCCTGAAGCCATATTGTTGATTTACAAGAATGTTATATTTATCTAAGAATTTTAACAATCGTTTATACATAACCCTTTCAAATATTTTTGATATTACGGGAGTTAGTGCTATGGGTCTATAATTATCAATATTTGATTTTGAGCCTTTTTTGTGCAATGGTTTAATCAATGAATATTTCAATCCATCAGGAAAGCAACCTTGTTCGAAGGATAAATTAATAATATACGCCAAGGGTGACGATATGTACAGCGATATTTTTTTAAGAAGGTCTGTGGTGATATTATCATGACCAGCGGACTTTGTATTTCTCAATGAATTTATTATGCCAAAAATTTCCGATTCTGTGGTAGGTTCCATGAAAATGCTATTGTCAAGTGCTTTTATACTATGTTTGCTAGAAATATTATTTGATGAAGTACTACTAGCAACGTCTATGAAGTGGTTATTAAATTTATTTGCTATATCTGATCCAGAAGTGAGTGTTATATTGCTATCCACAATTTTACTGACATATTCCCTACTTAGCTCGTTTCCCATGTTACGTTTTACAACATCCCAAGTTGCTTTAACTTTATTATGAGAATATGCAATATGCCTTCGGTTACATAAAACTTGTAGATCATTTATACACTTCCTCAACAATTTATTATATGATTTGTATTTGTATTTATTTTCATTATTTATATTTAAATAATATTTATGTCTTAAGTATCTTTTGGTGTTACAGCTATTTTTAATTCCTTTTGTTATCCATTTAGGTTTATTAGTATTATTATATTTTTGTTTTACTCTTATACACGGGAAACATAGTTTATATAATAGAGTTAGGTAATTATGAAAACTATCAAAAGCATCATTAGTACTTTTTGCTTCGTGAACTTCACTAAAACTTAGGCAGCTTATATAATCAATAAATTTACAGATATTTTCTTTACTGAGATCATTAATAAACTTATAATAATAATTAACTGTATTTTTTTTCGATTTAAGTTCAATTGAGACAATTTGAGCAGTATTATGGTCGGACAAATAAAAATCATATGTTTCACCTATTGCACTACTAATATTGCCAATAATATTATCTATACACTTATTTAGCCTAGTCGGTACTCTTATATAATATTGCATTCCATAATTGATAATCAAATCCTTAAAGGTTGTGCTGATTTTATCAGACGTTAGCAAGTCTATGTTAAAGTCACCACAAATTATGATATTGTACTTTTTATGTTGAAGCCTTGTTAGTGTCTTATTTAGATTCTCAAAAAAAATATTAACATCGGAATTTGGAGTTCTATATATACAAATAACAATTAGTTTTAATTCCTTTATTTCTACACCACATATTTCAAAATGTTTGTCTACAACAAGGTCGTCTATTAAGCTTAATTTTGAGCTTTTGTAACCTTTTTTGCACAGTATACATGTACCACCACGCCGCTGATCTCGGCAATATATAGCACCTACATAAAAGTTATTTAAATTAAGATTTTTCTCTTCATTTCTTTTTATAAAATGCTCGCTTAAGCAAACAACTGCAACATTTTTCTTTAAATCGAGCAAGTCGTCCAATGCTACCTCAATATCTTGCATTTTGTTTAAGGCACCAGCAATGTTTTGGTGAAAAACCACAAATGATAATTTAGATGCGAAAAAATGTTTCTTCACTTACGGAATTAGCTTCCACGCAGATTTTCTTATTTAGTACGGGAAAATAGTACGGAATTGTACCTTTTATTGGCTCCACACTTACATCAGACCGCAACACTTTTTCAACCGTATTGGCTTTGGGCGTTTTGCTACTTGAGAAGTAAAATGGGATTGTCCCCTTTTTCGGCTTGCTTTTATAAGCTGTAACCTTCTTAGGCTCCATATTAATATTTTTATTAACTTTTGAGTACATAGATGGAATTGTTTTGAATGCTTTAATACCCTTTTTTATAACGTGGTTGTTGTACGAAAGAAATGTATTATTATAATTTCTGTTATTAATGTGATAAATTATTTGTTCTGAAATATCGTTTGAACTACTTGTTTCAACAAAAGTACAGTTTTTATGATTTTGTATGAGAAGCTTTAAGTGGTTATTAAGTTTTAATTCGTTAAGAAAACGATTATACAGAATATTCACTATAAAAACATTATATTTGTCTAAATAATGCAATGCTATGGACATATCTGATATAAACTCGAATGGGTTCGAATCATTACTTCCTGTTAAAATAATAACATCATCACCTACAGATAAAACATTAGATAGGTTACAACAGTTCTCCAAAACAGATTTAGTTTTGGCGTTAGGCTTTGTTACAGATTGTATTTTATAATCCTGTAGTATAAGTTTATCCTTACTTCTGAGTAATGAGTGAACGATGCCATCTCCTTGATTATCCGACAATACTAGTATTTTACCACATTTTTGTTCAAGCTGCTTGAGCTTTTTCAAGTGTTTTTGTTCAATCAGTGTATGTATATACTCTTCTTCATCAGATTGTCCCGCATATGATTTTAACCTTGGTATGTTATGGCAGTCTAATTTAAGTTTATTTACGTCTTGCTCCTTATTGCTATTTTGTTCAGTGTTGTGTTTTGTATCTTTTTCTGAGGAATCAGATATGATTTGAGGAGAAGAGTTGGGCGTAAGGAATTCTGAATCTAGATCCATCTTCCTTGCAGGAGTTTGTTTCTCTAGTTTTTGTTCCAGTTTCAAATTTTGTGATTTTAACTTCTCTATTTCCGCATGGGCATCTAACAATTGTTCCCTTAAATTTTCGATCATGTTTTGTAACTTCATCCTCTCATTACTTTTAACATGTGTTGATAGATTTTATTAGAAACATATGGCATCTGTTATCTGAAATAGTGGTTTTGCAATACCTACCTAACGTACCGTAGGAATTAGGTTAAACAAGCACTTTAGACTTTGTAGCTGAAAGAAAGATAAAGATTTGAAAATGCAAAGTTTCTTTGACACATTGCCCCGTTTCACTCCCTGTCAGTTGGCATTCAGCAGCCATTAGTGTTGTTAATTACTTAGAAGTGCTTCAAGTTTCAAAGCTTTGTTTATTCATTCACTGACAGAAAATGCAGAGCTTAAACTGCCGAGTCTAGAAAGTCGTACTAGTCTTGAATTTTTGCACATATCGAGAGTAGGTACCTTATACAGGATGGCAGGGATATGGACGCAGGCGCGGTCTGAGTGGGGGCTCCTAGGGGTCATGAACCCCCCAAAACCGTAAACGTAAAGCTTAAAATAGTACCTAACTTTTCGAAAATATAATACATTTTCTTATTAATATGTAGGTGGTCTTTTTCTATGACCGCCCCCCCCCCAAAGTCTTTGGCAGCGACCGTGCCTGCAAGGACGTGCAAAATAGGACCATGAATTCAGCACATGATTTAAAAAAAATAACATGAAAATTTACAAAGCAAAGTTCAGAATCATGTACTTATGCTCGGTTCCTATAAACAAAATCGGGTCGTTTCGCTTACAAATGGTAGCATTTTTATTGCCAAATTGGGCATTTAAATAGATTGGTAAGCTAATTTTACCTGTAATAGCTAGTTCCATATGAGAGGGTCTACCGTCCAAAACTCTCTCTCAGGAGGTCTTTGCTTCACTATTGGCAAAGATACAAAAGTCCGAATTTTAACCAATAACGGTCCGTAAATTATAGGAATCGGCCATTCATGAATCCACGGCAGCAGGTTGCGTGTCGATGTCCCTGTCAGCCTGTACCTATAAAGAAAGTGAGCACCAAGGAAGGATCGACCCACAACAAAACATAGATTTGCAACTAGGTACAGTCCCTGCACCCACATTTCGACCGTTATTTTAAGACAATTCCCACGTAGATAATAGGAATCAAGCATATTATCAGCAACCGCATCCAGCATCCGTGCTACTTCTGAGACATTTCTAAGAGAATAATATAATATAGTAACACTTCACCTGGACCTCACGCTCAGCAGTCGTACTTTCGACCACTAGAACTACGAGCAGCGAGCGAGCTTCAGGTTTACATAATCAGCTTATACAGTTCCCAGCTTCCCACTGCCAGGACGCAGACCTTCTATCTTTGAGAGGAAGTGGGCCGTAATCCACCACGCGGGCCCAGTGCGCGTTGGTAGGTGTCACATGTCCTCGAATGTTTGGTTCTAGGACATGTTCCTCATGATATTTTCCTTCACCGTTTTGAGAGCAGTAACGCGTAAGTCGGGGCCGTTACCACTGGGCCACCACTGCTCAAAGTAAGAAATAAAAGAGCGTAAGGTCTCAAAGTAATAAATTACAGCCAACTATTTCCTATAATTTCGTTTGAGTAAACACCAGCAAGGTGACAAAATGTCACGTCCATTAGAACAGACAGTATGACGATTGTAACATATTACGTGGATATGTTTGGTAATTCTGTGCTGTGCTGGGCTAAGAATAGAGCTCCTTATCAGTGGCGTAGCTAGGGGGGGGCGGCGGGGGCGGTCCGCACCGGGTGTCACCAATTCCGGGGTGACACCCGACTGTATACATATATATATACTTATAAAAGAAAATTACACAAACTGTCACGTATTTTAATGATACATAATTTGGGTTTGAAGCTATTTTAATCAAGTTATCCCAACAAAATAATTTAATTTATCGATTGTGATTATTTATAAATGCACGTATTATTTGAAATAACGACGGGGGATGCTGTGGTTCGGGGTGGGGTCATCTTGGCGGTGTCCCTAGACATCGCCAATGCCGTCAACACCCTGCCCTGGAGTTGCATCAGGGAGGCATTCCAGTATCACCGGATGCCGACCTACCTCTGTCGTGTGGTCGAGGCCTACTTGACGGACAGGGCCGTCATCTACCCCGGTAACCAAGGAGAGTGGAACCGTCGAGAGATGTCGTGCGGTGTCCCACAGGGTTCGGTCCTGGGGCCGCGCTCCTGCCCAATCTAGGGGAGCCAAACGCCTCCTGCCGGAGACTCTACGCGGGGGTCGTGGGGGCCATGGCCCTATACGGGGCACCGGTGTGGGCGCCTACATTAAGGTGCCAACCAGCACGCCGGTTGAAGGCGGCCCAAAGGGTCATGGCCATCCGGATGATCCGGGGATACCGCACGATGTCCGGTGAGACAGCGGGCCTCCTTGCCGGATTGCCGCCATGGGATCTGGAGGCAAAGGTCCTTGCGCACATACGCCGGGGCATAACTTCGCTGCCACGGGAAATCGCGGCACGGCGGACAGAGCTCCGGCAGGATCTCATGGCGACGTGGAAAGTGCGATTGTCGCAACCCAGTGCTGGGCACGCCACGATTGCGGCGTTAAGTCCCCTCTTTGAGGAGTGGCTTGAGAGGCGGCATGGCGTCCTCACCTTCCGCCTGACACAGGTCTTCACCGGACATGGCTGTTTCGGGAGGTTCCTGTTTCGGATAGGGCGGGAGGAAACGCCCGGGTGTTTCCATTGCAAAGATCGCCCAGAGGACACGGTGGAGCATACGGTGGAAGTCTGCGCGGCTTGGGCGGAGCACCGCCGTGTCCTCGTGGAGGTGATCGGCGGCAGCGATCTCTCGCGTCCGACCCTGGTCTAGGCCACGGTACGGAGCGAGAGTGCATGGCTAGCAGTCGCCTCCTTCAGCGAAGCAGTTATGCTCGCAAAGAGGGAGGCGGCGCACGTGAGGGAGATGCAGTACATGCGCCCTCAGAGCCGTGGCCTTCGCAGGAGACGCGGAATCCCAGGCTGATTCCCGGCCACCGTAGGCACAGGCTTGCGGACGGCTAGTAATGGTTAGCTCGCTGTCCGGTAAGGACCAAGCCCGGGTCGACGGCGCGTTGTGTTCCACGCGCGCCTCAAAGAGATGTCAGCAGCAACTGACGGAGCCCGCAAGGGTGCCTGCCAGGGGTGCGGGTTGTGCGAAAGAGATACCGCGGCCCCTGGCACACAGGCAACTAAGGGAACACGGGTGGGTTTTAGTCAGTAAAAGTCTGACACGCCCTCCCGCTCCACCCAGAGCGGGAGAAGTTATTTGATAATTTCCCACCCAAAAAAAAAAAAACAATCTTGGCATATTAACGATAGAACATGAGGCAACAAAAAATATAAATTTTGATGATGTCATTTCCAGCTGTTAAAGCTAGAAAAAAGAGATTTTAGTGCTTGTATTTAGATTAGTATGAACAAATGTAGGGATAAGTAATTAGTAACTATTATTATCAACATTTCTGTTGTAATTATGAATGACTTATTTGTAATAATTAAAGAAAAACATACTATACGTTTATTGATTGTTTATTCATTTTAACAGATTTCATTCTTGGGTGACACCACAATTATGCGCACCGGGTGCCACCCATGCTAGCTACGCCACTGCTCCTTATGTCTCTCCGTGGGCGGTGGCAGGAAACAGTCAGGTATTTGGACGGCGTTCACCTGTAATTAATAAATTATCCATAAATTACGTTACACAAATTTTATGGTTTTTTGACCCCCCCTGTCCTTGTCACACTTGTGAAACCCCCTCGTGTGACGTCACATATTTTTAAAACAGCGGTTTTTCCAATTTATTTATAATTAAAATAATCTACATAAGTCTTATTCTTATAAACATACGTATATTTATAAGGCTTATGTAGTACGTTGGGTTATAATATTTTTAAGTTTTTGGTTTACATATAAATTTCGAGTTTTAGAATTTTAGATTTTAACATGTGACGTCACAAAGCTTTTGACCACCCTTGTCCCTTGTCACACAATGTCACATTTCGTTGACCCCTCCCCCCCCTTTAATGTGTGACGTAATTTATGTATGGCCCTTGCGTAATTTGCGTAACACACTAACAGTTGGAATGCTTTCATTTTGGCAGTTCATATATTATCCATTCAACATATTATGAAGGAATGGATTAGTAAAATACTTCAAAATGACTCATATGACGATTGACAGTGTGTTACGTGATTGTGGTGCAGGCGAGACTGCCGCATCTTGAAGTCTTGAACATCGGTGTTACCAACTTTTGTCTACATAGTAGATACACTGCTACATACAGCTTCTTGCAACATGTCTCAGCTTACTTTTTTACCCCGGATGCTAAATACGTATACTATTATATTATCATCCCACTGCTGACCTCCCCGCGTAAGTATAAATAATGTATTATCAATTAGTTCAGGTTTTGTAGACCTTACAAACGGTTTGTTGTTTGGGTGAAGTAACCAACTAAATTTGAACGGCTCAGGGTTCGATTTCCAGCATAGCTACATTTTCGATTCGAAAACCTGTCGTTGTGCATTCGACAGGTTTCCGAATCGAAAATGTGTTCTAACGAACACATGGCATCTCTCTAATCTGTTCACACGAACAGCTTGCGTTTTAGGACTCCATAAATAGTACTGTTTAATATTCGATTCGGCACGGAATCGGTATTGTTTTATAGGTAAGCTAAGGATGGCACTATTCACCAATACTAATATGTTTAAGTGCCGAGCAAAGAAGGTTGTAGTCAGCAAAAGTTGGACACGCCCTCCGGCTCCGTTCAGAGCGGGAGAAGTCGACTGATGATTTCCAAAAAATAAAAAAGGGTATCGTCACCGTGATAGGCATAAGTCCTTAAGAAAAGATGGCGGGACGACCTAGCCTCGTTCTTGTTTGATTGACCGGAAAATTCAGGGATACTTTTGCTCAGCAGAGGGCCAGTAGGCTAAACAAAAAAATGCCGAGCGGTATCGGGGCAGTTACATCACACTATAGCCCTTCCTTTAGGTAACTAGTTAGGTACTAGGTGTCTACGTAGCTAGAAACCTAGAAACATGTGCTAACGAATACGTGCGCAGATGCACGTTTGTTTTATCACTCGCCTTTCCGTTAAGGAGTAGGATACAGTATGACTGTATTACAAGTGCTTGTAACCTTAGGTAGGTACATACCACCGACTAAGAAGTAAGTAGGTACTGTACCTACCTATCACAGGTCAGCGATACATAGCTAATATGGAGTCGTGATGATTAATGTCAGCTTTAAGTTTCTGTTCAAGTGTTTGGCTAGATTAGTCATGATATAAGTAGGTAGGTGTAGACAAAAGAAGTAACATTGCAGGTGACAGGTGGCTGGGCTACGTCTGCTTAGCCTTGGTCATCATTTCTCTGATTACCTATGTCTTTAGCGGACTGCTGTGAAGCCCGCAGAATACAGGATCCTCGAAACAAACAATCGCAATTGTTAATTATTACGTGACTGATGACACATTTGCGCAAATTTATCTTATACCAAATGAAGCTATTGACTATATTGATACCATTACCTACAATTGACAAGAGTGTTACACCCATTTTTGAAAAGTATCCTAATTAGATTCTAAAGTAAATAAACCACTAAAAACACACAAAGTTTCTATTTAATATTTAATCGATTAGTGCCGTAAAATGCATTAAAATTTAACATTTTCAAATTTCGCGCGTAATTTGACGAAAACGCTGGATGCAGTGGACGCCATATTGTTCTGTGGGTATGACGTCAGTTTGCTATTTAAACAAAAACTCTGTTGTGTCTGTGAGATTTACATAGGTACATATATAGATTATAGCCTGGATTCGACTTTTTATCCCGGTAATCAGTTCCCGTACGATAATTTTCGGCGAAGCCACTGGCAAAAGCTAGTCATCATCATCATTTCAGCCGAAAGACGTCCACTGCTGGACATAAGCCTCCCCTAACAGCGGGGATTTGCCATAATTGCCACGCTTGGCAGGCGGGTTGGCGATCGCAGTATGGTGGTCAAATACATAGAGAACGCTGCTACCCATTCTCTAGTAAGTCCCTTAGTCGCCTTCTACGACACCCACGGGAAGAAATGGGATGGTGCTATTCTCTTACGTCCGGCACCACACGGAACAGGTGTAAGGTGTAAATTCTTTTAATCCCATTGAATTATTTTTTCATGAAATAGTTTAAAAAAACGCGAATAAATACAGCGCTAATGGTTGTAGGTTAATATTTATATTTCTGTTATACCTAGGAATAATTACCTACGTACTACAGGATTACATACCTTAACCTTGCAGGAAAACCACATATTTGACGTATGAATACAATGTAAACAACATTTTAGGGAGTTGGATGGAAATGCATCGAAACTTCAGCCGTAAATATACTGAAGGTCATGTTTAGTAGCTGTAGTTCACTGAGTAACAAGTGGCCATGATACAGTTTTCAGGAAAGTGCATTTCGAACGATTCAGGCCATGGGTTTAACCTTTTAACCACTTACGTCGGATTAATCCGACAAATATTTTCGGGTTCATTTCGCCAGAGTATTTACGACCAAAATACCAGGCGCTGGGGGCAAGACAACTCATATGAAGTCGGGCTGTTAAACGGTCATAAATACTTACTTACATATACCTACATAAACTCAAGCCATCTTCCTATGGAGGCAGGCAGAAACTACAGACCGCCTTTGTTACCTGCGACGGTCGTTAGGTGCATACTCCTATTGCTTCGTTTGCGTTCGTTCACGCACGCTGGTTTAAGTATAGGGAACGTGCACGACGAAGGGTCTGCCATCTAGTGGCGCAAATCCGAAGTTTTCTCGGAATCATTACTTGAAAATGACACTTCACGTAATAAAATAATATCTTATATGAAATGAATAAAACATCATTACCAAGTAAAAATAGGTATATATTGTTGTGTTTTAGATGCTCGAACACTTCAAAGAAAACTCAAAATACATCGAATGGTGTGAAATTCTATTACTTTCCCACGGATATAACGTACTTTCCTTGATTACGTGATAAACGACAAAAGTCGATAAATGCAGTAAAAAAATTGTGTGAGTATGAGTTTCAAAACATTTAGAAATAACTCAATAATGTTATTTGTAAAAATACTTGAGTTTTGTATGTTTTAGTAGTATTCAATACAAACAAATCTAAGTAAATATAACCTCAAACAATTTTTGTTAGTTTTCGATAAAGCAATATCTGGACAATTTTTAAAGTAAATTAAAGCACAGATGTGCCTACATTTTTCAGATAGGCCTCCCTTACATTTGTAATTTGCTCTTTTAATGTTTATATTGTAATCAAGCTGAAAAGAAGGCGACATGAATATAAATAATAATATAGACAAAATATTTAGGTACGTGCAAAATGAGTTCAGAAAATACTTTACAGTTATTTTGACATCATAAACGTCAGAAATCGTCGTTTGAGGTACAATTTTGCCAGTTATTACTGCATTTTCAGGATTCATAACTGTTTCTTCTACATCTAAGACATGCCCGTACTCGGAAGAGTTTTTGGCCTTTGGACATATTTTGACCACGCCTACGATCATTATTAATCGGCGGAACCCATATTTTATAATTTTAATAATTAGAAACGATTTATTTATAATAAAAACATTAACATATACATTGGCGGCAACACGATGACAGGTCTAAACAGTTTCTTTTTTTGACCGCACCGTGGCTCTCGTATCGATTTGTGCTGCCATCTTTAGTTCGTGCACGTTCCCTATAATTCTGTAAACATCATCTTCACATCAGGCGTGATCGAGGTCAAGAGCAGGTCCATTTAGTAATTTAAAAAAAACATCTGGTAACGAACGGTCGTGGGTTCAAACCCAAACCGGTGCTTTAGTTTGTGCAAATAATTTTGTCACCACTGCTCTGAAAACGGTAAGGGAAAGTATCTTTAGGAGCCCGGCGTGTCCTAGAACTAAAAATTCGAAGACATGTCATCCACCAAACCGCACTGGGCCCGCGTGGTGGATTACGGCCCACTCCTTCTCATAGAGAGGAGGCCTGTATCCCAGCAGTGGGAACGGTATAGGCTGATTATGCTTATGCTGATAAAATGCTATAAAATCTTTGTACAAATAAATGGCGCTACGCAAAACTGAGAATTTGGTTATGAAATATTCACAAACATTTCATCCGGTATATTAGGTACCATAGTAGGTAAATCTTAGAATGCTTAGCAGTGGCGAGGGGTGTAATTATGGCCAGGGCAGGCCGTTCCAAAAAAAAAAACACTCACCACGTGATGCAAGCATAGTTTCCTCAGAGGTTAGAATTAGAGAATTTTGTAAGATGGTTTGGTTTTCTTTGCGCGCATGCAGTTTTTCAGTAAAACTTAGAATTAGAAACACATAAAAATGAATTGTACTTTGAAATAATCGGTGGGAGGTGGGATTTCTTAAAGGTAAGCCGATGGAAATCGGTTTGTATTGACCCTTCGCCACTCTGCTTTGTGCTTATTGCTTACCTGTCAAACATATTGATTATAGGCATTGGTGTATTATTATCAGACTCCTTGACATTGTCTCTTAGTTGCATTTTAGTTAACTAGGAGCTGCGAATTAACTAACGGAATGGGTTTCTATTGACAGTTCAACTATATTCATTGAATTATCTACATTATTGAACAGACAAATTTTTCGAACTTATGAAGCAATGGATAACGTATATCCTTCAGATTCTGATTGATAGTGTGAATTGATATTGAAAAATTCTACAATTATTTGTAATAAATTATATTTTATATAATAAAAAGTATTAAATCTATCTATCTGTTCATCTGCTGGAGACACCCACTGTCTAGCAGAGACCTAATTGGTTATTCCCGGGAATTTTATTCCATAGATTACGTGTCTAAAATGCCTGGACAAAACCCGCGTTAGTATTGCCCATCTCTCTCATCAAACTATTCCACAATTTTGGAAATATCCCTGTAGACGCCATAGATTTACATTGAAACTGTTGATGCATGAATTAAATTCATGTTTGAATTGTAAATAATGCTAAGCGCGTATGTTTGGATGTTGAAACTGCGGCGCGCCGTTCGACGGACCAAATTAGATGCTGGCAGGCGACTGGTCTCAACTGGGGTGGCCGAAATTTTGTGGTTTTTGAAGACTCTCTTGGGAAATTGTCGTTTTCTGAGAACAAAGGAAAAATAAAGACACTGCAGATTTAGTCTGAGCGCTACAATGCGACAACATTGTAGCGCTCAGACTAAATCTGCTTCCCACAAGGATACCACCTGTCTCTGATTTTCAGCTGCAACCCACGAGAACCATATTATGACCGTAAAATGTTTGTTTTTAAAGCCAATAATAATTGCATTGCTAGGCTTAAGAAGTACTCAAAAAAAGAAGAACTCAAAAAAGAAGAACTCAAAAAAGAATGTACTCACGAACTACATAAAAAGTAATTGATACTTTGGTGCAACTTTTCGTCGTTCTAGTTACGCATAAGTACAGGGTGTATTAGAAAGGTATGCTAAAATTTAAGGGTGTGGTACAGGCCATCAAACTGAACTACTTTCTCCGAATAACATCGTAATAAAAAAAAAATATCAGCTATCCCGTAAATAACTTCAAACATACTCGACCCTAATGTATGGGACGGCTGTTTATATTTTCACGATTACGATCTTACTCCCATGGAAAAAGTTATTCTGTTTAATGGTCTGAACCAAATTCCTAAATTTTACCACACCTTTATAATTCACTCTGTATATTACCCGCACCGAGTATTGTTATCAAATAAGTTATACCTTGAGGAGTTTTTGGCGGGATCGCGTTGGAACATGACGCACGACTTTTTATTTTCGTGAAATTTAGTGAAATAGCGTATAAAGTTGTATAATTTTGCTAGTGAATTATTCAATTTAATTACGTGTGAGTGCACAACTGTAGTGAAGGTGAAAATATGTGACTAACGTGGACTTTTCGTGTTCCCCCCAAAAACTCCTAATAGGTTATTGTAAAGTTACTACCGCTTTACGATAACTTTGACTTGACTGACTAAAGACGACTATGACTGTTTTGTGACTTCGTGCCCGATATCGGGCCCATTTACTTGATCGAAAAGAAAAATTACTTGACACGGGCTAAATGCACAAACCGTGCGAAGCACGCAAAGCAAGCAAGCAAGCGAAAACCCAAAAAAAAAGTTATACCTTTTATTTTATCCTGATAAATATAGTCCAAAAAGTTTTACTACTTACATTAATTTATCATTTAAATAGGTTATTATTTTCCGGATACTTTAGGTAGGTAGTTACGCCGCGTATATGCGATTATGTATGGTTGCGTCATGGAAGCAAACTGAACAAGTAAAAATACCTACCAACTCATCTCATATTTATTTATTGCTAGCTTTTGGCCGGAAATTATCCCACAGAAAGTTATTATCGGGATAAAAAGTAACCTATGTGTTGTTAGTCCAGGTTATAAACTATCTGTATGAAAAATTTCACCCAAATCCGTTCAGACATTTAGCGTGATTATGTAAAAAACCTCTAAACATATAAACTTTAACATTTATAATACTACTAGTAGGATAGAAGAACTCTTACATTACATTTCTTACATTACTTAACCTTCACACCGAGTTTATTTATTTATTTAATAAAGAAACATACATTTGTGTCGAAATATAGGAATACACCATGATCTTAATATTACTATCGTGATTAGACTCCACAAAAAAAAAACACTATAGCGAGAATACATAAATATTAAATTTTCTTAATTATTACATGAAAAAATATTATTTATGAAAGTATTGCAATACATTCAAAAAATAAATAATTTACCAATAATTACTTTTTTATTCTTACGAAATTCGTCAATACTATAATAACACTTCTGAATCAATAATGTCTTAAGTTTATTTCTAAATACATTCAAATTCGGAGTAATCTTTAATTCTGGTGGTATTTTTTACTTGGTACTGCAGCTGTACGATTGTTTGCACGACATTCATTGTTTGTTAACTAACATAGGCATTTGAGTGATAGTCATGGGATTCCTTATTTCCTTACAAGTCTGAAGTCACGTCTACATAAATCGAATAACTTCAAACCAGTAGGTAATGATGACTCCCGCATCGGTTTAAAGTTCAAAATATTGTAATTTTCATGTTTTATCATAATAAACCGAGAACTGTAGTCATGAGTAAATCTATCTACATAAGTAAACAGTAGTTAAAACTATTTAACAAAATCTGTCAGGATTTTAACTACTTAAGCTTTGGCGATCATCATAACCCACAGCCCGACTTCATCAACTGCTGATCATACGACTCTTTTCTTGTGCCAATCTCCCCGCTCCTGTGTCAGCGTCATCCAGGTTTGCCCGCAATGGCAACAATATCGTCCGATCGTCTCGCCGCCGGACGACTTACATCTCGTCTTCCTTGGACACAACTCTGTCAAAACCTTCCTCCACCTGTCATCAATGCGCCTAGCCGTATTTGACGATACGTACCAGAAACTGATATATAATTGGTACGTAATAAAGTATATACTATTCTATCTTGTCACGAGTCTGTAAATACTTTCGAAATAAAAAAATCAAAGTACGTCGTACCTACTTTCTTTTGAGAATGTCTGTGAAAATCTCCGCGCCATGGTCACCGTAGTCTGGAGCTTTTCTACGTATTATGCAATGATGTTTCAGTGCTTATTTTAGTTTGTGAGAAATCTCCGCGCGAGGCACTCACCGCGCCCCAAATACATACATATACGGTCTTTAAAGAACTAAAAATAATATTTAAAATAGCGTGCATTAAATAATCGGTGTAAATCAAGTGCATTTTGGTATTAGAAGTGCATTCTTTTTGTTTTTCAATTTTCCCGCGTAGGTGTGGCGACAGGCGGCCATGTTGTTTTTTTAATTGTTTTGTTGTGTGGGTAGTATTGTTCCGGGTGACACATTTTAGTGACAGCCATTTATTAGTGGCGTATCGCTAAAGTATTGAAAAAGAAATACGGAAGACAGTCCTAAATATTTTCTTTGAAATATTAAACGAACTGATCGTTGGTTGTCTTCAATTACCAAGCATTTCTAATCACCTTACCGACGGTAATTCAAAACTTAATTACAAAAAGTTACTTCTTATACGTATCTACTTGGCAAAAATTCTGCCAAATTATTGAACATTCAATGGTCAAAATGCCTTATTTGAACATCCTCCATGTCGTCTATATTAACGTACTTTGTACGTACTAATACGTACGTAAATAATTGAATATTATGTATATGGGCCTGGCTTTCCCCGATACCATAATAATAACAAACGTAACGTAAATACTAACATACGCTCAGACTTCCCACTTATCATTACTTTATTAACCACAAATACCTGACTATTTTTTCGCACGGGTCGGTCGATCGGGTTAAGCTACGCTTGCCGCGGTTGGTTCATGGATGGGCGACCATCTTTACATATCAAGACCCCTCCGTGCCTCGGAAAGCACGTAAAGCCGTTGGTCCCGGCTGTCATTCGTAATTCTTTGACAAACGTACGGGTCGTCAGGAGCCCGAAAATCCGACAAACAGTCACCATCACTGAGGGGTACCGTACTACCCAGTAACTGGTTTGTGGAGAACAATTAGGCAGCCGGTCCATGTAAAATACTGGTATTCCGGTGCATCCGGTTCTACTGGAACCGACCCCAACATGGTTGGTAAAAGGCTAGGCAGATGATGACCTAATCATTTTTGCAAGAAATACCACACTTAATTATACCTCAAACACAATTGACTTAGGTATAATTTAAATTGAAAATTGGATTCAACAGCGAAGTTCCAGTTATTGTTTAATTTGCGGTGTTATTCTGTGTCCGCTTCTCTCTAAAACGTATTTCATCGTAGACAATGTAGATTTCAGTAAATAAATTTTGCCAATTGGGTTATGAAAGCACCGTAATACCAGCGCTGCGGTAGTTTTTTTTTTCACAAATATCGCAGCATTATGCTAAGATAGAAGCCTTTTTGGCCACAGGCCTTACTCTTTTATGTTTTTTATTATTTTCTTATATTATTATTGTTTGTATTTTACCATTATGTTCTGATGTTAGTTTGAATTTTCTGTACGTGTCCGATATAAAATATTTTTCTTTCTTTCTTTAAGGCTTGAGGCCTTGGTGTGCCCCGACCCTCACCGTAGCATCACATTACCTGCCCGTGCTACCTATTACCTCGTTTTCCTTCTGATTTTTTTCTTTTTGCTCGGCACCCTTAGCTGCCTAGCATGATGTTAATGTTATATATTATAGCATTTAGGCTTTCTCGATAATATGGCTATCAAATCTGTCTGGTAGTTCCAGAGATTAGTGCCTTCCTATGAAACAAACAGACTCTGCGTTATTATTAATATAGATATAAAGTATAATATTTTGTAATTTTGTAGGTCTTAACTTTCATTGTCATGTTGTTTGTAAGACTAGATGCTCACACGCAGGATTTGAGTAGGTTTTATTATGATACTGTTAATATCGTGTTTAAAACAAATTGCAGGAGTGTTTAACATTGCAACCAAAATCAATGCATCATTAACATTCTTAGGTGACAATAGCTAGGTGAAAAACTATTAGGAATAGAATAGACCATATATTACTCATTCATTGACAAAAATCTTCAATTAAATTTCCTCTCTAAATATATTGCAGACTCTGCGCAGAGATAACAGCTGACGTTTTTTTCATTAGTTCTCTTGTCTTTATCCATGTCAATTGTCAACATGTCAATTTCTTCCATGCTTCTCTAATAGTCGTCATCTCGATACTCACTCCCTGTCTAACCATATCGTATTTTTCTCACAGTCCATCCATCGTTTTGGTTTCCCCTAATGTAGCCTATCTAGCCTATCATATCTATAGCCAAAACATCTGACATCTTTTTCCATTCATAAATCTCTTGTCTTTAACCCAATTTAAATGTCGGAGCAACATATTCTTTTCTTCCATTACTTCTCTATTAGTCGTCATCTCGTTAGTCACGCTCTTTCTAACCATGATATCATCTATCAAACAGTTCTTCCATCGTTTTTTGTTCTTACTTTTCCCTACTCTAACATTCATACTCAAAACTTCCATCTTCTTACTGAATGACTTTAAACTGACATTTTCTTTCATTGCTACATGCAAAATTCTTTGTAGTGTAATGGTAATGACTTACGAGATACAGAACAAATTCTAGAAACTAATGAATCATTTGTTTCCTTGCCAAATGATTTCCTACGAGGTTTCACTTTTAATTAATATTGTTAGGATACATGTGGCACATGGCACTTGCATTCTAGTGATAGGAGCAACCTACGATGGTATGCGCATCTGGGTATTGAAGAAGCATCTGGGCATTCATTTATCTATAGTCCGGTCATAGAGAGAAGGCGTTCCTGATACCTGACGACAATTCAAGAAACTAATAAAGATAAAATTCGCTAAACACGTATTCGTTTGTATGAAAACGACGGGTGTCCTATGAACGTATTCTCTCGACGGCCGGAACGTATTCTGTGACCCGCTGTATCTAGCAAACTCAAACTCAAACCATTTATTTCAAATAAACCAATTACAGGCACTTTTGAATTGTCAAAGAGTCGAAAAGATGAAGCTAGTTGCCCATTTCAAAGCGTAGTAGGTACCTATGGAGAAGAACGGGCAAGAAACTCCATGGACACTCTTTTTAAATCATGAAATTGTTATTAACAATTTGTTACAGAAAGTTGGTCAATGTGAGAACGATGTAAAAAGACCTGCACATTAAAAGTGTCCGTAATTAAAAACAATAATCAAATGACAATTTAGAAATTAAAATCTACCTGAAATGTTATTATTTTCAGGCCGAAAAAGGAGTTTGCGTGTACCTACTTACTATGACCTATGCTCAAATGTTATCCCACAGGCAACAATCGGTACTTGTTCAATCTTGTTCTCTTGACTGAAATAAATTCTTACGTTGCCTGTCCTGACTGAGTGATCTCTGACAAAATCTCATCGGCTTGCCTTATTTATTCCACTTTACTTTTCTGTGTTGTGTGTTTTCTGTCAATCTGGCAAGATACTGTCAAAATGTTCATAGTTTCATCGGCTTTTCCATGGTAGAGCTGAAAATTCCCAAGTGAAAGATTTAATCTTCCATTATTATCATAGTTGCCAATTACCCGTCCACATCCACATGATCTTTAGAGCCTGTGGCTTAGTAATAACAGCCGCATGGGTCGATCGAACAGGTTAAGTTACGGTTGCCGCGGTTGGCCCGTGGCTGGGCGACCATCTTAACATACCAAGACCCCTTCGTGTCTCGGAAAGTACGTTACCCATTGGTCCGGTTATAGTTCGTCAGAAGTCCGAAAGTCTTACCAAACCAAGGTATCGTATTACCAAGTAACTAGATTGTGGAGATCAGATAGGCAGACACCATGTAAAATACTGGTATTCAGCTGCTACGGTTAGACTGGATGCTGACCCCAGCATAATTGGGAAAATGCTGGGCAGATTGATTTTATTCACACGACGTTCAGACTGCTTAATGCTGCATTAGATATTCTTGTGATCAAAGAAAATATATTATAGCATGTATTATCTTCTGAAAAGCGTGACTAATTAAACCCATCGCTTCCTCCATATGACCTATATCCATGTCTCAACTATTTCGTCAGTATAAACAACTGTTACACTATTTGACTCTTTATGCAAACAAGTATAAAACCCCAGTCCGCGATGATTCAAACTGAGTCATTTGTTTAGACACAAAATTGTTCTAATAAATAAAACTTAAAATTAACGTATTTAGTTATTTGGAACTGACCTAGATTTGACCGGATTCGAAGAGATCTTGGTTCGTTTTGATGATTTACAAATGAAATACGAGAATTATTATATTTGAGATACATTTTCGTAAATTCGTAATGCATTTTCTGATGTTTATTGCTCTTTGGGTGGGTACACAAGTCCCCGGCGCACGCGCATATTGGTATTATACAATTTACTTGCGGTACGTGTGACTAAACTATTTAATACTTAAATAAGGTGACGAGGTTCAGGCCATCGTTGTCAACCTCTGTAGATGTCATTTTCCATGAATTTCATCAACTATTTCCGATTATATTCATTTTGTTTGAGGAAAATAGCCTGAAGACCTAGAAAACAGTTAACCTTTTTCTTAACTTTATTGTTTAAAATTCAAAAGCCGAACTCGTATTTCTGGAGGTCGATTCACCCGTATGGATGAATAGATTCGCGCGATTCGACAAACAAGCCGTTTAGTTTTTTTTTTTTTTTTGATTGGGAAATCATCAAATAACTTCTCCCGCTCTGGGTGGAGCAGGAGGGCGTGTCAGTCTTTTACCCCCTGGCAGGCATCGGCCCTTGCAGGCCCCACCATTTGATGCTGACATCTCTTTGAGGCGCGCGTGGAACACAACCGCCGTCGACCGGGGCTTGGTCCTTACCGGACAACGAGCTACCCATTACTCGCCATCCGCAAGACCGCGCCTACGGTGGCCGGGAATCAGCCTGGGATTCCCGACGGCCCAGGGCGTCTCCTGCGAAGGCTATAGCCGTGAGGGCGCATGTACTGCCTCTCCCTCACGTGCTCCGACTCCCTCTTTGCAAGAATCACTGCTTCGCTGAAGGAGGTGACGGCTAACCATGCATTCTCGCTCCGTTCCATGGCCTGGATCAGGGGGCCTACTCCCTACGCGAAATCCGTAGTATCGGCCATCGTTACGGGCGCTTCGTTCTCCGTCTCACTTACGGACATACCGTAAGTTAGACAGAGAGCGAAGCGCTCGTAACGACGGCCGATACTACGGATTTCGCTTAGGGAGTAGGCCCCCAGGGCCGGACGCGAGATATCGCCGCTGCCGATCGCCTCTACGAGGACACGGCGGTTCTCCGCCCAAGTCGGGCAGACCTCCACAAGCCGTTTAGTTAACCAACGCTTTGGATAATAATACTTGGCTACCTATACTGATCTTCATAGCCGCCTAGGTTGGTGCTGCCGAACATTTTGAGGTTAGGTAGGAACCTAATATGTAGCCACTACCTAGGTAGCATTTTACCAAAAATCAATAGTTTCCTCCAAATATTCCTAGAAACAAGGAATTGAAAAACAATTACAAATATACAGCATCAGTCGTAAACAGTAATGGAAAACATCGTCGGACCGGCCAGCAACAGAATTTTTCACAAAATTATTTTTGTACATCGCACTCTTTTCATTTTACATGCGTCAACACTATGGTACAGACGAAATTGAGCCTTACTGTATAATAATAAGAGCTTTAGAGTACTGTAGTTGAGTTTGGCATGGATAAAAGGTGGGTTGTGTGTTTAGATCTCGCGTCGTTCCGAGGTAGTGACGTTGCATTGATGGAATGATGAATTTTATGTATTTTCGAAACCTTGATACTTGACGCTTCACGTGACCAGAGGGCTGTTTCATTCTTTGGCCAAAGAATTAGCATTGCCATTCAACGTGGCAATGCTGCCAGTCTTCTGGGCACGTTTCCTGATGACAGCGATGCGGACGAACACTTCGACGCCTAAGTGTCCTTTTTTTGTATTTATTTACACACATAATAAATTATAACAATTTTTTGATTTCCATCATAAAAAAGATACTTGTTTTCTTTTAGTTTAAATCTATAAAATTGCTACATAACAGAGAAAAGACTAGAAATTATGTTATAAGGGGCGGAATTAACCTCTTACACCCGATTTCTGGAACGAAAATCAATGTCAAAGTTGAACTTGTGTCTAGTGATTCGATCGGCTGTTGATAACTCAGTCAACCTATCACAGCAATTTACGTATTAGACAATTGGCACGTTTTGTACTATAAGCAATAAAGCTAGTGTACTTTTTCCTTACCTTTTCTTTGTTTCCTTAACGTTTTATTCAAAATGTGCCAATTTCCTAACACGAATTCTATTCTATTCTATATTTTAATATGGCAAGCAAAGCCGATGTCGACTATTCTGCCAATGTCTAAAGTGAATTGGAAAAGCATGTGTGCATTATTACAAAAAATAAATAAAAACCGATAATAATCTTCGATGATACAGTTGGGCTTAACTGTTGATCTTGTGGGGTTAGTACTGAACTGAAAAAAAAAAACAAAGAAGTGAATAAATGATATACTTATAATAAAATTGTTAGAACATTAAAAATATAATAATATAAACACATAAACACAGATTGGGGGAATAAATCATAATTTTATACTATCGTGACGGATGAAAATCAACAGCGCCACAAGCAGTTCAGGAGTTGAATTAGTTAAAAGAGAGGGGAAACGGGAATTCTTGAATTGTCGATTTGCCACTGCTGTGATAGGTTGACTGAATTATCAACAGCCAATCGCATCACTAATTCACTAGACAAAAGTTCAACTTTGAAACCACGTTGATTTTCGTTCTAGACATCGGGTGTAAGAGGTTTATGCACTTAAAATCTTGCTAAGATAAATCAATCTTTGTCCATAACCCAATTTCACATCAATCGGAATGCACTACGCCTAAAATCAGACAAATGACGTACTGAGTTTAAAAATCGCATTCATTTTAAAATAGAGTGTGGTTTTCCAGGTCATAGCAGAAGTAAATCAAACTAGAACACTTCTCTAAATCGACTGCTTCGTTTAAAACTAGCCATTAAACATCTGGTACTCTTTATAAATAGTTTGATGGATCTATGAAACGTTGAACGTGGATTAAATTCGTAGGCAAGCGCAGATTTTCAATATAAATGTTAGCTTTTAATTGGTAGTATTAGATCTGACTTATTGCGGACAATTTAAACTAACACTTTCAGAAAATTAATGTCAATTACATAAAGAAAATCCTCGTCTCCTGTAATCTTTGTCAGATTATATATAGGAGACGAGGAAATCACAAATTTATCCTTAAAAAGAAAGAAAGAAGGACATTCAGTGTATTTAACCAGGACCAAAACAAATTCGTACCTCTACCTACTACTGCAAAAAAACCCAAACCTTCATTCATTATTTATTAGTAGAGTAGGTATACGTAGGTACATAAAAAGTTATCACACCAATATTACACATTGTTTTCAACAATAACATTTTAGTAAAAATATCCCAAAAGTCTCGTAGCACTGACGTAGCTCACGTAGCTAATCGCTACGAGTTTTACCTATTTCAACTCTCGCGCAGGTCACCCCTCATTCAGTCACTCGCAGACCATTGGGACAGACGTCGCGTCACCGTATTATTAATCGTTAATATAAAAACACGCTTTTACCGGCTTACTACCGCGTCTAAATATTCGAAAAAAGAAGTACACTCAACGTCATAAATATCATTTTAATATTTTTAGAACTACGTGCTGAGAAACATTAAAAAAAAACAAGTGACAGTGTGAAGTGAACCGAAAAACTTTAGTCAAAATGATGACGATTAGCGAAAGTCAGTTTTCTTCCAACAAAATGTCGAGTATCCACAAGATTAACGACAGAATCGTCCACAAGGACAGCTTTGATGACACCAAGAGTTCTTCGAGCGTGAACAGCACCCTCATCACGAAACGAGGCTTTAAACCCTCGGATATGTACGATCCTCAGAAGAAGCAGTTCCTCACGAACCTCAGTTATAAGTTGTTCCCTGTAAGTTGGGTAAGTTGTTTCTAATCCGATTAGTCGTTGGTGCTTCTAACACACGCGTAGTGGGATGGACACGTATATTGAGTAATGGTGTTTAAATTATTTATTTATTTTAATGTGAGTTAGCGTTGTCAGTGTTTTGAGACGAGAATCAAATTATATTTCAAGTCATAAAAATCAAGTATAGTCGTTTAAAATTAAGTGCAAACATTTATGACGCTAACTGTACTTTTTTATGGAAACAAAATTGTGTAAATGAATTTGACTACATCCTATGAAAATTACTTACCATTCAAAAATGTGAAAATTTAAAATCTATTGTGAAATACATTACTCTCTCTGAGGGGCTTGTGGCTAAGTCATAACAGCTGCACGGGTCGATCGATCAGGTAAAGCTACGCTTGCCGCGGTTGGTTCATGGATGTGCGACCATCTTTACATATCAAGACCCCTCCATGCCTCGGAAAGCACGTTTAGCCGTTGGTCCCGGCTGTCATTCGTAGATCTTTGACAGTCGTTACGGGTCTCCAGAAGCCCGAATGTCTGACAACCAGTCTTACCAAGGGGTATCGCATTACCCAGTAACTGGGTTGTGGAGGTCAGATAAAGTACTAGTATTCAGCTAGATCCGGTTTGATTGGAAGCTGACCCCAAAATGCTTGGGAAAAGGCTAGATAGATGATGATCACATATAGAAGCAGTCAGAGACATCTTAACCATTGTTATTAGTGAAGATAAATCTGAGTCAGGACTGAGTCAACCATTTCATAGAGATATACAAGAACATAATAGATGTTATAGTTCACAAAACACAATAGTTGTATAGAACAGTAGATTCTTTCGACCAATCCTGTGGCGCGGGGCAATTGTGTGGCTTTCTATAAATGCAAGTTTTTTTTTTAACAATTACATCAGTATTCCCCGAGATTCCGTCTTGAAAACAAACAAACAGTTATTACACCTATGTTTTTTTATGGAATACTGGCTCCTGTCCGTGACGTCTTTTGAGAGAAATTTCTTGTTTTTAACCGACTTCAAAGAATGGAGGAGGTTCTCAATTTGGTTGTTTTTTTTACATTAAATATTCTGTGACAGTTAGCAATACTGCAGCTTCCCATTCAATCAAATCGTCCTATCGCAGTCCACTGCTGGACATAGGCTTCTCCCAAGCTGCACAACGTCCTGTCCTCCGCCTTTCGCATCCAGTCTGTCCCAGCCACTTCCTATTAGTGAAAGAATTGAGTTCCGAAGATCATCCCCTGCACACAAACTGATAAATTGTTATTTTCTAGGGTTCCGCACCCAAAGGGTAAAACGGGACCCTAATACTAAGACTCCGCTGTCCGTCCGTCAGTGTGTCTGTCCGTCTGTCACCGGGCTGTATCTCATGAACCGTGATTTATATAACAACAAATACTAAAACAGAATAAAATAAATATTTAAGTGGGGCTCCCATACAACAGACATAATTTTTTTGCCGTTTTTATAGATAATGGTAAGGAACCCTTCGTGCGCGAGTACGACTCGCACTTGGCCGGTTTTATAATTTTAGTAAGAATGAATAAAAATGCTCTTACTACTTCAAGGCTATTGAAATATTTGCACAAAAGCTTCTGTTAATATATTTATTGAACCTATTCAATATTTATGATCATAATGTAAATATTTGATCGCTTGCCTGTACATTCCCAGGGTAGCCACATGGCACAGGGTTGTAACATTCAAATTTTCTTACTTTTGACCTGCCCATACAAAAACCGTAAGAACATTCGATTTGGGGGTCTACCTTAACGTTGTAGTGCATCCACTTTAAGTTAGTACATAGGTAGATCAGTAGTACATATGAAGATCAGTAGTACATAGGTAGATCAGTAGTACATATGTAGCTCAGTAGTACATACGGAGGTCAGTAGTACATACGTAGATAAGTAGTACATAGGTATGTCATAAGATGTTTCACAATATCATCAGATGTCCTTGTTTACAGTGTGGTGTGTGAGTCACTTTCTGCTTTTAAAATAATATCGATATGTTTTCATGAATTTTCCTTCACAAAAACAAACTTCTGAAAACAAGTCGATGGTTGTTGGTAGTTATGACGTTTTTAATCAGCGGGTCAAAGCGTAACACACTAACAGTAGCAATGGCTTTCATTTTATCAGTTCAACAATATTCATTGCGTTATTTACGTTGGTGAGCAGCCATTTTTTTATATTTTATTATTAGAATAATTTTGAAGGATGTTTCCTTCAAAAATATTGAGATTCTGATTGATAGTGTGTTAATTAGGTAATTAGGGTGCAGATTTCTACATTCGATAAAACAGTTTACAAAATTTAGTAAAATGATGTTTATAAACTTGATTGCATTTGTAGACACAACAATATTTTACACAGTTTTGTTTCCAGGACCTTTTTATTTGTATTATATATTTATTTATGTTATTATGTATTGATATTTATTTTTTCAGTAGATAGATTACTGACGTCACTAACTTTATATAAATAAAATATGAAAAATCTAATTTAATTTTAAATCTTTATTATCATTTAAATTTAAACACAAATGGAATTATATTACTTTATGACTGCTTAGACTCCAGAAAAACACAATAAACCGAATAAACAAATACAAAAAAAAAACCTTTAAATGTTTTTTTAGAAGACACAACATTTTTCTATTGCCAAAAGAAAGAGGCAATGACCAGAGACAGGGTTAGTGCTACAAATGAGGTTCAGTTACCTATGAAGAACATGTTAAACATAACTGACTGTACTAATGCCGAATATTTTCAGTAAAAAAATAATTATGCGTCGAGAAAAAAGGATTTTTTCTTAAAATTAACAACCACGAAGATGTTACTGGTATTTTAATAACAATGTAGTGAATTGGAGGCTGATGTATTTATAAGCATAAACAAAATTAAATAATAACAAAGTACTTACTTTTACACTAAATAAACATATTTAGTTAAACTAGATAAACATTTTCTCGAAGAAGTCTCGACAAGGAAGAAAGACTCCCGGAATTTCATGAAAAGTGAATTGCTTTCTTATTTATTTATTCTTCATGTATTGTTTTTTTTTTATCCTGAGATAGCTCTATAGTTGTAGGTACAATAAAGGCTGATTATAAAACGCTGCTAGATATCCGTGACTGCAAACTGAACCATTTCGATTATCTATAAGTTAAAAATATAATTAGTGGACGATGGCGATACCGCTTAGGCTGGCGGGATTCTATTGATTAAACTGAATATTAACTTATTAAGTGTTATATACATAACATAATCAGTTTATAATGTCCCCACTGCTGGGACACAAGTCTTTCTGTGAGAGGAAGTGAACGTAATTCACCACGCGGGCCCTGGGCCCCATTTCTGGGGTTGAATTCACTACGAACATTTAACGATTCCTTACTCGTAACCAAGTCAGTCACACATGAATTCTGCTAATATCGTATTAATAATATCCACAAATTGTCTTGGAACATACAGAATATGACATTTCGATTCCTCACCGTTACATTGCCATTGGGTACGTGGTTGCTGCGTTGAAACTACGTCATATCGTTTTTTTTTAGAAACCAGTGTAACGGTAAGGAATCGAAATGACATATTCTGTGTGTTCCAAGACAATTTGTCGATATTAGCAGATTTCGTCTATGATTGACGTGGTTACGAGTAAGGAATCGTGAAGTGTTCATAGTGAATTCAGGCCCTGTATGGTTATAATGATTCCCCGCGGAATTTAACTACGTTCAAACTACGTGAATATCGTGTTTTGTAGAAACCAATGTAACGGTAAGAAATCAAAATGTCATATTCTGTATGTTCCAAGACAATATGTGGATATTTATTAGCAGATGTCGTGTGATTTAAGAAATTGACATGGTTTCGAAGTAACGAATCGTTAAGTGGTCATGGTGAATTAGGGCCCAGTGCGGTTTGGGAGAAGTCCCATGTTTACGAATTTTTGTTTACTAATAATAATAATAATAATTGTTCCCGATACCGGTGGGCTACTATTTTTTATATTTTTAAATGTTTTTATGTATTTTATATTCTAATATTTTAAAATGTAATTTATATATATTTATTGAAATAAAGGAGATAATAATAATAAATAAGTTTATTGATCCAAATATATACATAGACACAGGTTGTATACTAGTTACATGCTAAGACTTGGTCAACTAACAGAGGACACAAGGGGCGAGAAACAATTGTCTATATTAACAAAAAATATAATCCTATCTCCTAAGCTAGGGATAGCCTGTATCTAAGGATAAAAGAAGGAAATCTAGTTTTAGGGCATACTGGTTTCCTCAGGATATTTCCTTCACCGTTTTAATCCAAAGTTAGTTGCCTGCTTGGGATCGAACCAGCCGTTACCACTTACCACAAATGATTTGCAAATCATTTAATCGAGACAGTAGACATGCAATGATTAATGAATTCTGAACAAACAAAACTCGCTACAATAACGTTACGAAACTGTTGAAAGCGCTAGAGGAGACTATTTGAAGACGGACAGAAGAACAGATTAACCTATATTAGTTTCCACATGTTGCTGCTAAATATAATGGCGGCTGGCAACAGTGGCCATAGACAGGCTCGAGATTCTAGACTTTTAATCACTTAATGGGTGAGAAAATGTATGTATTGAAGGAATTCTATGAGAATTTGAGAAATTATTATGAATTTAGAGACACTTTTCCAATATCATGTGCTGAAAAAATTGTGAAATCCATTTATGTCACTGCAAAACAATATTCAATTAAACAATCACGACGAGTGGATACTATTTTCTGTTAACACATCACGAATGCAACTCCCTTTAACTCACTGCATTTTATCTTATATAGGTACAAAAACACAAGACTATCGCGCCGGTATATTGACAAGAACTATTTCAAAGCACTATCATTTACCCTAGCCGTAACTTCTGAAGGCACACTGAAATTATATTTAAAAGTCCGAATTATCTTTTTATGACCAGACTCATATACGTCAATATTGAAATGACTGCAGCAGCACTATCGTTCCTTTGATGTCTACCACCTAAAAATAAAGCTCATAAAAATACTACTTCAATGAATGCCAACATTCCTTGCGATACAACGGTACACTTGCCTTCTAAAAGGCCAAATCGTATTGAAATTAAAACTATATACACTTGACCCGAACTCACTCGCACAACGACCTTACAATCATATTTTTAGATTCAATAACTGAAATAAGAGTGAATAATTTAAACACAAGCGCATATATCGCGGCAGTACGAATATTCGCAAAGGAGGGTAGCTAGCTGTTGCACACTTATGTGCTTAGAGATCAGAATATTGGTTGAAATTGTTTAATGGTTTTTAGCAGAGGTCGGAGTAGGTAGGTTGATTTAAGGTCGTTGACGTCGAACGTAGAGGATAATATGGATATGCCTCCAAAATACCGGAACTTCATGTTTATTGTGATATTTGTTCCGGAATTTTGAAATTAGCACGATTTTGTGTTTAAGGTGAAAACCGTATTAATAATATCAATCTACGCTACCAGTGTTAGCTAATGGTGAAAATAATTGTTCATTGAATTCAATCAATCATCATATAATAAACGATTTTGTTAGCCTATCTGTATGTTTTTTATTTTATTTTATTCCATAATTCCAATTCCGGAACTTTTTCCGGTACTTCCCGCACATTATGGATAAAATGGCATGTCCATATTATAATATCTTGACGCAAGTATATAAAATCAATCTACCTACTCCGACCTCTGATTATTAGTTATGGTAAAAAAAAAATATCGATAAATTTATTGGTTGAAAATATTAGTTAATATTTTTATTCAAGTAGTTAACTGCAACATAGTTAATGCTTGAATATTCTACTAATGCATGTTGAAATTGTTAAGTTAAACTCAATGAACTTTCCTTCATACTTGAACAGGCTAGGCAGTCCGCCTAGCATTTATTTTGGTTAGATGTTCGAATATTTTTAACACGTGAGAATATCATTATTTCAAGTATAATTATTTCGTCTCGGCATTTGTTAAAATCTTCACATTCATTGAAAACAATACAACGCGACGACACGGCTTTGCCAATCAATCAACCATTAACCGACCCAAATATATGTTAAAAATATAATTTGAGTTTGTTTAGAATAAAATATTCCCAACAGTAAATGTGTTTTATCGTAAGAGAGATAGAGTATTCATTTGAATGCACGTAACGAAATGGAAGTTGAAATTATATTTTTATTCGATAATGTTAATTTTGTTTATTGAATATCATAGTTAATTTTAAATATTAGTAAATTTTAATGGAGAGGGGCTTGTGGCTAAGTAACAACAGCTGCACGGGTCGATCGATCAGGTTAAGCGACGCTTGCCGCGGTTGGTCCATGGATGGGTGACCATCTTTACATACCAAGACCCCTCCGTGCCTCGGAAAGCACGTTAAGCCGTTGGTCCCGGCTGTCATTTGTGCATCTTTGACAGTCGTTACGGGTCGTCAGAAGCCCAAAAGTCTGACAGCCAGTCTTACCAAGGGGTATCGTGTTACCCAGTTACTGGGTTGTGGAGGTCAGATAGGCAGTCGCTCCATGTAAAATACTGACATTCAGCTGCATCCGGTTAGACTGGAAGCCGACCCCAACATAGTTGGGATAAGGCTAGCCAGATGATGATGATGAGTAAATTTTAATGGTTGATGGTTATATTCAACAGCTCTGGTACATACCAGTGGCATCGGCCCGACTTACGAGTGCTGGGTCGTGAGTTCGAACCCAGAAAGGCGCTTTATTTTGTGCAAATAATTTCATTACCGCTGCTCGCAAAACTTTGAAGGAAAACATCGTGAGGAAATGGCATAGCCTAGAACCAAAAATTCGACGACATTTGACGTCTAACAACCTGCCCTGGGCCCACGTGGTCGATTACGGCATTCGCCTTTCGAAAAGAGGAGGCCTGTGTCTCAACAGTCAGAACATTGTGCAGATTGTGCAGTAGCTTACTCATTTCAGGCCACAGGCTGTATCGGATACAGATAAAAAAGAAATTAACAAGATTATTCGCAGCGTGTTAAAGTTAGTGATCCTAGGTACACTGGGAAAGTAAGACTTTATCGTCTAACCAAAATCGAGCCGGCTTAGCAACCACCTAACCTCCTTTTAAGAGCGCACAGAAGGATTTGCGAAATAATTGCGATCGTCTTATCCCTTGCGGTGTTGTTATTACTTACTTATCCTTTAGTAATGCAATTAATATATAAGATTTTGAAGGATTCACTCTATGAATCGTTCACTGTTGAAACACGATCACAAAAATCTAAAGTAATCTCTATAAACAAAGGTCATCAGTTTTTTTAATAATAACTAAATATTTTGTACATTTTACTTTTTTAAATGAGTATTTGTTTTAATATGAATGATATACCTGAATTAGCGCCCGAACCGCCCATGCTAGCTAGAGCCGCCACGCTTCAATTAGCTCCAGGAGCTCGGTGCGGCCTTAATGTCCGACTCTGGAATCGAAACCACAACGATTAGATACTGCACAAACAGCCAATTATATTTTTATACAAAAAACTGAAATTAAAAGCAGAAACCACGTTTAAAAACCCAACAGACGATAGGAACGGCTACAAATAGCCGTGGTCCGAATTTGTTGCAGTCGGGCATCGAACTCGTGTCACTCCGCACCTCTGGTCTTGGCCTCCGCTTTATTTAAGGCCTATTTACAAATCACCGCAGTAAAACGACTGTGTTACTGTGACTTTAGTTAAAATGGAACGTTTATTGGTGTCTGGCTTTTGTTAAAGATGTGTAAATCTTGGTTGTCGAGACTTCAAAGAGATTGTAGGAAAACGTGCGTGTTGGAGTTATTGGGCCATGATTATGGCATCGGTTTGTCTTGCAGTCGCACAATCATAGGCTGTTATCATATTGTGTGCCATAAGACCCAAGAAAGAAAGGTTGATTTCTAAAAACTCAGAAGACAAACAAAAAGTAATCGGAATGTTTTTACCTACTTGGTTTTCTCTAAAAGTAAACTTGCCTGAGGCTTGAGGGATTTGCGCTTACATGGATCACATAAGAATCACAGGAACTACAAATCATGCCTAAAAGTACAAAATAAATCACCCAACAGTGTGACCGTGCCTTAACAGTTAGGGTTGCCAAAAATATTATAATGATTGTCATACAGAAATATAATACGTTTGACATGACATTGTCGTGGCATTATTTATTACTGACGCCTGTTCGACTGTGATAGAACACAGACGTATTTTCGTGAAGACTGCCCAAGTATCTGGTCTTAGTTTGTGTGGGTGATACAAATAATTAGATATACTATAAAATAATCCATATGAAAAGGGAATGTGCAAAGTGAATTTTATACCGGATCTATTTTATATGATGTGAGTTTGAATTATGTATACCGTGTAATGTCAAATTGCTTTCTTTAATGTTTTGAAGTGACAATTTATCACGGGAAGATATTTTTTTACTTTACATTAAAAATCCTGTCGTTTGTTTTTATTGTAAGGTCATCTTTGACGTAGAAAGTTGTAATCTATCATAGTTGTAGGAAGTGGTGGCCGAATTACAATTGTTATTACAATAAAAATATTTTCGTTTTAAGGTTTGTTACTTCCGTTAGTAAATAAATTAAAAGTAAGTTCATCGTAAATTTCTGGAAAATAAACTGAATGATAATGAATGGCTTACATAGATTAAAATATATTGTAAGTATAGCAGTTTTATAAAATAGCCTCGTGTTGTATTGAAATCACATACCCAGAATATTTAGTTCAAGAATATTTTTACAGTAACACCATAAAACTTAAAACCAATCAATAAACTAATATTCTAACTCTATAAAAACACATTGGCCTCGATTCTTTGTAAAAATTAGTCTATTATAAATTTTCAAAGCAGTTTTAGCTGCCAGCGCAATTTGGAGAAGTGCCAACCCTTATTACTGCCACGTAAACTACAAAATGTCAAAATGTGTAACCAATCGATTTTACACTTTAATGCCGTTGTTAATAAGTGTAAAATTGGATTAGGAAAATAAGAAATCTTTCGATTTTTAAACCGCGTTTTTTTTATTACTAATTTATAATTTACAGAGACGATGCCTGCTGGTGAAAATGATTCGTGAAATTAAAATTGTTAAAAAAATAACGTAATAATTGAGAAGTTGGGATGAACGTATTTTTATTGCCTAAGTGTGGCTTGAATAGGTACAGAAAAAAATCTTTAGATTTGAAAGCTCTCTCATGCAAAATCTTATCTAATTATTTGAGGGATCAAAAGAACAATTTATGTAGAAACAATTAATTCAATTTAAAAGTATATTTTTATAAAAACGTACTTAATCATGTTATTTAGTTTTAATCATTTTAATTCATGAAAAATCCATACACCTTTTACCAATTAAAACAAACATTACAGTAGATAATTCGTTCTATATGTCTGTCTGTCTGTGATAGTTGAAATTATTGAGCACATTCGATAGACATTTGGCATGGCCGTCGCGTTCTTTCTGTACCTACTGCTTACGTATGTACATACCATACATACATAGTATTTATTTCAAGAAATATTTTGTTCAATTACTGAAAGAAAATCATAAACCTATGTGTGCATTTTTTTGCCTATTAAAAAAAACGTACGTAAGTAGGTGTTAGAATTTTAAATAACCTTGTTCCCGTGTAAAAAGAGCTATGAAAGTGAAAAAAAATAGAATTATTAACATTTAAACTGCAAAAAAAAACTTAAAAAATAAAGCGAAACAAACGAATTAACGATAATATAACTCCTTAGGGGTAGAAGGAGCAGAGGCCTTTTCCATGCAGTGGGACCCAAAACAGCCGAAAATAATAATAACATCTTGTGTAAAAATTTTGGAATAACAATAAAATAATAGAAAAAAATATGCTAATCACACAGAACGATGGAGACTATTCCCGAGACCCCGAGAATTTCGAGCCACTGGACTGTCTCACTGTAAGACGATCCTAAAATACAGACACATTAGTTTAATAAATGTTACCAGTGTAAATAAATAACATTGTCACTCAAAAAAAAAGGCTAGGCTGGTTTTGAGGCCATTTTTTCATGATTAGGAAACATTTTGTTTTAACGTTTTATTTATTTATTTACTCACCATTTATATAAGTAATTAACTAACTCATGATTTTGGTTTATTTATTAATAATGTATATTCTGCTTTCGCTTTATCAGTATGTTTTAATAATTAATTCACTTTTCTGTTTTCAACACTAACATTATTTATTGACTTATTTAAATAAGTATTCTTTTATTACGATTATTATAATTTTACTATCTACTGTCTGGCTAGGCGAAATAGTCAATTATCTGATTCAAGAAACCGCTTTCAAAATGTCAATAAACTTTAAATTATTTTTATTACATTTGCAGTTCTAGTTTCTCTAATTTTAAAGTATTTATAGTAGATGCCACCTATTGTAGGACCGGTAGCTCCAATGCAAATTTAAACACTCCAAGAATGTATCAATTCTGTTTAGGAAATGTTTTTTTTACATATATCTACTAAATAAAAAGTGTATATTTTGTCAGTATTTACGACTAAGTGCTCTAAAAAAACTGAAATTGTCAGAATGTCGCTTGTCACTGTCAATGTGGTTAAATAGGCCCCAACACGTGTTTGAGAAATGATCTCATCGCCATATCACTGTCACCTGACGATTCTATTAAATAGACTTAAGACGTCGCTTCGTCGCTATCCCCTCATCAATGTAATAAACACACGGCACTTTCAGTCTGAAAGTTTCAGCGACGCGCCGAGTCGCAAGCGCAGCATAGAGGCAAGAGCCAAAACATTTAAATCTGAATGTTGTTGAGTAATGACCAACATACAGTCTGCGTCTGCCCTCAAGGACGATGATGCTATATCTTATTTTCATGTTCTTATCTCAATTCTGGGAAACTATCAAACAAGAGTGACCTTAGTCCAGAAATAACTAGCAGATTTTTGTTTTTTGAGAGGAGAATTTGCAGTTTTAAGCTGGCAACATTGAATGATTGTGTATATCCTTTTATGGACAATCACCATTATAATGTGCTACTGTGAAATCTACTTAGTTCAATTTGTTTTTCATTCATAAAAAAACGATTCTTTTTTCAAAATTCTTTCCACAAAATGATTCCACTAATTGACCATTTCGCCTAAGATTTTCTGGTGCACATTCTATAAAAAAAAAGTTATAAGCTATGTATAAAACTGCTAGTTCCTGGAACGTAGAATAGCATAAGACACTCATTTTGTACAATATTTTTGACTTCTCACTAGCAGCTTTGTCCAACCCTGCTACTACGTCATCGAATTCTTGCTCTTGTTTTATTTTTCTAGAGATATATTGAGCATTAAACCTAAATACCCAGCCATAGCGGTACTAGACCTAGATAATGCAAGGTTAAAGAATTTCAATGAGAGAAATTCCTTTCTGTGGCTCTATGAGCTTGACGTAATAGTAGTTAAATTATTATTTCTTGAACTTTTTGTAAATAGTGCATCTATCACATCCCTATACATACAGGACGCTTTCGTTTTGTAAAATATACACATTTGTTTTAACTTTTTTGATTTTTATCACACCTTTACATGACATGAGATTGTTCTTTTCGTTTTTTTTTAAATTAAATAATAAATAAACACATAATTAGGACATTATAATTATTTCACGATAAGTACCAATTTCTCATGTAAAACTCATGGCATTTGTTGGTTTCTATCATCACAGTAAATTGTGAAAATATCACCAGAAACATTATAATATCACCAATGCATTATAATATCACTAGAAATATGATAATATCACCAAATACATGATAATATTACCACGAACATGACAATATCATCAACTACGTGAAAAAAACAAAATCAAAAGTCATTTATTCAAATTAGGCTGAGAATCAGCACTTTTCGAACGTCAAAATACATAAGACAGTCCCCCAAAACGCCCACCCTTCACCACTTCCTAGTGCTTTAGCTAAAAATAACCAAAACATGTCATATCACTAAAAAACTAATATTATCAAAACTGGTATTCCAGGAGGACATGGAAAACAAACCAGTCCTAGTCGGAGAGAAGGAGGTTGACCTGAACAAGATCTTCACGCCAGCGCCTGATGCTGAAGAGCATATCATCAAGAAGGATCGCAAGTTTGGTAAGAATGACTCTTTTTATTTTCCTTCCCTTCGGGTCTTTTTAAGGCAGATATTTCGAGTGCGTCGGTAAAACCTCGGCATAAAAGTGGCATCTCCTTTTTGTGGCAAACAAAATCCTCGGATCGTGGCATTAGGATTGAATGTTGAACGGTTATTTAAAAATCACACGCTCGTACTAATCTTAGCGAACTCAAAATCTAAATCTAAAAACACACTAAAAAAAAAAAAAAAAAAAAAGCTCCTGATCCATAGTGCCGAAATCCCGAATAATAGCAGATTTCTTATAATTTACAGAGCGTTATCGGTTAAAATGTTCCATATGGTGCCGGACGTAAAGAATAGCACCATCTCATCTCTTCCCGTGGGTGTCGTAGAAGGCGACTAAGGGACTTACTAAAGAATGGGCAGCAGCGTTCTCTATGCATTTGACCACCATACTGCGATCGCCAACCCGCCTGCCAAGCGTGGCGATTATGGCAAACCGCCACCCATATTTTTTTGGAGGAGGCCTATGTCTAGCAGTGGACGTCTATCGGCTGAAATGATGATGATGATGATGATCGGTTTAGCTTACGCATCTATTTAAATGCCCAGTTTGGCAATAAAAAATGCTACCATTGGTCAGCAAAACGACCCATTTTTGTTTATAGGAACCTCGCATATCTGTATCCCCAAAAAAAAATACTTACCTCCAAATGAACTTACTCCCGAATGAACGCTATCAACACAGTGCTCGACAAAGATGAAGATTTCTTAGAAATTATTATGGGTAACCAATATACGTATACCTACTTACAAAAAAAAAAAAAAAAATTACGCTTGTAACGAAGATCAAAAGACAGGCTAATTTCCCGGCCCTTCCTAAGATAATGAAGTAAGAGAAACACCTGCTTTCCTCCAATGAGTTAGTTATAAGGATTCAACCGCAGCTTTTAACTAACCGACCAACATAACTAAAGGTTAAGTTAAGATGACACATAGCAGTTCTAATTAATTAAATAAAAGGTCATCATTAATATTTATTGTAATTGCCGTCGGGTTGGTTAACCGCAGTAGCTCACTTCCGTCATTTTGAACGCAGGTGTCACAAATTCATTACTGTAGCAAGTTCTTCGCCTGTGAAAATGTGATTGTCATCGGCTCATATTATCGGGCTTCTGCAAACGTGAATTAATTATAATACTTCAGTCATTATTCTCCTGCCCAATCTATTCTTATCTAATTTATCTTATTCTATATTATCTAATTCTTAATCTATTGGTCGTCACCTCTCAGTAGCCACAAAGTCAATCTATCGTTTCTTTGATTTCCTTTCTAAGTAACTAGAGCCATCGACATCCATACTCAAAACTTTCCCCACGATATTTTCCTAATTCCTCCGTATCACATGTCCATACCACAACAAACGATTACCACACAACTTTTCAGTTACCAGGACCAGGACACTTTTAGACTTCCTCATAAGTAGGTACTCATTTCTTATTATGATGCTTAAGTCTAGAAAGGACTGCCAGGGGTGCGGGTTGTTCGAAAGAGATACCGCAGCCCCTGGCACACAGGCAACTGAGGGAACACGGGTGGGTTTTAGCCAGTAAAAGTCTGACACGCCCTCCCGCTCCACCCAAAGCGGGAGAAGTTATTTGATGATTTCCCACCCAAAAAAAAAAGTCTAGAAAGGAATTGAATATAGAATATTCCACGATATAAAAAAGAGACAGATCCACCTTGAAAACATGACTATGCATCATCGTGATAGCCTCGAACCAAATAGTCTAATATCCTTATTATTCACCGTAAAGATTGTTGGACTTCCCAAGCTACACAATGAAATAACCCAGACATTGTAAAATTAGGTTCTTTCTCGAAGAGACCAAAACTCGGCAGCTGTTCAGTGTCAGCGCCATATTTGTTTCTTAAAGTTATTAGTGCTGGAAGTAGGGTTGCTACGTTCTTGTTATATTTAGGTAGCTTGCTCTCAATGCCAATATTTATGTTTCCAGTGTTTTCATCGAGTTCCGTATAATTATATAACCTGCATCTAATGTTTCGGCCTACCACCTTGTATCAAGGATACCTTCAGCCGTCGCTGTGTTTAAGATGTTTCGTCTTCCAAGATTTTACGTTTTACTCAGTACAGTTATTGTACGGTTGTGGACGTCAGATAGGCAGTCACTCCACCTAAAATATTGGTACACAGCTGCATCTGGTTAGACTGGAAGCAAACCTCAGCATAATTTGGGAAAGGCTTGACAGATGATCAGTCTTCCAAGATTTTGTGAAAAGTTTTATTTTGTGGTTATACAATAGCTGTGGCCTCTTTAAACCCAATGGCCAGTTCTTCATTTATTTCTTCACTTATACCACATTAGTGAGTATTCCATTACTTCGGTATTATGTAGTTGCTTCTATGTGAGGCACCCCTATCAGTAGGCTATTCCGGGATTTAGACGCAGTGTTTCCAAGATATAAGTAGTTATGTGGTATTGTTCGCCGTTGACTCCATGACGCCTCTATGCCAACTGTTTTTGGTAATACTGCCCGATTTGCGTCACTCACTGGTATGCTGAGTCAGACTTTTTCTGAGAGCTAAGTGGTATTAGCCATTAGGTCGTCGATTTTGGCTGCAGATTTGACCCACATTTCGTTAATAAGAAGCTGGTAAAATTACATTTAAGTACGATATTTTTAATGTAAATGTTTCCTTGAGCTGATTGCTCATGAAATCCATCATTTCGTAAATACGTTCTTTATTATCACTCTTACGAGGGGCTTGTGGCTAAGTAATATTAGCCTTACGGATCGATCGATCAGGTTAAGCTAAGCTTGCCGCGGTTCGTCCGTGGATGGGTGACCATCTTAACATACCAAGACCTCTCCGTGCCTCGGAAAGCACGTTAAGCCGTTGATCCCGGCTGTTTTTTATAGATCTTTGGCAGTCGTTACGGGTCGTCAGAAGCCCGAAAGTCTGACAACCAGTCTTTCCAAGGGGTATCGTATTACCCAGTAACTGGGTTGTGGAGGTCAGATAGGCAGTCGCTCCATGTAAAATATTAGTATTCAGCTGCACCTGGTGGATCAGAAGGCTCGCACAAACTGACATTCTATCAGCGATTATGATGATGAAGAGTATAAAATGTATGGGACTGATATAAGCTAACGAAAAGCTTATATCATTTCTGTTGAACGTGGTCTAAGTAACGCTATGGAAGTGTTACTTTCATTCTCTTTTATGTAATTGTTACTTTGATGTGGTTATAACTATATACAGGGTGCAGGGACCGGCCCCGGATCTACGATTTTTTCGAACCGGGTGACGCCCCTCTCTCCAGCATTTGAGATTCATTAATTAGGTGTGGGCCTGTGTGGCGCCTTTTTCATACAAGTTGACGGTCAGCCAACCAGGCCCGTTCGCTAGGTGCTTTGTGGAGAAAGATTTTTAATTTTTAATCATACTATGTATATTATGATTTCGGCGCCCCCTGAAACTGCCGCCCGGGGCGGGAGCCCCGGTTTGCTCCCCCCTAGATCCGGGGCTGGCAGAGACATCGACTCATAACTGTTACCTTGGATTCAGTACATATTTATGGTAAAAAAATATTGCTGTTACGTTTTCTCCGCTTAGGTATTGCACCTTTTCTAAATTTCTACGCTTGGGTGTTTAGAAACATGTGCTGTGCATAATTACAGTTTGCACGTCGATGTCTGCCACCCTGTATAGATTTATATTATTACCAGGTAGGTACTACGTTCCGCAGCCTATTTTTTTTTATTAAGTCCAATTTCGATCGAGATTCCGAATCTCTCTTTCGCAACTCACACCACATATTCGGGATAGTTTCACGTCTGTTATCACCGTACAATAGTTTAGCTGAATGCTGCCCACTCACCTGAGAGAACCTATTCTTAGACAGATAGTAGACTGACCTATTCTAGTGCCTATTCTTAGGTACCCACTACAACACGCAATGGATAGTAGACTACACTGAGTAGACGATGTTACTTACGCCATCTTTTGTCGTTAAAGATAAACATAAAATCTATGTCGACGTTTGAAGCTGAATACCTATGAGAACGTCATATAAGCCGGTGCTATGACCAGTTTTTCATTTTGCCTTATTCACCAAAAATTTAATTTGTTGTTCACCAAAAAGCTTATAAAATAACACTAGGTATTTGCTATCCGCCTTTCTAGGGTTCCGTATCCAAAGAGTGCCAACGGAACCCTATTACTACCTGCAGACCCTGCTGTCTGTCCGTTCATCCGTCTGTGTCAGCGCCAGCGGGCTGTATCTCAGAGACCGAATATACCTATTGCCGCTATCACACCAAATGGGTAATAAAAAGGAGATACAGTTAATAAAAGTTAAAGGGAGTCTGTGTCTCCATATAAGAAACGTAGGTATTATTAACGAGTTTTGCCTTGTTTCCGACTCACAATTAGCCGTTTTTCCTCGTTATCATAAATACGGATATCTATCATCGAGGTGGCTTTTGTTAGCTTGGAGAGACAAAATTACACGATAAAATTTAAAAGAATTACACCTTACAGCCAGTTATGGGTGATACATGATTTATTGACGGTCTCTTTATTTTTTCGTAATCGATTTCTCCTATAGTGTCACCCAACAGATGGCGCTAATCCCAACTTTCCATTTTGCAGAGAAAACATTCGCTTCATCAGCATTCTACGTGCCTGGAGTCCACCCGACGGTGAAGGAACAGATGGACCTGGCGAAAGCCATCTCTAAGTCTTTAAGCGACTCCAGCAACCACATGAGCAGAGGCCAGAGCATGTATGTCAACAGGAAGAAGAGGTCCGTGAAGTGGGTGCATGAAGGCCGAGGTATGTATGCTGTGACTTGTGTTGTGGCTTTTGCTATAATTTTTAGTAAAGATACTGTCCTCCTATAGTGCAGCAACCCCACCTGCAACAAAAATTGTTAGAACTCGTCACTTCCGTTATTTCCAATTATCGCCACCGAGCAGGTTTACTTGCTGAGCTATAGGTTTAAGACCGCTATTATTATTGTGCTCGTCTTCATTATCAACAGCCTATGGCTCCACTGTTGGTCAAAGGCCACTTCAATTGCACACCATTCAGCTCGATTCTCGGCAACTCTTATCCAGTTGTTACCAGCCCCTACATCGATTTATTTACGGCCAGCGCAGCATTTCATCTTCTTGACTGCACGTATATCTTAAAAGGATTAACAGATGGGTAGTTTCCTCACATTTCGTAATTCCCTCAAATTTCCCCAGTTATGTTTTACAAGTACCTATCACGTCAGGTAAAGGAGGCAATCCTATTGCCATGAACACCGCACAAATACGGAATTCCGCGTTACAACTGAAAGCTATTACCTACCATTTTGTCTTACCCGAGGATCGAATACAAAGGAACCAGACGTAGAACTTACGAGGTGCGGTTCGCATTTGCGTTCCTTAAAATATGCTTCTTTAAATTCTCAATGTAACCATTAGTGTATCATGCTAGCTTCCATGTTATAATAAAACATGTAATTATTATAATCTGTCGCTCGTCAGATATAAATGGCGGCAGCTGATATTGACAGATTGGTCGGCGGCCAGACCGGCGGCCTCGGGTGTTTCAGCATTATTTATAGGATACAGAATGTTAATTATTATACAGTGCCGAGAGTTGTGATGTTTTGAAAGTCTGGCGATGTAAGATATATCGGGTTTACATTAATTATTACGCTTAAGAGCATTATATGAAAAAAGTAGAAAACTCAGGCAGTCGATTCGGACTTACTCAGTGACCAGCAACGTTCCGAGATAGAATGAGTATTCAAAAAGGGATCTATCCGTCTATCTAACTAGCAGGTGTTGTTCCACTGGCCTGAACAAAGGCCTCCTTCTCCCTTTTCCACACTATTCTGTCTTTGGCTAGTGCTGGCCAGTCCTTTCGGTAGGAGACGAGCTCGTCCCATCATCTTCGTCTCGGCCTGCCGCGATGATGTCGTGCGTTTAGTGGCACCCAATCGGTTGTTCTCTTAGCGCGTTTGTCATCTGACATGCGGCAAACATGTCCGGCTGAGAAAGTGATATTATAGGATAAATCTTCGGTGTTAATAAACTAAACAGATACTTAGCATCTTCCTACAAAACTTTTTAACATAGTCATATAGACACTGTTCTTGCCTAAATAGAGCCCCTGCTTACCACATTATTATTAACTGTGCCAAACTACAACAAGCTGTTACCTATGTCAAGTTGTTAATCTTGGGTTAATTCAATTAAAACAATTGACACTTAAGCAAATGTGACTACTACGTACGAGCGACACTGATCGCTCTGGGTACTGAGCTACCTATGGTTCCATAATCATTGCGATAAAATGGCATATTACCAGATTTCACAAGCTATAATAGCATACCAGAGGTCGGATCAGTTGCAGTTAGGCAGTCTGATTATAGTCCTTAACTTCTCGTTTGTATTTCCAGGTCGAAACACATCGAACGCGTGCTCAACTCCGACACCCGTAGCGAACCACGATACGCCGTACCGCCCGCCATCTAGTTTGCGCAACCAGAAAACATATCCGAAGTCTGCGCTCAAACACTCCAGCAACTGGCCCAAAATGGAGCCGTTCCCCGTCACCCCTCCGATGATTACTGTACAAAACATTGATGTACCAATTCCTATGGCACCTACAAAGCTGAATGATGTCTACGCTTCACCAAAAAGCCCACGATTGCCTCTTGTTTCTGGACCGAACTTCAACGTAGCGCCGCGCGGCTGGGGCGAGATGAAGGATTACTACCGGCCAGTCGTACTAGATGGCGTTGGCGCATCGACGCAGTACACGGATTTTTAAAATTATTTGATTCAGTTTTTTTGTTAAATAATTTTAAGACTAAGGTATTTGATGGTTACGTGACATTTTTATAATTTCAGTTTTCTTTTCGGTTGTTAAGCTATTCGTTTTTAAATGTCGTCTTTGTGGGATTTGTTAGTTAAAGTAAAGAATTTACTATTTAAATATTTAAAAGTGTCCAAATATAAAATTATGAGCACAATTGCTTTCCATTCTACGTGCTTATTTATTTATTCAACATCAGAGACATCGAAAAGTATTTATGAATAATTTAATTATATTTTAAAATAAGCATTTTTATATTATCCATCTTGAATAATGACTATTAATGACTAGTTTTTAGTTGTACGCTAAACATAGTTTTTAATTTAAACACATACTGAAAATTAATGTAGTAGAGTCCTAGTCATATTTAAGATATTATTAATTAATATTTTTTAAACTTAAGTGTACCTACCTACTTAAATAGAGCCTTGTAATGTAAAATATCTAACCAAAGATCTGTTGTAGGGGTTTATGTATGAAAAAAAAATAGGACTAAATATTTAGTTATTTGCACTTGCTTCATGAACATTGTTTTCGACCTTGTATAGATTTTTAATAACCAGTTTAATACAAAATTTTAAGCTATTTAATGTTAGGTACTATGGTAATTTTAGATCTTGAAAGAATTAAATGTAGTTAAAAAATAAAACAAAATGGACTAGGTACTTAATGTTGCTAGTCGAGAAAAATAATTATGTTAAGATAATTTAAAATAACTTATTTTTATGGAAAGTTGTATTTGATGTGTACGCGGGAGGCTGTACATGAAAATCAATAAAGTACGTTAAAAATTCATGCAGTTTTTTGTTCGTACCTATTACTACCGATCACCAGATTAAAAGGGTGATTTGCCAAGGAGTAAAAAACATTGACGCTCTCGCACATTTGCTAAAGACTCTACCTTAAATTAGGCGAAAACTCTACCACAAAATTGCCAAAGTCCTATCTCACATTTGCCAAGGACTCAACAATACATTTGCCAAAGACTCTACTATACATTTACCAAAGACTCTACAACCGATTAGCTAAAGACTCTACCTCACATTTGGAAAAAAAATATCATTTATTCAAATTAGGGTGAGAATCAGCACTTGTCAAACGTTAAAACTTCTACCACACATTTGCTATAGACTGTGACTCACTTTTGGTAAAAACTCTACCAGACATTTGCCAAAGACTCCCCTCAAAATGTCCAAAAACTTTACAACACATTTGCCAAAGACTCTACCTCACATTTTCCAAGTGGTCGCAAGCGCTACTACTGAGCATGAGGTGGGGTTCGATTCCGGGTCGGGTAATATTATTGCGTTTTTCCATCAGAAATTTCTCAAAAGCCAGCCCTGAATTTAAATTTGTGCCCGGTTGATTGCAATAGGCTCGCCACATAAGGCATGGGACTTAAACGTAACTGGCGAAATGTCTTTTGTTTCAATTCAATTCAATTCAATTTCAATTCAATTCAATTCAATTTCAATTCAATTCAATTCAATTTATTCATTAACAATGTACATTGTGTTTGAAATAAGGCTACATAATAAAAAAATTAAAAAAAAACACTCACAAATTCATAATACATCCTACATTTGTCATTTAAAAATAATTTTCCTAAAATACATTAAACAGTCATTTCAAAGAAAAAAAAAATGCGTTGTCAAATTATATTAAAACATTTATATCACATGTCTTCAACGGAGTAGAGACACTTATCTAGTAGGAATGCTTGAACCTTTGTTTTAAATGTAGATGTATAAATCAAGCTTTTTAAGTGAAGTGGTAACTTATTAAATAATTGCACTGCTTGATATTGTGAGCTGTGCTTCACAATATTGAAGTGGGGACTTATCTTATTTCTTAAATCCTTCCTACGTGTGCTCTCCCTAACCCGTCTTTCGTCATTTGTCTCGTATTCATGAATGTACTTCTTAAGATTAGTCAGAATTGTTGGAACGTAGAGACTGGGTACTGGAAGAATGTTTAAATCTACGAAATGTGGGCGGCAGCTCTCTCTTTGTGATATACGGACAATAGTACGTATAGCTCTTTTCTGAAGTACAAAAGCTCTTTGGCAGTTATAATTATAGCTGTTCCCCCAAAATTGTATGCTATATCTTAATTCAGACTCAATTAACGCGAAGTATACCATTTTTAGTTGTTTTATGTCAATTTCATCGCGAAGGGTTCTCAACGCATAACACGCAGATGATATGGATGAATCTATGGCGGCTAGTTCCTTTTTCCAATTGAATGAGTCATCTATATATACTCCCAAGAATTTTGCTTCTCTCACGAGTTCAATTTTGTCATCGTTTAGTATTATTTCCAAGGTGTCTTTATTACGAGCAGTTGTTTTGAATAACATTATTTTAGTCTTCGTACTATTAATTTTTAGTTTATTTACAGTAAACCATGAATAAAGGTAACTTAGAGCTGCATTAACTTTTTCTGTGAGTTTTTTTGTGTCGTTTGCCCCAATAATGGCATTCGTGTCATCCGCGAAAACCACAAGTTGAATGTCGGGCAGAATTTTGTTAATGTAATTTATTAAGTCATTTGTGAACAAAATGAACAATATAGGCCCTAATATCGATCCTTGCGGTATACCGGAAAAAATATTAAAAAAAGGGGACTTATAATTTTGCCTATGTCCATCTTGCATGTCACTTATTTCTACAAACATTTTTCTATTTTTAAGGTAGGAAATCAAAAGTTGGGAGGCTTTGCCTCTCACTCCATAGTGATTTAGTTTAGATATGACTAGATCATGATCCACAGTGTCAAATGCTGAGCTCAAATCCAGAAATACACCAGCTACTCTCATTTTATTATTTAATTTATTGATCACATCATTAACAAGAGCATATATAGCGTCTCCTGTGCCAACATTTTTTTGATATCCAAATTGTCTTCTATGTAGCACTTTGTTTAAGTTTAAATGAAGTACAAGCCGAGATTTAATTATGTTTTCGAATATCTTTGAAAGCGTTGGCAACAAGGAGATTGGCCTGTAATTTTTAGGATCGGTCTTTGTGCCTTTTTTTATGAACTGGTATGATCTTGGCTATTTTTAACTGTTCTGGAAATATTCCATCATTAATACACTTATTAAAAAAGCAAGAAAGCGGCTCGGCAAGAATATTTAAGTGTTCCTTAATCACAGAGATAGGAATCTCGTCGTTTTCTTAGTATTTGTAGTAATCACGTGACAAACTGACCGATACATCATATCCTACCGACACACCGACAAACTGCACGCCCAGGAGGGGCTGCTTTTGATTTTTTTTTTTGAGGCTGGGAAATCATCAAATAACTTCTCCCGCTCTGGGTGGAGTAGGAGGGCGTGTCAGACTTTTACTGACTGATACCCACCCGTGTTCCTTCAGTTGCCTGTGTGCCAGGGGCCGCGGTAACTCATTCGAACAACCTGCACCCCTGGCAGGCATTGCCCCTTGCATCCCCATCAATGCTTGTTGCATTACACATTACAAATGTTTGTAAGTATAGAAATTTTAGGGGAGGGGCGTGTAGTTTTAATCTAGTTCTCTACATCTATCTCTCTCAAAAACGAAAGGTCAAGTTGAAAAAGTCGGTTACAGAAGTTAGCGATGGAAGGTTTAAGACTCACATCAAACGTGTCCTTATCAAAAAAGCATATTATAAGATAAAAGACTACGTTGAAGACAAGGAAGTTTGGCATTAATTCCTTCTGCACATGTGGCTTCCCTGGTAACTCATTAGCACCATAACTACGTGAGCGTCCATTAACTGCTTCCAAATTACAATGTTAATTTTATTAATTTTATTTTTTACACTTTTTGACATATTCTCGTCATTATTTGACATTATACAACACTTGTAATATCGAGTATTTATTAGTGATTCTCATGGAAATCATATCACATGGTTTAAATAGGTTGATTTTACTTATGTAGATTCTTTTACATAGTGTGAATGAGAGAACGTTGCAGGCCTACAGTTTCTATTCTTTATTTTCATTCCTCTAAGTACCTGGTACTTATTGACAGGCCTGCACTGTCCTCCCATACCTATTATCACTGTAATTTGAAAACATTGAAAAGTCAATTATTTTTAAAAGAGTAGCCGTGGAGTTTCTTGCCGGCTCTTTTCCATAGGAAGCGAGAAATTGGAACCGTGCACCTAGTTTCTGACGTTTTATTAGTGCCCATGCAGGTTTATGTAAAAAAAAAAAATGATTTTGATTTTGAGGTCCACAAACGAACATAGTCAAGACAGTTGGTGACATGATAAATTGACAGCTCACTTCAATTAATTTTTCACAGTGAGTTTTTTTTAAAGAATAGATCTGTTAACCGATTAACAGACCTATTCTGAACAGCGGACTGTTTCCTGTAATTATTGCCTTATCAAATGTTCATTTTGACAATTACAGTCAATTTTTAATTGTCAAGGGGTCGGTCAGTCAGAAAAATGAAGCTAGTTGCCCATTTCAAAGCGTAGTAGGTTCCATAGAGAAGAACGGGCAAGACACTCAACTGACGAAGATAAAAATATAAAACTGTTATTGTCTTTCTTTCATAGTCCGAATAAACTTCCTAAATAGAGGCAATCCTAACTGTTTATGTTATGGGTTCCAGCCTGAAATGAATTTATTACACTTCACATACAGCGAAGCTGAACCCGTGAATTGATTACCATGATGAGCTGTCTCTAGACTTATGTCTCAAAAACTATGACTACTAAACCATAGCCATTTTGGGCGGCGGCGGCGACTCAAGGACCGTGACTTGCTTTATAGTCGTGTATTCATAACAAATATACACTATGGAAATCACACAGAAGCAATGAATGAAACCGCAAGTAATACTAGTATACAGAATAATAGCAAAATTAAATAATAAATTAGAAACCTTAAATTAAAATAATTAAGAATTTTGCACACAAAACGAATCTCAAAATAAATTCAGTAAAAACACTCTGTTTAGACAACGTACCTTACAATTACAACGATACCTATTGGGTAACACACTAACAGTAGCAATCGCTTTCATTTTGACAGTTTAACAGTATTCATTTTTAAATAATATAAAACAAAGTCGCTTTTCGTGTCTGTACTTACGCTTAGATCTTTTAAACTATATAACGGATTTGAATACGGGTTTCATCAATAAACATAGTGATTCAACAGGAATGTTTATGTGTATTATACACCGACCTCAACACGGGCGAAGCCGCTGGCAAAAGCTACATAGTATAGTAAATGAAGCAATGGATCCTTTAACTTTAAAATGTTTCAGATTGAAATAGATACCTAGTGTGTTACGCAATTAGGATGCTAAAGTTTCAGAATTTGGTTTTAGTGGTTTCCAGTTACTTAAAGGCTTCTTCAAACAGGCGCGACGCGACAGCGCGACGCGACACTTGTAAAACAATTTCCATTAAGTTTTCATAGAAATTGTTCTACGAGTGTCGCGACGGGACCGTCGCGTCGCGCTAGTCTGCACGAGCCTTAATGCTGTTTTTCTAAAGCTGCTGCCTATCCGGTTTTGCCAGCATATCGGTTTTCTTCTTATCGCAAACTGAAGGGTTTTAAAGACAATCTCATAATTAAAATGTCCCTGACAGTCTATACTTTTATTGGTGATTAGAAATGTGAAAGATATACTTAATTAGGAAAAGTCCTCCCTGTTTGTCTGAAGAAGGAGGTTATCTCGACAACCACTCTCGGGAATAAGATAATAGTGATTCCGTACTTAAAGAGAATGATAAATTACACACTACAAAGTGAAAAATAACTGTAATTCCGGAAATCGGTGTCTTTGGATTTGTATTTTAGTTTTTGTCACCGACTTCCTAAAATAAAGTTATTTTCTACTTTTTAGTGTTTTTTTCTGAAGTCTGTTGTTATTTTTTTGGAAAAGTTTTTAATTTTTCACTTTTTAGTTATAGTACCTACCCCACTAATTCGAAATTTCATCATTTTCGGGGTCAAAACAATGCATATTTATGCGATAGCAGAAATCGCGGTTTATCTACTGTCATTTTTTGAAGAGTTCCGTTGTCTATCTCCGAAACGCATCATCAGATCTATATGAAATGAGACCACACGGGAAGCACCAGCTTTCAAATAAAAAAAGAATCATCAAAATCGGTTCACCCACTCGAAAGTTATGAGGTAACAAACATAAAAAAAAAACATACAGTCGAATTGAGAACCGCCTCCTTTTTTTGAAGTCGGTTAAAAATAACTGTAATTCCGGAAATCGGTGTCTTTGGATTTGTATTTTAGTTTTTTGTCACCGACTTCCTAAAATAAAGTTATTTTCCACTTTTTAGTGTTTTTTTTCTGAAGTCTGTTGTTATTTTTTTGGAAAAGTTTTTATTTTTCACTTTTTAGTTATAGTGCCTACCCCACACGTGCCCCACACCAATTTGTATACTTGATACGTTAACAATAGTGACAGGAAGCAGCAGAACGTCATCAAGGTACATAAAGTGGATTAAAAATGTATTATCCGTATTATCGAGGCTGACGCAAAAACCACCAAAACAAAGTTAATAAAATTTATATGGGACTCAAGGTAATCCAAAAAAAAAAGAATTTTTGAAATCCGTCAATTGACAGAGATATCGCGGAAAAACATACAAAAAAAAACATACCGACGAATTGAGAACCTCCTCCTTTTGTAAGTCGGTTAAAAATCTGATCGAATGATACGTTCATTTTTGAGAATCGGCAGTTTTTACAGATGAAGGACAGCCCCAAACCTTCTACAACTCCCCTATGTTTAAGCTGGTAAGAGTACCTAAAACATACAAGCAGCCTCACCATCTGGGAATATCCGGATCATATTTTAGTACGTGACACTGACCTGAAAATTGCAAAAAACTCAAGAACATTTGAAACATACCTATACACCGTGACATTTTAGTCGTCTTACAAAGGTGGTCCACTCATTGTATCCGACATAAAATACCTCTAGGCGCGATTAAAACATAATTAAGAACACAATTAAACATAAATAAATAATGCTTTAGAATTATTAAACACCCTCCCTGTTAATAATGTTTACGTATAAAACGGTAGAAGATATCTACCTGCCTACCATTACATTCCATTATTAGTTCCATCTCCATAACAGGGTGTTTCAAACTACGTCATGCGTCTTAGTGAATGATATTTTCATTTTTTTAATTATGCAAATGTTCAAAAATATCATTTTTTTTTTTTGATAAATGATTAGTAGTCATTGGATACAAGAAGTGGCCTGCCGTTGTAAGACAACTAAAATGTCACAGCGCAGCAGCATCTATACCTTGTATAAGTAGGTACAATACATCAAGTCACGAGGACAGCTCTAGTGGTTGCTGCAACTATACAACGAAAAGCAACGTTGCAAAACTTTAAACTAACGTAATGACGAGAATGTTTAGCAAGTCACGATCTCTGCTTGGTTTAAGTATAAAACTATTATCTATTATTTAACTAAATGTTAATTTCAATAGAATATATCATTAACTAGCTGACCCGACAGACGTTGTCCTGTCTTAATTAAAAATGATAAATGATTTTATTTCTGTAAGTAGGTTTGTACAAACACTTTTACACGTCAATCATATTTTTAAAACTAGATGGCGGCGTTATTATCTGACTACTCTGAGAAGAAAGGCTGAAACAAACTCAGAGGTCATTGTCTCTTTTAAAGTCCAGACATAATCTTGGTCAGATCATGTGAAGACCATGTGGATAGGTGTCTGAAATGGTCTTTTGAAAAAAGGACCACACAGATTGAGTGGACCTGTCCAATCAGTGCACGCATTTATCAGTAATCATGCAGCTCAATTCAGAACTTGAGGAGCTCAACGATTTGACGAACAATACCAAAGAAAGGACATTTGGGTAGGCCACATAAATTACTCAAACTGCCAGACCATGACTAAATGAAGACAAAAAAAATCACCCACACAGTCAACACATTCACAATAATTAAAGCAATATAATACTTTACAAATTAAATATTCATGTCATTGTTTAAACAAAATTCATAGTGTCAAAGTATATAAAAACTAAAAATACACAGGTCAACTTAGAACATAAGTAGCACAACGATTCGACGAACAATACCAAAGAAACGACATCTTGGTAGGCCGCATAAAGTACTCAAACTGCCAGATTATCATTAAAAACTAACAGAGAGAGAGAAAAAACAAAAACCAAAACAAAAAAATAATATCACATGACCCAAATAGTCCTCCCAGTCACAATAATTAAAACAATGATTATATTATACTTCTCAAAGTAAATATTCATGTCTAATTGTATATAATAACCATCTTAATGTCAGAGAGTATGTCAATGAGTAAGTTTGCAAAAAATAATAACAATAACAGTATGTAAAAAAGTGGAGCAGGTCAATCCCAAGCTTTTTTGTCCTCAATATAATCTTTAACGGTATAAAAAGCTTTCAGGCACAACTTACGTTTAATGAATGATTTAAATGTAATGAGACTTAGATCTTGAACATGGCTTGGAAGTTTATTATAAAAGCGTATACATAATGACATCTGAATGACCCACCTATTTTCTTGAGCCTTGTTGATGGTACAACAAATTTGTGTTTGTTTCTAGTATTTATACTATGGATATCACTTTATTTTTTTAAACAATTTAATATTTTTATGAGCATATAAAAGATTTTCAAAAATATACTGTGAAGGCACAGTCATTACATTAAACTCCTTAAATTTCTCTCTGAGAGGATGTCTCGGACTTAATTTATAAATTGATCGAACAGCTCTTTTCTGCAAGTCAAAGATAGTCTGAATGTCGGCGGCTTTTCCCCACAACAGAATACCATACGACATTACACTATGAAAATAACTAAAGTAGACTAAGCGGGCTGTCTCTATGTCAGTTAAATTACGATTTTTTAATAGACAATTTATCTATATGTAGGCCCCAATGAAGCTTGGTATCCAACGTTAAGCCCAAGAATACAGTACTATCTTCAGGACTCAATTCTTCGCCCTTTATCAACACAGTCGTTTTAACCTGCCTAACCTGAGGTGGCGTAAACTTAATGCATTTGGTTTCTTTTTTCATTAAGAAGTTAATTATTAACATTGAACCAGTGAACTACTGTTGAGATTGCGCTATTTACATCGTCAGTAACCAACTGCTGACGTTTAAGTTAAAAAAAAAGTGAGGTGTCATCCAGTTCCGCGCCACTTTCTTACTTTTTTCTTTTACTGACAATAAAAAACACAATAAAAAAAGAATTAGCAAAAGTGGTACAGTCGTTCACGTGTGATACCGTGACCAAGGGAAATAGGGATTAATTTATATTTATATAGATAATGTGATAAATGAAATGAGCGATGGAGGGATGGTCATATACACATAATTTATTCCACTGCTGTGACATAGGCCACTTCTTTTCGAGAGAAAGTGGGCTATAATCTACCACGCGGGCCCACTGCGGGTTGGTAGATGTCACGTCTTCGAATTTTTGGTTCTAGGACACGCCGGTTTCCTCACGATGTATTCCTTCAACGTTTTTAAGAGCAGTGGTAATTATAGATATTATTTACACAAAGTGAAGAGCCTGCCTGGGTTTAAACCCACGACCTACAACTCGTAAGTCGGGGTAGTTCCCACTGGGCTATCACTGCTCTCACACGTACCTACATAACATACCACACCATCACGCCTGCCTTCCCCAAAGAGTTAAGCAACGATCTCAAATATACGTAAGTTTAAACCGAATATAATTTTATTTTCATCAATTAAAAGTAATTTTAATAGTATGTACATGTAGATAACAAAAAACAGAAAAGAATCACAGAGCATCAAAAAGTCGTCCGCATCGCTGTCAATGGGAAAAGTACCCAAAAGACTGGCAGCACTGCCACGTTGTATGACGATGCTGATTCTTTGGCCAAATAATAAGCCCAGCCCTTTGGTCACGTGAAGAGTCGACTAACCGCTTGGCGGTGTCTAGGAAAGCCAAATGTTTCAACTCCAAACGGCGCGAATATCTAACTCCCAATAAGATTGGAATATTTCCGCCGTTTGAGGTTTTCCGCACCTGCAGCAGCCGCTCCGGCACACCCCGCCGTATATAAATATAAGTATATACCTGTAGTACATTTGACCAGTTCTGTTTAAGTCCCATAAAATAGGAGGCGGCCATTTGCCATTAGCAGGGACATATTTAAAGTCCGGGCTGCTACTGAGAAATTATTTATGGAAAAACCCACTAACACTTTACCCTACCTGGGGATCGACGCCAGGACCTCATGATCGGCAGAACCGCGCAACCACTTGGCCAACGAGCCAGTCATGTTTAAATACAGGATGAAATTTTAACCAGTGCGCAAACTGTAACCATGAATTCAACATATCATTCTAGACCCCTAGCGTACAAATTGTATAATACATTTTGACCGCGTAGGTATTGCAGTTTTTTATGAAACAGCTGATATTCTTTGTATACAAACCGACCGACCGACCGCTATACCCGCGAAAAATTAGTACGCTGGAGGGTCTAGAATGATATGCTGAATTCATGGTTACAGTTTGCGCACTGGTTATTACCCTGTATATTCTCATCGCAAGCCGTTTTAACTTTAACCACGCAAATCGATTTGATCAGTTGCCACGAGCCCTTCATGGCTCTTCCTTCTAATTCCTGATGGCTATTAATAGTGACAGCACGATGATGATTAATTAATCGTCTGTAGTCATGAGCGTTTGAGCAATGACGCTCTAATCGTTGACGAGATGTCGATCAATTGACAATAATTACTAGCTTGTGTACTGGCTTTAGGAATCAGGTTACTTAAAGATATCTTATACAGGATGTTTGGCAGAACGTTGAACATACGAAAATGGTGGATAGATGGGGTCATCTGCTACTTACTCAGCCCTAATTTATGTGACCCTGGCCCCCGGAACATAAAAAAACTTTTTTTTTTGCTTTCTTCTAGTTTCACCACTTTCTTAACTTTCAAGTGTATTTTTTATTAAAAATGGGTAAAACAGGTAATATTTTTGTTAAATGTTAGCTAGACAAAAAATTATGAGTCTTTCAAACTTACAGAAAGATGTAAAAAATACTTAAATCTTAATTTCAACTTGCATTAAAAAAACAAATATTGAGGAGTTCCAATTCTAGCAAAACATCCGTAGTGTGTGACCTTTCTAATGGTATGTAATTTGCTTTTATAAAAAAACCTTTAAGAGTTATTTCATTTTTTTTTTGGCCAGGGCCAAATAAATTAGGGCTGAGTAAGTAGCAGATGACCCCACCTATCCACCATTTTCGTATGTTCAACGTTCTGCCAAACACCCTGTATATTGACTGACCTGAACTTACGCTTGCCGCGGTTGGTCCATGGATGGGTAACAATCTTTACACACCAGACCCCGCCGTGCATCGGAAAGAACGTGAAGCTGTTGGTCCCGGCTGTCATTCGTGGATCGTTGACAGTCGTTACGGGTCGTCAGAAGCCTGAAAGTCTGACAACCAGTCGTTCCAAGGGGTATCGTGTTACCCAGTTACTGAGTTGTGGAGGTCAGATGGGCAGTCGCCTCATTTAAAATACTATCCAGCCGCATCCGGTTAGACTGGAAGCTGACCCAAACATAGTTGGGAAAAGGCTAGACAGATGATTATGGTCTCATGATAATTAGCAGTAGCTAGTATGTATAGCTTGAGAAAGAGAAAATAATTATCAAGGTCTTGAAATTTTCGGGGATTGTCGAGAAGGCATAAAACACGACCACCATTATCGACCACAACCGGTAATGTAATAACATTTGGTCCTACCCTCTTTCGGTAAGTGTTTGCTAACTCCATAAGTACTCCCGCAACCATGTCAACAAATTACACGAGCCAGTTGGTGCTTTTACAATTACAGCGCAGGTAACGTACCCACAATAGCAAAGTCTTTCATTTTGACTGGTCAACAACACTCATGGCGTCATCGCGTTATTTATTTCGTTGAGCAGACGATTATTTCAAGCAATTGAAGCAATGGGTTAAGAATTTCCTTCAGTCTTGAAAGTTGAAAGCGGTCATCTCTCTGAATTGAATAGCTAAAAAGTTGTACTACTTACATAATTTACATTGTTAATCAAGAACGATAACGTTCATTTTTGTTTTATAATAAAGTGACAAATCGACACATCATCATCATCATCATCATATCAGCAGAAAGACGTCCATGGCTGGACATAAGCCTCCCCCGCAGCGGGGGATTTGCCATAATCGCCACGCATAGCAGGCGGGTTGGCGATCGCAGTATGGTGGTAAAATGCATAGAGAACGCTGCTGCCCATTCTCTAGTAAGTCCCTTAGTCGCCTTCTACGACACCCACGGGAAGAAATGGGATGGTGTTTTTCTTTTAAGTCCGGCACCACACGGAACAATTCGACATGTAACTAGGCTGATTAAAACGTCTTTAAGTTGACAAATTTTTTATGTAAACTTCCTCTTACCTGAAATCCAGAGAGCAACATAGGTAAAGAGAACATCGTTAGTCTACTATACATAAAAGACTAAGTTTTACTGAGTGAATTAAACTATTATTATCTGTCTTTTCCCAAATATGTTGGGGTCGGCTTCCAGTTTAACCGGATGCAGCTGAATACCACTGGCCTCTGACCTCCATAACCCAGTTACTGGGTGATACGTTACCTCTCGGCGAGACTGGTTGTCTTGACGTTCGGACTTCTGACAACGAATAACGACTGTCAATTTTGTGAATTGTGTGTTACTTATTACCTTAAAAACAAATTGTACTATTTTAATGATACTATTTTAATTTTACCATTTTAATTATACTATTTCAATTTAATATTTGAGGAACCGGCCGCCGCGCCGGCCGGTTCCTCTCGCAAAAACGAAACGTACGAAACGTAGTTATACCTACGTACAAACGAGATAGAAAGAAAATTGACTACAAATTTCCAAACCGATTGGATATTCGGCCACTCATGAAATATATGGAGCAATTAGAAGCAATATTTCCGAAACATATCCGCAATTTATTGTTGTTGCTCCAGATTGCTCCACTTAATTGATCCAGATTGATCCATTAGTATTGCCGAGCAAGAATTGCTCAAAAAATTGCCCGTGTAAGAGCACTTTTAGACCGGTCCCAGCCGGCTGGGCACGCAACAATACATATGGCACGTACCTACCAAGCATGGCAGATGGCACTGTGTGGCGCACGATGGTCACATAATTCTAAGTAGCGCCACCGCCAGTACAAGCCACGCCATCGCGAACACCACGCGTGTTTACCCGACTCGTAACGTTACACGCGACAAAAAATATGTGCAAGTGAAAATTATTACACAAAACTATATGTTTACATTATAAAATAGGAAATGTAAGTGTTTTTTGGTTACAATTTTGAGCGTTTTTAGTTATAATTGTTGTTCCTGTTTGTGTTTTGTGAAAGAAATTGTAACGCGTCAGCTGATTTGTGTAGGTTACCGGTTTGTAGTTTTCACAATGGTTGAACTTGGTTATTTAAACTTTGGTATTCTTAACCTGTGTTGTAGTTCTAAGCCATATGTATAACTGAACTAGACTTTATACTTAGATTAAAATAACAGTTTATTTTTATTATTGGATTAGAAAGTGTCAAGTGCTAATTCAACTCAAAAACTCAAACTATTTATTTCAAATAAACCAGTTTCAGGCAATTTTGAATTATCAAGGGGTCGATCAGTTTGAAAGACGAAGCTAGTTGCCCATTCCAAAGCGTAGTAGGAACCTATGGAGAAGAACGGGCAAGGAACTCCACGGGCACGCTATTAAATCAAAATATTGTTACAAAAGTTGGCTAAATCAAATAGACTATATAGCGATAGCAATGTTTGTAGTCACTAACGTCAGAAGTTTTTGCGAATAAATTCCTATGACGGTTTATAATACATATAATTCAATGGGGCACGGGTCGTGTCCGTGTTAGCAATGAATATCCTGCTTTACTTTAAACGTTAAATAAAACGAATGTATCATGCTCATTTCATTATATAATTTAAGGAAATTTATATTATTGCATCGAATGCATTATTTGGCTGAAATTACTGTCTAAACCAACTAGGTTTCCTTCGCACCCGTCGTTCCTGTGGGTGAATTTCCAACATCAACGCGGACGAAGCCGCGGGAACACCTAACGCTAAAATATAAATAAACGCTCTTTTAATTTACTACTTATTTCTTACTAACTTAGGTTAAACTTTCATTACAAACGTAATAGGTACAATCTAACTTATATAAAGTTATTAATTTCAAGTTCAACATTAGGCAATCAAAGGCGCCAATTAAAATTAATGTCACCTTGAAAGAACTCGAAACTACACGAAGATAATTATAATTTAATGTTTAAATGTATCGTTTACAAAACATGGCGCCCAATACTGCCACATACCTACTGAGTAGATAATTATAATAAATGGTATCGACCGGTCTATTGAATAAAATGGAACAGAATACTCTTCCATATATGCATTCAAAATGTAATGTAGAAAGTTTATATATGGTGGAACAATGGGCGGTCAGATCGCTAAAAGCGATCCTGTTACAGAACTTTCACTTACCCACCTTTGGGTTGAATAAAGGATGAAGGAGAGACAATAAAACAAAGAAGTAGAAAATATTAACATAATGATAAATTGGCAGTCGCACTCTCAGACGTTCATTGGTGTCGACTAGGTTTATAAAAGTGGTATATGCTAGTATAGTTTCGTTTCGCAAACTTCAATATAACAACATAATATAACATCACGCCTGTTTGGCCCAAAGGGTTAGGCAGAAAAGCGAACATATATTATGAGCAAATATGATTGATTTTTGTTAGAGTTTGGCGGTATAGGTTCTTACTTCATAGCTGCAAGAATTTCCACATATTTTGGTCTTATTTCAAACTCCACATGGAGAAAATTACATATAATTAACTCGATAGCAGAAAAGGAAAGCGATTTAAAAACGAATATACAGGATAAGATTTTATGCAATGCGCAAAATGTAACCATGAATGCAGCGTTTAAAAAAAATTGCTGTTTCATAAAAAAGTGCAATACCTACGCGGTCAAAATGAATGGAACAGCTGATTTATTTTTGTATCACCGACGAAAAATTTCTGCGCTGGGGGTCAGAATGATAAGCTGAATCCATGGTTACAGTTTGCGCACTGGATAAAAACTTACCCTGTATACCATTTTACGTACTTATAATAACACTTGGATTGTGTGAAATATGATATAGTTAGGAAGGGGGACTACCGAGATGATGACTAATATAGAAATATGGAAGAAAAAGACATTGCGCCGACCATAAATAAATCCTTAAGGGCAGGAGAATGATAATGACATACAATATGTTGCTTGTACCTCTGTTCTATGAATAGACCAAGCCAGACCAATGTGAAGGCTCAAATAAACAATCTGACGGTTGGCGCAGTGGTTTAGCGATTGACTGCTGTGCTGCGTTTAGCGGGTTCGATTCCCGCACGGAACAAATATTTGTATGACCTACAAGTAGTTGTTCCGGGTCTGGCTGTTTGTGTATGTGAGTTTAAATGTTTGTAAACGCACCCACAATACAGGAGTAACTCCTAGTGTGGGGCAACGTTTTAAAAAAAAATCTAGTAAGTACCTAATTAATTAGTTTGTGTCATTTCCTGACACACTCTAGAACAAAAGACTGGCAAAAGATACAAAGGTATGGTACCTAATTTAAAAGTCAAGGACAAAATTTGCAAAAAGAAAAAAATTACTAATTGAATACTTACATACAATATGATTGTCTTACAAATAACTCAGTTGCCCAACAAAAAAGATTTTTTGTTACAATTATATTTTTTGCGAAGACAGTTTAGTCGTATCATCAAAAACATCATTGTGGCCTTGGAAACGAAAAAAAAAACTTTGTGTTACTGCCATGATGACGACAGCATGTTTAAACCATAATTATGTACATGTGTTAACAAAATTACAGACATCAATCACGGTTATTATGTAATTTAGAATAACTGTACCTACTGACTATTTTGTAACCACAAAAAAAATTGCTATATTAATATGTTTTTGTATACGTATTTATACCACTTGGTTTGTTGTATTATAATACAAAAAACGGCATATATTGACATAGTGGGGATTGTGGTTTAATAATAATAACAGCCGTATCGTATTACCCAGTAACTGGGTTGCCGCAACCGTCATCCTCCTTTTCTTATCCTAATTTATTTGTAGTTGGCGCAGGATATAATTGTGTTCTTTACATTTCTAAGAGCCATTACAGTTTTCATCTCATTTCTATCCATAGCTACTTAGCTAGCACCTGTCACACAAATTATCAATCGTTCTTCGGTATTCCTCATATCTTAAACCAATCCACATTCCGCTCATACCTACTTAACATATTCTCTACGACAAGTCAAGTCCACTTCAAACTTGTCAGGAATTATTCTCATTATTTTCCTAATTGTGTTGTGCCCTGATAAACTAAATGCTACTGAACCTCCATTCTCAGGAATGGAGGTTTAAATAAGACTTTTTTACCACTTTGGAGCAGTGGTGATCCAGTGGTAGCGGCCCCGTATTACTCAGGCAGGTGCTTAACGTAGGGTGCTTTTTGAGGTATTTTTATAATCAATTAATATCAAGCACCCCACGCTTTTTAATAGAATTAAATTATTTTCTAATTTTTTAGTTTGGTTTTTAAAGCGTGTTTTTTAGTTTTTTTAAACTATTTTTTAGTTCTGCTTGCTTGAAAAGCGTGATTTTTAAGTTTTTTTCTGTTTTTTTTCTGTTTTTTTTTTTCTTTTTTTTAAATTTTTAAATTGTCATCGGTCCTCGATAAGTCTACAAAGTTTCAATGAAATCTGACCGTTTGAAGTGGATCAAAATAGCGTCCAAAGGAGTCGGTTACATACAAACATACAAACAAACAAACATACAAATGAAGCTAATATAAAGCGTGTAAACACAAAGCAATTTCGTTCAGCATCACTGCACTCAAAACGGTGAAGGAAAACATCGTCAGGAAACCGATATGTCCTGGAACAAAAAGTTCGAAGACATGTGACATCTACTGCCTGCACTGGGCCCGCGTGGTGCATTATGGCTCACTCTCTATCACAGAAAGTAAGTAGCCTGTGTCCTAGCAGTAGCAACTCTATACGCTGATAATGCCTTAAATATACCTTGCCGTTAAATATACCTTTGGATTCAAATCAAAATCAAAATATTTTATTTCACATAAACCTGCAAGGGCACTTATGAAACGTCAGAAGCTAGGTGCACGGTTCCAATTTGTCGTTTCCTATGGAGAAGAGCCGGCAAGAAACTCCACGGTTACTCTTTTAAAAATAATTGGCTTTTACAATGTTTTCAAATTACAGTGATAATAGGTATGGGAGGACAGTGCAGGCCTGTCAATAAGTACCAGGTACTTAGAGGAATGAAAATAAAGAATAGAAAATCGTCTTTAAATCTACAGTCTGTAAGGCCTACAACGTTCTCCCATTAGATATGTAAAAGAATCTACATTAGTAAGATCAACCAATTTAAACCAAGTGACATGATTTCCATGAGAATCACTATTATATAGTCGATTAAGAAGTGATGTATAAAGTCAAATAATGACGAGAATATGTCAGAAAGTATAAAAAATAAAAAGAATAAAAATTAACATTGTAATTTGGGAGCAGTTAATAGACTCTCACACAGTTACAAAGACACCCAGAACCACATATATTTGTTGCTTTCGGGAATCGAAAGCGGCTAGACCATACTACGACGATCCAATCCCTTAGGGTGACGAGCCAGTCTTCAATAAGCAATCAATTTTTTATGGTTTCGTAAGTTTAATAGCGCACTAACCTAGATCGAAAGCTAGGTCAGTATAGCTTTTAAGCAAATTCACGAGTTCACGATCATTGGTCACGTTTTAATCATGATACCGGTTATTTAACGACTTAAACCTCTTCGACTATTTCGGTAACCGGACTTTTGCTGGTCAGTAATGGTCTCTACCGACCATGAAACATGTTAGAGAGACATCTAAAGGCTGTCTAATGAGGTTTTTAAACAAAAACCTTATTACTGGGACTTATGACACCAAAATTACTTGTGGCGGCATCTACATCGCCACATGCGAACTACGCATCGAACTGACGTCACACAAAATCGTGCATCTCGCAAGAAGAGTTTGCCACGCAACATTAATCGTGGGGCAGTTGACCACCAGACAGAACACCCGTCTGGTCGGAGGATCCTCCCTTTTCTATGAAGGTTGAGTGAAGTTCACACCCTGTTCCTCATTAATCTATACTGGTGACCCCGACGTGATCCGTACTCACTACTTATTGCATTCCACAATGTAAACTTAGGTGGCAGGTTTACAAAGACATGGCTATTGAGGAACCTGTCGGGCACAACAAAGTAGGATAGAGGAAGATGGCTTGGGGATCATAAGTGATACGTTTGTACCTTTGTACCTCTTATGCAGGTACACACTCTTTTCTTGACCTAGGACAGGAAAATATATAATCCATGATTTACAACTTCCTTACTGCACTTGTAGGGAATACAACACTATTGTAATTGTAGAGTAGTGAATTATTACTTATGACCAATTAACCTGATGTATTACTAGCAAGCTTTGTGCTTAGAGGCCGGGCAGAGATGCAGCTCGGTACATCTTGGGTTGTAGTTAGACTGAATTAAACAGCGGAAGACCTCGTTTATCGTCTAGGAAATAACTAGATCGATATGGTTACAATGTCTTTAGATAGATCAAGAGTTACTTGTGTCCTGTTGCTACACTTGCTACTGATTAATTGCTCATTTATAGGAAGTGTATTTAAATAATAGCTACATGTTACTATTAGTTCCTGGTACGTAATACCTAGAACTCGGCTAAATATAAGCATTATTGAAATATTATATGAATTATGTTACAATCACGCTAACTTTTTAAGATTTTAATGAATTATGTAACCTCTAAGGAGATTTTTCTGAAATAAATAAATGATTTGAATTGAAATGAACTGAATTGAGAAGAGTTTGAAAACAGTTCCAGTCAAAATACGACACAATTTTGTACTCACTACCTGACATAAATGAGTGCGTTTTCTACACTAATATTATAAAGAGGAAAGATTTGATTGTTTTTAACATTGTTTGTGTTGATAAACTCAAAAAGTACGATTTAAAAAAAATATTTCACCTATGAAAAGCTACATTATTCCGGAGTAACAGGAGATTTTACGCGAACGAAGTCGCGGGCGAAGTGCTAGTGTTGAATATTTTATTTGAAGGGGTAGAATCCTTAAATATAATCGTGTTATAAAATAAGGAATTAATTTGAGGAATAAAGATAATGGGGCCTCTTTTATTCTTCTCACAATCAGAAAAATCGGCTGCTTTTCGAAATAATGTAACCCCCGCTGACACAGACAGTCATAAAAGTTACAAACTCAAACTCAAACTCAAACTCAAAGCATTTATTTCAATTAAACCATTTACAGGCACTTTTGAATTGTCAAACAGTACAGTAACACATGATCACCCATTTTTGGTTGCTGTGGTCAAAACACGGGTCAAAATAACCTACATTCCTAGTGTACTAAAACATTTTAGATTAAGTTGAATTTGCGTTACTTTTCAAAGCTTTTTATGTAATCATCGTCAATAACAGCTTAGGCACTTCAAAATAGCCTTATCACTTACTATTAATAGGCTATTGTGTTAATGTAACACGATAACCTTGAACTTAAGCAAATATTGGTCGTAATTGGTCACATATTGGTTATCAGTAGGTATCCCTTATCAAACTGTTCATTTAGTTGTACGTACCAATTGTAACGTAACTTGGTGAATTTTAACATATACATATAAATATACATATATGTATAACATACATACATACATTGTATACCATCATCTACCTAACCTTTTCCCAACTATGTTGGGGTCGGCTTCCAGTCTGACCGGATGCAGCTGAATACCAGTATTTTACATGAAGCGACTGCGTATCTGACCTCCACAACCCAGTTACTGGGTAACACAATACCACTTGATAAGACTGGTTGTCAGACTTTCGGGCTTCTGACGACCCGTAACAACTGTTAAAGATCCACTTAATGACAGCCGGGACCAACGACTTATCGTGCTTTCCAAGGCACGGACTTGGCATGTAAAGATGGTCACCCATCCACGGACCAACCGCGGCAAGCGTAGCTTTACCTGATCGATCGACTCGTGCGGCTGTTATTACTTAGCCACAAGCTCCTCCATATATGCATTGTAGATACATAAGTAAATAAACTTGAAGTATGTGTCATATGAAACAAATCGGAAAAAACGGAACTCTGATAGGATCACTTTGTTGTCCATCTGTCCATCTGACCGGCTGTCCGCCTGTTCGTATGTCAACACCCTTTTTCTCAGGAACGCATGGAGGTAGCAAGCTGAAATAAATATCATGTACTCAAGCCTACTACCCCTTGGACTAATAAAAAGCACTGTGAAACCCGTGGCGAAAATGCACGGACAGTTAAAAAAAAAAAGAATGAAACAATACAAACTGATATGAAGCCACGTGCCTCTAGGAAACGTGTAAGCACTTTAGTTTTTGTGGTAAATGGCAAACCATTTATGTGGAGTTTTTAATTATTCGAATCATACTTAAGAATTTATCCTTACTAATATTATAAACGCGAAAGTTTGTATACATGTATGGATGTATGGATGTTTGTTACTCTCTCATGCAACAACTACAGAATGGATTTTAATTAAACTGTACAATAATATAGCTTATGCATTAGAATAAGAAATAGGCTATAATTTATAAAGATATTGTGTGAATTGTCCAAAATATAACGATAAGTGTCAAATAAGTAGGAAAAAAATCTGCCATCTGCGAGCTATTCTGGCGTGCGCTGTAAAAACCGTTAGAGTTACACTTATCTAATTTAATTTTATTGTTATTTTCGCCACTTTCATTAACTGGGTTTAATTAGGCAAACCATGAAATTGCTGTACACACCTTTAAGTGATAAGTTCACTGTAGTACTAGATTAATTATGACTAAACTTTCTGTAATGTTTATGTGAACTAGTCGTTGGAGTGCCATAATAAATAAATAAATAATGTATCATGGAAATATTTCTCTTAAATAGTCCTACAAAAAAGCCCGGGACTGCATATACCTATCTTTTATGTGTAAGCCATTATCGCCAAAATAGTGAACCATAAATACAATAAAAATAGGCTACTCGAAGTACTAATCCTGCGCAGACGAAGTCGCAGGCACCAGCTAGTAACAAACAATTAAGTATTATGTGATTGTTATAGGCTGACAGATTGATTCAGTCCTATTAGCACAGTGCAGATGTAAATGCATAACTGATAAGGTCGAGGAAACTGTAGTCGTTATCTGAAGAGTATATGACAGGAAGTTGCAGGTAAACATGTTGCCTTTTCGTAGTTTAGAGACTAAATTTGTAGAGGTTTTAATGATTATTGTAATATCTATAGTGTTTTCTCCTGGCTAAGAACAGGCTAGTTTTCTCCACCAGTGAGTAATGCATACGAAATGACGTCAAATTAAAGTTTCCTGCTACATAAGTTATGTTCGCGTAATTCGACAAAATGTAGGGACCAGCTGGCCTAGACAAATACATTTCTGTTAGCGTTCACGCCAAACGCTACGCCAAAATGTACGGGAATGACATTACCTGCGGAAAGATTACGTCGTGTCCTTTCCGCAGGTAATGTTATTCCCATACATTTTTGCGTAGCGTTTGGCGTGAACGCTAACAGAAATGTGTTTTGTCTCAGGGCCCAGGTTATCGAAATGTGTCTGTGAATAGCGATCTATTTACACACGATCAATCATAATCTGTTTCATTTTGACAGTTCAACAATATTCATTGCGTTATTTACGTTGTTGAGCATACACAATTTTCGAACATATGAAGCAATGGATTAGCAATCTGTATCATAATGATTCAGATTATGATTGATCGTGCGTTACGCAATTAGGGTACTGATTTGCCTTGCCCCAGAAAACAAACAGCTGTTGGAAGAATAGCGGACGTCTATTTGATTTAAACTGACAAAATTTTCGGGTTTTGGATTTAGGAACAGCGTTTATAGGGCTCCTACGATAAAATTGATTGATGTTCGATTCGGTACGGTAGTGTATCGAATGGTATCACCATTTGGCTCATCATTGGGAACAGCAGATTTTCCACGATTACCTGTTTGGTCTCCAGTAAACGTGATCATAATAACGAATACATACGATCTCTTTTCCTGTTTTCAATTAACTCAATTATGTACACCTTGTATGAGAAATTGGGTTCACTAATCCATTCACATAAGTAGTGATAAGTCGGGTTATTCCGACCCGATCACCTTAATCTAATAAAGTCGTGGATTATAATTACCGGATCCAATTTGGGAATGAAGAACAGACTGGAATAACTCAATTAGTCAAGGAAGGGGGGGAAAATAATCGGAGTAATTCAGCAAAGGAGCAGTCATGAATTTTTCATTGATGACAGAGTGCTAACCATCCCTACGTCCCTAATATATCTTTACTAATATTATAAAAGCGAAAGTAACTCTGTCACGCTTTCACGCCCAAACCGATGAACCGATCGTCATGAAATTTGGCAGAGATATAGCCTGGGAAATGAAGAAGGACATAAGCTTCTTTAGGCGATAACCAACATCCACGCGGGCGGACCCGCGGGGAAAAGCTAGTATATATTTATATGTATTGCTATGCTACTGCGTAGCTATAGTAGTAACTCTTGCGTACATTACTAGAGGTTTTTTGTTTGCTAATAGTAGTTTTACTGTAGTTAGGTGATATGTGAGGATATTTTTCAGGATAAGTTTTTATCCAGTGCGCAAAATGTAACCATGAATTCAGCATATTATTCTAGACACCTAGCGCAAAAATTTTACGTCGGTTTTACAAAAAAAAATAAGCTGTTTCATAGAAAAGTGCAATACCTACGCGGTCACAATGTATGGAACAGCTGATTTTTTTTGTATTACCGACGAAAAATTTCTGCGCTGGGGTGTCTAGAATGATATGGTAAATTACTGGTTAAAATTTGCGCAATGGATAAAAACTTACCCTGTATTGTTATTTTTAATGTAATTAGGTGAGGATATTATATTGTTATTTTTAGTAATCAGTAGCTTCTGCCCGCGACTTTCTTCTCCTTCTTTTCTTTTTTTAAAAACCTTGCCCCACACTAGGAATTACTCCTGTATTGTGGGTGCGTTTACAAACATTAAACTCACATACACAAACAGCCAGACCCGGAACAACTATTTGTAGGTCATACCAAAATTTGTTCCTACTATTTGTTACTTTGTCGTGAAATTATCGCCCGCCCACGTTATTTCTTTTGCGCATGGCGTTCTTTTTGCTCAGCTCCATAGCGTGATGTTAAATAGCTTAAAACTTTCCTCAAGGATTGGATTATCAAAACAAAGATAGGCAATCCCAGAGATTAGCGTGTTCAAACAAACAAACTCTTTAGCTTTATTATTAGTATATAGATTACTAGGTTTTGCCCTCGGCTCCGTCCTCGTGGATGTCGGTTATCGCGTAAAAAATAGCCAATGTCCTTCTCCATATCCCAAACTATATCTCTGCCAAATTTCATGACGTTCGGTTCAGCGGTTTAGGCGTGGAAGCGTAACACACAGACAGTCTTTACTTTCGTATTTATAATACTCCTCCTCAGTCGTGCATTCTTGACAGAATGGTCGTGGTTGACGATGATGCATTTTATTTGGATGAAGCAGCCCTCGCGATGCGCCTCCACCTGTTTCGGTCTTCAGCGTCTCGGGAGCTTTGAACCATGGACGTTTGTGTTGCAGCTTTTATAAGGTCTGTCCAACGCGTAGGTGATCTACCGCGTGACCTCTTGCCTTCTACTTGCCCCTGGACAACAAGTCGTTCCATGGAGCGTTCATTTCGAACAATGTGGCCGAAGTATTTGAGGATTCGCATCTGTACAGTCGATGATAACCTCTCCTTGATTCGAAGTTCCTCCAAGATCGAGACATTGGTCCGAAACGCTGTCCAAGGGATCCGCAGCAGTTGCCGCCAGCACCACATTTCAAGTGCATCGATTTTGCGTCGCTCTTTGAGGCGAACCGTCCATGTTTCTGCGCCATACAGAAATATTCACCATATTCGCCATACAGGAAAAACCAAACTTCTCATCAGGCGGGCTTTTGTGGCTTTGGTGATATTATGATTGCCCCAGACTCTTTTGAGCTTATTAACGGCAGATCTTGTGATAGCACATCTCCTTCGAATCTCATCCTCACACCCCCCAGTGTTCGTGATTGTGGAACCAAGGTACACATAAGACTGAACAATCTCACAGTTGCCAATCGCATGGATGTCAGGTTGGTTTAGTTCGGCTCGGTCCACGATCATCATCTTGGTTTTATCTCTGTTGATTGCAAGTCCGAAGGAGAGGCTCGTTGTCTCTAGCAGTGTCAACAGGTGTTCCATATCTTCCTTTGTTTGAGCGAGAACAGTAGTGTCATCGGCGTATCTCAAGTTAGATGTCTTCCGGCCTCCCACCGAAATGCCTTTGTCCCATTGCTCTAAAACAATTCTCATAATGTACTCCGTATACGTATTGAATAGGAGTGGAGAGAGTATACATCCCTGTCGAACACCAGCATGTGTCTGAAACGTTCTCGAGTCAATGTCGTCTATCCGAACAATCGCAGTTCCGTCCTCGTAAAGTCGCCTTATGAGACCAACTAGATGGTTAGGCACTCCCATTTGTATGAGTACATCCCATAGTTTATCCCATTGAACGGTGTCGAAGGCCTTGCGAAAGTCGACAAAGCAAATATAGAGTGGGATATTAAACTCTCTAGACTTTTCGATTATTTGTCGAAGAATTAAAATCTGCTCCCTTGTCCCTCGACCCTTGACGAATCCCGCTTGCTCCGGAGCTATTTCGGGATTCAGGAAAGATTGCAGTCTGGTGTTGACGATGTGAAGGAGAACTTTGCTGGCGTGTGAAATTAAGGCAATTAGTCAATAGTTGCTGCATTTCTTCGTCGATCCCTTCTTATGTAGTGGTATGAACACGGAGTTTGCCCAGTCTTGAGGCCATTTCCCGGTCTCCCAGACGCGATTACAAATAGTATGCATCATATCGACTCCGCATTCACCCATTGCTTTGAATATTTCTATGGGGATGTCAGCAGCTCCTGCAGCTTTGTTCCTCTTCAGGTGATCAATTGCGGCACGAACTTCACTTTTTAGAATGCATGGTTCCATAGCATTATGTGATGGTATGCTAGTGTTACATGATGATGTCATGCTGTTATTGGTGAAAAGTTTCTCGCAATATTCCTTCCATACGCCCACAATATCCTTAATTTCTGTTACGGTCGCTCCATTTGAATCCTCTATAGCCCAGGTTTTGGGTTTGAATTGACGGGTTATAGTACGAATCTTCTTAATAAGTCTTTAGTTTCGTGGCGTTCTGCATTTTTTCCAACTCTAGACAGATGTTTTTCAGATTTTTATTCTGATCTCTGCGAGAAGAAGATTGAATCTGTGCACTCATCGAATTCACGTCCTGGACAGTTGCTCCCTTGGCCTTCGCTTCACGACGGTGCTCTACTAGGCTCCAAGTGTCGTCTGACATCCAGTGTTGGTGTTTGCCTTTAATATGGGTAGGCTGTGTCGTACGTACCGTCTTTTTTATTTGCACTTTTACGGATTGCCAGAGTGAGTTGGGGTCATCATTTAATGCTATTGACTTCCAAATGATACTGTCGGCCGACAGTTGGTTTATAAAAGCCGTTTGGTCTACTATTTCCAGCTTGCTATTAGCTTTGCGAGGAATGAAGTTGCGTAACCTAAGTTTCAGGTTGCATCAAAGAAGTTGATGGTCCGATTGGCAGTCAGCTCCGGGCAGTGTGTGTGCGTTCATAATTGAACTTCGCCATCTAGATCTTATAAGTATATAGTCAATTTGGTTCCGGTGCTTCCCATCAGGGGACGTCCAGGTATACAGTCGTCTGTGGTGTTGCTGGAACATTGTATTCGTTATGGTGAAGTTGTTATCAGCCGCGAATTGTATTAATCTCTCTCCTCGAATATTTCTTTGGCCAAGACCATAGTTGCCCACAATGCTTCGCAGTCCCACGTCCATCCGTGTGCCACCCACTTTTGCGTTAAAATCGCCAAGTATGATAAGCAATTCTCTATTTGGTATTGTTGCGATTGTAGATTCTAAGTCATTGTAGAAGCTTTCTACGTCCTCATCTTTCGCCGCGCTGGTGGGTGCATATACCTGTATAATGTTCAGCGGGGTGGGAGATGCACCAAGTTTCATTATAATGATTCTGTTGCTGACAGGATTATAACCCAAGACCGCCGTAGTCCATAGTTTGGGAATCGTAATGTATAATACTACTAGGGATTGAATGTAGCTAGGTTATATAAGTAGTTATATAAATACATTTCATTTAAATTTTGGATAACAGAATCATCACCATCATCATTTTGCCGAAAGACGTCCACTGCTGGACATAGGCCTCCCCCAAGCTCCGCCACTTTGACCGGTTCTCTGCTTCCCGCATCCAGCGGATTCCTGCGGTCTTCACAAGGTCATCGGTCCACAAGGGAAGCCTGCCAATGCTACGCCTTCCGGTACGCGGTCGCCACGCCAGAACCTTTCGGCCCTATCGGCCATCTGTTCTGCGAGCAATGTGCCCTGCCCACTGCCACTATGTTTGGCAATTCTTCGGGCTATGTCGGTGGCCTTGGTTCTCCTGCGAATCTCTTCATTCCTGATTCGATCACGTAGGGAAACTCCGAGCATAGCTCTCTCCATTGCCCTTTGGGTGACTTTTCGCCTTCGGACAAAGCCCATTGCAACAGAATAGGTATATTTATTTCAGATTACCAATCTTTCAGTTATACAGTCCTTAAATCTAAAGTTATAATCTGACCTACTGGTCAAAAAATTTGCAACATAGGTACGTACTAGAAACTATGAAATAACTTGCAATCCTTCAGGCGAGTGTCACCTACCAGACTTTACGTACAAGTTCGCCTTTCACTTTGCAATACATTGATTGAATTTCTGATGGACGCAATGTTATGATAATGGAATATTGAATTCGTTTGTAATGTAACCTTGTCTGTTCAACCAAATGTTATTCCAAGTAATGAGGTTTGTAATTTGCCTGTTGTGAGCTCGTGTTGTTGTGTAAATAACTAAATCATTCAAGGTGAAGTGCGTCTATGGGAGTTGAAATGAGTTACACAACAAATAAAGGCTCCCACAGACAACAGCGCGACGCGACTTTACTAGCTAGAACTCTATTAGATAACATGGAGATTGGTCTGCCAGAACTGGGTGCGCCACCGTTGGAAACATGTGGTGATAATTAAACAACAGGTTGTAAAGACAATTTGAAAATACAGCTTGACACTGACAGAGGATAAACGGCAGGTGCGGGAAACTTTTTAAAAGGCCAGTGTATTCGGGGGTTAATATATACTTAAACAAAGTTGAAAATTCACAAAATTCATTTTGTTTATTTTGTAACATAAAAAAGACTGGTTGTCTCTGTAGTTGTTGTCTCTGTAGTCTAGTTGTCTCTGTAGTCTAGTTGTCTCTGTAGTTGTTGTCTCTGTAGTCTGGTTGTCTCTGTAGTCTGGTTGTCTCTGTAGTTGTTGTCTCTGTAGTCTGGTTGTTCGCTCTCTCAAATTATGTAGTACTAGCTTTTGCCAGCGGTTTCGCCCGCGTGGAGGTTGGAAATTATCCCGCCGGAACGAACCCGGGATAAAAAGTATCCTCTGTGTTAATTCAGGATATAAACTATCTGTGTGCCAAATTTCATCCAAATCCATTCAGCTGTTTTTGAGTGATTGAGTAACGTCTAAACAAAATTTCATGTATTATTTTCATAATATTAGTAGGTTTTAACTGACATGGTGTTTGAGGGTTTTCAGCTTTGTCATGTAAACAAGGATCTACGAGGAATAGGAATGAAGAGGAATGTAATAATATTCAATCACTATGTAGAACCTACAGTTTAACAAACAAACAAACAACAACAACAAACACACACAAACAACGAACAACAACAACACACAACAACAACAACAACAAATGTTGTTGTTGTTGTTTTTTGTTTGTTGAACAAATTTTGTATGGAATTCGATTACACCGATCCCAGAACCCACTGTTAGTATTCCGTATCATGTACTGACCTCATTAAATCTGAAGAAGCCGTAAACTTCGTAGTTACAAGAGCAAGGTCAAGAACCTTCCATATATACACACCATTACGTAAAGAGCATGTGACAGAGAAACTGAGAGAAATCTTTACATCGGCGGAATTATTTCAAAACAGTTTGTTATATTTCACTTGTTATGTAGATTTGAAAATCTGCGTGACAAATGCGTAGACTTATGTGTTTACCACCTGTTAGTAAAAATGTGCACAGCCGCGCTCATCATCATCTGCCTGGTTTGACCCAACTTTGGTAGACTTCCAGTCTACCCAGATGTAGCTTAATACCAGTATTTTACATGGAGCGACCCTCTATCTGACCCCCACAAACCAGTTACTGGGTAATACGATACCCCTTGGTAAGACTAGTTGTCTGGTTGTCGTAGTAGACTTTCGGGCTACTGACGACCCGTAACAACTGCCAAAGATACACAAATGACAGCCGGGACCAACGGCTTCTCGTGCTTTCCGAAGTACGGACCCGAGCTATGGTGTAGGTATTTTTTTGACATATCTAAACTGTAAATGTTGCGACCCAATTTTCGCCTGCTACCCAACGTTTAACAGTGGGATTGCATGGGGTTTTTGGTTTGTTTCCAAATTGTTTCCACGGAGAATGTTTCCGTAGCAACTTGATGTCTGGATTTTTGCCTGGTTAGTGGCTTGCCCGTTTCCCATGACATTGAACTTAAACATAATCCCCCTTAATCATAAACGATGATTAAAGTTAAATGATGTTTAAACGTCAAAATGCATGGTTAAATAGACGCTAATTATAAATATGGGGGAATATTGCAATATTTTAATCACTATGAGTGATCGAGATATACTATCGTTAAATAGATAGCGTCAGCAGAAGCCTGAAAGTCTGACAACCAGTCTTACCCAGTAACTGGTTAGTGGAGTTCAGATAGGCAGTCGCTCCATGAAAAAAATCTTGGTATTCAGCTGCACCCGGTTATATTGGAAGCCGACCCCAACATAGTTGGGAGAAAACCTGGCAAATGATGATGAGTGATCGAGCTAGCGCTTCCACACCACACCCTGAATGACGTACACACGGCTACACATCAAGGTATACAGTTCCAGTATGAGCTGATCTCGCATTGTATAGGATTTACCGACAGTGCGAGATCAGCGTCCCTCCCGTTTGATGTGTAGCCGTGTTTACTTAAAAATGCGCAAAAGTCACACTTTGAGCAATTTAACAACAATCTTATAATCTTTTACACGCGGTTACACAGTTATAAAAATAAAAGCTGCACATCACTCTAGTAAATGAAGGGTAATTGTTGAAGTCAAGTGGGGGAAATGATTGGTCCCATGTCGGAAAATAGACACGAGGCACGCGATCTATTTAAAGGTTCTATTACTTACAGCCAATATATCTATTTTTAGTACGAGAACACAGATAGAAAGATCTCTCTTGATTGCAATGTATGGATCATGAGCTGTACCGTAATGTCTTCAATTATTCAGACTTAAAATCTGGAAAATATCAAAGTGTATGGTCATGTCACATCATTACTTCACCTCAATACCTCGATGGTGTAGTGGTTGCAACCGCTACTGCTGAGCATCTGACAGGTTTGATTTGGTTGGTTTGGTTCGATTCCCAAGTCGGGCAAAGTGTAACTGGGTTTTTCTATATTGGATTTCTCAGTAGCAGCTCGGAGTCCGGATTTGTGTCCGGTTGATGGCAATAGGGTCGGCCCTATTACATGGGACTTAAACATAACTGTCGAAATGTGGGTGTACTACTGTCGGCAACGGCTATAAGAGTACGGGAAGAGCAAAGAAACGATGGATGGACTGTGCGAATGATGATATGGTTAGAAAGGAGGCGACTATACCGAGATGACGACTAAATTAGAAGTATGGAAGACTATAATGATGGTGTAGTACATACATTTAGAGCGTGACTTTTCAGTAGTCTGGTTTTACTTGTTTCCATAATTATATTAGTTTAGACATTTGACCATAATGCTTTGTAAGTTAGGTCGGCATTTGGTGTGGGATGCAACATGTGTCAACACCCTAGCGCTAACCCATCTTCCTAGTACGGCGGGTTGTGCTGGGAAACCTCAAACGGCGCAAATATTCTAATCTTATTGGAACCTATCGAGCGTTTGGGGTTGAAACTCTAGAGCCATGGGGTTCGAGTGCCCACTTAGTTTTCCGAGACATTTCCAAGCGGTTGGTCGACTCTTCACGTGACCAGAGGGCTGGCCTATTTTTTCGGCCAGAGAATCAGCATTGCCATGCAACGTGGCAATGCTGACAGCCTTTAGGGAACTTTTCCCATTGACAACAATGCGGACGTATTTTTTTTATGCCTTATGATTATTTTCTTTTTTATATACCTGTACCTACTATTATTTTAAGACCAGTATTTTTTTCAAGATTCAAGATTCAAGATTCTTTATTTGTGGAAACATGAGTACACATACAAAGCATGCAAGTTATTAAATTACATTATAGTTTAGATCAGTCATGTTTGGCCATTATGTAAATATCTATAAAAATAAAAATATGTGATAATATTTCGAAAAAAAAAAAAAAGTTTCGACATCCAAATCAAAATCAAAATATTTTATTTCACATAAACCTGCAAGGGCACTTATGAAACGTCAGAAGCTAGGTGCACGGTTCCAATTTGTCGCTTCCTATGGAGAAGAGCCGGCAAGAAAATCCACGGTTACTCTTTTAAAAATAATTGGATTTTATAATGTTTTCAAATTACAGTGATATTAGGTATGGGAGGACTGTGCAGGCCTGTCAATAAGTACCAGGTACTTAGAGGAATGAAAATAAAGAATAGAAACTGTAGCCCTACAACGTTCTCTCATTCACACTATGTAAAAGAATCTACATAAGTAAAATCAACCTATTTAAACCAAGTGATATGATTTCCATGAGAATCACTAATAAATACTCGATATTACAAGTGTTGTATAATGTCAAATAATGACGAGAATATGTCAGAAAGTGTAAAAAATAAAATTAATAAAATTAACATTGTAATTTGGAAGCAGTTAATAGACGCTCACATAGTTATGGTGCTAATGAGTTACCAGGGAAGCCACATGTGCAGAAGGAATTAATGCCAAACTTCCTTGTCTTCAACGTAGTCTTTTATCTTATAATACGCTTTTTTGATAAGGACACGTTTGATGTGAGTTTTAAACTTTCCATCGCTAAGTTCTGTAACCGATTTTGGCAACTTGTTATAGAAGCGGATACTGTTTATTAGAAATGACTTGCTAGTTTTAGTTAATCTAAATTTTGGAATCACAATTTCATCTTTACTACGTGTATTAAGGTTATGGAAGTCGCATCTTTTTTTTTGAAAAGACTTACATTTTTGCGAACATACAAGATATTTTCTAGGATATAAAGAGAAGGCAGAGTTAGTATGTCTACTTCGTTGAATTTATTTCTAAGAGACTCGATTAATTAATCAATGCCAAAGGTGAACCTGATTAATTTGATTGTTACTAAGTCAATTTACACGGAAATTCCATGACCAGATTTCCCCGTAGCTCATAGCTAACTGCTGGTTTGTTAAATAAATAACCCTGTTTATTTCTATTTCTGTCTCTATCAGTTTAAAGCAGTTTCGTATTTTGTCCCTTTCTATCACTTGGCAAGCACCTCACTTTCTCCGTATCACTTAGGGCTAGACTAGAATGTTAGGAAAGACTATCGTAATGTAAACAATAGAAATAAACTTATAATTAATGTAATTTCTAGGCAGCTGCTATAAATATATAGGTAGGCTATCCATCGACGCGCAGCCTGTAACCATGAATTCAGCACACAATTTTGGCCAACCTGGTTTATTTTTTTTTAATTATGTATTCAAGAAAATAACTTTTCATTGAAAGTGCAATACCTACACGATGAAAATGAATGGAACAGCCTTTTTTTTTCAAGTCGACGAAAAATTTCAATTCAGCGGCTACAGAATCATGTACTGTATCCATGGTCGCAGGTTGCACGTCAAGCCCCTGCCAACCTGCACTATAATTGCATAACACACTATCAATAAGAATCTAAATCATTTTGAATGATACTGTTAATTCATTGCTTCATATGTTCGTAAAATGTGTCTGCTCAGCCACGTAAATAACGCAATGAATATTGTTAAAATGTCAAAATGAAAGGCATTGCTACTGTTAGTGTGTTAGGCAATTACCCTTCTGTAATACTTAAACCTAACAGAGCCCTGCTACATCTGACAGAACCCTGTTAGTTCTAACAGAGCCAGTTTCAGCCGAAACTGGCCTCGACTAACACAGAAAAGTGCACGCATTTGAGAATCTTGAGATAGTTGTTCTTCATTATCATCATTAACATAATTTCAGCCGAAAGACGTCCACTGCTGGACATAGGCCTCCCTCAAGCTGCTCCACTTCGACCGGTTCTGTGCTTCCCGCATCCAGCGGATTCTAGGGCTTGTTATTTTTTGGGAAGTTTTGCCATAATCGCCACGCTTGGCAGGCGGGTTGGCGATCGCAGTATGGTGGTAAAATGCATAGAGAACGCTGCTGCCCATTCTCTAGTAAGTACCTTAGTCGCCTTCTACGACACCCACGGGAAGAAATGGGATGGTGCTATTCTTTTACGTCCGGCACCACACCTAACAAACCAACGGAATAGTTGTTCTTACTATAACTTAAATCATACTAATCGGTTTAAGAACATTGAACGACAGTCATCATCATTGCCTAGTCTTTTCCCAACTATGTTGGGGTCGGCTTCCAGTCTAACCGGATGCAGCTGAATACCAGTATCTTACTTGGGGGGACTGCCTATCTGACTTAGAAGTAGGATACTAAAAGGGAGTAGAAGACAGAATAGAACTTTTATTGCTATCACGTCTGGGTGAGTTTAGTGTCCCACCAAGTGTTAAATGAGGTGCAATATTGGAAGATACCATATTAATTCCGACCCAGCCCGTCCCTTACAGCTCTTCAAGCGATACCCTAAGCCGAGGTCCTGTACCCCACAAGAGGCCCTTAGCGTGTAGTCGTTTAATTTTAAGTTTATAAGCCTTGGCTGGAGGCCTTCATTTATTGAGGCAGCCACTGGAAAGTCCGGTTTAATACCATGTGAATTTTAGATCCATTTTCCTTGTATTTTGACTGCTCTTTTGGAGAATTGGCTTTCAAAATCATATGTTAAAATCACTATGTTTAAAGGAAACATTTGGTGTTACAAGCCATGTCTAACTTTAGAGTAGGTACCTATTATGAGCTAACTACTAAATTATAATACTGTTTCGGAGGAAACGCCCGGGTGTTTCCATTGCGAAGATCGCCCAGAGGACACGGTGGAGCATACGCTGGAGGTCTGCCCGGCTTGGGCGGAGCACCGCCGTGTCCTCGTGGAGGTGATCGGCGGCGGCGATCTCTCGCGTCCGACCCTGGTCCAGGCCATGGTACGGAGCGAGAGGGCATGGCTGGCAGTCGCCTCCTTCAGCGAAGTAGTTATGCTCGCAAAGAGGGAGGCGGCGCACGTGAGGGAGATGCAGTACATGCGCCCTCACAGCCGTGGCCTTCGCAGGAGACGCCCTGGGCGTCGGGAATCCCAGGCTGATTCCCGGCCACCGTAGGCACGGGCTTGCGGACGGCGAGTAATGGGTACCTCGCTGTCCGGTAAGGACCAAGCCCGGGTCGACGGCGCGTTGTGTTCCACGCGCGCCTCAAAGAGATGTCAGCAGCAACAGAGGGGCCCGCAAGGGCCGATGCCTGCCGGGGGTGCGGGTTGTTCGAAAGAGATACCGCCGCCCCTGGCACACAGGCAACTGAGGGAACACGGGTGGGTTTTAGTCAGTAAAAGTCTGACACGCCCTCCCGCTCCACCCAGAGCGGGAGAAGTTATTTGATGATTTCCCACCCAGAAAAAAAAAAAAACTACTAAATTATTTATTTGCTACTTTCACTAGCAAAGTTTGATGTAACTTATTTACCCAGTCGTAGAAGGTGCTGTCATTGACTAGTAAAACGAGGCAATTGTGGAATAAAAAACAAGTTATTTACAACGTTGCACATAAGAAATGCAAGTGAACATAATGATTTGACGCAATACAATTATACTGACAAAAAAGTATTTTTACCCGACTGCGCCAGAAGGAGGGTTATGTTTTTGAGTATAAGTATGTATGTGGATTTCTTTGGCACGCTCTGTAACCTAAACGGCTTCATGGATTTTAGCTTGAAAAGCATCCGCGTCGTTAGATTCGTCTCAATTGTGAGAGTGACACTGGGTATATTAAAACTATGAAAATTATATTTTATTTATTTATATTTATTTCAGGCACATTATACATAATTTCGTTAGTATAACTTATACTATGTTGGTATAATTACATTAATTACTTAATACACAAACGCAAACAAATCATGAACTAAAATAAACAGATACAGTATTCCCCAAGTTGCATTGTATTCAATACAACTTAAGGAACACTATATCTATTATGCCATCTTCTCGACACACCTGGCAACAATACATGCACTGCGCACAGGTGCCCCATCAGATGGCCCTCAGTTTTGTTAGCAACAATGTTCTGTGGCCCTAGTGTGACAGGAGACTGTTGTTGGTGTCTCGCATCCGACGCAGTAATGAAGTGGATCTTTTACGCATGATCGCAAAAAGTAATCTGTACGCGCTGCCGCGGACATCCCTGACGCGCTACAGAAACGTATGTAATGCTCGATTTTTGGCGCACTGTTCAATTTTGTTTTCTAAAATAAATCAAATGACAAAGCCGAACCGAGGCCGGACGGGGGACCAAAAAGAGCCAGATAAATCCTGATGGTAACTCAATCGCTGGACATAGGCTGTTCCAAGATGCGGCACACAAAGAAGGCGAAGGCCTTCTGCATCCAGTCTATCTTCTACATACTGATACTAGATGACGACTGTAGCTAAAATTTTTATCTACCTATGTCATGAAAGATTTATAATATCTTTGTCAGCATTCAATACGGTTAACAATATAGCTATAAAATAAGTGCGATTTGTTTATAAATTTTGCAGCTAACGTACGTACGCTGCGGTGACAAGTGTGCCGGTCTTTGAAGCATCACTTCTAGACATGGCTAGTTCATTACCGAAGCTATACCTATACCCATACCCATACACTGCAGTTTGAAAACAATGTAAAAGAACACACACAACAACAAAAACAACATTTCAACATTTTAAAAGAGTAACCGTGGAGTCTCTTCCCGGCTCTTCTCCATAGGAAACAATAGTAAACGGTGCACCTAGCTTCTGACGTTTCATAAGAGCACATCTATTTTTGTGTGATTTTTTTTTTTTTTTAATTATGGTCTTCTTCGTTGTGTCCATGATACCATACCAATTGTTGGTTTTAAACAAGCTTCAACCAGAGTTCTGCCACTACGACAGCGTTATCGTTGGCCTCGCAAAGGTCTTCCATAGTGCAGGTGTTAATGCACAGAGAGCACGACAAGAAATGGGCATAGTTTGTGATATTGCTCCACAGTCGCCCTGCGGATGATCGGAGCACCCCCACCTGGCAGATTAAGCCGATTAAGAGATTTCCAGGTGAGCCATGGCAGTCGGTGGCTCGCTGGAAGCCATTTTCCAGGCTCAGACTCAACATAGTCAGCTGAGGGGGGTGTTTGAGAAGCCACAGTTTCAATCGTACTGCACTAGAGCTACTGTCATGTAGTTGGATGGTCGAATTGAGAAAGCTGTTACGGCTGTACAGTCTGCCCCTCGGCTTCGTTATGTTCTAGTGTAATTGCCTATGAATTATGATTTTTTCAATAGTTGTTAAGTTCGCTGAGAATTGTTAACTAGCTCAACAACTGCGACTACTGCTGCGGGTCGGCGTATCGTGTCTCCCCGATGCTCTTCTCATGAATCTCTATCTGCCGTCATTTCCCTTTTCCATCCATATCATCTTCCACAATCGCCACCCGTTTCCAGCCATATCATCTTCCACAATCGCCACCTTCGTTTCTTTCTTTCTTTCTTTCACTACATTAAAAGCCCTAAAGCCTATCAGCCCATTCAACCCCTTTATTTTCTTCCACAGATGTCCGTAACATAAAGAAGACAGAAGTAAACCTCGGACTTTCATAAAGAAGAGTGTCACAACTCCGGCCTCATGACAGAAAGGGAGTACGAGAGGGTGTCTCCGTTTTTAAGACAGGTTTGTAAAAATCAAAATATTTGTAGCTGTGTCATTTTTACTCAGCTTTTAATAATCCGAAGAATTGAAGAATCCGCGAATTGACACCTCACGTGTGTCAATTCGCGGTTTTTCTTTTTGGGTGCTGATTAAACAAAACAACCAAATGACTGAGTTTGATGTCAACTGTCTATATTTAACTAAGAATACTTTTCAACCTATAAAGCTCCTATTGGGACTCAGGCCTCCTCTTTGAGGAGGGAGCTGTAATCCGCCACTCGGGCCAAGTAGTAAGAATTAGTAATCCAACCAAAGCTCTTCAGACATATTTAATTCATGATTGTAACTTTTTGTAGTTTTGTACGCGCCTTTTACTCCATCAAAACTACTATTCTCTTAACAATGTCATTTCTGCAAAATAACAGGTTTAGCTTTCCGGTCACCCACCCGTTTTGACTCCAGTGCTGTGGCAGTCACTTCGTCGGCTTTGACTTTCATTTCATTCTCATTTGTTTGTCTGTCTATATACAAATAAAGCAAAAACATTGTAGTCACCTTTATCATGTCATCATCGAAGCATTTTATGAATGTGCAAATAAAACAAGTTTTGTGAAAACGAATACTTACATAAGCTGTCTTGCAAAATGTATACTGCATCACATGACTTTGGGTGTGTGGAAGTTCAATGGCCAAGAAATCATTATTCTTCGATTTCGTTGCATAAGTCCTTGTATTGAGTTAACACAATATTATAGTCATGTCTAATGAAAGGCCTCCGGATTAATGAGGATTTTTCTCTTAATTCGCTAATGGCCGCTTTTAAGGCTTTTACATGTCAAGGATAATCTTACTTTTTGGAAGTTTTTATTTATGTTCCTTTAAAGCGTTGCCTTTGCGTACCGAATCTCAATGACAAAGTGATGATACCAGAATGATAAATGATTTTATTTCTGTAAGTAGGTTTGTACAAACACTTTTACACGCCAATTTTTTTTTTTTAACTAGATGAGGTCGGCGTTTCCTATCTGACTACTCTGAGAAGAAAGACCGAAACAAACTCAGAGGTCACAGTCTCTTTTAAAGTCCAGACATAATCTTGGCCAGATCATGAGAAGACCATGTGGATTGGTGTCTGAAATGGTCTTTTGAGAAAAGAACTACACAGATTGAGTGGACCTGTCCAATCAATGCACGCATTTATCAGTAATCATGCAACTGTACTCAGAACTTGAGGAGCTCAACGATGTGACGAACAATACCAAAGAAAGGACATTTGGGTAGGCCGCATAAAGTACTCAAACTGCCAGATTAACATAAAAACTAACTGAGAAAGAGATGAAACACAAAACAAAAAAAACACAAAAAAAAAATTGCTCACATAGTCCTCACATTTACAATAATTAAAACAATAATAATATTATACCTCTCAAAGTAAATATTCATGTCAAAGTGTATAACGATCGTTGTACACTTTATAATACGTTATAACATAATAAAATAATAAACTTTATAACATAATATAAAACCTTATAACATAATATAAAACCAATAACGATCCGTAAATAATAGGAATCGGCCATTAAGGGGAACCTAATCGCGGGCTCGAACTCACTGATGGGCCTGGCTAAAAAGCACGCTGTCTCACCATCCGGCATCGTGTCGGACAGAGGTAGTATCAGTTATGAGCAGTTAGAAGCTAGTCTGCGCGTACAACATTATTGAGTGAGATGCAGGATCATTTATAGTACAACAGACGCGTAAAAAAATAAGAACAGTCCTTCGGAAGATCGGGTTTTATGCAAAAACCACTGCATAAATCAATGACCAATAAAGTTTAATGAACTTTTAGATATTTGAGCTTTGTCGGTACCGACTTGGTTTTTCAAATTTTACTTAAACACGCCCAAAGTTAGGTTAAATTAGCAACAAAACGAATCTTTGTTGACTCCTAACTTTTTAATGGCTTTTTATTTTAACATTCTGTTTTGTGTGTTACAGACAATATTAATAATGAGACAAAACCATACCATGTTTAATTTGAGATGTACATTATCGAACAGTGGAGTATTACAGTCCCGAAGTTTGTATGGGAAAAATGTCGACTAGATTCACCTTAAAGCCAGTGTGCCACAGGCACGAATCGGTACAGCCGAGCGACAAAATCGAATATACAGAGTGTATCAGAAACCCTATTGCTATCCTTAAGCACTAAAGATAACAGCTCGTATAGAATCACTATACATAGTTTCAGCGCAAAATAAAAAACTCTAAGAATTGATACCAAATTTTCAGTTTCACATCGTCTTAGATAATGATGTGCTTGAAACTGTAGACTCGGTAGTTTTTCTGGGCTTAACAGTAAATGCCAAACTTCAGTGGGGATTACATATATCAAGCCTAGCGGGAAGGCTCGGTTCGGCTGCCTACGCCGTCAGAAAAGTAAGACAATACACTAACGTTGATACAGCTCGGTTAGTTTATTTTAGTTATTTTCATAGCGTTATGTCCTACGGCATTCTGCTGTGGGGCAAAGCAGCTGACATACAAAATATTTTTGTTCTTCAAAAACGAGCTGTTCGAGCAATTTACCAACTAGGTGCTAGAGTTTCTCTGAGAGATTTTTTTAAGGATATTGGTATCCTCACGGTCGCATCGCAATTCATCTTGGCCAGCATCTTATATATTAGGCAAAATATACACTTGTATACAAAAAACAGTGACATTCATGATATTAATACTAGAAATAAGGACAAACTACGTGTTCCCTTTCACCGGCTTCATAAGGTTCATAACTCTTTTGTTGGTCTTGGTATAACTTTTTATAACAAGCTTCCCTCTTCCTTGCTAGATTTGCATTTTAATGCGTTTAAAGCTAAAGTTAAATCCACCCTCTGTTCAAAGGCTTAACTATTCTGTCAACGACTACTTAAACGATAATAATTGTTGGCCGCTGTGATTAACTCAAGACAACGTTTGTGTTCTTTCACCAGAATTAGCTTAACTACTGACAGGTCATATGAATTACTTCATATCATTGTTTATTTAACTTGACTGCATAAACCATTTTTTTAATCAATTACATTTTCATTTATTGCTGAATGTTAATTATATGCTATTATTGTATAGAATCAAGTTCTTCTAACATAACAGACAGCTGTGCTGCTGGGGAGTTTGTTGCGCCACTTCTTCTTCCCAGCTAAAGCACTAGGAAGTGGTGAAGGGCGGGCGTTTTGGGGAGACTGTCTTATGTAATTTTGACGTTCAAAAAGAGCTGACTCTCAGCCTAGTTTGAATAAATGACTTTTGATTTTGATTTTGGTATGTTTCTTAAATTAAAATCATAACAAACGTGTCACCGCACTACGTACGTAGGTCAATAACTATCCACGTTACTTGCCAATATCACGATAAATCTCTTCTAAGTGATGTGTTTATAACATTTTTAAAAGTTCAGTTTCTGGTATCAATGTTTTAAAAATTCTCATAACTTCCGAACATGTAGGATAGGAGATAGGATTAAAAATCCCTTCCAGTATCGTTTGATATCATCCAAAGAAGTCGTGCCCTTGGTAAGAATACCCTTTCCGATACACGTTGTATATTTTGTAGAGACCAGAACAAGTACATAGCTCCCCTTTAGGATGAGGGCTCCTGGCCACAGTTGAACAGTCTACCGCGGATCAAAACCCTAACTAAACCTGCATTTACCTTCCAGCTGCTGGCAGTAAGCGGAGTGGTGATGTACATGATCGGCACGGGCGCTAACATCGCCTTCCCAGGAGTTTTGCTGCAGCAGCTGAGAGAACCAGGGTCTGCACTCCGGCTGACTCCGGACCATGAGTCTTGGATAGGTATGTAGTACCCAGTATTTAACGTAATAGCGTCTGCACTTCTACTAAGTAAGTCCGTCAACTATTATATGCTATCAAACTTATCTTCTCAATTAGCTACATCTACACAGGAGCCGAATCTTGAAAAGGTAAGCTTACCTTATCAAGATTTGGCTTCCGCAGACCGCGGCGGCGCGACTTGACTCTGTGACATCAATTTCCATGAAGTTATCGTAGATATTGTTCTAGTACAAACGTGTCGCACCTGTCCGCAGGAGCCTTTAGATTAGATTTATGATATGACATGAACCCTAGAACAGCAGCACTTTTATTGGTCCGTCCGTATCAAAAAGTCCTAATAGCAAAACGACCGAAAATAAAATAAAAACGACAGAACTGAACAACGCAAAATGTGTTTCTTTTTTCAATGACGTCGGTTCTCCATTTAACGTTTTTAGTCTTCGTTTTTTTTTTTTTAGTTTCGAGCAGATGATGCATTAAATTATTCCTTTAAAAAATCTCTCAATTATGTGTTATGTATGAGTTGACTGTACCATTTCCGTTCTTTTGTTTTTATGATCATGTGCACGTAGAACGCTCGTTTTAATTATAGGTCGTTTTGCTAGTAGGACCATTTGCTTTTAGGACCTTTTGATACGGAGGGTCTTTGTCCTGGGCAAATGTACTTACTTCTATGATCCACGTGGATCAATTTTCTTGGTAATAATTATGAGAAAAAACCTAAAGTAAGTAGGTAATTAAACCATCTTGCATTACATTCCAAAATTGTTTACTTAAACAAATGTGGTCAAATACACACGCTGCGGCTGTAAGATCACTGGGGTGGCATGGCAACGCATCACGACTTAACATTACTCATGCATAATTCAATTAATTCGCTTCACGTATTTAATATACATAATTGTGTCTATGCATAGTAAGTAGTACCTACGTCGCGTTTGTAAGTATCTGTTCGGTACTCCCTTGCTTCTCCTAAACTTGTCTGTTCGAAAATCATTATCCATAACACGTTTGACATAAACTTCAGTAACCATAATGTTCAAAAATTCGAAATTTTATTTTACATAATTATATTTACTTCTAAAACTATTCTGTCATAATATCGAGTACTATAATAATTGAATCTCCTAATTTTGTATGAAATAAAGTCATATGTCCTAAGTACTGTATTATATAATGTGTATTATTCCGAATGTTCATTTATAATAAAATTGTTAGTCCAAAACCATTTGCTAAATATTAGGTTTTAGTGACAGAAACGAATCGCTGTAAATCCGACTCCACGCAGTCTTGTCTGCCCTACCCCTAGAGTGTAATTTAGAATCGCGTAGGCGCGGAGGGGAGAGGCGCCCCGCGAGTTGAGGAGCAGATGGTTGCAATGCCCGCCCCGCCTCAGTCGCTGGCGTAGCCAGCCAGCAAGACGAAGCTGTGGTGGTGAGCGTTAAGCCATCTGCGACGATTAGCTCCTGAATCCCGCAACGCCGGACCGTGACAGTAACCATGCCTGCTGCATGTTGCATGCTCGCTTGCATGCATCGTGTATGCTTCCTTGCACGCTGTATGCTTGTATGCTACATGTTGCATGCTTGCTTGCATGCATGGTGTATGCTTGTTTGCATGCTTCTTTCAGGAAACTACAAAGTCAAAGTCAAAATCAAAGCATTTATTTCAAATAGGCACTTAAAAGGCACTTTTAAACGTCAGTATTTACATTAAAATAGAATTGATTCTAGTCGCCCCTTCCAAAATGTAGTTTCGTATGGAGAAGAATGGGCAAGAAACTCCACCGTTACTCTTTTAAAATGATTTAAAATGATACACAACAAGTGAACTATCTCAAAACAAGTAGGTAGAAGAAAAAACATTACCGGTGTGTCATATAAGTACCTAACTCGTCTCTCTTTCTAATTTACTTATCGCCTGAGAGTTCATAACAAAAGCTTTGTAGTACAAATTTAATTTTAAAACATTGTTAGGATAAATAAATATTAAATAATTTGAATTTAGGTCTTATAACTTTTATTGAAAACGGTTTTATTTCCTTTGTAGGTACATTATTTATTGTAATAAATAATAATTATGCCAAACAAAGTTAGGGCATATTGTATTTAGGGATTCCGATTTTATGGCATGTTATATTACATGACATAAAGTTCGAGCAAGTTATGATTCCGACAAATGATGATTAGGACAAAAATTATGGCACTTTAGATTATGGCTAAAAAAGTTAGGTAACACAATAGAGAACCATCTGTTCGTATGACCACTTAGATCTTCTAAACTACAAAATGGATTTTGATGCGAGTGTCACCATTTTTTTTTTTTTTTTATGGGTGGGAAATCATCAAATGACTTCTCCCGCTCTGGTTGGAGCAGGAGGGCGTGTCAGACTTTTACTGACTAAAACCCACCCATGTTCCTTCAGCTGCCCGTATGCCAGGGGCCGCGGTATCTCTTTCGAACCACCCGCACACCTAGCAGGCATCGGCCCTTTTGGGCCCCACCAGCTGCTGCTGACGTCCTCTTGCGACGGGTCAGTACAGTAGCCCCGCCGCCAACCACTTCTCGGCCGCAGGGGATAGGGAGAGCGGCCAACGCTATACCGACACTCCTCCTCCCCTGCGGCCCCACCGCGTCCGCTATCAAACGGTGGCGGCCCCGTCCAGGCTACGGAAGAGAAGAGCGCTACTCAGAAGTACCGGCACTCCTCCTCTGCCGCAGCCTGTAACCCTCAGCCGCGATGCCTCCCATTCGACATCGCGGCCCGCCTCAGTTGCGATGCACCTCACCGCAACCTACTTTTTGACCGCTACGTCGTCGGCTTGGAGGCACAAGCCCTGACGAGCGGCCCCACCTTGGGGTTCCTCTTCGCTTCACCGTGGGAGGGTGACCACGGTTACTGAGCCCCCCCGCAACGACAATGCGGGAACCCCACTGGGGGGGGTGTCACCATCATTTATATTATTCCAGAAGGTTTATGTGTTTTGATGTTTATCATAGACATATAACTGCAATTTCGATGTTTTGACATAACTTTCACGTAATTGCACCTGTGCGAAGCACCCCGCGATTCGCTAGCGTGCTTATAAAATACCAACCGTATTATAAATACGACCCACACCACAGGTGACTATGAACAGCAAGTCTGTGGTTACTGGTAAAATTACTGTTATTATCTGAAGCGAATTGCGATTATCCTCTTGTTTGAACACGGAATGCGTCATACATTTTTATGGTTTTTTAATGACGCCATCTTGTGAACAAAAAGTTATTTTATTTCACAAATCAAGTTTGTGATAACCTTGAATTCTAGTTATTAACTCTATGGCCAGTTTGAGGGACACTGGTGCCGATTCTGTTGTACACCGAACTAAACTAACTAAACTATCACTAAAATTCCTTACTTTTGGCTATGAGAATCTCAAAAAAAGATCTCTAAATTTAAAAATAATTTTGACACAACTAAAATCGAATTTGACAAACGCGACTCCACGTTTGCCCTACCCCGTGATCTTTTTTAGAGCCGGAATCGCGCAGGGGGGGGCAGCCTCAACGTGTTTTAAATGGATTTTTTTACTTTTTGTATCGAAAACATGAAAAATTATTACCTACATGTTGAGTTTTAGAGGTGTATGGGGTCTTATAAAGGGGGTCGAAATTTTCATTATTTTTACGATAGGACACACCAATTTCGAGATATAAGCAAAAGAAAAGAAAAAAAAGATACAGTACTGTATTTGCGCCCGAAGTCGAGGTGTCAGTGTGAATTTTAGTTCTTGACAACTAATTTTATTCCAAACCTTTTGAATCGCGATTAAAAATAGTCAGATTTAGTTAGACAATCAAAATTTTATATTGAATTGAATAATGAATTTGACAACAACAGAATAGCAAAATTACCATTTTCACTAAATTAAAAACTCAGTACAATCTTAGTGCTGTCAAACTAAAATATAGATAAGTTGTGTCACTTTAGTCAATTTCAGAATGGGAAATCGTCGTTTGACAGGAATAAACTAAATTTTAGTGATTTTTAGTTTAGTTTAGAGAATTTTGTGACAAGAGAATCGGACCCCTATTTAAAGTTTTAAACCACAGAATAGAGGTTTTATCTATTCTGTGATTTAAACTTCTACCTATAATATAGCATCCGTCGATCGATTAACATAGCTGAGCATATCAGCTGTTTTTTTTGGGTCTAAGGTCTGGTAGGAGTAGATAGGCACAAAGAACATGAAAACGCACCTACGACCGCTGCATATCCATTGGCAGCGGTGGCGACGGTGACCGGTTCCCATCTGCTGTCTGCTTTTTTGCCACACATATCATTAAAAAATCATTCCTGTAAAGGTCCCCGCAGAAAGGCGCGATGCACTGCCGAGAGGAGCCTGTCTGTGGGAGCCTTGATAGTTTGGACTCTTGTATCGCCAGTCAGTCGGGCAACTAGTCATTAAAGGTTAACCTAGGTTAAGAACTGTCGCTAAAGTGGGTGACAAGCCAAAATGAACTGAAATGAAGTATTTGAAGCAAACAAAATACAGGACAATGACTTTAGTCACTGACTGTTATGTATAATGTATGTAAAACTATGCATAGAGGTGTTGTATAATACATTATTAGAATACCTATACAACTAAGAAGATAAGACACACAACACTTCTGGAATAAGTTAAGGGGGCTCGTGGCTAAGTGATAACCAGAGGTCGGAGTAGGTAGATTGATTTTGTATACTTGCGTCAAGATATTATAATATGGACATGCCATTTTATCCATAATGTGCGGGAAGTACCGGAAAAAGTTCCGGAATTGGAATTATGGAATAAAATAAAATAAAAAAACATACAGATAGGCTAACAAAAACGTTTATTATATGAATGATTGATTGAATTCAAGTTTTGTCTCATACTGTCAAGCGTTATTTCTAATTCAACAGTAAGGGACAAAATACCGTGTAACTATTCCAAGGTATTTTTGTATAAAATAAAATACTGATTTCTTTCACCATTAACTAACACTGGTAGCGTAGATGATATTAATAATACGTTTTTCACCTTAAACACAAATTCGTGCTAATTTCAAAATTCCGGAACAAATATCACAATTCAAAATTCCGGAACAAATATCACAATAAATATGAAGTTCCGGTATTTTGGAGGCATATCCATATTATCCTCTACGTTTGACGTCAACGACCTTAAATCAATCTACCTACTCCGACCTCTGGTGATAACATATCAGCCGCACGGAGCGATCGATCAGGTTAAGGTACGCTTGCCGCGGTATATCCATGTATGGGTGACCATCTTAACATACAGAGACCCCTTCATGCGTCGGAAAGCACGTTAAGCTGTCATTCTTGGATCCTTGACAGTCGGTACGGGTCGTCACAAGCCCCGAAATTAGACAACCAGTCTTACGAAGGGGTATCATGTTTCTTAATGAATGGGTTGTGGTCAAATAGGTGTCGCTCCATGTAATCACATTCAGCTGCATCTGGTTAGACTGGAAGCCGACCCCAACCTTGCTGGGAAAAGGCTAGGCAGATTGCAACTAGGAAAAGTTACCACAGGTTAGAAGAAAGTTTTTAAGTGTCCTCTTTCGATGGCTGTTATAGTTTCAATTATTTCTCACGGTGTATTAATATTTAGCACTTGAATTGTCGCCTCTCGACAATGACTATTTAGATAAATGTCAAGGTAAAATAACAATAGACTAATAATTATTTAAATTAGCATAGTTTATTCATATTATTATTATATGCGTATTGCTATTCAATCGTATTCAATTTATTATAATCTATGGGGTTGAAATATTTGGGCCATGGGGTCTGAGTGCCCATTTGGTTTTTCGAGACATCGCCATTCGGTTAGTCTACGTCACGTGATCAAAGGGCTGGCCTATTCTTTGGCCAAAGAAACAGCATCGCCATAAAACGTGGCAGTACTGCCAGCTTTTTGGGTACTTGCCCTTGTCGAATGTTTTGATGCCCTGTGATTAATTTTCTCTGTTTTTATTATATAGATAAATGTGCTATCAATATTATTTTATGTCTAGTAAATAATTCTTGTTTAGATATTCAATCTATTGAGTATTTTCTCACAAACAGTTTTTTAATAATAATGTGAACGAAATCTGAGGGGCAATTCTCGTAATAGTCGATCTTAGTCGCAATCTGTCAAAAATATTGGCCTTCTGGTAGTGCGTACCATCTGAATACGATATATTATAATTATTATCATAATTAATAGACGTAGGTACCTAAACTAATAATTAGCCGCCACACCAAATATTTCCTGGTATTTTAAATGTTCTCATGAATTTATTTACTTAACTCGATCTAAGCCATATTAAAGCACAGTCCTTCTTTTGCAAAGTAGAACAGACGTGATGAATTTACAGCAAGCATGGAAAATTCCGTGTGGTGCCGGACGTAAAAGAATAGCACCATCCCATTTCTTCCCTTGAGTGTAGTAGAAGACGACTAAAGGACTTACTAGAGAATGAGCAGCAGTGTACTCTATGCATTTTACCACCATACTGCGATCGCCAACCCGCCTGCCAAGCGTGGCAATTATAGCAAACCCCCCTTTTGGGGGAGGCTTATGTCTAGTAGTGGACGTCTTTCGGCTGAAATTATCATGATGATAATGATGGAAAATTCCTGGGTGAGATTCACACAGACCAGAGAAGCATGGCATATAAGGGAAGTCAGCGGTGGGTAGAACAAGGCTACCGATGTTGACGATGAAGATGGAAAATTAAGGCTGTGCTCACTAAACTTAGTGTAATCGTCTAAATATTTACGAAAGCAAAAAAATATCACGCCGACTAGTGATAAACACAAAGAACATTGAACCTCGAAAGTTAAAAATTATCGTATTGACCAAGAACGAATTTTATCACAATACGTCATAGGTCAATACGAATTAGTTCACAACATAATCAGCATGAAACGTTCCCCCTTGCTATGACGTGGCCTCCTATCTGTGAATCCCGCCGTGTGAAGTTCCATACATTTTGACCGCGTAGATATTGCACTTTTCTATGAAACAGCTGATTTTTTTTTATATAACCGACGAAAAATTTCTGCACTGGGGGTCTAGAATGATATGCTGAATTCGTGGTTATAGTTTGCGCACTGGATAAAAATGTATCCTGTATACTTACTATCACACTAACGCGGTAATCTCTAAAACTTCTAGTTGGATTTGAAAAGATCTTGTCACATTTGACAGCCCAATTCTTAAGGAAGGCTATAGGCTATTTAACATCAAGCTACAACCCTTAGGAGCCGAGTAAAAAGAAAAAAAAAGGGTAAGAAACAACGGCAGTCGTTAACGAAGGAATAGAGCGGGTAGGAGTAGGCGATGGGATGCGACGCCGTGGGCCAAAAGACTTTTATAAAAACGTGGCTGTTATTTTAGTAACTGTTTTATGTATCTTACTACTTCCACGTGAACGAAGTCGCCGGCATAAGTTTGTCGATACGACAGTGATAGCCGTGTTAGCATAGCAAATTGAAAAGGAGATCAAAATGGACTGCAAATATACCATACCAGGATTGTGTGCAAACATCTTATTTGCGAAGCGTTCTCACCAATTAAAAATTATTTAGCTTTGGTATTTTACGAGTTTTGTGACCTCGTGGTAGCAGCACGGGTCGTTAAATCAGGTTAAGCTATGGTTGCCGCGGTTGGTCCGTGGATGGGTGATTATCTTTACAAACCGAGACCCCTCCGTGACTCGGAAAGCACGTTAAGCCGTCGGTCGCGACTATCAATCGTGGACCTTTGAGTCATTACGGGTCATCAGAAGCCTGAAAGTTTGATAACCAGTCTTACCAAAGGGTATCGTATTACTCAGTAACCGCTTTGTAGAGGTCATATAGGCAGTCGCTCCATGGGAAATACTGGTATTAAGTTAAGTCAGACTGGTAGCTGACTCCAAGATACCACCTGCTACGATCCTTACATAATCCTTTTGCCTCGTTTACGTTCATAAATCTGGTCATACACGCAAAAATCCTGTATACATAAAAATGAGGCGCTTGAGTATTCTGACACTTTTGTCTATCGAGGTAAGCAAATTTCGTTTAAAAAGCAGAGAAACGAGCACGAAATAGAGAGAAGGATTGCCATTACCTGGAAGAAATTTTAGAGCCTAAAGGAAATTGTAAAGAAAGAAAGAAGAAAGAAAAAACGTTTATTTGCGGTAAACATGACGCAAAAACCAGGAACACACAAAAAAATAATTAAAAAAAGGTTGAGGGAAACATGCGTCACATCCACACAAAACGGCTATCGCTCAGCATTTTGCTGCAACTCTCTAAAGAACGACATGTCGGTCAAAATTTAACAGAAACTCATGGAAACCTGCATCCTTCCATCTTTAACCTACGCTAGCCAAACTTGGAAGTTCACTTACCGGATGACATTGAAAATTAGATCATGTCAAAAAAGAATGGAGAGAAGTTTATTAAAAAAAACCTCCGACCCAAAAAAATATTTATTAGCCGTTTAAGTTGTAGGTAGTATTTTGATCGGGAAGTCGGGGAACGACTAATGAAAATTCTACGCTGTTTGGCGTTTGCAATGACTGACTCCTCCCGGCGTTTCACTCACTTTTTTTTATATTTTTTCTAGTGAAAATGTTTGATGGGTACCTAGTCGTGGGAACGGCCTCGACTTACGAGTTGTTGTTGTGGTTTCGAAACACGCAGGCGCTTTACTTTGTGTATGTCGCAGCCATCTGATTAAATTAGCCCAGCTAATTTAATTGGACGCCTAGGCCGTTGATTAAACGCCGGCATCCGATTGGATGCCTAGGCCCATAGTTAATTGAACTAGAATCTTTCGTCGTTTAACAACTTGGCGTATTGAAAGTCAGCCCTTAGAAGATGACTGACCTTGACTCAGTCAAGTGATTCAAATTTAGTTTAGTTTTTTTCCACTGTGGCGCTAGTAGTCACCATAACAAATATGGCGTCAAGAGCGCAAACCGTGATGTTAGTTTTCGTTCTTGTTTGCAATTTTAAGTGAAATCAAAGTATGATATTGTCAAAATAGTATGAAAACATGGAGGTGCAAATAATACTACGTCTTCTGCAAGTTTTCGCGAAATATTTCAGTCAAAACTGACTGAACTTACAGACTGACTTAATTATTATTGAGTAATATTCGTGTAATGTACTTTTTTGTGAACGAACATTTCACTATTACTAGCTACTTAGTAGTAGGTATTAGTAAAAAGTAGTCACACATTATGTACGACTACTCTTCACCCAAAACAAACATCACAAATTCACCAAAATCCAATTTACCTAAATGACTAAACGACATTCAGCCATCTGGTTAAACGTTGCTCTCAATGACTTGGCTAGTTGTCCTTCAGCTATTTAATTGGATGCCGGCGTTTAATGAACCGCCTAGGCGTCCAATCAGCTGGCTAATTTAACCAGATGGCTGCGACATGTATATAATTTCATGATCGCTACTCCCAAAACGGTGAAGAAAAGCATCGTGAGGAAACGGGCATGTCCTAGAACCAAAATTTCTAAGCCACAGTTATAGCCCACTCCCTATCGAAGACAGAAGCCCAGTATCCCACTAGTGGGAACATTATAGGCTGCTCAATGCTTAGTTTTATAAAATAAGGATAAATCAACGGTATGTAAATCCCCTAACTACAAATGACAAATTTAACAGGAGAGCGCTTCAAAGTTTCAAACACGCATAAATCATGTTCTAGTTATGTAACGTCATGATGGATTTAAAGTGCATTCTGCCATCTTAGACTTATTTTTGTTAAACTAAACGATGATAATATAGGCTGGCCTGAAGGTCACGAAAACAAAACATGCAAATCACGTATGCCACTTAGGGGATTGTACCTAGGAACCGTCGATATGTACATATTACCTACCATGATTTAATTAGACCCTCAGGAATGATATCTTTACAACACAATACAATTTTCAGATTCACTAAATTCATTATAATACTCACACTGATAGCCTTGAACGTGTACGGAAAAATATTTTGGTAAAGTATAAATTATCAAGATCGATTATTATTTAAAAGACCCAACCGGTGCTATACTCATATTTATAATCACATTATTTTTGTCACATGTGGTGACGTCCATGCCCATTGATTTATTTATTTAAGTATTAAAGTCACGACCATTTTTAGTAAAGTTTTTCATATACATTCAGAGTGCTAATAAGACAGTCCGCTCTACAGGCCTTGACAAAACACATTTCTGTTAGCGTTCACGCCAAACGGTACGCCAAAATTTACGGGAATGACATTACCTGCGGCAAGATTACGTCGTGTTCTTTCCGCAGCTGATGTCATTCTCATACATTTGCGTAACGTTTGGCGTGAACGCTAACAGAAATGTGTTTTGTCTCAGGGCTCTCTGATGTCACAAAGATAGAAAGATAGAATATGTTTTATTGTTGACAACTATAAGGCGCGAATTACACAGAAATGGCGTAAGGTGAAGGCGCGGTGCAGGCGCAACGTACGCAGTACGTTTTGTATAAAACGTTTAACGTTTCTGTGTAATTCGCGCCTTAGGCCCTTTGTACAGGGCATAGTTTCTTTACGGTACGGGCGGCGTATAAACCGCGCCGTAGAAAAAATGGGTCCGTCTACAAATTTGCATAGTGATCCATACAAAACTGACGACCGTGCCTAAACACCGGAAGAAAAACGTGTGTTAAACGGGCCTTCATAATTATAACAACGGCGGACTTATCTATTTAATTAGGTATCATTCAAATCTATTCAGCCGTTTAAGCGTTAAAGCATAACAAAGAAACATACAAAAGCCAAATCTTTTCTCTTTATAATTTGAGAAGACATAAAACTTCCGGAATAAATTCTCTAAAATACTCTAAATGATGGTGAAAACTGCATCAAAAGCTGTTGCGTAATTTAGAAGAACAACGCAGACACACGAACTACTTTAATTAATGGTACGTATGGATAATACATAATAACTTTACTAACAACGTGTTGCCTCATGTTTCCAGCTTCAATCCTGGGCCTGGCGCTGATCTCCGGCATCATTGTGGCCCCCTTCTGTCTTCAGAAGCTCGGCAGGAAGCTCACCAACCAGCTCAGCACGTTACCAACTCTTGGAGGATGGGCACTGCTGGCTATGGCGAGAGGACCGGCCGCCTTGCTGATCAGCAGATCCTTACAGGTAATATGTACAATATGCCTGTATGTTCATTATCATCTAAGTCGAGAGACGTCCACTACTGCATATAAGGCATGTGGTGTGGCGATGCGTAGGAGACTACGCATCGCCACACCACATGTCTTGCGCTTGCCAAATGCAGCAGATTTCTCAAACCTTCACCAAGATAAATCATCGAAACGACAATAAATGTAATATTATTTAGTTAGAAATATTACGAGAGATTATTTAGTAAGCCAGCATCTTCTGAAAGTCAATTTCATAAGATCACTCGGAAACCTCCTTTTTCAATCGTCATCATCATTCGGAGCTTATCAACCTACTGTCAGCTTCCTCCCTTTTACGCCATCTTCCCATGTACCACCTAATTATGCCAAAAAGATCCTTACAACAATTTATTTATCTTTTAGCGCTTGAATTATATTGACAGGGGGGCACTCCCTGTCAATGTCATGCTGGCGCCGAAATGTTGGTAAACATTTGTGAAATTGTCAAAAAAATTGTATTGACAAAACAAGATGGCGACATTAGTCGACGTCCACACGGACCTAATCATTTCGCGCAATCACTACTTAGCGCCAAGAGTTGAAAATAGAACGGTGTTTTTTCGATGCGCTGAGATGCTCTCTGTTACATTTCGTTCAGTGTCAGCATACCGCCGCGATATTCTTCCGTTCATACATTTTTTGAACTTCGACTTAGTTCCAATTTCAGCCACGTGCCAAAAGAACCTTGTAGCGTTGTAAGTACCCATTTTGCCATCTTCATCGTCCTTCCCAATCAAATGTGTCAAAGCATATTATTTGCGATACATTGTCGTTGTTTATCGTACCAATAGAACCAATTGCTACCAATCTGTTTTAGTTCATTTTGATGAGCAAGTGAGCTACAAATTGACCCAGATTTATGAAGACGATCTAAAGGGTATCAGTTCATTGCAATCACATGTTTTGCGTGATAAGTATGTCTGGTGATCGATTCTTGATAACGATGAACGGTATACAATGTCAATATTTATTTAACTTTGGTTTCTTATTGGGGAAGATTGCAATAAAGTGAAATTATAAATTACTATACACTGCCTCGTTGGTGTAGTGGTCGCAAGCGCTAATGCTGAGCATGAAGTACTGGGTTCGATCCGTCGTCGGCCGTCGGATCAGGTCGTCCATAAAGTGTTATTGGGTTTTTCGATCTGGAATTTCTCAGTGGCAGCCCGGAGTCTGGAATTGTGCCCGATTGATGGCAATAGGATCGCCCCTCATTACATGGGACTTAAACATAACTGGCTAAATGTGGGTGTAGTACAGGTACACCTCTGCACACACTCACAGAGACAGAGTTACTTTCACATTTATAATATTAGTATTGATTTAGCGAAACCTTATAACTTCTATTACTATAGCAGTATTTTCAATTCCAGGGCTTCGGCATGGGCATCCAGGCAGCGGCTGCACCAGTCTCTATAGCCGAGTACTCGGCTCCTAAGCACCGAGGAGCTTTCCTCGCCACCATCGCCTTCTCATTCGCCACCGGAATGCTGATCGCCCACCTCTTCGGAACCTTGCTGTACTGGAGAACAGCTGGTCTCGCCTGCGGAAGCGTATACGTCCTATCTCTCATCCTGATCACTCTGTCGCCTGAAACTCCACCATACCTTGCCTCAAGAGGCCTAACTGAACAATGCAGGAAATCTTTTCATTGGTTCAGAGGCTACGACCCTAGTTCTGAGAAAGAATTGGAGATACTCCTCAACAGTCAGAAGAAAACCACAGGCACAAGACGAGGATCTAGATGGCAGGGTTACAGACAGATAGTCAGGAAACCAGAGTTCTATAAGCCGACCATCATCATGATGTTCATGTTTGTTCTCTTCCAAATATCTGGGATGACGGTAGTGCCATCTTACACGGTCCCAATGATGGAGGAAGTCAGTGCTGGAACCATTGACTCCAACGTCAGCATGTTGATGGTGGATGTCGTCAGGTTTGTCACAGCCGTGCTGTCCTGCTTCGTAGTCAACAAACTCAACAGAAGGACTGTTCTTTTCCTTGGAATTAACATTAGTATTGTCTCGCTCTTCCTTGCCGCACTTCTCCTGTACCTACGAGATTTTGGCTACATACCTAATGAATACAAATGGACCCCTGTAATACCCACCCTAGTCTATATCTTCGGCAAGACTTTAGGCATCCTACCAATACCTTGGGCTATTGCTGGAGAGGTCTTTCCTCTGGAATACAGGAGTTTGGGAAGTGGAATTTCTGGCATGTTCCTCTCAATCATGTTCTTTGTTGTGGTCAAGACAGCGCCATTCTCCTTCGCGCAGATTGGTGTTAGTGGTACCTTCTGCGTCTACGGAGTATCCATCGCTATCTGTGGAATTTTCTTATACTACTTGCTACCAGAAACTAAGGGAAAGACGCTGTATGAGATAGAGTGTCACTTCAAAGGAATTAAAGGTGACATTGGTCAAGTGGAGCTGCATGAAGAGGACAAGATGTTGGAGCTCAAAAAAGTGGAATGTGGATGAAGAGGGACGGGAGACTACAGGATGTGCTTTACTGCTTCGTGGGAGTGGCTTTATTTAACACGTTCAGTGCTCCGGCGCTGTATTTTGGAGTGGGTGGTAATCTGGCATAGTTCATCACGCGGTTATAAAGCATGCCATACACGAAGACGTTAATCTTAATGTACGAACTTGCATTATATCGGCTTGAAGCCAGCTAGAACAATTTCTTCAAGTAGTGGTGCAGAGATGAGGTGGATCTGAAGATAGATCTGATCATGTGTGCCATTATTCGCAGCAAATCTGTGGCAATGCTGACGAATGATAACTATACCTGGATTACGAAATAAACCGATACTGGCTTAAAATAAAAATATATACTAGTATCATTGAGCCTTTCTAGGGCACTGAAAGTGTTAAAACATAGTTATGAGAGAAAATAAACGGATCTGATGTAAAAATAGTTTTATTCACTTAACTGAGATTGAATTTCACAATTCATAAATTACGTAAAATTAACTTAATAATTAAGATTAGAGCCGATTCAAATTCATGATCTTAATGAGTAGATAATAGTACCTACAGTGTACTGCAAATTATTTCTTGTAAAAAGACTTCCAAATACTCTCTTAAGTATTGTAAAATTTCTGTATTCATTAATACATAATCACAGAACTGACTCTACGCATCATTAGTTCTCCGTTTACCTTATTTAGAGGTTCACTACTCTTCGCGTCTGCAGGAGTTGCCCCTCGGAAACTGTCCTCTATCTCTTGAAGAGTCTTGTCCTTCGTCTCTGGCAACATCAGCCAGACGACCGACATACACAATGCAACCACACTAGCATACAAGTAATACGTGCATGGTAATCCTATAGAATACGTCAACATCGGGAAACATTTCAGGGCCACAAAGAAGTTCAGCGACAGACCAAGGATACTGATACCGCTGCCCAAACCACGGTATTCCAACGGGAATATCTCCCCAGAAACCGCGAATGGTATCGATGAGATACCAACAGTCAATGAAAACATGTAAATTCCTATCAAACCGATGGGCAGCCATTGGCTTTCAAACGGCAACTTATCATTTTGCTTCGCGTAAACGTAGACTCCTTTCGCAATATAGGAGAGGATGCATATCAACCCAGTGCTGAACAGCAAGGTCCTTCTCTTCATAGTCTTCATCAGGTAGACTGCGAGAATGTTGCAGATAAGCCTCTCGATGTCCAAAGCCACCATAATGACTTTAGCATTCGCTTCTGGTCCAACAACTTGGCTAATAATATCGGTAGTATATGAACTGATAACATTGATACCAGCAAACTGGAACATTACATAAAGAAACACCATTATAGTTATAGGTTTATAAAACTCCGGCTTCTTCATAGTCTTTCTGAAATATCTTAAGTACCGCTTTATCTTTGCCCAGGCTGACAGATTCTGGTCGATAACACTGGATTTTCTTGCTATTCTTTGGGCAGCTATCATTTTTTCTAATTCATCCAGTTGTTGATCACCGTCTCCTCGGAGCCAGATGAAAACTTTCCTCGCTTCGTCTATCCTTCCTTTTGAGATCAACCACGATGGTGACTCAGGATTGTAGATTATTAGGAGAAGACTTGTGAAAGAAATGAATGAGCATATTAAAGCGCTTTGCTCCCAACTGAAGAACGATCCTAGAGAGTGGCAGAACAGCACTCCGATTGTTAGAGATAAGGAGACGCATGTAAGGAAAGCTCCTCTGTTGACAGGATCCGTCATTTCACCTATGATGATTGACCCCAGTGGCCCCAGCATGCCCATGGCAATGCCTTGTATGAACCTGGCTGCGATGAGACCGCCGACACTGTTGACCACAAGGAGGAGGAACCAGCCCAGCAGGACAGGTATGGTGGTCAGCAGGTGTGACCGCTTCCTGCCGAGGAGGTCCATTAGAGGTGTGATGATGATGTTGCCTGTGATGAGCGCGAAGCCGATGATTGAGGCTGGAATTAAGAAAAACGTTTTCTGTTAGTGTTTGTTTTTGAAAAAAAAATGTTTTTTTTTTCAACTCAGCTAAAGACTGTTAGTCCGATAATCGGTTGTCCGGAAAATGTATTTCAAGACAAAAAGAAGAGTTAATTTAAGTGTTAATCATGACTCATTGACCTTTTGTGCACTATAAGCAATATAAAAATTGCTGCGATCCACAATCCGTTTTCCTAGGTGGTGATTAGCCAAAGTTTATTTTTTATTTTTTTGAAATGGCGACGAACTAGGCAATATGTATATGAACTACCGACTGGCTATTAATTGGGTACACATTCCTTTTGAAAGTAGAGGTACGAGTAGACTAAGTACCAAGTACTCCATTTGACACATCATTGCAAACAGTCCTTTTTTTAAACCAATCTGGGTCTGCTTACCTATCCATGATTCTTCGCTGGGTGTGGCACGTATATGAGACTCTGGCAGACGTAGACTGGGGATCAGGATCGCTGAGAAGCCGATGACACTGCCGTGAGCGATGATGTTCGTCGACACACTCGCTGTCACGAACGCCTGGAACATTTAGGTTGCGTTATTTTATACAATTGAGATTATCAGGGGGTAGGTAATAACAGACGCAGTCGATTCGTGGATGACCAGTGACCATCCATTACAGATCGATACTCCTCCGTGCCTCAGAAAGCACGTTAAGCCGTCGGTCTTTGCTGCCTTTCGTAGAATCTTTGATAGTCGATGCAAAAGCCCAAAAATCTGACAACCAGTCTTACCAAAAGATATCGTGTAACGCAGTTACTGGGCTGTAGAGATCAGATGGCAGTCGCTTTATGTAAAACACTGATAGCAGCATCTGGTTAGAAGCTGACCCCCCACATAGTCGTCAAAAGGCTAGGCACACTGATCTTTATTTATATAGAAGAATTGACGATAATGATTCAGACGTTTTTTAGTTTTTTGAGGGTGGAAAATCATCAAATAACTTCTCCCGCTCTGGGTGTAGCTGGGGGGCGTGTCAGACTTTTACTGACTAAAACCCACCTGTGTTCCCACAGTTGCCTGTGTGGCCACGGTATCTCTTTCGAACAACCCGCACCCCTGGCAGGCATCGGCCCTTGCGGACCCCACCAGTTGATGCTGTGATGCTGATCTCTTTGAAACGCACGTGGAACACAATGCGCCATCGATCTTGGATTCAGACGTTGCTACTGTATTGGCTTCGTTAACTAACCGCATTTAAATAGCAAGGTTAGCATTTGGAGTTAATTAGGACTGTAACGACCAGTCTTGGAAACAATAGGTTTTACAGAACATCACACCTATACTACTCAAAGGGTTATGGAACGCCCACTTTTTTTTTCACCTTGTACAAACTGGACACCGGAGCGTGGGGATTGACACAACAAAACAGGCCTATGGCCAGCAGTGGGTGTAGTCGGGCTGTGAATGATGATGAGGATGACATCCACATTTCACCAGTTACTTTTAATCATCACCTGCCTAACTTTTACCCGACTATTTTGTGCTCGGCTTCTTGTCCAACCGATTGTAGCTGAATACCAATATTTTATATGGGGTGACTAGGCAGTCGCGAGGCGTCGTGTCGCGTAAGATAGGCATCTGACCTCCAGCATCAAAAGTTACTGGGTTTTTTTTTGTTGGGAAATCATCAAATAACTTCTACCGCTCTGAGTGGAGCGGGAGGGCATCAGACTTTTACTGACTAAAACCCAACCGTGTGCCAGGGGCCACGCCGATATCTCTTTCGAACAACCCGCACCCCTGGCAGGCATCGGCCCTTGCAGTCCCCACCAGTTAGTGCTGACATCTCTTTGAGGTGCGCGTGAAACACAACGCGACGTCGACCCAGGCTTGGTCCTTACCGGACAGCGAGCTACCCATTACTCGCCGTCCGCAAGCCCGCGCCTACTATGTCCGGGAATCAGCCTAGGATACCCGACGCCCAGGGTGTCTCCTGCGGTGACTAAGGCTGTGAGGGCGCATATACTGCCTCTTCCTCACGTGCGCCGCCTCCCTCTTGGCGAGCATTACTGCTTCGCAGAAGGAGGTGACGGCTACCCATGCACTCTCGCTCCATACCAAGGCCTGGACCAGGGCCGGACGCGAGAGATCACCACCGCCGATCGCCTCCACGAGGACACGGCGGTGCTCCGTCCAAGCCGGGCAGACCTCCACCGTATGCTCCACCGTGTCCTCAGGGCGATCTACGCAATGGAAACACCCGGGCGTTTCCTCCCACCTTATTCGAAACAGGAACCTCCCGAAACAACTGTGTCCGGTGAGGACCTGCGTCAGGCGGGAGATGAGGACGCCGTGCCGCCTCTATAGCCAGTCCTCGAAGAGCCTACCGCCGCAAAGTAACTGGGTCACATGATACTAGCTAAGACTCGTTGTTAGACTTTCGGACTTCTGATGACCGATTACAACTGTCATAGATCCACGAATAACAGCTGGGACGAACGGCTTAAAGTGCTCCACGCGGCACGGTGGGGTATTTAAAGATGGTCGCCCATTCACGGACCAACTGCAGCGAACGTAGCTTAACCTGATCAATACAACTGTAATTACTTAGCCACTAGCCCCACCAGGTACGTTTAATGTCCCATATGCTAGGAAACGGGACACAAATCTAGACCCCACTATATAAATATGGACAGTATCGAAATTACGAACAAATGGTCGAAACGGCACACTCACACAGACGCTCGCATCTACGAGACCGCTCAGCCAGTCGCTTCGTGTCACAAGCTGTGTTTAGACATTGAAATCCGACCATGGGAAATTTATAGGCTAATAAATAACACATGTTCTATGGTCACCTATTATTAAAGAAGACAATGAAAATTAAATACAAGTGGTTGGCATTTACTGAAGTGTTTTACAAGCACTTTACAAGATAACTACATACATACATTGTATAGTTGCTCGCCCCATTTGTTATACGATGCCGTACCTGTCCGTTTTAGTTACAAAATATGTTTCAACTTTAGGGGCTTATGGCTCAGCAATAACAGCTGCATGGGTCAATCGATCAGGCTAAGCTACGCTTGCCCCGGTTGATCCGCCGATGGGTGACAATCTTTACATACTAAGATCCCTACGTCCCTATCGTGGATCTTTGGCAATCGTTACGGGTAGACAGAAGCGCGACATCAACAGTCTGACAACCAGTCTTACCAAGCGGGCGTCTTGCCCAGTAACTGGGTTGTGGAGGTCAGATAGGCAGGCGCTACATGAAAATTACTGGTATTCAGCTGCTTTCGGTTAGCTTGGAAGCCGACTCCGGGAAAAGGCTAGGCAGATTATAATTTGGTCAATAATAGAAAACTCGTCTATTCTGTCAAATTCTCACCGTGAAACGGTGAAAATTTGACAGAATAGATTAACTAGATGGATAATATTAATAGATTAACTCACAAAAACGGGAATCGAACTGCTATTCCACTTGCACCCACCATTATTGCAAAACACAATCACCACCTGAATCATTTTGAAGTATATTGCTAATCCATTAATAGTAATATGTTCGAAATATTTGTCTGCTCAAGAACATAACGCAATTCATCATATCAGCCGAAAGACGTCCACTGCTGGACATAAGCCTCCCTCAAAATTCGCCATAATCCTCACGCTTGGCAGGCGGGTTGGCGATCGCAGTTTGCTGGTCAAATACATAGAGAACGCTGCTGCCCATTCTCTAGTAAGTCCCTTAGTCGCCTTCTACGACACCCACGGGAAGAAATGGGATGGTGCTATTCTTCTACGACACCCACGGGAAGAAATGGAATGGTGTTATTCTTTTACTTCCGGCACCACACAGATCATAACGCAGTTACCTCGCTGATATTGAAACTATTGACCGCTCAATTCACGTTATTTTTCACGGTGAGATGTTTGCAGAAAACATCGGCTGATTAATTAACCTTAACCGACTTTATATAGGTGAAGTGCTGTTTCATTACAAGTGTATATTCGATAAGATATGGTGGATTAAAAAGATTACTTAGTTTCTTTTTAAATACAGCTACATTGCTAGATTATGCTTAGTGAATTAATTATTGATTACAAAAGTACTGTTTTCATTTTTAATTACGATCTTTTGATTAGGATATTAGTACCTATCTATCTAATCGTACGCAGTGTTTAATTACAGGCTTATTATTCAAGAGCGAGCTTGATACGTGGTAGTAAAATACCGATCTCTTTATCTATTAAGTTAAAAAAAAATTGTTAAAAGTATTTTAAAACTAGTTAGTTATTATCAAGACATTTTTTCCTAAAAAACAATAACTTATTTTCAGGAGCGCTACATTTACTACGCTATGCGCTGTAAGTAAGCATTGCATTTTTTCCCAGATAGGTACTAACTACCGACACTAACTACAGATAGGCCGACTATGACTTTGGCCGACTAGCCGACTAGCTGGTTTCAAAATGACCGACTAGTCGGCCAAGCCCTTGATTGCGTTCGGTTGAGTTCCGATGACATCGGTAGTATTCGTGACTACGCTTTAGGCTCGTAGGTGCCAGTGCGCGGCGCCCGGCTTTTCTAGATTGCACTGAAAGTAAACTGTAAAACTGATTCTATAACTAAAATAATAACACTAAAGATTTCAATTTCCTTTCAATCACCGTCTTTTAAATTTTTAAGCATATTAATACGAGTAAAAAACAAGCCGACTAGTCGTCGACTAATCACCGACTACAAATATGGCCGACTAGTCGGTACATCAGTAGCACTAACCTACCTATACATCGTCGTGATCTTCTCTGGGCCTATTTTACTTGGGTTCGAAGCAACACGGTTTTTCTTCCTTTCTCCCCGTTCTCCTATTGATGACTATCACTACCTACATAGTATAAAACAAAGTCGCTTTTCCTGTCCCTATATTCCTATGAATGCTTAAATCTTTAAAACTACGCAACGGATTTTGATGCGGGTTTTTTTAATAGATAGAGTGATTCAAGAGGAAGGTTTACATGTATAATACACCGACCTCCACGCGGGCGAAGCCGCTGGCAAAAGCTAGTTACTTATATAAAAAAGTCATATCCACACTGATTTAAAATTATCATCAAACAAATCAGTTAATTTGATTTGATTAATGCTGACAAAGTAGTTATAATTTTATAGCTGATAAATATTAATTTTATGAAACTCAAATGGAGTTGGGCAGGATACCTATGAAGGCGCAGTGATGACAAGTGGAGGAAGGCTGTGACAGAGTGGCGGCCAAGGACTGGAAGACGAGATGTCGGTCGTCGGGCTGCGAGATGGGTGGCTGACTTTGATGCCATCGTGTGGAAAATCTGGATGAGACGGACACAGGAGCGTGGATTGGCACAAGAAAAGAGCCCAGCAGTGGGTGAAGTTTGGCTGTAGATGATGATAATGATGAAGAAAACGCAAATTATGTCGTAGAATGGAAGTTAATAGGTGTGCTTTTGTTTTCTAGCTCGGGCCACTAAATAAGTAGTAACAAGATAGGATGCCCACAACCCAGTTACTGGGTAACACGATACCCCGTGGTAAGGCTGGTGGACCAAACTCTCGTGCTTTCCGAGGCACGGAGGGGTCTTGGTATGTAAAGATGGTCACCCATCCACGGACCATTTTAGGAACCTGAATTTTTTTCGTTTTTCAATCACAAATCAACAGCATAATCAACGTTCCGTGTGGTGCCGGACGTTAAAGAATAGCACCATCCCATCTCTTCCCGTGGGTGTCGTAGAAGGCGACTAAGGGACTTACTAGAGAATGGGCAGCAGCGTTCTCTATGTACTTGACCACCATACTGCGATCGCCAACCCGCCTGCCAAGCGTGGCGATTATGGTAATCCCCTCCCTGTATGAAGGAGGGCTATGTCCAGCAGTGGACTTCCTTCGGCTGATATGATAATGAGCATAATCAGCCTATAATGCTCGCTCTGCTGGGTCACAGGCCTCCTCTCCGTGAGAGGGAGTAGTACATCGACCAAACCGAACTGGACCCACGTGTATCCACCACGCCTGCGCAGTGCGGGTTAGTAGATTTCACATGGTTTCAAATTTTTGGTTCTAGGTCATGCCGGTTTCCTCACGCCTTCCTTCACCGTTGTGAGAGTAACAGTGACGAAATAATTTACACAAAGCAAAACGTAACCCGAAAGTCGGGACCGTAAGGGCCTTATCATACCTACTAGCGGATTGCGAGCGTCCTCAAAGCGGAGCGGGCGCGCAACGAACACGCGGCGCATGCGCAGCGAATTCGTTGCGGACGCGCAACGAGATCGCCGCGGACGCGGAGAGAGAGATAATGGATCTTCCCAAATTCGTCGATGCTGTCGTTTTCGTCTCCGGCGTCTTCGAAGTAACAAAGCCAACAGCAGTGTCTCCTCGTCGGAACCCATTTTGTTACTGAGTGTATGTGTGTGTGTGGTGTGTGTGTGCCTCGTTAACTTGCTACAAAATCGCGACGAAAACGTTGCGAATTTGCCACGCGTCCGCGATGTCTTCGCTGCGCAGCCGCGGCGTGTTCGCGACGCATTCGCTGCACGCCCGCACCGCCTCGCAGCTGCTCGCAAACCGCTAGTGTGATATGGCCCTTACACTGAGCCACCACTGCTCCACACAATTTGCATTGCCACTTGCAAATTGAGTGCTTTGATTTAATTGTTTGAATAGTGAAACCCGAAATTATAATTTTAGGAGCTTCAATTTTCGTCGATGATTTTTTCAATTACAATTTAATCAGTGTAGGAGAAAGTGATGAGATAGTTGAAACCTTTATACATACAGAAGAGACTGTTACTAATTCGTGATTGCCTAAGAATTTACCCAGAGCTTCTACTACTTTTGGAATCTCAAAGTCGCTTTTCGTGTTTGTACGCTTATATCTTCCAAACTACGCAACAGATTTTAATGCGGTTTTCATCAAATCAATCATAGACAGAGTGATTCAAAAGGAAGGTTTATACGTATAATACACCGACCTCCACGCGGGCGAAGCCGCTGGCAAAAACTAGTAGACAATAAAATGTGTTTATCAGAAATACCACGTACCTACCAACATAATTAATTCTGGTTGACAACCGAATCATACGTATCAACCATGTGTTTACGAGCAAAATATCAATCATCCGATCGTGTACTGATAAGTCTAGAAAATTACGCATTTACGATACGATACCTTGGGATAACAACGATAGCAGCATACGATACGATCTTATCTTGACATCTATTAATTTTGATTCACGATACTGGTTAATGAAACATACGATTTTTGTGTAGGTTAATGTTACTACACAATTACAGTTTCAGGTGTTAAAACATGACAATTTGGGAAGGCAACGGTTAGATATAAGATTTAGTAATTAAACGGCATCATTTTTGGTAGCTAATTAACTTAATATTATTACCACAAATAACACAGTATACGTTTTTATCCAGTGCGCAAACTGTAACCATGAACTCAGCATATCGCAGACCCCCAGCGCAGAAATTTTTCGTCGGTAATACAAAAAAAATATCAGCTGTTCTATACTAAAAGTGATACTTGGTATGCAGAGGGGCAAATCCCCTGGGCATGATGGCCTCAGCATTGAGCATCTTAAGTTTGCTGGTACTCACCTGCCGCGTGTGCTCTCCATGTTTTATAATTTATGTTTATGTCACGGTTACTTGCCTGAAGACTTGACGAAAACGATTGTAGTACCGATTGTCAAGAATAAAACTGGTGACATGTCTGATAAAGAAAACTATCGGCCCATCTCACTGGCTACAATAATGGCTAAGGTGCTTGACAGCTTGCTTAACAACATTCTCCTGCAGCACGTAAAGCTGAATGATGCCCAATTTGGGTTCAGGCGTGGACTGTCAACAGAGAGCGCAATCTTGTGTCTTAAGCGAGCTGTCGGGTACTACACAGAGAGGAAGACGCCAGTGTATGCGTGCTTCCTGGACCTGTCAAAGGGCTTTGATAGGGTATTATATAATAAGCTGTGGGCTAAATTGGAAGGCGCCGGTATGCCGGCTGAAGTCATCTCCATATTGCGCCATTGGTACACGTGTCAGAGGAACCAGGTGAGATGGGCTGGTGTGCTATCTGATGTTTATGGCTTGGATTGTGGCGTGCGGCAGGGGGGGATAACCTCTCCTCTGTTATTCAATCTATATGTTAATGACCTCATCGGCGAGCTCAGCAGTACTCATGTGGGATGTTTTGTAGACAGAGTGAGCGTAAATAACATCAGTTATGCGGACGACATGGTACTGCTGGGACCGTCGGTGGGGGCATTGCGTAAGCTTGTCTCAATCTGTGAGGCGTATGCGGCGGAACATGGACTGAGGTATAACTCGAATAAGAGCGAAGTGCTCGTTTTCAAGAGTGAAAAGCGGGGTCCTGTGCATGTTCCGCCTATTATGCTTAATGGTGCGGCTCTGCGGGTGGTGAGCAGCTTCAAGTATCTGGGGCACATTGTGACAGAAGAGTTGCAAGATGACGCAGACATAGAGAGGGAGCGCAGAGCATTGGCAGTCAGGGGGAATATGGTTGCGCGCAGGTTTGCTCGCTGCTCGAGGGATGTGAAAATTACTCTTTTCAAGGCGTACTGCCAATCGTTATACTCGAGCAGTCTGTGGGTAAACTTTACGCGCCGGGCTGCTAGTGCTCTGCGTGTCCAATACAACAACGTCTTCAGGATGCTGATGCGGCTGCCTCGCTATTGTAGTGCGTCCGGAATGTTTGCGGAGGCGCGAACGGGCGGCTTTCATGCGGTTGTACGGAAGAAAGTAGCCTCTTTGTTGCAACGCGTGCGAGGCAGTAGCAACAGTATCCTGCAGATGGTCGTATCTCGTGCAGATTGCCCTATCCAAAACAAATGGATGCATATTGTGATGGGTATTGACTAACATAGTGAATAAGATTTGACTAACACAATATTTATATTTATAATAATTTATTTCTCTGTTTAATAATTTGTAATTTGTATGGATTGAATTTTTATCTGAAATAAACTGATTAATAATAATAATATACATTTTGACCGCGTAGGTATTGCACTTTTCTATGAAACAGGTTTGTTTTTTGTAAAACTGACGTAAAATTTTTGCGCTAGATGATATGCTAAATTCATGGTTACATTTTGCGCACTGGATAAAAACTTATCCTGTATATTAACGGGCGAAATGTGGGTGTAGGTACTATAACTACGCCTCTGCCCAACCCTTCAGGGAACCAAAGTGTGATGTTATGTTATGTTCTATTTACCTATCCACACACTAACAGTAGGAATGTTTTTAATTTTGACTGTTCAACAACATTAATTGCGATTAGAGTTGCCAGGTCTTAAAACCGAAAAGCCGGACAGACCAGTCTATTTAGCCAGACATTTGGGTAAAAACTCCGGACACCCTTCATTTTTTAGTCTTAGTATAGCACTACAATAAAAGAAATAAGTAAAACAAGCCTTTTATATCATTTATCAAAAAACCTTCTTAAAATCTAATGAAACAACAACAAAATTTAATGAATCAGTCTTGTTTATTACGGACGCTGCTACTCCGCTCGCTTGCGCCAGCGATACAAGATTAGGCGGCCGGAGCGGAAACCAACACATGGCAAATGTAAAAAAAATGTTAAATTCAAAAAGCCTAACAAAAGCCGGACAGCCCAGACACCATATAATATTGGCCGCACACGCAACCAAAAAGCCTGACTGTGTCCGGCTTTATCCGGACGCCTGGCAACGCTAATTGCGATATTTACGTTGTTAAGCTGACATTTATTTCGAATATACGAAGCAATCGATTTACAATATCCGTCAATATTATTCAGATTCTGGTTGATAGTGGGGTACAACGGCGGTCTGCAACCTAATTGCGTAACTCACGATTAATCGTAATCTGTTTCGTTTTGAAACAGATGACTAATCCATTGCTTCATATGTTCGTAAAATGGGTCTGCTCAGCAACGTAAATAACGCAATGGATATTGTTGAACTGTCAAAATTAAACCGATTATGATTAATCGTGAGTTACGCAATTAGGGTGCTGGTCGGGGAGATAATATAAAATAATAACTAATAACGAATAATTATTCATATTCGCGTGGTAATGCTCGCTGTAAAACTGTACCTACCTACTTTGACAGTGGCGGACATCTACAATGCCCCACATACGAAACTTAAAATCAACGATCGAAAAAATCAACAATTGTGAAAAACACGAAAATCACAAGTGGCGCCATCTACAATGCTATAAATGATAAATGATAAATGATAAATGATTTTATTTCTGTAAGTAGGTTTGTACAAACACTTTTACACGTCAATCATATTTTTTTAAACTAGATGAGGTCGGCGTTTCCTATCTGACTACTCTGAGAAGAAAGGCCGAAACAAACTCAGAGGTCACAGTCTCTTTTAAAGTCCAGACATAATCTTGGTCAGATCATGTGAAGACCATTTGGATCGACCATTTGAAACGGGTAAATCAGTTAAACAAGAAAAACAACTTGAGATTATGGTCGACAGCCAATTAGTTCATAAGGAAGCTGACGTAGCACAGGCATTTAATGAGTTTTTTACCAACATACCTGTAACTACGACTTGCTCCCTAAATTCGTCCCCGTCTAAAGCTGAAAACCTTTTGCATAGTAGTGTGCCTAAATGTAGCGACCTATTCAGATTCGAACATGTAGCGTCTCGTGATGTAGTTAATGTTTTTAACACACTTAAGTCTAAAAACACTGGTGATTTCTGGGGTATTTCCATTAAGCTTTTAAGTAATATAATAGACACCGTAGCCCCCTATCTAGCTGTCACTTTCAATAAATGTGTTGATTCAGGGACTTTTCCTGACCTCATGAAGTGTAGTAAAGTCATACCATTATTTAAATCAGGTAATAAAAATGACATTCGTAATTTCAGGCCTATTTCTATCTTACCTGCATTTAGCAAAATATTCGAAAAGTTGATACTCAAGCAGTTGCTAAGGCATTTTAATTTAAATAGCCTCCTTCATAATGAGCAATATGGTTTTACAAAAGGTCGTTCGACTACAGATGCGGGTGTTGCTCTGATGAAACACATATTTAACGCATGGGAGAAATCGCAGAATGCTATTGGAGTCTTCTGTGATCTCTCCAAAGCCTTTGATTGCGTGCACCATGAGACGCTCTTGCGCAAGCTGCTTTATTACGGTGTCCATAACGAAGCTTTAAACGTAATAAATTCTTATTTACATAATAGGTTGCAATGTGTAGAAGTTAATGGAGTAAAATCGTCCGGGCTACCAGTTCAATTAGGTGTGCCTCAAGGCTCAATACTCGGCCCATTCTTGTTTTTAGTGTATATCAATGACTTACCATTTTATTTAAAGGATATTTGTGATGTTGTACTGTTTGCAGATGATACTTCTCTTATTTTTAAAGTAGACAGGAATAGACAAGATTTTGACGACGTAAACAGTGCACTCTCAATGGTTACGGATTGGTTTACGGCAAATAACCTAGTTCTCAATGCCAAGAAAACTAAATGTGTAAAGTTTGCCTTACCGAATGTTAGAAATCTGGGTCCCAACATTGTCTTAAATAAAGAGGTGCTTGAGACTGTAGACTCGGCAGTTTTTCTGGGCATAACTGTAGATGCCAAACTTCAGTGGGGATTACACATATCAAGCCTAGCAGGAAGGCTCAGTTCAGCTGCCTACGCCGTCAGAAAAATAAGACAATACACTGACGTCGATACAGCTCGGTTAGTCTACTTTAGTTATTTTCACAGCGTTATGTCCTACGGTATTTTGCTATGGGGCAAAGCTGCTGATATTCAAAATATATTTGTGCTTCAAAACCGTGCTGTTCGAGCAATTTACCAGCTAGGTGCCAGAGTTTCGTTGAGGGACTTTTTTAAAGAAATTGGTATTCTCACGGTAGCATCACAATTCATTTTTGCCAATATCTTATATATTAGACAAAATATACACTTGTACACTAAAAACAGTGATATTCACACCGTAAACACTAGAAATAAGGACAAACTACGTGCTCCTTTTCACCGGCTTCATAAGGTTCATAATTCATTTGTTGGGCTTGGTATAAACTTTTATAACAAGCTTCCCTCTGCTTTGCTAGATTTGCCTTTTGATGCGTTTAAAGCTCAAATAAAGTCCAACCTGTGTTTAAAGGCTTACTATTCCATCAACGACTATTTAAATGACAAAAATAGTTGGTCGCTGTGATTAACTCAAGACAATGTTTATGTTCTTTCTCCAGAATTGTACCTAGAGACAGGTTATATGGGTTCATATAATTATTGATATATATATTTTTATTGACTAAGTAATAGTTATTGACATGTTCTACTCATAACAATTTTTTTTTTTTTTTATGAGGAGTTGTATGGCATTATGGTTAGCTAGCGACCTCGACAATTGATAATTCTATTCTTGCCTGAGTAACCGGCAGCAAGTTCGTCATGCTCCCGTAGATGTCACTGCTTGCGATAGCGTTGGGGATCGGGTTACCTCTTTCCCTCAAATATGGCGAGGGGGGTAATGGCTGATCTTTGCGTTATGCTCGTGAACGGGTGCTGCTTGTGGTGACTGGTCGTCTTGCTGACCATGATTTTGTTATTGTTGCTAATAATTACCTACTTGTTTATTTATTTTACGTCGATGGTCCTAGGTTATCATTTGTAAACATAATCCAGCATTGCTTATGTAAGCTATCACGCCATTTATACCAGGAGACTTTTATTTTGGTATATGCTTTGTTTACTTTTTATTTTTTGTGCTTGAGTTAATTTTTCACTTTATTTGTTGGTATATTGGCATGGCTAGCTGACATAAATGACAATTTTTTAAGTTCTGTGTCTCGTAATGTTGATTACTTTGCCTGTGTATGTATAGAATCAAGTCTATCCGACTAAACAGACAGCTGTGCTGCTGGGGAGTTTGTTCCGCTACTTCTTCTTCCCAGCTAAAGCACTAGGAAGTGGTGAAGGGTGGGCGTTTTGGGGGACTGTCTCATGTACTTTGACGTTCGAAAAGTGCTGATTCTCAGCCTAATTTGAATAAATGACTTTTGATTTTGATTTTTTGATCGGTGTCTGAAATGGTCTTTTGAAGAAAGAACCACACAGATTGAGTGGACCTGTCCATTCAGTGCACGCATTTGTCAGTAATCATACAGCTCAACTCAGAACTTGAGGAGCTCAACGATTTGACGAACAATACCAAAGACAGGACATTTGGGTAGGCCGCATAAAATACTCAAACTGCCAGATTAATATTAAAACTAGCTGAGAAAGAGATGAAACACAAAACAGAAAACACAAAAACAAACAAAAAATGACCCAAATAGTCCTTACATTCACAATAATTAAAACAAAAACAATATTATACTTCTAAAGTAAATATTCATGTCAAAGTGTATAAAATAATTATCAAATGTCAGAGTATAAGTTTGCAAAAAAAAAAAAAAAAGTATGTAAAAATTGGAGCAAGTCAATCCCAAGCTTTTGTGTCCTCAACATAATCTTTAACAGTATAAAAGGCTTTCAGGCACAACTTACGTTTAATGAATGATTTAAATTTATTGATACTTAGATCTTGAACATGGCTTGGAAGTTTATTATAAAAGCGTATACATTGACATCTGAATGACCCACCTATTTTCTTGAGCCTTGTTGATGGTACAACAAATTTGTGTTTGTTCCTAGTATTTATACTATGGATATCACTGTATTTTTTAAACAATTTAATATTTTATGGGCATATGTCATAGCTAAAGTACACTAAACGGGCTGTCTCTGTATCAGTTAAATTACGAATTTTTCTAACAGCGTAAGCTGCAGAGCTTAGCTTTTTCGACAATTTATCTATATGTGGGCCCCACTGAAGTTTGGCATCCAAAGTTAAGCCCAAGAATACAGCGCTATCTTCAGGATTCAATTCTTCGCCCTTTATCAACACACTAGTTTTCACCTGCCTAACGTGAGGTAGCGTAAACTTAATGCATTTGGTTTTTTTTCATTAAGAAGTAAATTATTAACATTGAACCAGTGAACTACTTTTGAGATTGCGCTATTTACATCGTCATTAACCAGCTGCTGACGTTTAAGTTTAAACAAAAGTGAAGTGTCATCCGCGAACAACACTATATCATGATTATCCTTTATGAGGTAAGGCAAGTCATTAATATAAATAAGAAACAAGAAAGGACCAAGAATTGAGCCCTGTGGGACTCCCATTGATACTATTGATCCGGGAGATCTTTTCCCATTTACATCAACACACTGAATCCTATTACACAAGTATGAAATAAGAAGATCCAGAGCGGTGTTCCGGATCCCGTAGTGGCGGAGTTTCCTGATTAAAGTTTCATGAAGCACGCAATCGAATGCTTTAGATAAGTCACAAAAAATGCCCAAGGCATCGTATTTATTTTCCCATGCATTGTAAATATGCCCTAAGAGTTCAACACCAGCATCGGTAGTTGAACGACCCCTTGTAAAACCGAACTGTTTGCTATGTAATAAATCATGTTTATTAAAGAATCTTTGCAATTGGTCTAAAATTAATTTCTCAAATATTTTACTAAAGGTAGGTAGTACTGAAATAGGTCTATAATTAGAGGGGTCTGATGTACTACCTGATTTAAACAAAGGTACTATTTTACTATTCTTCATTAGGTCAGGAAACTCCCCACAGTCGATACAATTATTAAATATAAGAGCTAAAGTAGGTGCTACAATGTCAATAATGGACTTAGCGACTTCTACAGAATTACCCCACAGATCTGCAGTCTTTTTGACGTTCAAAGTGTGAAAGGTTTTAATTATATCTCTACAGCTAATATGTTCAAAATGAAATTCTGCATCGCAAACATTAACATTTTCCTTAAGCAAAGACTCAGCAACAGAAGGTGATGAGTGTAGAGATTTTGTAGTTGAAACGGGAATATCTGCAAAGAAATTTTCAAAAGCCGCGGCGACTTGCGAGTCTGATGTTATTATGTTGTCATTAATAGACAGGCTGTAGTCAGTATTTCGCTTACTAGACCTTCCCGTTTCATTATTAATAATATTCCAAGTCGTTTTAATTACATTACTACTGTTTTTAATCTTAGAACTCAAATAACGCGACTTGGCCATCCAACAAACTTTTTTAAATAATTTAGAATAATTTCTAACATATAAATGAAATTCAGCAGTGTTTACATAAGTCCTTTCATTGTACAGCTCATAAAGTCGTGTTCTACTTTTATGAATACCAATGGTAGCCCAATCACTGAAAGAGACGTTACTATTAATCGAAATAGTCTTTGGAATAAAAGTTGAGTTAAATTGTTTACAATATATCTTAAAAAACTCATCATATCGCACCTTTAGAATTAAAGAGACCTAATGCGAAATTAGCCGCAAGCAAAATAGGTCTGTATAGTACTGCATTATACAGATCTATTTTGCTTGCGGCTAATTTCACATTAGGTCTCTTTAATTCTAAAGGTGCGATATAGATGATTAGAATCAGCATTCGCAGACATAACTGGTAGTTTATTAACGAGTTTAACTTTAAAGGCTTCTAGGGGAATTGTAGTTTTGGGGTTAACAATGATATCCTTTTTACCCATTTTTTTATTTTGATTTTGAATGGTAATCCATTGCCCGCAATGATCTGAATCTAGTAAATTTATAATTTCTTTGTGGCTCGGTATAACATCTGTATAAATATTATCTAGGCATGTGGCACTACTAGGGGTTATTCTTGTGGGCTCCTTAAATAGGTTTACAAGATTGTAGGACTGAAATAAACTTATTATTTTACAACAATAACCTGAGTTATCTAATAAATTAACATTAAAATCACCGCAAACAATAATGGACTTGTTTGAGTTACAAGTCTTGTGTAAATACTTCATCCATTACCTTTTCAAAGCAGTCATACAATCCTGAAGGTGGTCTGTACACACTTAATACAACAAACTGCTCCAATTCTATACAGGCTATTTCAACTATCCGCTCAACAGAGAGGCTCACAATATCCTTACGTTCTTTAAATTTTAACAGGTTACTTACTAAAATTAATGAGCCACCATGTATAGCATTTATTCTGCTGAACGAACTACCAACCTGGTGGTTATTAAAATTAAACATGAACTGGTGGCTTTTAAGCCAATGTTCTGTCACACATAGAATATCTATATTGTTACAGTTAAGGAATAAATCTACTTCTAAATCTTTGTTCAAAAACCCTTGAATGTTTTGATGCACCAGGTTGATACTGTGTAAGTCTTTTAGACATTCATTTGCAAACCTTACATTTATCATCTACATCTACTCATATGTGCGAACTACTCAAGACTTCACGTCACACCGCAACTACATCAGCTACATCGCGCAAGCAGAGTTTACCACGCGATCTGCATATATACAAAAATCGACATCAATCGTCGGGTAAGCCCACCAGACACAACACCCGTCTGGTCGGAGATCACGATCCTCCCTTTACTATAGAGTATGAGTGAACTTTACACCCTGTTCCTCTGACTCTATAATAACGTGTGCCTGTGTGTGTAATTATGTCATAAGCCACATATACCTACATAGCAACATGATTCACACACCAAATAGGAAAATACTAAACCTAAGACAAATCAGCAACCTTTGAACAATTCTCGATAATTGAGAAAATTGTCTTGCAAACAAACACTCTTATAAAGATCTTACGTCGATTCTTTGTAGTCAACCATCATAAATTGTTATTGACGACAGGATTTTCCCCTTTACAGGCATGTGTACATACTCAGTTTACAATGGGTACTTCACAAATATTGATAATGTCACAAGAACTATTGAACGATCAATCTTCATTAGTTTAGCTGTTATAAGATTATCTTCTAGCGCTAAAACAATCGGTTACTTTGAAATCGTCACTACTAATGGATAATTTATAAATTGAGAAAAGTCTGTTGAGTTCCGTTATACTTTTTCGAATATCGAAGACCTTCGTACGTATCTCGACGTTTGGAACTCGGTCTATTAGCGTGGAACGCTGAACGCTTCATGGCTATCTATGCAACTCTCAGCTTGTACACTGTCTCATGTGGGCGCTCTGTCTCAGCATCGTACGTCATTGTGGGCTGAACACACTGGTTATAGAGGCGGGACTTCATTGTGGAATTTTGGGTGATCTTAGAATTGCCATTAATCAGGCATACATCCAAAATCCGGGCTGTTACTAAGAAAACCCAGATAGAATACCTGACAACAGTTTGCCCGACCTGGAAATCATGACGAGGATGCTCTTGCGACTAACTAGGTCAACGAGGCAGATTTCTAGCATATAGTTAGTAATAAAAAGATATCAATCAATAGAATGGTCTCTGTATTTATTTAAATCTTCTCTCAACATGTTTAATCTTAAGTATGTAGATAATTAATTGAAAAAATGAAACCATCTTCATTATTATTTCTACATTATATTGTATTAGCCGCCCCTGCTTTGTATGGTTTTTACGACTTGACAAAACATCGACATTTCTTTGTCATTTCACAGAAATCTTCCGAAATGTTTTCTTTATAGGCAGTCTAAATGATGGTGAAAACTGCATCAAAATCTGTGGCGTATTTTAGAACAACAACGCGGTCACCTGAGGCATTTTAATGTTAATTTATTTTACTAACGCCTCAGAAATTATTTTATTATCTGAGCCATTAATTTGACGATGTAGGTAACTGAAGTGAGATCCCTGGCTCAACTTCAGTGCACCATAGAAAGAAATAGGTATCACGGTAGATATATACATAATATATATCAAATGAAGACAAGACAGGTAGTAGGTACCTACAGGTATACCATTCAAAGTCATAATGACGATCATGAAATAGCACTGAGATAACACTAATTAGTGAGATTAGCAAAGACAATAGGTAATGAGTCGGAAATGTGACGGAAATGAGCAACGTGTTTAATTATACGGAACTATAAGTTCAAATAGCTAAATAATTGTGATTGCCTCAGGAAGTACGTTAAGCCGACCGTCGCGCGTCGATTAAAAGACATTAAAATAATTAAACTAACCTGCTTCCAAAACGGAGACCCATTCTTCTGGTTTCCCGGCGTCCCACTTTTCTGTAATTCACCCATAATATTATTCTCTAATTTAAAATTCTGCTACTTCGCAAACTTATTAAAATATTCTGAATTTCATTGCGCACACGTTCACTCCACTACACAGCCGATGGACAAAGGTGTTCGTTGCTTCGTTATCAACTAATCGAAGTGATATTACTATGGAGATTAGATAAATCTTAATGTGCTATAGTGATGATTAGTTTTATAGCGATTCTGTCAAGTTCCGGACAAGCACTGCCAGTCTAATTCATCTTCTTCATCATTGTTCTTCCCAAATTTATTTGTGATCGGCGCAACATATCTTTTTCTTCCATCCTTCTCTGTTAGTCGTCATCTCGGTAGTCCCCCTCTAGCCCCCTTTCTAGCCTTATCGACTGACGTGATATGAGTTGTCATTCCCATGAGATGCTATTTCATCCCTCTGTCAGTTACAGAGGGTTAAAATGGCAACAGGTCACGGGAACAATATGCAACTCCCACATTTCCCATAAGGGGAAGATATACAAAACCTTCTATCTTGTATGGGTCTGGTTCCGTGTGGTGCCGGACGTAAAAGAATAGCACCATCCCATTTCTTCCCGTGGGTGTCGTAGAAGGCGACTAAGGGACTTACTAGAGAATGGGCAGCAGCGATCTCTATGCATTTTACCACCATACTGCGATCGCCAACCCGCCTGCCATGCGTGGCGATTATGGCAAAACAAGGAGGGTTTTTTGGGGGAGGCCTATGTGCAGCGGTGGACGTCTTTCAAAATGTTGGGCCACACAAGGGATGAATAAAAAACGTGCAGCCTAGATGACACGAAAGGATAGAATAAGAAATGAGTACTTATGAGGAAGTCTGAAAGTGGCACAGGTTACTAAAAAGTTGTATGGAAATCGGTTGTCAAGGTACGGGCATGTGATTCGGAGGAATGAGGAAAATGTGGTGAGGAAAGTTTTGAGTATGAATGTCGATGGCTATAAGAGTAGATGAAGACCAAAGAAACGATGGGTGGACCTTGTAAATGGATGATATGGTTAGAAAGGGGATGATGACTACCGAGATTACGCTAATAGTGTGGAAGAAAAAGACAAGTTTCGCCGTCCCCAAATAAATTGGACAATGGCACAAGAATTGAATGATACTAGTTATTGCCACTATTGACAGCTCGTTTTCACGGTGTCATTTTCATATAATAGATCGTTTGGTTAGTAAGTTCATACTAAATACTTTGTTTATCGTCGTCTACATGTACATGTACAGCGAATGACAACGATTCGTCATAGACAGCTATGTTTATGATGATATATCAGCCATTTCGTAATCCTCTGTTGTTGAATATGGATTTGTATGAAAGGCTTTTGTTGTAGGAACGTGATCTTGTGGTTTATTGTCTTATGACTCAAAGTGTATTTTGCCTGCAGTCTGATTTGAAAAGAGGGGATTCATTAAGGTTACTTTAAAAGTAACTGTGCCTGTGTGTTGCGCTTTACCAGTTTTATCACGATTTGATTTGGTATGATTCCTGTTGTAATCGTCCGTACTTGCAACGTAATGTAAATTTACCTACGTTACATCGTAAGGGATATAATGTAATAAGGTAACATTACATAGTATCTACCCGTTCTTAATATTTATAGGAACTATCTACACTTATGGACAAATTGAAAGGAATGCAAAAAAAGGTTTGATTTCACCTGCTGAAATTATCGTGCGTACTGGCCACAAACATTAGTAAAACCAAAAAAAAAGTTTTTGAATGATTTCATTTTAATTTGATGTAATTATTGCGAATATTTTACTAACTTTTGAATTTGAGTTAGGATTGAAGTCTATTCTAAAATCGTTTTAAGTGATTGTCACTGCAAAGAAACTGAGAATCCCAGATGTAAACGCCACGCATGGTTGCTTTAATTAAAACTGGGCACAGCTACAAACATGTGGCCCTAACATTACGAGTATCAAAATCTGTGGTACACCGAGGTATTATGAGGTATCGGGTCGGCAGACTGGACAGTATACGAGACGCACAGGACAGGGACGTAAACGAAAAACTGTGGCCAGAGGACCGGTTCATTATTACCAGCGTGCTTTTCTAAGCACGCTGACCTTTACTTCTTCTGAGGAAAGAACGAAGCTCCGAGAAGTGCGAGCGGTTGTTAACACAATAACTGTGAGAAAAAGACTGAAATCGGCTGGAATAAATTCACATTGGTCCTAGGTTATCATTTGTAAATATAATCCAGCATTGCATATGTAAGCTATCACGCCATTTATACCAGGAGGATTTTATGTTGGTATATGCTTTGTTTACTTTTTTTGTGCTTGAGTTAAGTTTTCATTTTATTTGTTGGTATATTGGCATGGCTAGCTGACATATGACAAATTATTTAAGTTCTGTGTCTCGTAATGTTGATTACTTTGCCTACCTATGTATAGAATCAAGTCTATCTAACTAAACAGACAGCTGTGCTGCTGAGGAGTTTGTTGCGCCACTTCTTCTTCACAGCTAAAGCACTAGGAAGTGGTGAAGGGCGGGCGTTTTGGGGGACTGTCTTATGTAATTTTGACATTCGAAAAGTGCTGATTCTCAGCCTAATTTGAATAAATTACTTTTGATTTAGATTTTTGACATTTGCCGACCAGACTCCCCGTTCGTGCCACATGCCGTAGAGAGTAGTTCTAGTTAATTTTGCTCGCAGTCACGAAAGTTGAAATGACGATACATGGAGTTCTATTCACGGATGAGTCCAGATTTTGCCTGAAGCTAGATAGATGATGGAAGCATTAAAGTGTGGAGACACCCGGGAGAGAGGTACGCTCAAAGCAACGTAATTGGAAAAGAGACATATATGAAGGGTCAGTTATGATCTTGGGAGGTAATTACACTCTTTAGACGCTGTGGTGAGTGACGCTCAGGATGATCTACATCGTTTAAATGTGTGGTTCCAGTGTAATCTACTCACAATAAATGTAGCCAAAACCAACTAAATAATTTTCACGGCAAAAAACAAAAAACTATCACATCATCCACAACTAACCATAAATAACCAACCTATAAAAAAAAGTTGATCACGAAAAGTACCTTGGATTAATTTTAGATAACCACCTGAACTGGAAGCCACAAATGGAGAGGGTTAGGTCTAAACTGACTTCGCTTACAGGAGCCCTACGAAGTGTTGTCCGATGTCTTCCATGCCAAGTTCGCTACAATATATATAACACTCTTGTAAAACCTCATCTGGACTATCTAATAGAAGTATGGGGCACAGCGGCCAAAACCAATATTGAAAAACTACAAATAGCACAAAATAAGTTAATAAAGACACTTTTCAAATATGACTACAGTACACCAACACAAAAAATATACAATGAAACGAAGTTAATTTATTTATTTATTGTAGCAAACCAATCACAATCGCGTCCGATGCGAGCGACCCGCGGTCGCATGCCGCCACGGTACAGGGACTAAATGTTGTCTCTTTCCCTCGCGGGACCGTTGCGTCAAACGCGCATGTCACTGCGCACGAGTCCGCCGCACGCACGCTTACTGCGTAGACGCGTGTGTTATTATCCCGCGCAAGTCGCCACGTGCCTACGCCGTGCGGCCATTATTGTTACGCGAAAGATAATGATATTTAGGGTTTTCGTTCCCAATGTTTATATACCAAATATACTTTTAAACTAGAAAGGTGGTTTCCGTTCGTCAGATAACCTCCCTCATATGTGGCGCTCCAACGTTAGTTTTTCGTGTGACAATAGTGCAAAGTTGTGACAGTTGTGCATAGGGCATCGGAACCGGTTTTCCCGGTTCCAAAAGAACCGGGAATTCCCGGTTCTGGGGGTCCCTGAAAGAACCGGTTCTGTAAATCGGAGAACCGGTCGTTTCGATTCTTTCGGTTCTTTCTTAAAATAAATTTAGAAATACATCTCTTTATGATAAATATCAAGTTATTATCATATCATACAATAACGAATCGCCTCTAGAATCTTTGCCACCACAATCTTTTAGATATCATCAGCTCATATTGAATGTACGAAAAGTGGTAAAAAATTCAAAAGTCACCGACTAAAACTGATGACGTCCTTCAAAAGCATGTCAAAGCTAATTTTGGACAAGCATATTCTCTGCTTTTAGATAAAAAGACTCGCTGGAACAGCATTGCCACCATGTTAAGCCGTTTTCTAAAATTAAAAACATCTATCAGAAAAGCACCAATAGATTTGAACATCGATATTCTGATTACTGACGACGACTGGGGACACATACACGAGTTAAATAATATATTGGATATTATAAAAACTGTCGTGGAGACGCTATGTCACCGTGATGCAATATTGCAATTGCAATTGTAACACCTGATATTTCCTTCAAATTTGCAATAAAAATATTGCTTGAAATGAACACTCATCTGAGCAATAAAATGGTGGCTGTATTGCGTAAACAATCTGCAAAACGATGAATAGTCCAAGCAGCAATATTGCAATATTTGACCAACCCGGAGAAGTATTTTGAAAATATTGAAAATTAAGAAAAAACAGTCTTTTTACGGCCTACGAGTGATGAGATGCTGCGGGAAATCGTAAACCTCATTCAACGCACAAAAAAAGTGTACCTCTTGTGGGTATGCCTGATTTCAGGAGACACGATGAGTTACGAGTATCTGCTTTAACAAATGAAGAGGAACTTAATAAGGAAATAAGTCAAGCTATTGCTATTGCTTCTGCTCCTGAATCGACATCAAATGACCTAAATACTACAGTAAGGGTAGAAATGGCTTTGTTCGCGAATGGTGGTCAGAGACAGCGAGGACGGTACCTATCGCTGGCTTACCACCATTTACAATCCATTCCACCCACTGTGTGGAGCCAGAACGAATGTTTTCTTCCACCGGTATAGTCTGCAATAGACTCCGTTCGTCGTTAACCGACAAAACGTTAGACGCACTTATTTTTTTACGTTTATTTTATATAGCAAATAAAAAAGACCCAATAATGCACAATATAATCATTAATTTAATTTCATAGTTTTTTTTAAATAATTTATTTACTACTTTTATGAGTACAATTGTAGAGTGCACGCAAGTTGTTGTTAGCTTACCAAGCTAGTTGATTTATTTTGAGTTGATTTTAATTTTATTTGTTTAATCATTTGATGGATACTGTACTATGTGACTTTTTATGTTATTGTTTATGTGATATTGATCTGGGCGAGTTCCTATTTCTAGCTTTTAAGATTGTTAAATTGATTTGGAGTTTAATTTCAATAATTTCAAAGATACTTTTTGATCTCTGTTGTGAATTATAAACAACTACGAAAAGACTGTGATTTTAAAGAACTGATTATTGCTAAATAATACTTAAAAAAAACGATTTTGTAATTTTGAGTATAATTACAAAAATTATAAATAATGTGAGTTCCAATAAAGTGTATAATATTAAGATCCATTCTACTTTATTCGTTTGGATAGCATAGCTTATCAACTAAAATTCATCAAAAAACCGAAAGAACCGAAAAAACCGGGTACCCGGTTCCGTCGTGAGTTTAGAACCGAAAGAACCGGTTCCTAAAATAGGGCCGGTTCTCGATGCCCTAGTTGTGCAGTGACGAATTAAAATGCCAGTGACCAGGAGTAGAGCGGCTAGTTTGTCTCGGAGGGAAGATGCAAACGACGCATTCCCCGTCCTCTCGCGACCAAACACGCCGACCGCAGAGCCCGCCAACCAAGATGGCGACGACGCGTTTTCTTCCTCGCCGCGCATCGATGCTAACGCTACGTTCTCCAACGAAAACGTGGCGACTATTATCGCCTCTCTCCAACGCTCTCAAACAGAAGCATTTAGGGAGTTGCTCAACTCGATGCCGCGGGCGAGTGCATCGACCCCGGAATCACTCGCACTGCTAGGCCAAAACACCCTAGCCCGCTGCAAAGCCACGTTCTCCGGCCGACCGAAGGAGTCGATTGAAGCATTTATCGACGCTATCGAGGCGTATGCTGATTGTGCGCAGGTGACGGATTCAAACATTCTGCGCGGCTTAGCCTACCTATTCAAGGATGAAGCAGCCACGTGGTGGCAAGGAATAAAATACTCTGTGTCGTCATGGCGCGAAGCCAAAGAAAACCTGATAAGTGCCTATGGTGATCGCCGGCCGCCTCATCGGATCTACTTAGAAATGTTTGCGACGCCGCAGGGCAATGAAAACACAGATATTTTCGTAGCGCGCATCCGCGCCCTGTTGGCACGATTACCTCAAGGCGATATAAAGGAGTCGGCTCAAATAGACATGACCTACGGCCTTCTCCACAGCAGAATAAGAAAGAGGCTACGAAGAGAGGATTGCCGCAGTTTCCACGAATTACTCCGTCTCGCACGTAATATCGAGGATTCATTCGACGAGATAAACAATATAACGCCAACTGCGAGTGAGCGTCGAACACAAACGCCGGCAACATTACCGACGTCCACGCAACCTGCCGCTCGCGATAGCGCCCGCGCCCCCGCGCGCGATCTCGCTCCCGTCCGGGCGCCGGCGCATGTCGCGCCCGCCGCCGTGGCGCAGCATGCGCCCGCTCCGCCCGCGCTCCCCATCCCTGTTCCAGCGGCGCCGCCCGCGCCTCTTCCATCGAAGCACGACAAGGCAAAGAGGCCACGGCCGTCCTGCACATACTGCAGACGGTTTGGCCACACCAAAGAACATTGTCGTAAGTTGCAGAATCAAGGTGAGAGTGAACAAAGTAAAAGTAGTGATCAAAGTTTTTATTCCGTAAAATCTCATTTAGTTGCTAAAAATTTCGCGTCAGACTATATTTGTGACAAAAACGATTTTATTCCACATGAAAATGTGCGTAACAATTTTAGTAAACAACAGAGTGATGCTATCCCACAATGTGTAACTAATATTATGTGTAAGTCTGATAATGTTAATAATTCGCAAATTCCGAAAAATGTGTGTAGTAATTTTGATATAAAAAAGGGTAAAAGCCTTGCACATCAAAACGAATTTCTGTGTACCGATTTTAAAAATCAAAAGGAGAATGTGCATTTTCATAATAATTATGTTTTGTGTAAGAATTTTAAAAATCAAAAGGAGAATGTCCATTTTTGTGATAATGATGTTTTGTATAGTGATTTAAAAAATCAAAAGGATAATGCCCATATATGTTTAAACGAGATATGTTTGTGTAACGACCGTACGGGACCCTCCATTGGTCGCGAGTTGCGACCCATTTTTAATATAAAAATTTTGGGGTTCTCGGGCACCGCGTTGATTGATACGGCCGCCAAACATTGCATTGCGGGTCATACGCTATATACTCTCCTTCTACGTCAAGGTCATCCCCTCAGCTCTTCGACACGCGAAGTTAAGCTTGCCGACGGTGTAATCCGTACGATGGATGTACTTACCACCACCTTAGAGGTGTGCTTAGAAACGGCAGTTATTATGATTCCATTCTTAATTTTTCCCGACTCGACTAATAACGAGACGTTATTAGGGATCGATTTTATAACCGCTGCGGGAGTAGTTATTGATTTTTGTAAAGCAGCTTGGTATTTTAGTAAATGTGAAAATGTAAAATATAACTTATGCTTCGAACCTACCTCGCGTGACGTGTCCTGCGCCGCTACAGATATACTTAGGGATGATGAAGGTACTCACCTTAAACCAGCTAGCTGAGCGTCAAGCGCTCGCTGGCGTCCTCACCAGGCACGCACGCGTCTTTAAAGCAGGGGGAGGTCCAACACCGTATGCGGAACACCGCATTGATACAGGTGAGCATCCTCCAATTGCTGTTCCTCCTTACCGCCTAAACCCTTCGAAGAAAGAGCTGATGAAGGCTGAAATAGGTAAGATGTTACAGGATGACATAATAGAAGAGTGTGAATCGGCTTGGTGTTCACCGGCACTGATGGTGCCGAAGTCCAACGGTGGTATCCGCTTCTGCATTGACTACAGGCGTTTGAATGCAGTCACCAAAGCTGACACATATCCGATGCCACGCATCGACGAGCTACTTCAGAGCACAAAACGGGACTGCTACATGAGTACGCTAGACCTTCGATCTTCATATTGGCAGGTTAGTGTAAGGGAAGCTGATAGAGACAAAACAGCTTTTGTCTGTCCTCTAGGTACTTATCGTTTTAAAAGAATGCCGTTTGGTCTCCGCAACGCGCCCGCTACCTTTCAGCGTCTCATCGATCGTCTCCGATCCTGCTCTGTGTTACAAGATGTAACTGTATTAGCTTATTTAGACGATCTGTTGGTAATATCTCAGGGATACCAACAACATCTGCAAGACCTCGAGGCAGTTTTTAAACGTTTGGCCGAGTTTAACCTCCATGTGAATAGGGAGAAGTGCGCTTTTGCTCGCGAAAGTGTTAAATATCTCGGTCACGTTATTACACAAAACGGTGTTTCCACCGACCCAGGGAAGGTGAGTGCTGTTCTCGAGATGAAGGTACCAGGAAACCTAAAGCACCTGAGAACCTTTTTACAAACATGTTCTTGGTTCAGAAAATTCATACCCAACTTCTCAAAAGTTGCTGAACCATTGACACGCTTGACTAAGAAAAGTCAAGTATGGTCTTGGGGCTCAGAACAGACCCAAGCATTTAATGAGCTGAAAAGTCTACTGACCACAGCTCCAATACTGGTGCAAGCCGATTTCAGTCGTCCCTTCATTCTGCGTACTGACGCAAGTAACTACGCCTTGGGCGCAGTTTTATTGCAGGGCGATGGCAATCAGGAAAGGCCAATTGAATATGCCAGCCGACTCCTCAACGCAGCGGAACGCAACTACTCCACCACGGAGCGTGAAGCACTCGCTGTAGTGTGGGCGGTGGAGCGTTTTCGGCCTTACCTAGACGGTCAACCAGTCATGATTGGAAGTGATCATCAGCCTCTGCGCTGGTTGTTATCACTTAAATCACCAGCAGGCAGATTAGTCCGTTGGGCTCTGAAGCTACAATCATTTGATATTCAATTCGAATATACTCCAGGGAAGGCGAATGTCGTAGCAGACACGCTGAGTAGACCGATATGTTCCAGTGATACAAGCGACTGTTGCGGTATTTGCACAGTCATCTGTGATCTTCCCACGAAGACACCTAGTCAGCTTCGCCTGGAACAGACTTCGGACCCTGAAGTGAACAAGATCATTAAGGAACTAGAAGAACCTGGTGATGTTGCATCTCAAAGATGGTTAGAAAGAGGTTACCTCATGGATCAAGGAGTCCTGTATCGATTCAATCCGGATTCCGAGAGTGAATCCCCTCAGTTAGTCGTGCCTGCTGATCAAGTTGCCGCTATTTTGAAGGAGTTACATGACTCTCAAACAGCTGGCCACCCAGGTATCGATAGAACCTACCAGAAGGTAGCACAGCTGTATTATTTCACAGGGATGCGGAGAATAATCACTGATTATGTCTTAGCCTGCATCCACTGCCAGCGATATAAGGCCAACAACGCCAAACCCCCAGGCCTACTCCAGACACCTGTAATGAGCCAGCGAAACGAGGTGTTGGCCATGGACCTGTTCGGCCCACTTCCGGAAGGAGACCAGGGGGAGCGGTGGGTCTTTCTCATTGAAGACACTGCTACCCGATGGACAGAGCTGTTTGCTCTAAAAGAAGCGACAGCAGAAGCCTGCGCTCATGTCCTCATCGAGGAATATTTCATGCGGTTCGGTCTACCTCGCAGGATTATTTCGGACAACGGTGTTCAGTTCGTTTCCGCAGTGATGCAACAATGTATGTCAGTCCTAGATATCAAACAAAATTTTGTACCGTTGTATCATCCACAAGCTAATCCTGCAGAGCGAAAAAACCGCGACCTTAAAGTTATGTTGGCCCACCTCGTGGCTGATGACCACACCTCATGGCCCAAGAAGTTACCAGTGATCCGTTTTGCCCTCAATAGCGCGAAATGTCGCACAACAGGTAAGTCACCGGCTTATTTGACTTTTGGCAGAGAGATGCGGTCACCCACAGAGGTCGTTCACGACCTTCGTGCCATCAAGTTCAAAGAAAACTTTGTTCCACAAGTGACTCCCTACCTTGAAAACTTCCTGCATTCACTGTCAGCTGTTCGAGAACGCGTCGAGATCCAGCAGGACAAGACAAAGCAGTACGCCGACGCTTCACGCCGACCATCTGACGAATTCGAGGTAGGTGATTTAGTGATGCTTAAATCTCATTTATTGAGCAAAGGGTCAAAAGACCTCACTTCTAAATTCTACCCTCGCCGAGATGGCCCTTACCAAATCACTAAAAAGGTAAGTCCAACAACGTACACCATCGCGAGCACTGAACAACCAAATGTAGATATAGGGAAGTATCATTCCGAAGACCTTACACGTTACCGAGGTAGCTACGACTCCTTACCAAAACCCGTTATTCCTAAACGAAATCGCGGACGTCCAGCTAATGCTGCTGTAAATGTACCAGTCCAGGACCGAGGGCGTTCTCCAGGACTGGAGGGGGCGTATGTAGCAAACCAATCACAATCGCGTCCGATGCGAGCGACCCGCGGTCGCATGCCGCCACGGTACAGGGACTAAATGTTGTCTCTTTCCCTCGCGGGACCGTTGCGTCAAACGCGCATGTCACTGCGCACGAGTCCGCCGCACGCACGCTTACTGCGTAGACGCGTGTGTTATTATCCCGCGCAAGTCGCCACGTGCCTACGCCGTGCCGCCATTATTGTTACGCGAAAGATAATGATATTTAGGGTTTTCGTTCCCAATGTTTATATACCAAATATACTTTTAAACTAGAAAGGTGGTTTCCGTTCGTCAGATAACCTCCCTCATATTATTTATTATGGCACTCCCAACGACTAGTTCACATAAACATTACAGAAAGTTTAGTCATAATTAATCTAGTACTACAGTTAACTTATCACTTAAAGGTGTGCACAGCACTTACATGGTTTGCCTAATTAAACACGGTTAATGAGAGTGGCGAAAATAAAAATAAAATAAAATTAGTTAATAATTATAAAATCAAATAAGTTACTAATAAATATAAAATGACAATGATAAAATCAACTAAATTAGTAAGAAATTAACAATTATAAAATCAAGAAAATCAATAATAATACATGCAATGAAATGGGTGAATTTAACATTTTAAAAATTATAAAAAATAATTAGTTAGAAAGTTGAAATTGTAACAAAAAATACAGAAATAGACATGAATGACAGAATACAAACAAGAATCAACTATCAGCAATCTGCAAGTTGTCGTATAATATGATTGCGAAATTGAGTCAGGGTGTTGGAGAAGATGTCAATGCTATGGGTGCGAGAGTGACTTTCGTTATACGTCCTCATCAGACGGCTCAAAGGCGCTGATCGCCCAAGGTTGGTTCGAGCTGTAGGTAGAGAGAACACAGCTAGTTTGCGATCCGGCCTGGGTTGACTACTACGGGGAACAGATACATTAATGTCTTCCAGAAGTTTTGGAACATGGATCAGTCCATTAATAATTTTGAAGAGCAGAATTTGATCCATCACTTTTCTGCGGTTTTCGAGGGATGTAAGGTGGAAATGACTCAATCTTTCAGAGTAATTAGATGTGATGGGGCAGCTGTTAGATTTATGTCGTAGGTACCTAGTAAAACCTTTTTGGACGCGTTCGATTCGATTGATATGGACCTGGTAGGTAGGATTCCACACCTGCGATGCATAATCGAGTCGAGTCTGACGAGGGTGAAGTAGAGGAGTTTGAGGGTGCGAATCGACTTAAAGTCGCGGCAGACGCGCTTCAGAAATCCTACCATTTTTGTTGCCTTTTTGACAATATTGTCTATGTGTGGAATGAAATTGAGCTGACTGTCGAGGCAGACTCCCAGATCGCGAATTGTGTTAACCTTCTTCAGTGTTAGACCATTCAACGAATACGAGGATGGAATGGTATTTAGTTTTTTAGTAAAGGTCATGTGTTGGCATTTTTCGGCGTTAAGAGTCATTCTATTCTTTATGCACCAGTTGTGCACTGAGTTTAGGTCCTCTTGCAGCAAGGATATATCTTTGAGTGAATTTATTTCCCTATAAAACTTGACATCATCTGCAAAGAGTGAACATTCACTGTGCTTGATGCAGTTCACTATGTCATTAACGAATACTAGGAACAATATTGGACCCATATGAGAGCCTTGTGGAACTCCAGAAGTAGAGTAATAAAAGGAAGACTGATGCCCCTTTACTACGACCCGTTGCTTTCTATCAGTCAGATAAGACTCAAACCATTGGAGAAGCTGGCCAAATATGCCGAGGTTTGAAAGTTTCTGCAGTAGGATCTGGTGGTCGACCTTATCGAAAGCGCTGCTAAAGTCTGTATAAATGGAGTCAATTTGTGAGCGAGAGTCGATAAGTTTGTTTAGGTCATTGACATAGAGAGTCAGGTTCGTCGTGGTTGATCTATGTGCACAGAATCCATGCTGTTGGGATGCTAGTTCTATTTTCAGAAGAGATGTTAGAATTGGACACATGAGGGATTCAAAGACTTTCGAAAACACAGATAAGATTGATATTGGCCGGTAATTTTTTATATTGTTTGCTTCACCTTTTTTAAAGATGGGCACTACATTAGCGTTTTTCCATTCAGAAGGGAATTGTGCCGTTTCGATAGAGTGGTTCAAAATGATTTTTAGCGGTAGGGCCAAGCTACTCGCACAGTTTTTAACCAATAGTGGTGGAAAACCATCCGGTCCTGGACCTTTGCATACATTTAGTTTTTTAAGGACCTTAATTACATCTCTTTCAGAGAATGTGACCCGGCTTAAGCTATTTTGGGGATACTTGTGATTTTTCTGAAATGATGCATGCGTTGTTTCATCTGATGAGGTGAATGTTGAGGAAAAATGGGCAGCAAAGAGTTTACAGACCTCGTCCCCGGAAGTGGCTATCTGATTATTTAATTTCATCTCAGATGGCATGTCATTAGAGTTCGCTTTTTTTGCTTTGACAAAGGAAGTTAATGAACATATCACAAACATACTTAAATAATACTTGCATCTTAATAAGAAAAATACTTAATAAAAACATTCACACACAAATACATTTCACAAAGAAACATCAAATACACAAAATTAGGCTCAGAAATGCAAATGACATACAATTATACTGACCACGCACCAGCTACCGTGCATATGTGGAGTCCTCGCTGCGATATGGCCTAATTGTATGGGGAAATAGTACCGACCATAACAGAGCATTTATCGCTCAAAAGAAATGTGTTCGAGCTATTCAGGACATTCCACCGGACGTATCTTGTCGATCAATATTTTAAAAAATCGGTTTGCTACCACTGCCTTCACTATATCTATATGAAAGATGTATGTTTGTACGAAAACACAAAGATTTATGCAGAACAGCAGCGGAAATAAGCTCTAGGAATCTAGCTCAAGCTCAAGCTCTAAATCTACTTGTTTTAGATGAATTCCCTCGATTACCAAAATATAGTAAACGCTGTGTAGCTATGGCTGTACGTATATATAATAAATTACCATGCAAACTTAAATTACTAAATAGCAGACTCTTCACAATTCAACTGTTTAAATGGCTAAATGATAATAATTTTCATAGCATTATGGAATACTTTGAACATAAGTTGTACTAATCATTTTGCATGCTTTAGTTTTAAGCAAAACGTGTATGATCTCATCCTTAACTCATGTAACACCTTTGTATACCCTTTCATTATATAATTATATAATCAAAGTGTATACCATGTTTTATGCAAATAAATAGATAAATAAAACGTTGTTTACAAAATTAATTTTAGGTTACATACTTTATTTTTTCATTTATCAACAATAAAAAGTGTTGGTCCTAAATCTATTGCTTAAGACCATGGAATTAGTAAGTACTATACTTAGGATCTATAAACACCTTTAGAAGGTTATCTAGACCCTGAGTTAATCACAGAATCCGTTATTATTGAAGATATGCACAAAAGCCTACTATCACAAAACGTGCTAAATCGAGAAATATTGCTAATTCCATTATCATGTTTACGTTTTTTTCAAATACCTACCTAGTTTTATGTCCTTTAATAACGGATCATTGACTGGCTAATCTCGTAATCATGTTTTATTTAAGAAAGCAATTGAGCTTGGAATCAGCGAGATAATTGCCTAAAACACAGTAGTAGTTCAACAACATGTTTTCAACCATATAGAGCAATGGATAAACAATATACTTCAAAACGATTCTGATTAATATTACGTTCCGCAAGTAGGAAGCTAATCACAACTCTATCATCATCATCTGCCTAACCTTTTCCCAACTATGTTGGGGTCGGCTTCCAGTCTGATCGAATGCAGCTGAATATCAGTATTTTACATGGAGCGACTGCCTATCTGACCTCCATAACCCAGTTACTGGGTAATACTACTCTTTGGTAAGACTGGTTGTCAGACTTTCGGGCTTCCTGACGACCCATAACGATTGTCAAAGATCCACGAATGACAGCCGGGACCAACGGCTTAACGTACTTTCCGGGGCACGAAGCGGTCTTGGTATGTTAAGACGGTCACCCATCCACGGACCAACCACGGCAAGTGTAGCTTAATCTGATCGATCGACCCGTGCAGCTAAGATTACTTAGCCACAAATATAAAGATAAAATATGTTTTGAAATATTCATGAGTTGAACGTTCCCACCACAGAAAACTTATTATTAAGATTTCTGTGGTTCCCACGGACGTAAAAAAATCGCTGCGGATTTTTTCGCGCATTGGATTTTCGACTCTCGGTGTTAAACCGAGCGAGAAATCCCGCAGGGAACTATTTAAAAGGATTCATATTATGTGTTAAATTTTACAAGAAAATACCTTGTGATATATTGCAATTAAATGAAAGGAAATTTAAAACTCATATTAAAAGTAAACCTTGTTAACAAGCATATTACAAACTAGATGATTATATCCAAGATAAGAATGCTTGGAAACATGCTGGTCCTGCTCCATAGGACAATCTACAGTCTAGACAAAATCAAACTGGTCGCTAATTAAATTGTATAATTAATTATATTTTCACACCACCTGATCGACAATGGTGCCGATTCTGTTGTACACCGAACTAAACTAACTAAACTATCACTAAAATTCCTTACTTTTGGCTATGAGAATCTTAAAGCTATTCTGCAAAAAAAGATCTCTAAATTTAAAAATAATTTTGACACAACTAAAATCGAATTTGACAAACGCGACTCCACGTTTGCCCTACCCCGTGATCTTTTTTAGAGCGGGAATCGCGCGGGGGGGGCAGCCTCAACGTGTTTTAAATGGATTTTTTTTACTTTTTGTATCGAAAATTATGAAAAATTATTATCTACATGTTGAGTTTTACAGGTGTATGGGGACTTATACAGGGGGTCGAAATTTTCATTATTTTTACGATAGGACACACCAATTTCGAGATATAAGCAAAAGAAAAGAAAAAAAAGATACAGTACAGTGTATTTGCGCCGAAGTCGAGGTGTCAGTGTGAATTTTAGTTCTTGACAACTAATTTTATTCCACACCTTTTTAATCGCGATTAAAAATAGTCAGATTTAGTTAGACAATCGAAATTTTATATTGAATAGAATAATGAATTTGACAACAACAGAATAACAAAATTACCATTTTCACTAAATTAAAAACTCAGTACAATCTTAGTGCTGTCAAACTAAAATATAGTTAAGTTGTGTCAATTTACTCAATTTCAGAATGGGAAATCGTCGTTTGACAGGAATAAACTAAATTTTAGTGATTTTTAGTTTAGTTTAGAGAATTTTGTGACAAGAGAATCGGCACCACTGTCAAACTAAATGTCATGCAAACCTAACCTAAAGTAAGTCATTTAAGACTTGAGGTCTAGCAGGGCATTAATATTGTACTGAATTTCATTTTAGCCCGCTGGTCATTAATGTGATTTGAATTTTGAACATAAAGTAAAAATCGCATACGAACATTTACGATAGGTGGTAGGTACCTACATACTAATTCCGTGTATTCACCATTTAAGATCTGCACTAAAAAACAAATTGTTCGAAAATCGAACTGGCCACCACGAGTACCTAGAATATAAATAAAAGAAAAATAGAACACAAATTAAAAAGAGGCGCGAATACTGAAAATTGCTTTGCTTTGATAAACTTACAACAAATTCTACAAATTCTCACAAAAATGTCGAGTGACGATAGTGATTTTGATTGGCGTTGCCAACCATCTACTCCAAGAAAACTCCAAGGAATCGTACATGAAAGCCTACGAAGATTTTTACAAATGGAAAATTACAAAGGGCGTCAAGTCTGTATCTGAATCAGAGCTTTTAGTCTACTTCCAGTCCAGCATTTATCATGTACAAAGAAGCCAAGTAAAAAAAAAAAACCTATGGTGCATCTATTCGATGTTCATATCAACACAATAAGCATCAAAAATAATATACAAATTAAGTACTAGCTACCCGCTCATGAATCGATCGCTTGTGTGCGATCTACTGATGTGATGTTTCGACTTTATGTTACATAATAATTATTATTGTAAACCTTCGTAAGGTTAATGTTTTATTATTAAAAATAAATTTCTTTCTTAGATTTGACTGACACACACGTGAGTGTGTCAGTCAAATCTAAGAAAGTTAATAACATGTAATACCTACATAAAAATTAATATATTACGTAAGTTACCTTCCTACTTACTCGTAAATACCAACCTACCTGCCTATTTTTGTTACAGGTGGCATTGATTTTTGGAGTGAATGGCGCTTGTAGTGGAAATGAACTTAAACATTAAAATCGAAGATATCGAAAAAGATTCAAAATTGTTGCTGGTAAATGTGCCAGATACAAAATCAAAAAAAGAACGGTCATTATTCATCACGGTAGTCCGTGGAGAATACGTAAGAATTATCGAAAAGTACCAAGCTCTACGCCCCTCTATTATAAACACTAACAGATTTTTCGTAGCTTATAACAACGGCAAGTGATCCAAAATGATCCTCAGCAGACCCAAGTTTTAGAAACTTTACTTAACAGTAATACTCAAATAAACTCTACCTCAACTTCAATAAATGTACCGAATAAAAACAAAACTTTGTCATTCCACAACTGGTATAATGTATCAAAAATTACCTTTAACATTTAATGGTTTTAAATAGATCTACTAACTGTAATTGTAATTTTAATAAATACTTTGATTCTAGTACTATTGCTTTTTATTGTCTTGTAGATTGTGTGAAAAGTAGAGAATTCTTCTCGGGGATAAAGGTGCCTCCGTTTTGGGCGACCTTGAATCCCACGCTGCACTCAAAATTCTTGTCTTAAGGCGGAGATTTCTGGAAAACGCTCAAAAAGGTGGTTTTTTTAAGCTGTGTATCTCTTTAACCGTAAATAATTTTGAAAGCAAAAAAATATGTGATATATTCAAGTCTTTTTTGCATACCGTGATGGAACTCAAAACATAATTAAACATACTTTAATGCGTCAAAAAAATCATCAAAGTCACCTCTTAATTATCATTAAAATCGGTTTATCCCTTCAATAACATATAAAAACATAATTAAAAATATACCATAAAATTTCAAATGCCAAACTGCATACAGTGATTGATTATTTATTAATAAATAGTTATTATCTAAATTTATACGATTTTATTTGCATTTTTACGACTTACGTTTGCTTATTTGTTATTCGAATTTGTCACAACAGATTTTAACCCGTAACAGATTGCAATAAGAACTATTATCGCTCATAATAACAATATTTAAAGTTACCAGGGCCTGAACTCCCTCGCTTTACTCGGGAGTTAACGCTAGAAGCCTTCGTTTTGCTCGGGATTCAATACGGCGGCGGCGCCCGCTACATAAGACACTACTTTATCCCCTTAGTGCATAATCTGCTATTACGACATTGATTTACATTCAGTGATTACTTTAACTCACACACTGACTTATTACTTGTTAATATTCTAGGAAAATCGTATTCTTACTTTTACAATGTTTGTAAATATGTGAGCACCATGTAAAAAACAGCATAAAATTAATTTATTCGTCATTACTTCACTTTAATACTTTTTACCTATTTTGGTACGGTAATTTAATTCTGGGTGCATCGTTTTCACAAATAACTGGGTAACACGATACCCCTTGGTGAGCTGGTTGTCAGACTTTCGGGCTTCTGACGACCCGTAACGACTGTCAAAGATCCACGAATGACAGCCGGGACCAACGGCTTAACGTGTTTTCCGAGGCACGGAGGGGTCTTGGTATGTAAAGATGGTCACCCATCTACGGACCAACCGCGGCAAGCGTAGCTTAACCTGATCGATCGACCCGTGCGGCTGTTATTACTTAGCCACATTATACTTAAAACATTTTAAAAGAGTAACGGTGAAGTTTCTTGCCCATTCTTCTCCATACGAAACTACATTTTGGAAGGGGCGACTAGAATCAATTCTATTTTAATGTAAATGTTGACGTTCAAAAGTGTCTTTTAAGTGTCTATTTGAAATAAATTCCTTGACTTTGAGCATGGGGTATTCAACACGTGCATATTAGCGCGTCGAAAATCGAACAGTGAGTGTTACTGTTCGATTTTCAAATCTAGGCGCTGAGCAGTGCGTTAAACCACCAGTGCGCGAAAAAATCCAGCCGCGATTTAATTACGTCCGTGTGCATGTCGACTAATTGTTATCTAGGTGTACTGCTGGAGCAGGCACCCTAATTGCGTACCTAACACACTATCAATCAGGATCTGAATATTTTTTTAAGGACATTGCTAATCCATTAGTTCACATTATATGGGGGTTATGGCTGATCTTTGCGTTATGCTCGTGAACGGGTGCTGCTTGTGGTGACTGGTCTTCTTGCTGACCATGGCTTTGTTATTGTTAATAGTTTTAACTGTTTATTTATTATACTCCGATGGTCCTAGTTTAACATTTGTTACTTCTAGCTACAATTATGTGAACATAATGCCGCATTGCATACGTAAGCGGGCACGCCCTTTATGCCTGGAGGCTTTAATTTAGGTTTTAGTTTCTGTTTATGTTTTTGTTTTTATTATTTATTTCTGCTTGAGTATTTTTTTTTATATTTTTTTTTTTTGGTGTATTGGCGTGTACTAGCTGACATATGGCAAATATTTTATTTTTATGTTTGGTAACGTTAATGACGTACCTATTGTTTAGAATCAAGTTCTTCTAACATAACAGACAGCTGTGCTGCTGAATTTTGTTGCGCCACTTCTTCTTCTCAGCTAAAGGACTTGGAAGTGGCGAAGGGCGGGCGTTTTGGGGGACTGTCTTATGTAATTTTCACGTTCAGAAAGTGCTGACACCAGCCTTGTTTGAATAAACGACTTTTGATTTTGATTTTATGTTCGAAAAATCTTTTCAAAAAATAAAACAACCGACTTCCGGAAAAATACTACAAAGTGAAAAATTTCGGAAGGCGGTGACAAAAAATTAAAATACATATCCAATGTCACCGACCTCCGAACATAAAGTTATTTTTCACTGTGTAGTGTTTTTCCGGAAGTATTTTTTTTTCTTTTTGAAAAAGTTTTGTTTTTCGCTTTTTAGTTATAAAACCTACCCCATACCAATTCGAAATTACATCATCCTTGGGATCAAAACAATGCATATTTATGCGATAGCAGCAATCGCGGTTGATTTTCTGTAATTTTTTTAAGAGTTTCGTTGTCTGTCTCCAAAACGCATCATCAGATCTATATGAAATATTTCGATTGATTTAAGAGTAAATAGGGTAAATCATTAATGTAAACTAAAAAGAGGAATGGACCCAATATTGAACCTTGAGGAACGCCCATTGCCATTTCAGACCCTAATGAGTTTATGCCATTAACTTGAACTTTAACTTTTCTGTCTTTCAGGTATGATCTTCGCATCAAAGACTTGACGTCACACAAATCCTACATCGCACTTGTATATATACAACCAGGCGCGGTCGGAGAGGGCTGGGGGTCCTAGGGGGACCCACCCCCCAAAGCCGTAAACGTAAACCTTCTTAAAATAGTAATTTTTCGAAAACATAATAAACTTTCTTATCAATTTGTAGTCTTCGTCTGTGACCCCCCAAAGTCTTTGGCTGCGACCGCGCCTGTATACAACATCCCGACATCAACCGCCGGGCCCCACCGACCCTTGCTCGATGAAGTGCCAGCCCGCGCCGCAGCTGAGACTCCCCGATAAATAATAATAATAATGATGGTCTAGCCCTTTTTTTTTTTTTTATTACGGGGGGAAATCCTCATGGATGTCCTCCGCCCCGGGGAGGGTGGAGGGGTCTGTCAGACTCTTACTGACTAAAACCACCCCGGTGTTCCGTCTCTCACTTTCACCGGGGATCACGGGAACTAGTGTGACTTCCGCGATCCCCGGCTAGTGCCGGCCCGCCTCTGCGGGCCACCTCACGATAGGGGGGAGTGAGGTGTTAAACTCCCCCCTTACGTCATAGAGAGGCGCGCGTGGAACACTACGCGCCGCCATCTCGGGTCCTAACAAGTAGAGGGCGACAGATTTCCCCGGATCTGTCGCCCCTGGACCCATTTAGGGGGCTGGAAGAGGGCGTTGTCCGCCCTCCGCCGACGCCCGGTGCGTCTGCTGCGGATCGGGTTAGCGGAAGCAATCTCCCGCTCCCTCTCCGCAGCCTCCTTCTGCGACATGACTGTTTCGCAGAAGGATACCACCGCGTCCCAGGACTCCTCGCTGCCGACCATCGAGTCGACAACGGCCGGCAGCGACAGGTCACTGCCGACTCCTGAGATGAGGGCACGGCGCGGCTCCTCCCAAGCGGCACACTCTGCCAGCGTGTGCCACGCCGTGATGATGATCCAGCCTATCCCAACTTGCTGTCCCCCTACCAGTGACGCCTTGAGCCGGAGCCCGTACCCCACAGGGGGTGCACTCAGCGTGCAGTCGCTTAGTAATTTAAGTAGTTTTACGCCCATGGCTGGAGGCTTTAAGTTTTCTTAAGGCAACCACAGTATAGTCCAGTTAAACAGTCACGACCTCTCTAGGTCAACTACGAGATGCCATTCACAAAAAAAAAAACAATCGTCGAGCAGTAGCCCACCAAACACAACATCCATTTGGTCGGAGGATCCTCCCTTTTCCATAGAGGATGAGTGAAGTTTACACCGAGTTCCTCATACCTCTATAGTCTGATAAACTATTACCCCGCTGGTTAGCTTAAATATTCTATTAATCAATAAATTATTAGGCAAGAATAAGCGTCATACTAACGAACAGCTATCGTCCGGATCTCGATACCGAAACGAAATCGGTTGCTAACTACGATAATATTAAATAATCCACTATTAATGTAATATACTGCAGTAAAAGAGGATGACTACACTACACGACTTATTATTGGTTTGTTTTTAAGGATGGCAGTAATAAAGTGATCATGAAATCATGACTTCGTGACACGTCATCGTTTTCATTATCTGTTGGAGAGGCTAAAGTCTAACATCAGACTGTTACTAAGGCTTTATCTGGTTTAGGTAGTAAATCACAACTGAAATTAGGGGTTATAAGATAGGTTAATTCTTGATAATAGCCTAAACACTAGAGGTGCACATGGCATAGTATGATTTCTATGATAGGTATGATTCCCTTATCCACAGGACCCCTCCGCCCATCCCAGGGCGGCAAGACATCCACGACGATTTCTACACCGACAAAAAAAAAGATGTAAAGGACCCTTAACTACTGGTAAGCCGACAGAATTCTCCATAGATCTTCGCCTACTAAGGCTACTACAATTAAAACTACCTACCTATACGAAAATAGTTGTCTCATCCCGTAAAGAATATGATGTCAGATATTACTAAAAACGATTTGATGTGTGTGTAATCCACTTCAAAATCTCGTAGCTAATTTTTTACCATTATTTATTAGGAAGACCAGACTTATAAACAGCACCATCTAGTATATTCAAAATGAATTACTCATTAATCTGAGACTGGAAAAGCGCGTTTACGCAGCTTAGCCTGCTACGAGCTTTGCGATACTTTGTAGATTCGTAGCACAGGCTCGTAGACTATGTATAAGCTACGCGGCTACGACAAAACACCGAAACACACACACACACCGAAACACCGAAATCAATGATATTATTCCAATGTTGAGTTTTCGACTCTCAAATGTTTTAATTAGTGCGTTTTTATGGCATTTATTTAGCTGCCACTTAGTACTGGTGAAAATACTAACTGCCCGGGCATAATAATCCTACCGATTCTGTGACGCAGCCAAGTTTTAGAAAAAGTGAATCCCGTAGTTATAAGTCCCTCCTAATACTGTCATGCAGGTCATGTTTCTGCAAAGGCATAAACTCATAATTTCTTAGAATTTATTTATTTTAGGCCCATAGCACAATGAAAATAAACTAGAGAGCAAAATACGTTTCATCGCGTTTCATTACTCACAGGATTTGGTCAGGCGCTCGCATGCTCCTGTCTAATCTTAAAAGAGTTTTAAGTTAAGGTGTGATTATTAATGAATTGAGGTTTTATTTTGGCCATAAGTATTGTTATTAGTATATTTTTATCAATAAACGAATGCTAAAGATGGTCGCAATAATTATTTAAGCGGCTTATTTTGTTTTTGGATAAAGTACCTACATAAAGTATACCTACCTAATTTTACTAATACTAACAATTGTTGTGGACATCAAGATAGGTATTATGAATGTCCTAGATCCTTTACAACCTAAGATAGGTATTAAGAATGTCCAAGATCCTTTACAACCTAACAATACTATGTCTTCTACTATGTGAGTACGGATGAACTCGTTGGCTACTAGGTAGATCGTCTAGTCACGAATTGTGTACACATCTAACTACTTATAAAGTAGCCTAGCTTTTATTATATTTTATAACACATTTGCTCGTAAAGGGTCTCTTATTACACCAATTTCAATATCGTAATGTATGTCATTACGCACTTGTGCGTTTTTGTAATGTAAAACGCACGGTTTATCAAGATGCTCCGTCTAAAACGAACGGTACTTTTTTAAATCCTAGCAGTTTTTATGTCAGAAAAGGGGTCAACATTTTATGAATAAAATAACTTTGAGAGATAAAATATAAAAAAATAAACATTTAATCCTTTAATTTAATTAGTTTTGACAATAAATTACAACCATTTATCTGTAACAAAAACAAAAAAATATTAATTTACTTTATTAGTTATACTGGTTGTTTTTGTGCCTTTGCCTTAAAAAAAGCGCTGAAGCGCGCGCATCGCTAATTTGTGAACAAGTAATAATCAATTTTACAAATTGTTCAAATTTTTCTAACTGCTATAACAAGTGATTAAAGATTTACTCGTGTAAGAAAGTCCGACTTTTATTTATTTTCTCGCAAACATGTTATAAAACGTCGTATGACATACGTGCGCTTTGAAAATTATAGCCGAGGCGATATTGCTAGCCCGAGCCGTAGGCGAGGGCTACAAGAAAGCAGAGGCTGTAATTTTCAACTTACCGCACTTATATCATAATGTACTATTACGTACAGTCAGCCTCAAAAATAATCAACAAGAATTCATTTAATTGTCTACATTACAATCTTACCCATCGACGAAGGCTTGTTGTTCAAAGTGAGGGTTACGCGACGGCGCGGGCGGGCGACACGCATCTCGAAGGACTTTGACAACTAAATTTAATATTAGATCAATGTATAGCCACAAGTCATAATTAACTTTGGTTACTTAATGGAAACTACACATTGAGAACACACATTATAGGCAATCAAATGAAAATATGTATGTATATTTTTGTCGCAGAATAAATGGAAAAATTATTTTGTCGAAAATCTTTTTCAACAACAATACATCAACAATATTGTTGATCGAAGCTAAAACGTAATACTAACACCATTTATCTGTTCTGTGACTAACACAGACGGAATGAGTAGAAAACCTAAAACATAAGTTAGACTAAATGTCAAGCAATACTTAAACGTCCACTGGTTTCTTGAAGTCAGCCAGCTATCATAGAAAATAATAAGTATTTTCATGCTGAGTTGCTGACCACTGTTAGCCAACCACTGACAGAAGAAATTGCTTTCACTTTTACAGTTCAAAAAATTAAATACGTTATTAACGTTGTTGAGCAAACGAATTTTTCGAACATATTAAAGCAATGCATCAGCAATATCCTTGGTTCGTTGGTGTTCACATTGAAAATTGGCGCAAAAGAGGTATAATGTTGGCTACCTATCCTCTTAACGTCAGTCCACCCTCACTTTGATGATTCAGCGTCAATTTTCTTACAGCTGATTAGCCAGCTCCATTATATGAGAAATGTCAGTATTATTTATTGAGAGGGAATTTATGTCTATGTAGGTGTTGCTGACGTATTCGCCTTGACTGACATTGGAGGCTATTTTAGGTTCTGGCACTGTTTATTTAGCGCCGATATACATGGCGCCGCGGCGATGTAGCGGCACTGAAGCGGCGACGGTGCGGCACCGCAGTGGGGCCACTGTATTAGGGCACATTAGGGACTACTCACACTTATTACAGCTTTTGTCCATAGAAAACAACGATTTTGTATGAGATGTGTACGCATCCGTTCAGCCGCGGAAAGCTGAACGGACTCTACACAAAATCGTTGTTTTCTTATGGGCAAAAGCTGAACAGAGCTGAATTAGTGTGAGTAGTCCCTTAGGTGGTTATCACACTGCACCGGACACTGCTACGGTGTGCGGTGCTGCGGCATGTAACTTCGGACGGAGATGCAGTGTCAGTTAGGTATACCCTGCGGTTTTTGTATACAAATGAAGATTCTAGAGTTAATAAGTTTAAAAAATAGTAGCACCGCACTCCGGAGCGGTGTCCGGTGCAGTGTAATAACTGCCTTGCACAGGATGAGCTACACGGTGACTGCTACATACATGCCGTCTGTTGAGACAGGTCAGCTCAAAGCTGCAATGGCTCTTTCTTCAAAAGGCCTTTCCTGCATTGTTAGACTCACATAAAATTTAAATAATATAATGTTTGGACTTTAAAAGAGACTATGACCTCTGAGTTTGTTTCGGCTTTTCTTCTCAGGGAACAGTCAGCTAGGAAATGCCGGCGCCATCTAGTTTAAAAAAATATTGACCAACAAAATATTGACGTGTAAAAGTGTCTTTTAAGATCTACTTACATAAATAAACATTTCATTTCATTTCAGGGTGCCACCCGCGCCGAGCACCACTGCGGTGTCAACACAACATCCCGCACCGCAGCAGTGCGGCGCCATGTGTACCGGCCCTTTGCTACGATTCTGCAATTGACTTTCGTGTATAATTTCGTAAGATTCCTATTTTTGTCTGTGTTGTGTTGTGCACCCACTTTTATTCAAACAGACTATTCAGTCTGTATTTAAAGTGTTAATTTGTAATATTGTTCCTAACATGAGATGTTTTGAAGTAGATTTCAATTACAAATGTTACTTTATTTCTTGAAGGTATAAATTAAAGATACAAAGTGCGACTATAGTTCGTGTATGGTGTATATTGGTGTAGGTATCTATTCGGTGCAGGCAGATACTTCTACGTAACCTGTGCTTCTACTCTGAAATAAAACATAGAAATCTTATAAAAAGATTTTATTTACAAACTAATACATAAAGATCACATGCTCAAATTAAATTACATAACAAAATTTAACAGAGGAATATGTGCTGCCAAATAAATAATCAGTCTTATAAAACCGCAATCACGATTCAACTGATTGGAACTTCTTTGGATTAATCTACTTCTTCCACGGTTGGGCCGCTGTGTTGCTGGTGACCTCCATAGCCACCAGGCATGCCACCGGGCATACCTCCAGGCATACTTCCGGGCATTCCCCCGGGGTTGCCGCCGGCCGCGCCCGCGCCATGCATCTTGCTCATGACAGGCGAGCACACGCGCTGCAGGTCCTTCAGCTTGTGCTCGTACTCCTCCTGCTCCGCCAAGCTGTTGTTATCGAGCCACTTGAGCGCGTCGTCGCACGCGTCCCTCACGGCGCTCTTGTCCTGCTCCGTGAGCTTGTCTCCGGCGTCGTCCAGCGCTTGCTTCACGCTGAACACGTACGCTTCGAGCTGATTCCTCGACGCTACGCGCTGCCTCTGCTTCTCATCCTCGTCTTTGTATCTCTCCGCCTCGGCGAGCATGCGTTCGATCTCAGCCTGCGACAGGCGTCCCTTGTCGTTCTTGATGACGATGTTCTTGCTTCGGCCGGTGCTGTTCTCTTTAGCCGACACGTTGAGGATGCCGTTCGCGTCCAGGTCGAAGGTGACGTCGATCTTAGGGACGCCGCGCGGCGCGGGCGGGATGCCGGTCAAGTCGAACGTGCCCAACAAGTTGTTGTCCTTCGTCATTGCTCGCTCGCCCTCGTACACTTGGATGGTGACCGCCGGCTGGTTGTCAGAGTACGTGGTGAACGTCTGCGACTGCTTGCACGGGATCTTAGAGTTGCGTTCGATGATCTTCGTCATCACGCCGCCCGCGGTCTCGATGCCGAGGGACAGAGGGGCCACGTCCACTAGCAACACATCCTGGATCTTCGAGTGTTGCTCGCCGCTCAGGATAGCTGCCTGCACGGCCGCGCCGTACGCCACGGCTTCGTCGGGGTTGATGGACAAGTTGAGCTTCTTGCCGCAGAAGAAGTTCTGCAGCAGATTCTGCACCTTCGGGATCCTGGTGGAGCCTCCGACGAGGACGACGTCGTGAATCTGGCTCTTGTCCATCTTGGCATCTTTGAGTGCCTTCTCCACGGGCTCGAGGGTGCCTCTGAACAGGTCTGCGCACAGCTCTTCGAAGCGCGCGCGGGACACGCGAGTGTAGAAGTCCATTCCCTCGTAGAGCGCGTCGATCTCGATGGTGGCTTCAGTGCTGGACGACAGCGTGCGCTTAGCGCGCTCAGCGGCTGTGCGCAGGCGGCGCAGTGCGCGAGGATTCATGCGCATGTCCTTCTTGTACTTGCGCTGGAACTCGTCCGCGAGGTGGTTCACTAATCTGCTGTCAAAGTCCTCGCCTCCGAGATGCGTGTCGCCCGCCGTCGCCCTCACTTCGAACAACGAGCCTTCGTCGATGGTGAGGATGGAAACGTCGAACGTTCCGCCGCCGAGGTCGAAGATGAGGACGTTCCTCTCGCCCTTGAGGTTCTTGTCGAGGCCGTACGCGAGCGCGGCGGCTGTGGGCTCATTGATGATCCTGAGCACGTTAAGACCGGCGATGGCTCCCGCGTCCTTGGTGGCCTGGCGCTGAGAGTCGTTGAAGTAGGCCGGCACTGTGATGACCGCGTCGCGTACTGTTGTTCCGAGGTAAGCTTCCGCCGTCTCCTTCATCTTCGTTAGAACCATGCTGCTAACCTCCTCGGGCGCAAAACGTTTCGCTTCGCCCTTGAATTCCACTTGGATCTTCGGTTTGCCGCAGTCGCTGACCACCTTGAACGGCCAGTGTTTCATGTCTTGCTGAATCTTGGGGTCGTCGAACTTCCTTCCGATCAGTCGCTTGGCGTCGAACACTGTGTTGCTGGGGTTGAGGGTGTTCGATGCAATCATTGCAATCGACCACGTTTGCTGACCTAGCGATACAATACGGTCGCACTAAGTGCGCCGCGAGCTCAGTGCATTACGAACAGCAACCGGGTGCATTCATTTCCATCATTTTATTCATTTAGCGATAGCTTAGCGTAAACGTTATATTGTTAGCTCTCAGCAATAAACCTTTTAAAGTTATTTGAGTGTTTAACTTAGCAGCGTAACGAATCCCACCAGGTACCACTTAGGTCGCGCCCCTACAGAGGGCGACCTGGTTCTTGGCTGCGTCTCCGATGAGGCGCTCCGTGTCCGTGAAGGCCACATAGGATGGTGTTGTGCGGTTGCCCTGGTCGTTGGCGATGATCTCCACGTTCCCGTGCTGCCACACGCCAACGCACGAGTACGTCGTACCAAGATCTATTCCTACAGCTGGCATTTTGTCTTCTTCTTGGAGTACTTTTCACAATAAACTTGTTGTAGAGTAGTAGTAACACTTGTATCGTATCACGTTCAATATAACTTGCGAGTCTAGTTAACTTCTCCGGTTTGCACCAAACACTTCGTCTGATCAGTATGGCGTTTCAAATAATTCTGAGTTCGCGCCGAGCGAGCGCCGCTTATATACAGAACAAATAAGATTCGAGAGATTTCTAGTCTGTACTCGACGTCACTGGATGCGGCCAATCAGAGAACAGAAACGAAGGAAATATCTGGAGGGTTCGCACGGTTCAACCAATCAGAGCGCTTGCGGGAAAGAGATGACTGAACATTTTCTGTCTCAATAGGGTTGTCAGTGTAGAAATTTACCTCGAAACTGGGGAGATTACAAAACTATATTAACATGTTCTGCATTGGTTTGTAACATAATTATGGTCATTCGACTTATGATTGTCGAGTCAATAATTTTCCAATATCGGGTTCGTGCTAGAGATATCTATATTTCCTATAGGATTTCGCTTACATGAGAAATATTTACATAATTTAAAAACATTGTTGATGTAACGTACAGTTTTAGTGTGGGATAAATTAAAATTTACAACATACAGGATAGTCAAAAAGTGTAGGGTAATCGCCAATAAATTGAACACAGCTAAAATGTAAACATCCACGGAACGCGCGCAACTAGATGTGGTATGCCATGTACTAAGGTGCGCTCGCTTTATTTTTATTAAACATATCGAGGGTAACATATCCGAATATGCCAATCTGAATAGCCAATAATAAAATATATATGTACAAGTATATAAAAATAAAATAATCATCAGGGAAATATTCATATTAAAAGCTTGTGATTTCCAGTATCTACTTTATAATCCTATGAAAACTTGCATTCATTCAAACTCGTTTATTTATTTAGCTGTGAATGCAGATGTTGAATATATAGCTATATTCAAACAGTAGTATTGACATATTTTAATAAAATAATGCCCACTATAATTTCAAATTATTTTTCCAAATACCCTAATTATTCTGTTTTTAAAATTCGTCTGGATTTTGGAAATTTTACTTTACAGGCTGGCAATTCAGTCAGGGATATTCTAGAGCATTCCAGATTTCCAGATGTCACATGCGCATTCCCGATCCCCTCGACTTCCGCGCCCTATCACATGTGTGTGAAAGAGACAGCAATAGTATACTGGCTTCGCGTCGGGCATTATTGGGTGTTTAGGGTGAATACAAAATTAAATGATGGTTTGTTCACAAACTTTTAACTGTTGAATGGTTTTGTTAGTTAGTAGCCAGCTAACTTACAAAATGTATGGGATATTTTAGATGATTACACATGCATGCAGTTCATCTAAGTAGTTTTCTGTTACAATATAGATGTTTATATTCCTACTACTTGTATCGTAGATATAAAAAAAGTACTCTGTGTATCGTAGGAATGCCGAACGACGTAATTTTACACTTGATCAAAATTTTGTAGAAAAGCAGAAAATCAGTGTTGTTGCCTGGTAGCATTCTAAAAACACTAAGAATATTCTGAAGCGTATGTCTTGCCTAGGCGCTAACATCACAAAATACAGAGAGTACAGAAATCAATCACATGTATGTACTTCACTTTTCATACCTACGCTCGGCGGTCGCACTAGGGTTGTTAACTTTGGCTTATGCACAAAAAGCTATCGCGGTAGTGGCACTCGTATCTAGGTGTTTGATTTATTGTTAAGAATGAAACAGGAAGATAGGAAATATGAACCAATATTATCTAAATTTTCTTTTTTTTTAAACGTTGCCCCTCACTAGGAATTACTCCTGTATTGTGGGTGCGTTTACAAACATTTAAATACACATACACAAACAGCCTGACCCGGAATAACTACTTGTGGGTCATACAAATATTTGTTCCGTGCGGGAATCGACCCCGCTATACGCAGCACAGCAGTCCATCGCTTAACCACTGCGCCAACCGTGCTGTCCCGCTGCTGATACGCCCTCCCGCTCCACCCAGAGCGGGAGAAGTTATTTGATGATTTCCCACCCAAAAAAAAAAAAAAAAAGAAAAACCGTGCTGTCCAATTTGAATGTCACTATCGCCGAGCAGTTCAATCTTAACTATTTATAAAGTGGAAAATGAGCGTATTTTTTAGTTTATAGGTACTACAATAAATACCTAATATAAATTGTAAAAATATTACGAGGCCACAAAGTCATGTTCGCTTACCCACAACCACAGACTACTTAGAGATACTACGTATCAGACGACCCACTCCCTTATAGAAAAAATGGTCAGTAGAGATGTCAAAAGTTGGAAGTTTAAAACATGACAGTTCGTTTTTTTTAATTTAGTTGTTGAATTTTAGGCAAAGGCTCACACAGAAAGCCTCACTTACCCTATTGTAGGTACTGTTTTCAGATCTTTTTTTTTTTGTTCGTAGCTCAAATCCAATAATGTAAAACTTATAAATTACAGGGAACTACTGAGAAATATGTAAATGAAACAACAAATACTTGTTAAGATTTTTATTTTTTTATTTAGTTTTATATTTATTATATGCCTTAGGTTGCATTCTCGGAAGACATTTTCCTATTAATCGGGATATATCTGTGCCTTTTATTATTTTATTTATTATACAACACCAGTTGAAAATTACTAATTTTAACACATGGTCAAGGAAGGCTTTTTTAATTTATTTTTTATGTGTTTCACAAGAAAGAAAGCCAAATGAGTACTTAGACTTAATTTGGCTTTTTATTATTTTGGAAATGTTATTTTTAGCTGGACAGTGTTATATGTACTCATTTGCCACCAATGCAAAATATTACAGTTTAATCACTGAGAGGATAAGACAGTACGGAAATTAATCAACGCAAACTTCACTCGATCAACAACAAAACTGTAATGGCGGTAAATAAATAGCAGAAGCGGAAAACTGAAAACATATTCGAAAACCGCCTAAATTTGACAGTGAAATTTGTAAATGGTCTATGGTTTTGGCACCTGGCGAAAGAGGGGTGAAGAATGATAGAAGGGGGTGAGGAGGCCTGTCTTGTTCGTTTCTTCCAACCATAGAGTATACGGTGTATATTTTTTGTTCTAAGTTTGCGTGCCGTGCCCACAACTAACTATTCTGTGTAACGTTAAAACGAACCATCGAAACACAAGCAAATACCTAGGTAGGTACTTACCTCACTAGATTGACTTGTGTACTCTCTGTATTTTGTGCTAACACTTAGTTATTAGTGCCCTAGGTCATTTCGCTTTGTTTCGGCAAATCATTAAGATGAGTGAGCTGCAGTCATTTAATCATTGGTAATCATTAAAAAATAGGTAGGTACTTAAAGTAGGTAGGTAATTCGTTTTTATCAAGAAGATGACGAAATGTTGTAAAATAGCAAAATTGCTTAATTTTAATTATCTTAAAGACTTCTTTTCTTACATTATTAATTTTAAAGGGGGACCTACCACTGAATGTGGTCAAGTCATAAAAATTTTTTACCACATTGCATCATTTTTTTATTGTATTGGCTGGCATTTTCGCCCAGCCTTTTTTCTATTAATAATCCACGTGAAAACACGAAAAATAAATTGCAAGAAAAATGTTAAAATATAATGCAATAAGAAAAGTAATAATTATAAAAGTTGCTCTTGACAAAATGTGGAATATGATAAGGCCTTTTTCCCTAAGATATTAATGTATAAAATACTAGGTTTTGCCAGTGGCTTTGCCCGCGTGGAGGTCAGAAATTATCCGGCGTTTGTATGTTAATCCAGGTTATAGACTATCTGTTTGCCAAATTTCATCCAAATCCTTTCACAAGTTTTTGCTTGAGAGAGCAACAAACATTCATCCATCCTTACAAACTTTCCGATTTAATATTAGTAGGATATTATATATATTACAGTTTATATATAATATTAGTAGGATATTATGTATATTATAGTTTATATATAATATTAGTAGGATATTATATATATTATAGTTTATATATAATATTAGTAGGATATCATATATATTATAGTTTATGTATAATATTAGTAGGATATTATATATATTATAGTTTATATATAATATTAGTAGGATATTATATATATTATAGTTTATATATATTTGGGTTCCGTGGTTGCGAGTAAATGAGAGGCTCGGCAAAGATTGAGTAAAGGTATAATGCGGCAAAGATTGATAGAGAACAAGTGGTAGGTAGAAATTGTAGAATGAAAGGAAACGATTTTACGGAAGAAAGAATACAAGATAAAGTTCGTTAGGATAGCGATATAAAAATACAAATTACGCGAGCTAAATAAATGAAGCGGTAGCGAGCCAAAGCGACGGGGATTCGCGTTGAGGGCTTGTGGCTGACTGGCCGGCGGTCGACGCCGTCTGCGTCTTGAGCGGGCTGCGGAGGCTGTGCGGTGCGCGGCGTCCGGGGTGAGGTAGCAGACCGGTTTCCGAGGCCGGCAGCGCTCGCATAGATAGGCGGCGCGCGGCGTCCGCGCACCTTAACGCCACCAAGAAGTGAAAGGGGTAGGTAGGTTACTGTGAACAATTATGAGACATTAGTGTGGGTCTGATAACATGACGCCACAGGACCCCCTTACGAATAAAAGGGCCACTTTATGTATACCGTTCAGGGAACTTTACTTTGCGTCCTGAACGTGTAGTACGCAATGGTAGGTTCTAGATTACCGACCACAGTAAAATATTTTGTCGCATCGGAAGTAATGCTCGACAACGCAAATTGGGCTTCAACCTGCGCAAACCATACTGCGGGTTTATCAGGCCAAAAGGGAGGAACACGTACTCTAACCTTAGCGATCTCTGCTGATCCTAATGCTGCAACCAACGCCTCCGTAAACTTCTCGTCTGCCATCTCTGCAATGACTTGCAGAAAAAAAAAAAAAAAAAAAAAAAATTTCAACGTCGACGTGTCCTTCGCGAACGTTCCGGAAACTTCTCGAACGTCACGCGGTCTTATAACAATATCTTCGCGCCGTGAATCACGTCGGGGTCACCAGTTTTGGGTTCCGTGGTTGCGAGTAAATGAGAGGCTCGGCAAAGATTGAGTAAAGGTATAATGCGGCAAAGATTGATAGAGAACAAGTGGTAGGTAGAAATTGTAGAATGAAAGGAAACGATTTTACGGAAGAAAGAATACAAGATAAAGTTCGTTAGGATAGCGATATAAAAATACAAATTACGCGAGCTAAATAAATGAAGCGGTAGCGAGCCAAAGCGACGGGGATTCGCGTTGAGGGCTTGTGGCTGACTGGCCGGCGGTCGACGCCGTCTGCGTCTTGAGCGGGCTGCGGAGGCTGTGCGGTGCGCGGCGTCCGGGGTGAGGTAGCAGACCGGTTTCCGAGGCCGGCAGCGCTCGCATAGATAGGCGGCGCGCGGCGTCCGCGCACCTTAACGCCACCAAGAAGTGAAAGGGGTAGGTAGGTTACTGTGAACAATTATGAGACATTAGTGTGGGTCTGATAACATGACGCCACATATAATATTAGTAGGATATTATATATATTATAGTTTATATATAATATTAGTAGGATATTATATATATTATAGTTTATGTATAATATTAGTAGGATATCTCTTGACAAAATCCTACTTCCTACCTATCCTTTTTTTTTTTTTTTTTTTTATTACGGGGGGAAATCCTCATGGATGTCCTCCGCCCCGGGGAGGGCGGAGGGGTCTGTCAGACTCTTACTGACTAAAACCACCCCGGTGTTCCGTCTCTCACTTGCACCGGGGATCACGGGAACTAGTGTGACTTCCGCGATCCCCGGCTAGTGCAGGCCCGCCTCTGCGGGCCACCTCGCGATAGGGGGGGAGTGAGGTGTTAAACTCCCCCCTTACGTCATAGAGAGGCGCGCGTGGAACACTACGCGCCGCCATCTCGGGTCCTAAGAAATAGGGGGCAACGAATTTACTTCCTACCTATCCTACTCCAACTCAGAACAGGAAAGCAACCATGTGTTTTTGAACTAAACTGTCAACTTCGCTGGCGACCTAATTTACAAGTTTAGGTGGAAACTTTGCACCTGGGTATGCATAATTGAAATGAGGGTAGTGGAGGAAAAAGTTTGATTGGTATTTAAAACCACCTGCATCATCATCTGCCTAGCCTTTTGCCTATCTTGGGGTCGGCTCCCAGTCTAACCGGATGCAGCTGAATACCAGTATTTTACAATGTATTTATTCGACCCTCCAATAATTCTCTATTCACGTTTTGGTTTATTTCTACAACTGTGCGAAAAGGCACAAATATTTAAAATGAGGTTCATTTATTTAAAAATCTGTGCATCACTAGAAACCCAAAAAGGATTTTTGAGGTAAATAGATTCTAAAATGTATTTCATTCCCGCAACTTTTTCGCGTAACTGTCCTTATTTGCAAGTGTCATTCGCGCAAGTGTCTTTCGCGCATAGGCCCATTCGCGCAAAACTAAAGTCGTGCAAAATTGCAGTCGCGCAAAAGTCCATTCGCGCAAATGTCTTTTCGCGACTGCCTATCTGACCTCCACAACCCAGTTACTGGGTAATACGATACCCCTTGGTAAGACTGGTTGTCAGAACTTCAGGCTTCTGACGAAGCACGAGGACCTACATATTTAAATACAAACTTATGTAGACACTACAGATGAACACCGCGCCAATAATTCCTTATTCGCATTTTGGTTAATTTCTACGACTGTGCGAAAAGGCACAAAGATTTAAAATGAGGTTTCATTTATTTAAAAATCTGTGCATCATGAGAAACCCAAAAATGATTTAAAGGTTGTTACATTTTAAAATTAATTTCATTTCCGCAACTTTTTCGCGCAACTGTCCATTTTCGCAAGTGGATTCGCGCAAGTATCTTTCACGCAAGTCTCCCAGATCCCATACTTAGCAATAGTAGCGCTTGCGATTGGACTAACGAAGCAAACAGCGTATGAAGCGTGCTTTAGAAATCACGTCACACAGCTTAAAACTTAACAAACTAAAATATAGTGATACATATTTCCACAATCACATAAGTAGAATCATCATTAAAAAAAACCAACACAGAAACACGAATACCTCTTGACATTTCCCTCGCACTGTAATTTATAAACATCAAGTTTAAAATAAAAACTTCAAACTAAAATTTTGTTTGTATGACTTTTACGTCAGAAGCGTCAAATCATTGAGTATGTGACATCGCCTGACATGCCAGGCTTATGTCACATACGTGGGGTGTAGTGTTCTTTTTGAACAAAATTCCAACCGTCGATATTTTGAGCACAGTTTGCATGTGGAATGTTGCTTTAGCGACATTAAGCTTTCTCGATGAATGATAGGAGATGTATTCAGTCAATTGTTATACTTTTGTCTTTATCATCATCGTTGCAGTATTCTCAAAGTCAATTAAATCAAAACAATGCATAATTATGCGATAGCAGCAATCGCGGTTGATTTGCTTTTTTTTTTTTTTTTTACAAGAGTTCTGTGGTTTGTCTCCGAAACTCATCATCAGATCTATATGAAATTTAAATGGAACCATTTCGAAATAAACCCCTTTTGAACAAAATAATAATTTTGCAAATTCGTGTATATATATATATGAATGAGTTTTGCCCGAACATACAAAAATGTAAACAAATCGAATTGATACCTCCTCCTTTTTGAAGACTGTTAAAAACGACTTACTGTGAAAGACAAAGTCTATCCACATTAAATACTGAAAGCGATAAATATATTTAATTTTAATAACTATTATAGTAACCGAATACTTTTAAATGTGCATTGTAAAAACATATAAAAGGTGGATAAGTATTCTGTCGCGGACTTTCATTATGAACTGTTTAAATCAAACAATGCCACGGTACATTTATCTTCGTGTAACTAGTACAGTTTAGGCAACGCACGCTAAAATAGCTCTCAGATAGCTGGAATTTTATCGACTTACTTGATACTTATCGTTATAGGTATTATGGCCAAATCATCTAAAATCTTTATGAATTGTATTCTATGTGATATTCTGATGTATAAACTATATTACTGTTAAATTTCGTCAAAATCCGTTCAGTATTTTTGTTAGTGAAAATGAGTAACAAACATTCATCCATCCATCCTAACAAACTTTCGCGTATATACTAATATTACTCGCTCCAGCTTTCTAAACTAATATGAGCTGCTCCGCTTGCCGCGGTTGGTCCGTGAATGGGTGAACATCTTTACACACCAAGACCCTTCCGTGCCTCGGAGAGCACGTTAATGTATTTCGATTGATTCGATAGGCATACTCTTCAACAGATCTTCTACTATTTTTGGCCAGAAGAGAAAGCATCCATTAATTTTACCTGCCACTCTGACCAAGTAAACCATATCGTACGAGAGACTTCATACCAAGTCTTACCAAACCAGTCAGCTTTTGCATAGCAAAATCAACCAGTCTTCTCATCCCAGCCATAACCTTCGCACATTCGTTGACTTTTTGAGCCATATTACTATACCTTCATTTTTGTCTGATGGACGAAACTCAGGAATCATATTTTAAGATCCCAGCTTCTATTATTAGAAACAGTGCTCAAGTTTTGAAGCTGTTATGCCAAGACATCTTAAATGGATTGTATTAGTGTTTAATATTTTTAAGTCAGGTCAGTCCCCTACTTGACTTAAAATATTTTAATACAGGGTGGCGAACTAAATGCGCAAACTGAAACCATGAATTCACTACCATGATTCTGAATCCCCCTGCGCTAAAATGTTTCGTCTATTTTTCTTATTTTTTATTGCTGTTCCAAATGTTGTGACCGCGTGGTGTTATTTTATTAAATAAAAAAAAACCCAGGTTTCATCTCTCAGTCATTAGAAAATTACCACGCGCTACTTTAACCGATTTAAAAAAGATGGAGGTTCTATGTTTGTATATACCTACGTATTTTTATTTTTGTATGGACTTCGATGTTTTTATGAAATATGGATCAATTTGGAAAATAATTTTTCATTTGGAAGAGGACCCGCCCGATGGCCCCATATAAATTTGAATAACTTTGCTCGAGCAGTTACTTTAATTAATAAAAACAATTTTACAAAAATTATAGTAAGTAAAAAAAAACGAAAAAGTAGCCCGAACGCTACATATTCGTTTTTTTCTTGACAACATGACCAATGACTTTACAAAAATATTTTTTGGCGAAAAATGGGGATGCACTAAATATTAAAAAAAAGTAACAATATTTAATTTAAATTTAACAAAACAATAGCGTACCTAGCAAAGTTGAGAACTCAAAGAATACGATGCGACGGTTCTAGAAAAAGTACTTCAATAGGGTACGGAAATACTTATGGGAAGATTTGGCCGTTACTAGTATTATTACTTGGACATCTGCTCACCCTTGTTGTTGCCACAAAAATACACAAGGGTGACACACAAAGAAACAGTCGGTTCGGTTTCGTACTTGAGAGAAAATTCTAGAATTATCTACAACTTGCGACCCGCTCTGGTTTCGATATAGGACAATGCTTAATAAACTACTTTTATAATTTGTGAATGACCTGTCATTTTGCAGCCTTCAAATCGCATAGAAATGCGTCAAGAGAAAATTAAAAAGTGTATAAAGACGTGAGAGATACTATTGCTTAGAATTTAGTTATTATTCTAAGTAGGTACTATTGGTACTACATACATTATCAATATTAGGTACTGATGTTTTATACTATGTAGTGATTATTAGTGTGGAAGTGTAGATGTAGTATTACTTAAGTATAATTTGAATTATGTATTACTAGCCATCCATTACCATTTCTACAGGAAGGTGGCTCCATGTACCCTCGAAAGAAAAAAATAGTTTATATTTGATGGTAGATTTAAAAAATAGGTATGTTATTGTCACCGTTCCGACATTAGGTATAGGTTAACAATAAATGCTTTAAGTAAAGACGGTAAGTAATATTTCGTGGTTCGTATTGACAAAGTTAATTCCTACTATTGTTTTACTGGCTAAAACACTATACACGGCATCAAACGCTAAGTCCATGTAACGTTGTAAATAAGGTCGTAAAGAGATTCGTTGATTTCATGTTTGTTGTTTACTTTTTTTGTTTATTCATTTAATAGATGGCGTGTGAACCATCAAGTAGCCAAGTTAACATATCCGTTATCCGCAGATTTTAAGATTGCATCGTAAAGAGGAGGTGCCCTTCTTATATCAAATGGATTTAGATACACAAAAAGGCGGCTGAACAAAAACAGGCATGAAGTATGGCGGTGCGTTAAAAGAAAAATATGCAAGGCGTCCTTGACTACACACCAGCAAGCTATAATTAAACAGGAAAATCTTTCATGTACTCCGAATAAAGTAGATAATGAGGTTCAAGTTGGAGTACAAAGATGTATTGAACGAGCTGTGAATGAGACAACGCCTATCCCGTCAATTTATTCCGAAGCAGTAGAAGAATTCATTGATGCAGATTACCTATGACTTTGTAAAAAAAATGCCATCGTTTTTAATAGGTCGGCGGCATGTTAAAATTTCTGGTAAATTACAAAAATTTCTTCTTGCAGACTATTTTGACGATGATTACAGGATTCTGATTTTTTCGTCGCCAAAAGGAAAAAAAATGTTGAGCAATAGTAATCATGTTTTCATCGATGGAACTTTTAAATGTGTTGCGCCACCATTTACCTACTCAACAAACCATACATGTAGTCTTAAATAGCACCGATGATAGCAATAGTAATCTACCCGCTGTTTATGTGGTATACTACCTTAAAGGAAACAAAAACTTATGAAATTTTGTTTACGCTTTTGAAAAGCCAAGTCCCGTCATTTAAACTAAATGTATTTACACTTGATTACGAGGCTAGTGCAATGGCTGCAATGAAAGTCGGAGAAATTAGATATAAAAAAAATGTTTAGATCTGACATTAAACGTTGTGTTGCATTATGCCACCTTCCAGAAAATGGTAATAAATGGCTGGTTGTACATTAAGGGTGAGAATGCACAAATCGGTAATATCAACAAGTTTGACATTTATTTTGAAAACACATGGCTGGACAAGAAGTCCTCGTTTTTTAATAAATGTTGCTTTTATAAAGTTGAACATAGAACGAATAACTGTGTGGAGTCCTGGAATGGGAGATTAAATAAAAAGATTCAACCAAAACCAAATATAGCAACATTATTAGATAAATTACTGATCTGAAAATTGCAAAAAAACGTAAAAAAGAAATAATTTTGCGGGCTACCCTTCCACCTTCCTCAAGTTTCGACGTTAAATAAAGTACTTTCTGCTGCTAAAATACTTACAAAATATAAGTTAAAGCTACATTCTGACGTTTCATGTTTGTAACCAATACAAAATACGTCTTCAAAATGTAAAAAACTCATACCCGTAAGGGACGCCCGCCATAATACTAATGCCATCTCTTTCACACGTGTGCGAACAGGCACGTCGTCGAGTCTTTCAATGCTCTAGATATTTCCTCGCTGTTGTTGCCAGCTTACAAAGGTTAATCTCCCTACAAACCACTAACTTTAAAATAAACGATTTTGTTTCAAAATAAGGACAAATAGGTCCTTTTACTTTGAAACGTTTTGTGTATTTGATTTTATCATCAAAATTTTTATTAGTTGGCAGTAAAATAAACCGTGTGAAAAAAAAAATCACAAGAAAACTTATAATATGTTAGCTCGTCGTCATAATTTTCGTTCGAATTATAATTATATTGAATTATTTATATTAACTTATAACTTGATTTCGCTATTAACAAAATTAATGTCTCAAGTTTATACTAACTAAATATTTACAAACATAATTATTATCTAGTCTGATATCTACGGAAATGACTAACAGCCAATTTTTTTAATTAACTCAGGTAAGCAAACAAAATAGGCTGTGTGTTGATAAATTTATAACGTTTTGGATATTTTAGTTACCAGAATTTCTGTAAATATAAAACCAGGTGCTTTTGTAATTGTTCAATCAGTATAAACTTCAGACTTTTTTTTAACGGTGAAAAGATGACATAAGTTCTAATATAAATAATTAAACACATAATTATTACGGAAATTATGATGAAAAGCTAACAGATTATCCATTTTCTTGTTTGTCCCTTTACCTCCCCAATTTCAGGGTAAATCTCTACACTGATAACCCTATTGAGACAGAAAATGTACTGCTATCTCTCTCCCGCGAGCGCTCTGATTGGTTGCACAGTGCGAACCTTCCAGACAATTCCTTCGATTCTGTTCTCTGATTGGCCGTGTCTTGTGACGTCGAGTACAGACTAGAAATCTCTCGAATCTCATTTGTTCTTCATATATAAGCGGCGCCCGCTCGGCGTGAACTCAGAATTATTTGAAACGCGGTTTATAGCAGACGAAGTATTCGGTGAAAATCGGAGAAGTTTACTAGACTCGCAAGTTATATTCAAAGTGCTAGGTTACGAGCGTTATTACTACTCTACAACAAGTTTGTTGTGAAAAGTACTGCAAGAAGAAGACAAAATGCCAGCTGTAGGAATAGATCTTGGTACGACATACTCGTGCGTCGGCGTGTGGCAGCACGGGAACGTGGAGATCATCGCCAACGACCAGGGCAACCGCACAACACCATCCTATGTGGCCTTCACGGACACGGAACGCCTCATTGGAGACGCAGCCAAGAACCAGGTCGCCCTCAACCCCAGCAACACAGTGTTCGACGCCAAGCGACTCATCGGAAGGAAGTTCGACGACCCCAAAATTCAGCAAGACATGAAACACTGGCCCTTCAAGGTGGTCAGCGACTGCGGCAAACCGAAGATCCAAGTGGAATTCAAGGGCGAAGCGAAACGTTTTGCGCCCGAGGAGGTCAGCAGCATGGTGCTGACGAAGATGAAGGAGACGGCGGAAGCTTACCTCGGAACAACAGTACGCGACGCGGTCATCACAGTGCCGGCCTACTTCAACGACTCTCAGCGTCAGGCCACCAAGGACGCGGGAGCCATCGCCGGTCTCAACGTGCTCAGGATCATCAATGAGCCCACAGCCGCCGCGCTCGCGTACGGCCTCGACAAGAACCTCAAGGGCGAGAGGAACGTCCTCATCTTCGACCTCGGCGGCGGAACGTTCGACGTGTCCATCCTCACCATCGACGAAGGTTCGTTGTTCGAAGTGAGGGCGACTGCGGGCGACACGCATCTCGGAGGCGAGGACTTTGACAACAGATTAGTGACCCACCTCGCGGACGAGTTCCAGCGCAAGTACAAGAAGGACTTGCGCATGAATGCTCGCGCACTGCGCCGCCTGCGTACAGCCGCTGAGCGCGCTAAGCGCACGCTGTCGTCCAGCACTGAAGCCACCATCGAGATCGACGCGCTGTACGAGGGAATGGACTTCTACACTCGCGTGTCCCGCGCGCGCTTCGAAGAGCTGTGCGCAGACCTGTTCAGAGGCACCCTCGAGCCCGTGGAGAAGGCGCTCAAAGATGCCAAGATGGACAAGAGCCAGATTCACGACGTCGTCCTCGTCGGAGGCTCCACCAGGATCCCGAAGGTGCAGAGTCTGCTGCAGAACTTCTTCTGCGGCAAGAAGCTCAACCTGTCCATCAACCCCGACGAAGCTGTGGCATACGGCGCGGCCGTGCAGGCAGCTATCCTGAGCGGCGAGCAACACTCGAAGATCCAGGATGTGTTGCTAGTGGACGTGGCCCCTCTGTCCCTCGGCATCGAGACCGCGGGCGGAGTGATGACGAAGATCATCGAGCGCAACTCTAAGATCCCATGCAAGCAGTCGCAGACGTTCACCACGTACTCGGACAACCAGCCGGCGGTCACCATCCAAGTGTACGAGGGCGAGCGAGCGATGACGAAGGACAACAACTTGTTGGGCACGTTCGATTTGACCGGCATCCCGCCCGCGCCGCGCGGCGTCCCTAAGATCGACGTCACCTTCGACCTGGACGCGAACGGCATCCTCAACGTGTCGGCCAAAGAGAACAGCACCGGCCGAAGCAAGAACATCGTCATCAAGAACGACAAGGGACGCCTGTCGCAGGCTGAGATCGAGCGTATGCTCGCCGAGGCGGAGAGATATAAAGACGAGGATGAGAAGCAGAGGCAGCGCGTAGCGTCGAGGAACCAGCTCGAAGCGTACGTGTTCAGCGTGAAGCAGGCGCTGGACGACGCCGGAGACAAGCTCACGGAGCAGGACAAGAGCACCGCGAGGGACGCGTGCGACGACGCCCTCAAGTGGCTCGATAACAACAGCTTGGCGGAGCAGGAGGAGTACGAGCACAAGCTGAAGGACCTGCAGCGCGTGTGCTCGCCTGTCATGAGCAAGATGCACGGCGCGGGCGCGGCCGGTGGCAACCTCGGGGGAATGCCCGGAGGTATGCCCGGTGGCATGCCTGGTGGTTTTGGAGGCATGTCAGGAGGTATGCCTGGTGGTACGCCTGGCGGCTACGGAGGACACGAACAAAACAGAGGACCAACAGTGGAAGAAGTAGATTAAGTGAAAAGTGAAGTGAAAACTGTTAAAATACCTAGTTTCAGTTACCTTCAATAATACTTTATTGTTTTAAAAAGACTGATTAGTTTATATTGCCAACATTAGCATAATTCAACAGAGGAAATGTTTGTCTTAAGTAATTTGAGTACATTAAGTTTGTAAATAATAAAATAATATAAGGTTTTTTATTCCTTCGTTTTATTTCTTTCATGAAAGATCCGTGAAATACCATACCTTATTCACACTATCGCTACACAAGCATTACGCAAGTACGCGTACATAACACAGCACACTAGTTAAAACTCAGAAAAGTTCGGAAAATACTCAACATGTTGATGTGCCTTAATAATAATAATAATAAATAATGAAATATTCGTCGCTCGAGCTCGACGCAACTGCCATGGCCGGTGTCACAGCACTCTCAATGGGGCTGGGTTCCGGCGGCGGCGAGGCGGAGCTGAGCGACGACTCCGGGGGTGGTAGGCGTGCATTTCGAGTTGCTGATCTCGTCAACATTGCATGAATATTTTTCCCCGCCGACGTCGCCAACACCTGTACGTCGGCAGGGGAGAGGCCGGCCACCGAGGAGCTTGGGACTTAGAAAATTAATACGCATATTGAGAATAACTCTATTATGTCTCCCTCTCAAAATGGATGTAGGAACGGGTCCCGCGGTACTAAGGAGCTACTCCTCATCGACATGGCCATAAGCCAACAGGTTCGTCGATCCCGCAGAGATCTGTCGACATGCTGGATAGATTATAAGAAGGCCTACGACTCGGTGCCACATGCATGGCTCATGAAAGTGCTGGAGTTGTACAAAATTAATGCAACTCTACGCACCTTCCTTGAGTCGTGCATGGGGCAGTGGAGAACAGTCCTTCGCTATCCAGGATGTCCACAGATCCAAGGGAATGATGAGCCTGTATGGATCAAACGGGGAATATTTCAGGGCGACAGCTTGAGTCCACTTTGGTTTTGCTTAGCCCTGAATCCTCTAAGCACTCTGCTGAAGGATTCAGGTCTAGGCTTTCGGCTGAGGAGAGGTGGTGAGGTTATATCTCACCTCCTATACATGGATGACCTTAAACTCTTTGCCCCCAACAAATTGCAACTGATGGAACTACTGAAGGTCACTGCAACTTTTAGTAGCGCCATCAGGATAGAATTTGGTGTGGACAAATGTGCAGTCATGCATGTAAAGCGAGGTGAGATTATGGAATCCGAGGGAATTCAACTCTCAGATTCCATACACCTCAGATCCCTCTCTTCATCCGAAAGCTATAAGTATTTGGGTATGTCGGAAGCGTTAGGCATCAACACTGCTGACATGAAGCAATCGTTGAGGGAGCGCTTCTTTGGTCGCCCGAAGAAGGTATTAATTAGTCTTCTTTCAGGCGGAAACAAGGTGCGCGCCTTCAACGGTTGGGTCATGCCTGTTTTGATGTACTCTTTCGGCATACTCAAATGGACTCAGACTGAACTAGACGCCCTGGATCGACGAGTCCGTACACTGCTGACTGCAAACCGGATGCATCACCCACGATCATCGGTGATGAGACTGTACATCCCGCGGAAGTGCGGGGGTCGAGGCTTTTTAAATGCGAAGACCCTCCACAACCGCGAGGTGTGCAGTCTCAGGGAATATTTTTTTAAAACCGAAGTGGGTATGCACCGTGATGTGATCGCAGTGGACAAGGGGCTCACCCCGCTGTCCATGGCTAAAGAGAACTGGCGCAAACCTGTTATACTAACTATCGATGACCACAAGGAAATATGGCGAAACAAGGAGCTTCACGGGCGCTTCTATCGGGCTCTCCATGAACCCGGTGTTGATTTCTTGGCGTCCGTATCCTGGCTACGTTTTGGTGACCTTTTCGGGGAAACTGAAGGTTTCGTCTGTGCAATTATGGATGAAGTTATCCTGACGAATAACTACCGGAGATATATTATGAAGGACGGGACGGTTGACGCGTGTCGGGCATGTCACCATCCAGGTGAGTCCATCAGACATATTATCTCTGGTTGTTCTCGGCTGGCTAACGGCGAGTACTTGCACAGACATAACCAAGTAGCCAGGATTATTCACCAGCAACTTGCTTTGCAATATAAACTTGTGGATTCTGAGGTACCGTATTACAAGTATGTGCCCGACCCAGTTCTTGAAAATGACCATGTCACGTTGTACTGGGACCGGTCTATCATTACTGACAGGACTATTGTAGCCAATAAGCCTGATATAGTGGTGATAGATCGGTTAGCGCGCCGCACAATGATAGTCGATGTTACCATTCCGCATGACGGGAACCTCGTGAAAGCTGAGAAAGAGAAACAGATTAAGTATCTCGACTTAGCACTCGAGGTTGTTGACATGTGGAATGTGAACTCGGCTGTAATTGTGCCGATTGTCGTATCAGCCAATGGACTGATAGCCGAAAGCCTCGATCAACATCTCTCGAGGCTCTCGTTAGGCGGTTGGATCAAAGGCCTGATCCAGAAGGCAGTACTCCTCGATACGGCTCGCATCGTGAGGAGGTTCCTGTCTCTGGAGCCCTAACCACCGGTAGCTTGGACCCTGCTCCCGTTACCGGCGGACCGCTATTTTTTATATTGTTAAATGTTTTTTTTTTAAAGTTACTTTTATAAAAATATTTAAAAATGTAATAAAATAAGATATAAAATGAATAAACGAATAATAATAAATAAATAAACATGGATTAACATAACATCACACCTTGTTTCCACGAGCAGACTTATACCTATAATACACCCACATTTCACGAGCTTTTTGCCATTGCTTCGTCAACCGGGCTACTATAGAGAAATTCCAGGTAGAAAAACAATAATACTTTGCCCGACCTGGAATCGAATCCAGGGGGCCTACTCTCTAAACACGAAATCCGTAATCTCGTACGGTATGCCAAACGCAATCACAGGTCCGCGCACTGGCGGTGACGAGGCATGTTATTCAACAAAAATTTAGTTTACCGGACAGTTTATGGAGCATCCCTAGACAGACTTAATTTAACTAATAAAGTCTACTTTTTCGCAAGATATAAATATCTACAACGGGCGAAGCTAAAAACAAATTCGGACGGACGGGCTCGGTATCTTCGTTGACGGAGTTAAAGAGTAGCCCCCCAGGACCTCATGCTCACTCAACAGTAGCGCTTGCGACCACGACACCAACGAGGCAGTTATTATTTTCATTGTGGTGCTGTTGAGTAAAACCAATCAATCTCTTTGCTTTCTCATAGAAACCACTGGCCCTGCCCTGCTCCATATTGTTCTGCCTTAGGGATTATTACGTAACACACTAACATTAGGAATGTTTTAAGGTTTTTTTTTCATTTACAATGACATTTCACTATCATTCATTGCGATATTTACGTCGTTGAGCTGAAATTTTTTTCTAACTTAAAAATTGTGAAGAATTAGCGATATCTGTCAAAATGATTGACGAATATTGCTAATCCAGGGCCAAATACAAACTGACTGCTAATTTAATCGGATAGTTTATTATTTTTATGACATTGAATTCCGCGATTACTTTAACTCACACACTTAGAGCATTTAACCTATGGAGATGGCAAGCAGCGAATCACTGAACAAATTTTTCTGCCACTTTTTGCGGGAGGCGAGGTAAACACATACAGCACACTACAAAAATTTGACAACCACACACAGATACATGCTTCCTATTGCTACAAACGCACACGAAAAAATAAGCCACACACTAAGGAAATAAAATACACATTGACAAAATTGTACGTATCTATGCAGTTGCCTAGGCACACTAGGACACAAAGTGCTAGTGATGTGACACAGATAATGAATGGTATTTCATAGCATGAATGAATGAATAAATTGTTGATTGCTTGATGTGCTGGCGTCTGTACAAAGCAATTTTAGTATTAGAGAAAAAGAACGATTGTATTTATTTTTATAGTCAAACATTTTCTCATATTACTTAACATTATAATATGCCAAAATCAAAATCAAAAGTTATTTATTCAAATTAGGCTGAGAATCAGCACTTTTCGAACGTCAAAATACATAAGACAGTCCCCCAAAAACGCACACCCTTCACCTATTGCTGAACCTGTGCCTTTCCTATACATTTAGGGTCTGCAATTCGGGATTCATACTTGAGGCCCGTTCTTTAATACGGGCATGTATATGTCGCAACCTAACAAAGGATACGGTAAGCGAAGAGGTTGCACTTCCCGCAGTGTCGGAGACGTTGCAGAGGCAGATGGCCCTATTGTATAAGTGGCCTAAGCATCAGCCAGCCAGTTCATTAAATGTTGTATTAGACGTATCGGCTGAATATCATTCAGGCCGCTAGTTGAACGGCGCCGTTTAGTGAAAAGGCTAGGCGGTTGACCAAACGGCTAATTAAACCAGTTGGCTGCGACATATACGTGTCAAAAAGTAGGAAAGGGTAGAATATTTTAAATAATACAATCATTCAGATATACTTTTATTATTTTGATATAAATAACACTTTTACACATCCGCTTTTTGTTTTTCTTTTACTATTTGAATTCAATGTTTCCTAGCTAGATGATGAAACATACTAAATTTAAAGATGAATTTGTATCTTGACTAAGGTTATCTGTAAAAAAAAATAAGTAACAGTTTAAATAAGTGCCAACAGAATCAAACGAAAATGATGCCCATTCATTTTATTTTGTACGTACTGCATTCTCACACACCACACAACACCCTTGAAAAAGCTGGAAAAAGCCTACGGTCCGCGGTGGTATTTTAGATTTGGCCATCATGTTATCTAACTATTTTATTTATTGTGTTTCTTAATCAAATTGCATGAGCTACAAAAACTCACATACGAAACGAACACAGTTATTTTTTACTATCCTAATTCAACAAAAGAAAAGAATTTAAATTGACTCACAAAGAACTGAAATTTATGAATAATGTTTTTTTTTATTTCAACCTGACTTGTCCAGATATATACACAAAAAAAAACTGGTTACTGAACATACTCTAAAAAAAAAATATTTTATCAATCATTCATTCAAGTTGTCCCAGCACTATACAAATCCCTACCCCTGTACTCAGTTTGCGCTACCAACGTACCACTGTATTTTTCTATCGTAACGTCAAAAACGATTATTTCGACATTGTACATAAATCACACTAGGTATAATACTACATAATTTATACTTACATTTCGTAGGAAACACCATGGTTCTGCAAATTTGAAGTGGCAGATCGCTTTTTGCACGAGAAAACTGCACAATTAACCATTTTTTGGGAGCACTCACTTGCGACACAATACGATACACAATGACAGCCGTTTTTTTTTTTTTTTTTTTTTTTGATATGGGCATCTCGTAGTTGACCTTGAGAGGCCGTAACTACTTAACCGGGCTTTCCTGCGGGGACTTTTAGTTTTTAGGCTAAGAGCCTCCAGCCAGGGCTTACAAACTAAAATTAAAAACCTACAGCAACTGCGCACTGAGGGCACCCCCTGCGGGGTACGAGCCTCGGCTCAGGGAGTCACTTTTAGGGAGGGCAGCAAGTGGGGACAGGCTGGATCAATAATTTCTTTATTATTAATCATGGGGATTTTAACTCTACTTGCTCAGCTTCGGCGCGGGCTGGCACTTCTGCGGGCAAGGGACGGTTGGGGGCAAGGGACGGTTGGGGCAAGGGACGGTTGGGTGACAGCCGTCGCGAATCAACGTACTAGTTTTATATAACGTGCATGGCCATATGGCCAATCGACTTTGGCAGAGGGGTTCACTCAACTATGCCGTCTCCATAGGTTAAATGCTCTAAGCTCACACACTGAATACTTACCTATTTAAAATAATCGGAGGAAAACCGGATAGGTACTTTTACAATGTTTGTAAAGAAAACTGGGTGATTTTTTACAAGAAGTGGACTATGGACCAAACGCGAAACGGTTTTGATATTTGATATTCGTGAAGGGATACCTTATAATCGGCAATATGAAGTGAATGTTTTGCGACACCTACTTGATTTCTCGCACTTTGCACTCCATTATTGGATGCCTCAAGACTTCTATATGACGAGTTCAGGCGCTGTTGCAGCCAAAAACTTTGAGGGGTCTACCCACATGTTAATAAGAAAATGTATTATATTTTCGAAAAATTACTATTTTAAGCTTTACGTTTACGGCTTTGGGGGTCCTAGGGGTCATAACAAGAGAGTATGTCTTCGTTGCCGCCCCCTCGTTTCAAATTCACACACTTCCTTCCGTGCATGCTCCATCAACGACCAAAAATTGAGGTCATACTATAGATCCATCTTGAGTTTCTCCAATTGATCTACCGTCACACTTGTTGACTTCAGTTCATCCTTGAGCAAGGTGAGATCCTTTAGCAACTTAGTCACATCCAAGTGATCAAATATGACTGGGGGTAAATTGTGTGTTGTTATCTAAAACATAGCATAATCAACCTATATGTTCCCACTGCTGGGACTGGGACACAACACAAGCCTCCACTTTGTGAGAGTGTGTGAGAAGGAGTGGGCCGTAATCACGCGGGTGGTGGATGTCAATGTCTTCGAATTTCTTGGTTCTAGGACATACCTGTTTCCTTACGATCAATCACCGCCGTTTTAAGATCAGTGGTGCTGAAATAATTTACACTAAGTAGGTACAAACTTGATTACTTTTTACCCGATTGCGACGGAGCCCAGAAACAGAGTACCTAATAGCTTTAGTTGGTATGTAGATAAGCTTGTATGTTTTTATGTATGTCTGTCCCTATGATACGAAGTACTTTATTTTTAACAATTATTATTTCAGTTGTTTCTCAGATATTATGCAACCGCGTCCGCACCGATGACTGCATTAGATTGCTTGAAAAGTGATCTTCTTGTTTTTGCTGTCGGCTTATTTCAATCAATCATGTAACTCAGCCTATCGCAGTCCACTTCTGGACATGAGCCTCCTTCAGGCTGCGCCACAACATCTTTGTCCGCCGCCTTCTGCATTGAGTCGGTTTTTTAACTCTATCAAATACCCGTTCAGAACATAGGGACAGATATACATACTTTGGTCGTCTTTTTGCAGTCGGATATTTTAGTTTATAAATGTTTTAATTTTGTCAAAATTAATGTTCTTGTTAGGGTAAATATTAAAATATATGATTACGTTCAGTCCGCAGTTAATTTCAGAAACTGCTAATATTATCGACTTGAAATTTGTAAAAGACAGTGCTTCTATCGCAGCAAGTGAAAGAAAGGTTTTTTATACGATATGAGGGAAGGCGGATTTTTTAAAATAGGGTAGGTAACTAGGTTCAGTGATTTATTTTATGAAAGAGGCTTTATTTGTAGATATTGATACCCCATAGCTTTTGACTTCCGGTTAAAAATGTTCGTTACAGACAGGCATTTTCAAACTATTTCCGAGGTTTGCAAAGCCAAATATTTGAACTAATCTAGTCGAAGAATGTTTATGTAAACAGTGCACTGAAAATAAAACGATGTACCTATCTAATTAGCAATTATGTTTAATAATCAGCGAAAATGCTTTACAAATACTCTTACTTTTTAACCGACTTCCAAAAGGAGGTGGTTCTCAATTCGTCGGAACCTTTTTTTTTTTTTCTTTTTTTTAATGTATGTTCCCCGATTACTCGAAGATGGCTGGACCGATTTGGATAATTTTTTTTTTGTTTGAAAGGGTATACTTCCCAGGTGGTCCCATGATCATCAAGTTAGGATCTGATGATGGGATCCTGGAGAAATAGAGAGAACTCTTCAAATTTTATAGGCACACTTGAAGCAATTTGTGTAGTTATTGGAAGAGTACTTTCTCGGAGTGGTTCCATTTCAATTTGGTGAAGATCTGATGAAGAACTTCGGAGATAGGCAACGGAACTCCTCAATAAATGATAGCAAATGGACAGGGATTGCTGAAATCTCATGTCTGTCAATTGTTTACACCAGTTAATAATATAACATCACGCCGGTACGCTGTGAAGGGGTAAGCACATGTGAACCACTAAAAAGAGAAAAATAAAAAACTTTTTTCACAAAAATAAACAACCGACTTCCAAAAAAACACTAAAAACTGAAAAATAACTTTAATTTCGGAAGGCGGTGACAAAAAATTAAAATACATATCCAAAGTCACCGACTTCCGAAATTAAAGTTATTTTTCAGTTTTTAGTGTTTTTTTGGAAGTCGGTTGTTTATTTTTGTGAAAAAAGTTTTTTACGGTCGTTGTGTTTAGTGGTGATTCCAGCTGCTCGCCCCACAACGCATCACGCGCACATCGCTCACATCTAGACCTCCCTAGAGTATATATGTTCTGTGATCTAGACAACGTTACACAACGATAGGACCTATTAATTCCATGGCGGTACGATACGACTCACTTTTTTTTTATTCATCTGCAACCAAAACTTTTAATCTATGCTGGCAACTCTATTATTGACAGCCAATTAATGTCAAACTGCAAAAGTTTTCATTTTCTTTTCCTTGTTGTTGTTTGTTGTCTGCCTCACAGAGTACATTTTTATAGTCTGCCTGTGCTTAATGATTGGGGTAACTATTTCTGAGCTTTGTTTATTAGTAGTGCTATTTGGACATTTAGAAATATGGTAGCTCTGACATCGAAGCCGAAAATGGAAAATGATTTCGAGCCGGGTGATTGCGACAACTTGCCCAGAATGGACTGTCTTACGGTGGCTGCTTATTTGGTGACCATGCCCAAAGCCGAAAATAATGCTGCAACTAATAGGTGAGAATCTGTTAAATAAAAAAAACACTATGTCAATTACCTACTAATAAAAGTCAAACTGGTCAGTCCTCGTCCCCGCAGAACAAACAACAATAATCTGTGTGTGTGTTTGTCATCCGTCAGGTCTCCCGAAGAATGTTACGGCGACGACGCAATAGGGTTCGTACAACTGTTCCGCAACGCTGGCTTGTGCACACTGAAGGCAAGGGTTTGCTCGCAGCCTACAACCTCCGCCGACGTCACACTGACAGTGAATGAAATTGAAGAAGATGTCGTGCATATTCAGTGTCACGATTGTGAAGCTGCACACAGTGGGTGCATGCATGGAGTCGCCTTCCTACTGTGGCTTCATAGAAGGAGCGAAGAGCCTGGTTTTCCACACAGAGAATGCTACTGGAGAAAGCCGAAGATAACAGAGGTTCAGTGCTTACAAACTTGTTAAAACTTAAACTGTCTTATTACAAAAACAATCTATCTTTAGTTCTAGCCTAAAGCTCTGAGCCAGTTTTTACATTTCCAACTTTATTTCAATTTGGGTAAAATTCTTAATGCAAAATTGACAACTTAGCACTGGATTAAGCTGTCAGTTTTGTAAAAAGAACTGTACTTTGATCTCTGTTAGGTTCTTATTTCAAAAACAGGCTTGATGCTTTAAACCATACTAGAAAAACCTTGTTTTGTAATAAGACCGAAAACATTTATTTTCAATTAGGTAAACCAGCAGTGGCGGATTTACCAGCAGGGTTGAGTAGGCTGGAGCCTAGGGTGGCAAATTTGGCTCATTTTCAGGAGGAAACAAAATACATTATTATTTAAGTGGAGAAAAGAAGTCTCGAAAATTTCACAAAATTACAATATTTTAGTACCTACCTACTATACATACAGTAGGTATACCTAACACTCAATGTCTGTATATAAAAAATTACTAAGCGCCGTGTAAAGTACACTCATTGTGAATATGAATATTCCAATACTACAATTCAAGAGTTAGTAGGGGCAGCAAAAATTTTATAGCCTATTGGCGGCAAATGTGTAAATCCGCCACTGTAAACCAGTTATGATAAAGTGAGCAACGATGTTTATTTTGTAAACTGGTTGAAAAAAAAAACACTTATACAAGTCTAAAATAAATTATGTTTTAAAACCAGATAAAGTTGATGTTACCTATTCAACTACGAGAAGAAATTTTATTGAAATGCCTTTGCCTAGATCTAGGACAATACAGGTAAATGGCATATGCATATGTATATCACATATGCATATGCCATTTACCGGTACCTACTCTTAAAATATCAAAAGCTAGTCTCAACCGGAAACTAACCAAAGCATAGTTTCCTTTGGTAAACAATAGGCATGTGTCATGTTCAATTACATCATGTGTAACCAACTAGGTGATAGAGTTTTTCTGAGAGAATTTTATAAAGATATTGGTATTCTCACGGTGGCAATGCAATTCATCTTCGCTAACATCTTATATATTATGTGAAATATTCACTTATACACTAAAAACAGTGATAATCATAATATTAATACTAGAAAAAAGGACAAACTACGCGCTCCCTTTCACCGGCTTCATAAAGTTCATAACTCATTTGTTGGGCTTGATGTAACCTTTTATAACAAGCTTCCCTCTTCTTTGCTAGATTTAAATTTTAATGCGTTCAAAGCTAAAGTAAAATCCAATCTTTGTTCTAAGGCATACTATTCTATCAACAACTACTTAGAGGATAAGAATTGTTTGTTGCTGTGATTAACTCAAGACAATGTTTGTGTTCTTTCACCAGAATTAGCTTACTTACTGACAGGTCATATGACTTACTTCATACCATTGTTTATTTTAATTGACTGTCTGTACATTTTTTTATTTTTTTATTAATGAAATTTTTATTTATTGTTGAATCTTAATTACTTACCTTTTATTGTATAGAATCAAGTTCTTCCAACTTAACAGACAACTGTGCTGCTGGGGAGTTTGTTGCGCCACTTCTTCCCAGCTAAAGCACTAGGAAGTGGTGACTGTCTTCTGAAATTTTGATGTTCGAAAAGTGCTGATTTTCAGCGTAATTTGAATAAATGACTTTTGATTTTGATTTTGTTGCTTGGGCCAGCTTTATGGCTATTGAAAAAAATGTTAAACAATATATTTTTAAGAGGATGTAAGGATTGTAGCAGATGGCGTTCTGTAGTTAAACAAACCTGTAGACCGTGTTTCCCTATATAACACATTTTCTTGTTGCAGGTTAAAAGCAAACTGAAGTTCATCACAGCTAAACAGCTTTCAAAATCAAAACGGCGGATACCTGAAATTAAAAGCAACCCAGCGATCCTTGCTGCGTTTTTATCAGAAGCAAAGCAACGGAATCTTGATGGCCCCTTAATTAGGTAAGTACCAACCTGCGCAAGATCTTATCAAATAATAGTTTTAAAAACTAAACTAAAATTTACGTTTTTTATTTTATTATTTATTTAGGATCTCCAACAAAGTTAGACAGATACATTATAAATCAAGTAATAACAATGTTCTTTTACGTGTACTTTTCCAATTACAGGAGATCACAGCATGCACATGTAAGTGTAAACACGATAAACATGAAGAAAACAATGTTAATTAAATGATGAAAAATAAATTATGAGATTAGAGAAAATAGAAAAAAAAACCAAATTAACATGTCAGGATTGAGCATTAAAATAACGATTGTGTAGGATAAAACATAAAAATACGAGACTATACATGATTCGATATATGTAGGTAAAGTAAAATAAAAATTAACATGTCAGGAGTGAGCATTCTTATAACAATTGTATAGTAGGAATATTAATTATATCACATTTTTTGACTTGGAGAGGTTTTTTTTTCAACTATTATTTATTTTCTATTTTTTAGTTTGGCTAACTACAAAAGCTTGTTTTTTTTGGCCAGCATTTGTAACGAATTTATGACATTAATGAATTGTCATCAGTCCTTGCAAAGTTTCAAATCAATCCGCCGTTTGGAAGGGGGTGAAAATCACGTTCAAGATTCCGTTACATATGTAGATACATGGGTCAATCGACTATTTTACCCACACTTTGGACAGGCTAGAGATATCTTAGACAGTAGATATTCTTAGGTTTCGAGGGCGCTGGTGGTGAAAATCAGGAAATTAAAATCCAAAATGGCGGGTATAACTACTGAATCTCAGTAAATGAATTGCTTTTCACACGGACAACTGTATGTCGGTGATCTTTCGAGCAACAGCGCTTACAGAGAAGCATTTTTGTAAATTAAAGCAAGTTAAAAAACATATTTATTTTTCTATTTGGTATCCAACAAACGATACACAATCACAATGAAATCACAATGTTAAAATATTGACAATTTCATAGTTTGTTGCCTGGTTTTGAAATTTTTTTTCAACAGCGCTGGTGGATTCTGACCGAGAACGTTACGGGGCGCGATCTAACATTCGCAGCGAACATGTCGTTACGCCGCCGTGTGCTAAAATTAGTGTTGCTTGCTCGCATGTTTTGCTGTACTGACTGCACGAATGGTCGCTTTGTAACATGTTATGAGCATTTTGCCCCGTAACGCCGATCAGTATCCTTTAAAGCGTGATCTTTCTTCAGCGTGATAACGCCGCGGTCCCACAGGCCGTTAACTGGGTGGCCGTTAACAGGTGACGCCAGGTGTTACCGCACTGCTGCGCGCAGACTTTATTGTTTTCCGGCATAAATTAATTTAAAAATAAACTCAATAACTTACATCAAGGAATCGCCGTCACTCAGCAGACGACACAAAATTTTAAAGGCACCAGTCCCTCGGCCGTTCTTTGCGGACCACAGAACACATACTCCTAACGGAGAAGAATGCTAACTCCTTTGAATATTTAGTAGAACGGTTGTGAGCGCCATCTATATTCGCCCCTAGGACAAAAAACTCGTATGGCGGTAAATTCAAACGTTTGCTTAGCATCCCCAGCCTACTGAACATGTTTTTGGTAGGTCCATTCCCTTGTAAGAAAACTCAAATTTGAGTTTTTACAAGAGGAAGTACCTACCAAAAAACCCACAGAGTGAATTTGGCAAAATAAAACGATAGTGTGTAAATAAATAGTTTCTTATTTATTTCAACAGTTTCATTACAATTTATTATTATTGTGTTCATGTTATTACATTCAATCACAATCTGTTTGCAGTAGCCTCTGAGTAGACTAAGCCAGAAGTTTGTTTTAACTACATTTACATAGATCATACAACAAGGTTAGACAAAACCCAATTTTCCAAATGTACTCAAACAGAAACATAACAGTAAATTTTATTTATTTATAAGGTACTAATATTATTTAAAAGGTACACCAACTACTTAATCACTAGAAACATTAACATAATAAAAATAACATTTGCATTGTGTTATGGTGAATTTGTACCTTAGTTATAGTACACAGATCAGTAGTAAAGTTATTTACGATACGTACAGTAAAAAATTAGGTTTATTATACATATAACAAGTCCTGAATAGACATGATAGATTAGATTTTAGTAAGAATGTATTATTTTACTATAACATAAAACAGTATCAAAGACATTTGACATGACATTGAGTCGCCACTATGAATTATTAATAATAACGACTACCTATATTTTCGGTTTCATTTAATTTAGGACAATATTACTATGGATTTACCTAATTTGGACTAACACAAAATTAGCATTACTTCAAACAGTCATTCACTTTTTTTATTATCTCGTTGGAACATTTTCAGTCTAAAAACTACTATTTAGACAGAAAAAAAATACAATGCACCTGTGTTACAACTTAAATATAAAGTATTATTAGGGATCTAATTTTGTGTGTCCTTCACAATATTTTTAATGCTGACAATGTCATAATTCTAACCCGGGTACCTCTCCTACATTGGCCAATAGAAATTTGATACCCCCTGTTGCGGACTGGCTGCTCGATTTCACTACCAAAAGGACCTGTCGCCCGTGTGAGCGAAGGCAAACAGAATTGAAGCTACTTACAGCAAAAGAGCCTTCTTGAACGGAACTCAGTATACGAAATAAAAAGTATTCTAGTAGGGAAAACACAACTTACAGATTTATTTTGTAAAAATCGTTATTACAGTTTTGTATTACACACGATACAAACTGTCTTTTTATAATAAAAATCAACCGAAAGCGAGAAGTAAAAGTTCATTTTGAGTATTTTGTATGGCCTACGCAAATGTTCTGCAGATCTGGTAGAGGATTGTGCCGGGTCGTTAAGCTCCCTAAAATAGGATTGAGCTACACGGTGACTGATACATACATGCCGTCTAATTGGGACAGGTCAGCTCAAAGCTGCAATGGCACTTTCTTCAAATGGCCCTTCCAGACACTGCCCTGCATTGTTAGACTCACATAAAATTCAAATTATATAATGTTTGGACTTTAAAAGAGACCATGACCTCTGAGTTTGTTTCGGCTTTTCTTCTCAAGGAACAGCCAGCTAAGAAATGCCGGCGCCATCTAGTTTTTAAAATATTGACCAACAAAATATTGACGTGTAAAAGTGTCATAAAAGATCTACTTACATAAATAAACATTTCATTTCATTTATCATGATAGTGCACAAGTGAATGTGGTCTTCAGACAGGAATATTTTGTGTCCTGAGTTACCATAGTAGAAGACGTTATGTCTGTCTGTTTGGGGACCTATCATTTGCGCCTGGCACGCTCTCTATGTTAGCGAACATATGCGAGGAGGTGTATAATATGGAAGTGTGCATAACACCAAGTCCAAGGATGACACAGTATGACATCCAAACGGAAGATTGTATGTTCCTGAGAGGTCGTATTTCATCGAGGCACATATCAAATAAAACTTATTACAGTTTTTTACTGTTCGATTCCACCTCGGAGGCCAGATCTGCCATAAAGGAATAATGATGCCCATGCTTAACGAGCATGAGGACTGTTGGTGCTTGCGCACATACCGTGAGCATTATCTGGTGCTTCGGTATCTGCCGACATTTAAAAATTTTGGTTAGTCCTGCAAGTGCCTGGGACGATATTATTGTACAAAGCTAAAACACAATATAATATATTTAATTCACATTCGTTTATTTATTTATCCCCAAACATCGTTTATTAATGAGAATACAGAAAACTAAAAATATTTTTTCACAAAATACCATATTCTCGCATTCGTCCATTCATTCATCCATTCGGTCACATTTGTTATCTTTATAACAATTTAATTACACGTTTCCATCCGAAACTTAACATGCTACAAGGGCAGGAAGGGGTTTATACAAAAACGCCTTTGGTTCTTTATTATAATTGTTTATTAACAACATTCACTAACATTTTATATGAGGTCTTTTTGATTTTTTGGATGTTTGTACATAATACATATGCTTTTAATGGGGAAAAAGGTGTGTAAGGATAAGGTTTTTTTTTTTTTTTTGTGGGTGGGAAATCATCAAATGACTTCTCCCGCTCTGGTTGGAGCAGGAGGGCGTGTCAGACTTTTACTGACTAAAACCCACCCATGTTCCTTCAGCTGCTCGTATGCCAGGGGCCGCGGTATCTCTTTCAAACAACCCGCACCCCTAGCAGGCATCGGCCCTTGGGGGCCCCACCAGCTGCTGCTGACGTCCTCCTGCGACGGGTCAGTACAGTGGCCCCGCCGCCAACCACTTTTCGGCCGCAGGGGATAGGGAGAGCGGCCAACGCTATACCGACACTCCTCTTCCCCTGCGGCCCCACCGCGTCCGCCATCAAACGGTGGCGGCCCCGTCCAGGCTACGGAAGGGAAGAGCGCTACTCAGAAGTACCGGCACTCCTCCTCCGCCGCAGCCTGTAACCCTCAGCCGCGATGCCTCCCATTCGACATCGCGGCCCGCCTCAGTTGCGATGCACCTCACCGCAACCTACTTTTTGGCCGCTACGTCGTCGGCTTGGAGGCACAAGCCCTGACGAGCGGCCCCACCTTGGGGTTCCTCTTCGCTTCACCGTGGGAGGGTGACCACGGTTACTGAGCCCCCCCGCAACGACAATGCGGGAACCCCACTGGGGGGGTGTAAGGATAAGGTTAAGTGGCGATCTATTCTCTCTGCTATTTTATAGATAACTTTTTTTTAGCAAGGAACAGTAACAGTACATTATGGTACAAGTGTGTAATGTTGGTGATTACCGCTGAGGCGCCATTGAGACCCCAGCCGTTAGGTGAGGGTCTTAAGGCGGGGTGGGTCGGAAAAGCGTCGTTTTGTATTGTGTTTTATATGTAAATAAACCGGATTTAAAAAAATGAAAAAAATATGTGACATAGTTCACACCTTGATCTAGATATTCCGGCCATGCGTAAGACGATTACTTGCACTTTACTGCATCCAATTAAATCGCAAAGACAAGTCTAAATGATGATCGGATTCTTATTTCATTTGAGTTTTATAAGGTTTTGAACAATAAAACTTATACCATAATAAAGGTCGTAACATGTGATTAAATGGCCGTCATAATATGGACTATGGAAATATTTTTTTAACAAATTTAGGAAATTAAAAGTAGTTAATATTTTGTCAAACAAAATGGGAACCTACAGAAAGTAAAAACTTTCGATCCAGCGCAGCGGTTTATTTTTCTCGCAGAATAGATTTACCAACCGCATGAAGTGCGCAAAACAGTTGAATTTGAAACCTATGTCATACAGCATAAAGCCGCCACGCGCGCAAATTTTATAATGGTTTATTTACTGTTTTCAGGTAGGTTAAAAAACAAAAAAAAAAATGAGGATGGCCTGGATAGGCACTGTACTTTTACATCTAAGACATGCCCGGACTCGGAAGAGTTTTTGGCCTTTGGACATATTTTGACCACGCTGACGATTATTATGAATCGGCGGGAACCTATATTTAATCATTTTAATTATTAGAAATGTTATAAACATAATGTAAACATTAACATAAAAATTGGCGGCAACACGATGACAGGTCTAAACAGTTTCTTTTTTTGACCACACCGTGGCTTTCGTGTCGATTTGTGCTGATAACTATAGTTCGTGCACGTTCCCTATATCGAACGATGTACAACATAAATCATTTTCCTCATAACTAGTACTTGTAGACATTTTAATTAATAAACAACTTTATTATATCTAACAATGGCGATCGGCCATAGACTAAAGAATTAGGTTTCTTTTTTTTTGGCTTTCCGCGGATAGCGTTTTAGCCACGTTCAAAATGGGGAATTCAAAGTTTTCTCTATTACTTACAGAGAAAACAGAATTTATATTTGAGTGAAAGTTTTATTTATTAAAAACGTACAAGTTGAAATTATCTATTTAAATACGAAGTTACATGAAATGAGCAAGCAATAGGTACATTAATTTATTTGTACTACGATCTTTTTTGTATCGAAACTTTTTAAGAACAAAGCAACTCAACCAATTTAAAAAACGAACTCACTCGTGAATAATAGCAATGAAAAAGTCACAGTTTGATTACAGGTGTTATGATGTGCCTAATTGCGGTGAAATTAGAGCCATTTTATGAGCAAATGTGTTGAAAAAACACTTTATTATTATGGTGAAACACTTTTCTCATTTACTGTACCTACTAAGTGAAAAAGATATTAAATTAATCGAATCGGGGGCAAAGACTACAATAGTAGATCGGGGGCGTCGGCCACTGGGGGCCTAAGCCACGGACCCAGACACTGCTCTATTTAAGATTGTGCATTTTATCAAATCAAATCTCTTTATTGCATTCATATGTGCATTTAGTTGTTTTAAAATACATTTATGTAAGTTGCAACGTGAAACCCGGTTAGGGCACGCCTACATAATAATAATTTTAACATAATAAAAATAAACATATTTGTTTTTTTGTGTATTATTATAAAACTAGTCTGTAATTATTAATTTATCTTGCTATCGTGTTTACAAATATTTTATTCTAGGTATTCTGCGACCGAGTAAAAGCATTATACATCAGTTCCTATAACATGATGTTGAAATTTAAAAAAAAATGATTTATAAATTTGTTTCATTTTTTCAGGCATCTTTCAGCTGAGGAAGTTAATGAAAAATCTTAAGAAATTTTGACTTGTGGTACCGCCAGTCAAGCAAGGATCTAATTACGTTAGTTAGAAGAGCCATTTGATTTTCGCTACTGCAAAGGAAGCATCACTCACAACTCCAAACTGAAATGAAGACTATGAAGACCTTTTATTAATAAAATAAAAAAACTACGTTACGCTAAAGCTGATAAATATTTTTAAATAGAAATACGATAACAAAATATATAAATTTTGTAACAAAATAATTTTTGTAACAAAATCACTTTTTAATCAGTCACACGCTTGCAGCGGTTGATCCGTGGATGGGTGATCATCTTTATATACCAAGACCAGGGCCGTGCCTCGGAAAGCCGTTGGTCCCGGCTGTCATTCGTGGATCTTTGACAGTTGTTACGGGTCGTCAAAATCCCGAAAGTCTGAAAAGCTGTCTGTAACCAGGGTTTTGGAGGTCAGATAGGCAGTCGCTCCATGTAAAATACTGGGATTCAGCTGCATCCAGTTAGACTGGAAGCCAACCGCAACATGGGTGGGAAAAGGCTAGGCACATGATGATGAATCAGTCAGATCCAGATGGTAGCATCAAACTTGAGATGGACCTAAAGTAACTGCCACCAGTTAGTAAAAGTGAACTTCTTATTTATTTAACCATTTATGGACACACAAATATAAACAAACAAGAAGATTAGAACAGAAAAATAGGTACAGAGGTGATGCTTATTTCTAAAGAAATCTCTTGCAGCATACCTGCGATGGGAGAGAAGATAAAGAGATGTAGACAGCGTGTGAAAGGGTAAAAGAGAAAATAAACTACATTAATTTATGATCAAAAACAATAATACACTAAACAAATTAAACAACTAATATGGGAATATACTTACATACATAATTACAAACATACATACATACATATTTCTAAAATAAATATCAATAAAATATTAATAATAATAATGTAAATAAATTCTCGAAAATGGACATGTCGCACTGTACTGGGACCGATCCATCATCACTGACAGGACTATTGTGGCCAATAAGCCTGATATAGTGGTGGGGGATCGACTAGAGCGGCGTGCAATGATCATTGATATAACGGTCCCGCATGACGAGAACCTCGTGAAAGCCGAGAAAGATAAACAAATCAAGTATCTTGACTTGGCTCGCGAGGTTGTCGACATGTGGGATGTGGACTCAGCGATCATTGTACCGATAGTCGTTACAGCCAATGGCTTGATAGCCAAGAGCCTCGACCAACACCTAAGGAGGCTCTCGTTGGGCAGCTGGGTCAAGGGCCTGATTCAGAAAGCGGTACTTCTTGACACGGCTCGCATTGTTAGGAGGTTCCTCTCTCTGGAGCCCTGACCGCCGGTAGCTTGGACCCTGTTCCCGATACCGGTGGGCTACTATTTTTTATATTTTTAAATGTTTCTATATTTTTATACTAATATTTAAAAATGTAATTTATATGTCTATTTAGTGTAATAAAAGAGATGTAAATAAAATAATATAGTAGTATACACAACTATGACGATGTGGACAGATAGTGTTCTTCCGCTCTTATTTTAAAAACTGCAACAGTTTGGCAGTCCCTAATGTCGGGCGGAAGTGCATTCCACAACTGCACCGCGTGCACAATGAATGAGTAGGAGTAGAAGTCGGTGGAGTGGGGAGGACTTACTTGAAACTTTTAGTTTATTACAGTTATTTACATAATTTTTATTGTTTAATGTTATTATTAGCAAACAAGAGAAGTACCGCGTATCATTGTGGGGTACCTATCCTCTGCGAGCATTGAAATAAACCTAGTAAAATAAGTGTCAAACGTGATGGCCGTACACTCCTCGTTTGATGAAATGATGACAGAATAAACGCTGTGGAAATGCGTGCCTTGCGAAGCATGTGTGGTGTGACTGTGAATAGGCTGAGGAATGATGTGACAAGACAACGGTGCGGTTTAAAAGATGTAGTGAGAAAAATTGAAATGAGTATGCTGAGATGGTTTGGTCGTGTTGAGAGGATGAAGGGGCGGCTAACAAAAGGTATTTACAAGGCAGATGTGACTGAAACACGGGAAGGGCAGGTTTTTGATGATGTTCTTCAGACTGATCAGGTGCGTAGTAGGTACCTACCCGAAACCGGCGGGCGTGCTTGTATGACCAGTGGCCCTAGTGTCCAACGCATCAACCGCATTCGGCGCTCCGATTGGCCATAAGTTTTAATAATGGCCTGAGTCGTATTAGTTTTTCTAATAATCTATAAGTCCATCTAAATAAAATTGGAGTGTCTGTTTGTAATATTAAAATAACCGCTTTTTGCTACATGCATATGAATATATATACGGTAGGTACTTACATAAATACCAAAATAACATTTTTTTTAATTTTTGTCGGTCTGTCTGTCTGTCTGTTTGTTCCCGCTAATCTCTGAAATATATACGGTACGTGAAACATATTCCAAAATAACATTTTTTTTAATTTTGCCTGTCTGTCTGTTTGTTGCCGCTAATCTCTGAAATGGCTAGACCGTTTTTGACGGGACTTTCACTGGCAGGTAGCTGATGTAATAAGGAGTAACTTAGGCTACTTTTATTTTAGAATTTTTATTTGTTTTTATTGATATGTATAAATAATAGTAAAAAAACTATTCTGCGCGGACGAAGTTGCGGGCACAGCTAGTCTATACTAATGTTATAAAGAGGAAACCTGCGTATTTTTGTATGTTTGTTGCGAATAAACTCAAAAACTACTGGGCAAATTTCAAAAATTCTTTCACCATTAGAAAGCTACACCTTTACTGAGTGACATAGGCTATCACGCTGCAACTAATAGGAGCTGAGCAGCAATGAAAAGGTTATTTTAATATTACAAACAGACACTCCAATTTTATTTATATGTTTATAAGATGTATAGATGTATAGATTAATATTTTTCATAATATTTACTGACTATTAAACTTGACCTGCAAATTATAAAAAAAGGTAAGAACATTTAAATTTCTAGAGATCGGTCTTAGCGATAATACCGCCCAATGCAGAGTCATTGGCTCAATATCATCTAATGTAAAATTTATACCCCTATTTTACATCTGTGTAATTTTTATGGTGTACAGACGCCAGCACATCAAGCTACCCCAAACTGTCAAATTTTCCCAATTGAACATGAACCTTATAGTTATTTGATAAAGTTGAAAATCTATCAAAGAAATTTGACAGATTGGTGTAGCTTGATGTGCTGCCGTCTGTACATTAATAAAGAGTAGGTATTCTATCTACTCTTACTACTCTGTGACTACTACTACTGTGGCACTGATTTATCCTAGTGGTCACACAAAGCAACTGATGTGAGGGATCCTTTGATCGATGCATGGCTAGGTCTGTGTCAGTTCTAGCCATCAAAAACATAACTTATAAAAAAATACAAGTCTCGCAACTCAGTTCTTCTACCGTAAAAAGTTGTGAGATCCATGTAATACCAAGTTGTTCATTTATTCAGCCCCTACTTAAGGATCCTTCTGTCTTTAATTATTACGTAATTATATACACCGTGAAATTTTTATGATTGTTTTCCTGCAGCGAAATGGTTTTCTCTTGGTGACACAATCGTTTTATAAACAAATAAAATATTAGAAACAAAAAATGGCAAAATAACTGTTGTGAAAAATCACCATGTGCGAGTTTATTTTGCTTTGAACATTTATGCATCGCTGTTCCCTTTGTCGACGGTGCGTACGATTCGAGTAGTACCTACAAGTTACCTCTAGTGTAGTGTTGATGAATATTTTTTAAAATTATTTTAAAACAAAAAAACCTTTATTTTTTTACTTTTACTCTATGCTTCGAAAGTACTCCTTATGACAAGTTGTTCTACCGCGGGAAAACAACCATTAATATTTCACGGTGTATATGTTTTTTCAAAATAAAGAAATATTCTATACTATTCTAATTAGCTAACCTAAAAACGTCTTATAGTGACCATATCAATATTAAAAATCTTTTATGTTTCAAATAAATAGATTGATTTGGCCATCGCATGAAATCAATGTATCTCACAAGATTTTTAATATTGATACGGTCACTATATGATGTTGTTAGGTTAGCTAAGAAGAACTGAGTTGCGAGACTTATTTTTGTACAAGTCATGTTTTTGATGGCATCTCATTTCTTTTTGTAGATAATCCTACTTTTTTCCTTTGAAAAAAGGAAAAAATACACAAAAAAAGAAAGAAAGAAAAGAAAAAAAAACAAAGAAAGAAATATGTACACTGATTCATTCACTGCAAATGTAACTTTGTAATCCTGTATATTATGGGATTACAAAGTTATTTATGCAGTTGGTGTACCGTACCTATCTAGAAAACTGGACCACAATTGCAAGATATTTTAGCTTTCCTTGATTTATACACTAAACACGAATTGTATTCGAAGCTTCTACTCGTATGTCTGCTAGAAGTGCCTTAGAGTTTTGATGATCGGTCAGTGAGTGACAAAATTAATAAGAAACTTTTGACTAGTTGGACCGAGTTGTGCCAAAATGTTCCACCCTACAATGAACACATTTTGAGTTATTTCAGTTTAAACATTCAGACGAAGTTTTTCTATTTAAACATTTCGATTTTGTTACATATGAAGGTTTCAATATTTGGAATATTGAATATGGTTTCTAATAGTATGTTTTACAATATACAGCTGCTGCTACTTTTTAAGATATTGAGAGAAATATCGTCTAGATCATTTCAGCAAAAAATAAATTTGTATGACACTGTGTCAAAATTAATTTTGGAATAATGATCCAAATCACTTCCATAATCAGTTTTATATCTACGGAAGTTTTTCATATAAAGAGTAACTAGGTATGAATAATAAAACTAAATTTTTTATTGAGGCACATAATATATTTGTGGAGAAAAAAATCCAAAACGAAACGTTCATCCAAATCCAACAGAACTAATCCTCTTCAATGTCAAAATCAAGGGTCCCAAATCCGTCAACATCATCAGTTACCTTTTTGTTCCCTTTTAAATTTTTGTAGAATTTTTTACAGTCATCTGGGATTAAATGCATCATAGACTTGATGTCATCCAGCTTTGCCTGAGCTATCTCTTTCCCATGCGGCCATAGTGAACCCAGATTCTTTTTGACAATTTTCATGACACGTACTCCTTTTCCAGTTTTTTTTTTAATGTCAAGCTCTTGAAACTCTTCGTCAAAACCACTTCTCATAAAAATTGAGTAGTGGTGATCCTTTTTTAAGACAATTTCCTTCGTTGCCAGCCAGTTAACTTTAGTTTTATTTACATACATCTTTCTATTAACTATATACTTCTCAATATCACTGCAGCTTAAAAACAAATCTGACTTCATTCTTACTACCTGTAACGGATTTTGTTTTTTACAATGTTTCATGACGTCCATGTACTCTTCTACGGTATAAAGTCTTTGTATACCTTTTAGGCGCGTCTCAATTTTTGAAAAGTCCGTGTCGTTGGGTAAAAATGTATGTCCGGGTTCTAAAAATCTTATCGAAATGGTCTTCAAATTAATATGGGAGTGTAATGCTGCTTTTAACATTAAAGTTAACTTTATATTCCTGTTCTGACCCCCACAGGAATCACTCCATAGTATTAGGTGTTCTATATCTTCTGATAGTTTATTATCGATGTGATGCAATAGGCATGATCCGACTTCCTGTGCCCCTCTCCCTGCTTCGCCTTCAACCCATACATAACAATATCCCTTGTCGTTTGATGCAGAATGTATACCGCTATTATACACCCATAGTTGTCGTTTATAAAAAAACGATGTTAGTAGGGATTCTAGGTAGCGGGAGCGTTTTCTCTAAATCAAAGGTCAGACATTCTACATTACTTTCCTCTTTTGCTCTTAGGAAGTCTTTTTTCATTTGCGCTCTTAAACCATGCGCAATTTTCAAATGCTTGTCGTGTTCGTCTGATTTTTTTTTTTTTCAGTTTTGCAACAACGATTCAAGTGTACCTGAATCATTGTGGCAAAACCGATTGGTATTAATTTACCAGAAACATTTTGTTCCAAATGACATGAATCATTTCGGCAATTTATTTTCCATAAGTCCCATAGATGTGGAGTGGTATACTTTCAGTATATCTTTTTCTAGAGAGCAGATAATAAAATGAGTCTTTGCCACATGAAAATAAGGCTTATTTTAGATTGGTTAGTAAAGATAACTCAAATTCGATAAATGTGTGGGTTGGAACATTTTGGCACAACTCGGTCCAGTTATAATTCTTATCTACGGGTTCAAATTGAATGAAATTTGAAATATAGCGTGTTTATACAATGCCCGCTTGGTTTTTTTTAATTCAGACTTCTAGTTTTATCCACAACGAAGTCAAAGAGGGTCGAAAATGGCCTGAACTGCTTCGAGAAAAGGATCGAACGGCCGTGCCGCTTTTTTGCTCGACTTGGCGTGGGCATTGCCGTGCCCCCCTAAAGGTGCATCCACACCGAAGAACTTTTTGTAAAGCAACATTTTGCAACATAACATTTAGTAACTTTCTATAACTTTTGCGGCTTTTACTGAAAAACATTGAATCCGTTGTTGTCCAGTAATACTTATACCGTTCACTTCAGCAAATGGTATAATTTAATTACTGTCAAGTAATCATAAATATTACTGTGTAATGAGTGCTTGTTTGTATGACTTTTTCTATTATTTATTAAGTGTTTCTATTACCTACGGCAGTGACTTCAAGGCAAAAGGAAAATTTTATTAAATAAAACATAGAAGTCAAATTACATGTTTTTTATTTGTTGTTTATCACTTATATAACTTATCAAAATTAAATTCAACAGAGGGTCATGTGCTGACAAAATAAATAATCAGTCTTACAAAATAATATCACAATTAGGATAGAGGTGATTGGAAAGGAACTTCTAGACTTAATCTACTTCTTCAACTGTTGGCCCGCTGTTCTGCTGGTACCCTCCGTAACCACCGGGCATACCTCCGTAGCTGCCAGGCATTCCTCCGGGCATACCTCCAGGCATTCCTCCGGGCATACCTCCAGGCATTCCCCCGGGGTTGCCACCGGCCGCACCCGCGCCGTGCATCTTGCTCATAACAGGCGAGCACACGCGCTGCAGGTCCTTCAGCTTGTGCTCGTACTCCTCCTGCTCCGCCAAGCTGTTGTTATCGAGCCACTTGAGCGCGTCGTCGCACGCGTCCCTCGCGGTGCTCTTGTCCTGCTCCGTGAGCTTGTCTCCGGCGTCGTCCAGCGCCTGCTTCACGCTGAACGCGTACGCTTCGAGCTGGTTCCTCGACGCTACGCGCTGCCTCTGCTTCTCATCCTCGTCTTTGTATCTCTCCGCCTCGGCGAGCATACGCTCGATCTCAGCCTGCGACAGGCGTCCCTTGTCGTTCTTGATGACGATGTTCTTGCTTCGGCCGGTGCTGTTCTCTTTGGCCGACACGTTGAGGATGCCGTTCGCGTCCAGGTCGAAGGTGACGTCGATCTTAGGGACGCCGCGCGGCGCAGGCGGGATGCCGGTCAAGTCGAACGTGCCCAACAAGTTGTTGTCCTTCGTCATCGCGCGCTCGCCCTCGTACACTTGGATGGTAACGGCCGGCTGGTTGTCCGAGTACGTGGTGAACGTCTGCGACTGCTTGCACGGGATTTTAGAGTTGCGCTCGATGATCTTCGTCATCACGCCGCCCGCGGTCTCGATGCCGAGGGACAGAGGGGCCACGTCCACTAGCAACACATCCTGGATCTTCGAGTGTTGCTCGCCGCTCAGGATAGCTGCCTGCACGGCCGCGCCGTACGCCACGGCTTCATCGGGGTTGATGGACAAGTTGAGCTTCTTGCCGCAGAAGAAGTTCTGCAGCAGACTCTGCACCTTCGGGATCCTGGTCGAGCCTCCGACGAGGACGACGTCGTGGATCTGGCTTTTGTCCATCTTGGCATCTTTGAGCGCCTTCTCCACGGGCTCGAGGGTGCCTCTAAACAGGTCTGCGCACAGCTCTTCGAAGCGCGCGCGGGACACGCGAGTGTAGAAGTCCATACCCTCGTAGAGCGCGTCGATCTCGATGGTGGCTTCAGTGCTGGACGACAGCGTGCGCTTAGCGCGCTCAGCGGCTGTGCGCAGGCGGCGCAGTGCGCGAGGATTCATGCGAATGTTCTTCTTGTACTTGCGCTGGAACTCGTCCGCGAGGTGGGTCACTAATCTGTTGTCAAAGTCCTCGCCTCCGAGATGCGTGTCGCCCGCCGTCGCCCTCACTTCGAACAACGAGCCTTCGTCGATGGTGAGGATGGACACGTCGAATGTTCCGCCGCCGAGGTCGAAGATGAGGACGTTCCTCTCGCCCTTGAGGTTCTTGTCGAGGCCGTACGCGAGCGCGGCGGCTGTGGGCTCGTTGATGATCCTAAGCACGTTGAGACCGGCGATGGCTCCCGCGTCCTTGGTAGCCTGGCGCTGAGAGTCGTTGAAGTAGGCCGGCACTGTGATGACCGCGTCGCGTACTGTTGTTCCGAGGTAAGCTTCCGCCGTCTCCTTCATCTTCGTCAGAACCATGCTGCTAATCTCCTCGGGCGCAAAACGTTTCGCTTCGCCCTTGAATTCCACTTGGATCTTCGGTTTGCCGCAGTCGCTGACCACCTTGAAGGGCCAGTGTTTCATGTCTTGCTGAATCTTGGGATCGTCGAACTTCCTTCCGATGAGTCGCTTGGCGTCGAACACTGTGTTGCTGGGGTTGAGGGCGACCTGGTTTTTGGCTGCGTCTCCGATAAGGCGCTCCGTGTCCGTGAAGGCCACATAGGATGGTGTTGTGCGGTTGCCCTGGTCGTTGGCGATGATCTCCACGTTCCCGTGCTGCCACACGCCAACGCACGAGTACGTCGTACCAAGATCTATTCCTATAGCTGGCATTTTGTCTTCTTGCAGTACTTTTCAAGCTTGTTGTAGAGTAGTAGTAACACTCGTAACGTATCACGTTGAATATAACTTGAGAGTCTAGTGAACTTCTCCGGTTTGCACCGAACACTTCGTCTACTTTATATCGCGTTTGAAATAATTCTGAGTTCGCGCCGAGCAGGCGCCTCTTATATAGTGAACAAATGAGATTCGAGAGATTTCTAGTCTGTACTCGACGTCACAAGATACGGCCAATCAGAGAACAGAAACGAGGAATTATCTTGAAGGTTCGAACAGTGCAACCAATCAGAACGCTCGCGGGAGAGAGATAGTAGTACATTTTCTGTCTCAATAGGGTTGTCAGTGTAGAAATTTTCCTTAAAACTGGGGAGATCACGAAAATAATTCAATACATTTTGAACTTTGGATTGGATTAATGGAAAATAATAATTTTGATTTAATTTCTACCAAATTAAATTAGCTAGTGAAACGACGTGATAGGTCGGTAGGTGATCTAAGTACCTATGATAAAACTAAATATAAATTAAATTAATGTTTGTTTGTGGGGGTCATTGACCGCAGTTAATGTTGTCATTTGAAAAAAAAAATCATTAAACATTGGTTTTTCTACAAACTGTACAGACGGGAAGGGTTTTGATAACTGAACACTATAAAATAAAACAAATATGTTCAACTCAAACTTTAAAATTAGAGATGGGCCGACTATGACTATGGCCGACTAGCCGACTAGTCGGTCGAGCCGATCATAGCTTTCGTTTGACTTCAGGTGACATCGGCAATATTCAAAATGGTAAACTTACTGATTGACAATTGTTTGCTGAAGACTTTCTTCTTTTGACGTAACGTCTTTTCTTTCGGTGTACTGGTAGTAAGTTCAATATTTCTGACCGATAAAAACATGTAACATTTCAACTGCTAATAACTACGAGAAATTTAGTGCTACAGTTATGGTTGAGCATTCAAAAGATAGATCACAATTTACAACAATTTTTCAGTGAGGCATTAGGTAAATACCTATGATGTCACACTGCGTGTGCCTGCGCATCCCGTGCGACCCTCTATGTTTCACTATAAATCGAAATTCCAATTCGTAAAGCGCAAAAACGTGTTTAAGTAGTTAGAACACTGATTCTGGAATAGTTGGCAAGAGTTGACAAAGCACTACTACAGCATAGAGAGAAACAACAAAAATATTGGCCAAAATAGGGTTCAAAATTAATATGCAGTTGACAATAGCAAAATAACTCCAAATATCGTATCATATCGGCCGTAAATATCTAAATATGCTCAGAAATGAAAAAATCCCTGTCGAAGTAAGCTTCCATCAAAAGGAATGCAATGAGCCTAAAAAATCACGTACCGAACAAATTCAATACCTGCGCAGTGCCTGAAACAAACAAAATTTGTTGCAAATAGCAAAATAGTTTCAGATGTCGTCTAATATTGGTTGTATAGGTTAGGCTGCTCAAAACTGAAAAGAAAAATCATAATCAGTGAAAGCTTACTACATAAGGAATGTCATGAGCCTACCAAATCTAGTATAAGGCAAATTCAACGGCTACAGCTGTATTGCGAACTAGGAATATTTGTTCCCAAACCCTAAGTACAAACATCTCTTTGAACGTTTTCACGAAAACAAACGGCGCCAACTCGAATTGCGCCTGCTTAATATTTTTTGTTATAATTAGGTATTCGTTAACTTTACTTTATTTAATTTCTGGATCTAAGTACATTTAATGAATGGACCAAACGAAAGGTTCCTATCCTTCCTATCCTATTCTAGATTACACTGAAAGTAAACTGTTAAACTGATTCTATAATAAAAAATAGTAACAGTTAAGATATCAATCATTGTTAAAAAAAAAATAAGCATATTAAAATGAGTAAATAATGGGCCGACTAGTTGGCGGTTTTAGCCGACTATAAATATGGCCGACTAGTCGGTACTTCACTATTTAAAATACTACCAGCAGTCGTTGACCCCCAAAAAACATCAAATATTTTTTTTTAAACATCGATACCATCACAACTGCAGAGTTTTGCTATCTAATTTAATGTAACCTTGTGTAGTCAGATACATATAAGTATAACAATATTTTTAATACTTTTGATGTAAAATTTGAAAATATTGCTGAAATAATACCATTTTTAATTTTCAAGACCCTGCATTACATTATAAGTAATTGAACAGTGGAAGTAGCTTTCATAAAATCAGTAGTTTTGGTACGTAATTCCTATTGTAAGCTTAGTTATTATCATCCCAATGGCATTGGAGAGCTTACTTTGTGTAAAATTGTATTAGCACTAAGTTTTAATAAAATTAACACTTAACAAGAATTATTAGTATTCTAACGAACCAAAAAAGATAAAAACAAGTCTGAAAAAAAACGGCTTGAATGTGGAATCTGGGGATATTAAACTTTGTGTACTGGCAATACCAGGGAAATATCTAGAATGCATTCAATGTCGCTCATTGGTGAAATGGTGTGTGAAAGAGACCAATAATAATGAGTGTCGAGGCTCGGGGGGCTCGGGGCTTCGGGCTGTGGCAGCGGAACGGAGGGCCCAGAAAATACCATGCTCTCTAGAATTTTCTACCCCTGCTGTCAGGCTTACGACATAACGTGATAATATTTCTTTGCGTGAATTGTTAAAGAAAGTTATTAAAATAAGCGGTTGGTTGGTCGTTCTAGTGAAGAGAGCCAGCTTATCACAGAAATATCAATATTTATATTGTGGCAGAATCGAGAACTTTTTAACCAACTTCATTATCATTACATTTGATGATTGCATCACTGCATTGATCTAAGTTCGTTAACCCTTTGACACATTTTTATGATGGGTAGATTAACGACTCTTCATAATTCTGTTAAAATTAAGAGGGCTATTACAAATTGAAGTATTCAGTTTTAGGTAAATTTGACGGCGCGTGGTAGCTGATCGCGCGTGTGTGTCTAGTGAAGTACGCTACTCATACATGCTAACCATTATGATTCGGACGCCCAGGAGCTAAAGCCCGCGCGTCCCGAGATTTATTACTGTCATAGCGTTGCATTCAACAATTGTTTTAAAATATTATTTTACTTTTAAATAGACTGTATTTTTTTTTTCAAGCAAGTTGACTTAGTAACCTTAGTTGTTAAATACTTTTTGTTTGAATTTCGATTAAACATACTTTAGATAAAAAATATAATTTCAGACGAAAAATTATCATTAATTCTCTGTTTTACGGAATTATTTTTCGTGTATTTTTGTATGAAACATAAAAAAATGATTTGAGCATTCCAGAAGATTCCTAATAACAAGGTACAGTCCTACCACAGACATTTTTATAAATTACTAAACTATTTTAGGTTCCATGTAACAAAGCATTAAAAGATGCCCGAAAGTAAAATTTTATGAAACATCCTATGCCGAGACAAAGTTTTTACTGACTTGTGTAAACAAATTGAAAAAAAAAGTTCCAGGCGATATTATTATTAGTTCCGTGTCTCGAGATTTCATTAAGTTTTTTACTCGGTTGTGTTAATTTGGAAAAAATAGGAAGCAATTCTTCAGTCTCATTCTTTAGTTGAATTTTCTACTATTTTCTCTTTAGTCAATCTACAAAAATTTAAGTAGGTAACAGATTCTTTATTTTGGTCCCTAGGTCATCATAACCAGCCCACCTAATTTTCCCACTCCTGGGACACAGACCTCTCTGTGAGAGAGAGTGGGCCGTAATCCACCACGCGGGCCCAGTGCGGGTTCGTAGATGTCACACGGTTTCCTTACGATGTATTCCTTCACCGTTTTGAGGGCAGTAGTGATAAAATAATTTACACAAAGTATACTGGGCCATCACTGGTCCCTAGGTCATTTCAACATAGAACAAAGCTTTTCATTAGAATTTCGTAACTAATAATCTATAGAACGTTTATTTCATGAGACTAGAATTTACTGTAGAATGGTGTGAAAGTGTTTCTCGCGCGTTCGAGAAACTTCACCCCTCGGCTTGGGGGCTGGCTGGCGGCCGCGCTACGCTCACCCCTAGACAGGATGCTTTGTATTAACGAATTTATTAATACATCGAATATTTTGAGCTTTAAAATCATAATGCAGGATGAAATTTCTTATTAAATATGCAAATCCTTTGGGATCTACCATACTAATGAAATAATGGTTAGGTACGCGGGCCTAGGTACAGACGCCAACATATCAAGCTATCCCAAACTGTAATTTTTTTACAATTGAATATGAACCTTATTCTTTTGTGACTGCAACTATCAAAGAAGTTTGACAGATTGGAGTAACTTGATGTGCTGGCCTCTGTACATACAATTCTGTAACGTTACGTTAAAATACTACATAATATACACATACATATCCCGCCTTCTTTCCATGGGGTAGGCAGAAAGTATAGCTGATTAGCTGTACCCGCGGTTCCCCCGGCATGGATGCCGGAAATTATTCCACAGGAACGAACGTGCGACAAGGTAGCCTAAGTTACTCCTTAAAACATCAGCTGTGAAAGTACTTACTGTCACCATCGGTCCAGCCGTTTCGGAGATAAGCTGGAATAAACAGACAGACAGAAAAAATATAGGACTAGGTAAATGTTTTTTTTTGCTGTTCCGTATTGTATACTTTCATTTGCATTTAGCAACACAGCTCTATTATTTTGACATTACAAGCAGACATTTCAATCTGAAAATAGGCAATCAGTACCTAATCACTACATTAGTCATTGCATTGCACCGTTCCACGTAGATTATTTTATCAGTCGCCATTAATTTATTCTCGAACTTAATTCGTGTCGACGCTTCTGGAAATCCTGTTTCACACCAAGCAAGGGGAGAAGTTCTTTGCTTGTTGGTTAGGTACCTACGTAAATTATTATTAGGTTGCTATAAAGCTTTCACATCTGCCCCTGCTCACAATAATGGCAATGGTAACAAAAAGAAACGGTGAAAATTCTGGAATCTGCCGATCTATTCTGTTACAATCTCACCGTGAGAACTTATGTGAAGTGAACTGTCATTCCATCTGACTGAACAGCTGACAGCTAACTTTAAGCTCACTTCACCAAAGTTAACACGGTGAGATTTTTACAGATGGCACTGGCATTGCTGCACTCATCTCATCATCGAATGAGTGTTGTCCTTTGTACCTACTGAACCTGCAGGCATAGTCATATTCCTTGCTTGATTCATCGGTAAAGTTAGTTTAAAATAGCAATATTGTATTGTGTGCCGTATTGGTATTGTAATATTTTAGGGGCAGCCGCAATTTAAATTCTGGATTTATCCAAACGTATTTGGTCATTCTTGATAGGTGTAAGTAGTTACTTTTATGTAGTATCCCGGTACCTAGGTACTCAAGCCAGTATTGATCCAGCGCCAACCGATGACGTTAGTCTAGGTCGCTCGCGTTGCACTTAGGCATGCGCAAAATACTGGAACTTCTAGAGCATTTATTCATCTATCTACTAGCTGTGGCTGTGTGGGGGGGTTATTAAGTACGATCGAAGTTTCAATTATTATCAAACTAATTGTTGGCGACTACAAGAAGAACTGATTAATAATTAAGAGTTTGATTAAACAATAAAAACCATTTTCTTATAGGTAAAATAGATAGGTAATTCGTTGTTACATTCTTAAGCATAGGGATAGTTTTCATCTCCCATAGTTAATAATAAGTTTTATCAATACCTAATGTAGCTATAAACCAATCAATAAGAAACGTAGTTAGCACCCCACACATCCTCAAAAGGTAAATAAATATCTAAACTAATGGTATCACCCATAAAACAGGTTCTAACTCGACAAAAACACACAGGTAAAACATTAACAGGCACCTACACACACATACGCAACAAATGGTATCGCCCTCGAGCAAGCAAAAACTTGTCCGAACAGGTCTAAACCTGTCGAGAATTAGACTCATGCTTGACCAAAATATCCCGGCCTTTCTTATTGTTGATTGGTTTAGAAGCAATAAATATAAATAATTATCAGTGGGCCTACCCGCTACTTGTACCCTAGTAGAAAACTACTTAAGAAAAATTGAAATGTAAAACGAGTTAGTATTCCATAAGTGCGCGGCTTAATAAATGAAAAGTGTATGTAATAAGGTGTTTCAATAAGAATCCCCTACAAGAATTGGTCCTTCTGCAGCCGGATTGAAGAACTGAAGCCTGAGCCTGAAGATACACGAAGAATACAGAAGCTACTTGAAGATATATCGCTGTATGAAGATAAGCAGCGTTTTACAAGAAGCTTGCGTATTTTGGTAAGTTACGTGAAGATTAGTTCTACGAGCCGCGCCCTCTCGAAGCCCTACGTGTGCCGCCGAAGATTTTTGCTGGGAATAAATGACTAGGAAGATCGCTTATTCTCGAAGCTAGGCCCTCCACGGAAGACCTGTTGGCGGGCACACGACCTGCTGAGTGAAGATTATAGCTGGGAGGGTCGACTACGAGCCACGCCGCGCCCTCTCGAAGCCCCCGTATCACTTGAAGCCCTACGTGTGCCGCCGAAGATTATTGCTGGGAATAAACGACTAGGAAGATCGCTTATTCTCGAAGCTAGGCCCTCCACGGAAGACCTGTTGGCGGGCACACGACCTGCTGAGTGAAGATTATAGCTGGGAGGGTCGACTACGAGCCACGCCGCGCCCTCTCGAAGCCCCCGTATCACTTGAAGCCCTACGTGTGCCGCCGAAGATTATTGCTGGGAATAAACGACTAGGAAGATCGCTTATTCTCGAAGCTAGGCCCTCCACGGAAGACCTGTTGGCGGGCACACGACCTGCTGAGTGAAGATTATAGCTGGGAGGGTCGACTACGAGCCACGCCGCGCCCTCTCGAAGCCCCCGTATCACTCGAAGCCCTACGTGTGCTGCCGAAGATTATTGCTGGGAATAAACGACTAGGAAGATCGCTTATTCTCGAAGCTAGGCCCTCCACGGAAGACCTGTTGGCGGGCACACGACCTGCCGAGTGAAGATTATAGCTGGGAGGGTCGACTACGAGCCACGCCGCGCCCTCTCGAAGCCCCCGTATCACTCGAAGCCCTGCTTGTTCCAGTGTTTTGTGAATGTGCATAGTGAGTACATAAGTGTTATGTTAACGTGCGTAATGAGTATATGTGTTATGTGAACGGTGTTTAGTGAGTACATAAGCATTACGTGAACGGTGTTTAGTGAGTACATAAGCATTACGTGAACGGTGTTTAGTGAGTGCATAAGCATTACGTGAACGGTGTTTAGTGAGTACATAAAGGACACGGAACTAAAGCGTTAATGTGTGTATGTACTGTATAAGTCGAAGTGTGTGTGTACGCCTTCGCTTCAACGCGTCCTCTGCTAAAGGACTAACATATAAACACCGGTAAGTTACTGAACAATATTGACAATAAGTGCTGTGAAAGTGAATAAATAATGATGACGCGAAGCCGTAAAGGAGATAGCACGCGCTCTACCACGGAAGAAGAAACTACGGAAACGTCAGCTACCACCTCCGAAGAGGTGACAGACGGCAGCGCGCTTACCGAAGACACAACCGTGGTCGAGGAAGCCGATGCTACCTTGGTAGAAAATAAAAAGAAGGCAAAGCCGACTTCAAACAAAGCAAGCAATAAGAAGAAAGAAATAGAAGCCAGATTAGAATTAGAGAAATTACAATTGGAAGAAATCAAGATGAAAGCTAAGCTGGCGAACACCAAGTTGGAATTAACGCGTGTCTGCGAAGACGATACGGACTTGAGTGATAATGAAGAAGATACCGCGACCAAAGCCGCTGCTGAAAAGGCTACTGAAGCATGGGTGTCAAAGGCAAAGGAAGCGCCGCACACAGCAGAAACGACGCCACCCACAACGACCCCTGCCAGTCAGCTGGCCGAAGCAATATTGGAAGCAGTCAAATCAGCAACAGACAGCAAGGCAACAGCGGTTATGCAACGCGCGCCGAAGTATGTCAGCGAGCTACACCAATTTGACGGCGACGCAAGAGATTGGATGGCCTTTAAAGCAACATACAAGGACTCGCAGGCTCTCTTCAGTGGAATCGAGAACATGGGAAGATTAAGAAGAGCAATAAAAGGGAAAGCCAAAGAAGCAGTGAAGTCCCTTCTCTATACACAAGTGGATCCAGAAGAGGTAATAACTGCATTAGAACGCCGATTCGGAAGACCCACTTATCTGATAAGAAGCGAGATAGAAAACATAGAGAAGCTGACCCCCATGTCTGAAGACGCAAGAGAGTTGGTGAGATACGCTGGAGCAGTGGCCAATACAGTCAGCGTTGTGAAACAAATGAAGAAGCAAAGTTATCTGCACTCAAGTGATATAGCGAATCGTATAATTGAGAAGATGTGCATCCTGGTGCGATTCAGGTGGTACGATTATAGAGCATCCAAAGAAGAAGATGATGAACCAATCCTCATCAGCCTTATGAACTTCTTCAACCAAATGGTGGATCAGTTCGAAATGCACGAGTTCATGGGTACCAAGGTGAAGAAGGAAGGATTAAGAAACCGCATGCGACCTCCCGGTTCCCGCGGCGTGAACGCCACTCGAGTCGCACGGCACAATGAAGAAGAACATTCATCGAACGAGGAAGATTCGGATGAAGAAGAAGAAGATGAACCACAAACAGCGACAGTCTGTTCATGCAAGGACGACACCAAGAAACCAGAAAAGATCGCCTGTCCTGAATGTGCTGGGGAACACGCACTGTTGAAATGCAATAAGTTCGTCAACGCTTCCATAGAAGAAAGATGGGAACAAGCCAAGCGAGCTTTCATATGTTTCAAATGCCTATTGGGACGACATAGAAGATTCAGCTGCAAAGCAAAGCCGTGTGGAAAATGCAAGAGAAGTCACCATGTGATGTTACATTCAGAAGAAAGGACGAAGCCAGCCACGCAAGATACCCAAGCTGTAGCATCGACAGTGAATGCAACGCGGACGATATCAAGAGCCTACTTGAAAATCGTGCCAGTAGAACTATGGGGACCAGATGCCAAAGCCGAAGTCTACGCCCTCATGGACGAAGGATCAACAGTGACCCTGATAGAAGAAGACATCGTGAACATGATCGGAGCCCAGGGCCCTGAAGAAGAATTAAGAATCGAGGGCGTGGGAGGTCATCGAATGAGCCAGAAGTCAAAGAAGGTCGATATCAAGATCAGAGGAAGATTCGAGCGCAGCATGGAGAAAATGTCAGGATACACCGTTAAGGCCTTGCACTTGTCCCCCCAAGAAGTCAGCGATAAGGATCTGGAAGACTGCCCACATTTGGAAAAGATAGCAGAGCAACTGAAATATCCAAACGCTCGTCCTACTGTACTCATCGGACAGGACAATTGGCATCTGATCGTGTCTCAAGAAGTAAAAGTTGGCGACCGAAGCAAGCCAGTAGCCTCCAGAACCCAGTTGGGTTGGGTCTTGCACGGAACCAAGTCAAGAAATAATACTGCAGTACGAATAGTGAATCATCTTGTGACACTGCCTGAAGGAAAAGATGATTGCCTCGAGAAGATGATTAGAAACCACTTCGACATCGAAGCCCTAGGAATCGCCGCGAGGAGACCCTCCAGCGACATCGACCAACGGGCTCTTGACCTGCTGCATTCCACGACGAAAAGATTACCTGATGGAAGATTCAGTGCAGGTTTGATCTGGAAGACGGACGAAGAAAGCCTGCCGGAAAGCAAAACAGCTGCAGCGCGACGACTAAGGGGAATGGAGAAAAAGTTCTTAAAGGACAAAGAATTTGAACGAAAATATGAAGAGCAGGTCGAAAACCTGATCAACAGTAAATACGCCGAGGAAGTAACAGATGAACCCGCCTCCTCAAGATCATGGTACCTGCCGCATTTCGCCGTTGTCCACCCCCAGAAGAAGAAGATGAGACTGGTCTTCGACGCCGCCGCTAAATCAAATGGAAAATCGCTGAACGACGCATTGTTAGCAGGACCCGACTTGCTACAATCACTGTTCGGTGTCCTGCTCCGGTTCCGGCAAGAAGCAGTAGCCGTCGTCGCAGACATCAAAGAGATGTTCCTGAGAATAAAAATCAATGAAGAAGATAGAGACAGCCTTCGATTTCTTTGGAAAAATAAGGAATACAGAATGACATCATTAATATTCGGAGCCGCCTGCTCGCCGTGTACTGCTATATATGTAAAGAACAGAAATGCAGAAGATTTCACCAATTGCTGTCCAGAAGCCGTCAGAGCGATAAACCGAAACCATTACATGGACGATTACATCGCAAGCTTTCCCGACGCAGCGACAGCTACCAAAGTGTCAAGAGATGTGAATGAGATCCACAAGAAAGGGGGATTCCTCTTGAGAGGCTGGGCGAGCAACGACCCTTCGACGGTTGAAGAGTTCACCGACGCAGACACCAAGACAAACTCCATCGTGCTAGGAGAACCTAAGGATCAAGTCGAGAAAACCTTGGGACTCAAATGGAACGTCCAAGAAGACAGTCTTCATTTCACTCTGAGTCTACGGAACACCCCCGACGAAGCCAAGGAAGGAAAACGCGCACCGACGAAGAGAGAAGCGACAAGCGCAGTGATGTCGGTCTTCGACCCGTTAGGATTAGCGTCACCCATAACCGTACAGGGAAAAGTGATGCTTCAAAACTTGTGGAGGTCCGGCCTAGAATGGGACGAGATATTACCTCCACCAAGAGAACAGGAATGGAGAAAGTGGCTTGAAGATTTAAGGAAACTTGAAGACCTTCGAATTCCTCGCTGTTTCACATACGACGCGACCGAGGGGGAGCTGCACACATTCTGCGATGCAAGTGAGAAGGCATACGCTTCCGCGGTGTACTGGCGCTCTCAACATCCGGACAATCGCGTGGAAGTAAAGCTGCTAACGGCGAAAGCTAGAGTGTCACCTCTCAAGCCAACTTCAATACCTCGACTCGAACTACAAGCGTGTCTACTGGGAAGCCGCTTGGCCAATAGTACAAGCCAAGAAATGGATTTAACGACGACCCGAAGATACTTCTGGACCGACTCCAGAACAGCGCTGACATGGATCAAATCAGACCCTAGGCGTTTCAAGCCCTTCGTCGCGCACCGTCTCGCCGAGATAGAAGAGCTGACGAAGCATAAAGAATGGCGCTGGGTTCCGACGAAACACAACGTAGCCGACGACGCTACCAGAGAAACCCCGTCTAAATTCGATGTATCACATCGATGGTTTAATGGCCCAGCCTTCTTGCGTGAAGATCCCAGAAATTGGCCTACAGAAGAGAAAAAAGTCTCTATCACCGATACGGGCGAGGAAAAGCCTAACGCCATCACGTTAAGCGTCAGGAAAGTCATACCTGTCATCGTGCCCGATCCAGAGAGATTTTCCAGTTGGATACGCCTACTGCACGCAACAGCAAGGTACCTACAAGCCATAGACGTTTTCAAGCGAAAAATAAAGAAAAAGGTGAACATCACAAAACTCATCACCAGAAGAACCCAAGACCCAGCCTGGAAAAAGATACAAAAACAGAAGATCCAACCGTCGGAAAAGAGACCAAGCAGAAAAGAAGCGGCCTTTCTACCAAAATCTGCACTCTACATAGAAAAGGCGGAACAACTGCTGATAAAAAGAGTGCAAGAAGACAGCTTCCCAGACGAACTAGCTGCCCTGCGTAAGAAAGAAGACCTTAATTCGACATCCAACCTGAAGAACTTCACGATCAAATTAGAAGACGGGCTCATCAGACTATCCACCCGCATCGGAGCCGCCAAATACTTGATAGCTTCATACAAGAATCCGATCCTGATGGACAAACGTCACCGAATAACCCAGCTGCTAGTGAAATACCTCCATGAAGCTTTCAATCACGGGAACCACAACACCGTGATGAATGAGGTCCGGCAGAAATATTGGATACCATCGCTTCGAAACATGGTAAAAAAGGTAGCACGAGACTGCGGATGGTGTAGAATTCGGAAGAAGACTCCACAGATCACACCTCAAGGAGATCTGCCACCTGAACGTCTAACAAAGGCCAGCCCTCCCTTCACCTGCCTAGGAGTAGACTATTTCGGACCTATGTTTGTTACCATTGGAAGACGTACAGAGAAACGTTGGGGAGCTTTGTTCACGTGCCTCACCACAAGAGCGATTCATCTAGAATTGGCTAACTCCCTATCAACCGACTCCATGATCCTCGCGCTACGAAGAATGATCGCCAGAAGAGGAACACCGAAAATTATCCTGAGCGACAACGGAACCAACTTCATCGGTGCCAACAGAGAAATCACTGCAGCCATCGAGACTCTGGGAAAAGAAGTAAACAAAATGGGCATCGTTTGGAAGTTCATCCCTCCTGGAGCCCCCCACATGGGCGGAGCCTGGGAAAGAATGGTGCGATCCGTAAAAGTCGCTCTCTCAGCAACACTACACGAGCGGCAACCTAAAGAAGAAATACTCCACACATTGCTTCTGGAGGCCGAGCACATCGTGAACTCGAGACCCCTCTTCTCCGTCAGCACCGACCCAGAAGAAGAAGAAGCCTTGACCCCGAACCATTTCCTCATCGGGCGCTCATGCGGAGCTACCCTCTTTGGCTCCTTCGACGACACAGAACTCATCGGTTCTCCCAACTGGAAGACATCCCAACGCTTGACCGATCATTTCTGGTCAAGGTGGTTGAGAGAGTACCTACCAACTCTCTCGCCACGCTACAACCAAGGTCCTCACTATCAGGACCCTACATTGGGCGACATAGTCCTGATCGTCGACCACACCCTGCCACGGTACTCGTGGCCACGCGGCGAGATAGTCGCCACTCATCCCGGACCAGACGGAAGAACCAGGATCGTAGACGTGCGAACTGCAGCGGGTGTCCTGCGGCGGCCAGCATCGCGCCTAGTCCTGATCGTACCAGCAACGTCGCCCCAACGAGATGGAGTGCAACGCACTGAGGGGGAGACTGTTGGCGACTACAAGAAGAACTGATTAATAATTAAGAGTTTGATTAAACAATAAAAACCATTTTCTTATAGGTAAAATAGATAGGTAATTCGTTGTTACATTCTTAAGCATAGGGATAGTTTTCATCTCCCATAGTTAATAATAAGTTTTATCAATACCTAATGTAGCTATAAACCAATCAATAAGAAACGTAGTTAGCACCCCACACATCCTCAAAAGGTAAATAAATATCTAAACTAATGGTATCACCCATAAAACAGGTTCTAACTCGACAAAAACACACAGGTAAAACATTAACAGGCACCTACACACACATACGCAACAAATGGTATCGCCCTCGAGCAAGCAAAAACTTGTCCGAACAGGTCTAAACCTGTCGAGAATTAGACTCATGCTTGACCAAAATATCCCGGCCTTTCTTATTGTTGATTGGTTTAGAAGCAATAAATATAAATAATTATCAGTGGGCCTACCCGCTACTTGTACCCTAGTAGAAAACTACTTAAGAAAAATTGAAATGTAAAACGAGTTAGTATTCCATAAGTGCGCGGCTTAATAAATGAAAAGTGTATGTAATAAGGTGTTTCAATAAGAATCCCCTACACTAATCAAGGTTTTGTTCTCGATTGCGCGCGCAATCTAGAAAATAATGCAGCAAAAGGTGTCATTCACACTTTTTAATTTTATGTTCCGCCACTCGATACTAGAGGGCACTTTTACAAATTATGTCGACGATGAAAACTTTTGTTTTTATTTTGCTAGTAAGTATATTTCTTTGTTATAAATACTTGGATCTGACTAATTGGCAAGGTACCTATTTATATTATGTCTACAAAGGTATTTAATTTTTAACCGACTTCAAAAAGGAGGAGGTTCTCAATTTGTCGGAACCTGTTTTTTTATGTATGTTCCCCGATTACTCGAAGATGGCTGGTCCGATTGGGATTTATTTCTTATTGTTTAAAAGGGTATACTTCCCAAGTGGTCCCATAATCATCAAGTCAGGATTTGCTGATGGGATCCTTGAGAAATAGAGAGAACTCTTCAAATTTTATGGGCACACTTGAAGCGATTTGCGTAGTTTTTGGAAGAGTACATTCTCGGAGTGGTCCCATTTCAATTTGGTGAAGATCTGATGAAGAACTCCTCAATAAATGATAGCAAATGGACTGGGATTGCTGAAATCTCATGTCTGTCTATTGTTTACACCAGTTCATGACATAACATCACGCCGGTACGTTGTGAAGGGGTAAGTACCTGTGAACCACTAAAAAGTGAAAAATAAAAACTAAAAAAAAACAACCGACTTCCAAAAAAACACTACAAAGTAAAAAATAACTTTAATTTCGGAAGTTGGTAAAGTTAGGATATGTATTTTTTTTGTCACGCCTTCCGAAATTAAAGTTATTTTTCGCTTTGTTGTGTTTTTTTTTTTGAAGTCGGTTGTTTTTTTAAGTTTTTTATTTTTCATTTTTTAATTATAGCACCTACCCCACACAATTCAAAATTTCATCATCCTTGGAGTCAAAACAATGCATATTTGTGCGATAGCAGCAATCGCAGTTTGTTTGCTGTAATTTTTTGAAGAGTTCCATTGCCTGTTTCCAAATCGCATCATCAGATCTTTATGAAATCTTTATGGGACCATTTGGGAATAAACCCCTTTCGAACAAAAAAATAATTTTGTAAATCCGTCTATATATGACGGAGTTATGACATAAAACATGTTGAATTGATAACCTCCTTCTTTTTGAAGTCGGTTAAAACAAGGAAAATTTTCTCGACATTACGTGAATGTCGAGATAAAAACTTCTTTTAGCCGCTGAAAAAAATAAAATTCATGGCTGGGTGTGTTCCAGCAAGCTTAGCATGAGAACCGTAGACAAGCGTTTTGTCGTCGGAAGAGTACACCAAAATGACCTTTCCGTAATTCCGTATAGACAGTTGACAGTTTTTCACCGAAAAATGTGGACAAGCGATTTCTATTCTACAGTAGAGTAGAAATAGAAAGCGTCATGCTAAGTCTGCAGATGGACTCTATTTTATTGTTTAGAATCACAAGTAGCTTCTACAGCGAATCTACAAATAAGGGGTGAGTCACCGATTTCTCTGTCTAAAGATCGTTTGATCTCTAGACAGAGACCAAACGTTAGCTAAAAGTATACCCATGGAAAAGTTAGACGGAATCGTTTAAAATACTAGCTACTTAGCACCTAATCAAGTTTATGCATCTTTGTCCCCAAAAATATTCTGATTTGTAGTATCAAAGTCGGTATTTTAAGTGTAAATATAGTAAATCTAAAACTTATCCAAGTGGTTTTATTTCTTCAGGCGTTTTTTTTTACATTTTTCTTCATCTTTAAACCTGTTGATGCTGCTTTTCAAGATGTTTCCGTAATATGTACCAAAGGTTTGTTAGGATCTTAAATCGTGATTACAGGTCGAACGAAACCCGTCGCGACGCAACGCAAAGCTTCGCTAAAATCTTTGGATACCTATCATTATATCGTGTTTACGTGAGCCATAGCACACTAGGCAGGCGCATCGAGCCTTTGTGTCTTGCAATGCGATGCGCACGCAGTTGCGGCTGTGCTGTAATGTGCAGAAGTCTTTAAAAGAAAGAATGCGATAAAAGCTCACATTAACGTGTACCTACCTAGTAAAAAAAACTTCCTTTGGCATGCTCACAAGTCTCACAACGGCGATGTTCGCGCTTCCGTGTGTTGTACGCATTCAGAGAAACATTTTTTTTTACTAACACGACTGAGAGCCAAGTAGTGCCATGTTTTGACACCAAGTACACACCAACTGCCGAGGGCATTCCCCTGCTAGCATGGAAACCAACGATTTGTAAATCAGTTGTTTTAGCTGTAAGTACGTGGATCTTGGACCGTGGAGAGGCTGCGGCCAAGTAATTACAACCGCACGGTTCGATCGACCAGGCTAAGCTATGCTTACCGCGGTTGGTCCGTGGATCGGTGACTTGTTTTCATTACGGACGCTTTAATGTGCACGTCTTTTTAAATCGTTCTCACATTGATAATTTCAACATAATGATGTAACCAACTTTTTGTAACAATACCATGATTTTAAAAGAGTGTCCATGGAGTTTCTTGCCCGTTCTTCTCCATAGATACCTACGCTTTGGAATGGGCAAATAGCTTCATCTCTGCCGTCCTTTAACTAGAAAGGCGTTAACCCTTACTTGGTAAATTTTTACTTTTTAATCGAATCTAAGAGAGTTGAAAATTCTCTATCTTTCTGTCTAACAAACATTTTTACACAATACATATATAGTTCCCAAGACATGAAAAGGTTTTAGGTCTTTAAGTAACATAATTTTGGTTAATTTCATCACTTGAAAGCGTCTAACCCACACTTCTTAGATAAATGTACTTTAAAATACTTTAACTGCCGAATAAAATGATTATTATCTAGTATCAATTTATGTGTCCAACAATCAGTAAAGTAACAGGGTTTTGCCATTTTCTCGGAAACAACTTTTAGGGCTTAACGCCTTTCTAGTTAAAGGACGGCAGATCTTTCTAACTCACCGACCTTGACAATTCAAAAGTGCCTGTAATTGGTTTATTTGAAAATAAATGCTTTGATTAACTTTAGGTACATACTTCCAGGACCTATCCGTGCCTCGGAAAGCACGTTAAGCCATTGGTCGCGGCCTATTATAAAAAAGTACTCTGTGGTCGCGGCTGTCATTCGTGGATCTTTGACAGTCGTACCAAAGGGTTTTAGGAAATAACTGAGTTAAGTAGGTCAGATAGGCAGTCACGCCATGTAAAATACTGGTATTCAGCTGCAGACTGGAACCTGACCCTGACATAGTTGGGAAAAGGTTGGGCAGATGATGATCGGTCGACACGTGCGACGAGCAGGGGCTCGGGGCATAAAAACGAATATATACTGATAAAATTATACACCGGATAATCATTCTGATAATGTGCCTGAAGATAATCCACATGTTAAATACACACAGGATGAGTTCATACACCAGATAACATTCCAGGGCTACACGATGTTACTGTAAACTCCTGTTGATTCCGTATTTAAGTGGATTATATCACATCACTAGCTCACCACCACATCAATCGCTATTTTTAACGTTTATTTTATAGGGCCCAGACCTGCTCCAATTTATCTGTTTCCCGCCATTCCGCCTGACTGACAGATGACATTAGTGACAGCAACTGCCTACGCTTGTGTGCATGAGACAGTGTTACCGTATCTAATAAAAGGATACACTACAGTTATTATTACTATCTCCGAGCGAGATACAATAATGATGTGACTATCTACTAACTTAGCTAAGTTCAAAAATCTGGTGTTACTATACCACAGACACGATCACCCTCCTGATGGTACTAACCACAACATAAGGTCATTCACGTCTTGGAAATATCTACCAGATAAGTTCTAATTGATGGTAAGGTAAATTAATATCAATCAGATTAGCTCATCCACGATGTGACTGACTATCAGCCGGATAAGGGGATTTAACAGGCTCAAATACAATGGAATGGAATACTCTTTAACACGATTGTGCACTATACAAATTACAAAAATAATTATATCTTACTAGCTTTTGCCCGGGGCTCCGCACGCGCGGATTAAAAAATCAAAAAATCTCTGCCAAATTTCATGACGATCGGTTCGGAGGTTTAGGCGAGAATGCGAGACAGACAGACAGAGTTACTTTCGCATTTATAATATTAGTAGGGAAGTAGGAATGTAGAAGTTTATTTGATCAACTCTCATGCAAATTGGACTGTAAAACTGATCGTGTATGGTCGCCAAACGTCGGTTCCATATCTGCGACTATGACCGGGTAATGCCCTATTTATCTCCAGTTTACCAACCTAATAATATCTTTCAATAATAACATTTGGTACAGTCAGGAGTATAAATACGTCCCAGTCTGTCCCTTGCTGCCCTCTACCAGCGATGTCAGTACTAACTAAACCGAGGTCGGTACCCCACAGAAAGTGCCCTTAGCGGCCAGTCGTTTAAGCCCTGGCTGGTACCTTTAATTTATTAAGGTTACCACAGGCTAGTCCGGATAAGCAGCGAAAACCTCTTAGGTTGACCAGCGAGATGTCATTCCCAAGGAAAAAGAAACTTTTCACGAAAATAAAAGACTTCCGGAAAACACAATAAAGTGAAAAATAACTATTTTCGGAAGTCGGTGACTTTGGATATGTATTTTAATTTTTTGTCACCGCTTTCCGAAATTAAAGCTATTTTTCTCTTTATAGTGTTCTGTCTTTCCGGAAGTCCGTTTGTTTTTCGTAAGTTTTTATTTTTCACCTTTTAGTTTTAGTACCTACCCCACTAATTCGAAATTTCATCATCCTTGGGGTCAAAACAATGCATATTTATGCAATAGCAGCAATCGCGGTTGATTAGCTGTAATTTAATATTCAATAGCGATTTTCTCGAGAAAAGACGATTGCAACGATTAGAAAACCGGCCAAGTGCGAGTCGGCCTCGCACACGAAGGGTTCTTCTATCCCAGCGTACAATATTAAAATATAACACTACATATTAAAAAAAAACCTTTCTTGTGTCTTTATTTTATTTTTATTGTTGTTGTAGCGGCAATGGAAATACTGTCTAGGTAGGCACCTATTAGGCTCTTACGGTTAACGTTATATATTATAGCCGCTGACAGCGGTAGCTTAGCAATAGGGTTCCGTTGGCACCTTTTGGGTACGTAACCCTAAAAATAAATTTCCTAATACTAGGACGCTAAAATCCCTTTTGAATCTTTATTAAGCTTAAGGTATTTCTAGACGCGGCGGCCAAAAGCACTTAAGTCAATTTTTGCTCAAATTTATAAAAAATCCCAGCACCCATGTTTTTGTATTATCCTTCGACTGGAATAAGCATATAAGTCACGCGTCACTTCATTGAGTCGCAATAGTTGACTGTACCATATAACTTAAGTCGTATCAACAAATCAAGAGGCGACATAAACCACTTAAATTGACTTAAGTTTTTTTCCCCAGCATGGCAACTCTTAAGCCGACTGACTTAAGTAACATGGTAACAGTAGGTTAAGTGAGGGTACGTGAAAATTTTTCAAGTACCAACCTACTCTGACTTTACTCTATTTTTTGAAGCGCTTGATAAAAAGTTGACGAACGTTGTGGGTAAAGTAAAATTAAATACGTATTTCTTCATTAGTGTTTCGGTGTGACGGTCGTTGTGGTGTTGTGCATTAACTGTATTAATAATGAATTCAAGAGCCAGGAAGTTAGTACATCTCGTCATAAATACTGAAAATAAAGGTAAGTGTTGAATGTTTTCCTGGCATTTTTATGCAATATGCAAAATAAATGCGTTTTTGTTGACATGATTACAACACAATCAACAAAAAATTGTCATTTCACTTTTTTTACAGGCGATGAAGACCCATTCTCTAATCCGCAACCAAGTACATCTGGAACTCAAAAACAAATTACTCATGATGAAACCGCTATTGACTATTCCAGTGACGATTCTGTTGCTGATCCTACCTACTCTCCAGACAGTCCTAGTTTGCTTACACAACATGAAGATGAGATGGAAACCACTGTTTACGATGCATCAGTACATGTACAGATAGCATCACAAACTGCAACACCCGAAAGTATTGAAGATACGTCATTACTACAACAAAACAATTCCGTGTCACGTAGAAGAAGGAAGCAAGATAATAAAATAAAAAGAAATTTAGGCCAATCCTATTTGACAGCTACTGGGAAAACTATCGTCAAACGTCAAATGAAGGAATTACCTAATTGTCGAAATAAGTGCCGTCAAAAAATAAGTGATTAGCAGCGAGCTGTAATTCATAAAGACGTTTGGAATCTTGGGTCTTATGATTTAAGGGCAGCGTTCGTTTCATCTTTGATTACCATTGAAAACAAGAAAACGGAGCGTCGACGGGTCGAAGATCCTAGTTTACAAAAAAATAGACAGTGGACTTACAAGTATCATTTTAACGTCAATACTGAAAAAATATCCGTGTGTCAAGGTTGCTTTTTAAAAACCCTATCGTTAAGCGATAATTTTATAAAACTAATCGGTTTGAAGAAACGTGGCAGCTCGAGTGGAATTATACAAACAGACAAACGTGGAAAGAATACACCAGCAAACAAACATTCCGAACAAAAAATCCAAGAGGTGATTAATTACATCAATTCGTTTCCGCTATATGAAAGTCATTACACTAGACGTAGAAGCACCCGCAAATATTTACCATCGCATTTGACAATTTCAAAAATGTATTCTCTTTACTCAGAATCACATGAAAATCCTGTAAGTGATAAGATATACCGCAAAGAATTTCATAAATTAAATTTAAGTTTCAAAAAACCAAAAGTGGACACTTGTCACACATGCGACCTCTTTAAAATGAAATTACTTAGCTTATTATTACGGTAATAAACACTTAAGTCGCAATTTTGGACGTTCCAAGAAACTTAAGTCAGATAATTTAGTAAATAATAATTATAGCCTAAATATTCATACTCTGTTATGTAACTAGTTCATAATTGTGTAATAATAAATAATAAAAACAAAAACCGTAGTACATTTTTCTCATACCAATCGGATAAAACCTACTCCTGTAAAATTTTTGCATGCAAAAAGATTTGACTTAAGTGCTTATGGCTTCCGCGTCTTTTATGCACGTGACTGTACTACGTATCGTCTATCGCTGAGCGTAGAATACATTTATTCAATTATCGTCGACTACTTAGGTTACTTTATTAGCATTTATAATTATCTTAACGCTTAGTACCTGCTATATTTCTTTACATGAAGAACAAAGATTATCATTACGAAGCATAATCCTCCTTACTCAACCAAGCCCTAAAAATAGTCAACAGCTCGCAACAATTACATTGTCTGGGAATCCCCCTAAAGCTGTCTACACGAGTTTCGGGAAGTTAGATTTTAAAGATGTATTCTCCCGCCGTCCGGTACGAACCCGGCGTTTTAGAAGTTGCAAGATCGTTAAAATCAGGCCGGCCTTGCCCGTCGGGTTCGTGCCGGTGCCGGCGGGCTGGCGGCTTACGTGTGTAGACATCTTTAAAATGTAACTTCTCGAAACTCGATTGTAGGTATAGGTACTTGTGCTAACTCTCAAATAAAGCAGGATCTATGTTGTAGATAGATATAATCCTATTCGGCGACAGCGACCCTGACTAATTTGGTACCTAGATGTTTGTTTCACACACCATATTACAACAACGCTCAGGTGGTAGGGACCTAGGTTATAAGCTAGGTACTACTACCTAGGTCATAAAGCATTATCTACCTACCTCAATTACCCCAGAAAGAAGTAGTATAATTCAGCCTATGTGCCCACTGCCGAGATCAAAGGGAGCGGGTCGCATCCAACACACCGCGCGGCTTCCACCCCTGGGGCCCACCGGGTAGTTATAGGTAAAGTAAGGGAAATTAAATGTAAGTTGACAATTTAAAAACCTACTAATATTATAAATGTGAGTATGGATGTGTATGTATGGATGTTTGGTACTCTTTCACGCGAAAACGGCTGAACGGATTTGAATGAAATTTGGCACACAGGTAGCCAGTAACCTGGAATAACATATAGGATACTTTTATCCCAGTACTACGTTCCCGTGGGATAGTTTTCGACGCCCACGCGGGCGAAGCCGCTGGTAAAAGCTAGTTACCTGTATTCAGACGTTATTTTTTTGTGAGTCGTAGTGTGTGAATTAATTTTCCCCCCGACTTTACATAGGTCCAAATTACAATGTAAATTTTTAATATTTTTATTTTTTACACTTTCTGACATATTCTCGTCATTTTTGACATTATACATCGCTTCTAATATCAACTATTTATTAGTGATTCTCATGAAAATCATGTCACTTTGTTTAAATAGGTTGATCTTACTAATGTAGATTCTTTTACATATTGTGAATGGGAGAACATTGTAGGCCTTACAGACTAGATTTATAGACGATTTTCTATTCTTTATTTTCATTCCTCTAAGTTCTTGGTACTTATTGACAGGCCTGCACTGTCCTCCCATACCTATTATCACTGTAATTTGAAAACATTGTAAAACCCAATTATTTTTAAAAGAGTAACCGTGGAGTTTCTTGCCGGCTCTTCTCCATAGGAAGCGACAAATTGGAACCGTGCACCTAGCTTCTGACGTTTCATAAGTGCCCTTGCAGGTTTATGTGAAATAAAATATTTTGATTTGATTTGAAAGGGTTTTACGAAATAACTGAGTTAAGTAGGTCAGATAGGCAGTCACGCCATGTAAAATACTGGTATTCAGCTGCAGACTGGGACCTGACCCTGACATAGTTGGAGAAACGCTGGGCAGATGATGATCGGTCGACACGTGCGACGAGCAGGGGCTCGCGGCATAAAAACGAATATATATGCTGATAAAATTATACACCGGATAAGCATCCTGATAATGTGAAGATCATCCACATGTTAAATACACACAGGATGAGTTCATCCACCAGATAACATTCCGGGGCTACCCGATGTTACTGTAGACTCCTGTTGATTCCGAATTTAAGTGGATTATATCACATCACTAGCTCACCACCACATCAATCGCTATTTTTAACTAGACATGGGTAGTTCGCGAACGATTGAAGGAAATGAACTACTTCATTTCACAAAATAAACTTGTCATTCAATCAGTAGTCATTCAAATGTGTCTCTAGTTCACTTAGTTCAGTCTTTCTTTTCGCTATTTCAATTTTAAATACACCAGCCTAGACAAAAATTTCTAAGTATCATTAACAAAAAAACAAAACACACCTACTACTTAATAAAAATAGTTTTGCTTAAATTCATATTTCTAGGTTGACAGTCCTAAGCCTGTTTAAGCATGAAGAAAAATCGACTTACGTATAAAACTGAAGTGCATCATTTGTCGTAACTTGTCAATCACTACCGTTATCCTACGATAGGGACTTGTTCTGATTCGCTGAACTAAATGAAGTACTGAAGGAAATGAGTGGACTAGTTCACTAAGCGAAAAGATATACTTCATTCATTTCTGCGCATCTCTATTTTTAACGTTTATTTAAACAGGGCCCAGACCTGCAATTTATCTGTTGGAGTTTTTGGCGGGATCGCGTTGGAACATGTCGCACGAATTTTCATTATCATGGAATTTAGTGAATAGCGAATTAAATTGTATAATTTTGATAGTGAATTATTCAATTTAGTTACGTGTGTGTGCACAAAGTGTAGTGAAGGTGAAAATAAGTGACTAACGTGGACTTTTCGTGTTCCCCCCAAAAACTCCTATTAGGTTGTTGTAAAGTTACTACCGCTTTACAATAACTCTGACTTGACTGACTAAAGACGACTATGACTGTTTTGTAACTTCGTGCCCGATATCGGGCCATTTACTTGATCTAAAAGAAAAATTACTTGACACTGGCTAAATGCACAAACCGTGTGAAGCCAAAATAAAAATTAAAAATTAAAAAATTATCTGTTTCCCGCCATTCCGCCTGACTGACAGATGACATTAGTGACAGCAACTGCCTACGCTTGTGTGCATGAGACAGTGTTACCGTATCTATTATAAGGATACACTACAGTTATTATTACTATCTCCGAGCGAGATACAATCATGATGTGACTATCTACTAACTTAGATAAGTTCAAAAATCTGGTGTTACTATACCACAGACACGATCACCCTCCTGATGGTACTAACCACAACATAAGGTCATTCACGTCTTGGAAATATCTACCAGATAAGTTCTAATTGATGGTAAGATAATATCAATCAGATTAGCTCACCCACGATGTGACTATCAGCCGGATAAGGTAATTTAACAGGCTCAAATACAATAGAATGGAATACTCTTTAACACGATTGTGCACTATACAAATTACAAAAATAATTATATCTTACTAGCTGTTGCCCGGGGCTCCGCACGCGCGGATTAAAAAATCAAAAAATCTCTGCCAAATTTCATGACGATCGGTTCGGAGGTTTAGGCGAGAATGCGAGACAGACAGACAGAGTTACTTTCGCATTTATAATATTAGTAGGGAAGTAGGAATGTTGAAGTTTATTTGATCAAATCTCATGCAAATTGGACTGTAAAACTGATCGTGTATGGTCGCCAAACGTCGGTTCCAAATCTGCTACTATGACCGGGTAATGCCCTATTTATCTCCAGTTTACCAACCTAATAATATCTTTCAATAATAACATTTGGTACAGTCAGGAGTATAAATACGTCCCAGTCTGTCCCTTGCTGCCTCCTTTTCCTTCCGACCTCGCTTCCTTCCGACCTCGCCGCCGAGGTCCTCGCGTCCCGCGAAGACCCCGAGTAAATGAAACCCCCCCCAACCGTCCCTTGCCCGCAGAAGTGCCAGCCCGCGCCGAAGCTGTGCAAGTAGAGTTAAAATCCCCATGATTTAATAATAAGAAAATTGTTTGATCCAGCCTGTCCCCACTTGCTGCCCTCCCTAAAAGTGACTGCCTGAGCCGAGGCTCGTACCCCGCAGGGGGTGCCCTCAGTGCGCAGTTGCTGTAGGTTTTAATAATTAGTTTGTAAGCCCTGGCTGGAGGCTCTTAGCCTAAAAACTAAAAGTCACCGCAGGAAAGCCCGGTTAAGCAGTCACGGCCTCTCAAGGTCAACTGCGAGATGCCATACCCAAAAAAAAAAACCCTTGCTGCCCTCTACCAGCGATGTCAGTACTAACTAAACCGAGGTCGGTACCCCACAGAAAGTGCCCTTAGCGAGCAGTCGTTTAAGCCCTGGCTGGTACCTTTAATTTATTAAGGTTACCACAGGCAAGTCCGGATAAGCAGCGACAACCTCTGTTGACCAGCGAGATGTTATTCCCAAAGAAAAAGAAACTTTTCACGAAAATAAAAGACTTCCGGAAAACACAATAAAGTGAAAAATAACTATTTTCGGAAGTCGGTGACTTTGTATATGTATTTAAATTTTTTGTCACCGCTTTCCGAAATTAAAGCTATTTTTCTCTTTAAAGTGTTTTTCCGGGAGTCGTTTTTTTTTTCGTAAGTTTTTATTTTTCACTTTTTAGTTTTAGTACCTACCCCACTAATACGAAATTTCATCATCCTTGGGGTCAAAACAATGCATATTTATGCGATAGCAGCAATCGCGGTTGATTAGCTGTAATTTTTTGAAGAGTTCCGTTGTCTGTCACCGAAACGCATCATCAGATCGATATGAAATTTAAATGGGACCATTTCGGAATAAACCCCTTTCAAACAAAAAAGAATTTTGCAAATCCGTTTATATATGACTGAGTTATGCCTCCTTCCTTTTGAAGTCGGCTAAAAACAATATTCAATAGCGATTGTCGACTACTTAGGTTACTTTTTTAACATATAATTATCTTAACGCTGCTTTATTTCTTTGCATGAAGAACAAAGATTATCATTACGAAGCATAATCCTCCTTACTCAACCAAGCCCTAAAAATAGTCAACAGCTCGCGTCAATTACATTGTCTGGGAATCCCCCTAAAGCTGTGTACACGAGTTTCGGGAAGTTAGATTTTAAAGATGTATACTCGTGTGCGTTACCCAGGCCAGATGTTGTCGAAAATGGTCATTTGAATCTTATAGATAATTAGTTTTGCGGCTTCTGTAATTGTTGCGCACATTTTTAAATTTGTTGCGCTTATAGTTTTTTAATTATTTCACAAAAACATTTCCTGCTGGGGTAACGTTACCCCAGCCAGACCTTTTTCTTTCTAATGGGAATATTTAAATAATTACTAGCTATAAAATTAGTTGTCTAGATGAAGTAAATGTTGTGCCTTATTTTGTATTTGTTCTTTCATCGGTTGCGAAGTTATTCGAGATTTTGCTGGGGTAACGTTTTTGGTTTTGCTAGATCTTTGAAATGGTTAAGCGGATTCTTATCATATTTTGTACATGGCTTCTTGGGAATTAGTTTAAATTTGTTCTGCAATAAAAAAACCAAAATAATACATAGCTTAAAGGTTATTTCATTAAATAGAAAAACACTTCAATTGGTCCCAGCACTCTCAATAAGAGCTCTAAAGACTTATTTTTACGTTATTTTAAAGCTTATAACTGCCTTCAAATGTATGTGAAGTTTCATTAGTATCCTGTAAGTATTTAACAAGTTATGATGATATTGAGTTCTTCACGAGCACGGTCTTGATGCGCGCGGTGTTATTTGGCCACTGGATTGGATATATGAACTGAATGTTATGTCAATTATTAGTTTTTTAGTTCAGTTGTATATCAGTAAAATTTCAGCTCAGTACATTGGATAATTAATGAGATAATACGATTAAAGTCATTAAGAAGTGAATGACCGTGGTAACCCGACCAAGTTTAGGTGGTTACGAAAAAGCGAAAACGCAGAACATTATACTATCTTTTGAAATATTTAGTATAATACACCTTACAATTTCGGTACAGACGCGTACACTGTTAAATACATTAATAATATAATAATATCTGTACTATGAAAACATTATTATTATCTTCCATTCTGACCATTGATCTGTGATTTTAATTGATATAAGTAGGTATTAGTAGACATACGTAAAGGTGCGTACAGACCATGTAACATGTTATATAACACTACAACTCTATGTAAAATGTTATACAACAATGTTAAATAACATGACCACACTATGAAAAATGTTATATAACATGTTATGTTATATAGTTTGTACGCACCGTAAGTTTAGTGTTAACTGAAAAAAACCATTGTATATTATTTATTGTCTGTGATCATTACACAGTCCAATATGTGTATATTTAAATAAAAACTGTAACTGTGTACTGTGTATACTGAAATCTATAATTTAATTAAAAATAATAGAAAATTTCAAAAAAGCAAAATTACTATCTGTAATTTTAATCTGTGATTGTTTTTAAGTATAAGTTTAATAATACTTTAAAAGTTCAATTGAAATGATTATATTACCTGTCAATAAAAATTATTTAATCACGTAGTTTTTTTTAAACTTGTGTACATGTCTGTACTAAATTTGTAACACTATCCTACATATTTTAGAAGGTACCATAATGTTTTGCGTTTTCGCTTTTTCGTAACCACCTAAACTTGGTCGGGTTACCACGATCATTCACTTCCTAATGACTTTAATCGTATTATCTCATTAATTATCCAATGTACTGAGCTGTAATTTTACTGATATACAACTGAACTAAAAAACTAATAATTGACATAACATTCAGTTCATATATCCAATCCAGTGGCCAAATAACACCGCGCGCATCAAGACCGTGCTCGTGAAGAACTCAATATCATCATAACTTGTTAAATACTTACAGGATACTAATGAAACTTCACGTACATTTGAAGGCAGTTACAAGCTTTAAAATAACGTTTAAAGTAAGTCTTTAGAGCTCTTATTGAGAGTGCTGGGACCAATTGAAGTGTTTTTCTATTTGATGAAATAACCTTTAAGCTATGTATTATTTTGGTTTTTTTATTGCAGAAAAAATTTAAACTAATTCCCAAGAAGCCATGTACAAAATATGATAAGAATCCGCTTAACCATTTCAAAGATCTAGCAAAACCAAAAACGTTACCCCAGCAAAATCTCGAATAACTTCGCAACCGATGAAAGAACAAATACAAAATAAGGCACAACATTTACTTCATCTAGACAACTAATTTTATAGCTAGTAATTATTTAAATATTCCCATTAGAAAGAAAAAGGTCTGGCTGGGGTAACGTTACGCCAGCAGGAAATGTTTTTGTGAAATAATTAAAAAACTATAAGCGCAACAAATTTAAAAATGTGCGCAACAATTACAGAAGCCGCAAAACTAATTATCTATAAGATTCAAATGACCATTTTCGACAACATCTGGCCTGGGTAACGCACACTGTATACTCCCGCCCCGTCCGGCACAAACCCGGCGTTTTAGAAGTTGCAAGATCGTTAAAATCAGAGGGGTAATTGCGTAACTCAAACAGTAGGAATCGCTTTAATTTTGACAGTTCAACAACATTCATTGCGTTATTTATATTGTTTAGTAGAATTTTTTTCAAACATTACAAGCAATGGATTAGAAATAATCTTCAAAATGATTCAGATTCTGATTGATAGTGCGTTACGCAATTAGGGTGCTGGCCGGCCTTGCCCGTCGGGTTCGTGCCGGCGCGCGCGGGCTGGCGGCTTAGGTGTGTAGACATCTTTAAAATGTAACTTCTCGAAACTCGATTGTAGGTATAGGTACTTGTGCTAACTCTCAAATAAAGTAGGATTTAAGTACACCTATGTTGTAGATAGTTATAATCCTATTCGGCGACAGCGACCCTGACTAATTTGGTACCTAAATGTTTGTTTCACACACCTTATTACAACAACGCTCAGGTGGTAGGTACCTAGGTTATAAGCTAGGTACTACTACCTAGGTCATAAAGCATTATCTACCTACCTCAATTACCCCAGAAAGAAGTAGTATAATTCAGCCTATGTGCCCACTGCCGAGATCAAAGGGAGCGGGTCGCATCCAACACACCGCGCGGCTTCCACCCCGGGGGCCCACAAGTAAGGGAAATTAAATGTAAGTTAACAATTAAATGTAAGTTGACAATTTAAAAACCTACTAATATTATAAATGTGAGTATGGATGTGTATGTATGGATGTTTGGTACTCTTTCACGCGAAAACGGCTGAACGGATTTGAATGAAATTTGGCACACAGGTAGCCAGTAACCTGGAATAACATATAGGATACTTTTATCCCAGTACTACGTTCCCGTGGGATAGTTTTCGACGCAAACGCGGGCGAAGCCGCTGGTAAAAGCTAGTTACCTGTATTCAGACGTTATTTTTTTGTGAGTCTTAGTGTGTGAATTAATTTTCCCCCCGACTTTACATAGGTCAGGGGGCTCAAAGGCTGGGTGGCGTGGCTTCATTGACTAGGTGTGTGTAATGTGTTGCACCTCCACAGTTGGCAATGTTGGCAGTATATGGATCAATGAGCTTTCGCTGAAGTCATTGAAGCAAGCATTGAAGCATAGCATACATTGGCCAATGGCCATGCGTGTTGTGTGTTTACTCATGTCATTAGTGGCAAATAATAATAAAACTTTTCTATAGCTGATATTTTTTAAAGCTTGGTTATTTAAATTAATAAAATAAGTACTGAACAATTATTATTTGCCAATTTTTCTGTGTGTGGGTGGTGCGTAAGGGGTTCAGGGATTAAAACCAAGAAAATAATTTGTTAATATTACCATTTATTTAGAATAATGGAATTTTGAACTAAATCAGTCTTTGGCTGTGTACACCAGTGCACAAAATAACTTTGCCATACAATCAAATAAACACATAACATGGCTAAAAAGCTGAGATTTTAATCCACTTCCTCCATGCGTGACGCATCATCGGCATCACCCTCTAGCGGGGGCACGTCTCCAACAGTCGACTCCTCCACCGGTACAGGCTCATCCTCATCAATGCCAAGACCCAACTTGATCATGCGGTAGATGCGGGAAGCATGCACCTGGGGCTCGTCAAGAGCGAAGCCAGATGACAGCAGAGCAGTCTCGTACAACAAGATAACGAGATCCTTCACAGCCTTGTCGTTCTTGTCAACTTCGGCCTTTTGTCTCAGAGTCTCAACAATGGAATGATCAGGGTTGATCTCAAGATGCTTCTTAGCTGCCATGTAACCCATGGTGGACGTATCACGGAGAGCTTGGGCCTTCATGATACGCTCCATGTTGGCAGACCAACCATACTGCGCAGTGACAATGCAGCATGGAGACTCAACCAGACGGTTGGATACCACCACCTTCTCAACTTTGTTGTCGAGGATGTTCTTCATGACCTTGCAGAGATTCTCGAACTTGACCTTGTCTTCCTCGCGCTTCTTCTTCTCTTCCTCATCCTCAGGGAGTTCCAGACCCTCTTTTGTGACTGAGACAAGGGTCTTGCCATCATACTCCCTCATCTGCTGTACTACATACTCATCAATAGGCTCGGTCATGTATACAACTTCATAGCCACGCTTCTTGACGCGCTCAACAAATGAAGAGTTGGCAACCTGATCACGGTTCTCACCAGTGATGTAGTAGATGTGCTTCTGGTTCTCCTTCATGCGGGAAGCATACTCCTTGAGGGAGCATGCCTCATCACCGGAGGCAGATGTGTTGTAGCGGAGCAAGTCAGCCAGCTTGGACCTGTTCTGAGAGTCTTCATGGATACCAAGCTTCAGGTTCTTGCTGAACTGTTCGTAATACTTCTTGTAGTTCTCCTTGTCTTCAGCTAACTCCTCGAAGAGTTCTAAGCATTTCTTGACTAAGTTCTTCCTGATTACTTTCAGGATCTTGTTCTGTTGGAGCATCTCACGGGAGATGTTGAGGGGTAGGTCCTCGCTGTCGACCACACCTTTGATGAAGTTCAGATACTCAGGGATGAGGTCCTCACAGTTGTCCATGATGAACACCCTGCGGACGTACAGCTTGATGTTGTTCTTGCGCTTCTTGTTTTCAAACAGGTCGAAGGGAGCACGGCGGGGCACAAACAAGAGTGCCCTGAACTCCAACTGACCTTCGACGGAGAAGTGCTTGACAGCAAGGTGGTCCTCCCAGTCGTTGGTGAGGGACTTGTAGAAGTCACCGTACTCCTCCTGTGTGATGTCGTCAGCGTTGCGGGTCCAGATGGGCTTAGTCTTGTTGAGCTCCTCATCCTCAGTGTACTTCTCCTTAATGGTCTTCTTCTTCTTCTTGTCTTTTTTGTCCTCCTCATCATCTTCTCCCACATCCTCGATCTTGGGCTTGTCGTCTTCCTTCTCTTCCTCTTTCTTCTCCTCCTCAGCCTCGTCGTCAGAGAGCTCCTTTTCGCGTTCCTTCTCCACCATCAGTTTGATGGGGTAGCCGATGAACTGCGAGTGCTTCTTCACGATCTCCTTGATCTTGTGCTCTTCAAGATACTCAGTGAGGTCTTCCTTGATGTGTAAAACGATCTGTGTGCCGCGGCCGAGGGGCTCCCCGTGGTCGGGACGCACCGTGAATGAGCCGCCCGCAGACGACTCCCACACGTACTGCTCGTCGTCATTGTGCTTAGAGTGGACAGTCACGCGGTCGGCGACCAGGTAGCACGAGTAGAAACCCACACCGAACTGACCGATCATGCTGATATCAGCGCCTGCCTGAAGGGCCTCCATGAACGCCTTTGTTCCCGACTTGGCGATGGTACCAAGGTTGTTGACGAGGTCAGCCTTGGTCATACCGATACCGGTATCAATAAGAGTGAGTGTACCTTCGCTCTTGTTGGGAATGATCTTGATGTATAGCTCCTTGCCGCTGTCCAGCTTCGATGGGTCGGTGAGTGACTCATACCGGATCTTGTCCAAGGCGTCCGAGGAGTTTGAGATCAGCTCACGAAGGAAGATCTCTTTGTTGGAGTAGAATGTGTTGATGATCAGGGACATGAGCTGGGCGATCTCCGCCTGGAAGGCGAAGGTCTCCACCTCCGGGACATCGGTCTGCATTTCTTCGGGCATTTTGACTGTTTCACTTATTTTAAATAGTCCTCAAGTTGAACTTGTAAACTAAACACAATAGAATACTTTTTGACTTGACTAGCGCGGTTTTTTTTATACACGTGTTGTAAGATCGCAAGGAATCGCAGCGAACCTCTCACTTTGCTTTTCTTGAGTTAAATGACGCCGGGCGGAATGTCATAAAGCTTATATAGACTCAATACTCCGGCGCCATCTGTGAGCGAGTAGAAATTTCTAGATTTGGCGCGCTACCCGTCAGGGGCTCAAAACAGTGGGCGATTTGCCACAATAAACTGCTCAAATAGCGCAATATTTTCCACACGTTTTACGTTTACGTCAAAACAACATAAGTTAACAAAACCTCACTATTTTACATAAGCACACAGGTAAATAAGTTATATTTCTTAATTCAATCGAGACTTTGTAGTTCAACTTATAGTCTACAGACCATAGAAAACAAAGTAAGAAAACGAATGGGTAATAATTTTCAATTTTGAATTTAGTCTGGAGTTCTAGACAGGTTTCTTCTTTAAATGAAAAACGGTACAATCATTTCGACATGCCTTACGGGGCCTCTGTAAATCACAGCAAAGACTAGGTTAACGATCTGTCCGTTATGAAAATACCTATTCAATAAATTTTCCTTCTAGAAAATAGTAATGATCTAATTTCACCATAATTTATAATTTTATTGCTTTGTGATAGTTACTTACTTTTAAATATAATAAAAATGTAATAAATAAATAGTATTGTTACTTACAATAAATTATAACTTTCCGAGCGCTACAGAAGCGCTTTATTACAATTTAACAATATGTACTTAATATATACTTGCAAGCCTCCTACCTTTTAGAAGTCGGTAGAAATGGAAATGCTCTGAAAATGTTTAGAACACCTACTACGGTTTTTGTATGTACGCTACTCGACGGACGATGGCGCAAGCATCGCAGTATAGATTTTCTGTGAAACATTCTAGAACCTTCGAGATCCATCTAGAGAATTTCTCCAAACTTTAATATTTTCCATGAAAGTATGGCAAAACATAGGCTAAATCAAAAGCTTAGACCAAAATACTGCCACAGAAAATATCACAATTGTTGATTCCATTCATGAACATGTAATTTAGGTAAGTTTATTGGTTCCTACTAGAATGTTCGAACTACATCCGGTTTGTAATTCGACTTTTGCACGTCGTCAGCGCTAGTTACGTCCGGTGTAACATTTATGTCAAGTCCAATGAAGTGTTTGGGGATACCAGAATAAAATTTATTGTTATTTATTCTTTTGGAATAGGTACGTAATTTTATCGTAGCACGCGAACTTGTCTGAAGAGTATAAATTGGTCTGGAGTTTTCGCTAAGGTAAAAGGGTGAACTCGGACTCTTTCGGAAATTCCCTCATTCGGGGATTTCCAAATGAACTTAAAATACGTAGAGTTGTTGCGATTTCCAATCCAATAATTGGAGAATTTTTTTATATTTGTCCATTAGATCATTATTTACAAACAACTATTTTAATGAGAAAAAGTTGTACGCTGCCCAACTTTTAAATAATTGGTTCTCTCTGGCTCATTTTAGATTATTTGAATGTATGCAATCTTATTTTTTTTCTGAATCCTTTCAGAAAAAAAAACTCTCGTTGGTCGCAGGATCGTTCTCACTATCTGTATATCTGGCTGGTGTAATTTTACACTGAATAATTCGTTTTTTTTTTTCATTACGCCTTCGGCACACTCAGTGCGATAGATTTACTAGTTGTGTGTTTGTGCAACTTTGGTAGTCAGGGTAGTCAGCTTAAGCGATCAGAATGCCGAATTATCATTCACTGCTTAATTTCCCCGAGGTGAAGTAAACTTTTTAAATGTAGATAAAATGCTATTTCGTTTTAGTAGATGCAAGATTTCAGTTCATTTTATTTTACCATCACTTTGGTAAAGCTAAGACAGTTATCACACTGCACCGGACGGACACCGCTCCGTTGTACGGTGCTGCTGTTTTTAACGTTGACGGTACCGCACGGAGATGCGGTTTCAGCCTGCGGTTTTGTGTACAAATCTTTTGTCTTTTCTTTAATTTAAATTTAAGTTCTGTTCAAGTTTTTATTATTTATTGGGTAAAATTTTTAATGATATTTATTGGCGTGTGCTAGCTGACATTGGACAAATATTTTAATTTTATGTTTTGTGTTTCGTAACGTTAATTACGTTCTTACCATTAGAATCAAGTTCTTCTAACTTAAAAGACAGCTGTGCTGCTGGGGAGTTTGTTGAGCCACTTCTTCTTCCCAGCTTAAGCACTAATAGGAAGTGGTAAAGCCGGGCCTTTTGAATAAATGACTTTTAATTTTGAAATCGAGATTCTATCTACAGTCAAAGTTAAAAAGCAAAGCACCGCACATCGAAGCGGTGTCTGGTGCAGTGGGATAACCGCCTTAATTCATATTTTTCTTACGAAATGAAGCTAAATCTGTTTCCATTTCATTCATGTTAAACTATTATATGTTTTATTGTAGAAAAATCTGACCTACGTTTTTATCAACGAAAACTGGCAACATTAGCACCGGATACTGTATTGATTATTACTTAGGTATTTTGTAGAATTTTCATTTTAGATCCATGCCTTTTACACGAACACAATGAACCGAAGGCATCTAAATATTGCAATTTTTTATTTGAAGCGTATTATGTATTACAAATAGAAGTTAATAATGTATTTACTGAACATGCTCGAATAACCGATTTGCCGGCACCGGAAACAATGCTTTTCTAGAAGACGATTCTTTGTACGAACGGATAATCTGCTGAATGCAGAACTACCTTTATTAGTGTACCTAGGTAGGCATGTATTAATTTAGGTACCTACCTACGTAGGTATATCCTAAATTATTAATTTCTCCGTTAAAACACGTGTCGTTTTAATGTTGGCTGGTTATTTTTAGGGACATCAGATTCGCTTAATATCCTTCCTAATTAGTTAGTTAAGTACTTATTAAACTTATCTCTTTAAAGTACTAAAGTGCCTAAGTACTTCAGTAATTGCGTTTCCAAGTCTCTAACGAATTTTTTAAAACAGCAAACTATTGTTTTTGTACATTAGGTACTATCTCAGTAGGTACCTAGCTTTAACTCGCCCTTGCAGTGTACCTAATGTCTGCAACCGAAGGCTCCATACTAGGTCCATGTCATAAAATGGTAGCCTGTACCCAACGCTTTCTAGAACATTGTTCTGCTACTAACCGCCGGGGTATGATTGTGTGATTTCATTGATGACTAACACCGGAATGCGATAAGAAACTTGAATTGAAATGAACGATATACTTGTGTAACTACTCGTAGTTCTACAATTTATATTTTGTATTTTTATTAGAAAAGGAACTAAAGGAAGTCCCTCCTTATACGCTGGTACTTACATACCTAGTGCACTTGGTTCACTTACAATGCAGAATGCTGCAGTATTATATTATTACCTAGGTACACAATGTTTCTTTCATGTTCTAACAGTAGTTTGCACTGTCAGCTTTATTATTAGATGGCATTGTATGATAAGTATTAAGGAGTTAAAAACCTACCACCATCATACTCCGTTATGTAGGTACGTACCTAAACGTTATTTTCAATGATTTTCATTGGTATCCATATGTTACAATATTCTCGAAAATATCGTCACCTCATCGTCATACCATGAACAAAAAATTCGCGCGCTGCAAATTACCTACATAGATACCGGTACGTTGAAAGACGGTAATTACACGTGGTGTTAATTTTTAGGTTAATTTATTTATAAAAATGAATGAAATAGACAATGAAATATACACAAAATAATAGCCCGGAAAACCGTTAGTAACTTATAATTCATGAGAACAATGTGATTTACAAATCTACTTACTATTTTACAATTCTTAAATTTCAAGAAGGAAGTCTTACTTTTCATGCAAATGCTATGAGCTAGCCGGCGAGGTCAATGACATGACTTTTAATAGAATCAATAATGGCAATCAACAAGGTAAACCTTTCTGCATCATGCAATTAACGCGTACCTAGCATTTGTTTCTTCCTATTTTTAAATTTTCCTTTGTCCAAGATTTCAAAAGATGACAATGCAAAACCGTACCACTAAGAGATAAATGAGTCAAGTTGCAACTCTCAAGTATTGATTCAGTGCGCAGTTGAACTGTATACCTAAAAAATAAGGATGGTGTGGTTTCTATAGATTTCTGGATTATTCCTAGTTCGTGGCATCTTTCCACAATGTTCCATGGAAACAGATGATCCTGTTGCAGGCTCAGTAGTAGATGTCTGTTATGCCCTCTAGCGTGAAATAGGGGAATTAGGGCAAGAAATGTTCGGCGTCCCCGGCCCCATTTTGTGGTAATGAACTAATGAATGAGCAATGAGTATCGTAACTTTACATTGGGTATGCTACGGATTTATAAAATTAAACAACAATATGACGAGTAAACCATTATTTTTATAAATTACGCTAAAGTTTGATGTCTTTTGTATATTGTAAATCACAAAATAATTAACTTGACGATAGTGCCATCTATAGGCAAATAAATACAAATAGAAAATTAAATACTTTTGAAGGCGGAGACTACTTGCTGATAGATGGCGCTTACCAAAACTTTACAGAATATTCTATAATATTCTCGATTTTATTCGAACTTTCTTCATTCGTTGGCAGGAAACATAAAAGCGATGCGCGCCTCTACTGGCGGTAGTATTGAACTAAACGCAAGCGACTACAGAGTGAGGTACAAGTGAGCCCACTAAACAAGTTACGACAAGCAAATTGAGTGTTTTAAGATTACTAGAGTGTTGAGTATCGAGTCTTAGAACAATGGCGCTTCTACCATACTTATTCGATGACCTACGTCCTCATCGGCTCCAAGACCAGCTTTTCGGCCTGAATCTTACTTCAGACGACTTCTTAACCAACATAGTTGACCGTCCAGTGCTCTCAATGCGAAAGTATCTTCGTCCGTGGAAGACTCTAGCAGCGGTCGCCCGGGACGTCGGATCCACCATCAAATCCGACAAAGACAAGTTCCAGATCAATTTGGACGTCCAACATTTTGATCCTGAGGAGATTTCTGTCAAGACTTCTAATGGATACGTGGTGATAGAAGGGAAACATGAAGAAAGGGAGGATGAGCATGGATATGTGACGCGTCACTTCAAGCGTCGGTATGCTCTCCCTGAAGGTTGCAATGCTGAAACTGTGGAGTCTAGATTATCTTCTGATGGTGTGCTGACGGTGGTAGCTCCTAAAGTTTCAGAGGGTAAAGACGAAAGAACCATTCCTATAACCCATACGGGACCTGTAAGGAGGAAGCAGCACGATAAAAAAGAACAAGAAGTCAACGGAAACGCGGAAGAAGAAGCCAACGCTAAGTCTCCGCAGAAGAAACGTAGAAAGTAGAACTATATTTAGTTAATTAACTGTCGTAATTTACTGTACTTTTTTAAATAAGACTGATTTCAGTAGTAATAATGCTGTTTTTGATAGTTTTCAATAAAACATTCTTGCTTATTTCGTAACTTGTTTTTTTCTTTTTTGTCAGTGCCTTGCGAAACGTGAATCTACAGATTAGTATGTATAATATAATAGGCGCTAAAGTAAGATATTTTCACACGCATTTTGAAATTACGAAGTAGTGGTGTTTGTAATATTTAAAGTTCCCTCGGAAATCTGCCAGAATATAATTATTAAAGTGGGCAACCTGTTATTTTATTTGACCTACTACTACTAATGATCGATTTTTGTTCACTCACACTTTCCGGCCACCACCGGAATGTCGCACGGTACTTTTATGGTTTTGATTTCATGAATGCTTTCACCCTTATCTATATCTATACATTTATGCCCTCGTTAAATCGCTCTGATAGTTAGCCAATCCCTAGAATGAGGGTTAATAAGACTAGGTAACGGTAACATCCTCACATTCAGTTGTTTTCTATTAATGCATTTACGTACCTTCGTAAACTTAAATACACTAGTGTTGCCCGCTGCTTCGTCTGTGCGTATTTTGTATCGTTTTTACAATAATATACAGCCACAGGACGTCCCCGGCCGGTGGGATAGGGTCAGTTCAAACAGGACGGAATAATCCTCACGCAGGCTTGAGCCTTCTCTGGCCACATTGCAAACTGAGAGAAACCGAGTCGCGAGCAAGCGCAAGCCGACTGTGTGGATATTCATACAATTTTCTACTTTAGGTAATGGTAATACGGTCCAGTGGAGCTAGTAAATTGCTCAAGCATTTTTCCATTCTGTCTGTGGTCTGCAATTCTGTATTGACCCTTAGACGTGAAGACGTTACAGAGACAAACAGAACTACCTTTGTATTTAAAAATGTAATATAGTATGGATGCTATAGATCGCAGCATGCCCGCTCGGTTTTTGTTTAATGCGAAAGACAAAAGGCCTCGTGGTCGTGGCTTGAGCATAGAGAGAATAAGAATAAGCGAAGGAGCCCTAACCAGAAGATGGGCACCGCGAATGCAAAGGCCGTGTTTTACTTTCGAAAAAATGTATCGTTTATCAAAGTTACAAAGCAAAGAATGGAGGCTTACTCAATACTTTGAGGGCCAAATCAGAAAACACGCTCCAAGCAGCACAGCTTTATCTTTGACGTCTATTTCCTCGGGGAAGGTAACTCCAAAGTTCTTCTCGTCGAGCTCAAGGATCCGGCTTTGCAGGACCCCGATGGGAGGCACTCCATACGAAATCACGTATACTTTGTACACACACCGGAACAAGCCTTCAGCGCGGATCTTCAAAACTTTTTTCCCATACTCGTCCCTAACGACGTAAGTGCTGATGCCGCAGGCGAGCTCGCGGACAGAACCCAGGAAGCGCCCAGGAGGAGCCCACACTAACACTTCCTTCGCACACAAATGAAACGGCCTCTTGACATTTATAATTTCATTGCCATAGTTATTGAATATCCTGACGTCGAACTGTCTGAATCTTTTCTTTAGGACGGCTAAGAACACCTTCTGCCCTCCGCTGTTAAAGATTGTGTATGCGACGCCGCTTTGGCCAATAATGTCGTGCAAGTTATCTCTTCTTTTAGCCACAATCAGTTGGTCCAGAGGATAGATGTAGGCAAGACCTGGGATGATATTAGCATCTTGGTCGGTAGCAGGACATTGCATCCAAAGGGGACCTCCTGAGACTTCCCTTGGAGTGGTTGTGATTACCATTTACGTTGGTATGTCGGCGTGGATGTTCGGCTTCATGATAGGAATATGTAGTTACCGCTGGTCTAAACGGCTTCCATGATTTTTTGGTGTTTTTCTTTGAGACATGTTTTTTCTAAAATGTCATGTTATTTTGTGATTGCCACGTAGATTGACAGTTATGGACGAAGGTGAATGTCTTTGATTTTATTTAAACAGTTTTATGTCAAAGTAGTTTTATTTCGTTTATTTTAAATAGTTATTGGGTTTTTGAACCTGAACTTTCTCAGTCGCGGCCCGGAGTCTGACCGGTCTGACTGTGTGCCCCCTCTCTATTAACTTAACTGCTTCGTATAACTTAACTAGCGAAATGTTATGTTCTTCGGGAAAAACATACGAGTGCTAATTTTGTTATAATGATCAAAAAACATTTTTGTACGGAAAGCTCGTATTCTTTACACGATCTTTATCTTAAACTGCTTTTAGTGACATCTCTTGAGTTTAATAAAAACGCCGTAGAATTCAAGTAAATGCTTTAACTAGCGCCCTCTATTACCAAGTTCTCGTATTTAGCCGTACAAACTTTCTTATTAGTGTTTGTTAATCAAGCTAGATGGCGCTACCGTGGCGTTGTTATTCTGCGAAAGGCTATTGCTTCCCTCAAAAGGGAAACCAGTCTGTAGTATCTCATAGGGTGAATAATTTTTAAACAATGTATCATTTTATCAAGGTTTAGTAATTTTCTGTCTATTATTACGCGATAAGAGTTGCCCTAAAACTTTTTTTTCTAAAAAGTTTATTGATTTAAATTTAATTGCCGGTTAGTTTAGTTTAAAATAAGAAAAGTCTAATTTCACGAAAATTTTAATTCATTATAATTTAATGAAAAGGTTAGGATAACAGCGTTAGCCAGGTTCGTGACCGTATTTGGAAGTAAATAAGTTAGATAAACGTATCTTACTTACGCTTTACATCAATGAATGCCTAGAATATAACGATTGTAGGTAGGTACTCATGGAAACCATACAAATATGAAGCTTTCACCAGAGAAGAGGGGTAGGCAGTAATCAAGCGTCTTTAATCAAGAAAAATACAATACGAATTCCAAGTAACCCCTAACCTTGGGGACTTGGGGGCTTGTGAGTCCGGTGGGTCCGTAGGGGACAGTCAAACCTATTGTATGGGGGCTATGGGGACTGACATGTAACTTCCGTAAGACTTTGACGTAAGTGAGGTGTCATGTCGGATTGGTGGTGTAGGGGTCGTGAGTTTGAACCTCGTGTTGTTATATCAGGTATTGCTTCCCCAGTTTGAAACCTTTCTAGGACGAGTTTTAACCCACAATAAAGTCTTAGATACATTTTGTAGACCATTCAGCATTTTGTAGAGTCCGTCACCTTTTTATTTCCCTAGCTATGAATGTCATTTGTGAAACTCCAATAAGATTTGTTTCAAAATCTATCTCGTGATTTCTGTCTTACGGACAGATCAAAATATAAGGTAATGTAAGGCGGTAAGCCCTTCAATATTATCTATCGAAGTTTTCTATTGAAACAGATTTAAGTTTGTGTTTTACCTTCCAATTGGCTCGCCACTTCACCTAGGCTCTAGCGTGAAGGTGCTGACGTAGGTTCCATACATAGGGCACATAATGAAATATGCTCAATCTTTCACCAAAAGGTACCTGTCAAAGTTCACGGAATCCTAACCCCGCTTCGCACCAACCATAAACAAGGATTTTATGACACTACAGGATTTTGAAGGGAAGCCAAACATTCCAGAAATCCTGCATTGCTAAGAAAAAAATAATAATATAACGTTAGCAAATCTTCAAGATTCTTATTAAGGGAAATGTTTAATTGAGTTTCCTCCCCATTGTGCGTACGGCACACACACCACGACAATACTTTGATATATAAATAGTTGCTATATATATAGTAATAAAGTATAAATGATGGAACTAACATATAGGAAAATATAATATATTTGTTCGTATAGCTACGGCCTGAGCTATATATATTGCTCAGTGATGGAATATGAAATGTGTGGAGTCGGTTGTAATTTTTTGCAACATTTTAAAAAAAAAAGTGATTTAGTAAATGTGGTGTTTTATTTTTATTTGCAATTCTTATTTGCATTAAAAGATTGTGACTATTTATCAAAAAGAATATGCTCATAAGTAAGTTTAGATGCTTTGGCCGTGTTGAGAGGACGTGTGAAAGGCGACTAATAAAAGGTATTTACAAGGTAGGTATGAGTAGCGAAAGGGCACGCCCTGAGACGTAATTATTACCATCTGCCTACTTAGCCTTTTCGGTCGCTTGGCTTCCAGTCTAACCGGATGCAGCTTAGTACCAGTATTTTAAATGGAGCGACTGCCTGAATCTGACCTCCACAACTCAGTTATTGGGTAATGCGATACTCCTTAGAAAGACTGGTCGTCAAATTTTCGGGCTTCTGAAGACCCGTGACGACGGTGAAAGAACTAAAATGCTGACATATATTATCGATAAGTATCCTGAAAATATAAGTAGGTACGTGTGTTGCTTTCAGTGGTTGGTGGAAACACTTTCAGAGTGACTTATTTTTTGTTAACAGAATGATGAAAAAATTTGCTATCCACTTAATATTAACGATTAGTTTGATAAGCTAAGGCGAAATGAACGTAAGTGTAATTAAGTAACAACAATACAAACCTAATCTAGAAACGAATGTCACAGAACAGTTAGATAAAATATTTTAGTTATTATGGCGGATGTGAGTGGGAATGCCGGAGGGGACGCATTAGAAGGACATACTCCACTTACCATACTTACTTACTGGCGATGTACTTCAGAAAGGTCAGGTTCTTAGTATTCGCATCCGGCGTGCGTCTATGACCAGATAAATGTATGGACGTAAACGAGGCAAAACGAGTATGTGGGGTTCGTACCACGTGGCCTTCTGCAGTTTGTGCCTATCCCTGCGAAAAGGGGAGTGGCGGCCCAGTGATAACGGCTGCGAAAGACGAGTTTTAGGTCGTTGATTTAAACCCAGACAGGCGGTTTACTTTGTGTTAATTAATTATGACACCACTGCTCTCAAAACTGTGAACGAAAACATCGCGAGGAAACCGGCATGTCCTGGAACCAAAAAAAATCGAAGACAATTACGGCCCACTCCCTCTCAAAAAAAAGACGCCTGTGTCCCAGCAGTGGGATTATTATATGTTGATTATGCCATGAGAAGATGGTGTGAGTTTATGTATTTATTTTGCTAATGAGAGTGCAGTTGCATTTGTTTTTCCAATTGATTTTTGTTTATTTAAAATGCATGCAACGCAACTATCTACCTGCTGACACATTGTTATGAGTAATTGTATAATTAAAATAATTTTATAGCTTTTTCATGTAGTAAATACAAAACAGGAGTAAGTAATTTTAACCTTATAGTTTAGACAAATGGGCTGATTTTCGAATAAAGATGATAAATAAATAATAAGTAAGCAAAGAGTAACGAACATATTTGAATCATAGTTAGAAGTAGTCGGAGGCACACCTGTTTTAACGAAGAAGCGACTAGCTATCATTGCCCAAGAGATGTTCAAAAGATTGCAGGTCTCGTGTGTAAGTAAAAGATATACGTCTATCTATTAATGATTGATGACCTGCCGAAACTATGTGGTTCAATATGTTCCTACAAGCTCGGGTCTAAGGACTTTTAGGGACTGACTGCCTTGCATTTAGGTACTTACTACGCTTTGGAATGGGCAACTATGCTTCGTATTTCTGACTGAGGAACTCCTTGACAATTTAAAAGTGCCTGTTGATGGTTAAATTAAAATAACTGCTTTGAGTTTGAGTTTAATTTTACTTCCTATTAATATTATAAATGTGAAAGTTTGTGAAGATGTTTGGATGTTTGGTACTCAATCACACAAATAAGGCTGAACGGATTTGGATGAAATTTTGTACACATATAGTTTAGAACCACGATTAAAATTTAGGATACTTTTTATCCCTGTATCCCGTGAGATAATTTTCGATCAACACGCGGACGAAGCCGCTGGCAAAAGCTAGTTAATACATAAACTGACGCCTTCTTCAAACATGTGAAAGATGATAGGCAGAAATTATAACAATAATTAATTAATTACAAGAGAACACGTCCTTATTAATTAATTGCAATTAACCTATGAAATTTGTCTTTAGAGCGCTAGCTGTACAATTATATCCTGTATTGGAACTTTTTATTTCTCAACTATGTAGATGTGTAGTGTTTATTCGAGTTTAAAAATCTATGTTAAAAAAAAACAAACAAAAAAAAAATCCAGTCATTGACAATAATTAACAGCGACTCCACAGCTCCCATGTTCGCAACACACATACGAAGCGCGGCGCGCTCCGTCTTAAGGACGACATATGAAGTAATTTTTTTTCCAACTCCCCAACACCGGAAACTCAACCTTAACACCCGAGCAACAAAGTCCAAATTACGTATACATGCGAAATATTTTTTCCATTTCATATTTACGAATATGCCCCAAATTCCCCAAAAATTAGAACCGTGAAAGCGGCGGGGGGAGGGGGTGGCCCTATAAGGGTAGCAAGTACGAATTTTTCCACACACACAGACGTACTATGGGGGGTTTGAGGGGGGATGAGATAGTAGATAGTTTTAGAGAAAGAAAATATTATATATGTTTGTTGCGATGAATTCGGTGGAACACTTCATTTGGCATTATTGTTAATTGTGGGAACGAAACTGGAAGCTTTGAAGTGGCGACCGCTTCGCCGCTCGGCGCGAGAATGTTAGCGGGAATAACTGTTACATTACCTAGGGTAGGCTTGATAACGTATAAATATTTTCAATCAGACAGGAAAGACCTTTTTCAGCTCTAAATCCAAAGAGTAAAAAAGCTGTGTTCATTCAGATTTTCAGGAATCATACAGCTATGCTATTACCAATATTTTAGCGAACGGTGATTAAGTACACATTTTTTTAGATGATGTTGTTTTTAAAGCCGGGAACGAAAGTCTTTTCTTGAATCGACCCATAATTCGATTATAGCTGTTTCGATGTGTATTTCCCAGTATTTTCGAAATCCACGGAGGTAACCACACGCACATATATAAATGTACTTAGATCACTTATACACAAACATATCAATATATACGATATCTAAATCTATACATTAAATTAAAGTCACATTTCATGTCTGTCTGTGGGACCGCGTTGTTTTTCTAAACTAAGTACACAACGGATGTTGATGCCGTTTTCACAGTCATTTAGAGAATTTATTCCGGAAGGTTTATTAGAACGATAAATGATTTTATTTCTGTAAGTAGATGGCTACAAATAATTTACACGTCAATCATATTTTAAAACTAGATGCGGTCGACGTCTCCTATCTGACTACTTTGAAAAGAAAGGCCGAAACAAACTCAGAAGTCACAGTCTCTTTTAAAGTCCACACATAATCTTTATCAGATCGTGTGAAGACCATGTAGATTGGTGTCTGAAATGGTATTTTGATGAAAGAAGAAGTGTACGCTTTTATCAGTAATCATGCAACTCAACTCAGAACTTGATTCGACGAACAATACCAAAGAAGGGACATTTGGGTAGGCCACAAATATTACTCAGGCTGCCAGACCATGCTTAAGAGGGCTATTACAAATTGAAGATAATGAGAGATATTTGAGATATTTTTTTTCAAGCAAGTTAACTTAGTAACCTTAGTTATTAAATACTTTTTGTTTGAATTTCGATTAAACATTCCTAAATAAAAAAACATGATTTCAGACGAAAAATTATCATTAATTCTCTGTTTTACGGAATTATTTTTGGTGTATTATTGTATGAAACATAAAAAAATGATTTGAGCATTCCAAATAACAAGGTACAGTCCTACCACATACATTTTTATAAATTACTAAACTATTATATGTTCCATGTAACAAAGCATCAAAAGATGGCCGAAAGTAAAATTTTATGAAACATCCTTTGCCGAGACAAAGTTTTTACTGACTTGTGTAAACAAATTGAAAAAAATAAGTATTTAGAGGGCCGCCTAGACAAATAATGAAATTTTCCAGGACACAAATTTTTTTAAATTTTTTGGCTATATCTAAACCATAATCATTCATCAAATCTAGAGTCAAACGCTCAAATTCGGGAGAAAATGTGAAAGCGCCCTTAAAAGTAACTGACAAAAAAAAAGAGAACAATGAAGTATAATACATTGATATATAACTTATAAAGAAATGTCGATGTTATGTGAATTTGAAAAGTACCAGGGAAAGCAAGGGCGGGACGCTAGTTATAGTTACACAATAAAGCTTCACTTTTTACCCTCTTTACCCTCCCTTTAAGTAAAGCATGCTAACTCCATATTTTATTACTTACTTCCACTACGGTTAAACTCATAAGGTTCAAATGTAAGGTTATTAAAATCACATACAACTGCACGTTTCGGCCATTTTTAACGGCAGTGAAGCACAGTCGTTAAAATTAATAGCTCATTTACATGAGGTAACTTGTACATTCGTATGTAAAACGCTTTATCTAAACGAAATAAAAAATGGTAGTTGGAAAGGGGTGAAAGAGGCTCCGACATGACTTACGTGATGATATACTTATTGATTTTGAATGGGCACAGTATAAAGCAGATCCAGTACTAATCTATATATTGAAACGTGATGCAAAAACTTTGTACCCCCTTTTTACGAAATTTACGTGGACAGGGAGTATGACATTTGGCAAAGTTAAAGTTTGTATGGAGGAGTTCAGTAAGCTAATATTATTATATAATAATGCTTTAGAGATACATTAAATTAATTAAAATAATAGATTAAAAAAATCTAAAAAACACGGTTTAAAAACGCAACTAAAAAAGCAAAAAATAATTTAAAAAAAGCGTGGGATGCCTTTTGAGGTATTTTAATAACCAATTAATGTCAAACACCCCACGCTTTTAAAAAATTACATTCTGCTTTTTTAGTTGCGTTTTTAAAGCGTGTTTTTTAGATTTAAAAAAAAAAAAAATATTTTCTATTTTTTAGTTCTGCTAACTACAAAATCGTGATCTTTCAGTTTTTTTTTAATTATTGAATTGCCATCAGTCCTCGATAAGTCTACAAAGTTTAAATGAAATCTGACCGTTTGAAGTGGGTCAAAATCAAGTCCAAAGGAGTCGGTTACAAACAAATATACAGGTGAAGCTAATAAAAAGCGTGTAAAAAACAGTCGAATTTCGACCGCTGCGTGACATATTAAAACGTGAAGAAAGGCACAGTTATTTTTATGGACGAGTGCAGAAATCCAATCCCTACTAATATTATAAATGCGAGAGTAACTCTATCTGTCTGTCCATCTGTCTGTTACGCTTCCACGCCTAAACCGCTGACCCGATCATCATGAAATTTGGCAGAGATATATAGCCTGGGATATAGAAAAGGACATAGGCTACTTTCTTACGCGATAACCGCCATCTTCGCGGGCGGAGCCGCGGGCAAAGGCTAATATTCTAATAAACATGGCCGAGCACTGGGCGACCACCAGTTCTAATAATGTACCGTTCGTTTATCATGATTCATGAAACAGGGATCCAGGAGGTCAATTCCAGAAAAACGTTTAAAATCTTGCCACAACACAGTGACGATCAATGTCAAAAACTTGTCAAAAGTGTACGTTAATAAGAGTTTGTTTTTACATACTGTGACTCAGACCGTGATGTAAACGTTCTTAAAAATACATCCTATCTATTTCCGAGACCTCGATCAATCTAGAAACAAGTTTCCAAACCATACCTGGAATATTATTAAAATGTATTATTTAATACTAATGAAAACAATACAGAATGCAATTATGCATTTTAAAATGCTAACAACATGACCTGTATACACTATTTATCAACAATTGAATTATTCTAATTGCGGTTTGCAGACGCCTTTTTCCAGACAAAGTCCGGGCACATAAGTAAATATAAAACTTGATATCAAAATTTTCCTTATAAATAATATAATTGCATTGTAACGATAGCAAGTCATTGACACGGATTAGTAGATCATTTACTGTAACAATATATAACAAATAAATGACGTAAACATTTTACGTCGGTAAAAAGAAAATCTCCTGTTTCATAGAATAATACAATACCTACGTGGACAATATGTTTGGCTTAAGCATAAATCAACCTATAACGTTCCCACTGCTGGGACACAGGCCTCCTGTCTGTGAGAGGGTCGTAATCTACAACGCAGGTCCAGTTTGGGCTGGTGTTGTCACATGTCTTCGAATTATTAATATTATAAATTATCGGTTCTAGGCCATGTCGGTTTCCTCACGATGTTATCCTTTGCCGTTTTGAGACCGGTGGTGATGATTTAATATACACAAAGTGAAGCGTTTGTCCCATGTAGGTACGCCTCCATAGTGAAGTTGAACCTAGGTTTATCCGTGGCCCTAGCACGAACGCGAGATTTAACATATTGTAAATGCGTAAGAAAGCAAATAATGAGAGTCATTGTTAAATAATCAGCGGAGTAATAGCTTAACACACCAACAGTAGTAACAGCTTAACACACTAACAGCACATAGTTACTCATGTGCTAACAGTAGTACTAGCTTAACACACCAACAGTAGTAATAGCATATCACACCAACAGTAGTAATAGCTTAACACACTAACAGTAGTAATAGCATATCACACCAACAGTAGTAATAGCTTAACACACTAACAGTAGTAATAGCTTAACACACCAACAGTAGTAATAGCATATCACACCAACAGTAGTAATAGCTTAACACACTAACAGTAGTAATAGCTTAACACACCAACAGTAGTAATAGCATATCACACCAACAGTAGTAATAGCTTAACACACTAACAGTAGTAATAGCTTAACACACTAACAGCACATAGTTACTCATGTGCTAACAGTAGTACTAGCTTAACACACCAACAGTAGTAATAGCATATCACACCAACAGTAGTAATAGCTTAACACACTAACAGTAGTAATAGCATATCACACCAACAGTAGTAATAGCTTAACACACTAACAGTAGTAATAGCTTAACACACCAACAGTAGTAATAGCATATCACACCAACAGTAGTAATAGCTTAACACACTAACAGTAGTAATAGCTTAACACACCAACAGTAGTAATAGCATATCACACCAACAGTAGTAATAGCTTAACACACTAACAGTAGTAATAGCTTAACACACTAACAGTTGTAATAGCTTAACACACCAACAGTAGTAATAGCATATCACACCAACAGTAGTAATAGCTTAACACACTAACAGTAGTAATAGCTTAACCCACCAACAGTAGTAATAGCTTAACACACTAACAGTAGTAATAGCTTAACACACCAACAGTAGTAATAGCATATCACACCAACAGTAGTAATAGCTTAACACACCAACAGTAGTAATAGCTTAACACACTAACAGTAGTAATAGCTTAACACACTAACAGTAGTAATAGCTTAACACACCAACAGTAGTAATAGCTTAACACACTAACAGTAGTAATAGCTTAACACACTAACAGTAGTAATAGCTTAACACACTAACAGTAGTAATAGCTTAACACACTAACAGTAGTAATAGCTTAACACACCAACAGTAGTAATAGCTTAACACACTAACAGTAGTAATAGCTTAACACACCAACAGTAGTAATAGCATATCACACCAACAGTAGTAATAGCTTAACACACTAACAGTAGTAATAGCTTAACACACCAACAGTAGTAATAGCATATCACACCAACAGTAGTAATAGCTTAACACACTAACAGTAGTAATAGCTTAACACACTAACAGTAGTAATAGCATATCACACCAACAGTATTAATAGCATATCACACTAACAGTAGTAATAGCTTAACACACTAACAGCACATAGTTACTCATGTGCTAACAGTAGTAATAGCTTAACACACTAACAGCACATAGTTACTCATGTGCTAACAGTAGTAATAGCTTAACACACTAACAGTAGTAATAGCTTAACACACCAACAGTAGTAATAGCATATCACACCAACAGTAGTAATAGCTTAACACACTAACAGTAGTAATAGCTTAACACACCAACAGTAGTAATAGCTTAACACACTAACAGTAGTAATAGCTTAACACACTAACAGTAGTAATAGCTTAACACACTAACAGTAGTAATAGCTTAACACACTAACAGTAGTAATAGCTTAACACACTAACAGTAGTAATAGCAAATCACACCAACAGTATTAATAGCATATCACACTAACAGTAGTAATAGCTTAACACACTAACAGCACATAGTTACTCATGTGCTAACAGTAGTAATAGCTTAACACACTAACAGCACATAGTTACTCATGTGCTAACAGTAGTAATAGCTTAACACACTAACAGTAGTAATAGCATATCACACTAACAGTAGTAATAGCTTAACACACTAACAGCACATAGTTACTCATGTGCTAACAGTAGTAATAGCTTAACACACTAACAGCACATAGTTACTCATGTGCTAACAGTAGTAATAGCTTAACACACCAACAGTAGTAATAGCATATCACACCAACAGTAGTAATAGCTTAACACACTAACAGTAGTAATAGCTTAACACACCAACAGTAGTAATAGCATATCACACCAACAGTAGTAATAGCTTAACACACTAACAGTAGTAATAGCTTAACACACCAACAGTAGTAATAGCATATCACACCAACAGTAGTAATAGCTTAACACACCAACAGTAGTAATAGCTTAACACACTAACAGTAGTAATAGCTTAACACACTAACAGTAGTAATAGCTTAACACACTAACAGTAGTAATAGCTTAACACACTAACAGTAGTAATAGCTTAACACACTAACAGTAGTAATAGCTTAACACACTAACAGTAGTAATAGCATATCACACCAACAGTATTAATAGCATATCACACTAACAGTAGTAATAGCTTAACACACTAACAGCACATAGTTACTCATGTGCTAACAGTAGTAATAGCTTAACACACTAACAGCACATAGTTACTCATGTGCTAACAGTAGTAATAGCTTAACACACTAACAGTAGTAATAGCTTAACACACTAACAGTAGTAATAGCATATCACACCAACAGTATTAATAGCATATCACACTAACAGTAGTAATAGCTTAACACACTAACAGCACATAGTTACTCATGTGCTAACAGTAGTAATAGCTTAACACACTAACAGCACATAGTTACTCATGTGCTAACAGTAGTAATAGCTTAACACACTAACAGCACATAGTTACTCATGTGGTAACAGTAGAAATAGCTTAACACACTAACAGCACATAGTTACTCATGTGGTAACAGTAGAAATAGCTTAACACACTAACAGCACATAGTTACTCATGTGGTAACAGTAGAAATAGCTTAACACACTAACAGCACATAGTTACTCATGTGCTAACAGTAGTAATAGCTTAACACACTAACAGCACATAGTTACTCATGTGGTAACAGTAGAAATAGCTTAACACACTAACAGCACATAGTTACTCATGTGGTAACAGTAGTAATAGCTTAACACACTAACAGTAGTAATAGCTTAACACACTAACAGCACATAGTTACTCATGTGGTAACAGTAGTAATAGCTTAACACACTAACAGCACATAGTTACTCATGTGGTAACAGTAGTAATAGCTTAACACACTAACAGCACATAGTTACTCATGTGGTAACAGTAGAAATAGCTTAACACACTAACAGCACATAGTTACTCATGTGGTAACAGTAGAAATAGCTTAACACACTAACAGCACATAGTTACTCATGTGCTAACAGTAGAAATAGCTTAACACACTAACAGCACATAGTTACTCATGTGGTAACAGTAGTAATAGCTTAACACACTAACAGTAGTAATAGCTTAACACACTAACAGCACATAGTTACTCATGTGGTAACAGTAGTAATAGCTTAACACACTAACAGCACATAGTTACTCATGTGGTAACAGTAGTAATAGCTTAACACACTAACAGCACATAGTTACTCATGTGGTAACAGTAGAAATAGCTTAACACACTAACAGCACATAGTTACTCATGTGGTAACAGTAGAAATAGCTTAACACACTAACAGCACATAGTTACTCATGTGCTAACAGTAGTAATAGCTTAACACACTAACAGCACATAGTTACTCATGTGCTAACAGTAGTAATAGCTTAACACACTAACAGCACATAGTTACTCATGTGCTAACAGTAGTAATAGCTTAACACACTAACAGCACATAGTTACTCATGTGGTAACAGTAGTAATAGCTTAACACACTAACAGCACATAGTTACTCATGTGCTAACAGTAGTAATAGCTTAACACACTAACAGCACATAGTTACTCATGTGGTAACAGTAGTAATAGCTTAACACACTAACAGCACATAGTTACTCATGTGGTAACAGTAGTAATAGCTTAACACACTAACAGCACATAGTTACTCATGTGGTAACAGTAGAAATAGCTTAACACACTAACAGCACATAGTTACTCATGTGGTAACAGTAGAAATAGCTTAACACACCAACAGTAGAAATAGCTTAACACACCAACAGTAGAAATAGCTTAACACACTAACAGTAGTTATGGCTTTGATTTTGACAGTTCAACAAAATTCATTGCGTTATTTACGTTGTTAAACAGACGAATTTTTCGAACCTATGAAGCAATGGACTAACAAAATCCTGAAAAATGATTCAGTGCATGACGTTATTATGACGCAATTAAGGTATTGGTCGATTTTACTAAGTGATATATTTGTTTAAAAATACATTTCCCTGACTTTACGTAATCGTTGATAAACGTACGGTAACGTCCGAACCGACCCAACAAAGCGACTTACCCTAAGACCAGGAAATATAAGTGTTTGTTCACAACACGTAAATATGAAATAGGTAAGGGTCGTTGTACGTCAGAGGGTGCTGTCTTACGGAGGGTGAGCAGATCTATAATGGAATGATAGACAAGCTCTTATTTTTTTGGTAATAGTCTCGTTTTCGGTCAGAATATGGACTGTTGAGGGAAGCATGGAAGAAAAATTTTGCGGATTGCATAACCTCCTTTTTACAAGACGGTTAAAAAAATTGCCAAAAGACGAATACACATGAAAAAAACTAAAACCCGACTATTGAAAGTCACACTCCAAAAACTACGACGCAAGAAAATATTTCAGATAGAAATCTAGACATAGGCACAAAAATGGTCAGGGAAGGCCATGGTCGCATGCCTGTATCTATCAGGAACAACATCAACATTATAATGGCATGCGACCACGTCTATACCCTCACCATCACACCAGCGGATGATCAAGACGCTTCCTACTGCAACTCATTTGTCTAATTATGAATAGTATTTTGGAAGTTATCAGGGAACAGATGAACTACATACGTAGCGGTCGAAATCATAACCCTCGCCGTTGTCGGGTAACAAATTTCGGTTACCGACTTTCAGACAACACAAGCTAAATTGCAGATAAATACAAACATGGAAGAAGAAACCTTCCTCAGAAGGGAAACTAAAAAAAAGAGACAGATTTCGTAGACCCCGCTACGCCGTAGCAACAGAAATTAATAATGTTTTGTGTTTGCAAACTTGTTTCTTTATTTTTAGAACAGTGCTTGCGGATAGGATTTTAAACTTGTATGAGTACGTATTAAGGCGAGGTGAGAAGTATTTTGTGGTATTTGACAAAAGTGTTCAAAATGGCGTTGCGATTGATGTTAGTTGAATCGAATAACTACCAAAATACAAAGAAATTTAGAGTTTTACTTAAATTTAAAAGTGAACGCACGGCTCAGTGTAATAATATCTAGGCAACTCACTAGTGTAGTTGTATTTTCTTTATTATCATTAGTACATTAAAAAAAATTGTTTGGACCCTGTCTCAAACTATTTTTGGATGTCTTTTCTTTGAAAAACATTAATGGGTCATTTGCAGAAAATATGTACCTTTTGAAACATGTAACTAAGCTGAGGGATAACAAAACTGATAATCGTTGTAACGAAACTGACATTATAAAGCAATATACACGTGGAGCAAATAATAATAATAACAGTAATATGTACAATATAACAGCTTCCAATGACTCCACTCGGTTCATAACTGAATAAAACAACGTTTTAGTTTTACTTAAATTTGTTATTTAATAGTTTTTGGTTGGTGTTTAGAAATGCGATCCAGAAAATAAAACAAAATTATAAATAATCGCGTGTCATATCGGGGCATTACTAATCACTCCTACTGTGATTGTGATTGGAGTGATTAGGAAAGCCCCTGGAGAGAAGCTTCTAAAAAAAATATTGAACGTTATTCACGGGCCTCCGTGTATTTGAATTAAGGGGAATTCCTTCCTCTGATTAACTAAGCTAAACTTTGCAAGCACAGAAATTTAATATGGATACTCTCAACAGACTGACAGAACAATATTTTTATGTAGCAATATTACATGTGTAAACTAAGCTTTACAATTTCTCAGTTTCGTAACGTTACGAAATATAACGAAACTGAGGGCAAAAGCTGAGAAATTATAACCTCAAAAATTCTTTACAATAAAACAAGGTGTTGTACGTATAAGAACTGGGTGTATTTGTGAAAATGTAGAGCGAAACTATAATTACTGAATAAATTTGTACAATATAAACCAATATTTGCCTGAGAAAACTGTCGTTAATCACCCTGAGATTTTTGTACAAAAACACTTCAGCAAGAGCACTTCCAAATTCGTTTAACAACAAAACGACCTCACTGTCAAATGATTTTGACAGATGCTAAAGTATTGCCAGAATATTAAATGATATAGCGCCGCCAACCTTTAAAGCAATGCGTTCAGAATAATTCTTCGTTACTAAACCTGAGTAACGAAATTTTAGATTTCTGGGACAAGTTTAAATGGCTGTAAAAACATGATGTTACGTTGTAAAACTACATATTAAAGGCAAGCATGTTGTAGTTTAGCTTAATGAAAGTAGGAAAACTACAACCATGCTCAAAAATTGGGATAAAAACTCGTAACAACAAGTTTCGGAATACACCAAGTCTCAATTGGGACATTAATAAAATGTATGAAAGGTAAGTTGCAATATATGTTTAGAAAAAAATTGGTCTAGTTTTTCTAGTGAAACTATAAATAAAAAATGATAATTTTACTACCATAGACCTCCATAATACGATAAAAATTCAAGTTTTCTTTTCTTATTCATATTATATTTTAAAACTGGGAATGAATTCATGGGACATAAAAAAATTCCAAAGGTACATATTTTCTGCAAATGACCCTAATAAGAATATAGCATTTGACAATAACTCTGTTTTTTCTTCCTTATAATATGTACCAATACGTCGAACTGTGCCACAAATAACTGAGCGTTTACGGAGTTCTACGGGCAACGCCTTAAATTTGATAAAAACCGAAGAGATAGATAAGAATCATAGCACGTAGACTGCAGTTTCTGCATAGGTACTTTTATGGGGAAAAGCGAGGCTTTTCAGAAGATACGAGCTACGAATGTCCAAAAAATATGCCAAAATTCTCATCGCTAGCAATAGTAGAATTCATATTACAGAAATAAAAGAAAAGAAGAAGAAAAATTGCCAGACTTTTTAGTTTTTGATGTACTCGTAACAGACACAATTTATAACTTAACTCGTTAGGTCTACACTAAGAACAGCTCAGGTCGTAGCTCTTGCATGTCGGTCTTCTTCATCTGCCCAGCCTTTTACAAAACTAAGTAGGGGTCAGCTTCCAGTTAAACAGGATGCAGCTGAATAACTGTATTTTACATATACGATACCCTTTCGTAAGAGTGGTTGTATGCCCGTCATATCGTGATGAAGAAGGCGCGAATCTATACACGGAAACCTGCAACAATTGGGTCACTTTCATTGATTAAAATACTTTAGAAAATGGGGTATGTAATGTATGCAGGACTACATACTTTACAAAGTAAAACAAAAACCAAAATAAACGTTGTTTTATTTACTTCGGTCCTAAAACAGTAAGGAAATAAACATTTAATATATTTAACAAATATTCACATACATATTTATGAGTTAACAGTACAATGCGTAGTCGAACGGGCGCCAAACAGTACAGTCGGTCGCATTTATTAATAACAACATGTTTTATTTTAGGGAAATTGGAAAAGGGAATTATCTGGCTGATTCTTGAGATGTGGTGAGGAGTGGTGGCCACGTGATAACGGCCCTGACTTAAGACTTGTAGATCGTGGGTTCAAACCCAGGCGGGCCCTTTACTTTTTGTAAATAATTTAATCTGCACTGCTCACAAAACGGTGAAGGTAAATATCGAGAGGAAACTGGCATGTCCTAGCCCCACCAAATCTACCATCCTGAACTGGGCCCGCGTGGTTGGTTACATCATCCTATTCCCTCTCAAGCGAGGATAGGTATGTGAACATTATAGGCAGCAGTCGGAATATTATAGGCTGGTAATGTCTTGAACAACTTTTGCGCTTCTAATAAAGGACACATGTTTTTTTTAATTGAGCCTCATTTTAATTTATTTGCCTTTTCTCACAGTTGGTCGCCGTAACTAAACCAGAGAACTCCGACCAAATGAGTTAGGATAGGTTAGAACTGTGACCAACCGCGCTACATCCATGTTGGTCCCTGCTACTTGACTATTTAGTATTTTAGGACCCCAAAATATGTATTATAAAAAGGCGCAAAATGGGAGTTATTGGAGGTTCGATTCAATACTTGTCGCTGAAAAATGCGGGTTGGAAGAAGCGGAGACTTATTTGATAGAAGGTGCTTATCGCCGCATTACTTTAGAAACTAAAAGTCACATATTTCTGGAACACAATAATGCTTTTTGTCGACAGAAATAGTTGCGACTGTAGTTATAGAAGCAGTTCAAATAATAGAATATAATTCTCTTTGTTTTGTACACCATAACAATTGAAGATATAATTGTAGAAATTGTAAAAAATGTTTTAAAATTTGGTCATGATTGCATATGATAGACATCATAAAATACTTGACCAAATTTTAAAACGTTTTACAGAATTCCTTGTAGATAAAATGTTATTGTTCTGTGCCGAATTTTTTGTAATATCTTTATCCTCTACTTCGTATTAAATTTGCTTGCTATAATAAGGCAGAATGTACATGGATCCTATTACGTAATTTAACAACTTATTTTTATGTACCTACATTCTAAGCAAATAAAGACCTATTCTATTCTATTCATAGGATACAAACTTTTTTGTTATCCTGTATATGGTCATGGATGTCCTCCAACCTGTTTCTGTCAGACTGTTACTGACTAAATCCTCACAGTGTTCTGCTGCCACATTTAGCCGGGGTGCGGGAGTGCTTGTGCATTTCGTCACGCTCCACCGGCCAGGTATTGAACAGGATAAACAATATGATAAGTATAAATTGTGTAATAAATTGTCCAAAGCAAAACATAGGTAATCCAAACTTTTCTTCGTTTCTTGGGACAAAACCGCTGAACCATTTTCAAGGTCTAGTTCAGTTATCTTTTTGTACAAATAATAGTTAAATTGGAAACTTTTTGTTTGATGTCTACTGGATCTCTGCTCTTTTCAATGACTAATTAGATGATTGCTTTCATTTTGCAAAAGTGTCATTTTCTGAAGGTTTTTCCGTTACATCTTAAGAACCGAAGCTTTAAGTCTCAATCCCAAAAAAATAACATACGTCATCTTTCTACCTGAGAAAACTATTATTTTGTAATCACTATATTATCAGCATAAAAACCGAAATTACCCATCAATGACGTCCAATAAAAAATAATCGTAACATAAAACACCGCACCCCAGAATGAACCTTTAAAAAAAATTGGGGGCGGGGACTGTACACCAAAAAATATAGGGCAGTAGGAAATTTTTAAAGTGAGTCAAATAAGCGTCTTGGGAGCGAAAGGGTCGCGTTTTGTAAGGGGCTGCCCTCACAAGGGGGGCTAGAAGACGCGCGGGATGATAAAAAATAAATAGGTGTACGTTTTTTAAAGTAGATTTTTTTTAAATTAAAAATATCCATTTCTCAATAAAAATTACCTTTTCTCAGTAGTTAGGAAAAACTGGTTACTTCCGGTGGCAGTACCTTTGTAAATCATTATGAAGCTTTTATAAAACGATTGAAGCACTATCAAACCATATGGATTGGTTATGTAAACTTACAATAAAAAAAAACATTTATCAAGTTTTCATAAGATCCAGCGTGTGTAGTGTAGTATTTTTTATACGATAAAAATGCTGTGGAAAATCTAGTAAAAAAAAATACGTCATAGACAAATAATATTGCAACTCAATTTCTACTAAAAAAAATCTCACCTTCGTAACTCTAGCGTTTGCCCGCCGATCTCGTAGCTTTAAGGTATTACACTTATTTTCACGCTTTTTATCTCTAACAAGGTCAGCACCGGTTGAAGTAACACGTTACACACAATAACAAACACAAATAAAACCGACTATTATCATAAGCTGGTACACAGGGTAAGAAGAGGTACCTTTGGGTTTTGAAAGGTTGAGGAGACTGATCGGAAGATCTGCTGTGAAATGTCATGTGGAGTGATGTGATTGGTTGATTGAAATGTACATACTTGCTCAGGCTATCTTATGAAATCAAACTCTTTCAGATTCAATCTGCACCCTAATTCCGTAACACACTATCAATTACAATCTGAATCATCATGAAACAGATTGCTAATCCATTGCTTCATATGTTCGAAAAATATGTCTGCTCAACAACGTAAATAACGTAATGAATATTGATGAACTGTCAAAATGAAATCCATTGTTACTGTTAGAGTACTACGTAATTTACCCAAATCATACAAAAGTCATTCATTTAAATAGGCTGAGACTCAGCACTTTTCGAACGTCAAAGTACATGAGACAGTCCCCCAAAACGCCCGCCCTTCACCACTTCCTAGTGCTTTAGCTGTGAAGAAGAAGAGGCGCAACAAACTCCCCAGCAGCACAGCTGTTTCTTTAGTTAGATAAACTTGATTCTATGCAATATGTATGCAAAGTAATTAACATTACGAGACACAGAACATTCAATTAAAATAATGTTTCCGTACCAAAAACCTTCCATCGTTCTGACTGCTATTTGTACACGTCCCTGAAAAAATTGTAGTCCGAAATATTGGAGCTATTCTCGTATTGGTCGCAGCAATGATTGAATTAGAAAAAGAAACATATTTACTGTCCATCTCACTATTACCTAGACAGGTACATGGTGGAATAATAATTCTTATAGTTAACACTTAACAGCAACTAATGTATCATCACTACATAGTATAAAGCAAAGTCGCTTTCTCTGTCCCTATATCCCTATGTATGCTTAAATCTTTAAAACTACGCAACGGATTTCGATGCGGGTATTTTTAATAGATAGAGTGATTCAAGAGGAAGGTTTATATGTATAATACACCGACCTCCACGCGGGCGAAGCCGCTGGCAACAGCTAGTTACTTATAAGAATCCAAACGGTCCAATCCTACTGTTAAATCATCTACACCACTAGCACTAAACACAATGTGATTCAAAATTAAAGTTCCCGATTGTTATCACGCGTATTTCCATGAGCTACGAGTTTTGTTCCATTCTTTCATGGAAATGACCTACTTTGGTCATTATTACGTTTTAAAAAGTTCTTATTGTTCGTTTTGAGTCTCAAAAAGTATCTTAAAAACTTCAAAATGAAAATTGGATATAGATTTATTTTTCTCTAACTAAAGAATGGGTTACGACGATAATATGTTACATATAGAAATATTAAGGAATGTATCAAGTGATAAGACAGCGGCGTACATGAGTAAAAACTACATCATCATCTGTCTAGCTATTTCCCAACTATGGTGGGGACGGCTTTTAGTGGAGCCACTTTAAAATTATTATTAAAATAGAGCAACTGCCTATCTCACCTACATATCCTTCTAACTGGGTTATACGCTACTACGCCTTGGTAAGACTGGTTGTCAGACTTTCGACAGTCTGACGACACGTAATAACTGTAAAAAATCCACAGAGACAGCCAGTACCAACAGCCTAACGTGGATTTATTTATTTATAAACGTCTATCGTTAATTCAATTGTTTTTTTTTTTTGCACTTTTTGCTGTCACTTTTATTCTAGCTGTAATTAAACATCAAAATCACTTTCGTACTTTAAAGAAAAGTTGATTAACAATTATGAAAAATAAGAAAGTAATAAAAAGGTTCTATTGTGTATTGTGACATTAAAAAAACACGACCTTTTCATGTCTAAAGGCGTAACCACACGGGCGACGTAGCGCGCGGCGTAGCGATTTCGTAGCACCGTCTACGCGGGTCTACGATATTATTTAATGAAAGTTTCTCTTCTAATTTAAGGTTTTTTTGTCAGTTGCTGGCTTTTGTTTGAACGACTTAAAACTTTATTATTACACGAGCCGTATACCCGATGGGGTTTTCAGTCGCCAAAAGTTACAAACTTCGTTACCTATATTTAACCCCTTTAGGGGCTGATTTTTCGAAAATCCTTCCTTGGTGCTAACCTTCATTGTATAAGGAACTTTTGTGCAACATTTCATGTTCCTAGATCCAGCGGCTTAGACTGTGCGTGGTCGGTCAGTGAGTCAATGAATGAACGAATTTAAGAATTGTACTAAGTCTATCTTTAGATTTAACCTGTCGGAATAGAATCCCAAAAAAGCCATGAGGGAAAACGTATCTGACGTCAGGACTTTGATTGTAGTGAGTTCTTATTTTTCGCACAAAATTGTTTTTTTTTTTATTTCAGTTTTTGTTGGCATTGAAAACTCCCGCGCGTGAATAAGGTTTGGTCTATTACGAGCATTATTGTGGTTTAAAAAGATGGACAGTGTCTAAGGGTATTCTTTATTGCCTGTTTCATTATTTTGTCACAAATAGCTTGTACGAATTATGGGCTAGTGACTCGCGCCGAATGTCGAATTGCCTTACGTTGGGGGCAGGGCATGTCTGCTTACGTCATCGTCCCCGGGAACCGAGCGCGGTGCACCAAATGCGGCCTCAAAACATTGTGATAGTATGAGAAGCATGCCAATATACCAATGTAAGAATAATAAATATATTTAGGCGAATAATGTGGTCGTCTACTTATTCAATCAATCTGCCTAGCTGGGTCGGCTTCCATTATATCCGGAATCTGCTGAAACCAGTATTTAACATGGAGCGAGTGCCTATCTGTCTTCCGCAACCTAGTTACTGGGTACACCTCGTTAAGACTTGTCGTCAGTGTTTTGGGGCGTCTGACGACCGTGTTCGTTTACGTATTACCAGATAGTATTGTGTGTTAACCTTGAATAAAAGCGACAACAATCGAGTCTGGAGTCTCCCTTACTGCTTAATATTTTACGACGTGGTCGTGATCGTTACCGATGCACCTTCCATTGATATTGCATGTCATGGTTACGACCATTTGACATCGAAACAGAGCGACGAAACATTACGACACTACTCGAGACTGCCTACGCCGGAACGAAACTAAATTCCTCATACAGAACGGAACCAATTCGAATTCAATTTTAAAAAAAGACGCCGAAAAAAAACAATATAATTTTTTTTTATATTCAAAAACCTACAGCCTACACAGGGTGGTTTAAAAATCGAATCAGTCCCCCGGCCTTGAGGGGAGAAACGCGTTGCCGTCAACACATAAATCATATTTCTGGAGAATTTTTAAAAGTCCTATTGCTTTCGCGTATTTGCCATGTACTCCCCCCCCGGGTGGTGGGTGTGTGTACTTACTCCCTCGTTTCCTAGTTCTGCTGGTGATACAGGATGGTTGAAGTTGGCGGTTTGTTGCTTAGTGATTTGTGATGAGATAGCGCTGTTGCTATGTTGGAAGGGGATTTCATGTGTAGGGTTTCAGATTACTATGTTTTCACAGAATTGGGTAACTTGTATTCTATAAAATAGTTAGATTTATTCTTTTTTGTGAAGAAAAACCTAAAACTTCTTTTAATTTAGGATATTAACTTACGTATAGGAATTTTACACACAACTTTACACGGAAAAAAACTTACGGTGGATAAAAACTACTTCTAGTCACTGCTTTTAATATACAATTAAAACACAAAACTAATATTTTTGATCAACTAATCACATTTCTTCTTAACATTTCCATCCCAACTTCAATCCCGAACACACCACCAAAAACGCAGCCTACAATACCAGGACACATGATACAAAAGCAATAAATTACAATTAATTAAAATAAAAATAGGTTTGTATAAAACAACATACTGTATATCTGTAAGGCGCCAGGGAGGGAAGAGGCCGGGCGCCCGCGAACTCACTGTTGTATATGTTTAGAATACAGATAAATAAGGCGAAATGTTTTGTTTTGGCAAAGAAGGAAGTTAGCAATAATAGTGGTATTGGGAGCTTGTTGAATCTATGTAGAAAGACAATGAAAAAAGGTTAGCTTTCTATACTCTCAGATCTCAGAAGAAATGGACAAATGAAAAGAGATTTTCTAGTGTATTTTCAGAATGTTTAATCTGACAAGTCAAATAAGATTAACAGAGTGAGTAAGGACCAATGTAGAACTACAAAAATAGCTCAACAAAAAAAAAAAAAAAACATACCGAATTGATAACCTCCTCCTTTTAGAAGTCGGTTAAAAACTATTCTCTTAAATAAAGTTCACTACTTTGTCTGTTCAAATGGATAGATTTCCAATACATTTATAATTCTTATCATTACGATAAGCTGTTGATAATATATGACCTGAAATATTCTTAATTTTCAGCTGTAATATCAGCGTCAAGATAAGATAAAAATGAATAAAAACAGAAATGTCAAAACAGGTACTTTTCCAAAGCTGTCGGTAGTCTAAGCTATAGATCTGGTAAAAGATAACACGAATCACGTTTTAACACCACATTCACCCACAAAGATAACAGATAAAGCTGCTAAAACAAGAGGCAGATCAAACCGGAAATGATAAGTTTTTCATCTGAACACTTCACATATACTGTGGCCAGCACACATGTGGTGGGGCTCAAGGAAGAAGAAAGCGGGCGAAGAAAAAATGAGGGAGACGAAAAACTAGAGCGGGACGGAAAAGTGGGCGAAAAACGAAAAATTTCACCCCCCTCCCCCCGCGACGCCGCGCCCGCAGGCCCCGCGCGCCCCCTAGCACACGCACACATACGTGTCTGTAGCGCGCACGGAAAGTCTTGATCGTTCTCACTTTCACTAGCACTTTTGCTTTCCTTTTGGAAATGAAAAGTGTTCTGTTTTCAGTGTTTGTGTGCTGTGAAACTGTTTTTAAGCGATTGTTACTCCTAGTAACGGTGCGTACAGTACAAATCTTTAAAACTAAAATTGATGGTTTTGATTGTTTTTAATAACGTAGTTTTTCAACGCTTTTAAGTTTTCTATCTATGATTTTATGCGTGCGTAGCTACTCTGTACTTTTAGGGGTTAACGAAATACTTTCAGTTGTACTTTTCAAGGTTTAAAGAAATCTTTTTAAGTATAGTGCGACTATGAGATCAGCTTCGTGCGTGATATTTTTAAAATTTTAGTTTTGTTCTTTGCTATTATGTGCAAATACTGTTTTGGTTGTGGTTCGAGTTTTATAATAAGTTCATAAATACAAAAAAAAAATGATTAAAGTTTACAGAACGAATTAGTAGGTCAACTTTTGAATTTCAAAACTTGAGAATCTTCCAGGTACATTAAATTGTAATAAAAACTATTATTGCTTTTATTTCATAGTGTCTTAATTATCAATAATTAATTTCTAGTAAAAAAGCAAACGCTCAACGGTTACACGCAATCAATCTTGAGTCTTAAGTCTTAAAGATCAAATTGGCTCGTTAGTACTTGTACATTTTTCTATATATTCCCCGATGCGCGCGATTTTTCCGGTCGGTGAAAGTATCAAGATATCTCACTCCCGCAGGAGGCTATTGTAGCATGTTTTTATACCCAAAAATTTTAAGTCAGTAGGCGCTCGCACTCAGAGCCGCTAGTACGTTTATATTATTATTAATATATATTTATATTTCGTTTTAATTTACAAGTTTTCCATCGTTCATAATTTTAATATTTTTATACCGTTTTATACAATAATAAAGTGTTTATAGATAGGCGTAATTACAACGTAAACATAAAGTTACTTCACCAACAGAGAGTTGAGGCGCAAAATATATCGGAAGGAGTTTTTCGAGTATTAGGCGGTTTAAGTTCGACCAAGTTTCGGCCGGCCGGAGTTTGACAGTTCGCCGATTGGAAAATTTAAAAAAGAAATTGACGTTTTGAAATACAACATGGCGGCCTGTGTGTTTGTCATCGTGCTCTGCGGGTTCGACGACCTCGCTGGGGTCCACTAACAATGCTCAACTTCCATAACATTTGACGGCTGCTGTATCCGTGAGTACTTGTTTTTTTTTTCACGGAATCAATCGCGTTTAGGAATTATTGATGTGCGATATATTACATAAGGGCGCGTTCATAATGTCGCATGAATATTGTAGCAGTTAATATGATACGTTTGTAGGCACGCAGCAAGCCACGCACACACCGGATTGTTTTTATCGTAGGTAGTAAATTAGAGGGGCTGCGATAGTGGCCGATATCCACTAGTGTTGGTATTGATTTTTTTCCCTCATTCTGTTAAATTTCATTTATTGGGGGAGAGACCGGACACGCCGTGATGACGTGTGCGAATGCCCGCGATACCCATTGCCGACCGTTGCTAAGAAATTGAACTTTACGAACGGCGGGTACTCCGAACTTTTCGAATGGTTTGCATTCGATTGCGCCGCGGCTACTGTGTTATGGTGATTTGTTTCGGAAATGCAGCGATGTGTGACGAACCCGGAAGTTGTGACGATCTTGATTTTATGTTGTAGCGAGGGTAGTTTTGAATTTGTTATAGGTCTAATTGTTGGGCGCCACTTCCGGGTCGCCGTTTACATGTGTTTTTACCCAAATAGCTTATTTTATTATAATAATAGTAGCTCTAACGTTAATTTTGATATTATTGCCCTACCGTTATGGAAGGGTATGTAGAGATCTCCATCTTTATTAATAATTGACAATAATTGGTAATGATTGACCATTTTGAGAGTGACGTCATCACTGACCTTTTATTACACTGCCCTTATATTTACTTATTTATAGTTTTCGCTATAAATATTAAAGGAAATTACATGATAATGTTCATAAATACATAGATTATTGTCGTGAATGGTACAGGGTTCGATTCCTTTTTTTTTTTTTGATTTCTTTCTGTCGTATGTTTTTGATGATATGATATGCGTTACTTACTAAAAGTAAGTAACGCATATCAGTTTGCCCAGCTCTGGGAAAAATGAATATGGTGCGGGAAGAGACTATTTCATCCAGGAATTGATATTATTATATTGATAGTTTTATCTTAATGTGTTAAAGGTATCTTTATTATGAATTTATATTTCATCATACCTTCAGAATCAGCATTTGCTATAAATTAGCGTTGTTTTTTAAAACTTATAATGCTGGCTGAAGAAGTACGGATAGCCTATTTATTGTACAGCACTTTACAAGCGAAAAGTACGAATTAATGTAAGGAAATAAAATATTCAATGTGTCAAAGGTTTTCTTATCATATATCTTTTTAATGTATTAATATGAGCAAGCATGCATGCAGCATTTGTTGGGCGCCAATAAGACTGACTCTTTTTCTAATATAAAGTCGCTGTTCTTGTCTGTCTGTTTTTTCGCTTACTTCTTCTAAACTACTTTCACTATCATTTAGGAAATTTCTTCCGGAAGGTTTATATGTATAATACAAGCATATTATAGTAGAGAAAATCCGATAATTTCAAAGATTTGACGACCTCCGTCTCATACACTGTGCACCCGCGAACCCCCGGGGGAAGCCAGGGCGTAGTCTATATATAATGTTATATAGGCAATGTCAAAACTGTACTGATTTTGATTTTTTTAACGAAAATATTACTTTTTATCATCCTGGTCTGTTTGTCTGATGTATGTTCCAGCATCACGCAAAAACTGCCGCATACATTTTGTTCAAATTTAGCGTAGATATTCCCTATAAGTTTAGTAAGTCTGTAGGTTATAAATTATCACGCTATTCGCTATGGGGGACGAGCAATATTGCAATTTATTCGTATTTTTTCTATGGTTTACCGCAAATTGTAAGAAGAGAAGCCAACATATTTCAGATACCTAGTTACAGATTTAACCTTTAAGGTATGATCATCACGCTATACCTTTATGGAGCTAATTAAGCTGTCAATCATGATACTATACACACAGGTTGGATTTTTAAGATTGGGTTAAATGGTCACATTAATCATTGTCGTTACAAGAAAACGGCCTTAGGAGACTGCTCTTAAGTTTTTGAAATATTTTGATCTGCAATCATAAGTTCCTGAAAAATATGCTGTCAGCAAGAAAATTTACTCACAATTTTTCGATGTCAATTCTATCCTGTTCTCCTATAAGGATCAAAACACTGTATCTGACGAAATGAGGATTGAGTACTGAGTTAGAAATCGCTGAAAACTGCCCTTATAGGAAATGAGACTGAGATGACAGAATATAATATACATACCAGTGTATGACAATGGTCGAATTATTCCATTACTTCACTGGGCTAAATAGAGAACGAATATAATCGACAGGTACAGATTTAACCTTTGAAATCATTACCATCTCGCTATGCCTTTAAGGAGCTATGCAGTCAATCATGACATATGTATTATAAAAACTGTTATTATAGTCGAGTTTCAACAAAGCAAATAGGTTAGTGTTTCGACGATTGCTTTGAAAAACTAGGTTCGCTTCCCAACAACTGATATATTTTGTGCTTTCTTTTTTACATTTTGCTATACACGGACAAGACGAAGGTCATGTCCAATGCCCATGTAACACCCACTCTCATAACGGTCGGAGGCGCTGCACTCGAAGTTGTGGACGAGTACGTTTACCTAGGACAAACTGTCCAGTTAGGTAGGTCCAACTTCGAGAAAGAGGTCAATCGTCGAATCCGACTCGGCTGGGCAGCGTTTGGGAAGCTTCGCAATATCTTCTCGTCCCACATACCGCAATATCTCAAGACGAAAGTCTTTGACCAGTGCGTGTTGCCAGTGATGACATATGGAACCGAAACGCGGTCGCTCACAATGGGCTTCATAAGAAGGCTTAAAGTCACCCAAAGGGCAATGGAAAGGGCTATGCTTGGACTTTCCTTGCGTGATCGAATCAGGAATGAAGAGATCCGCAGGAGAACCAAGGTAACCGACATAGCCCGAAGAATTGCCAAACTTAAGTCGCAGTGGGCAGCGCACATTGGTCGAAAAATTTCTGGAGTGGCGACCGCGCTCCGGGAGACGTAAAGTTGGAAGGCCTCCCACAAGGTGGACCGATGACCTTGTGAGGGCCGCAGAAGTCCGCTGGATGCGGGAAGCACAGAACCGGTCAAAGTGACAGTGCTTGGCCAGGCCTATTGTCCAGCAGTGGACGTCTTTCGTCTGAAATGATGATGATTATACACCGTGACTTTTTAGTTGTCTTACAACGGCAGCCCACTTCATGTATCCAATGACTACGAATCATTTATTTAAAAAAAATGATATTTTTAAACATTTGCATAATTAAAAAACATAAAAAAATAATTCACTAAGACGCATGACGTAGCTTGAAACACCCTGTTATGGAGATGGAATTAATGATTGAATGTAATGGTAGGTAGGTCAATATCTTCTACCGTTTGATACGTAAACATTAACAGGGAGGGTGTTTCATAATTCTAAAGCATTATTTATTTTTCTTTGTACCTATTATCTTAATTAATGGTAACAATGTTTTAATCGCACCTAGAGGTATCTTATGACGGATACATTGAGTGGACCACCTTTGTAAGACGACTAAAATGCCACGGTGTATTATGATAGTTCGTAAATGATGCTACTTACCTACGAGATGTAGCTCGTAGGTTCGAACCCAGGCAGGTGCTTTACTTTGTGTAAATTATTTCATCACAGTGGTGGAGTGGAGTGGAGTTTCATCACACCGTTTGGAGAGCAGTGGCTCTCCAAACGGTGGAGGAAAACATCGTGAGGAAACCGGCATGTTCTAGCACCAAAAATTCGAAGACATGTGACATCTACCAACCCGCACTGAGCCCGCGTGGATTGTGGTCCACTCCCTCTCACAGAGAGGATGCTTGTGTCCCAGCGGTACGCCAACGAAGTCACGGGAAAAAGCTAGTTTATAAATAAAACAACTGGCTGATGCCCGTGACTTCGCTCACGTGAAGGTTGGAAATTATCCCGCGAGAACGTACCACTAGGAGAAATAGTAGCCGAAATCATACCACGGAAAAGTAATATGGAGATAAAAAGTATACTTTGTCCTAATCTAGGTCATGGTCTATCCGTGTGACCAATTTTCAAATCCGTTGACCCATTGAAGTGTGTAAAGCTAACAGACAGATAGGATTACTATCACATTTATTGTATTAAATATTACATTACATTACTAATATTATATTATATTATAATATCTGGATGACCGAGCTTTGCTCGTTTATTTTTTGGATTGACGTTTTCTAAAAATGAAACTACTAGCTAGATCGATTTACCGCCCCCGAAACCCTCTGCATACTAAAATTTTATGAAAACCGTTGGAGCCGTTTTCAAGATTTAGATTATTTAAACATATATACTAGAATTGCTCGTTTAAAGGTATTAGATATTATAGTATCTTCTTCTAGGCAGAAAATTCTGTTTATTATGTTTAGCCCAAAATTCAGCTACGCACTCACTAACGCAGTCATCGGGTCATTACTATCGTAGTCCACTGCTGGACATAAGCCTCTCCCAGGATGCGCCACAACACCCAGTCCTCCTCCTTCCACATCCAGTCTGCCCCAGCCACTTTCTTAAGGTCGTCGGTCCATCTAGCTGGGGTTGTCCCACGTTATCAAATAGATTGCAAACTATAGTTTTGTATAATTTAGAAGCATTTTGTTTAAATTTTGTAAATGTGAGTACCATGCATCCATTTATTGTGTTGTTATGATGTACGTTGACTTGAAAAAGCATGGCAGTTGAGAGTATGTCATGCTCACATAAATGTCTCACTGATGGTGGCGCGTGTGTTGGATCATTCGGTTCCCTACAAAATGGTTGAGCTGGATGGTGCTGATGCACGCGTCAAGTTCGTGAACGGGCGCTGTCGGTTGAGACTGGTCATCTCCTAACTTCCAGGGCTTATTTTTATCTTGTATTTAGAATTGTTTATAATTAAATTTTTTACATTGTTCTCACATACAGAAGCAACAAGAATAATGTTCCCAAGATTTTGTAATATTTCAACTTGATTTTAAAAGAGTGTCCGTGGAGTTTCTTGCTCGTTCTTCTCCATAGAGATCTACGTTTTGGAATGGGCAACTAGCTTCAACTTTCCAACTGATCGACTTTTTGACAGTTCAAAAGTACCTGTAAATGGTTTAATTGAAATAAATGCTTTGAGTTTGAGTTTTGAGTTATGCTTGTATCCAGTCCAGGACTCGTCTGATCCCTCGGTCCTTCGACAAATATGGCCAACCCACTGTCAATTCAGTTTGATTACTCTGCCAGCAACGTCGGTAACTCTGGTTCTTCTTCGGATAATTTGATGATTACAAACGTTGAATCCTTCAAAGAAACTCCGGGCGTAGCCCGCTACATAGCCAGCCCAACTGTCAGTGTCCACTTTTCGGCAGCGTATGTCATAACGGCCTAGTCTTCAAACATTACAGGTCATGAAGTGCACAAGTAATTAGTAAAGATAGTATGTATTGGTATGGATTTCGGTGCCTTAAAGAGTGCAGCATTTAAAGACTTAATACATTATCAAAATCAAAAGACATTTATTCAAATTAAGCTGAGAATCAACACTTTTCGAGCATAAAAATTTCAGAAGACAGTCCCTCAAAACGCCCGCCTTTCACCACTTCCTACTGTTTAAGCTGGGAAGAAGAACTGGCGCAACAAACTCCTCAGCAGCATAGTTGTCTGTTTAGATAGATAGATTTGATTCGATACAATACTCAATACTCAATTCTTTATTGCATTCCATGTTTTACATAGATGGTATAAATAGTGAGATCAATATGGACCCTGTCGGGCACAGCAAAATTCGGAGAGAGGAAGAGACATTATTATTATAAAATTATTAGATGTATAATTGGGTGTATAATTATCTATATATATGTATTATTATTTACAGGTATATATATTATGAGGTTTGTGCAAATGGGTATAATGTATTTGTTATTTTGATTTATTATTATTTGTAATTAATATTTTCATTATTATTAAACTATGTTATTATTTATGTAATCGTACTTTCATATTTATATTTGATTTTGTACATTGCGTATTATATTGTATTTATTTCATTATGTTTGGTGAATTATAGAGAGAATAATTTTATTTTGTAATCGATTTGTCATCCAAAAACTCCTTTACTGAGTAAGAGTCTTGGATTCTAGAAATTGTTTCAATTTATTAATAAATATATTTGTTCTCTGTACTTTGCTGATGTCATTGGGCAATTGGTTTTAAATTTTTATGGACATAACTAACTAATAGTAGGTAGGCAAAGTAATTAATATTACGAAACACAGAACATTAAATTGCCATATGTCAGGTAAAAATGTAAACAAAGCATAGTACAAAAGTAAAAGCCTCCTGGCATAAAAGGCATGGCAGCTTACATATGCAATGCTGGATTATGTTCTCATAGCTGTTACATTGCATAATCAATCAGTGCCACATGTGTGCACAAACCTGCCTCATTGCAATCAGCGTACTATACACACAGTAGGTAGGTACTATACTTAATTACACTTAGGGACAGGTTATTCCTCTCTATATAGCAAGTTTACACCTGTCTCGACGCACCTTAGGATTCGTTCACACGAAAAATTTGATCTTCGTTTTTTACTTTTCGTGGGTGACGTGGGTTTCGTCTCGTGGGCGCCAGCGTAACTACTGGTCCTGGGTTCAATACCCAGGTCACGCAAAGTATTATAGGGCTCTTCCATTAGGAATTTATCAGTAAAAGCCCGGAGTATGGATGTTGGCGGGGTGATATCCCGGTGTTAGGAAAGCAGGTTATGCCGATGGTCCTGCGCCTGATTGATGGAAGTCACATGCTTGGAATTTTTGATTCTAGGTCATGCCGCTTTCCTCAAGATAATTTCCTTCACCGTTTAGAGAACAGTGGTGAAGAATTTTTTACACAAAGTAAACCGGCGGTTTGGGTTCACACCCATGACCTACAACTTTGAAACATTGCTCACGTCATCACTGCATCTGGTCTAATTCCTACGATGATTGGGGCATTCGTTGAAACCTAAACGGATCTAGGAACAGGTGATGGATATGCATTGGGTGAGACGACATTTACCATAGTAGACCATCCGTCCGGGTTAGATCGGACATGTCCGGCTTTATACCCTTTGTCTGAACTTTGTCAGTTGACCGAAGTTATCCACTTAAGTGGTTTTATTTAGATAATGTAAAATGTTTGGACAATTTTCAAACATTTTACTTTTTAATCGCTTTTGGTTTGGACTATTAAAATTACGAAATCGTCATCCTACATGTGCGCTCGAGCAAACAGTAGTCAGTAGTGTGACGAAATAAGACACGTGCAGATGTAATGTAGACAAACAGTTCTATGTGTCTCGTCCGGGGGCTTCCAATGACTAAGTGTTTTGCATAGATTACCAAAACCTTTCCACGAAATATTACTGTAGTCTGTTTCAGTTTATTGTAGTTTGAATTTAACTGTAGGTGACTGAAAAAAAAAAACTGGAAAAAACCCATAGAGTAGAAATCCTCTTCCTTTTTTGAAGTTGGTTTCAATTACAAATGAGAATGGATAATAAGTAGGGAGTTAGATATCAGTGCAGTGCGAGTGCGGTGCTTCAGATCTGACCATGCCCTAGTTGCTGGAGTGCCCTAAGTGCCGGTTCACCTGCACCTTAGATGATTTGAATAAAGCCACTGATGCCGCAATAAACGTACCGCACCTACTGGGCTCATACTATATTAAAAAAAAAACAATGTGTACGAGTACCATCGACATGAAAAGAAGAAGACTTACATATCAGTAGCGGGGCTTGTGGCCAAGTAATAACAGCTGCATGGGTCGATCAATTAGCTTACGCTACGCTGGATGGGTGACCAGCTTTATATACCAAGCCTCGGAAAGCACGTTGGTCCCGGCTGTCATTCGTGGATCTTCGACAGTCGTTATGGATCATCAGAAGCCCGAAAGTAGGACAACTAATCTTACCTAATGTATCGTATTACCCAGTAACTGGGTTGTGGAGGTCAGATAAGCAGTCGCTTCATGTAAAATACTGGTAGAAAAGGGAGGATCCTCCGAGCAGACGGGTGTTGTCTCTTGTTTGATGTCGGGACGTTGTTTGTGTGCTAGATGGGCGGTTAACTCTGCTTGCGCGATGAAGGATTTTGCGTGACGTCAATGTGATTTGTAGTTTCACAGTGTCACTCTCTAACATCAAGGTGACAGGACAGCTCAATTTCTCTTATGTTTCAAGGTGAGATGTTTACAGATTAGATTACCAGGTTTATCGTGAGGTTTCTGTTTGTTAAAAACCTCCCAACAACTCTCTTAACTTTTAACCCTCTTTTGCTACATTCATTGACATGAAACACAAAGACAAGCTGTATAAAGCGATTAAACTTCTCAAGTTTTTGGTTAAGGGAGAAAATGTACCGGCGGGAGAACTTTTTAATAATTGCGCATTTGTATGGTCCGGTTTTGTTTTTAATTAAGTTTAATAATTTGACTCGTGCGCCTGGAATTCGGATTGGTCCTCGGTTGTTGGCAATAGGCACGCCCCCTATTACATGATACTTAAACGTAACTGGCGAAATGTGGATGTACTGTCTATAGGTACACCTCTGCCACCTTCGGGAAAACATGGCGTGATGTTCTGATGTTATGTTATCGAGTTTACTTAAAGGGCGGTGCATCTTCAGCTACACGAAGCGTGCTCGATCATTTTTACACTTTACCTTGGTTATCGTTTTTCCATTTATACAAAAATTTAATTGTCAAATTATGCAAAAGCTAGAATGCAAGAGCGAGCAAGGCAAGCTCGATAATTTTTGCCTCTCGCCTTGAATAGGATAGGTTTTATTTTGTCCATGTATACAGAAAGAGGACTAACTGTGTCGATTTATCTAAAGTAGCTTAAGTATTCGCGCGTTCGTGCTTTCGAATTAGCGAGTTCATTTAAAAATCCTGTACCTAGGCGAGACAGCACAACCCATAAGGGCACGTGTAACATTAGCCTTATTATGATCGCGGTGCGTCTACATTAGCATAGCATGGATCGGCAAGGAGTCGTGATCACGATGGACACTCCTTTTGTGTAGCCTCAATACGTCGGCTGCCCTTTTGAAGATACTGACTGGTTTTAAAGGTATCCATTGGGTACGCTTACCGCCTCTGTAAGTGACTAATGGATGTGAGACTGGCTTTCTTCCTATTGGAATGTGGTTATTATCGCCTGTAGAGACTTGTCAAGAGATTTGAAGACGTTTCTAATCTTCGAGGCACATGGGAAATGTCTGTATTTTTACTATCATCAAATTACTGAGCCATGCTATCGTGATGGCAAAAATACAGGGTGATAGGAGCATCGAGGTGCAAACTGCAACCATGAATTTAGCATATAATTCTAGCGTAAAAATGCTCCGTAGGTTATCAAAAGAAATATCTGCTGTTTGGCTGTTTCATAGAAAAGAGCAATGCCATAGATACATAAACTTTAAGATACAGCGATTTTGTTCATGGTTCAAAAGCGTGTACTCAATCTATGGTATAATAGTTTGTGCGTCAATGTCATACATTTCTATACAGAAAAAATAATTATGATGATTAAATTTGACAATATAGGCGGCCCGTCCTGGTCTCCTGGCCCTGATGAGATCTTTAATAGGGCTGTATCCGATACTATTTATATATCCACAAAATGTTGTGTATCCACTACATCTTTTTTGAACTTTGGAAATGTTATTTTATCATTTAACTTTGCGTAATGAGATCGGATATTCGGATGCATATTTACCTAAAGTTGACAGATTGGCTAAAATGGAATGCGCTTTTGTACCGATTTTTTTAAAATTTAATGTAAAAAAAAATGTTTTTACTAACACACACCACCCCTATCTTACAGACTTTTTTTTTTTTTTAAATAATGTCCCACACTAGGAATTTCTCCTGTATTGTGGGTGCGTTTACATACATTTAAACCCACATACACAAACACCCACACCCAACTTACACCCTAGGTACATAGGTATGGGTACCACATTTCCATCGGGGCTAATTTTTTAATAAACATGCGTCTGAATAGTTATGCAATCCTAATCATTTAGAAGTCGCTTCCATACTATACAACTGACTTGTTATACATTCCCGGTGTTGCTGGCATCCCAGGATTTCTGTACAAAAAAATATTTTAAGAAGCCGCTTCCATATTTTCGTAACTAAAAATTAACTTTAGGTAAATATGTATCCGATCCCTAGTAATAACTGTCACAATCTTGATATCATATACAATTATATATTATAAAACATTGTATTTACAATAAATAATAGTTCTTGCGTGTAACTGCGCACAGTGAATTATGTTCTAATTTGAGGTCGATAATACGTGGCCTGCCCTTTTGTGGCACCGCACCGGTGTAGATGCGATGCTATCTAGTGTCTGTTAGGTACTACGTCCTATTAGGTGGCCCAGTTTCGATCTGGTTGAGGTCAATAAGAGGATTTGATACACCTAATTCGTCATCATCATCTGCGGCTTTAAAGCTGGTGTAGCCAGGTCAAGTTTGTTTCTCCAACGGGTCCTATTTCTGACTTTTTCCCTACAATTTCTCACTCCATCATCATCTGCCAATCCTTTTTTATCAACTATGTTGGGGTCGGCTTCCAGTCTAACCGGATGTCGCTGACTACCATTTTATTTTATTTATTGAATTAGGATCTCCAACAAAAGATGTACACAATACATGACACATAAATAAAGGGCAACATCAGGTATTAAGTAGGTGTACTCCTTCACTTATAGGAGACCACAGCATGCACAATAGAGTTAACAACTAAGCAAACAAAGTAAAAATATTAATTATAGGTAAAATTTGGAAATAATTAAAACATATTAAAAAGACATACAAAGAAAAAATAATAATAAATAAAACAGTCAGAGATACTTAAATTAACTTAAATCTATTAGACATTTCTTATATTTAGACAGAGACTCGCAGATGTCTAAATTGTTAGTTTTGGCTAACATGTTATAATGGAGGAATTTTACATGGAGTGACGGCTTATCTGACCGCCACAATCCAGTTACTGGGTAACTCGATACCCCTTGGTAAGGCTGGTTGACAGACTTTCAGGCTTCTGACTCACCTTCTCACTCCAACAGTTCTTAAATCTTGATCTACGCCTACGTATTGGTATCATTCTATTATTTATCGATGCGATTTTCCATCATAAATCGATCAAAATCATAATACATAAAGGTATTAGAATAATTCCGCTATTAGATGTAATAATTGGGCCTTGAAGAAATGTAAAAATATAATATTTTATTTTGCCCAAATCATAGGTACAAAAAAAGTCTTTACAGTAATGATAAAGTCTTTCAATAATGTCTTGATACTAATTGAATGATTTGAAACTGATTTAAAAGTAATGTAACAAAAAGAATGCTTCTTACTCACTTAAAAAACCAAATACTAAAACGTCGCATTGTAGCTATGTAACATACAATGCTACGCTTTAGTATTTGTTTTTTTGGGCTCACTCTTGGTGTTCCGCGCGGTCTATCTGCCTTTGTTTTATAATCTGAGGCTACTTAAAACAACTTAAAATAATAAAACTGAGCATCCAGCTTGTTCTGAACCTGCATCACTATGTTTTAAATGAATGTTGGTAATTTGACCGTCGTCGTTTTCCAGAACGATTTAACAGTATGTTCAATTGTGACAGAGGCAGTTGTTTTGTTTGTCATCAGTGGCGAAGGGTGCTTTTACGGGAGAGGTAAGCCGGAGCAAAAAAAAAAAAAGAAAACAGTTCCAGAACATTTTCAAGGGATTGGCTAAATATTAAATATAATATATGAGTAAATAAATACCAAATTTTATTATTACATGCATCGCAAATTTTCGCCTGTACTACACCGTGCTCACCAGACATTATCATTGCTGTGTTTCCAGTACCGCAAGACTGACCAATTCAATTATTCCTTCTTAAGCTTCAAGCTCTTTAAGCTTCTTAAACTTCTAAATGGAACTCCATTACTGAATCGAATTTGCTCAGATGTAAAAAGGCTTCGATGTAGGTAACACGGTTACTGGAATTCGGACTTTCATCGCGGCCGCGAAAAGCTACTTCTTGTTTACCTAACAAAATAACGGTTTCAATAAACCGTTTCATCAAATTCCTATTTAGATCTACTTCATGCAAATTTGCGAAAAATGATTCTATCCTACCTGTCCTGAACTCATGTAACTGTTGACAGGGGGCCTACTCCCTAAGCACGAGGTCCGTCATTTCGGTCAAAGTAACGGGCATTTCCAACTCCGTATCACTGACGGACAGAAGATTAGTTTGGAGCCTGAACTAAGAATGAAACACGATTTTCCCGTCTAAAAAAGTTAGTTAATTGGCTGTAGGATTCACTAAGAAATTTCGAACTACTTTTGAATGGGCCCGTGTCTTCGTTGACGGAGTTGGAGAGTAGGCCCCCAGCTCCGAATATGTTTTTCATTCTGGACATGCTTTTTTGACGTATTCATCAGATTTTTAATATCTGGTACCCTTTATTCCATAAACTACTAGAATTGGAGAAAAGTAAACACGGGAAACAATACATTCTATTTAAGTTACAACTACCAGTCAGCAGATATTTATCGTAAAGAGAAACATTAAAACGTATAAAAGAACCATCGTATCGTTTGTAATATAAATTCATATCTGGGCGACCACGGCCTAACATAATTACGTGTTCCTTATTATCAAAACTTAACCTTGAAAACGATGTTTCCTCACAAAGCCAATAATATGATAAACAGCAATCATTGCCGCCATCTAATAGTACTAATTATTGTACTAATTACTATTAACTGTCAACTACTTACCCCAAGTACCAAATTAAAACACTTAACAACTAAAATCACTATCTTTATTACTGTTTTATACCAACACACAAATACTTACTACTTTACTAAAACATAAAACTACATAAATTAATAAATTCAATAAATACAACAAACAAAATGCAAATTTAAACAAAATAAAAAGATAAATAAATGCCATTACATCAAGCATCGACCACACACTATCAATCATCCGACCGAGGTCCAGCTAAGCGCATTATGAAAATCAATCTCGGTATTGCTCCATCTCGTTCACGCGCACGTATTTTTTATTACTGTCTCTATCGTAACTCGATATTTGTGTCACGTGATCGAAGTTATGACAACATTATTTTGTATAGAAATTGAATTCAAGACAAGCGGACGTGCCTGCGAGTTATTTTAGAGCTTAATGTTTTGTTGTTGGGATATGAAGACAAAAATTCATGTAGGCGTTTTGTAATGTTTTTATTAAATGGGGTATTATTTATCTGTAGTGTGACTATAAAACAGGTAAACACTACTGACAGTATCATATTCCGAAGGGCAGCCAACAGGAATCGTGTTATAGATAGCCAAAAAAAAAATCGTCATAGTTTGAATCGACTGACGAAATATGACGAAGCAACGAATATTTGAACCCTGTGATCTTTGATCGATGATTTGATATTATCAAATTCGTTTTATACCAATAAAAGTTTATATTTACGAGATACTATATTGATGCGGGAAGCACAGAACCGGTCGAAGTGGAGGAGCTTGGGTGAGGCCTATGTCCAGCAGTGGACGTCTTTCGGCTGAAATGATGCTGATGATGATACTATTATCCTAGCCCTTTCCCAACTATGTTGGGGTCGGTTTCCAGTCTTACCGGATGCAGCTGAATACTAGTATTTTACATGGAGCGACTGCCTATCTGGCCTCCCAACCCAGTTACTGGGTAACAGAATACCCCTTAATAAGACTGGTTGTCAGACTTTTTGCACTTCTGACGACCCAAAACGACTGACAAAGATCTACGAACGACACTGGTCACCCATCCGCGAACTGACCGTGCCAAGAGTAGCTTAACCTTTGTTTTATTACTTTGGTCTAATAATAGTCAAATCATTGCCATTTACGTGATACTGATGACTATAAAACCATAGTAAATTATCAATGACGGTGATGTGACGACAGCCATAGAACTAGTTGGTCATGGTAAGAAGGATATACGTCATCACTGTGTCGTATCGATAAAAGACAAAAGGTCAAAACCCCTAGTGAGAACGTCATTGTTTGGCAAAATTGTATGGTCATTGTAATTGTGGACAAGTTTTGGAATTTAAACAATGTCGCTTGGAAGAAAATTTGTATGTATATATACACTGTGACATTTTAGTCGTCTTACAACGGCAGCCCAGTTCATGTATCCAATGACTACTAATCATTTATTAAAAAAAAAAAATATATTTTTGAACATTTGCATAACTCAAAAAATTCAAAAATCATTCACTAAGACGCATGACGTAGTTTGAAACACCCCTTTATGGAGGTCGAATTAATGATAGAATGTAATGGTAGGTACGTAGATATCTTCTACTGTTTGATACGTAAACATTATTAACAGGGAGGTTGATTCATAATTCTAAAGCATTGTTTATTTTTCTTTGTACCTATTTACATAATTAATGGTAACAATGTTTTAATCGCACCTTGAGGTATTTTATGACGGATACATTGAGTGGAACACCTTTGTAAGACGACTAAAATGTCACGGTGTATATGGTATAATCTAATCAGCATATAATGTTCCCACAGCTGGGATACAGGCCCCCTGTCTTCGAGATCCAGTCAGCTATTAAGCACCGCGCGGGCCCAGTGCGGGCTGGTACATGTCACATGTCTACGAATTTTTGTTCTAAGACATGCTGGTTTCCTCACGATGTTTTCCTTCACCGTTTTGAGAGCAGTGGTCCTGAAATTGATCACACAAAGAAAAGAGCCTGCCTGGGTTAGACACCGCGACTTACCACTCGTTAGTCGGAGCCATTATCACTGGGCCACCACTGCTCAAAAAAAGAAAACATCGTTTTTTATTATCATGATATTGGCATATACAGGGTAATTTTTTAGTCCCTGTCCGAATTTTTCAGGGTCATAGTACCCGTGAAATTGAACAACTTTCTCCAAGGAATATGGGTCGAAATATGAAAAGAAAAATTGCAACTTCCAATACAAAATCGATCAGCTGACTATTGATTTTGTATGCGAGGTCCGATTTTTTTTTCATATTTCGACCCATATTCCTTGGAGAAAGTTGTTCAATTTCACGGGTACTATGACCCTGAAAAATTTGGACGATGACTATAAATTAACCCTGTATACAATATGTAACAAAAACCCTGTTGTTCCTTCTACCCACGTTTTCAGAATCTGAATACATACGTAATAAAGCAAGTCATTTGTAAAAACTGTTCAACAAAAATAATTAAAGTAAGTATTTAATTATGAGTATTTGTAATGTATAACTGATTTTGATTAGATCAAAGAAAGCTGCCGAGTTCGTAGTTTATCATGCAAAATAAAGATACTTGTAAAATCAAGTACTGTAAACATTTTTTTGAATGTGTCGATTTTAATAGTTATTTGATATTGAACTCTCGACTAGCCAATGCTTATTTTTTTTTAAATTATAACTTCATCAATGTTGCGCTTGTAGGTAAATGTATACGTCCCTAAATGGAACAACAGGGTTTTTGTTATATGTTGTATACTTGCCCTTTTTATACTGTATTTGGGTTAGTAGCAGGAACCATTTTAAAAACGCGCTCTTAAAATATCATGTCCTTCAATATCTGACTTCTGGGGTAAATAGTTCTATGTATCTAGCTCACATTAATAGGCTATTACACTCATTTTTGAAAAGTGTCTTAATTAGATGCTAGAGTGCTAATAAACCACAAAAAACGCAACATTTTTATTTAATCGATTAGTGCCGTAAAAATGCATTTAAATGTTCCATTTTCAAATTTCGCGCTTAATTTGACGAAAACGCTGGACGCAGTGGACGCCATATTGCTCAGTGGGAATGACGTCAGTTTGCTGTATAAACAAATGCGCTGATATTTTATAAGACAGTTGTTTGTAATGAAAAAAATGAGTTATTTTTCTACTTATCGTTCCTGAATGCAAAATATTATTTAAATAAAAATAATAACAAAGTTGCTCAGTTGACATGCCGTATGATGTAATAACATGGCGGCTACTATTTCATGGTGTTCAAAAACAGATTAAAAAAACTTAAATCTTTCAATTGTATTTTAAAATTCATTTGGTTGTTCCATGAACTAAAACTATCATTTTCCGACCGCATTTTGCCTAAACTATCTCAATAATACATTTTTAGATTTTTTCTCGTATATAGTAAAATATCCTATTGTACCGAATAGACCTTCCCGCCTATTGCTTGTCGTTTGACTTTCTATGTGCGTGTGCAGTTCTAAAGTAGCGATGCGGGTTTGGCCGCCAATCAATGAGCTGATTGTTTTGCTCATTCGGCACGTGTTTTTTATTAGAGAACTCATTAATAAATTATGCAGTGTTCTTGAATACGACTAGTGACGTCAACGAGTCTGAGTATGTAATGAATGGGTTGACTAATGTGTTGCAAAAACCGGTTTTGGAAGATAAAACAGGTTTGTTGTTCTATTTAAAACGTTTTCGTTGAGTTATTTTTCAACGAGTTTTGGTGATAGGTATAATCATAATTGAAAATTGGTTTTAGTATATCACTAGCCTTTGCCGTAACAATGAAATGATGTTTATTTCTGTTAGTACATATTTTAGGACATTTGACATTTGACGCGTCAATATTATAAAACTAGATGGAAGGTACATGTGGCTAATTAACAACAGCCGCTCGGGTCAATTTATCAGGTTAAGCTACGCTTGCCGCGGTTGGTCTGTGGATGAGTGACCATCTTTACATATCAAGACCCAAAAAGCACGTTAAGCCGTTGGTCCCGGCTGTCATTCGAGCCAACTCTAACATAGTTAGAATAACGCTAGGCAGATGATGATATAAAACAAGATTTAGCCGACATTTTCTTGCTGATTGATGAAAAGAAATTCCGAAACAAACTCGGGGTCTCATTATATTATCATGTCTTAATATTTTATGCGTTGGCTTCGCTCCTGTGGTACTTAGGTATATCCCACAGGAGTGGTGCATTTTTCAATCAATAAACGATCTAACATAGGTCTGCAATTTATAATAAAATAAACGCAATACGAATTTCCCGGGTTCCTTATCACATTTACCAGTAAAACTCCGGATAATCCATTCTTGGAATTGGAATGAATCGTAGGTATTAAAATTCAGTAAAATCCCCAAAATCTCGTTCCCGGTGAAAGGAAATCATCCTTGACTGAGTTTCCGAGGTCAGTGGTGACAGACGACCGCTTCCAATAACATACCCACCGGAGCGGACGGGGGAATCCCCGGTCAGACACTACAGTAGAAAGTGACGGCTCTTGGCTTGTTACTGCCGATAATTGGTTAGGTATTAATTATTTATTTAACTAGTTTTAAATAAAATTGAATCGATTTAAGCTGACATCACCTGTTTTGTATTAGAGACATGATTATCAGTTTACTTACAATTAAAATCTGTTGTTTTTATCAAATAACTAGCTTTTGCCAGCGGCTTGGCCCGCGTGGGGTTCGAAATTTATCCCACGGGAAGTATAACCGGGATAAAAAATATCCTGTGTTTAATCCAGGCTCAACATACGAAAGAATCTATATGAAGGATTAGAAAGAAAAAAAGTAATAAATAAACATAATGAAACCCATATTATCATGCATTCAACCCTTATTGCCGTGTGGCAATAAGGGTTGAATGCATGATACTGATACTTTGTATGGATTGGAAATAAAATGGAGTGCAAAAAACGCGTGTGCGTTCTTTGCACTCCATTTTATTTCCAATCCATACAAAGTATTACATATCTAGCGAGTCAGTTAAGCCTATTAAATAGTCTAGTTTAATAAAAAAACTAGCTCATGAACCACCAGAGCTATAAATAGCAACGCAGTGAGCTATCATGAATCACATTAACTTGTACAAAATGAACTGTAGGATCAAATCGTTAGTTCAATGAACTGTGTCGACCCTCATAGGTCCAGCACTCCCTAGTCTAAACTAGGCTTTGTGGATATAATTTTAGGCTGAGTTCAACATTTATCCTAGGTTTGCTAATTATTGTGAGATGTTCAACCCGTTAGCTGACCAGTCAGGCTGAGTATACCCTCAAAATTATTGACAGCAGTGTAAGAGTCATTGGTGGATGTTTGACAGTCGTTACGGGTTGCCAGAAGACCGAAAGTTGGACAACGGTCATACCAAAGGGGTCAGGAGCCCTGCTCGGGCCAGGGCTCGAAATCAGACCCCTATGTTCATCAGTCGTACTTCTGACTACTACACTATCAAGGCAATCGAATGCCAGTTAAAAAATCAACAGGCAAACTGGATATTTATATAAAAATAAAATTCAAATTCATTTAATCGCCAGAATATAGGTTTACAACTGTGGCAATGGTGCCGATTCTCTTGTCACAAAATTCTCTAAACTAAACTAAAAATCACTAAAATTTTGTTTATTCCTGTCAAACGACGATTTCCCATTCTGAAATTGACTAAAGTGACACAACTTATCTATATTTTAGTTTGACAGCACTAAGATTGTACTGAGTTTTTAATTTAGTGAAAATGGTAATTTTGCTATTCTGTTGTTGTCAAATTCATTATTCTATTCAATATAAAATTTCGATTGTCTAACTAAATCTGACTATTTTTAATCGGGATTAATAAGGTGTGGAATAAAATTAGTTGTCAAGAACTAAAATTCACACTGACACCTCGACTTCGGGCGCAAATACAGTACTGTACCTTTTTTTTCTTTTCTTTTGCTTATATCTCGAAATTGGTGTGTCCTATCGTAAAAATAATGAAAATTTCGACCCCCTTTATAAAACCCCATATACCTCTAAAACTCAACATGTAGGTAATAATTTTTCATATTTTCGATACAAAAAGTAAAAAAATCCATTTAAAACACGTTGAGGCTGCCCCCCCTGCGCGATTCCGGCTCTAAAAAAGATCACGGGTTAGGGCAAACGTGGAGTCGCGTTTGTCAAATTCGATTTTAGTTATGCCAAAATTATTTTTAAATTTAGAGATCTTTTTTTGCAGAATAGCTTTAAGATTCTCATAGCCAAAAGTAAGGAATTTTAGTGATAGTTTAGTTAGTTTAGTTCGGTGTACAACAGAATCGGCACCAGTGTATGATCTTATAACTATAATGGCCCCTTTACATTCTACCATACATCGTGTGCAAATATGTATTAAATTGTATACATTATTTTAATAGAAAATAAAAACAGACAATTGTTGTCTGTTTTTATGGTGGACGGTGTTGGTGTTATCTCTTTAATTTGTTCAAAAGTAACATAATTATGATACGTCTCATTTCTGTTATTTTGTCTTGTTGCTTTTTTATAGTTCTATATGCTTTTGACCTGTCTTTTTTACATGTTTTCTTCCGCACTGTCTTCGCATTAAATTGCAAGAAGACGGTAATGGTCTGTCTAGTATCTGAAGGTGGAGTGTCAGTATCTGATTGCTGACTGCATTTGCTAATATCTTTTTCTTGTCTCTATACTTCTTTGATGGTTGTTTCCACTGTTTTCTTTGCGTACGTTTTTCCCGTTCCGTCATATCTGCTACTTTCTTTACCTTGTTTTCCGCTTTCTTTTTCTGGTAGTACTCCCTCTACCTTTAGCTAGTTTAATTTATTTTTGTTCCTCTGTTATTTTATTTAAGTACTTCCCCTTTCTTGCATTGGCTTTTTCACTTTGGTTTAAATAAGCTGAACTATATTTAAGTATTTTTTTAGTTTTCTTCTTCTTCCCATCTTCATTTGGTTCTATGTCCAAGCAAGCAAAGAAAGTTCTGTGAATTTCCACAAAATATTTATTAAATATTAATTCAGCAATAATAACGTCATAACGGGAACAACAAAGCCATTTCGGGAACGTGTCATCATGTCTGGGAACGTTCTCGAAATGACGTTTTTGAAATTTCACGCCGTTCATTTCGATGCCCCCCATCTTATATGTATTATTTCGAGGTTATCGTGAAGTAAACAATGATGGTTATAAGGAATACTCATTAAATAACAGTAATCTTAATTTTTCTAAGAATTACACTCATTCCCGTAACGACGTATAATTAAGGAACTGTAAAAAAAATGAATATAATGGTACATAATACTTAAATTGTTATTTATTTGCAAACAATACAAATGACGACGGCTTTACAAAACAATTGCTCACTACTAAAGCACACTAGCGCCAACAGTCGTGTTCAAGAATAAAAGTTTTGTCTACTTAATGCTGCGTTCACGAATATGACGTATATTTTCTTGGAAAAACTTTTGACAAACGCTGCGTTCAAAATTAATTAATTTTGTCAATATTGGCTTAGAATACCTACTTACTTTTTAGGAAACAAACAAATTATAGTAAACATTGAAAATAATTAAAGTTTGATTTTACTATAATATGTTAACGTACGTTGAAGTTAGAAGTCGTTGTTTAGGACGCGTTCCCGAAATGACTTTTTACCCATATCTTTTTTTTTTTAAATGAATAAGAATGACTTATTTTTCAAATCATACATTTTAGGCAGAAATACGTTAAACTAATCTCAATAGTATTAAATACTTATTTACCTACTGTTATTCATTCGGATATATTATTTTATGAGTTGCCAAAACGAATTCGCCACCTTCGTGGGTTTGAGCTATAAATGGTATATTTCAGTGTAAATACGGAAGTACCTATAGTCATACTTTTACTTAACTCAAAATAACACACAATGGATAGTTCAACATTTGAACCATCTATCTGGAAGGCGGGAAAATACTTCCACCAAGGACTACCTTAAAATCCCTTTTTATTTCTTAAGGCAGAGATTTGTTGAAAACGATCAACAAGGTGGTTTTTAAAACCAGTGTATCTCTTTAACCGTAAATAATTTTGAAAGCAAAAAAATAAATGGTATTTTCAAGTTTATTTTGCATACAGTGATCGAACTCAAAATATAATAACACACGCTTTAATGCATCAAAAAAATCATCAAAGTCACCTCTTATTTATCTTTAAAATCGGTTTATCCCTTCAATAACAATTATAATTATAATTAAAAATATACTATAAAATTCCAAATGCCAAACTGCATCCAGTGATGGATTATTTATTATTAAAAAGTTAGTAAGTATCTAATTTTATACGATTTTATTTGCACTTTTACGACGCACGTTTGCTCATTTATTACTCGAATTCATTATAACAGATTTTAACTCGTACCGGATTGCAATATCGCTCATAACGACATTATTTAAAGTTACCAAGGCCTTAATCAAGCAAATACAAGTAACGTATAAAATTGCATACAGAAGAAATACTTTTTAGCATCGATATTTAAAATGATTCTGTTATCACCTGAATTAAATATGGATTTATCTTCTCCATAACTATTTGCAATATTTTTACTATTTAGGGTAATCTGAATGCAAATCTTCGCAAATGTTACCAGCAGAAATAAACTTTATTCTAGCAGTGTATAAAATACCTAATGTTACATCTTGTCACCGCTGCCGGGGTGCCAGCTGCCTTAGAACCCAATGGTTTAGCGCGCGACGGTGGGAAGAGGCCAGATGGAATGACCATAATGCCTTGGAAGTTGGGTAGGCCTTTAGTGTGGGAGGCTACCTGTGTCAATTCCCTCGTGCCATCCCATCTTCTGAGCACGGCGGGCTGTGCTGGTGCGGCTGCTGCAGGTGCAGAAAATCTCAAACGGCGCAAATATAACAACCTTATTGGGAGCTATATGTTTGAGCCGTTTGAGGTTGAAACACTAGGGTCGTGGGGTCCGAGTACTCATAGAGTATTTCGGGACATCGCCAAGTGGTTGGTCGACTCTTCACGTGACCAAAGGGCTGGCCTATTCTTAGTTCAAAGAATCAGCATTGCCATCCAACGTGGCAAAGCTGCCAGCCTTTTGGGCAGTGTTCCCACTGACAGCGATGCGGACGAATTATTTGATGCCCAGTGAGCTCTTCCCTTTTTTAATTTATGTACTTGTACATAATGTATAATTATTTATGTTAAGACCAAAACTGTAATAAGAAATAAACGATGTTGTCTATAACAAAATATATATATTTTATTAAAAGGACACCAGGTATTATTTAACACAAGCGTTTTAACACGTGGTACCTGACGGGTTGAACATCTCACAATAATAAACAAGCCCAGGATAAATGCTATCCATGTTCTCTATTACTTTTACTTGAATTTCAAGAAATATTACATCACATTACTTAGAACTTCTTTCCTGTAACCAATCTTGCATACAGTAACAACTACGACCCGGAATAACTATCTGTAGATCATATAAATATTTTTACGGTGCCTCAGACGTAGTAGCGGTTCTACCGTAGCGCCAACACCGCGCCTTCATTTGTTACGTAACAAGACATTACTAACTTATTTTTGACGAGTCATCATGTATCATAAAAACATGACTATCTTTACTATCAAGGTCGGTATCAAAACCGGTATAATTTGCAAACAATAATCATCATAGTTTTATCTCCAGATCACCGTGAGAACACAGATATGTGGGCGTTTTTTGTGACGTCAGATTTTGGTGAGGACCAACTCCAAAGGTAACCTAATGGCTCAGTTGTTCTTGAAGTTACTTCAAATTTACGTTTACCAAAGATCATGATCATCGTCTGCCTTGCCTTGTCTCAAATATTTTGGGCGTCGGCTTCCAGTCTAACCGAGTGCTGAATAATAGTATTTTACGTGGAACAACTTCCTATCTGACCTCCGCAGTATGATAAAATAACACCTTTTATAAAGCACTTTGTTCGACCTTGGTTTGTGCCATGTTTCAAATTCAAAATCAAACACGTGAAATTTATTCAAACTAGGTTTCAGAACTTTTTGAATGTGTACATTACATAAAAAAGTCCCCAAAAACGCCCGTCCTTCACCGCTTCCTAGTCTAGTGCTTTAGCTGGGGAGAAGTGGCGCAACAAACTCTCTAGCAGCACAGCTGTCTGTTCAGTTAGAAGAACTGGATTAAATTATTTGCCAACATTATGTCAGCTAACACTCCCCAAAATACCAAAAAAACAATGAAAATTGCTATACTCAAGCAGAAATAAAAACGTAAACAACTTAATTACTAAATGTAAGCCTCCTAAAGTGAGTGCCCGCTTATAAATACGCACAATTTTACATGTGCAGTTGCCAAACCATACATAAGGCAGATCATGGTTACATATTTAGTATGTTTTCCATGAATTAATTTAACTAAATCCAAAATTATCACCGTTAGCTAATTCTGACGTCAATAATGAATGAACTTTTGCTTTTTCCCTACAAGACTGCAGTCGTCACGTTGTTGAAGGAAAAATATATTTATGTGTTACATTAAATGACGTATGTAAAATCGGACTGTGTCGTAAGTCCGTGATTTGTTGCTTAAGATCGGACGCAGAGGACCGGTCTAACGGACGTCTATATGAAATGTCAAACTGTTATAAAGTATGCAGTGACGCTCGAATTTTTCGACATTTCTAAGAAACGGATTTCGATTTTGTTTCTTCATTTTCGTTGTAGGTAAACATTTATGAATGAAATGATGATTAACAAAAATCCATACTAATGTTTAGTAAATAGAAAAGTAACTTTTTCTGTTTGTCTCCTACTTTTTCGCGCCTAACCCTCTGAACTGATCGTTTTGAAATTTGACAGATATGTAGCCTGGGACCTGTAGAAGGACAGGCTACTTTTCACCCTGCATATTTGTATTAAAAAATTGGGGTCGTCAGAAGCTCGCAAGTCTGAAACTAGTCTTACCTAGCGCTATCGTGTTACACAGTAACCAGTTACTGTGTAACTGTTCAGTCGCTAACTAGTCTTACCCCTAGGTAAGACTAGGTTGTGGAGGTTAGATAGGCAGTCGCTCCATGTAAAATGTCAGATGCTGCATCTGGTTAGATTGAAACCCAAACCGAACATAGTTGGGAAAAGGCTAGGCAGATAACTAAAAGATATATAAAAAAAAAATTGACGCAAACGAAGTTGTGGGCAACAGTTTGTAATTTATAAACACGCATTGAGATGAGATTTTAGGGCGAAATCTGAAGCAACCTCCGTAGAAACGATCGAAGAACAAACATTGCAGTTTCCATTTATGACTCCTGTAGACAGACGCGACGGGACTCTAATAAAACAATTTCTATTTCTATGAAAACTTAATTAAAGGGATCTACCAGAATCGTTTCGCCTGTTTGTTGGAACCTTTATTCCAACATTGAACTTCAACTCGCCTTGAAAGTAAATATCGAAAACACAACTTGTAAATGAAAGTGTACGTAAAAAACTAAGATCGTAGCACGTGGCGTTTTGTAGTGTCTGCTTACCCCCATGCGCCATGTAGGTATGTATGTCATGAGCACATACCTACGTGCACGACTTTACATTAAAAATACCCGTCGCATATTACCATGGTAATACATAATGTTATGACATATTCATACAACATACATACGTGTTCAAATGAACATATACACCGTGACATTTTAGTCGTCTTACAAAGATGGTCCACTCAATGTATCCGTCATATCATACTTCTAGGCGCGATTAAAACATTGTTACCATTAATTAAGATAATAGATACAAAGAAAAATAATGAATGCTTTAGAATTATGAAACACCCTCCCTGTTAATAATGTTTACGTATCAAACGGTAGAAGATATCTACCTACCTACCATTACATTTCCATCATTAATTCCATCTCCATAACAGGGTGTTTCAAACTACGTCATGGGTCTTAGTGAATGATATTTTTTTATTTTTTTTATTATGCAATTGTTCAAAAAAAATTTTTTTTAATGAATGGTAGTAGATAGTAGTCATTGGGTACATGAAGTGGGCTGCCGTTGTAAGACGACTAAAATGTCACGGTGTATATACATATTGTAGAATGGTGAACTTTCCTTGGGTTTTTTAAGAGGCGACTAAGTGTTTGTGGCAGCTTAAGTCGTTCACACGGACGTATTAAAATCGCAGAGACAATTGTTCACTCACTGGATTTTCGGGTCTTGGTGTTGAACTGAGCATTTACAATCCAATAGAGTGCAGCGCGAGTGAGTCCCAGCGCGTCGAAAAAGCACAAGTTTTCGATTTCCAGCTCAAATTGCAGGGCGCCGCGCCGCGCCGAGCCGTGCGTTGAAAATTCACTGCGCAAAAAAATCCCGCTGCGATTTTATCACGTCCGTGCGAACGTGAGCTTAGGTAGTAACATACCAGGATAGTCGATTCATCACTGAATATTAGGTAGGCATTGAAATATCTGAACAGTTTATGCATACTTATATAAGATAGGTATTGGTATTTCGGTAAAGTAGGTACCGCGATTCATCCGTAAAAGCTATGACTCCTAAATATGGTCTAAATGGATGTATTAATGATTTATTTTATTTGCCTGAATATGGGTTTTTAACTGGTGGTGGGCAGGTAATAATATTAATGAAACGTAAGTAGGTATTGCATGTAGAAGGTAGAAGTAACTTTACGTACTCGTACACACAATAAATTGTCCTATTTGTCCCAGATCAGAGGCAATTCTCGTAATTTTAAGAATGTTTACAGCCTGATCTCAGTCTCAATCTGTAAAAAATACTTCAAGTTTCCATACATTTTTGACAAGTTTTTGACATTTCTTCTTCTTCTTATTCTTTCTTTCAATCAGAGAATTATGCTCTTCAGTAGTAGAAAACTGAAAAAAATACAGCCTTAATTTTTAAACCCGCCAATTTTCTCCCCGTTTTTTTTTCCGATCGCCAGTGGGTTGGCGGTTGACATAAAATGGCTTTTATATAGAGTGCGAGTGACAATATAGAGCAGAGAAAAGTAAAAAACAAAAAAAAACAAATAAATAGCATAGTGTGGCTTAGTGGTGTCAGAAACTAGCATTAAAGTGTGCCTCACGGCTGCGCCAAAAAGGGTCAGTTCAGCAAAAATGCCAACTGATGGGGCCCGCAAGGGCCGATGCCTGCCAGGGGTGCGGGTTGTTCGAAAGAGATACCGCGGCCCCTGGCACACAGCCAACTGAGGGAACACGGGTGGGTTTTAGTCAGTAAAAGTCTGACACGCCCTCCTGCTCCACCCAGAGCGGGAGAAGTCATTTGATGATTTCCCACCCAAAAAAAAAGCAAAAATGCCAAACAACTAACTAGTACCTGACGCTGGTTTCCAACTGGACCCGAGAACTCAACAACGCAAATAGGGCAAAGAACTTGTCTGAACTGTCAGAATGACAGGCAATGCGATCGACTGTCATTTTATATTCTAAATAATTTTCTAAAAAAATCTGATCGTAGAGAGACTCATTCATTCTCAGGCTTTTAAGGTTCCCATTGTTGGGACACAGGCTACCTCTCTGTGAGAGGGAGTGGGCCATAATCCACCACGAAGGCCCAGTGCGGGTTGGTAGATGTCACATGTCTTCGAATTTTTGGTTTTAGGACATCACTTTCACTGTTTTTTTTTTTTTTAATCATTTATTTGGACTAAACAGTTGTACAAATTTTATAAAAACCTACCAAACTGCGTGATAGTTTGTCGGCAGGATTAGTGCTTGTTTTAAAACATTTGGTATCAACTAATTTAACATCTAAGTAGGTCGTTACAGTCTTACAATGTCTCTAACAGTCTCTCAATCTGTGTGGTTCTTTCCTCAAAAGACCATATCAGCCACCAATCTACATGGTCCTCAAATGATCTCACCACGATTATTTTCGTATTTTTTGTTTACGTAGACATTGACATTATAAATTTTATTTAAGCAATGTATTTTATTTACTTTGTAAAGAATTATATTGCTTTAATTATTGCGAATGTGATGACTGTGTGGGTGTTTTTCTTCTTCTTCATTTAGTCATGGTCTGGCAGTTTGAGTAATTTATGCGGCCTATCCAAATGTCCTTCCTTTGGTATTGTTCGTCAAATCGTTGAGCTCCTCAAGTTCTGAGTTGAGCTGCATGATTACTGATAAATGCATGCACCGATTGGACAGGTCCACTCAATCTGTGTGGTTCTTTTCTCAAAAGACCATTTCAGACACCAATCCACATGGTCTTCACATGATCTGACCAAGATTATGTCTGGACTTTAAAAGAGACTGTGACCTCTGAGTTTGTATCGGCCTTTCTTCTCTTAGTAGTCAGATAGGAAACGCCGACTTCATCTAGTTTTAAAAATATGATTGACGTGTAAAAGTGTTTGTACAAACCTACTTACAGAAATAGAATCATTTATCATTTACAGTTAATTTAAAACTATAGTAAGAAATTACGGTGACAAAATTATCTACACAAAGTGAATCGCCTACCTGGCTTCCAACCCACGAACTACAACTCGTAAGTCGGGCCAGTTGCCTATTCCGGCTACTCCCATAGTATTTCTGTTCGTAAACACCATGAGTCAGTTCTGCCGAACCATTACACATAAGACTAGCCTGAAGGACATTTTCATTCATTCATGAACACAGATTACTCATCTTACTCCCAATTACTTGTGGTCCACAGTTACTGGAAGACATTGATATTGTAATGAGAATTGTATACGACACACGACAGACTGTTAGGTATAGCGTAATGACCGATAATTAAATATAATTATTACAACATTCTGTCAGTCTTACTATCTTTTCTCGTTCCCGTACAAACCAGTGGTGGGCAAACTTTTTTAATGGAAAAATTTCAGAGGAGGGCCAGCATTATAGGAAAAAATGCATTTTGTGTTGAAACTTTTAATCATATAAAAACATTACAGCATTACACACTTACACCAATGTTAAATAATCAATTTAACTTTTATTCGAAGGCCCTGCCATGGTAGGCGTGTGAGACATATGAAATTGCTTTTGATTTGCCATAATATTTTCGAATGCAGGTTCGAGCTGTGACGAAGTAACTTTCAGCAGCGCGAAAAGTCTAGTCTAGCTGGCTCCTTTACCTATGCGTCTATTATTCTACTAAGTAGAATCTACTTTATACTTCTGGACCGTCAAAATATAATTATCGCGGGCCATGTACTATTCATGTGAAGGACCGTCGCGCGTCGGCGGGCCGGATTAAATGCTTTCGCGGGCCGGAGCTGGTCCGCGAGCCGTACTTTGCCTATCACTGGTACAAACTATCATACAAACCTAACCTTTTAAACAGCTACGTTGGGGTCGGCTTCCACTTGCACCGGATACAGCTGAGTACCATTTTACATGGAGTGACTGCCTATCTGACGTCTGAATAACACGATACCCCTGGTAAGACTGGTTGACAGAATTTCGGGCTTCTGACAACCCGCTCATACTTACTATGTGTAAAAATAATTACCTATAATTAGTCTTCCAATGCAGAGATGGCGAACTTCCAGAGCTCAGAGAATGCCTCTCCAACAATCCTATATAAATGTTGTGACATCTTCCTACGACCGACACTATTGCCCTCGGTCGGTATCATCGTGCACAGCCTTTTAATCCCACTGCGGGGCCAAAAGCCATTTTCACTTTACATCATTTAGGTTTAAAAAAAATCTTCTCTGTTTTGCGCCAACCTTGGCTTTCTTTTTTTGCACAAGTTTGTGGTTTATGTTAAAGAATCTCATTAGGTGTAATTTCCCCGTGCCCTTTAAACCGGTACAACAATGCTATGACGACAGATATTGTTATCGTAGTAGGACTTCCCCAGCCATGCACTTTTAAAGAACAGATCGATTCCCACTAGCAGTAAAACAGCCCATGTAAAGTTCAATGTTTGTGTATGGCGACCAAGGCCAACCTGTAAAATTGTCCAACACATGGACTATAATTAGTATTTTTAACTAGTTTTTGCCAGCGGCTCCATCCGCATAGAGGTGGGAAATTATCGCACGGGAACGTACTATAGAGTTATAAGTATCCGATGTGTTAATAAATCATTCCGTAATACATCGTTTTCACATAACTCTATTGGTTTACGCGGCGCACGCCAGTTAAGATTCCAGCCGGCATGATTTTAACCGACATATTCAACAATTATCGTCGTATTTCAATTAATTTGCACAAAATCTTAACACATTATATATTAAAACCTTCCTGGAGAACCACTCTAACCATTGGTGAAAACAACATGAAAATCATAATTTTTGAGTTTATCGCGAACAGACAGACAGACGCGGCGGAGGACTTTGTTTTATAATATTATGTAGTGAAGTAGGATATTATTAGTAGGGTAAGCAAAAATTTTAATGGCGATCACGCGATTATCATACAGTTTTATCATCATCATCATTCCAGCCGAAAACGTTCACTGCTGGACATAAGCCTCCTCCAAACGGAGGGGATTGCCATAATCGCCACGCTTGGCAGGCGGGTTGGCGATCACAGTATAGAGGTACAACGCATGGAGAACGCTGCTGCCCATTCTCTAGTAAGTCCCTTAGTCGCCTTCTACGACAGCCACGGGAAGAAATGGGATGGTGCTATTCTTTACGTCCGGCACCACACAGAAAGCTTCATAAAGTTTATCTACGACAAAACAATGAACAGAGAGTCGGTCAGTCGGGATATAGGTACATAGAAGTTCAGAAAAAGTAATAGCAATTAGAAAAAGGCTCATAACTGTCGTGACACGAGTTAAGTAAGAATTTATGCAAAGGCGATGACCCTGAAGGTCAAAGGCGATGACCCTGAAGGTCAAAACACCACACGTTTCCATCAGGGAGTTTAAAAGTACAATGAAGATAATAATATGTCCAGCGGTCGACTTCCACTTTCCAGTGTAGTTCTCCTTTCACAATGAGGTATAATTATGTCAGGAATATCGAGACACCGATAAGAAGGAACCTATCCCAAAAAATGTAGATTTTACGAAAAAAAAAACAACTAATTCCAAAAAATAAACCACTAACTAGGTTCAAAGTGAAAAATAATTTTAATTTCGGAAGTCGGTGTCTTTGCTTTTTGTACTTTCGTTTTTTTTTTGCCACCGACTTCCGAAATTGTAGTGTTTGTTTGTAGTGTGTTTTGTGTATCTAATGTTTACATTTCAACAGTATTTTCCTATTTTCTCGGCACAATGTAAACATATACTTATAAGGTTTGTTTCCGTTGTTATTTACGTTGGATCTTGGGAACCCCATAGAGGTACTTAAGCATGTCTCTGCCTACCCGTTTTTCCTGTTACATCAACGAAACCATACAATTACGTATTTAGATCAACTTACGCGCAGAACAATATTATTATTTTCCTCAATATGATCACACGAAGAAGCGGGAAAATCTCAGCATTTTGCTTATAAGTAGCGATTTAAAAACTAAATTGTATGAGGCATAAATATTTTGAATATTTATTAAACATCATCATATATTTGGTATTCCCCATGAAAATACTATTAAAAACGGCTTCTAAGAGTTTATTTTTTGATAAACCCAGGTGCCTGTTAGAAAAGCGTCATTATATAGGCAATAGGCAGTGAGGTTTATATCTTAACTAGCTTCTGCCCGCAACTTCGTTCGCGAGAAAAACCCGTCGCGTCGTATCGTATCAGAGCGCCCGCCATTACTTCGTTCATACTTATCGTTCTTTCAGACTTTTTTACATTTTACTCGGCTCCTGCGTGTCGTAGCGTGATGTTTCAACCTATATATAACCTTCCTTAACAATTGGGCAATCAAATGCAAAAAGATTTTTTCAAATCCGTATAGTTCCAGAGATTACTTCCTACAAAAAAGCTTTTTTTTTTTGGGAGTGACATCTCGCAGTTCAACCTATGAGGTTTTCGTCTGCTTTACCGGGCTTGGCTGTGATAATCTTAAGAAATTAAGATTACCAGCCAGGGCTTAAAAAAACTTAAAACTAGAGCTACTACATGCTAAGGGCACCCCCTGTGGGGTATGGACATCGGCTTAGGGCATCGCTGGTACCAAGAGACAAACTGAATCGAATTGAAACAAACCCACAAACTTAACAAAACATGTTTGTAATATTTAATACCTTTAAACGAGCAATTTTTGTATATATAATTTGAATCTCGGAAACGGCTCCAACGATTTTCATGAAATTTAGTATGCAGGGAGTTTCGGGGGCGATAAATCGATCTAGCTCGATTTCATTTTTAGAAAACGTCATACCAAAAAAAAACCTAGAAAAGCTTGGTCATCCAGATATTTATATCATATATTAGTGTAGATTAGGGTGACACCGTTAATTACCTATAATTTAAGTTAAGTTGTAATGTTAATCACTTACAGATTACTTAAGGCCCATAATGGCACAGGGGAAAATGACATCCGCCCCTATCAATACATTAATGGGTAATTTTAATAACAGATTGCATTTATTTATCACTTAATAAGGACAGTATCACTACATAGTATAAAACAAAGTCGCTTTCTCTGTCCCTATATCCCTATGTATGCTTAAATCTTTAAAACTACGCAACGAATTTTGATGCGGGTTTTTTTAATAGATAGAGTGATTCAAGAGGAAGGTTTATATGTATAATACACCGACCTCCACGCGGGCGAAGCCGCTGGCAAAAGCTAGTGAGAAATAAATTAATGAACTGCTTATAATAATTATGTAAGTTAGTTTGATATGTTGTAATTATACAGGTTTTGTTTGCATTGAGTCTATGGGTGACAAAACGATTTTTTTAGGAGTATTAGTCATACTACCAAAAAACATTTCTAAGATTAGTAATAGGCCTCCGTGACGACTACTGTGTAATATGTCTAGAGTGTCATTCTTAGAATTTTTGTGTGTCATACGTAAAATCGACGGTCCCTACTACGTACAATCCCTTATGTGGTAGATACGTGATTTGCATGTTTTGTTTTCGTGACCTTCAGGCCAGCCTATACTATCGTTTAGTTTAACAAAAATAAGTCTAAGATGGGAAAATGCACTTTAAATCCATCATGGCATTACGTATCTAGAACATAATATACGCGTGTTTGAAACTTTGAAGCGCTCTCCTGTAAAATTTGTCATTTGTAGTTACAGTCAGTTGTTAATTTTATTTCATTACCCACACTGGCTTTTCCAATTCACTTTAGACATTGCCAGAATGGTCGAAATCGGTTTTGCTTACCAGCATAAAAAATAGACAAAGTTTTTTAATAAGCAACTAAAACTAAGTAAATGTTCGTCAAAAAAACTTTTATTTTGATTGCTCCATACTTAGATTCCTGTCTAGACGATGGTAATTAATTAATGACGTATGTATCTATGTTGCCCATTATTGTTGGTTGACTCATCAATTCTATGTAATAGATATACGTCTGGAATGCTAATACAGTGCTGTTTTTGTGTTTTAAATTTGATTACGTATGTATGAATATGGTTATTATGTAGGTTAGAAAATGTAATTGGAATTAAATAAATTACTATTTTATTAAATAAATTGATTATTAGATAATTATTTAATAATAATTATCTTGCAAAAATATTGCGTTTCAATTATTTTGATGCACAACATTTAATTTATTGTATCTGATTGGACATTTATATTTATTGCAAAAAAAAAAACATGAAACCTATTGATAATTTTCCTCTAGTTTGTTTGTGATAGGGGTGTATCGTTTTCTTATTGTTATTTGGTAAGCATGTAGGTAATAAATGAGAAAAAATTGCACACATTATTTTAAAAATAATTATTTATTGTTCAAAATACTTAAAAACTAAAATACTTGGAATGTCACCCTTGTTGGGATAATTAGATCTACATTTATAGCGACTAGTATTATGGTATGTCATAATCATGAGATAGGGCGATATTTGGCTAAAAATAGATCTAAAATAATTTACAATACCTAGATTATTGTCATTGCACTGATTCCACATTGTAACAATAAGTTAATTTCTTGAATTAACTAAAAATATTTACACAAATTAAATGCATTTAAGTCTTGAACACTTAAAACAGTGTTTTTAAATACAACCCTGGACTGATTGATTGGAGATCATAGTATCACCATTCCGGGTTCCTCGGTATCACTTAGGGTCCTTCACTTCCTGTCCATCACAAACTTCTCTTCCACACACAGGATGCCGAACCACACGTATCCATGAGGACATTTCGGCGTCCGGCGGCCATCAAGTGATTCCTCGCTGTAGTCTGCACTCTCCTGGGATTCCTCACGAACCTCCGGCAGGATCTTGCGCTTCCTCCTTGTTTCGGTCTTCTCGAAGCAGTTGCACTCTAAAAGTGGTGACAATTCTCCAGGAAGAACAGCATCCAAGCGGTCGTTGCTGGGTTCCTCTCGTGTAGATGAGATTTTTTTGAAGAAATCCCAAAGGAGTGAGTTCTCTAGTTCAGATGGAGGGTCACACTTGCAGTCGTCGGCCGCGTGTGCGACTGTGGCGATGAGCGCGAGTAAGATGAGTACTTTGGCGGCCATGATGAGTTGTTTACTTAACGAGCTTCGCTACTGGAGTGATTCAAGTTTGGAACACGCGCGTTTATATACTCATTTTGTGAGTCAACGATAGGTACCTATTGGTTATTTATCAGTAAGGTCTGCAGGTTCAGTTTAATAATTATTATTTATTTAATTAAAATATGCGTCATTGTAATTTTAATTTTAATCTGCATTCAATTGTACGTTATAATTATAGGTTTATGGGTTTTCAGGGTTTCATTTTGCAATATGTTTCGGAGATTGTATTTTTTCTGTCAATAACTGTGGTTTTATGTTTTTTTAAATCTTCGAACTGATTATGGCTTGGTAGACTAGTTTTAATTATTAAACGAATCTAAGGGCAAATAGCATTTTTTTTTCTTTTTTGTGTTCTGATAAAAGGAGATTTATTATGGTTTTAATGCTCATACCTACTACAGGGAATAAAAATTCAAGTAACGCCGAAGTATTCTATTAAACTAGGAAAAGATAACATAAAATTAAGAAAAAAGTATTTTTTTGCCAAATTGCCGCCTCCTGCCGGGACAAAATTACATTAAATTATTTCTTGTATCTGTTCGTCTAATGATATCGAAAACATTTCTTATAATAGATATATATCGGTACATAGAGTATATATTATAGACATATAAGTACATAATATATTTCGTATGATTATGTATTTGTATTTTTTTTTGTGTCGCTACATTTCTGAAGGCTTTTTAGGCTAGGTTTAGTTGATTACTTAGGCAGTTATTTATACGTATTTTTTATAACTGAAAATAAGCTTATGCTTATCAAAATACAGAAAATTATACTACTTTCTGAGTCGGGGTTTTCATTTTCGACTTCTTATATATATCACTGTCGTACTTTCTAAGTATTTTTTTGTATTAATCGATTCTTAGTACATTGTTACTCGACTGCGCGATAGCAGAGACATAGGGTCATGTTTTTCACAAATCTATGTATGTTTGTATGTGGGATTGTTTGTAGCATCGTAGTATCGTAACGGCTGGATGGATTTTAATAAAAAAAGTGTTGATCGACTTATTTAGGTCGCGTAATGGTCCCCTCTGCTACGCAAGCTGATTCAGTTCTGTAACAATGGAAAAGCAATTGTTTGAATTACTACAGTTTAGTTATAATAGGCAAGTTACAAAAAAAAAAAAACAAAAAGTCGCGACTGCTATTAAAAAGTTAAAAACACGCTCACTTTTCAAGCAATCAACTGCAGGTTGAAAACAGTTTTTTCAACTTTTGAAAATCCTCCTAGTGCCTATTGGTTTAAAATTTACGTTTAATTTAGTTTGGATCCCTTTAGGTTGGTGCAGTAGACATTAGGACCGTGCGTAGATATGTCTTTAATAGTTGTCACAAAAATACTGAAACCTTTAAGTTAGCACCTATAGACGTATATCCCGAACGGTACCTCAATGTCCATTTAGGTACATTAGAATTAATCACCAAATTTTTTTTTTTTTAATGAATTTTTATTTTAGAGTTTGCCCAAGACTGGGAGACAGGGAGAGGGTTGGAAAGAAAAAGAGGAGGTTTTTGCCCAGCTGTGGGACACAATTAAGGCTACCAAAAATATTGATTTGGTCTCCATCAGCCTTTTCCCAGGTATGCTAGGGTCGGCTTCCAGTCTGACCTCCACAACCCAGTAACTGGGTAATATGATGCCCCTTAGTAAAACTGGTTGTCAGACTACCGGGCTTCTGGCAACCCGTTACGACTGTCAAAGATTCACATAGCACAACCGGGACCAACGGCATAACCTGCTTTCCGAGGCTCGGAGGGGTCTTGGTATGTCAAGATGGTCACCCATCCACGGACCGATCCGGTAGCTTAACCTGATCGATCAACCCGTGCGGCTGTTTATTACTTAGCCTCAAGCCCCCCCCCCCCCTATTGATTTAGGCTATTTGTCTGAAAATTGAAAGCCAAATTATTGCTTATCATGACCCATGTATTCACTGAACGGGTGGGCAAAGTAAAGCAAATTCATATAATTTGCCAGTGTTTGAGTCTAGGCAAATATTCAGACAGGTGACAGCATTACCTAAACATTACGCTTGTAATCCACCAAGGGGTAAGCAAAGGTGTATCTTACACCCACATTTCACCAGTTAAGTTTTAAGTCCCATGGAACATGGCGCAAGCTTTTTGCCATCAACCAGAAAGAAATTCCGACTCCAGGCTGTTACTGAGAAATTCCAAAACAACCAAATTAATAACACTGCCCGACTCGGGCATCGAACTACAGTGCGACTATTGTCTTCTCACTCTACTGAATTGAAAACGAAAAGGGACAGGTAGAATTAGCTTATATCGTGTTTAGAAATATCAAATTTTTTGAATTAGGGATAAATTATACTTAGATGAAGAATTTGGTTTTCAGGAAATGACTCACGACTAAAGATGCGAGTCCCGAATAACTTCGTTTCCGATTGCTGTTAGTTCGAATTAATGGCTGACCCAATACAATTTTGGGCAGGTCCTCCAAAATAATAAGATTCGTTTTGTCGGTTTTTCGGCCGACACAATTAAACTGCATCTTCGTATTTTGAGGGTCGACGTACAAGTGTGTCGACGAATTCTCAAAGTAAGCATAAAGGCTTCTTCAAACAGGCGCGACGCGACAGCGCGACGGGGCTTTTTTCTCTCAGTGGATTTTTTTGTTACTTAATATTTCAAAAACTATACAGGGTCAAATTAAATTAGCTAGCAATACTTTTCCCACGTGTTGAGTATCGATATCGAAAACTATAACAAAGCTATAACGATAACGTAACTTGATACATAACTAAACATAACGATAACGTAACGTGATACATAACTTAAATTCACTTTGATATATTTAAATTACTTTAAACGTATAAATAATGGGCTGGGATATTTTGATTAAGTTTTAATTGTTACCTACATAATGTTCTAGATATATTTAGTTACTAGCTTTTGTCCGCGGCTTTGTCTGGAACCTGGAACTCAGGAGATTGTGAAAAGATAATAGACACACAGACAGACGGACCGAGAGACGGACCCAGTGACTTTCGTGATATTAGTACTTAGTACGCAATATTGGAAGTATCTAAGTACATATACATATAGATATAGGTACTATATCGTTTTAGATACTGAACAGTGGTGGCTTTTTTTCCAATCCAAAATATACAACTTACTTATTCCGTTTCATTCTTTATGTGATGGCATAGTTGTAAAGGAGAGGAGTGCTGGCCCAGTGGTAACTGATGCGACTTACGAGATGTAGGTCGTAGGTTCGAACCCAGGCAGGTGCTTTACTTTGTGTAAATTAATTAATTACCACTGCTCTCAAAACGGTGAAGGAAACCGGCATGTTCTAAAACCAAAAATTCTAAGATATGTGACATCCACCAAACCGCACTGGGCCCGCGTGGTGGATTATGGCCCACTCTCTCTCACAGAGAGGAGGCCTGTGTCCCAGTGTGTGTCTGTGAACATTATAGACTGATTATAATTGATTGATTATAATGATGATAATTTTTTATGTCTTTGCAAATAACTTAATATACTTATATTTAATATGAGTTGTAAATTATTGTAGGACTACCTAATGACAATCTAGAATGCGCGAGAATCATAATAAAGTGTATTAATAACAGTAATTATAAATAACAATTACTTCGCTGTGATTACCTGATTGAGGAAGACAGACGATGTTACATAAAAAGTCTGTAATTTTATCATTTGTAATTTTTTATTTCACCGAAAAACATACAACGGATTTTAAATATTTATGGGCTAGTGGTAGTACTTGGGAGAATATAACATATTTGCAGCTGTAGCCGAACTAGGACGAGTCCATCTCAGCATATAGCGCCAGACCCCTCAAAGTAGACAAAAACGTAAATAAAGTAGTCTAAATGACATGCAATTGGATGCATAAGTGAAAGAACCTAAAAAAAAAGAATTAAAACTAAAATAAAAATAAAAATTATATAAAAACGAAAGTGTATGTGTGTGCGATTTTGTGTAAGTGACGTGTAAGTAGACAATAACATAATTATAGTAGCCCAAAATGACATGCAATTGGATGCATAAATGAAAGAACCAAAAAAAAGAGTTAAAACTAAAATAACAAAAAAATATATACGAAAGTGAACGTGTGTTTGATTTTGTAGTTGATAGTGAAAGGTGCTGGGGTGGTGGGTAGTGTAAATACGTCTTACCGAAGAAATAATAAATACAATAAAGGGAAATTAGGCAGTTTGCTTAAAATTAATTTCCCTGAGCTTACCTTTGTATGTTAGCATTTTAAGATAAATAAAATAAACTGTGAATTTTTACTGATTGTATTTATTTTTAAACACTCTTGCTTGTAAGTCTGCCGCTTTACCGTTGAACTATTGCGGGTTTTGCCCCTTGAATATGTTCTTCACCTGTATCAAAATGTGTTTTAAATCAGAACCGTTTCTGACATGTTGAAAACATTATCTGGGCAGTAAGGCTAGTATAGAGAGGCTAGCAACTGTTCACAACCTTTAGTTATGGCAGTCTTTCAGAGAGCAATTGGCATGGTTTGTACCAAAGTAAATTCTGTCTACCTAGCGAGGCCCCCCTCCCTCTATGACGTCATGCCCTCCTCTGCCCAATTTCCTGGCTCGCCTAGTGTCAGTTATAATAAACTAGAATTGCACTTTTATAGCTTTACCATTCGAGTGGTAACCGAGCCCTGTTTACTTAATTTTTATTACGTCTCATCATTGGCCGTGTCGAATTGTGGAGTTGGGAGTGTCGAAATTATATTTTATGCTTCTCTGATTAGTGGCTGAGCATTTTACTTTCCATTTGGTTCTTTGTTAATATTTTAGCTGTCAGTGTAGCCAGCGATTTCCAAAATTTCTTACGTTTTTTGCCAATTGAAGAGATGTTTTTATGTTGTACTTATGTTGATCAAAATTCATTTCGCCGCAATAATAATGATGAAATAGGATTTCAACATCATAATAGCTCTTTTAATGATATTTGCTGCAAATTATTATTTCGTGAAAACATAACGATTTGCTACAAGCTGAATGGCCATGAGCCGGCCACATTAGCCGTAGAACCGATGACAGTTGGGGTAGACGTGTTCTTGAGTGGAGACCGCGAATAGACAAACGTAAGGTAGGACGCCTCAGGCTAGGTGGAGCGACGCTCTTTGCAGGATAACTTTCGATGACGATTATTAAGCGTCTTGCTCAAAATTGTTGAATGTTTTAACTTTTTGCTATTTGGCTTTAAGATTACCAATTGATTGTAAGTATTGTGTTAAAGGTATATTGATTGTTTTTAATTTTAATAAAACTGTATCGTATATAAGGTAGTAACATGTGGAAAAAATATACAATGTACGATTGTTTGTTTTCCTAAATAAAATAAAAAATACTGGTAGCAGCTGGATCAGAGGTGCCGAGAATGGAGATGAATGCATTTGGAGAGGCCTGTGTCCAGCAGGGGACTGCTAAAGGCAGAGCTTTTACAAGCAGTGAGCGCGATGGAATGTTATCGGCAATATGACAAACTTCTAAGTATATACTTTCATCCCCTATTTAACCCCTTGAGGGGCTGAAGTTTTAGGAATATTTTCTTAGTAAAGAACTCTTGTGAAAAATTTCTTGCTTCCTCATCGGTTCTAGTCATGGGTTGTATGTCAGTAATTGAATGAATTCAAGATTTTTATGAAGTAGGTTTTATTATAGGCGATGCGTAAAAATGTAAAGGTACCTATAAGAACAAATAAAATAGATTGTAGGCAAAACGGGGCGTTTCATTCTCATAATAGCTTTTTAACCGACTTCAAAAAGGAGGAGGTTCTCAATTCGTCAGAACCTTCATTTTTTTATGTATGTTCCCCGATTACTCGAAGATGGCTAGACCGATTTGTATTATTGTTTTTTGTTTGAAAGAGTATACTTCCCAGGTGGTCCCATGATCACGAAGTCAGGATCTGATGATGGAATCCTGGAGAAATAGAGAGAACTCTTCAAATTTAATAGGCACACTTGAAGCGATTTGGATAGTTTTTGGAAGAGTACTTTCTCGGAGTCGTCCCATTTCAATTTGGTGAAGATCTGATGAAGAACTTCGGAGATAGGCAAGGGAACTCCTCAATAAATGGTAGCAAATGGACTGGAATTGCTGAAATCTCATGTTTGTCTATTGTTTACACCAGTTCATAGCATAACATCACGCCGGGACGCTGTGAAGGGGTGAGCACATGTGAACCACTAAAAAGTAAAAAATAAAAACTCTTTAAAAAAAAAAACAACCGACTTCCAAAAAAAAAAACACTAAAAAGTGAAAAATAACTTTAATTTCGGAAGGCGGTGGCAAAAAAATAAAAAACACATCCAAAGTCACCGCCTTCCGAAATTAAAGTTATTTTTCACTTTTTAGTGTTTTTTTTGGTAGTCGGATGTTTTTCTAATGAGTGGCTTTTGTGGTGTGAAGTGTTATAGGCTTCCTCAACGCGTGGGAAGACGCGTTATTTACCTATTGTAGTAGGTTGTTTTAAGACCTTTTATAATTTGCAGACAAATTATAATTAAATTTTAGTTCAGTTATAAATCCGCTTGAACAAGGTGATGGCCGGTTACCCATATTAAAATTAGTTGCATATATATTTTCTACTATTTTATTGAATTATAATACAAGTAACGGTATTAACCGTATCGTAAAATAACGATTCTATTTAATGAAACTAGACACGCGCACTATCTACAGGTCAATAGACCAGATAACCTAGGCTAACCATCCAATAATAGTTAATTAATAATGTTTACAAACACTTATATTCACAGTAATCTCGATAGTCGTTTAGAAATCCCCGGGTGAGGGAAGTCCATTGATTAAGAAAGGGGTCATTTTGGGAGTTACCCATATTTATCAACGAGGTCACAGTCTCTTTTATAGTCCAGACATTAATCTTGGTCACATTATGTGAAGACCATGTAGATTGGTGCCTGCAATGGTCTTTTGACGAAAGAACCACACAGATTGAGTGGACCTGTTCAGTCAGTGCACGTATTTGTCAGTAACAATTCAGCTCAAACTCAGAACTTAAGAAGCTCAACTATTCAAAAAAACCACGTTTGGATAGGCCGCATAAATTACTCAAACTGCCAGACCAAAAAAATAAAAAATGACCCGCATTGTCTTCACATTCACAAGAATTAAAACCATATAATACTTAACAAAGTATATTATTCATGTCATTGCAAATATAAGAAATTCATTAATGCCAATGTGTATATATAAATCCGGAAATAATCTTGGTCAGATCATTTGAGGAACATGTAGATTGGTGTCTGGTGGTTTCCCAGAAACACATTATAATAAAGCACTGTTAATGGAGTTGGTTAGATTAATTAAGTAAAATATAAGTAAACATACACACACCGGGAAAGTCAATGCAACACAAAAAAAATGCATTACATTTGAGATTTAATGTCTTTCATTTATTGTTTTCAAAATTAAAAGAAAAAATAAAATAAAAAGATTTAATAGTGCATGTTGCCTCCTTGTGCCCTTATAAGGACTTGGATACGTCTACCCGTGCTCTTTATGACACCGTCCCATTCTTCAACCAGCGCCAATTTCAGCTCTTCAACTTTTCTAGAGTCTGGATTTCGTTCCCAGACCCTTCGTCCAATCATGTCCTATTGGATTCATGTCTGGCGATCGTGCTGGGTCCATCTGGGTTATATCGATCTCATTAAGGTAATCACACACTATGTGCGCAGTGTGGGGCCGTGCGTTATCGCGCATAAACACAAAATCTGATCCTATGAATGGGCCAAAAGGCATAACATGGGGCTCTAAGATCTCAGTTATGTACCTGTGTGCAGTCAGAGAACCGTCATTGATGATGACCAGAGCGGTGCGTGCTGCCAAACTTATACCACCCCACACCATAACAGTCTTTCACCGTAAGACGTGGTGTCGGAAAAATTTGCTTGATGGTAACGTTTTCCTTGATCTCCACATCTTCTCCCTTCCGTCCATGAAATTTCCAGAAAAACGGGTTTCATCAGAGAATAAAACTCAACTCTACTCACTGGACCAATTTTAATGCTGACGAGCGAACGCTAATTTTGCTACTCGATGGCTCACCTCAAATTTAGGCGCTCTTGCTGGCACGTATGTCTTCAATCCAAGTTCATTTAACCTTCCTTCTCCTCACTGTTCGTTCACTAACACGTACGTTACGCACTTCTTCTAAAATGTTTCGGGTCTGTACAGCCGTTGGACGACGATTTCTCAAAGTTTGCACCCTTATAAAACGGTGGTTTACGGCACTGGTTGCACGATTTCTGCCTTGGCGTCGCCTGCGCACGTCAAATCCTGTCTTTCTGTATCGTTGCATATTACGATGGATCATGGATACTGATACATGGGTGTATCAGTATTCATGACCTTAGACTAAATGAACGGTAGGTGTGACCTTCTCAATCATTGTTACAGCCCTGACGACTTCAGTTGCTGGCAAATGACTCATTCTGAATGCAATACAATGTTAACTCTCCAAACACAACACACAAAATTATGAATGAAACGTTCTTATCAAAAATACTCAAAAGCGTAAATTGTAAACAAACACTTAAGAGGTATTATTTATGTTAAAGGGTTGAAAACTGTCAAATATCCCCTTAATTTTGTATGAAAAAGGGTAATCATTCAAATAACAGAACCGAAAATTTTAAAAATAATTACCTTTTTTTGTGTTCCTCTAATTTTGCCGGTGTGTGTATTAACTGAAATATATTTGTTACTAAACAACAGGACTATTGTTCATAACAATTCGTGCTGTAGTTAGATCATAATTATTATCACCATAACTAAAGCCTGGATTTTCCCTGAAAGAAATGGTCATAACGCTAGCGATTACATCATGACTACCTACCTAATGCATTGTTATTATTCTTTCACGAGAGTACATGATTACTGACAAATCCGTGCACTGACTGGACAGATGCACTCATCTATGTTTTTCTTTCCTCAAAAGGCCATCTCAGACACTCTGAGATGGCCTTTTGAGGAAAGAAAACACAGATGAGTGCATCTGTCCAGTCTGCATTGTCCTCAAGTCCTCCCATTGCCTGACTATGTCTGGACTTTAGAACAGACTGTCTTTTAGTTTGTTTCGGAGTTTCTTCTCAGAGTAGTCAGATTGGAAACACCGACCTCAACCAAAGTTCGTTTTTTTAATGGCAGATATTTGTTTAAATTATTATTATTTAATTTATCAGATGTAATGCCAAACTCCTTTAATAAAAAAAACAAGCACAAAAAACTTGAAATGTCAGATTACTGTCAGCGATTAAAAAACGAACTTTAGATTTAAAAAATAATTTATTTTGAACATGTAATAGTGTCTTTTTTAACCAATGAACAGATATAAACATCATTTATCATTTATGGAAGGCTTTTTGGCTAGGTAATAATAGATGCACGGGTCGATTCGAGTTGTGGAGGCCAGATAGGGAGTCGCTGAATCTAAAATACTAGTATTCAGCTGCATCCGGTTAGACTGGAAGCCAACCCTAACATAGTTGGGAAAAGGCTTGGCAGATGATGATTTATTGATAAGCTGAAATACCTATGGCCGGTGTTGCCCATGCTCCTTAGTCACTTCACATAATACTGTATGAGCCATCCTCAATTAGCACCAGATACATTTATTGCCAATAAATAATTAATTAATTGATTACACAACGCACGTAATAGACGTTATTGAGTGACTCAACTGCAGTAGGTCATAAGTGACATGCGCCATTTTATCTGCGACTATGCGCGTGCGCACATGTTATAAATGCGTAGACTCACGCGACAGCGGTGATAAGCTCTTGTTATGAAATTTCCCCATCACATTAAAAGTGATAATCTCAGGTTTACTGTGTAGGGGAAAATGAAATGGGTGTGACCACAAAATTTAGGAATATTTATTGGTATAAAAATGTATGTATTTGTAACAGTTAGGTAGGTACTTATTATTTGTGGTACTAGTGGGTAGTTTTGTTTTATTTAATTAACATGATAATAGTGTCCTTCCCGTTATATTTACGTCAAACATTTTGGTGGAACTGAATTTTAAATGGTATTACATAAAAGGGGTTTTCGGCAGCCATCCTGGTCAAAATTCCAGGAAAAAAGGACTAATTTAAGGCAAATCCGCGAACAATTATTTTCCTGAAATGTGTTATTTTAAATGAAAAATTATTAATTTTCAGTTAGGTATTTGTTGTACTAGAAACACTTGTATTTATTCCCACAGTGCTCTGAAAAATAAACACAGTACCTATTAGGTTATGTCTTTGTTTTATTGTAAGATTAGTTACAATTTGTATATTTCTGAGTGTCCAGCAGAATTTTAATGAAAGTTCTGGGCACTAGGTAGGTTATGAATGCACTAGCCTTCGCCAGCGGCTTCACCCGCGGGAAGGTCGGTAATTATCCCACGGCAACGTACTACTGGGATTAAAAGTATCCTATGATAGGTTCTGTGCCAAATGTCATCCAAAACCGTTCGGTACTTACAGTAACAGACATCCAAACGTCTAAATATCCAAAAATCTAAACGTACAAACTTTCACGTTTATAATAATAATTAGTAGGATAGTAGAATTATCCTCTTTGTGAGTATCTCATCTTTTACAAAAGTCCAACCATCATCTTTGGGCAGTAGTGGCCAATTGGTAACTACTTACGAGTGGGTCGTGGGTTTGAAACAACTTACGAGTGGGTCGTGGGTTTGAAACAACTTACGAGTGGGTCGTGGGTTTGCAACAACTTACGAGTGGGTCGTGGGTTTGCAACAACTTACGAGTGGGTCGTGGGTTTGAAACAACTTACGAGTGGGTTGTGGGTTTGAAACATCTTACGAGTGGGTCGTGGGTTTGCAACAACTTACGAGTGGGTCGTGGGTTTGCAACAATTTACGAGTGGGTTGTGGGTTTGAAACAACTTACGAGTGGGTCGTGGGTTTGAAACAACTTACGAGTGGGTCGTGAGTTTGAAACAACTTAAGCGTGGGTCGTGAGTTTGAAACAACTTACGCGTGGGTCGTGGGTTTGCAACAACTTACGAGTGGGTCGTGGGTTTGCAACAACTTACGAGTGGGCCGTGGGTTTGAAACAACTTACGAGTGGGTCGTGGGTTTGAAACCAAGCAGGCTCTTAACTTTGTGTAAATTACTTCATCACCGCTGCTCTCAAAACGGTGAAGAAAAGCATCGTAAGGAAACCGTGGTAGCGCAGTATGCATTTCTCCACGTAAAAAAAAAATGCCCGGCTCGACGGCGCGTTATGTTCCACGCGCGCCGTCAGAGATGTCAGCAACAACTGGTGGGGGCCACAAGGGCCGATGCCTGCCAGAGGTGCGGGTTGTTCGAAAGAGATACCGTGGCCCCTGGCACACAGGCAACTGAAGAACCACGGGTGGGTTTTAGTCAGTAAAAGTCTGAGAAGAGTCAGGAGAAGTTATTTGATGATTATCCACCGTCAAAAAAAAAAAGGAAATGCGCATGTCCTAGAACCAAAATTTCAAAGACATGTAATCCATCAACCTGAACTAGGCCCGCGTGTTGGATTATAGCCCACTCCCTCTCACAGAAAAGGGAGACCTGTGTCCCAGCATTGGGAACGTCATAGCCTGACTATGGATTCGTTATTATGTTCTTTGCCCACTCCTCCTGTTATTCGTATTCTTGACGTTCTTCATTCCTCCACGTCACAATTCACATGCCCACATCAAGACATTGGATTCCCTCATAATTTCCCGGTATTTTGCAATCAAACTTCCTTCTTCACCTTCTTACAGTTTGATAAGCCCCAATAATCTAAGTCATACTCGTAAAATCCCAGAATTAAACTTAATAGGAACAACCTAGAAGTAATACCACATAAGAATACTTAATTTAAATTAAGCCTCTGGCATTTTGTATTAAAGCTGACTTTCCACCGAAGCTGTGCTACGATTCGTAGCGACGGATGTGTGATAGCCAGAGGTCGGAGTAGGTAGATTGATTTTGTATACTTGCGGCAAGATATTATAATATGGACATGCCATTTTATCCATAATGTGCGGGAAGTACCGGAAAAAGTTCCGGAATTGGAATTATGGAATAAAATAAAATAAAAAACATACAGATAGGCTAACAAAATCGTTTAAATAGGCTACTATTTAAACGATTTTGTTAGCCTATCTGTATGTTTTTTTTTATTTTGGAGGCATAACCTCTACCATATCCATAACCTCTACGTTTGACGTCAACGACCTTAAAGTAATCTACCTACTCCGACGTCTGGTGATAGCAAACCACAGAATGATCCTTTGATTTTCATAGCTTGGGTGGTAAGTTCAACGGAGCTAAGTTTTAGGCATGCGCAAAGCACATTTTTCTAGCACATTACGCTATATCACTTAGGTGGAAGGCCAGAAAGCCAGAAGATTACGCTATCTGGTGGTCTGCTACTTTTTCTCGCCTTAGGTAATAACTGGTCGGATTTTGATGGAATTTGGTACACGAATACACCATGACCTAGATTAGGCCATTAAATATTGGTATAAAATACCGATATTTGCACGGGATCGAGACTTATACAGAAAACCCGCAGGTCGAGCTAGCAACATAATATATAGCTACTAGCTTTGGCCCGCGGCTTTGCGTAGAGGTGAGGAAATCATCCCACAGAAACGTATTAGTATATTGATAAACAGTTTATATTATATGATATATAAAATATGTTTTGATTAGCTTAGCTTACACCGCTTAGCTACCTCTTAAGCTTCTGGTGGAAGGGCAGCCTATAGGTAGTAGGGTGTACAGACGTCGCGTGCGTTTGATCGGCGTCGTATCGACCAATAAACACGGACCTCACATCTAGGTAGCCATTACTGCCACTAACTATTTCAGGTAATTTTAATTTAATTGAAATTAGATTTTTGTGCCTAATTTTTTTCGGTGGAATTACTTGTAGGTATGTAGTACTTACATTAGTTGACTTATGGTGAAAGGAATTTTTTTGAGCCTTGACTTAGTTCGGATTTTACCAAATTAAATTGAATGAGTTCTTAAAGGGTCCAATATACTAACGGAGTCAGGATGTTGACTGGGCTGCCCCTTTTCTGAAGTGCATCAGGTATGTTTGCACTAGCACACGTCGATGGCTTCTACGCTGTCGTCAGACAGAAATCTGCGTCTTTGCTCTGCAGAGTGCGGGAAAGCCCCAATTCCATCCTGAAGACCATAGACGGGAGGTGCGAGTCTCCGTTATTAGGCGATGTTGTTCAAAGATGTATTTCGAGCAACAATCTTGATTCCAAATAGATAATAAGTTAACTAACGTAAGTACAAGTTATCTTTTCAAATCAAATCAAATCAAAATATTTTATTTCACATAAACCTGCAAGGGCACTTATGAAACGTCAGAAGCTAGGTGCATTTTGGTTTACTAACCCATATGGATGTTGATTATCTATATCTTCTATTTATCTATCTATATATAAAAATGAACCCCTGTTTCCCTTTGTCACGGCATCATACGTGAACGGCTGGACCAATTTTGCTAATTCTTTTTTTGTTATTGTCAGGAGAGGGAAAATTTACGAAAACTTAACGACCATTAACTTTTTTAATATTATACCAATGCGAATTCAATAAACATAGTTCAGACAGGACAACGTCTGTCGAGTCAGCTAGTCTGAAATAAAGATTATTTTATTTTATTTAAAGAGAGATTTTAAGCCGCGTTCAAGAACTGTCAGTGTAAATATTTCATCATATTGTTATCACTGACAGCTCTTGAACTTGGTTTAGATACTTATGCTAAACGCGTTCAGTTTTATTGGTGAAATTCACCCTTATTAAGAGCAAGCGTGGTGATCATTGATCAGGACTCTCTATAGACCTTTTTAAAGCAGTGTTGAGTTGTAAATATATTAAGTATCCATTTATTTACGTATTGACTGCGGTTGGTCTAGTAGTCGTAAGCACTGTTGTTGAGCAAGAGGTCCTGGGTTCGATTCTCAGGACGGGCAAAGCGTTATTGGGTTTTGACACCTGGAAATTCTCATTGTGACCGGTTGATGGTCCCACGAGAACGTGCTACTAAGACAAAAAGTATCTTGCGTTATTTCCTTATAACATCAGCTATCTCGCGTTAAAATTGGTGCAGCCCTTTCGGAGCTTAGCCGCAACAAATAGACAGACAGATTTTTTTTATATCAAATAATTTACATTCAACTCTTTGTATATGTGCGTATAGCATAGATTAGGTCTTCAATCCAATCTGCAATCTAAAACCTATCAGATAGGCTTCAAAGTCGCTAATACGTGAGTAGATAACAGTTAGGTTACATTTTTTAGATAAAACATCAGTTTCAGGTACCTATATCTACATAATATTGAAACTGCTTATAAGGCACAAGCTATATAAGCTCTTCTATTTTCTAAACAGAATCTTTGTGATTTTTCAAGGCCTAGATCAGACTCAAAAGGCGTAAATGAATGACTCTCTTCTAGGGCTTCATAACTGTATCAGAGAGGCAGTTCTCGTAATTTTAAGAACACAGTTCACAGTCTGCGGGTCTAAAAAGGCCACATTAAGCAACTCCTCTAGAAGTGATTAATTTCCTGAATTCCCCAATGATTCTGCTATTTGACATTTTACTTTAATAAAGCAATTCATAATTTGGTGAACATTTTACGAATTTCCATACAAAACTGTCAAACAGATGAATTGCGTGCTGTCTACGCAGATAATATTATGAATTGTCAGTTTGTGACCATTTTAAGATTTTAAATATGATCCTTATTATGATCATATTATGATTCTGCCAAAGTGGTATTTTTAGACCCCTGATCTCAGTCTCAATCTCACAAAAATACCTCGAGTTTCCATACATTTTTGACCAGGTTTCGGCATTTGATTTTCTCCGAGACTGTGACCAGAATTTGAACGATTTTAATTACGAGAATTGGCCTTCAGATCTTCCACAAACACCTTCAAGAGATTCTTTAATTTTCCAACAAGGAAACGAATGACCATTCCCACTATGAGTTAATCAATAAACTACCATCACCAGAGCTTTATTGCAAAATATTAATCTCGATTACATACATCTCTGTAAGTATATACATTACACACACAGCGGAATCTTCGTTCGCTGTAGAAAAATCTTAGTAGCTCCCCCTACGGCCGCTCACAATAATTAGTTTAACAGTGTTCGTACACCCCCACCCACCCTAGACACCCCCAAACACCCCCAAAACACCCCCTCATTGGAACACACACGAGGATGCTTGTAGCGATGTGTGTGTGCCAACTATTGGGAAAATATCCAGGAAAATTGGGGAAAATAGTCATTTGTATTTAGTCGACAGGCTTACGTAGAATTGTAGCTTTATGTATGACAAACACGTTCGAATTAAACAGATACGACGGATCTCTACAATTAGTATCGTAGGCTTTAAATTTTGAAGAAATGCATGTGATAAGTAAAGATGTGTTGACAGAATTTATTTTGGTATCTCTGGATGAATGCCAGAGAAAGAAAGATGGCCGACTTCTGCTGGCTCAATCATAATAAATCCTACTCCTTTAAGAAGTGACTGCTTTCACTTCCGTAAACTGTGTAGCATACTCTCATTTATAGATATTTCAAGCTATCAAACTGATAATCCTGTAACTTTAAGAGCGAATTTTACCAATTAAACTGAACGCGTTCATCTGTCAGTGTCATCTTTGTTGGAAATTATTGACACTGACAGCTCTTGAACGCAGTCTAAACGTGCTGGTCGCGTTCAGTTTCATTGGTGAAATCAGCCCTAAAGTAATTGTAATAAGTGCTCAATGTTAACAAAGCATTTGTTGAAAGAGTCTTTACAAGTGAGATACTCAAGTGCGTTCAGCCAGCAGAGTGAAATGAACAGTCAGGCCCGGTTACCAACATAACTGACTGGTTCTTCGTTTTATTACGTCAAATTTTCATGTAGCTGGAATAAGCTACCATGACCTTATTGGTGATGTTCTTCAGAAAGGCTAGGAGCGTAGTACTCGCAACTAGCGTGCGTGTACAACCAGATATATGAGCGTTAGTTTCTGCCCACCACCATGAGAAGAAGGCGTGAGGATAAATAAACTAAGGAAAGATCAGAATAAAGTTGGATGTTCACAATCTGATTACATTATTCCATGACATATGTCGTGTCCGTGTGGTGCCGGACGTAAAAGAATAGCACCATCCCATTTCTTCCCGTTGGTGTCGTAGAAGGCGACTAAGAGGCTTACCAAAGAAGGGGCAAAAGCGTTCTATATGCATTTTACTACCATACTGCGATGACCAACCCGCCTGTCAAGCGTGGTGATTATGGCAATCCCCTTCCTCCTCGGCCTATGTCCAGCAGTGGACTTCTTTCGGCTGAAATGATGATATGTCGTGTCATATATGAAATCGCAGTCTGCAGGGTGATGCAAGCCTTGCAAACATATGTCAAGGTTAGTTAGTTAAAAGTTACACCACAAAAAGAAATTACGATGAATTTAAGTTACGAAAACGTCATCGCCATAACTTTCTAAAGTTGCATCACTTAAGTCTATGACTCTTTAATTTGGTGAACACAGAGCTGTGCTGCTGGGGAGTATATTTAGAGTTTGTGGAGAGAATGTCCCAGCTAAAGCACTAGGAAGTGGTGAACGGCGGGCGTTGACTCTTAGCCTAGCTTGAATAAATGACTTTAGATTTTGACAGTGGAATGTACTATCATGCATTGTGTGTTAATTAAGTGGTCTGTGTTCACAGCTGCTTATGGCAATATTAGAGCTGGCGCAGATGCGTTGCCATACCAAAGAGGAAGCTGAAAAACGTCATGTGTCTACGGGGAACTCATATTGTTCAAACTGCAACATGGCAACACTGTTTGCCGGTATAAATAGTTTTTGAAATAGTACCTTCCTCAGACGAGCTCCAACATCATTATCATCATTCTCGTGCCCTTTGCTTAATTTATTTGGTGTCGGTGCAACACGTCTTTTCTCCCATACTGCTCTATTATTCGTCATCTTTGGTTGGTCTCTAAATTGGAAACCGTTTTACAGCCTTGATCATAAATATATCGCTATTTGTATTTCTTATTTTTTTTCTGTATTGCAGTTTTGTCAGTATTTTCCTTAACTTTCTAGTTTTCCTTTTCAAGCGTTCAATTAAGTAACTGTCCTGCATGGACATCTGTAGTAAGGAAATGACTCTCAAAATTTCCCGCAAATAGTCTGTCAGTGCCTTAATACTTATTGGTTGAAGATGCGTTTAAACACATGCTGAATGCTGACTTCAAAGGTGGGTAGACATGGCTGACCACCAGCCTGGTGTTTTCCAGAGTTTCTTCCGAGAAAACACTTCTTCTACCGCAAACATTTCGATCCACGAAACGTTATAGTGTCATGTTTGCCGCCATCATCGACGTATTACCCGTCAGTCAGCCCCTTTCTAGCCATATCATCTTTCGCACAGTCCATTCATCGTTTCCTTCTCCCTTTCCCCGTATAGTCATCCACATTCATGCTCCAACACATCTGTGTTGATAGATATGTGCTACTATTATCTAAACACACATTATAAATAGTCCACCTAGCTCTCAAACTAGCTGGGTTACGTTTATATACATAAAGATTATTAAGCTTACTAGTCATAGTGTTCCAACACAGTCATAATTAAGAGACTAACAATTAAACCTATCTAAACAATTAAATCATCATCATTCCACATTCTGGCTACTCAAAATTCTTCGGCGAATTTTTGCATCACGATTACAAGTAAGTACTCGTCAGATTCGTCATCATCAAAAATTTTATCCTGTTATCAAATTGTAGGTATACTTTTTTATAGAAGCCATCTATAGAGTATTTATCTATGGGTTTTCCTCTATAGCCATGGTGACGTAATTGGCCATTTAACGGTATATATGTGAGTTGGCATCCTTTAAACGATTTCCTGTATGAATAGGGAAGATATTGTACCAGGTAACAGGTAAATTTTATTGATACCGTTGTTTTGTTATTTATATAACATTTACGTATTTACTTCAAAAAACAAATCACAAACTTCAGAATCAAAGCATTTTTGGATTGCCACGGAGACGGTCAGAAAATTGAAGGATTTCGTGGTCAGTATCAACTTGTGTTCGCGAGAGTAGAGTCCTGTGTCCCAACAGTGGGCACATCATGGTCTAATTATGAAGATTGGAGTACATCAGATTTGTCGAGAAAACGACTACTATGTATTTATCATAATTCCGCATTAAAGCGTTTGGGTGCACGTGAGATCACCTAACCTACGGGAAATTCTTCAAGTTCGTCTCTAAATTGGTAACCGCTTTATAGCCTTGAACATAACGATATCACTAATTACTATATTCTGAATTGCGGTTTTGTCAAAATTATCCTATTTCCTGAACTTTATAGCTTCCCTTTTAAATCGATCAATTAACTGATTGAAAAATTTGTACCATACCATTCATACCAATATTGCTTAAAGATGCGCTTCAACACATGCTGTCTGCTGGCTTCCAAGGTGGACAGTCTTGTAGCCTGGCGTTCTCTAGAGTCTTAAGAGTAAGAGAAAACATTTTACACCACTTCAAACATTTCGATCCACGTAACGTCGTGGTGACATATTTTTCGCCATCATCGTCATCTTCCCCTTACTCCAACATATTTCGGATTGGTGCAGTATTTCTTGTTCTTCCTTCATCTGTTTCAGCCGCTATCTCAGTATTAACATGTTTTGTAGCCATTTCATCTTTCCACACAATCTGATCGTCTTTGTTTAGTAATCTATTTTTGGCTGTTGGTGTATTTTGCTAACAACTCCCACACTTTAGTCAAGATACTTGATTGCATCAAATTCACTCATACGAAACTGTCACAATTTCACAAGATAATGGTAACGGTAGTCAGGTACCTTCTAAATTGATATTCTTTGTTTGCTAGGTGACTTTCTTGTAGCAGGATACCGAGTGGACCACTTAAAAGCATACAACATGGTCAATAGGTTACGCACGTCTTTTGAAAGTGCCATTTTCCTTGTTAACAAAAATATTACCGATGTTTTGGTCAAGTTTCGCTGTTGTCGTCTTTCCAACGTAAGACTACATTTAGTATGTATGTGACACACGTTAAATGTTCTGATTCTGACGTATTTTCCTCGTACTATCTTCAGTACCTCGCGGTCATCTGTGGTTGGGCTTAAGCACGCACGTCATACGAAGAATAAGTTAAGTGGAGACGTAATGAAGTTTTTGGGGCAGTACCTGGTACCAACGCAGTGGCAGCTAGTACTTTCTCTTAGCTGTATTCAAATCCGTTTTAAAGATAATTCATGATAGAAGGAGATTAATATAGGACTGCTGGCCCTTACCCAGCACCCTAATTGTGTAACGCACTATCAATTATAATCTGAATCATTTTGATGGATATTGCTGATTTTTTGAAAGAAATCTGTCTGTTTAAGAGTGTTCATTCCACGCGGACTGTCAACAACGCATTTATAGTAGTTTTTCGTGATTATTTCATTAAATATAAACAAAAAGCTTTTTTCAGCCAAGCACTAGATCGTTGGGATTTATAATTATTTTAACATTTACTCTGTAATAAAAATATTTAATCGTACTAAGTAATGCAAAAAGAAAATAATTGAGGGTATGTCGTTTTTTATAAGTAACTATCAAATTAACTGTAAAAAAATAGCATACAAACTTGAAAATACCAACGATCTAGTGCATGGCTAAAAAAAATGTTTACTTTTGTGCGTATTTAATGAAATAATCACGAAAAACCGCTATGAATGCGCCATTGCCAGCCCGCGTGGGATGAACGCTCTTAACGACGGATTAACGCAATTAATTTTGTTGATCTGTCTAAATTAAAGCTATTACTGCTGGAAGTGTAACACACTAATCCCCCCCCAGTCCAGCCCTTCAGATTTGAGACAGGAAATACTATAAAAATATGGTGTTGGTCAATTTCTTCTAAATCGTTCAGTTAATTAATAAATATACAACGTGTAATGGAAAGGGTATATACATATCAAGGGCACGACTACTTTGAATGATATCAAACGATATTGGAAGGATTTTTTAATCCTATCTTTATATGTTCGGAAGTTATGAGAATTTTTAATACATTGACACCAGCTCCCGAACTTTTCAAATTGAAATAAACACATCACTCGAAAGAGATTTATCGTGATATTTGCAAGTAACGTGGAAAGTTATTGACCTACGTAGTGCGGTGACACGTTTTTTATGATTTGAATTTAAGAAATATATATGAAACTGAAAATTTGGTATCAATTCTTAGAGTATTTAATTTTGAGCTGAAACTATGTATAGTGATTCTATACCAGCTGTTATCTTTAGTGCTTAAGGATAGCAATAGAGTTTCTGTTACACACTGTATAACAAACAAAATCCTCGATATCAAATAAACTTTCTTCACATCGGTTCTCAATTCCCGAAGACATAGACCAGACCATTGCCCTTTAAATAAAATTCACCCAAATCCACCATTTTACTACCCACTACCCGACCCAGAAAGCGAACCCTGGACCTTTGTTTTACTGTGAACCGTTTAATATTCCTCATCGAGGCTGAAGACGCACATAAATCGTTCCCCGGTTAACAATACGGGTTCCATACTGCAACTACATATTTATGAGGTGTCTGCGGAACCCTGAAGATGGCCAATCGATATCCCTGGCTGTTAATTGGGGGCCGAGATTGGAACCTTTGTGTCCTGCGAAGTTATATGACGTGTGGAAATGGAGAAGAATGTGGGGTTACGAAAATGGACACGGATTAAAAAAAAACTTGTACGTAGTACCTACAGGGTGTTCTGAAAGTGCGGTAAAAAGATTTGTCATACAGACTAGGTAATATGACAAATGCAAACAAAATACTGCATATTTGTTTAGGACGGTGGATGATTTGTTTAATTTCTATATTAATTAGTAAGTTTAAAAAAATATTATTAAGGCTCCGTACCGCAATTGCTACGTACCGCACGTAGCAATTTTTTTGGTATTTGGCAATAGAGTAAATAAGGTTTAAAACAGCGATGCGTTTAATGTTAGTTGAATCGAATGACCACCAAAATAAAAGTAATTCTTCAGTTTTAATTAAATTAAGAAATATATGCTCCGTTCAGTGGATTAATATTAAGGTATTTCTTTATTTATTTATTTTATTATATGGAGAACTTACTCAAACTCAAACTCAAAGCATTTATTTCAAATAAACCAATTACAGGCACTTTTGAATTGTCAAGGTCAGTGAGTTAGAACGATGAAGCTAGTTGCCCATTCCAAAGCGTAGGTACCTATGGAGCAAGAAACTCCATGGACACTCTTTTAAAATTATGGTATTGTTACAAAAAGTCGGTTACATCATTATAATGGAATTATCAATGTGAGAACGATGTAAAAAGACGTTCACATTAAAGCGTCCGTAATTAATACAAAAATAAAATAACAATTCAGAAATTAAAATAAGCCGTGGCAGCTAAGAGATGACCAGTCCCTTCTGGTCGCGCCCGTTCACGAACATGACGTATGGATCAGCACCATTCAGCTCAACCATTTTGAAGGGAACTTAATGATCCAACACACACGCCACCACTAGCAAGACATTTGAGTGAGCATGACATAGTCTCAGCTGCCAGGGCACATTCAAGTCAATGAAAGACGTACCCTGTAAATGTCAGTTTTACAGTAGGAACATAGTGCTCACACATGCTATGCAATTGCAATTATAAAATACTAGAAGTTTGAATTTATACAATGCAAAGATATCTAGTCTTTTACAGTCTTCAGCAGCTCTAACAACGTTTTCAAATGCTATTCAATTAGTTTAAGCTACCTTGTGGAGCAGCACAAGCAGCTTTTAGCCAAGCATTTTTGTCAGCGATGTAATCCCCAACTTATAATAAGCATGGCTGCATAATGTGTGTACCAATTGAATTCTCTTTATTATCATTACATAATATATGATAGTTAACGCTCATATGAAAATTATACAACGTCTGTTTCACTATTGTGATACGATTTTCTTTTTTATTATTATTTTTCTGGCTTGTAATATGTACAGGTAACTAACAGGTAACTGTTCGACGAAAATGTGATGTGAGTTTTTTCGGTGTTCTCCGTTTGGGCATCAGCGCCTTAAGGAGGAAATACTGTCTCAGAACCGGTTCTGTGGAATTTTCAGTTAAAGTTAATTGACTAACCCATAAACCCAGAGCAGTCTCCTCAAGAATTGAGATAGGCAGAAAGAAGAGCTTAAATAAATCGTAATACCAGAACAAAAACATTATGAGACATCCGTTAAGGTTATTTATAAGTTTATTACACATAATTCCCTGTCAATTATCATTATTAATTTGAAATTGTGGAGTAGCCTGGTTGTCCGTTCTGTTAGAGGTGGAAAGTTTGGGTTTTTTCCCACGAAACTTCCGAAATTTATTGCACAATTAATACCTAATGGTGGACCACAAACCACAAGCATTTAGAAATTGGTACAGTCAGCATCAAACATATGTGTACATCAACAAGAATTTATTTGATTGCTTACAATCTTTGTTCGATAATAAGGGATCAATGTATGAACACAAAACATACTATTCAAATGTCTTTTCTTTGGTATTATTCGTTGAGCTCCTTAAGTTCTGAGTTAAGCTGCATGATTACTGCAATCTAATTGCATGCACTGACTGGTTCTTTCTTTAAAGGCACACAATCCACATGGTCTTCACATGATCTAAACAAGTTATGTCTGGACTTTAAAATAGAGTGTGACGTCTGAGTTCTTTTCGGCCTTTCTTCTCTTAGTGGTCAGATAGGAATCGCCGACCCCATCTAGTTTTTTTTTTAAATATGAGTGACATGTAAAAGTGTTTGTAAAAACCTACTTACAAAAATAAAATCTTTTATTATTTACAATGGGTAAACACTTAATTGTAGTGACACATAGTAACGGTAATAAGGAACACAACTTGTAGAAAGTCAAATTAATTCTTGTCTCGATGTACACATCTTGAGGCTGACTGTACCTATACGTACTTACAAGACATCGTTGACCTCCGGATTATTAAGTTTTTACGCGTTGAAATTATTTATAGCTGTTGCTAGAGGAGAAACGTTTTGTGGTCAAAATTATACATGTTAGTGTAACAAATTATTTTGCACTAAACTGTATACTTTTCGTATTTGGAAACACATTTAATTTAACACAAATGACTATATTTAATGATGTTGGGGACTTTTTAATATGCGGACGTAAAAATGTTCCGGCGGGATTTTATCCCGCAATGGATTTTCAATTCTCGGTGTTGAGCCGAGCATTGACAATCCAATAGAGTGCATCTCAGCGTGTCGAAAAAATATACTGTTCGATTTTCAACTTGAAGCACTAAGCAGTGCTTTTAAAAGTACAGTGCGCGAAAAAATGCCGTCGCGATGTTATTACGTCTGTGCAAAGGTCGAGTCGGTTGACCTTTGGGAACATATAATCTTTCTAATATTATAAATATGAAAGTTTGTATGTTTGGCTGTTTGTTACTCAATCACGCAAACACGGCTGAACGGATTTGGATGAAATTTAGCACACATATATTTTATAACCTGGATTAACATATAGGATACTTTTGATCCCTATAGTACGTTCCCGTGGGATAATTTTCGACTTCGACACGGGCGAAGCCGCTGGCAAAAGCTAGTGTAATATAAACTGCTATATTTAATGATGCTGAGGATTTGCTTTGTTAATATGCGGTTACAGGTTTGAAGCTCGAGTTTGACATAAGTTACGTGTTCTATGAAGGTACCCAGGTGGAGTTTTGTATAGTCATGGAAATTTCTACACGTGTTGTGTGTCTGTTGACACCAGTTGACATCAGCATCAGCCAATGACTATGGTCAGTAGCAAAATCTTTATTTATTTTATAACAAAACATATTTTGTTGAAAGTATTCGTGACGGTAAATAAAATAAAAAATAAAAAAGAACATTAATGCAATTTAAAATTAGTTACGCCTCTAAAATGTTTTTATTTCAGTATCTAATAAATATTTATAATAATGTCATTAACTCAGTAACAATAAATTAATTAATCCTAACATTGCATAGAAATTTTTAAAGCTAAGCTAAATTGGTCATGAGTAAAAATTAACACTATTTTGGTCGTGTCCCTGAGTTCTAATTGTAATCTTATAATAAAGTCAGGTGTCATTTACTTAACAATTAATTGTGTGACTGTACGGTTACATCTAAATTCTTAAATACTTACGTGAATTTATTGTATTACTAGCTTTTGCCCGCTGCTCCGAACGCGTGGATATCGGTTATCGCTTATAAAAGTAAAAGTAGCCTATGTTCTTCTCCATATCCCAGGCTATATCTCTGCCAAATTCCATGACGATCGGTTCAGCGGTTTAGGCGTGAAACTACAACAAACAGATAGACTTACTTTCGCATTTATAATACTAGCTTTTGACCGCGGCTCCACCAGCGTGGATGTCGGGTAACGCGTAAAAAGTAGCGTATGCCCTTTAAATTATCCTCCAAATTTCATGGCGAGCGGTTCAGCGGGCTAGGCATGAAAGCGTAACAGACAGACACACATACAGAGTTACTTTCGCATTTATAATATTAGTAGGGATATAGTGTAGGGATGAATTCAGTACTATAATTTAGGTACCTAATAACCGTGACGCGTTTAATATCAGAATCTTTCGGGCACTTGGTCGCAGTTGTTATAATTTGTTTTCATTTTGAATGTCCGAACTATTTTTTTTTACATTATGAACTTTGAAATATGTATTAAGTAAGATTAGGTACGGTTTCACCAAAACGTACGTACGTACCTATTACGTGTTTTAATACGTACCTATTACCGTGTGAAAGATGAGGTAATTTTCTCAACATTGCAAGAAATTCAGCCATATTATTATCAGCCTATCCTTTCCCTATGTTGGGGTTGGCTTCCAGTCTAACCGGATGCAGCTGGATACCAGTATTTTACATGGAGCGACTGCCTATCTGACTTCCACAATCCTGTAACTGGGTAGTATCGTTTGGTAAGACTGTTTCTTAGACTTTCGGGTTTTTGACGACCCGTAACGACTGTCAAAGATCCGCGAATTAATTCAGCCACATATTAATATGAAATCATCACCAATCAGTAATAAACATAAAAACTAATTTACTACCCACGAGAGCTAAAACAATGTTATTCAAGTACTTCCACGAACCAGCGCTTCCGTTAGAGCGAGACAGCGCCACTCGCTACTCTTCCACCCCCGACCTTTCAATTTTCGTCCGGCGTTTCTTATTTAGTTTCTCGCAAATTATCTCCAATTCTTCATATTATTAAACATCCAAGGGGAGAACTAACCTCCCTTCACCCCCAGGGGGTGGCGGGGGGCTTAATGACGGGGAGCGGTCAGTTCCCCCTCCCCCAGTCGGCACACTTGTTTCTTGTAAAATTTTTCCCCAATCTTTATTTTCTTCGTGGACGTATATAATTAGACTTTTGGCCCGCGCGTGTGCGTGCGCGGCGTGTGCGTGTGTGCTGCGTGCGAGCGCGTGTGTGCGTGTGTAGCGTGCGTGTGTTGTATACAGGGTGGTGTAAGACGGGTTATTAGTTTTCTTACCAGTTTCGGTCCGGGATGCTTTTGTTAGATTTCGATAATTTCGCAACGGCCGTCCGTGGGGTGGAAAAAATCAATATAGTTGTTAGTATGTTGGATATGTTTGAACTCGCGCGTTAATTAATATATGAAGGCGTTGTGCTGGCAACACTGTTTAGGTACGTACCTATAGCTACTTATACTGACTTCTCAATGATTAGGTACCGTGTAGGTAGGTACTTATGTCAGATAAAATACATTTAATAATACAGATTTCATGGAACTTAGTATCTTAATATTATTGTAAGTATATAAGATGAGCGCGTGTATCTTACATTATTATGTTTGGAACAGGATAATATATAATTTTGTTAGCTTTGCTTGTTCTGTTTGGAAGGAATACATGAATTATTTAGGTATCTAATACCTACTTCTGCGAAATTTAAATTGAGGTAATTTAAATTGAGTTATGTGCGCACGTGGAAATAACGAATAAGTACCTACTTAATACTAAATCTAAAATAAACATTAAAATATATTATAAACAAAGTAAATTGAGCTAGTATAAATATTAATCTAACGAGTCTGCACTCCATAGCGTATAACATCCTGGTTACTTAAAAACACAAAAAAAAAACATTATTTTTCGTTCATAAGTCCAACAAAAAGATGAATAGAAAATAAAAATACAAAATATTAGAAAACTTATAAGTAGATTAAATTATAGTCAATTATAGAATAGTCTTGTATTTGGGACTTAAATTGTCAACAACGACAGGATCAAGAAATAAGAAGAAAATTGTCCTCAGCATCAAATAATCTGACAATATTGCATTGATTTCAAAGGATTGCAAAGTTCCCGCTGCTGGGAAACAGGCCCCCTCTTTTAGAGAGGGAGTGGGCCGTAATCCACCACGCGGGCCCAGTTGGTAGATGCCACATGTCTTCGATTTTTTGGTTCTAGGACATGCCAGTTTCCTCACAATTTTGAGAGAGCAGTGGTGATAAAATGATTTATACAAAGTAAAGTGTCTTCCTGGGTTCGAACTAATGACTAAATTCTCTTTGGTTCGAACCCACGGCCGTAAGCCGGGGCCACCACTGCTGCTGATTGAATTCTACAGTTTTGTAACATAACTATTCGTTTTATTCAAAAACGAATCGTCATTTTAAAAAATACTATTAAGTATAGGAATATTTATTTACCTTTGATTAAAGATGTTACGTTACGTATTATTATTTTTCATTTAATTAAACATAATTTTACCTTGGTAACAAACTGCTGTTTGAATTAGCGGTTGGTTCTTGGTTACCTAACAACTTTGTGGAATATGCTTAGGATGTTGCTACAGTTAAAAGATACATTTTACTTACTTAAAAAATATTACACACTAATTTTGCGGTGAAGAAAGAACAAAACGAATTGGACGTCGTCGGTCGAGAAAACGGCGACCATGATGAAAATAATTGAAGCGGACAATCCGGGCTTATAACCTACTTATCGTATTAGAGAGCTGTAATAATTTTGATGAGATTTCCACAAGCTAACGAAGACAAAAATGCACCTTATTAGTAACGTAAATATTTTCCGCTAAAGCCGACCCTATGTTGTACTGCCTAGCGACAAAATAACTTCAATCACATCCGAACTGTCAAACTGATTTAGAAAGAGGATATTAGAAAACTAGAACATTAGGTGGCAGATTGGCCTGCCAAGAGAAGGAAAAAGATAAAAATGTACTTGTAGAATGATTACTAGAGAATGGGCAGTAGCGTTTTTTACGCATTTCACCAGCATATTGCGATCGCCAACCCGCCTGCCAAGCGTGGCAAACCCCCCCAAAAAATGATGCGAGACGCACAGCATCGGTTGAAGTGGCGGTGATTGGGGGAGGCCTATGCCCAGTAGTGGACGTCTTTCGGCTGAAATGATCATAATGAGATTGATCCTCTAGAAATAATTACCCAAATGACACAAGAAACGTGTTTTATTATTCGATCCCAGTACGGAGAACCCCTTAGGTTCCTTAACCTAGGTTCCAAAAAAGCTAACCCTTACATGATTGCCAGAAAAGCAAAAAAAAAACAGAAGATTGCACGCGCCACGTAACGTTCGAAGGAACCACTAAAACCCTGTGACCGCTTTGATGTCAAGACGAATCAATGGTCCCCTAAAAAACTAACAAATAACTTAAGCTATTGTTACAAAAAGTCTCGACCCCGCCTTCCTTACTACGTTTCTAAGGTAAACATCCCGATTGTCGTGACCCTATGACACCGCAACGTTTGTACAATGTGAGTTGTTTTTTATTGAAACCGCGTTGTCATATTGCCATTTTTTTAGGGTCTAATCTGTCTTTCGTATAGGGGTTTGTCTCAGCACCTAGGCCCTTATACGTGTAATTGGATCATTTTACGCACATTTTAGAAAGGTTTTAAGAAATGGGGGCGCAAGCGTCAAAAGGTATTTTAATCAAAGGTACTTAGTAAAAAAAAAAATAATCCAAGTGTGGGTCTACCAGTGGCGAAAGCACCATATAACACGATTCCTACCGGCCATTTCTACCGCTTATGAAAAATGTTATCTCAATAGTGCCAAAAAATATAGTTACACTACGGATATTTAATTCGCCATAACATTCAAACAACAAAAACGCTTATTTTTAACTTTGTATCATTACAACAAAAAAAAAAATATGTTTAACCTGGCGCCAAAACGTCATAATTGGGAACAAAAAATTCATACAACAGCGATCTCGTAATGATATCACTATAGGTCACGTGGCACTGCTTGATATGGACGAGAGCAAGCCGCTGTACAACGGGTTACGATAGAGACAGATATAGAAAAAATGCGTCAGCCAGAACGAGATGGACGAATATTCCACATTTTATTTGGTTTTCAGTTATTCAATTTTACTGTATTTAATTCTTTATATTAATTTAAGAATGATAGTAAGTATTATTTTTTGATTAGTCAGTAATTTAAAGCCGGCTTCGCACCGGTTTCGCTTAGAAAAATTTACACCTCGCCGCTGGTGTCTACTCCCGCCAGACCATGACAATTTTTTTTTACAAGAAATAAGTCCTTCCGTCAGTCCATCCCTACTATTTTCACAAAGAACCAGGCCTTAGATCGTAGTGTCCATACTACACCGCAATAGTATATACAAGTTGTTTTTTATTGAAACAATTATTAAGCCACAGCAAATAGGATTTCGCTTAAACAAAAAAAACTTTTCTTTGTTTATTTTTATAGAAAAAGCAAAGCTACATTACGTACATTAAACTTATGCTAGAAAAGATCATAAGGAACAGGTACATAACAATTAAGGCTTACGTAGCGTTGGTCACAATATCTGACTGATTTGAAAATTTAATTAGTATAATAAACTAAAACAAAAGAGCGTTATTAAGACGAGTAGCAAAAAAAAAACAAAACAAAAAAATTATAATTGTCAAATTGATATTGGGGACAGATCTAACCGAGAACTTAAAGGCCACATATAAAAAACTGACACTTGAACCTATTGTGCGAAAGCGTGTCGATTCGACCCCACCTTTCTCAGTACGTCACTAAAGGTAAATACCCCGTTGTCCCCGCAATTGTGGTCACCCTACTACACCGTAATATGTATACAAAGTTGTTTTTTTATTGAAACAGTTATTATTCCACCGTTTTATGATTTACTGGAATGTGTATTTTCTATTTAGTTTTTTGCTGTCATCTTGATTTTGTAGACGTGGTCCCGAATACAGGGTGTAACAGAAACCCTGTTGCTACCCTTAAGCACTAAAGATAACAGCTAGTATAGAATCACTATACATAGTTTCAGCTCAAAATAAAATATTCTAAGAATTGATAACAAACGTGTCACTGCACTACGTAGGTCAATAACTTTCCACGGTACTTGCTAATATCACGATAAATCTCTTCCGAGTGATGTGTATATTTCAATTTGATGATTTGGTTTCTGGTATCAATGTATTAAAAATTCTAATAACTTCCGAACATGTAGAGATAGGATTAAAAAACCCTTCCAATATCGTTTGGTATCATCCAAAGAAGCCGTGCCCTTGGTATTTATACACCCTTTCCGTTACACGTTGTATAATCTCGAATGTTTGACAACCAGTCTTACCAAAGGATATAATCACCAAGACCCCTCCGTACCTCGGAAAGCACGTTAAGCCGTTGGTCCCGGCTGTCATTTGTGGATCTTTGACAGTCGTTACGGGTCGTCAGAAGCCCAAAAGTGTGACAAGTCTTACCAAGGGGCATAGTACAACCCAGTATCTGGGTAGTGGAGGTCAGATAGGCAGTCGTTCCACGTAAATTACTGGTATTCATCTGAATACCAGTAATTTACGATCCGGTAAGAGGTACGCATCCGGTAAGACTGGAATCCGACCCTAACATATTTGGGAAAATGTGTCTAAAAATGAACGTGTCCTTTTGATTGATTTGTGGCAAAACAAACTAAGGTCATGATCGATTTGACTGTCTTTAAGCTTTCTATAAGTGACCTTATATTGAATTAGCACTAGGCCCATTTTAGCTTGGCGTATTCATATAAACTGATGTACTGGACTCGTAGATCAAGGTTATAGATTATCTAGATAGGTTAGATTTTCGAGGTAGAACTTCGGTTTCTACGGCCATATGGCATAGATATTGGATCGTTTGTCGTCCGGCATATCCGACACCTACGTAGCATACGCGAATCCAGTCTGGCTTTAGGATATTGGTATGGGGAATTGAGGACATCAGAGGGGCAGTTCCCATATTATTACAAAGTGACATTATTTAAGGCCTTCTGTCAATATTTTTACACCTGCAGCCTGTCGACTAAGTACACGCAGCGTACATACAGTGCGAGTGCAGTACAACAACGCGTTCAGGGTTCTGTTCGGGTTGCCAGTGCAGCGCTTTAGAAATGTTTGCGGTGAAAAGCGTGGATGGGTTTCATGCCATCATGCGGGAGTGTTCTGCTTCTCTTATGAAGCGTATACGGGCCAGCTCGAACAGCTTTCAGAGCGTGTTCGTGGGCCGCTGGGACTCGCCGATGTGGCGGCACTGGATGCGACTACACACTGCGGGTGGTCGCGTCCAGGGCTTGGCATAAACTGGCACCCCTGTGCGGTACCATTTTGTGATTTTTGTGGCTTTGTCTTTGTATACAATGTACTAACAATAGCTTTATATGATTTTTGTGTTACTAACAGTGTATGGACTACGTCTGAATTATGATTACGAACGGTCGCATCTAGTCTGTTCACACTTATTTTACCTCTGGTTTCGCGTCACCCTCAACATCAAAGTGATCTTAGTTCTCGTTGCAATAAGGTTACTTTTAGGTTGCTGCTACTAAAAAGTATGTCATTATAACAGTGATCTTTATAATCGTTACAATAAGGTTGCTTTAGGGTTGCTGAATTCAGAGGTAAACTTACTGCGAACGGACTGTATTCATTTTGTTGGCAAGTTATTGACATGAATTATTGTTGTTGAGATGAGAATACGACTTGAATTTGAACATATTTTAAGTGATGATAAAGGAACGGTGAGGTTTGGAAGAAGATGTAGTGATACATATTGAAAATAGTATGCTTAGGGATGGTTTGTTGAGAGAATGAATCAAAGGCGGCTAACAATAGGTATTTACAAGACAGTGTGAGTGGAGGAGGACATATAGTGACCTTATTGGTGATGTTTTTTTGTGTGCGTAGTACTCGGAACCAGCGTGCGTATACAGGATAAGTTTTTATCCAGTGCGCAAACTGTAACCATGAATTCAGCATATCATTCTAGCGCAGACATTTTACGTCGGTTATACAAAAAAAAACAGCTGTTCCGTACATTTTGACCGCGTAGGTATTGCACTTTTTTATGAAACAGCTGGTTTGTTTTTGTATAACCGATGTATGTATAATGAGATGGATGAACGTAAACAAGGCATAGGGAGTACGTTAGGATCGTTGCAGTTGGCGTTCTGTAGTTTCTGCCTACCCCCATGAGGAGAAGGTGTGATTTTATGTATGTATGTATGTGTGTTTTATGTTTTAAGTTGGAGATTTGGCGTTCCATTGACAAACTAACTATACTTTCTTTATTTTCATTCATCATCTGCCTAGCCTTTTCTCAGCTATGTTTTGGTCGGCTGCCAGTCTAACCGAATGCAGCTAAATACCAGTTATTTACATGGAGTGACTGCCTATCTGACCTCCACAACTCAGTAACTGGGTAACATGATACCCCTTGGTAAGACTGGTTGTCAGACTTTCGGGCTTCTGACGACCCGTAACGACTGTCAAAGATGTACAAATAACACCCGGGACCGACGGCTTAACGTGCTTTCCGAGGCACGAAGGGGTCTTGGTATATAAAGATGGTCACTCATCCACGGACCAACCGCGGCAAGTGTAGCTTAACCTGATTGATCGACCCGTGCAGCTATTGTTACTTAGCCACCAGCCCATTTTTTTTTTTTTCATTTTGTATCATAAATAATAATCTTATATTCAACGCTTGATTAGACAAGAAGGTTACTCTAGCTTAGCCAACGATACCGATGGTCAGGAATAACACAATTTCACTTAAAAAGAAGTGAGATCCTAAGTACCTATCTTTGTAATAATGAAAAAGTCGAAATCGTTTCTTACACTAAACGATTGAATACCTAGTAAATAAGAAGGAAACAGGTTTCCCAAATCTGTTTATTTGAAGATAAATCCCACGACAAGCAAGTGGCCACAGCGACTGATGCCGGGTGGAATTGAGGCAACATTCAAATGGCCGAAGGGGACAGATGTAACGCTCAGATTAAACCTGTATTGTTAACAAGATGATATTTGTATATTATTTGTAGTTTACCTACACTTAATGTTATTGTTACTCAGTTTACGTGCTATTGAGGTTGACAAATGTATCGTTGGTGATCGTCCGCTGTTTATAGGATAAGTGACGTCACATTAAAGTAAAAATGGCGCCCTCTAGAGGTCATAGTCATTAACAATTTTTTTTAAATTATGGCATGTTATGTATCAAATGCCTTAATGCCTTATGTGCCTTTATTGATTTAATGCCTTAAATGCCTTAAGCCTTAATTAGCACATTTCTAATATATATGTATATTGTTAGCTAACCTTAAAATTAATAAAATAAAAAGTAAGTTCAAAAACTACTGAAAAATCATGCTCTATAAATTATGTATATACACCGTGACATTTTAGTCATCTTACAACGGCAGCCCACTTCATGTATCCAACGACTACTAATGATTTATTAAAAAAAAAAAGATATTTTTGAACATTTGCATAGTTAAAAAAATAAAAATATCATTCACTAAGACGCATGACGTAGTTTAAAACACACTGTTATGGAAATGAAATTAATGATACAATGTAATGGTAGGTAGGTACATATCTTCTACTGTTTGATACGTAAACATTATTAACAGGAAGGGTGTTTCATAATTCTAAAGCATTATTTATTTTTCTTTGTACCTATTATCTTAATTAATGGTAACAATGTTTTAATCGCGCCTAGAGGTATGTTATGACGGATACATTGAGTGGATCAACTTTGTAAGACGACTAAAAAGTCACAGTGTATATGTATATTGTTATTTAACCTCAAACTTAATAAAATAAAAAGTAAGTTCAAAAACTACTGAAAAATCATGCTCTATAAATTTTGTATATATTTATATGTTACAAGAAAATATTCACAACTTAAAGTCGTGGTCGTATGGCACCTATCCTAACACAATCTTGAGGGAAAAGTGGCATAGGAAGACTTTCAGATGTGAATATTTTCTTGTTTCATACTTTTTACCCGACTGCGCCAGAAGGAGGGTTATGTTTTTCAAGTGTATGGATGTATGTATATTTCTTTGTCACGCTCTGTAGCCTAAACGGCCTGATCGATTTCAGCTTGAAAGGTGCCGTTAGATTCATCTTAATTGTGAGAGTGACTGGGTATATGAAAATTGACAAAAATGGCCGGTTTTTGGCACCATAGTGTGTCTTCAAAAAAATGTTTTTTTCTCAAAACCAGTTGAGTGGGGTATCAAAATGAAGGGTTTCATAAATAGATCCCATTAACATCAAAAATAATTATATTAACTAATAAAAACTGTGAATTAAAAAAAATATTTACAAAATCCCGACTGACTAACAAGTGAACTTTAATTTTTATAAAAAGATGCAAACAAGAATCTCAAGAAGCAAGAAGCAATCTAATGCGGTCGGAGGCATCTTCTTAAATTTAACAATAAATACCTTTATTGACCTTTATTATTACAGATTTTTTAGAGCGTGATTATTCAGTAATTTAGTTTAAATTTTTGAACTTACTTCTTTTTCTCAATAACATAAATAAACTCGTTGTTGCAATACTCTCTGCGTAGAAATGAAATCGTTTTGATGAATCGACCCTCGAATAATTCACAGGCCCTATTTTCGCACGTGGATCCAGTGTTTATATTGTAAAGCCTTCAGATCTCCTCGTGGCGCAGGGCTTTGAATGACGTAGTGAGAAATAGGTCGTATTATGAGTGCCCTATTTTTAAAGCTTGCATATTCTACAGTACGTATCATGAGCAGTACTGCCTAGGAATGATTACTAAGTTACAAGATCGTCTTTTAGGTATTTTCAGTTACTTAGGTACTCTATATTCATATGATACAACTTTGGCACCGCCAATGATCGGCAGTCGCTCTAATAGGCAGAGTTCGATACACGAGCACGCGCCTCGTTACCAGAACACATAGCAAATATTAAAGATCTGCCGAACTTTGAAATAAATATGTCAAAGTTATTCTCTTTTCCTTACACGTGTCAGCACTTTTCAAGGACACACGACGCCCAAAGCCCCTAACAAAATGTAATAAAACGACGTCTACAACTGTAACGCTATATTTTTCATGTTATTAATTCGAAGAAACAAACAATTTCACAAAAATTCTACAACAAATGAAACTCTAATCGCGAAAAATTCTTCAACAAAGTGATTTGTACGTGAAACATCGCATTTTCCACAAAATATACAGCGAGAGAAAAAAGCCAAAAAAGCATATTTTAAGGCGCGCGTTATAATTTCAGAGCGACACAAATGTAGCGTCGACGAAAATTCGATTCGGCTACATTGTCATCCGAGGCTCCGCTACGTCAAAGAAAATATAATAAAAGTGAAAAAAAAAATACTACATCACATACGGAATAAAATAAAGTAAAATGAAATAAAAAGACATGCGAAGGAAATACATTGCCATTTCTACAGGGCCCGCACACATACGCGGCGTCCAATTTATAATATTGTTTTCCTTAGGATATATTTTTTCACTAGTGGGGGAGGAGGTTGGGGTTCCTCCCCGGGCGGCCTCCCCCCAGATATTATTAAAGACGTATACTCACACATTCTTGCCGAAACGGAGTGTGATTAGATTAATATACGTTCGTGTGTTTGTGCTCGTGTCGTAAGGGAGGGGGGTGATTTGAGGACGGACAGTCGACCTAATACAATGATATGAGAACCTTTTATAACCTGTGACGGCTAGTGTCAGATTTCAAAAGATGGTCGTAATAATGTATAATTGGTGGAGGGGGCGGGGGGTGAGTGGGGACACAGTTACCTACTGAGGCACTCCATAGTAACACAGTTTTAAAATTGCTATTTTTCGCTGTAACAGCCTACTATCCATCAAACTTGTTTCCCTATCCGCATTGTCTATGTATATGAGAGACATAATACTGTTTTTCTACGCGCAGAGGAGAAAACAAAGTGAGTTTTTACTTATGTAATGGTTGTTGTTTCTGGGTTAGCAAATTTAATCAAATAGTAATCTAATTAGTATTATGACTAGGGATTGCAATCTAGCATTGTTTTCAATCTAGCGAGAATTTTGCTGGATGGCAATTCAGCGACATCCCGCAGATGCTATAGTTTTTTTTGGTAAAAAAAATCGTTGTAGGTATAGGTAATCAAATATTACCTAATTAAAAATTAAAAAGCTCAACAACATATTACTGCACATAAATTACTAATTATTTTACTGTTTGACTAACAATGTTTTTTTGGTTTTTCAAAAACAGACAGACAGACAGACTACAAAATAACCAAATGTTAATATTTCGCACCTTTAGAATTATAGAGACCTAATGCGAAATTAGCCGCAAGCAAAATAGGCCTCTATAATTCTAAAGGTGCGAAATATTAACATTTGGTTATTTTGTAGTCTTCGTAGTTACCTAAAATATTAACTATAATCTTTATCTGAGGTGATTTTAGTATGACTTAAACCGTTATAGTCATGATTTCAGGATTTCGAAGCACCGCGTAGCACTCCGTAGCGAAGCGGGATAGGCATTCTGTTTGGAAATACTTATAGGTATCCTACTATCCTACTACTATTATAAATGTGAAAGTTTGTTTTGGATATTTAGATGATTGGATGTTTGTTTCTCAATCGCGCAAAAACGGCTGAACAGAATTGGATGAAAATTGGCACACAGATAGTTTATACCCTGGATTAATACACAGGATACCTTTTATCTCGGTAGTACAATCCTGTCGCTCATTATCATCCACGGTATAAAACGATTCCTAGTTCCATAAGCATAACTATGTTGGCATTGAATTGTCGAATGATTTATATAGGTTGATTTTACTTATATATATTCTTTTACATATTGTGAATGAGAGAACGTTGCAGGCCTACAGTTTCTATTCTTTATTTTCATTCCTCTAAGTACCTGGTACTTATTGACAGGCCTGCACTGTCCTCCCATACCTAATATCACTGTAATTTGAAAACATTATAAAAGCCAATTATTTTTAAAAGAGTAACCGTGGAGTTTCTTGCTGGCTCTTCTCCATAGGAAGCGACAAATTGGAACCGTGCACCTAGCTTCTGACGTTTCATAAGTGCCCTTGCAGGATTATGTGAAATTAAATATTTTGATTTTGATTTTTGATTTTGATTTCTTTCGTGGACTTGGACTTTTGTTGGTTTTTTTAGAAATCAAATTCTTCGAAGCATTTTTTAAGGAACTGCCAAGTGACAACTATAAGACAAGTTTATTTTAGATTGGTCTAGGTTATTTGAGTAAATTCGACAAGATCTGCCAATGACAATGTCAGAAAAGTGGGAAGGTCGTCAGTCAGTATGCTAGCGGGTCGAAGGGCCGACTGCAGTCACACCCTAAATATGTCCGTCACCATAAGGGCTATTTTCGTCTGCTCATTGCACGAAAAAAATTGCTTTATCGACTCAGCATTATATTCTGCTTCGTAAGTGTCAAACCGAAAGACAGAAAGTCCGTCTGGAAGTGGCGAAAGTCTGTCCTTAAGAAAGTGGCTGGGACAGACTGAATGCGGAAGGGTGTGTACGGGCAGGGTGTTGTGGCGCAGCTTGGGAGAGGCCTATGTCCAACAATGGACTGCGATACTCTAAGTTGATTGAATATCAATACCGCAGAATGACATTCAACCATATTCATTACATGTCAGACTTAAAAATGTGACAATAACAAACTCAGACAAATAATTAAAGAAAATAGATTTAATATTTCATGAAATGGTCGCCATTTTAAAAGATTTAGGTTGACACACGGTATTAGTCAATTGTGTATGCTGTTTTGATATTTTTTATCAGATGTTCTATGCAAAGGTCTGCTCAGCGCCATCATAGCTTTAAAGGGTATTTATGCAGAAGCTTTAAAAGACTTGGGTGTATTTAAAAAGGTATACTTGGAGTGGAGCGTGGAGGCTTTTTGTGTTCCCTGATATATGTTATGTTATTGATAGTGTTAATAAAGTATTATGATCTGACGTTGATTATCCCATTGATAGATCTTCAAACAAAGCATTGATGGCCTCGTAAATTGTATAGAAAAAATCATAGCCAGAAGTGTAGGGTATTATTATGTAGGTCAGAATGTATTGTGATCATTCTTGTGCATCCTTTGAGATGTACCTAGACTGTAACGTATTTTTAATCTGGTACCTTTTTGCCTTTTACACAATAGCGTAAAAACAAATCATCGTGACTTTGGTAGAGTCAACATCAAAATTTAGTAATTATTTTGGAAATTCATTTAAAATATATTAGAAGCCATTATTTTTTCTAAAACAAAGCTTTACAGTTCTCTCTATCAGTCAAACCATACAGGGTTAGTTTTAGAAGACCTGCCAAATTTAAGAATGTGGTACTACACCATCAAACTAAATAACTTTATCCAAGGGACCAATATCACAGTCGCGAAAAAATTATCAACTGTCCCATACTAATACCTTACACTCTAATACCTACTCGACCTAAATATATGGGACGGCTGAATTTTTAGGCGTTTTTACGATGTTGGTCTTATGGAGAAAATTATTCAGTCTGATAGTCTGTACCGCACCCTTAAATTTGACAGGTCTTTAAAAAAATAACCCTGATCAAAGTAGAATCGTCTTATTGTGTTTTTTTTTTGCACGTTCACCTGTCATGTCTTTGCTGACCATGCTGTTAGTAATTTTTTTATAATAATAAATATGTTTTTTCAATAAAAAGCTGCTAAAATCTTGAACTCAATTACATTAAGAAACTATCAAATTCCCTACCATCCATTGCGCAATATCTTCGACAACAATAACAATTTTATAGAAGCAGTCGTTGTTAAGATGTAATGGATTGTAAAATGTTATTCCTATCGTTTAGTTTGTCGACCTTCGATCGGGGATGTTCTTGTTTGACCCAAACATTGGGATTTGTGAACTTTGTGTGTGAAGGCGGATGTTAAGTGTACCATAGTGTTATTGGTTATTTAATCATTTCACTTTGGCACAGTTGGAAATAAGGAAGTGAGTTTTACGCCATTGATTCATTTTTGAAAGTGTTAATGTGACAATTATATGTTACAACCTTTTTCCAGGGGCTTCGCCCGTACGAACGAACGTACTACCGGAATATAATGTATCTATGTAATTTTTTGTGTGCCAAGTTTCATCCAAATCTGTTCAGCCGTATTTACGAGTGATAATAGTAGGAAGTAGATTTTTTTATATTTATTAATATGATTAAGACTCATAAACACACAAAACTACCTAAGTAATTTTGACCTATTATTTTCAAAATTAATCATCGGATTTTGTTTGCAATCCCATTAGGTTCACAATTATAGTTACTTTATGTTGCTGACGATACCACTATCATACTAATTTTTAAAGCACTGCATTCATATATACTTACGTAATTACCCTATAACGTGCCCAATGTGTGGATACAGGCCTCCTCTCTGTGAGAGGGAGTGGGCCGTAATCCACCACGCTTGCCCAGGGCGGGTTGGTTCTGCAGTCACGGTGGGACAGTACCCGCTAACTTAAAAAGCATTCCTACATCATACATAAACATTTCTACAAAACAAAACCCCTCTAAAAGCCAACGAAGCCTCCACAAAATCATATGCAGTGTGCCAAATACTCAGATAAAAGTAATCGATGAATGATTTACTACATTTTTAATTTCGCTTATCGCTACCGCTTTATCTTTAAACTAGGCGGTACAGAGATAAAAATATAAACTTTTTTCGACACAAAATCAATACTCCGCCGTCACATATGAGATGTATACATATATACACATACATATTTATGTCAGCCTGTCTGTTCCCGCGACGTCGCTCGCGATTTTTATCTAAGAACGTGCTCGGATGGGCAATTTTTCTGTGGTTTTACGAAAGATTTTTAGTGGCGGGCTGATGTGTTTTGAAAAGTGTGACGTATATAGTTGTTTTGTTGTATAGAAAGGGCTTTGCTTGGAGTCTCTTTTAGGGATCGAATATGGAACGAGGTGATCTAGAAGAAAGATAGCGAGTTCGATGGGCAGGTCATATTAGCCATAAGACCAATGATAATTAGGGTGTACGTGTTCTTGAGTGGAAACAGTTTATCCGCAAATTTAAGATATGAATCAGGGCTCAAGTTATGTGGAGCCAGGATCTTCGCAGGTTGACTGGTAGTAGCTGGATAACAGTGGTCGAGAGTCGAGCCTAATGGCATGTAATTGGGGATGCCTATGTCCAGCAGTGGACTAAAGATGATTATTATTATATGATGATGATGACGGGACTCCCTTTTCCGCACTTAGACTACCATTTGGCCCGGTGTGCGTGGGGAATTTGGCTAAAAAAGCCAGCCTAGCTCCGCCCAAAAGCACAGAAGATTCCTGGGAGCTTCACAGGCTTCGCGGAGCGACCTTACTGTCCCGAGGATTTCTTCACGTTGAGAAGCCACGGCGTCACATTCCAGGATGACGTGGGCGGCTGATTCCTCAGCGTCCAGGCAGCCCCTGCAAAGCGGGCTGTCTGTGGCGCCTATGTTAAAAAGATGTTTGTTAAGGGCGTTATGGGCCGTAATTGTTCTTCTAAGGTCGAGTTTTTTGATTGATCGCGGGTTTACAATTGGTAAAGCCAATTTTGACTGTCTACAGTCTGTTGCCCGTGACCATCTGTTGTTATGGAGTTCGGTCTATTTTGGCAAATCCACGCACGAAATTGTGAGAAAGTGGGTATGGGCCTAGCACTTTCATATCAGAGCCTCTCTTCGCAAGTTCATCTGCGACATCATTACCTTAAGATCTACTGTGCCCTTCGATCCACTTGAGGGCAATACGATTGGACGTCGATAAACTCTCGTCGATTATTCTTATTTACTAGCTTTTGTTATATTAGCTTTTGTTAGCGGTTTCGCCCGCGTGGAGGTCAAAAATTATCTCACCGGAACGTACTACCGGGATAAAAAGTATCGCGGGTATTACTCCAGGTTATATATTATTTGTTTCGTGTGGTGCCGGACGTAAAAGAATAGCACCATCCCATTTCTTCCCGTGGGTGTCGTAGAAGGCGACTAAGGGACTACTAGAGAATGGGCAGCAGCGTTCTCTATGTATTTGACCACCATATTGCGATCGCCAACCCGCCTGCCAAGCGTGGCGATTCTGGCAAATCTTCCCTTTTGGGGGAGGCTTATATCCAGTAGTGGACGTCTTTCGGCTGATATGATGGTGATGATATACTATTCAGGTTATAAGCTACCTGTGTCCCAAATTTCATCTAAATCCGTACAGCCGTTTTTGTGTGATTGAGTAACAAACATCAAACATTTAAATATATAAACATAAAAACTTTCACATTTATAATATTATAGTAGGATTAGGATTAGGATTGAGGCCACCAATGAGATGCTGTGGGCTGATGATAATTGGATTGTCAAGTTTTAGTACATTCACACGCTAAGGTTCTATGGAAACTCGTCTATCAACATAGACACAACACACATAGACATAACACGAAATGATCCAACGATTATTTCCGATTTTTTTAAAATAGTTATTGGGTATGTTTATTAATCTAAACTGATCGTAAAAAATTGCTATTTATGATGAATGATGGTCTATAAAAAAGGCCGCACGTGTAAGGATGTAGGAACGTGGACTCAAAACGAGTTTGGTTTACATAGGTTTTTAATATTTTTCTTTTCTTAACGAGGTGTAGACTCTTTTCTATTTTGGGAATGTCGTAGGTCTTGCAGACTCATTAATATGACAATTTCTATTTTGTTAAGGAACTAGTGGTTGTGGACAGGACTAGAATGTCCTCCCATATATGTACATATATATATTAACAGTGTAATTTGAAAACGTTGTACATAAAATGTTTATAAAAGGTTAAACATGGAGTTTCTTGCCGGCTCTTCTCAATAAGAAACGACCAATAATTGGAACCGAAACTTATGAATCGTCAGAAGCTAGGTTCAACCGGCTTACTTAGCTTCTGACGTTTCATAAGTGCAATATTGTTTTTTGTTTTTAAGATTGTTCTGTACTTTCAGGCTTTTTAAAGAAAAAGGCAAAAGTTCAAGAGTTAATAAACGCTTTAGAAATAGAAGTGAGCAAAAATCCCTACTTGATGATTTGTAATCTTTAGAAATAAATGAATTCAAACCGTAAAGTAACTCTGACTGTCTATCTGTCTGTTACGCTTTCACGCCTAAACCGCTGTACCGGTCGTCGTAAAATTTGGCAGAGATCCTGGGGAAGGACTTAGGCCACTTTTTGCGCGATAACCGAAACGTGGGCAGAGCCGCGGGAAAAATCTAGTAGCAAATACATTGAAGCCTATCTTGTGTAGACACACGGTAAAAGTCGAATATAATGGTATTATCGCCACCATAGAACATATATAAGAGCTATCGCCACGCTTGGCAGGCAGGTTGGCGATCGTATTATGTTGGTAACATGCATAGAGAAAGCAGATAAGTAAACTGTAGCTGCCCTAGTAAGTGTCCCTTAGTCGCCTTTTGCGACACGCACCACGGGAAGAAATGGGATGGTTAACACCATTCTCTACGTCCGGCACCACAAATAAGTACGGAATAAATAGTACCAGACTATTACTGCAGGGCAAATGCCTACAGAGAAGCCATGAGGATCGATCACCACGCTTACTCAATTCCAATAGGCGATTTCAGTAATTCTTCTTGTCAGCAAATGACTTCGGAAATGTTTTCCTAAATATAAAGTCACAAACAACTTTCCAGTCCCTGTCTGCTGCGCTGTGTGGTCGTCTGAACAAACTGTTTGTCCTTGATTTTTTAGATATCGTTATATCTTTATAAATAGGTTCAGGGCCGTCTTAGGGATGTTCAAACTTGCTGAAAATGGGAGGGGAGGTAGTCTGATTGAGGTTGGTTGTTGTGGAAATTGGGCTAGTATTAAGCGTTGTCAATTTCTGTTACTATGGGTCGTATTGTAGGCAAGTAACTTACAAAATAACATTATATCTAACATCATCTTCTCCCTAGCTTTTTCCTAACCAGGTTGGGGTTGGCTTTCAGTCTAACCGGATACAGCTGAATTTAAATAGAGCGACTACCTCCACAACCCAGTTACTGGGTAACACGCTATCCCTTAATAAGACCGGTGGTGAGACTTTCGGGCTTCTCACGTCCCGTAACGACTATCAAAGATACACGAATGACAGCCGGGACCAACGGCTTAACGTGTTTTCCGAAGCAGGGTTAAAGATGGTCACCCATCCACGGACCAACCGCAGCAGCGAACGATCCGTGTGGCTTTTATTACTTAGCCACAAGACCCTCGACATTATATTTAATATGCAGGAGATAAAAATTCAAACTTTCTTTAATAATGTACATTACTATCGCATCATAGTTATTTTCAATATTTTAAAAATGTAATTAAGTATTTTCCCTTGCAGCAAAATATGTACTGTGGGCAACTCTTGACCACATAACATAATTCAAAAGTTCGTAAACATTAACTTAGAGTGCTGTTTACCCTCCAAATGATAACGGCGACATAATCATAACAATATACCTACTGTAAACACGATGTGGGGACATCTCTGCCAACCGCTCTTAGCCGTTGATTTGTGTTTTAGGGTTCCGTAAGTGAAGCAGGAAATCGTTTCGTGAGAATATTTTCAGAAGTGTTTATTTGCGATGTTTTTTTAATCGATTTTCTTGTTCGTCATCTGTCTAGGCTTTTTTCTTGTTACTTAATGGAATTAATGTTTTGGTCTTTCACCCTTACTTCCTTTTAACATTATAAATGTGTGAAAGTTTGCATGTTAAGACGTTTGGATGTTTGTTATTCATTCACGCAAAAACTGCCGAACCGATTTGGGTGAAATTTGGTATACAGATAGTTTATAACCTGGATTAACATATAGGATACTTTTTCGTTCCCGTGGGATAACTTCCGTCCTCCACGCGGGCGCAGCCGCTGGCAAAAGCTAGTACTTAATAAAATTTCAACTCAACAAAAAAAGAACCTTTTAAAAGTTAAGAAACCAATACGTAAAGTGATGAATTATATGCTAAACTAGTCATTTATTCAGAAACTCGAAAGTAGGAATATGTTATAAAGGCATTTTTATAGGTCATCCCAACATATAGGATGTCCATTTCTTTCCGCCCCGTAATCGACCTAGTTACCTTGTAAATTAATTGAATTTACTTACATAACTCAAAAGTGTAAAAATGTTCGTGAATAATGGAATTACATTCGGATGGATGGAGGGAGGGACTTAATTATAGGGATTCCTTACAAGTGCCGTATTCTAATAAACTCGTTAATGAGGCCGGTACTAAGTGCCACATTTTAAACACCGAATATAAGGTTTCGCGTAATTCCTGACTGAAAATAAACTAATCTTATCCCACTTGGTGGTGTAGTAAGACTTAAATATCCGTTTAAAGTTTTTGCTGTGTGAAGATTATGGCCACTTCTTTGCATGTTAAGTTTCGAAATTATTTTGTGTTTTTTGTTAACGTATTTAAATACATAATTATGTCTTTCCATTATACGATATACCTTGATATCTTTTAAGTTATAAATATTTAGATAAAACAACAGTATACACATGTAGATATATCTACATTAATGTTTTTTGGTGAACATCTGCGAGTCTCTGTCTAAATATAAGAAATGTCTAATAGATTTAAGTTAATTTAAGTATCTCTCATTGTTTTATTTATTATTATTTTTTCTTTGTATGTCTTTTTAATATGTTTTAATTATTTCCAAATTTTACCTAGAATTAATATTTTTACTTTGTTTGCTTAGTTGTTAACTCTGTTGTGCATGCTGTGGTCTCCTATAAGTGAAGGAGTACACCTAGTTAATACCTCATGTTGCCCTTTATTTATGTGTCATGTTTTGTGTACATCTTTTGTTGGAGATCCTAAATCAATAAATAAATAAATAAATTATAAACAGTATTCTATTCTATTCCGATTATCATCTTCATCTGCCTAGCCTTTTCAAAACTATGTTAGGGTCGGCTTCCAGTCTAACCTAATGCAGTATTTTACATAGTCCGACCGCCTATCTGACCTCCACAAGCTCTACCCAGTTACAGGCTTGTGGAGGCAGTTGAAGACTGGTTGACAGACTTTCGGCCTTCTGACGACCTGTAACAAGTGTCAAAGATCCACGAATGACAGCCGGGACAAACGGCTTAACGTGCTTTCCGAGACACTGAGGGGTCTTGGACGGGATCGGTCGACCCGTTCCGCTGTTAGCCACAAGCCCCTCCGTGACCCTATTCTTTTATTTATGAAATTAATAGATATTATTTTCAAAGTTTAAATAAGAATTACCCTACGGAACCCTCACAGAATTCTCAATATCGACCACAAGTGCAGCTTTAAAATGTGCCCGCGTCAGTCACAGGCATCAATTATAAAATTATAAGCCCTTAGCACCTGGCGGCGAGGTCTGCGGGGGTGTGGGTCGCGGGCTCGACTCCCGCCCCGGGTGATTGAATATAAATACACGGTGACATGTCTGTTGGATCGGAAAGGGATGGAGTGGAACTGAGAGTAGGAATTTTAAATTTAAATTGTTGAATTGAAGTTTTCGCTCACCGAATTTTGTTTTTGCTGTCGATAATTTAGTATTTTGTTTGGCTGACAGAGAAAGAATCTACTTAATATGACCATGACTTAAATTAGTCCTAACGACAAATCAGTTTGGCCTTTTTAACACGCTTTTATTAGCTTCACCTGTATGTTTGTAAGCATGTTTGTTTGTTTGTTACCGACTCCTTTGGACTTGATTTTGACCCACTTGAAACGGTCAGATTTCATTTAAACTTTGTAGACTTATCGAGGACCGATGACAATACATTAATTTCAAAAAAATATCACGCTTTTGTAGTTAGCAGAACTAAAAAATAAAAAAATATATAATAGTTAACAAAAACTAATAAAACACGCTTTAAAAATCAATGCTTGATATGAATTGATTATAAAAATACCTCAAAAGCACCCCACACTTTTTAATAGAATTAAATTATTTTCTACTTTTTCAGTTTGGTTTTTAAAGCGTGTTTTTTAGTATTTTAATTTACAATTGTTACAGTATTTTCAGTTTTATGGTAGAGCTGGTTTACAGAAGTGAACTAGCATAGTCCGCCTATAATGTTCCCACTGCTGGGACACAGCCCACGGGCCTCTTTACTTTGAAAGGGAGTGGGCCGTGATCCACCACGTGGGCCCAGTGCGTGTTGGTAGATGTCACATGTCTTAAATTTTTGGTTCTAGGTCATCCCGGTTTCCTCACAATGTTAGGTTTTGAGAGCAATGGTAAAGATATTATTTACAGAAAGTAAACTTGGGTCCGAGCCCACGACCTACTCGTAACCAGGCCGTTACCGCTGGCCCACCACTGGTTGGTAGAAGTAAAGTGTTATTTAATCATTAATATAACTATTGTGCAATATCAAAAATAAATTCATAGTTCCCTTCCATTCGTCAGCCCCGTCATAAATCTAAAAACCCCAAGCTACTAACACAGAAACCAAGCCCCGTCCCACCCGAACCTTTAACAAAATAGTTCACAAAAATATAACAAAACAAAAATAAAAGCTAAAAGCTGAAATCGCCAAAAAATCACGCGTTGACATTTAGGAAGTCTCTACCGGCGCGCGCCCCAGCGGCGCCCGCATGTCATTTCATCGTCCATTATAAAATGTCGGGCGTAATCGGCCTTTATTTTTATTTTATTTGCCAACCACCCCCCACCCCACGCCTCCCCCGCGACCGATATTTCAAAGTTAACGACTTAGCAGTAAAATATAGCACTTGACTCGAAAAAATGAATGAATATTGAGTGGTGTTCGTAAAATGGAACCACAGTTTGCTCAGTGATCGCATTTTTGTAGTTGTAATTATTTGGGCGCCATGTTGTCTCTGTTATGTTTTTAGAACGTTGGATTTGGGCAAAGGCAAGGCACTATTCAGCCTGTCACTTGCCTAAAAAGCAATTTATTAAAAAATGATAACCTCTTTTCTGGTTATCAATTTATGAACTTTTTTTATAGATACATGGTGTATATCAGTTGTTATCTTTATAAGCTAAAGTTGTTGTGTTTTTACAAAATTGGTAAGCTCGCCCTAAATATTTGCTCCACTTAATTCAAAGCGGACAGTCGTGAAACCTTTAGTGGAGTTTGCTGTGCCACCTACATTATTCAAGTTGCAATAGGCAGAACAATAAGACATGTGAAGTTACTAGGTATGTATCATTTAGACTGACCAGAGTTAGTATTTAAAGTTTATCCAGCGAAGTTATTCAGCTTTATTATTATAATACTAACTTAACTAAACCTACTCACAAATGAAAAAATGGCGTCAAAAAATTCATCCGCATCGCTGTCGACTGGTAATGTTCTCAAGAGACTGGCAGCATTACCACGTTGTATGGCAATGCTTAGCCGCTGGCCAAGGTACAAACCAGCCCTTGGGTCACGGGAAGAGTCAACCAGCCTTTTCGAGATTTCCTTGAAGAGACCATGAGCACTCGGACACCACGGCCCGAGGGTTTCAACCCCAAACGGCTAGAAAATATAATTACCAATTAGGTTGTTAAACTTTCGCTGCTTGAGGTTTTCCGCAGCCGCAGCGGCAGCGCCAGCACAGCACACCGAGCCAGGAAGATGGGATGGCGCAAGAGTATCGACACACGTTACGTCCCAATTAGACTTAAATCAAGCAAAAGTAATCTTCCCTATGGCTGCAAAGTAAATACCTACACTCAAGCGACAATATAGTTCTGCAATGGACGTCATATGTAGCACTGATTACAGGAAATACGCAACCTGCGAGACCTATTCTTGTCCAGTAATGGATCATAATAATTTACGTATAAGTAAAAATACCAACCTTATGTTGTCTCACTCCCACAGCAGGGTACAGACCTCTTCTCACACAAAGGCATGAGCATTGTTCACCACGCTCGCTCAAGGCTGTTTAGCCTAGAAATAGGTTAACAGAAACAAAATATGCTTATATTGTATCACTTTATTGGTTGAAAAATAAAGGCACTTTCCTATATCCGTATTGTTGCCCATGCCGATATTAGGTCACACGAATGAAGGGGCCGCGGAACTCATAATTAGACCAGCCAAAGCCATTAAGAAAAAAAAAACTTGTAAAAGGAAGAAAAAGTCATTAAAAATATTTGGGAAACATTTTAAAATGAATGGAATCTAAATGACACCGCGAAACCGAGGTATTCCGACAACCTACTTTTCAAAATGGGAAATGGAGTGAGTCACTAAATTGTTCCGTATTTATGTATTATTAGAGACAATGATGGCCCAGTGGTAACGGCCGTGACTTACAAGTTGTAGGTCGTAGGTTTGAGCCCAGACAGGTGCTTTACTTAGTGTAAATTATTTCATTACCATTGCTCTCAAAACGGTGAAGGAAAACATCGTGAGGAAACCGGCTTGTCCTAGAACCAAAAATTCGAAGATATGTGACATCTACCAACACGCACTGGACCCGCGTGGTGGATTATGGCCCACTCCCTCTCACAGAGAGGGGGCTTGTGTCCCAGCAGTGGGAACGTTATAGGCTGATTATATATATAAATATTAGACTCAACTACACTGAAAAATGAAATCATAATTTAGTTATGTTTCTTCTTTACTTTTTTTGAGCACAAGAAAACGGTAAAAGTTATTTTTTTACGTTTGAAAGTTACCTTACCTTAGTTTTATTCTGAAAGAAGGCTTGCGACTATGGAACTAATATACTAAATTGTTATTTATTGTAATTATAGAAGAAATATTTACATGATTAAAAACAATGCTGTATTATATTAGCAGTTTGGCTAGCTTGGTCAGGAAAACCTAGAAAAACACACATGAATGATTGGAGTGTGTTTTTTCCATTATTTGTGTACACCCCGAAACCAAACAACAAATGAAGTTAGCTATCTTAAATTACAATAATACTTTAATAAGGCAAATTGATGTCGGCCCGTCCACTTCCTTAAGAAGTAATTAAACTTGTTTTTCGACTTTTTAATAAAAACTTTTTACTTTGGTGATGAAAAAATGCTATGAGAAAGCATTAGCCACCGCTCGCTGCTTGTTTATATCAAATAATACTTGTCTGAACTTTTCATGGTTTTCATTCTAATATATTTTCACTAGTATTTTTGTTTGGCCAATTTTTTTTTGAACTTGTGCTTTGAGGACTGTAGAAAGGGTTCTAAAATACTTTTTTTTTTTCTTAAACAGTGCCAACTTTCTTAGGACATGTGATTATTCGTATGTGTCATCAATATATATTGTCATACCGAACCCTATTATTAATATTGTTGCTTAAATTATTAAGGTGACTTAAAAAAATATTGTTATATTTTTGCAAATAATTTTTATCAAAAGTTTCTATAAAAAAAGTTTCAAAACTTTACCAAAAAAAAAAAAACAATATACTTTTCGAAATCGAAAGTAAGATTTATTATAACACCATAACTCACAATAACCATTACGTAGACATCACTGAAAGAAAGAGAAAAACATATTGTATAGAAAGAGATGGGATATAGAGGAACAACATATGTGTGAGAGAGAAAGTGCATGTTTGATCAGAGACGCCCTTTTGATAGTGTTTCCAAATTTTTGGAAAGTAACGCGTATTGTTCGATATTCGATTTGGTTTACATGGAGGTGGGGTTGGTTGAGGAGATAATTATGTTGTATGAAGTATGAATATATTACTTTTTTTGAGTTATTGAGTAAGTAGGTAACTATTAAAATGTTGCTCTGGTTTGGAAGATAACTAGGCTTCAATAACAATAGAAAATAATTTTATGAATGTTTGATTATAATGTTTGAAGTTTACCAAAATACATTATGTGATGAAATGTTTTTGGTTACGAGACAGAAAGTAATTTAAACAAAGAATTTAGCACCTCAATATAAATATATAGCAGACCAAAACCAATAAAGTACCGAATGCCTTTTGAAAACAAACGTAAAATTAAACAGATATAGCAAAAGATGCGTCACCAAATGCGTCTGTGCGGCAAAGTAAGTACATAAAATCGATTTAATGTATATTTTGTGCTTATCTCAATCTTAAAACAAAAGACATTTTAACATATACAAAGTCCAAAAAATGTGCACAATAATACAGACTGCGGAAAAATAACAGCCGTGCCATGTAAACCCTCGCTTCGCCGTAATGCACCGGCCCCCTGTCAAATAATCGACTATGCCAGGGGTGGCCGGGTGGGGAATACCATTTTTGCTATTTTCAACAAAAAAAAAGAAATACAGCACGCGTTTTTACTTAAAACATCAGTTTTAAACGCGCACGCGCAAGCGTAAGCACGTGCCAAAAAATAAAAGAAAAAGTTCAGAAGTTTTCGCGAGTGATTGTACTTTACGGTTTTTAGTAGTTCTGTTTGACTCTGAGGATACTTTTTTAGTGATGTGTGTGTGGTGATTTAGAGATGGTGACCATTTTATAATGGTGATTAGAACTAAGTGATCAATGGAGGCGATTGATCTAAGACAGGATAGTAATAGGTGAGGAATTTTCTTATTGGAATCTTGTACGGTATTAAAACTAAGATGTTATGCATTAAAAGTAATGCAATGGTCACATTTTTAACTACAATTAATCTTAACAAGAATGATAACTTAGGTACGTGATATTAAGTGTGATAACTTTAAAGTAATAGTTAAAATCCTTTAATACTAAATTTAATTAAAAAAAATAATAAGAGCTTATTAAACTTTTACTAAGATTTGCTAATCCTTAAAACGAATGGGCACGTTTTAAGGCTTACCAAATCTTTAGTAAGTTATACAAATAACGTTCTGCGACTTTTTTTCTCATATATCAAAGTTGAGACATTGAAATTAATTACTTAGGGCTGATTTTATATTTATTTTATAGTCTGTCTTTTTTGGTATGTGTGTGTGTGTGTGTGTGTTTGTATAGAAAATATGCCAAACTGTCAGATTTATTCTTCAGATAAATTGAAAAATCAGCCCTTAAGCAATTATTTATTAATGTTTGATATCCAGAGTCAGTACACCTCATTGACCTCGGTTAGGATAGTTTTTGGTCTTGTGATGGTTTTCAAAACGTTTTAGTGTTATTCCTTAACTATTTTTAATGACACAAATATGCATCAATCCACGCCCATTCCCCATGACATTAGTAGAAATTATTTACTATTATTTCATAACTAAACCATTTTTTTATTAAATATGGAGATTTATATTTTTTTTGGGTTAGTAAAATATGTAGATAATTATTATAATAAGTGTCCATTCAATGTGAATCTTATAATTCCAGCAGTATTCATTTATTTCTCGTAATATATTTTTTATTTATATCCATGAAAAAATTTACTCAGCGATGACGTTGTAATTTATTAGAAAATTACAACTTAGGGACCTTTATTTAAAAATATTTCAGAAAAATACGTATTGTAAAAAGACAATCAAAAGTTGCGGTTCATTTTATTTAGAACAAATAGGTACAATAAAACGCATAAACATACAATAATTCCATGAATGATTTTATTAATAACAATTATTTCATTTTAATATGTAACCATACTTCTTTTTTTTTTTGTTTTGGTTTTACATTGTCTAATACTTATGTACAACTGTCGATGACGATAAAGGTGTGCCCTTACAATGTGAATGTAAATTTTATTGAGCACAACTATTTTATACTTACACCTGAAAACAGGCTATAATTTTCTTAATTGAATGCTCAGTTGATGGTCACAGCTTTTCTGATATATGAAACTACCACTTTGAATCTCCGCAATATATTAATTGGAGTATGCCCGGTATAACACCACACCCTATTTCTTGTGCTATACTGCATCAATAGTAATGTATTGTCTGTATCATTCCAGATGCGGCGGTGACGCGATGTCTGTCGCGCCGGCGGTCAAGCGCGAGCTAGACCTGGAGAGCGGCGGCAGCAGCCCCGGCCGCAAGCGCCGCAAGCAGGCGGCGCCCACGCGCGCGCAGCCACAGCACCTCGCGCCCCCGCCCCTCGACCTGCACGCCAAGATGGCCGACATCTACAAGAGCGCGCTCGCCTTCGGGGAGCTCGGCCTCCCCACCTTCGACCCCCTCGCCGCCTTCCGACTCCTGCCACGACACGAGCCACCGCGTATCTTCAACCCTGAGGCATACTGTGACCTCTGCTGTAAAGAGTTCTGTAACAAGTACTTTCTGAAGACCCACCGCGCCAACAAGCACGGCATCTATGACGGCGGTGATCCGCAGCCTGCACCACCTCCACCTGCACAGCTGTCACCGCCGCGCCGCTCCTCCGACGAGGAGTCGGGTGGCACTCCACGCCGCCTATCACCGGACTCGGCAAGGCGCGCGCGCGAGTGCGGCTTCCAGCCCGACGCGCTGCGCAGGTTAGGTGTTGTTAATCCAGAAGCGTTCTGTGAGATATGCTGTAAAGAGTACTGCAACAAATACTTCTTGCGGACGCATCGAGAGCGGCGGCACGGCGTGCCAGCGCGGCGCTCGCCCGAGCTGTCGCCGCCGTCAGCCACGCCGCCCGGCACGCTATGTACGCCGCTGGGCACGCCCCTCACCACGCCGCTCACCACACCACCCGCGCTGTCAGGACCACCACCCGACACGCCACCACGTTCGCATTCGCTGCCGCCACCATTAGATCCTGAAGAAATGGTTGAAGTTAAAAGAGAATGCGAAGATGAGCTAGAGGCAGCTTTAAGAGACGGCCAAACAAGTCCGTTAAATCTAATCGTAGAGGAACGCGGTGTTGCGTCACCCGGATCTGCGAGTGAAGAGTTGCGCAAGTTGCAGACGATGATCTCTCAGCTGAACGAACTGGCTGCCGAGCGGCTCGCCGACGAGCCGAACGACCCGGGGCCGCGCCCGCCATCTGCCTCGCCACCACCACCCGACGAGAGACGAGCATCCTCTTCCGGCTCGAGTTTCTGCGAGATCTGCAATAAGGAGTTGTGTAATAAGTACTTCATGCGCACTCACATGCAGCGCATGCACGGTATCTCGCTGGAAAGTGGCACGCAGCTAGGCGGCGTCACATGCGACATCTGCCACAAGGAACTGTGCAGTAAATACTTCTTGCGCGTTCACAAACACAACACGCACGGCATACCCGCGCCACCCGCGCCCGCCGCCACCGCGCCCGCCGAGCCGTGCCCGCTGTGTGCGCGGCGGTTCCGCGGCCCGCGGGCGCTGCGAGCGCACTTACTAGCCGAGCACGCACCGCCGGCGCGACCACCACCTCCACCGCCGAGGCCTTTAGATCTGCTCACGCGTGATAAACCCTACGCCTGCTCGTACTGTCCATTTACCACTGACGTGCTTGCGTTCCTGTTCGCGCATGAACGTGCGCACGCGCAGCAGCAGGCGAACGAACCGCCCGAAATGCCACCGGAGCCACCAGGCAGCGTGTGCGGCAGCGAGATGGAGGGCGGCGAGGGCGGTCCCGAGAGCGGTGAGGGTGAGGGCGACCCGGACGCGCAGTACTCGTGCTCGCGCTGCGAGTTCCGCGCGGAGGGCTTCGCGGCGCTGGAGGCGCACCTGCGCGCGGCGCACGGCGGCGCGGGCGCGCTGTTGGCGGTGCCGCGCGCCCCGCAGGCGCCGCTGACGATGCAGCCCTTCGTGGTGGAGGAGGCGGGCGGCGCACTGAGCCTGGTGCCGGCGCTGGTGTTCCTGCCGGTGCGGCGCCGCGCCACGCGCCGCGCCACCGTGACGCTGACGCTGACGCCGGCCTAGCCGCCGCCGTCGGCTCGGCTGCCGGACGCGGCGCGCGCGCGCGGCTCGCGACTACACCGCCGCGTGCGCGCGCCTACGATCGCTGAACTGTACTAACTACATTTAACGCTGTGTGCCTTCAAGCGATTGCTGAAATATTATGAGACGTAATTTGTAAAGGGAGAAGCTGCTGCGGCCGCCCGCTCGAGCGCCACACCGCGCGGCGGCCCCCGGCCTCTTTTTTGTCAGAGTCTAACTTCATATATTGAGAATTATATTGAACGGGTGATATATGAAACGTTGCCGCTTATAAATTCGATTATTTATTATTATCTCCTCGATGTTCCGTCGGGTCGGTCCGAGACGAGTTTATGAAACGTCGATTTCGATCGGGAGAAGAAATACACCCTAGGAGTAATTATTATTTAAAGGTATTATATCGGTGAGTGCGCACTCACGATAGCGTCGTAGTACCGGTGCGATGTTGATCACTGAGGAGCGCCGGCGCACGGCACCTGGGCGGTCGCCCGCGCGGCTGCGCGCACGCGGCGCGACGGCGCCGCGCGTCTCCCCCACTGTACTAGCGCATGCCACGTAGTACTACGACAACCGCTCTACCTCACGACGTTAGTTTTTATATTAGCTGTTATTGTATAAATTATATTTTGGAGTTACAATAAAGTACAAATATAGTTAGTGCGTTACTACGCCGCGCCGGACGGAGACCGCGCGCTCATGTTGGCTACTCGATACTATTTATTGTTGTCTACGAGTGACTTAAAGCACAAAGATACGTACTATTGGGCAGTGATCAACATTAAACGTAATTTAGTATTAAATTTGATTAGATATGTGGTCGTGGGGCTCGGTCAGACGGGTTTTGTTGTGTAACACACCAATATTTATATATACGGGTCATTGTTTGGGGCGCGCGCGGGCTGAGCTTGGCGCGCCCGCCGAAAGCCCCGCTGCATTATACTTATTTGTATTGTAATCGTAAACATAATGTGTTACTGCTGCCGCCGCACGCGCCGCTCCGCTCTGCACGAATATTAAACAGTTATAAACCGCTTTAAATTTAAAGAAAATATTTTGAAAACAGGATTTTGAGATGTACATTTTTAATAGTTATATTACTGCCATCAAGAAAGACTGAACATTTAATAAAAATCATGGCTACTGCAGAGCGGAGCGAGGCGGGCGGCGCTTAAATATTATTATCTTGATAATCAAGACTTATTTGATGGGTAAAAAGGTAACAAAGTTTGTTTAAATAATTCATTATTGGTAGATCAGTGTGGAGGTTAGCTTGTACAAACCATGCAGCTTCTAAAGAAAGTTCCTATGTATGTACGTAAGTTGTAATTTAAATTTAAAGAAACTAGAGGTCGCTCTCGTAACGGCTCCGGATAGGGTTAACTAAACCTGATTGTTATAATGATAATTGTGATTTTGGATCAGGGTAAACCTTATGAGGAAATAGAGTAACTACGCTTATAGTCCTTATGTCATGGTTACGTAATCCAAACAAACGTAATCAGATATGAAAACATAATGACAGTACATGTGTACTTCTCTACATCATTGTTAAAACGAAGAATTGTAATGATAAAATCAAAAATCATTTTCATTTTTGTACTAACTGAAAATGAAACAAAATTTTGACGGTCTGAAGAATATTCATGTTGTTGACAAAAAAGCCTAATTAATTAAAATATTTTCAAAGTTCCTACGTATAGTTTCAAAACGAAATTCCTACTCCGAAGCGTCAAAATTAGGCATAGGGTCGAAAATAAGGGCAGAAATTATTTTGGAGATCCATCTTCCTACTAGTCTTCCTGGATACAGAGCCAAACGTCACCTTACACGGAGCCGAAACGCGGGCGCGCGATACAACAAATTATATTAATAACGTTTTAAATAATAACAAATTAATACAATTGTACGCGTGGTAAGATCTCAAGTCATCGTCCATTTTCTATGAGCATTCGTGGAACAATAGTAGAGAATGCCGGGGTTTTTATTATATTTGGAGAATGGACGGTCACTCAGATTGATGTCATTGGATGTAGTGAAAAAAAAAATGTATTAAAAATTGTGTTCGAGACGTTTTGTTTCCCCAAACGCGTTGTACTTGGTGTGGAGACCAACATTAAGGTTGGGGACGTAGCAAAGATAGGAAATATAAGTAATTTCCTGTTGTAATGTTGTTGGGAATTACTTAGATATAATATATATAAATAATGTAACAAAAAATATTCACATATACGTATATTCAGTGCTAATCAAGTAGTTGGGAAAACATTTGATGACCCCGTAAGAGATTTTTATTATATTAGATCAGTTATATTACATGTATAGGATAAAATAGGTATTTATGAATAATATTTATGTATAATTCTGAAAACTGTATCCACTTTATAAATTGCACACACATTTAGTGGACTAGACAAAAAAACTACAGATAGTACTTTTTATGGAAATATGTAGGCTATATTTGACAAAAATAGTACTACTAGTAATATCTTTTGACATTTACAACAAAAAAAAAAAACATTCGAAAATGTACAGATTAAGGAAATCATAGAGATTCAGCATCGCAAAATTATTTTTTACTGGGAATTTTTATTGTGGTCTTTACGTTGAATAAATCAGTCAATTAGAGTTATTATTCACGTTACATTATTTATTAGAGAAAGACAAAAAGGAAAACAATTCAGGATAAAAAAGCTTTTATGGTCATATAAAAATGCAAATTTTATTGTTATGTTTACCCTTTTTGGGGTATTTGCTATATTTTTTTGGGATACTCAAAAAACACAATATCAAAAGACAATATAAAAATAGTACAAAACCAGATTCAAAAACCAATAAGCTCCTTACATGTAATTATTTTATTTAACCAATTATTTGGTGCTAACAGTTTTTGTTAGCTTACTACTCTCTACCGAGACTAAAATGTAAAAAAAATATATATATATCAAAAGTTTTTAATAAATGTGTGTAATACAGACACAATATTTGTCCGTCTGTCCCATCTTTGCTACGTCCGCAATGTAACAATAGTACAAATTTGTTAACCAAGTGTGTAAGGTATCGGAGTTTGGTAAACAAATAATAAAAAACAGTACAAATTAATTATTAAGTGTAGCTGAAAGGTTTACAGGAGTGATATTAATAGTTAACAATAATTCACTCAAGTACAACGCTTCGAAGCAGGCAATACAGTCGCACGCTTCTAAATAATAATGTGTATTATTATTTTCAAAATCGTTTTAAGTATTAGATTTGCTGTCATTATTGTTATTGCAAAAAATGATTTTAGTTTTTTTGAGTTAGATTTATATTTTTGTGTAGGTTTAATATTTCATTAATAATATAATTTTTTCAAGAAACGCATGTTGTGCACAGGTACGCAAATTTATAGCGTCTCAGATAAAAAGGGTTTAAATATTTTATAAAGTTTATGGAAGAAAAAAAATGTGTTATTCAAATCATCTTTGACGCAACAAAACTACCGTTATGTGCTTTACAAGAATCAAAAAGATTTGAAATACTTACCATGTAATTGTTTGTGAAATAACAAAACAAAAATACTGAAAAAAAAACGGGTCAAATACTTTTTGCAAAAATAATAAGTTCCTAAGTTAATATAGTTTAGTATTTTAAATAACAACTGTACGAATGTTTCCGTGGTTGATTTCAGATCAAAGTTTTAATATTTTGTGATGATCTGAGAAAAATCCCAGATAACTTTTGTTACTCATTTTGTCAATTTCAAATATTAAGAGGTTTATTATTAAAAAATATATTTGATATTGACAGAAACGTTATGATCTCTATACACAAGTTCCTTCATTCCAAATAATGTAATTCGTTCTAGTCGTTCCTATTTTTAATTTTAACATATTTGTAGTGCGACTGTATTTTGTAAAATGTGAAAATAATTTTTCGAGTTATATAAAACTGTGTTGTTTCTAGTCAAATTATTTTATAAAAAAGTTTTACTAATGTGGATGGCCATTCGTTGGAAAATATAAAAAAAATATATATTTAGGAAATTACAATACATAAAATTGGAGGAGAACCTACGTGATTTATTTTCAATTTAAATTGCAATAGCGGTTTAAAAACTTCTGGCGTCCGCATTAGATAAAATTATATTTTAAAATATATAAAGAGAATTATATTCTGGCTTTAGGAGAAAGCCAAACCTTATGCCGCAGCCATTTTGTAGAACTTATTATTATTGTCACGATGAAAAAAAAAGTGTAAACTTTAAAATGAAGACAAGTATTTTACTGAATTAAAAAAAGTAATATAAATATATTTTTGGGAACGGAAAATTACTACAAGGAAAAAGTACGTTCGTCACCTTTTCGAAGTTAAATGTCCAAGTAAATATTGCAGGTTAATTAATGTTTTTCTCAATAATAAGGACTACAATGTGGTCTGCGGTCGGTATATGTTCCTAGCTCCGTCTGTTTGTTATGTATTTGTTTTCCATTAATTACTACGAAGCATTTCTACCGTATTCAATAAATTAAATATACAAATAATTGTTGAGTTTTATTTTTCATCCTTAGTCACCACATTGAAGTTGAGATGAGTCAATTGTCCCACCTCAAGCTGCAAGGACTGACGTAAAGGCGATTACCTACTTCTTGGAGTGAGTAAATAGACACTACAGCAATATAAATACCAATAAAATAAATATCAATATCTGCATTCGTATTATTTTTAACCTTAATAAATACGATCACGTTTCTAACTTTCGCAAGATCCTCAAGTGGCCCCTATCCGACTTCGCAGAAGCTCTCGGATATTGTGTTTGCTATTTAACATTGTTCACAACCCTAAAACCCCATCCTATCTGCGGGAACGCTTCTCCTACGCCCGTTCTTTTGATGCGCCTTGCAGGTCGCATCTTAGAAATCTCCTCAACTTCCTTCCCCACTCAACCGACTTCTACTCCTACTCCTTCACTGCACGCGGACAGGTGGTGGAATTCACTTCCGCCTGACATTAGGGACTGCCAAACTGTAGCAGTATTCAAAAGACGAGTGAAAGACTATCTCTCCACTTTGTCATTTAAATTGCTTATGTATTTATTATTTAAATTATATTATAATTATATGTGTTTTAGTGATATTTATTTTAGAAGTATGCATGTATATTTGTATTTATGTATATTTGAATTAGAGTTTAATTTGTAATTTTATGTTTTCCCTTCTACTATTATTACACGCGTTGTCTACATCTCTGTTATCTCATCTCCTATCGCAGGTGTGCTGGAAGGATTTCTGTAGAAATAAGCATTACCTTTGTACGCATTTTTGTGTTCCTTTATTCTTGTCTGCTTATATTTGTGTGGATAAATGGTTAAATAAATAAATACAGATGAATAAACAATGTGTGAGTTTATGTATGTACAAAAACTCACAGCTTTCTTAATTATTATAACATTATTGTGATTGTAGCTAGCCCATTTTTATTAGATAACCTTACCCCGATGTTGTGACTACCAAGATGACACAAAAATGGGGCAATTTTACATTGAGTACCGTTTTTTAAACAGATAGGTTCTGTATCATCTAGCTTCTTCAGTAAATATCACCGAGTGGTCGTTCCACAAACTAATGAGACTGAAGCCTGACAGATGGCAGTATTCTGCAGATGACAACACGTTATTTTTATGATAAGGACTTAGTGAATGGAGAATTACAATGGATACAATTTCGGATCGAATAGGCCGCACAATGTGACATGCACTTAGACATTTATTTTTTACTACAGGTTGGTAAGTAATTTTATTTTCTTCAAAAAAGAAGGGGTTATGCATTTGACGGGTTTCATTTTCATCTGCACTGATTTCTCTGATTTCTAGGCCGATTTTTAGAAGTATCCTGCGGGGTAAATAGTTTTTTTTTTTTTTTTTTGGTTTGGCTTCACACGGTTTGTGCATTTAGCCAGTGTCAAGTAATTTTTCTTTTCGATCAAGTAAATGGCGCGATATCAGGCACGAAGTTACAAAACAGTCATAGTCGTCTTTAGTCAGTCAAGTCAAAGTTATTGTAAAGCGGTAGTAACTTTACAACAACCTAATAGGAGTTTTTGGGGGGAACACGAAAAGTCCACGTTAGTCACTTATTTTCACCTTCACTACACTTGTGCACTCACACGTAACTAAATTAAATAATTCACTACCAAAATTATATAATTTAATTCGCTATTTCACTAAATTTCATGAAAATGAAAATTCGTGCGACATGTTCCAACGCGATCCCGCCAAAACTCGGGTAACTAGTTAACACACTTAATAGTAGGACTGGCTGTCATTTTTGACAGTTCAACAGCATTCATTGCGTTATTTTTATTTAATTACGTTGTTGTACAGACGAATTTGTCGAACATATGAAGAAAGCATTTTTTTTTTAACTTCTATTTAAAATTCTATTCTTAGAATGGAATAATATTTATTTGCTGTTAAACATGGTATAAAAATATATAGATAGAGGTAAAGAAACAAAATAACAAGAGCATACATATTTTTACTGAACAGTTATAAGCGTACAAATTTACACAAGCATATTTTACATTTCATATTTATAGTCAAAGAACACTTTGATTATATAAAAACTATGACTACACAACAATTCATGCAATTTATTTTTGAATAATGTCATATTTAAAATGTAATAAAAGTTGTGTATCCACGTGGTTACGTATATTTAATAAGATACCAAGGTATCTTGGCTACACATAAGGATATACAACTTTTATTATATTTAGCTATTCTCGGAAGGATATCCAGTACAAGCCTGTAGGGGTCTCGTCGGTTACGAGGACATAAATCATCGGCCTTACTGAACAATTCCTTATGCTTCCTCACAAACATACATTTTTCATTTAAGTAAGGAGACGGTAGCGGCAACAAGCCAAGCTTTTTAAATATCGGCCTACAGGATTCGTCAGGTCGAAGCCCGTTTATTGCTCTAATGCATTTTTTCTGTGCAATAAATGCTCTATTTTGATCTGTGCTATTACCCCACATTATCAAGCCATAGCGCAGCACCGATTCAACATATGCATGGTAGGACGTTATTGCCGTTTGAACGTTTGTTATATTACTGACAAGACTTTAATTCTATGGGACTCTTCGCCGACAGGACGCTTCGCCGACAAGGCTCATCCTTGTCCTATTACTAAATAGCCAAGTAACTGCCAATAACTTAGAAGAAGCGTTCGCCGGACACTGCCGCGGCACCGCTCGCTTCGCTCGCTCGGCTCGCGCGCGGCTGGTCACAATTCTAACCTAACCTAACCTATTACCTACCTGATGAGCCCTGTCGGCGAAGAGTCCTGTCGGCGAAGTGTCCTGTCGGCGAAGAGTCCCGTCGAAGTAGTCTTGTCGGTGTTCAGTCTGTCGGCGTTTAGTCGTAAACTGGTTTATATCATATACAAGGTGGAATTCCTTACATTTTGACGAGTTATGCTGACATAAATGTATGGAACAGCTAGTTTTATTTTCGCGATTTCAGGTTTGGGGCCATAGTAAAAGTTGTTCATAATGATGAGTACAATGACCCCATAAGAGGTTAACGGTGATTAAAATTACACCTTGTATACATTTATTATGTTAGATGGGTATTTAAAACAGTAAACAATTATACACATGTATGTTACATGTTATTGTTGCCCTATTTGTTGCAGATAAGTGCGTAAACCAGGCCAGTCCGTTATTACAAACATACATGTGCAATACTGACGCATCCCAGGTACTTACATATTTTTTTGTGATATGTATTGGTCTACCAATACCCTCCTTACTTATAATACTCTAGTATAATCAGCGTACAATGTTTCCACTGCTGGGACGCAGGCCTCCTCTCGGTGAGAGGGAGTGGGCCATAATCCACCACGATTTCTTCATGATGTTATCTTTCACCGTTATGACAGCAAAGATGAGAATTCAAGTTAAATACTTCATATCTGGATGACCGAGCTTTGATCGCCTTTTTTTGGTTTGACGTTTTTTAAAAATGACACCTAGCTAGATCGATTTATCGCCCATGAAAACCCCTGCATACTAAACTTCATGAAAGTCGTTGGAACCGTTTCCGAGATTCAGAGGTATACAAGATTTGCTCGTTTAAAGAAAGATAAAGAATGCAAGAAATTAAAGTATTATAAACTATTGGGAAATTAACAGGGGAATTGAATATAATAATTTGAGTAAAATTTATGGTTGTTAACTTTATCATGAAAATGGGAAACCAATCAAAAATAATAAGTGAGATCAACAGAAAAATTATAATTTCACAGCATAATTAGGACAACAAAAATCAGATCCAAGATAAAAAACGAAGTTGCTGCACCATTCAGCGCGATAATCTATAAATAAATCATACAATTACAACCCTAACTTGAAAATATAAAAAAAATCCTCCACCAAAAATAGTCTTAATTAAAGATTATATCCGCGTCAACTGTCTGCTATAGATTAATAAAAAAAACTTGACAAAAATGCGCGTTTTTTGTAAAAAATCGACATCCATTAAAAATCGCGGCTCACGAGGGTAGCTGGGTGTCGCATCTGTCAAGCTGATCGTGGGGGAAATGCAGTAAAATTGTTGAAAAATGGGTTAAAAGTTAAAAAAAACATGGCAAAACATGGAGCAGGCGAGGGGTTAAGCTGACAGTGTCAACATTACACGGGTTAACCCGCCGATCGCAGGCCGACACGCTTCGTTGTCGTTTGAACTTGGATTTGATTATTTTTTTTTGTTAGATTGCAATAGTGTTGTTATTGTTGAAGCTATTTTATACAATTGAAAAAAATTACTGTCATTAATTTACGATTTTTTATGTACTAAAACGAAAAAGAGGGAGGAGACGCATGTGGCTAAGTATTATTAACAGCCACACCGCTGACCATCCTTACATACCAAGACAAGCTGTTGGTCCCGGCTGTCATTCATGGATCTTCAGTCCTTACGTTTTGTCGAAAGTCTGACACCAGTCTTACCAAGGGTATCGTGTTACATTGGGTTGTGGAGGTCAGATAGGCAGTCGCTCCATGTAAAATACTGGTATTTGGTTTGACTGGAAGCCGACCCCAACACAGTTGGGAAAAGCTGGCTAGGCAGATGTATTAAAACGTAAAACAAAATATCAGAGTCTCTTTTCTAGCTAGGACGAGTCCCTAACCTAAACCAATTTACCGATTATGATTGTTCACATAATCAATCAAGGTCAATTTTCTCTTTTTCGTAGTTGTGTAGATGGAATGACAGTAGGTAAGATTTTGTTAACGCGAAACTTTGCCAGTTCCACGGCATCACCGGAAACTACGGATACGCCACTGTGTCATTTGCATAACAATTTTCTTTTTTCTTTTGACCTAACATAAGTATAAGCATAATCAGCCTATAACATTTCCACTGCTGCGTGGCAGGGAGTGGGCCTTAATCGACTATGCGGGCATAGGGTTGGTGGATGTCACCTGTCATCGAAATTTTTGGATCTAAGACATATCCTCACCAGGTTTTCCTTCACTGTTTTGAGAGCAGTGGAGGTGAAATAATTCGCACAAAGTAAAATAGTGCCTGGGTTCGAACTCACGACTCACTCGTAAGTCGCAGACGTTACCACTGAGCCACCAGTGCAATCGACTCTTTCCTTGTACGAGTATATGAAAGAATTAGTAAAAAATAATAGATTTTAAAATCTAAAAAACACGCTTTAAAAACCAAACTAAAAAACTTTTTTCAAAAAAATAAACAACCGACTTCCAAAAAAACACTAAAAAGTGAAAAATAACTTTAATTTCGGAAGTCAGTGACTTTGAATATGTATTTTAATTTTTTGTCACCGCCTTCCGAAATTAAAGTTATTTTTCACTTTTTAGTGTTTTTTTGGAAGTCGGTTGTTTATTTTTTTGACAAAAGTTTTTTATTTTTCACTTTTTAGTGGTTCACATGTGCTTACCCCTTCACAGCGTACCGGCGTGATGTTATGTTATTAACTGGTGTAAACAATTGACAGACATGAGATTTCAGCAATCCCTGTCCATTTGCTATCATTTATTGAGGAGTTCCGTTGCCTATCTCCGAAGTTCTTCATCAGATCTTCACCAAATTGAAATGGAACCACTCCGAGAAAGTACTCTTCCAAAAACTACACAAATTGCTTCAAGTGTGCCTATAAAATTTGAAGAGTTCTCTCTATTTCTCCAGGATCCCATCATCAGATCCTGACTTGATGATCATGGGACCACCTGGGAAGTATACCCTTTCGAACAAAAAAAAATTTATCCAAATCGGCCCAGCCATCTTCGAGTAATCGGGGAACATACATAAAAAAAAAAAAAATAAAAAAAAAAAAGGTTCCGACGAATTGAGAAGTAGAACCTCCTCCTTTTGGAAGTCGGTTAAAAAGCAGAAAATAATTTGTAAAAAGCGTAGCGTGCTTTTTGAGGTATTTTTATAATCAATTAATACCAAGCACCCCACGCTTTTTTATTGAAATTATTTTCTGGTTTTTATTTATTTTCTATTTTTTAGTTCTGCTCACTACAAAAGCGTGATTTTTCAGTTTTTTTTTAAATAATTCAATTGTCATCGGTCCTCGATAAGTCTTCAAAGTTTGTATGAAATCTGACCATTTGAAGTGGGTCAAAATCAAGTCCAAAGGAATCGGTTACAAACATGCTTACAAACAAACAAACATACAGGTGAAGCTAATAAAAGCGTGTTAAAAACAAGAAGCTCTTAGAAATTTCTAAAATTCATTGAAAAATTTTCATTCAATTACAATTAAGAATCAATGAATTACTACGTAATTTTACCTACTTGGAAAAGAGTAGTTTGCTTCTAAGTAAAATTATAAAAGATACATTTTCCTTTAGGGGAGGAGACTGAAATTTTTTCCTTATTTTCCCATCTACGTTGGCTTCCAGTGAAAACCAGATGCAGTTGAATACCATTATTTTACATGTAACGACGGCGTATCTGACCACAAACACGATACCCCGTGGTAAGACTGGTTATCAAACTTCTGGGCTTCTGACTATCGTCACGCCTGTCAAAGATCTACGAATGACAATCGAGACCAACGGTTTAATATGCTTTCCGAGACACGGAGGGGTCTCAATATGTAATGGTTTGTCACCCATCTACTAACCGACCGCGGCAAGCGACCTGTGCGGCTGTTATCATTTAGCGATGGGCCCCTTCTCATTCTGAACAGATACATTAAGTTCATCCAACTCGATGGGATGATCCATCTGTAGGACTCTTAATATAATTGAGTGCAAGTGCGCTTAAGACAAAGTAACCGAGTTTTACATAAGGTAAAAACTTTTGTAAATAAACGAATTACTAATACAAATCTGCTATTGATTCCTGTTAATTGAACACGCACAAAACTATATAATAATTGTTTCTTGTAATTGAATTACATATCTTCTCGGGTGACGACAATTATTATTTTTAAATTCAATAAAATATAGTTGTTTATTTTGTAATTTTTAAATTATAATTACTGACGCAAGTTAAACGATGAGTTTACTTTGTTGATATTTACAAGTACTACTATAAGCAACTGTGTTCTAAATGAGTCACTGTAGGTAGGTACGGTTTTAATTAAAAAGCTCCTCCTTGACAATCGCAATTACAATCAATTATGAATTATGTAAGGTCATAATCCTATTTCTAATAACTAGTATTTACTAGTTAATTTCTTAATAATAAAACTTTACGCAACTAAAACACATCTCATAAACTATTATGGAAAATAATGTCTTGGTACAATTGGTAACATAAAGAAGGCCTAAACAAATGACGATTGCATAACCACAGTACGTCATCAGTACTGCACTGATAATGTCTTCGGGAAGACTCATGCTGTACCTATAGGTACTCGTAAGTATCACCTACGTCAACTTGTTTGAGTAAACATTTCTGACCGCACTAACTCTGTGTTCGAATGTACCTACTTTGAGGCTGAGCTGACCTTCTAAAGTGCACCTCCACGATTTTTCTTCTAGCTTTTAACTCTCGCGTCTTGACCGGAAAGTCCCGGGACAATTACATACGAGACAATTACATTTTGAAAAAAGTCCCGGGCTTTCAACACAGCATATGTATCTATTTGGGTACAGTACGCCCCAGGACCTAAACCATGCCCCGATCCTATCTTGCATTGGTTCTACTATAGGGGTGCCCTAAATGCTAGGAGAATCACTCAACGACTACTCATCTCTGCTACTGAGATGCTGTTATACCGTTTGTCTTTGGAGCCTGACCCTTGCCTAATCTACGTAAGGTGCAATTTCTCTAAAGAAAATTATAACAAAAATATGATTAGGTACAAAAATTATGAATCATTTATACGACTGTTGCAAAATTTAATTATCTGGTTTTACTAGATTTAGCTTTGATAATATGTACGAGTAGTTTATCGCTATTTTTCATACAGTGAATGAGTCCTGTCGTGATTTACGGTTTTAAGTTGTATTTTTAACCGACTTCAAAAAGAAGGAGGTTCGTCGGAACACTATTTTTTTTAATGTATGTTCCCCGATTACTCGAAGATGGCTGGACCGATTTGGATTTTTTTTTGCTCAAAAGGGTATACTTCCCAGGTGGTCACATGATCATCAAGTCAGGATCTGATGATGGGATCCTGGAGAAATAGAGAGAATTCTAAGCAATTTGGGTAATTTTTGGAAAAGTACTTTCTCGGAGTGGTCCCATTTCAATTTGGTGAAGATCTGATGAAGAAATTCGGAGATAGGCAACGGAACTCCTCAATAAATGATAGCAAATGTACTGGGATTGCTGAAATCTCATGTCTGTCTATTGTTTATACCAGTTTATGACATAACTTCACGCCAGTACGCTGTGAAGGGGTAAGCACATGTGAACCACTAAAAACTGAAAAAAACAACAACTGACTTCCAAAAAAACACTACGAAGTGAAAAATTACTTTAATTTCGGAAGTCGGTGACTTTGGCTAGGTATGCATTTTGGAAGACGGTTATTTTTTTTAGTCCCATGTAACGGGAGCCGAGCCTATTGCCATCAAGCGTGCTCAAATCCAAACTCCGGGCTGCTACTGAGAAATTCAAAACAGAAAAAACTAATAACACTTTGCCAGGGAAACAAACCCACGACCTCATTCTCAGCCGTAACGCTTGCCATCATTAGACGAAGAAGATGATGAAGTAATTACTTACCTTAGTCATTTTAGCATAGTCTTCATCTCCGAGACGATGTTCTGTAAATTGGTCGTATGTACAAGGATAAAAGTTTCTGTTGCATAGTGTACCAATAGGTGAGGAGAGCTACCTTTTTCGGGGGGAAACCTTAAATTTTTACCTCACTAAAACCATCCGGGTGGTCATCATTTACGGATGCAAGGCGCTTACCTCTCAAAAGACCGATCCGAGACCCCTTATGTGCAACGCCTGAGGGCACACCTCCGGGGAACCTCCACAGTATCTACCTGGTACTTTAAGTACTAATTAAGTGTGTTTTCAAGTGCATTCCAAAAAGGAAAACTATTCACATCCGATGTGGTTTAATACCACAGGAAATGACTGGAATACATAACTAAACAAATTCAGATATTGGCTGATTAGGTATTTGTACGTTGTTGCTGACTTACCTTCCATAATCATTTTGGAGTTGGTAGTTATAACAAAATCAAAAGTCATGTATTCAGACTAGGCTGAGAATCAACACTTTTCAAAAGCCATAATGGCCGCCCCTCGCCACTTTCTAGTGCTATAGCTGGGAAGAAGCAGAAGACATATCAAACTCCTCAGCTGTCTGTTCAGTTAGTTAAACTTGATTCTATACAAAGCGAAGTACTCAACATTACGATCTGTCTAGTCTTTTCCCAACTATCTGAGAGTCAGCTTCCAGTCTTACCGGGCGCAGCTGAATATTAGTATTTTACATGGAGCCACTGCGTGTCTGGTCCTCACAACCCAGTTTCTGAGCAATACGATACTTTACCTTGGTAAGACTTTTGGGCTTCAGACGACCCGTAACGACTGTCAAGGATCTACGAATGTCAGCCAGGACCAACAGTGGCATGAAGGGGTCTTGGTATTGTCAGCTTGCCACGGACCACGGCAAGCGGTAGCTCAATCTAATCGATCGAAACGTGCGGCTGGTATTACCTATTTAGCCACAAGCCCCACAAGCAGTGGCACTATTAGTTAGATAGGCTGGTATTATATGTATTAGGTATACTTACCGAAAAAGTACGTAATTTCATTGTACATGGTTTTGAATCACACGTACAAGGAATTAAAGTTAGCAAAATATTTAGTGAAACCTGTGCATACGTGCGTCAACCACGTACCTCGGGTGTTTATGTAATTTATATGGAACTCATTTTTGTAAGTATCACGTAACTTGTAAGGTAATTATTACATACATTTATCTCATTACCTTTAGTTTGATTTCAGTTTATTTACACATACTTAGTATAAAACAAAATCACTTTTCATGTCTTGTCTGTGTGACTGCATTGTTTTTTTAAACTAGGCAACCGAGATCGGTGTGATTTTCAACAACATTTAGAGCATTTATTCGGGACGGTTTTGGGTATCAATACATTCATATTTTATAAAGGTATAGCCAGAAACCTTGATGTTTTGACATGTCACAGTCACCATTGCGCCCGAGTGAAGCAAAGGCGGGTCGCTAGTTCATGAAAATAACTGAACTGAATACAATATAGAGCCACTGAAAAGACTATCCGTAATGTTACTATAGAGGCACTGAAATGATGATGAAGATGAATGAAAAGCAACAAAATTTCAACATAAAATTACAAAACATACTTTTGTAAAATTTGTCGCCCGTATAACATTCACGCGAGATCAGAATCAATCTTTACTACATCCTCATTTATTTTTATTAAAAAGTAACAATACGCGATCAATCACTCGACTTCGCTTCGACACGCGGCCCCACGACCTTATTATTTACAAAACAGTAAAAAATACACTTTTTACCCAAAAAAGCGTAATTTCACAAATCTGCCGCGAAAAAGTTCTCTAAATCATTTTATAAAAAGCTATTGTGATTTTTAAACCCTTGCTTTTTTTGTAAAAAAAGACATGCGCCAGCCACGCTTTTATATTTGCGAAAAAAACTTTTAATTCACTAAAGCACAGTGACCTACATTACAATTTTTCCCCATTTCTGTAAAAGCACCCTTTTATTACCCGTTTTTTTTTTCATAATTGAATTCAATCCTTTGGAAAAAAAAGGGTTGGGTAAATTCCCTGTAATTTAGTTTTTTTTTGTAAGTTTTAGTTCTCGCGAAAAATTATGCGCGCTGTCAAAATTTCGCGCCATTACGTTCGGACATCTGCCGAGAAAAAAAGTTAACAATGCAAATAGGGGACGAAGGACATTTTAGGGGAATTTCGTCGTTTTCGTGTATAAAATGGAGAAATGCATTTAAACTATAACAGAACGATGTCCCCTCATTTCAATATTAATGTCCGAGTATTACTTTTTTGAGATAAATTAAGCGATATGTTAATACCGCAGGGTTCAAAATCGTGTGGCACTGTTTTAATGTTTTGCATTTAATGGCTTTGGATTTTTGTTATTTATGGATTTTATGGATGTTGTATAAAGATTTAATGTTGAATAAATTATTATTGGAAATGTGAACTTGATTAGTAAGTAAAATTATGATTTTAAGTAGATAGGTACCGCTTCGGGTGGACGGAGAGCCGACATTGTCTTGTTAACGCATCTTATTAGTCACTATTCTTGCCTAGTTTTCTATTTTGAGGAGGAATTATTGTAGACCTTCGCTCGGCCACAGAAAAGACGGAGAAACGTAAGCTCCAATAACAGGCGGGTAATTGTATAATACATTAGCAGGAGGAATCTCTTTAATTTTGACAGTTCCACAGCATTCATGACGTTGTTCACGTTGCTAAGCAGAACATTTGTTCGGACATATGAAAGAATGTATTAGCAATAACCTTCGAAATGATTCAGATTGTGATTACTAGTTTGTTACGCAATTAAGGTGACCAAAAAGCATTTCTTGAACGATAAACAACCGACTTCCGGAAAAACACTACAAAATTAAAAATAACTTTAATTTCGAAAGTTTCGGTGACTTTGGATATGTATTAAAAAATTTTGTCACCGCCTTCCGAAATTAAAGTTTTTTTTTCACTTTGTGGTGTTTTTCCGGAAGTTAGTTGTTTTTTTTTTAAACTTAAACTTTTTAGTTAAAGTCCCACACCAATTCGAAATTTCATCATCCTTGGGGTGAAAATAATGCGTATTTATGCGATAGCAGCAACGCGGTTGATTTGCTGCCATTTTTTGAAGATTTCCATTGTCTGTCTCCGAAACGCATCATCAGATCTTTATGAAATTTAAATGGGACCATTTCGGAATACACGGGTTCCGTGTGGTGCCGGACGTAAAAGAATAGCACCATCCCATTTCTTCCCATGGGTGTCGTAGAATGCGAATAAGGGACTTACTAGAGAATGGGCAGCAGCGTTCTCTATGCATTTGACCACCATACTGCGAACGCCAACCCGCCTGCCAAGCGTGGCGATTATGGCAAATCCCCCCTCTTGGGGGAGTGTCATGTCCAGCAGTGGACGTCTTTCGGCTGTTATGATGATTTCGGAATAAACTGCTTTCGAACAAAAATAATTTTACAAATCCGTATACTTATAATATTATATTATGAGGGTTATGCCCGAACATACATTTTTTTTAAACACTTCGGGAGTGCCGACAGAAGTGAAACTTGAACACTTACGTGTGTATTTTTTTAAATTGTCAATACAAGAGTTCACATCCTCCTTGGGTCCTGATTGCTCTCGGTAAAAAATGATAAACGATCGACTTCAGCCATTAAAGGTCACAGATTTCTACAATAAAAATACAAAGGGATAAAAGAATTAGAATTTCCTAATGAATGAAAGGGACTTTTCCAACAGAGATCAACGCGTGACTCATCCATGTGCTCGTTCACCCAACCACCATTTTAAATAGACCCCTGCGTTGGCTCATAATCTGATGAAATCAAAAAGCATGTTCCATGTTTTTGTTCACCCAAAAAGTGCTCAAAGCGCCTATTGAAGTTTTCACTTCAAAAATATATACCTAAACATGTCGAATTGATAACCTCCTTCTTTTTGAAGTCGGTTTGCCCGCGAAATTTAAAAAAACTTCTTACGATTTTTGCGGTTACGGTCTTCTTTTCGGTCAGCGTCAGGCCCACATAGTTGGGGAAATGCGGTAAAAGCTGGGCCGATTGGGCTACTCTGAATGAGGTAAATCAAATTTAATATAAAAACCCTCCGAATGCTAATATAATACTTTTAACTGTGATGTTTATTTACTTCTTTCAGTCTCCCCTAGAGGACAATGTCTCGTTTTAATTAATTACTCATCTTAGACGCAAACTAAACTACTCTATACTTAGTAGGTAGTTAAGTAGGTAGTATTACGTAGTATTCATTGATTCATAATTGTTATTCAAAGGTAATTTTTGATAATTTCCTTTGTGGTTTTCTCCTTCGCTTATACGTATCTTCAAAAATAAAGAAAGAGCTTGGTTAAAATGGAAAACGTATGGTAACGCATCGGACTATGAAAGTTTTTCTACTCATCGTAGACGATTTAAATCTGAATGTGACAAATGTTTTGATAAGTATTTGAAATCAGTTGAATTAGTAATAAGTCGATAAGTATTCCGTATGCTCTCTAACAGGAAGGGCAGGGCGGAGATTCCAGCAGACAAGTTTCTTGAAAATCTTAACTCAAATAATCCAACTGATATATGCAACATGTTCTCCACTTTTTTTACCTCGGTTTATGAACCCACTAATTTTAACCCCGCGATGTGGCAGCCACTTAATACTTATGCAGATAATTCGTCCTGTATTTCTGACATCTATTTGCCGATAGAGGTTGTTCATAAAGCGATTACGCAAATAGACTTAAATAAAGGTCCTGGTCCCGATAGCTTGCCACCTATCTTCATAAAAAAGACAGCAGATAATATTGTAATTCCCCTTCACATTATATTCAATAAATGTTTACGAGAAGGCACCTTTCCCGATATTTGGAAACGGGCGCATATCACACCGGTGTTCAAGAGCGGCGATAAAAACAACATACACAATTATCGGCCTATCTCTATACTGTCCACTATGTCGAAGCTTTGCGAGAGTCTTGTTCATAGTGAAGTATACTCTCACATTCTTAATCTCATTATTGGTGAGCAGCATGGGTTTGTTAAACGATGTTCGACGAATACAAATCTAATGTTGTTCGCAGACTACTTATTCAAAAGTATGGATGAACAAGTTCAAGACGACGCTGTGTACACGGATTTTCGGAAGGCTTTTGACAAGGTGGACCATAAAATACTTTCAGATAAAATTGCTTACAACGGGATCCGTGGCAATTTGTTACGATGGTTCATAGCGTATATACACAATAGATCGCAGAAAATAGTCATTCATGGCTTCCAATCACGTTCAATCATTATCACCTCTGGTGTGCCCCAGGGCTCAATTATGGGGCTTCTACTCTTTATCCTGTCATCAACGACATTATAAATTCCCAATTTCTAATGTATGCCGATGACATCAAAATTTACAAGACGTGTAAAAGCACACAAGATTGCCTGCTTTTGCAGGAGGACCTTGATAGACTTTCTCAATATTGTTCATATAACAAGCTCCAGCTTAGTTTACCCAAATGTAATGCAATCACTTTTACAAAAAACAAAAAAAATATAAAATTTAATTAAAGTCTTTCTGATATATTATTATCCATGTTGAAGAGTTGACCATGTTCGAGATCTTGGTGTAGTAATGGACTCGAAATTGCACTTCAATCTTCATATTGATAACATCGTGAATAGGGCGTATCGAATGTTTGATTTCGTCATACGTTCTTCAAACGACTTTAAAAGACCGTCTACTTTTTTACTCCTATTTAAAGCCTTGGTCCGTTCTCAATTGGAATTTGCAGTACCCATTTGGAGTCCCATTTTTGATATTTATATTAAGAAAATAGAAATGGTTAAAAAAAAAATGTTTACGTGCTATGCATTATAGATGCACTAAGTCTAAATTACCATACACTAAGTTATTAATGCGTTATAAGCTTCAGAGCTTGGAGTCAAGGCGCAGCCTACTTATGGCCATGATGTTTCATGGTCTGTGTAATAACAGGTTCGATTGCTCAGCAATTACCAATAACCTATGTTATATTGTACCAAGAACTGTGATGCGTCGAGAGGCGCGTGTGCCTCGGCTGTTCCACACCGCAAGGTGCAGAACTCACGCCGGTCCACGGGCGCCTCTCCGACGCATTGTAGATGTATAACACACAGTTCATCGATTTTGATATTTTCGCGGTTACTCACTTTAAGTTCCAGAAATTGGCTATTGAATCTTTAAAATAGCCACCTTATCCAATTATTCCAAAATGCGTACAAGTAATCTTTATTATTCTTTTGTAAAATCAAGTGGTTGCCGAGTCTTAACTACCAGAGTTCAAACTTAGGCTCGCACTGAATTTTTGTATTAAATTTTATCACCACTGCTTTCGAAACGGTGACGGAAAACATCGTCAGGAAACCGGTCTGTCCTAGAAGCAAAAGTTCGAAGATATGTGACATATTATACCAAACCGGACTAGCCCCGCGTTGTAGATTACGGCCCACTCCCTCGCACCGGGAGGAGGCCTGTGTCCCAGCAGTGGAAATATTACCTATATTAGTAACTAAACGGAACAGAGACAAAGCTTCTTAAGAATGTGCAAAATTGTTACCTATTTTGGTAGGGTTGTCACCGTAGACCATAGACCGACTAGTAGCGAGAAATAAGAACGATGTAGGTATTAATGATAAATTTTCATTACAAATGCTTTTTAAACGCGTATTCAAACCTTCATGATGATGCTACAATAGCTGTTGAGGAGTTCTCTCTTGAGGAGACCATCCTGTCTGCAGCAGCAGTTTAACAAAATTAAATTTAAATACAAAGTTTCGAGTCTTAGCTACTAACCGTTAAAGAGTTCCCTCGTAAGGAGGCAATGCTGGCTGCAGCAGCAGTTCATGATAAAAATCGTGTTAAACTATCAAAATTAAATTAACATACTAAATTTTGTGACAGTGCTACTACCCGTTGAAGAGTGCCCTAGTGAGGAGACAATCCTGGCTGCAGCATCAGGTTATATCTATCATACTATTGCATTGTCACTGAAGTTACGGTATACAAAATTTCAGCCCAATCAGTCATCGGGAATTGGTTCAAATCGTACTTGCAATATTTGAACTTAAGGTGAACCTAGTCCACATTTTTCCCATACAAACTTCGGGAGTGTATTACTTCACTGTTCGACAATGTACATCAAAAATTAAACATGGTATGGTTTTGTCTCATTATTAATATTGTCTGTACGGAAACAGAATATTAAAATAAAAAGCCATTAAAAAGTTAGGAGCCAACAAAGATTCGTTTTTCTTGCTAATTTAACCTAACTTTGGGCGTGTTTAAGTAATAAAAGGAGTGTAAAATCTGAAAAACCAAGTCGGTACCGACAAAGCTCAAATATCAAAACGTTCAATAAACTTTATTGGTCATTGATTTACACAGTGGCTTTTTCATAAAACCCGATCTTCCCAAGGACTGTTCTTAATTTTTTACGCGCCTGTTGTACTAAAAATGATCCTGCTTCTCACACAATAATGTTGTGCGCGTAGACTAGCGTCTATCAGCTCATCACTGGTACTATCTCTGTCGGACGCGATGCCTGGTGAGACAGCGTGCTTTTTAGCCAGGCCCATTAGTGAGTTCGTGCTCGCGACTAGGTTCTCCTTAACACACATAACTACTACATACCAACCCAACAATAAAAAGGTAAAAACACAGCGTGTAGTACCCTCTTCTTATTAAAAAACGATCATACAATAAAATAAAGGTATTTATTTGAAAAAATAATAATCAAATATTTACTTACCTATTGTGCTCCTTGGGATAGTTAAAGTATGATATATTTTTATTTTTTCTAGTATTATTCAAACAAACAGTACAATATACAACCATTATTAATAGTAAAAACATCACGTTTTTAGATTAACCGGTGTAGGCCGGACGATGACTTTTGACGTTAAGTAGCCATCAAGTCCCGCGCCGATATCTGACAGCTGACCTTGCTCACAAAAAAAGGTCTACTCAAGTTTTTACAATATTCAAACTTGCAACTAATAAAACAAACAACATGCGTCGCATTATCCCTGAGATTGTCAACTGGCAGTGCCAGCGTAAACCAGTTTTTTCCAGTCTCACCGAGTACGCGACAAGCGGCCAGTGGTCACGCACACATGCCTCGCGTGCTTGTAGTAGTGCAACCAATTCGCGCGGTTGTATGAAGCTATGTCTCTGTTCCGTTTGGTTACTCATGCGTTGTTGGTAAACATATGTGCACTTGTTTTGCGATATGTCACTTGAAATGTATTCAAAAAACAAGATGGCGCCGTTAGTTCAAATTTTGGTTTTACGCGTTTCACGCGGAAAAATTACCTAGTAACGCTATATTATTATGTATTATTTCGTACAACTTTTGGCCCACGCCTTCTCACCGAGAGGAGGCCAGTCTCCCGGGGGTGGGAATATTATAGGCTGCTTATGCTAAAGCTTGCTGTGAGTAATCAACATAGCCTTAGCCATTTAGGTACCCATTGATACGGGTCACCTGGATCCATAAAACGCATTTAAAACATGACCGGCCGGCCTATCTCCAAACCGCAGACCAACGTAAGTTACCTATTAAACAACGTCGGTGTTAAAGGAAGGAAAAACAAATAAAACAGTTAGTTAGTGCACATTGTATTACGCGAGACATCACACGTCGTAGTACATGTAGTCCATGAGCAAGGTAGCCGCGAGGAGCAAGCCCTTCTCCTCCACTGAGAGATCTTGGTCGAATGCTACGCCGAATCTGAAAAAAATACGAAATAAAATTTCGAAATCAATCAGGAGAAATTCCTAGTGTGGGGGGCAACGTTTAAAAAAAAAAATATATATTCTGTAAAATATTGGTAGGACAACTAGTAAAGTAAATAACAATGAAAGGGAGAAAATGAAATAAATCAATTATTGTAGGAACATATTATATTGATTTATCAGAATTATAATATCGCCTGCACGCCATCTAGCGTTCAAATTTCTAACCTATCGCAATGATGGCGCTTTCGGGTTGCTTGTCAATACTAACTCACATTACTAAATTAGTGTCAAAGTTTGCCTGGTTTTCACGATTGTTTTTCTCAGCAAATACTGTAAATTATTTCTCAGAAATGTCAAACGCGACCACATTTCATTGTAGAAAAATGATAGAATTTTGGACCGGCGGAATATCCGCCTTAAGGGGAAATGTGGTTGTACTATAAGTACACCTCTGCCTAACCTGTCACATCGAGGATTACAAGCGTGATGTTGATAGGTAGGCTTCAATGTGCGACAAAGGCAGCCGCGACTACTAACTTGTGGTCGCTGAAGCTGACGCTGCCGCTGATGCGTGCACTCCACACGCCCAACCTCATCGCGGATGAGATTATTCTATCTTTATAATAGTGAATCCACAAGGAATGCATCTCTTATAATTAGCTATACATTGTATTATCGCTAAATTTAAGATAGGCGCATTTATCGCTTTACCTATAATGACAGAAGTAAGATGGATAAATAAATAATGTTATGTAGAATGGGACGAACTTATCAATGACGGGTTGGAAGAACAGCGCGTGTGTGATGCCCTGCCAGCGCTTGCAGGTGGCGCCGACCGGTGTGCCGTCTGCTCGCAGGATCTCGAACTGAACGTCTCGGAAGCAGCTTACCGTAATGAAGGGACCTAGACAAAGAGAGGCAGGGTTAAGGAGCTCCAAAGACTATCTACTATACGTAAAAAAGTATTGACGATACCTTTCTGCCTTGTGTTTTTACAGAATAATGTTGCCGACATAACAAGCGTTTAAAAGGTATGCAGCGTGTCCGTATACATAACACAGGAACGTTAGACTTGACAACAGACAGCTAGATATCGTATCGGCAAACCAAGCAGTCGCCTGTATTGTAGATGCAGAGCGGCAGTAACCACTTAGTCATAAGTGCATTAAGTAAGTGTGCAAACTCGTAGCCGAATTCTATTTCAGTAACTCTGTAAATACCGCTCTGTACATGTCGGACGTAAAAGCATATCACCATGCCATTTCTTCCCGTGGGTGTCGTAGAAAGCGACTAATGGACTTACTAGAGAATGGGCAGCAGCGTTCTCTATTCATTTCACCACCATACTGCGATCGCCTACCCGCCTGCCAAACGTGGCGATTATGGCAAAACCCCCCTTTTCGGAGAGGTCTATGTCCAGCAGTGGACGTCTTTCGGCTGAAATATGAACTCTGTAAATCAGCTTTCTTATACAATTTTTATCTGAACTTTTGCCGTTCATAATGTGGTACTCATACGTTGAAAAAATTAAGAAAATTGTTCAATGTTATTGCCTTCTCCCTCGCTTGCATTTCATTGGATGAAACAACAAGCTTTCGCGCGTTGTCGATAGACGAACCGGAAAGGAATACACTGCCCAGTGTCCACTGCAAACCCTCTTAATAATGCACTGCCCAGTGCCCATCCCCTTCAACTCACCACGAATCCAGAACAAGTGATCACCATTATCTTTCTTAACGAGATATACAGGTTTGACAGCCGTCCACTGCTGTTCAACGCTGCCGATCAGCTCTCCTGGAGGTGAGTAGACCTCCAGGTGTTGCAGCTGGCAGGGGAGGCAGCGGCCGGTGCAGGCGTAGGGGCGGTGTATCCTCATCACCTCTGTGCCTTGGCTATCCATCACGCGGAGCTGTAGGGGACGGAGTCCGTAGCAGAAGTAGCCTACCCACCAGCTGCTAATGATGAGATGAAATTAGTTCTTTACTCGCCTTACTTTTATTTGAAAATGTAAGGTATGGGAGTGACCATACTAACTTATAGACCTAAGAGTGTCACCACTCTTCGGTTTATTCGGCGATCGGAAATTCAGCATACTGTTCGCTGTTCGTTTCCGATCGTTGTCGAGTCGCTTCTCCCGAACGAAACGAGCCTAATAAACTCTTGTTTAGCTTTTCTTCCATGGACGTACAGCTTTTGCACACGGGCTCAAACCGATTCAACGTCGTTAAGTGTGATCACTTCCTAATACTCACTTATATAAATATTATTATAAGTGCGAAAGTAAGTTTGTTTGTTTGTTACGCTTTCTTGTCAAAAAGGTTGAACGAATTTGGATGAAATTTGGCACAGAGATAGACCATCTGGACTTGGTAAGGTCATAGGCTACTTTTGATCCTGGATCACAGACGAAGTCGCAGACAACAGCTAGTTATTCTATATAATAATTATGGCAATGTGAGTATGTTGGTTTGTCCTCCAGTCGCGAAGGAGCAAAGGACCGACGTGATTTCGTGCTATAGAATTAGTTAATGGGCCGGAGAGTGAAGTATCTATTCATGATAGCGATTATGGAGCGAGACTGCAGATAATATTTAAAAAGCATAAGACTAAAAAAACTTTTCTTAATATTACAAAATGAAATTTAACTTTAAAGCAGGCCAGGAATTTTCGACTTTATTCCGACAAGCGTGAAGTTCATTGGCACCTTAGCTTCGAGTTTGGTTCAAAATACAATCATAGACTGAAAATTGGACTCTCTCGGAATAAAGTTGGAACTTGTTTTGTAATAAAAGCTCCTGCAGACAAGCGGGACATGACAGCGCGACGCGAGCTTAATGGAACAATTTCTATGCAAACTTTATGGAAATTGATCTGCTAGAGTCGTATCGCGCTGTCGCGTGGCGCCAGTCTGCGAGAGCCTGAAGACGGATGTCTTAGAATTAGCCACTTTTAAATGCCTAAGTATCAATCGCACCTATGATGCTTTGCTTAGATTTCGCAGGTTTGGATCGTGTGTATAGTGCATAAAAATACGAAATATTAAGTAAACGGGAGTCTGTGTATGTTTTAACTGTTTACGTTAACGTAAATAACGTTTACTTGCCTATTCTCCTCTTCAATAGTGTACACCAGGGTCTGGTCAGACGTCCTGATGAGGTATCTGTTCCGCCTTCCTCTGAGGAACAGAACGTTTCTCACGCGAAGTCTCTTCGTGATGAGCAGCCGGTCCAGGGTCAAGAGATCGTGGAGTAGGGGAAGGTCTGGAGTCGGCTGGAATGGTCAAATGTAATGTAAGTACAAGAGATGTTGGATGGGACTTTGGGTGTCCATCTTAACTCTTGGCTCTTAGTTTTTTTTACTTGGACATTGGATACGCCTATATGCCACTGTAGTGTATGTTATGTAATAAATAGTTTATGTTGGTTTTGTGGTTGATGTAAGTACTAACCCTAGATTTAAGTCGTGTTTATACTAACCAAACGGGCTTCTTTTTTTAGATTTTCGTATGGGTGACCATCTTTGCATACTTAAATCCCTCATTGCCTCGGAAAGCACGTTCAGCGGTTGGTCCCGGCTGTCATTCTCTTGATCTTTGACAGTCGTTACAGAGGTCGTCAGAAGCCCGAAAATCTGACAACCAGTCTTACCTAGGGTATCGTGTTACCCAGTAATTGGTTTGTGGAGGTCAGATAGGCAGTCGCTCCAAGTAAAATACTGGTATTCTGCATTTGGTTAGACTGGAAGCTGACCCCAACATAGTTGGGAAAAGGCTAGACAGATGATGATAATGGTTAGATTTTATCTCGCATTTTTGTTTGATAAAAAGCGAGGGAATTATCCTCAACATGCACTGAGCTTATTAACCATTTTAAACCTTCTTGTTAGGAAAAGAGATTTTTGCCCTGGAAATTAGGCTATTACTAAATAGTGTGCTACTAGGCAAGTTCAAGCTAGCTCTACAAACATATTGCGAAATAACTTTTTATAGCACTCACAGTACGGGTCCAGCTCACACTGACCTGGACCCGCACTTAAGTTACGCTTTTCTGTGACTTTGTGTTAAGTAGTCAATTTTATGTATGTAATGTAACGTACTCGCTGTGTCTGAAAACCAGCGCTGGGGCTCTGTCTTGCATAGGGTCGCAGCATAATGCTGAGCGATAGCCGTTTTGCGTGGATGTGACGCATGTTTCCCTCAAAAAGTTTGAGTCTTTTTTTTTGTGTTTCTGTTTTTTTTTTGCGTCATGTTTACCGCAAATAAACGTTTTTTCTTTCTTACTCAAGGCAGAGCACCGGCAAGCCGGTCAGACGCGATCAAGAAGGCTGTTGGAAGCAGTATCCACCGAGCGGTCCACATTGAAAAACACCGCCTAACTTGGAGACTGGACGCGTCATATGTATTCGCGATCCACAGCATTGAGGAGACGACGATACAGAAAAATCGTAATGGTCTATTATTGGCTTGAAGACGGTTTTGGTATTCGTTTATATAAAATAGGTACCTACTTACTCAATGGTAAGTCCCTATATGCGTAAATGATACACGCCTATATTTAGATACCGGGAAGTATAACGTAGGTTCTGTTGTTTCCCTGACGTCTGACGTCAATCCTCGGTAGATTGTCCACTAACCTTACTTTAATTATAGCAGCATCCTAAACCCACTGACTCAACGATTGTTGGGCGTAGGTAGTAATAGTAGGCGGAAGGCTGGAACCCCACGTTCTGACCCGAACTAAATGAGAATAGATACTGTCGTGGCAAAAATCATCATCATCATCATCATATCAGCCGAAAGACGTCCACTGCTGGACATAAGCCTCCCCCACAGGGGGGGATTTGCCATAATCGGCACGCTTGGCAGGCGGGTTGGCGATCGCAGTATGGTGGTCAAATGCATAGAGAACGCTGCTGCCCAATCTCTTTTAAGTCCCTCTGTCGCCTTCTACGACACCCACGGGAAGAAATGGGATGGTGCTGTTCTTTTACGTCCGGCACCACACGGAAAAATGAGTACATACTAACATACAGGCAGCCTAGTCACATCGAAACAGAAATAATTCAGCATAATATGTGATTCTAGAAAGCTAGCGTATACATTTTTCGTTGTACTGGCGGTCGTGCAATATCAAAGCGGTCAAAATTTAACAACAATCAAAATCTAACATGATGCGCGTTGTCTCTGCCAACCTGTAAAGGCAGCTATAAAGACGGTAGCGTGTCTAACTGCCCTTGTACAGCTACAGACTGAGAATATCTTAGCCAGAAGTTTGTAGATCCTCATCTACAAACTTCTGGCTAAGATATTCTCAGTAAGAGATAAAAAACGATTATTTCAAACTATCGCAGCAGGCTTGTTAGCATGACGCTCTCCATTTCTACTCTACCGTAGAATAGAAATCGCTTGTCTACATTTCTCGGTACAAAACTGTCAACTGTCTACACGGAAACGACATTATTTTGTCTGCTCTTCCATCGACAGTACGCTTCTCTACGGTTCTTGTGCTAAGCCTGCAGCAGTTGGCGTTCTGTATCTTCTCCCTACCCCATGGTATGAAGGCGAGAGTTAATGTTTATACCTATGTATGTATTACCTATGTATTTCAGACGAAACTTCAGGAAGAACTTTGTCATCAAAAAAACTTTGCTTGGCGCTGTTAGGCTTTATCTCAGAACGATGCCGCGATGAACGCGCGATCACTTTTATTACGGTTTTCGACATCACTAAAAACGATGGTGAAAACCGCATGGAAATCCATTGTGTACATAGTTTAGAAGATCTCAGGGGTCACACAGACAGAAATGAATAGGGAGTATATGTACTCTCTGAGTATATCTTGGACATAATTGACATCGTGGAAGAAAAAACACCGCGAGTAAACCTGGACCGTGGACTTAGGTAAATTGACTAAAATCGCCAACCCGTCTTTAGCAAGCCTTCACCGTATGAGAAGATGACTGTGCCCCGCATTTTTTATTCCAATCTATTTGATTAATATTTAGCAATAGTGCGGTATTTGTTAGAATCAAACTTGTGCGGTACATATCCAATGACGGGTCCGCTTTGTCTCAGTCGCAGTCTACAGTAACAGGTCCTGCGGGTTTTTCTGTTCATTCGATGCTTCGCAAGTGCGTTAGGGTGGCCTAACAGCCTGTAGTTTCTGCCTACTGTGTAAAAAAGTACTATGTTAAAGAAGCCCCTAAGTTCAATCAATCGTGGACGATTCCAGGGCTGGTACATAAAGTACCCATTCTCTAGTTATCGCTTCTAATAGGTACCTGACGTGTTATCACAGTAGGTTCCTCCGGTACAACATCTACTTGTGGACGAGCTTTCACGACTTCTCGGATCGTTTGAGGCGGAATAGGGGTCGTATGTAACATCATGGTTGGCTCAGAGACTTGTGTCATCTAATACGCTTGAGTCATTTAATTAATATAATGCTTCGATAAAATTTTATCAAATGTGTTGAAAATGCTTGACGTAGACTGTCAGATTGTCAGAGAGCATTGTATACAGTCCATCCAGACTTCATTTACTTCTGATTGTGCGTCTGTCAAAATTAAAGTGATCTTTGTTTTTTTTTACAAGAAAAATGACAAATATAATCCTAACTTAACTAAACCTATTCGCAAATTAAAAAAATAGCGTCGAAAAATTCATCCACATCACTGTTGACTGGTAATATTCCCAAGAGACTGGCCTAAAGTATTTGACATTATATCTAATGTTGTATTTTGAATTAACATAAAAAACTGCTACCATTAGGTAGTAGTTTTTAAAAAGGAAAGAAAATAGATTTGAAGCTAGGTATACCGGTAAGTCCCCTCTTTGAGGAGTGGCTTGAGAGGCGGCATGGCGTCCTCACCTTCCGCCTGACACAGGTCCCTACCGGACATGGCTGTTTCGGGAGGTTCCTGTTTCGGATAGGGCGGGAGGAAACGCCCGGGTGTTTCCATTGCGAAGATCGCCCAGAGGACACGGTGGAGCATACGGTGGAGGTCTGCCCAGCTTGGGCGGAGCAACGCCATGTCCTCGTGGAGGTGATCGGCAGCGGCGATCTCTCGCGTCCGACCCTGGTCCAGGCCATGGTACGGAGCGAGAGGGCATGGCTGGCAGTCGCCTCCTTCAGCGAAGCAGTTATGCTCGCAAAGAGGGAGGCGGCGCACGTGAGGGAGATGCAGTACATGCGCCCTCACAGCCGTGGCCTTCGCAGGAGACGTCCTGGGCGTCGGGAATCCCAGGCTGATTCCCGGCCACCGTAGGCACGGGCTTGCGGACGGCGAGTAATGGGTAGCTCGCTGTCCGGTAAGGACCAAGCCCGGGTCGACGGCGCGTTGTGTTTCACGCGCGCCTCAAAGAGATGTCAGCAGCAACAGATGGGGCCCGCAAGGGCCGATGCCTGCCGGGGGTGCGGGTTGTTCGAAAGAGATACCGCCGCCCCTGGCACACAGGCAACTGAGGGAACACGGGTGGGTTTTAGTCAGTAAAAGTCTGACACGCCCTCCCGCTCCACCCAGAGCGGGAGAAGTTATTTGATGATTTCCCACCCAGAAAAAAAAAAAAAGAAAAAAAAAAGCTAGCTATACCTACCTATATTACTTCATGGATTGTTGTTTTTACTCGTTGGTAGAGGGCGCTATAAAATGTTCGTTGGACGTCTCTGTGTCCCTCTATAAAATGTACTCTGACTCTGTGAGACTGGCCATAGACCATAGAGAAGAGTAACTCATAGACTTATATATATATAATGACAAGACTGGCGGCATTAGCACGTTGTATGGCAATTCTTAGCCGCTGGCCACGGTAGAAACCAGCCCTTTTGTTTTCGTTCCAATAAGGTTGCTTTGGTTTGCTGTCACTAACAAGTCTGTCAACATCACAGTGACCTTTATTCTCGTTACAATAAGGTTTTGTTGGATTGCTGCTGTTAGAGGTAAAATAACTGAACGAACGGGATGGTAGAAGCCGTTTGGTTACTCATATGGTAGAAGGTTTGCGTGAGGAGGTGACGTTGGATTCAGTAACTATTTCAATAAGGTTGTAGCTCGATATAGTACTCCCTAAGCTCAAAGCTTCCCACTGATGCTAGGGATTGACCAAGCATTAGGTGAAATGACACTGACAGCTCATTCCACGCCCAGTTCACGCGGTGAGATAGTTCCAGAATAGCAATGTTGACTAAGGACTTGGCTACTTTTCATCCTCGATCGCAGACGAAGTCGCGGGCAACAGAACGCTAGTGCAGCAATAAAGCTTTTTCTTTACGATAGCAACAAACCGGAGATGTCTCATCAAACGAGGCGGGCATTTTACTAACATCATTATGAGCATACATCATCATTATCTGTCTAGCCTTTTCCCAACTATGTTGGGGTCGGCTTCCAGTCTAACCGGATGCAGCTGAATACCAGTATTTTACATGGAGTGACTGCTTATCTGACCTCCACAACCCAGTTACTGGGTAACACGATATATCTTGGTAAGACTTGAGCATCATCATCATTTCAGCCGAAAGACGTCCACTGCTGGACATCGGCCTCCCCCAAGCTCCGCCACTTTGACCGGTTCTGTGCTTCCCGCGTCTAGCGGACTCCTGCGGCCCTCACAAGGTCATCGGCCCACCTTGTGGGAGGCCTTCCAACTTTACGTCTTCCAGTACGCGGTCACCACTCCAGAACCATCCGGCCCTATCGGCCATTTGTTCTGCGAGCAGTGTGCCCTGCCCACTGCCACTTAAGTTTGGCAATTCTTCGGGCTATGTCGGTTACCTTGACTTGAGCATATATTTAGCCAAATATGAAATACTCCAAGTCGCCAATCTGGTGAGTTTCCAATATCACAAATAAACTAACCCCACAAATATATTTTCAATGCATTTTATCGATTCCCGTGTTACCCATAAACTAAAATAGCAGTTAACATGATCTGAATTCATGCAAATGTCGGGATTATTATTACAAATGGGGGAATTCATTTAAATTTTTGTGTAAAAAAAACGGGAAACTGTATCGCTTTTATCAATCGGGTGCAACAATATACGCTATTTACAATAGGGTACAGGGTGACCAAGCGATACGGACGAAAACAAACTGTACTCGTATAACGCCCGAATCTCAAAGTAATTCTTTAGGTATTTTTTGGAACTGAAATCACTCAAGTATTATTATAATGATAAGATGTAGTTAAGATTTAATTTACTTAATTCACTCCTCTAATAGATATTAACTAGGTATCTAGTTCGAGTTACGAACTGTTTTAATGATCTGTAGGTGGTAAGATGGCTGCCTTGCCTTGTTCTTTCCAGCTTCTGTAGTATCATATGGTGGTATGGACTGCATTCGTCTTCTCTCTCAGAGCTCACATGACTGAATTGTTATTAAATATTTAACGTGCTTATGAGCAACTTTCAACACTTTATATTATAGTCCATCAGTTATTTTACTTCTGACAGCTGCAACCCAAAAGCAACTTTATTGTTTAACGTGAATAAATATCACTGTGATGTTGAGAGACTTGTTAGTTGTAGCAACCCAAAAACAACCTTATTGTAACGACAACAAAGATCAGTTTGATTTTGACAGTGAAATCAGAGATAATCACACTTAGTTTACCCAACGACGTGTTGTTTGAGCTTTCTAGAATGGAAAGCAGAACTTCGCTAACAAGACCTATTGTCACCACAGTTTTATGCACTTTATTAACATATTAAGCATATTATTCTTGAAAAAAAAGTAAGATGAAATTCACATAATAGAACAGAGATGTCCTGACATTTCGACATATCGTGTGGTCACCGCGCTTTTTAATGGCGCACGCGCCGGCCGCGCACCATTTTATGCAAAAACGCAAATTTCGTTCGAAATTTGAAACGCTCCATTGTGTTGCCAGCTTGAATGAATAAAAATAATTGTTGCCAAGTTCAATTTTTGGGGGAAATGCGTTTTGCGCAGGTCTTGTCCATTGTGTGCGCAAGAGTGTGCCGAATAGAATTAACGATAGTTTTTATGCAAGCGACATTTTGAATTAATAAGGATTTTTGCATGGTCAAACTGCGTATTGATTATATTGAGAACGGGCGTACGGCCCCTCCGTATGTAGGGCAGTGTTGTACTAGGTCAGCTTTTTGCATTGAGTTCGTTGAAAATGTAAACTTATGTGGAGAGTATCATATTTTATATACTTTATGAAAACAACTAAGTCCTGTTAAGTATAAGACCCCAAAATCATTACACAAAGGTACCAATTAATAGCGCCAAATGTAGAACTTGAAAGCCTCTTATTGGGGCACTTTGTCTTCTTCTTTGGTATTGTTCGTCGTATTCTTGAGCTCCTTATGTTCTGAGTTGGGCTACCTGATTATTGACAAATGCGTGCACTGAGTGGACAGGTCCACTCATTTTGTATGGTTATTTCCTCAAAAGACATGGTCTTCACATGATCTGACCAAGATTATGTCAGCACTCTTCAAAGAGACTGTGTACTCTGAGTTTGTTGCTGCCTTTTTCACAGAGTTTTCAGATAGGAAACGCCGACTTTATATAGTTTTTAAAATATGGTTGACGCGTGCCTCATCTAGCCTACTTACAGAAGTAAAATCACTTAGGTATCACTTGTAGTGGCTCATATTTTGTCCAACCAATACATCATAGCGAGCTGGACAGCTCTGTCGCGTACAGCGGCGAGGTGTAAATTTTTCTAAGAGAGAAGAAAAAAAAAAAAACAATAAAACAAAAAACAAAAATACAATTAAATTGAACAGCTGAAAACTACATGAAATGTGCAATATTCCTCCATCTCGTTCACGCTGACGCAGTTTTCTATATCATAACCCGTTGTACAGTGGCTTGCTCTTGTCCATATCAAGCGGTGCCATGTGTCCTAAAGTGACATCATGACAGGGTCACTTTTGAATGAATTTTTAGTTCTTGTAAATTCTTTTTTGTTGCTTAAAATATGCGTTTTTGTTGTTTGAATGTTATGGTGAATTAAATACCCGTAGTGTAACTATATTTTTTGGAAATGATAGACACTATTGACGTGCAATTTTTCAAAAGCGGTAGAGAGCGAATCACCGAAGGGAAGCCGGTAGGCATCGTGTTATATGGTGCTTTCGCCACTGGTCGATACCTTCTTTTAAGTCCTGGATGATGCAGTTAGTTGTACACATAGAGAACAGGAGGCAAGATGCGGCATATCCTGTGATGGGGTTCCACATCAAATATGTTTACTGAGGCACTAAAGTTGCATCACTTTTGTTTTCCAGAAATCGATTCAAACCAAGGGCTGCCACAAGTGAGTTTGAAGTCCAACCTTTTTTATGTAGCCTTAAAAAAAGACGTGTTTTTATGCAAAAAGGTAGATTTAGACTGACCACCAGACTTAGCAAGGGGTGTTGTATTACCCAATACCTGGGTTGTGGAGGTCAGATAGGCAGTCGCTCCATGTAAAATATTAGTACTCTGTTGCATCCGGTAAGACTGGAGGCCGACCCCAACACAGTTAGGAAAAGGTTAAGCGGTGATGATAGTAGGTAGATTATTAGGTGTGCAGAACAATAAAAGACGAATATTACTCGTAAATTCATTGTTATTCACTTTTTGTACTTCAACATTTTTTAATCTCATACAATATTAAATAACATTCATACAATATAATCTTTTGTTTTCGTGTTTCGCTCGATTATGCACCAACCCCTTAAAGGGCGAATTTGAAGATTATATCAAATTATTTCATCCCAAAATGTTAGCCATTTTGAGGTTTATCAATTAATATAATTGACGTCTTATTGCTTAAGTCATAAGTTTGATTCATAGATTTTATGCTTCCTTTTGAGATGAAATAAATAAATAATAAATCGTCATAAAATAATTTTGCCTCAAAAGTATCCTATGAGGATTAACAAAAATATGTAGCTAATCAAACAATTCTGTCAACAAAGTTTAAAATATATTTCAATAAAAATAATAATTTATCTCATAAGACTGTCTAAAAGAAAAGCAAAAAAAATATAACATAACACTATTATAATAAATAGCCATTGAACTAAACTACAGCGTCTATTTCGAGCGAAATACTTAATACATACTTAATAACATGCGCACGATCATAATAATATTATATTAACAAAAACGATCATTATTATCTAACAATAAGTGATTAAGGCTCACTGATTCGCAACTTCTCTTTCTTAAATCTTAAGGAAATACGTTTGTTCGTAGTTCTTAACAACTGTAGAGTTGCCATGTTTAATCATTAATTAAAAATATTTTTGTTGCTCAATTCTCTGAGATACTTATTTTAAAAAAGTAAAAATATTTTTTTGGAAGATTGTGTTGGCAACCCTTATAGTATGTTTTGTTTTTAGTCGAAAAACGACTTAGTTGACTATATCGACTAAATAAATTTAGTTTTATCAGATATACTAAAATATATTGCAGCTGTTGGTTTATTTAGTCGATTAGTCAACACAATGATAGTCGATCTATAGTCACATAGTCTCAAAATATCATAATATAATGAAATATCGTAAATTCATCATAAAAACTTAACAAATACATAGTGTTTTTCTTAACCAGTGTATGATTTTTATCAAAAAAAATCTAATAAAATATTTTTATTTTGAAAAAAGAAAAACAAGCTTTTCCTACTACATTGGCTAAAAAGCAAGGCACTTCGTGAAATAACCGCTAAGTTTATTATACCTATACAAAAAAATATAGTTTGTATATCTAAATAAATATCATCTAAAAATATATTTTGTATCACAATGATCTATTCTGTACAAAAATATGGTCCTTCTGTTGTAAATCCCAGTTTCGTATAACATTAAAGTGTTTATCAAAAAATATAGCACCTCAATCTATAATAGTATATAATACTTGTTTTATTATGTAATATGTATGTAGCGAAGGCGATCTTGCGTCTATTTATTTAATTTTGTATATTTACATAATTTTTTTATGATTACGTCTTCTATCAAAACTACATATGAAAAGGTTATTAGATATTTTTCAAAGACATTATAGTAGAAATCGTGGTACATAACAATGTTCAATGGTTTCTATCTTTCAAAGATTCTCACTTTACAAAGTAAAGTATATATAACTTCCCAGTTTTGTGATGTTTTTAATCATAGCACCATTGTTGGAAGGCAATTCAAGTTCATTTTTTTTACTTTAAAAATAACATTTAATAGAAGACACAATTAACATTCACAAGTTAAAATATAAATCAGCTGCAGGAATTTCGACAAAAACAATAAAATTTCAACGTTTTTATATACAATTTACAACGCCACCGATTCTCAAACTTGATTGACATTCGACCCCAAAATAGCGGTGTATTGAGCACCACGCCAGAAGGGCAATATGGCTATTTGTAATAATTAACGCTTTATAATAAAAGTATTTAATAATAACTATACAGTGAGTCGGTAACTACTCAATCACATCGTTCTACTAAGTAAACCTAAACTAATAATGGAGAATTTTACTATATCATTAAATATTTACATACTGCTGGACTGGTAATAACTGAGTAAGGTCTTTTGTTTAATCACGTATTTCAATCATTGTTCTTTAGACCTATAAGAAATGTATCTACGTGGTTTCCATGGTGTTTAAGTAAGTTGACTGACAAAAAGCGAGATACAAAAATTTACATTATAAGTTTTATTAAGTTTTATACTACACCAGAATATACTGCCTGCTGATTTAGTACTTAGCGATTTTTCAACCCTGTATTACAACTTAGAGCCACTAGACCACTGATAACTTGTAGCTAAAAACACGTCCTTGGTCATCATGCAAATAAACAAGCCTATAGGGTTGGTATCCGGCTCGAAGGACCATTATAAGGGCCAAATGCAATTGCTTACTTAAAACCGTTCTAATTTCAATATTTATTTGTCTCTAGGAAATACGTAGTGTTATGAGTTAAACATCTATCTTTCATTAGGAAAAATCGAGTTTATCAGTTGTGAAGACTTGTTACTGCTTGAACGAAGAAAAGCAATTAGGTTTCAGGGGATTTTTTTTTTTTTACAAAAGTCCAGCAGTATTCAAGAGGTTTGAAAGTTGGAAAAAATAGTAAGTGCCTACCTTGTATCGATTTAAAATGGACTCTTTGGCTTTCGATCAACTGGGATTCTGTTGTGTCGCGATTTGTGTAAATATGTACGTTCGTGTACGTAATTTGTTTAGTTTCAATAGCTTTTCAAAAGGCCTTTAACATTAAGGTGTTTGAAAAACTTTGAGAACCATTGACAAAAGATAAAAGTGTCATTTCTACTTGCGTTTAACATTTAGTTTCGAACTCATGGACTTTTTTTAAAACTTATTTATATATTTGGAATATGGATGTATGAATTTAAATAGTTTTAATCGTTTGTTTCTATCCAAAAAAAGATTGAAAATATACATGCCACTTTTCTCTTGTATCGGATAGTAAGAAAATATTGTTCATACATTTTAATATCATTGTCGAAGACATTTCAACGTTTACTATAAATCCATGAAATCATTCAACGCATTCATTCTCCTACTTATGTCTGTTACTGAACACATCGTCACTAGAAAACATCGATTTGGGTTCCATACCTAAAAAAATTGAAAGAAAACACTTACAAAAGTGTTCGATGTGTGTTAAAACGTCTTATTTCTAAATGGATATGCGAATAGGAACAAAAGTGGTAGGTACGGAACTTCGTGCATGTTTAAATTTGCTCTTGTCTTAATGAGAATCTTATTAGTTAAGGCACTCGTTCTCGTCTTTTACATTCAAACTTATGGAAGAGATCTCTAAATTGTGTTTCGTAGTGATGTTTTTATAAAAAAGCTACCAATACTCTTAGCCAAGAAATTCTACTAAATTCTTCTCCATTTGTTATTTAAATGGAGAAGTTTAAAATATTGCTGCACAGCGCCATCTCTTAAAATTAACTGTAACTACTTTGAGTAGGGTTACTGATTGTCTTTTTATAGTGGTAATAAAATATTCCAGATATCTCAATGTTCCATTAGAAAGTAATTTTTAATTACATTTAAAATATCTAGCAAAACTGTTTTACAGTTCACTGTTACATAAAAGTGAGTTTCAAACTCTGTAAAATAGATGGCGCTGTGTAAAACCTGATCACTTCACCTCATCTTCGCTAGATGTCGCTATGCTCCGAGGTCCATATCGAAGCAGTGTTGTCTGGGGTGAGAGTGCGGGGAATGCGGCACGTGGTGGTGTGGTCCTCCCAGCAGGAGAGAAGGTAGGCAGCCCTCCGTGAGGGACAAGCCTCCGCCCAGACCTAGCGCACTTTCTGACATGAGGGACGATGTACCTGTGGAGAGAAAATTCACGTGGTTACGGGATAGTTTCTAAAATCGTAGTTGTTGCTAAAAGAACAGCGAGACTGCTATCTCATTTAATGCGTATGAAGGCAACTAAAAGAGTTTTTATACCGGAAGTCCGCCTCAACTTTGTATCGGCACCCAAAGGTTTCAAATCATTAATTATTTTGGTAATAACATCACCAATCCTTTTGCATACTAAAATGTCTGACGTATGTTTCTATCTCTATTGTGTGGAGCTGATAATATACCTGTATTGAATATTTTTTTATATAAGCTTGCTTTTGTTATCATATTGCATTTTGCCTGTGCATTTCCTTATACACTGGCAGAAAACGAAAATAAAATAAATGTGGTCGTCATACATTTTAATTGGCCCATTTGCTAAAAAGTCGTGACGTTATATTCAATCCTTACCTGCAGTATGGTAGGTGGCTGCGTCATCGTGCAGCATGGCCGAGATGGTTCTATCTGCTGCCTCTGCCACCACGTTACTGAGACATAGCTGTGATGTCGGCGATGAGCATAGCATTGGATCTCCTGGAGAATGAAACAACAGTTTAGTCTCTATGACTGCAAATAAGGTATGTTGGTATTGTTGAAGTGCTAAGGATGATAGTGTAATGGTATTTACCTGATGTGACGGGGTTGTGTGAGTCGTCGTCCATGAGGTCTTCTATCTGCGCCAGGTTGAGTACCGCATCGCTGTCCTCACTGCTCAGCAAGTTGGGAGTCGGTGAGAGTCGCATCTGTAACAAAACAATCAAGGGTGAATAAGAATGTTATGGAAAAGCCGAATACAGAGGTGTAAAGGTAAGGTTTTTATTTGAAAACTGGTGGTGGTCCACCAGCTTTCAAATAAAAACCTTACGCGCGTCTTGTTGATGCATCTTGCATTTCGCATCTTAGAAATCTCCTTAAATCCTCTACCTGACCGACTTCTTTTCCTACTCTTTCACTGTGCACACAGTTCGGTTGTGGAATTCACGTTATAATTACATATATATATTTTAGTGATATTTATTTTGAAAGTATGTAGGCGTGTATACAAGTATATGCTCTTATTGTATGTTTATATATAAAACAATCTTTGTTTTTGTTACTGTTTTTTGTATTTATTTTTTCTTAAAGAAAAAACAAATGAAAAAAAAGCAACTTAGGCACTTCTTCTTAAGAAAAGAGGAGCTTAGGGGAGGGGAGCAGTGGACGTGTTTCGACTGAAATGATGATGATCAAGAAGAAAAAGTATTTTTATAAAGAATAAATGAATGACATAATAAATCCTGGCCAGTTGACTGAACCTACCTTAATGTCTTTGTGGTTGAACAGATGGTGTGGCACGGGCTCCAGACACAGGTCGGGCTCCAGGCAGCCCAGCGACAGGCCCTCGTCTCGACTGAGCGGCGAACAGGAGCCTAGCTTGAGGCCATCTGTGGGTACAAAGGGTACATTTTAGTACTACATTACATATTAAGACCACGTCAAAAACCGCGGCAGGATTTTAAGGCACACGGGATTTTCAACTCTCAGTATTGAACCTAGCATTGAGAATACAATAGAGTGCATAACAGCACGTCGAAAAAACACACTGTTCGATTTTGAACTCTCGGCGCTAAGCAGTGCGTTGAAAATCACTTGCTCCAAAAAAAAACCCACCGCGATTTTTTACGAACGAGTGCTTATATAGGTGGGTTTGTAGAACATCACCAGGACACAACCATTCTCCGACTGTTGGGCATTGATCTCTCTCCATTATTGCCATCTCTTGTGGCTCCGTGCTGCTGTTTCTGGGTTCCATTATGTATTGAACGAGCCCACAGCTCGTTTGACTTGCGGCATGTTGTATCCAGTCTTAGTAGACAACGGTATGCGTTTGCGCAGAATAGCATTTTATGCTTGGAATGTTAGTTTAAGACCAGGTCAGTGCACTTAGTCAGGATAGGGAAGATAGAGCTTTTCAAAGAAAGGTATGCGCTTCGGGTTTTATCGTCTATCTTCGGAAATACGAACGTACTAGGATGAGATCTAATATAGAGCTGTTACAACCATGGAAATATTTGTCAGTTTTTTAATGAATACCATGTTAACAAAATTATAGCATTTACAACTCCATGCATTATCGAAAATAACGATCTAAGACCGTAAGGCGATTCACACACTAAGACGCACCACGCGACGGGGCGCAGATAACGCGCTCCCGCGCGTGATTATTTAAATACAAATTTAATAAAAACGCTGGAAAAGCACTGAGAATTTGGGGCGTTTCGCGCACCCCAGAGCGTGGTGCGTAGCAGTGTGTGATTCGCCTAGTAAGTAATCTGACAAGTAGAAAACTTCATACAAACGCGCAGTGATAGATACACTACTACAAAGCGCGGTAGTACATAATTTAGAAGCATTGCCTCTGTGGTGTGACATACGTGCTAATTCGGAATCACGAATATTATCGAAGCGCAACTTTTTTTTGGAAAGCTGTACATTATATGCTGTAGGATAAAGTAATAATTGTGTAGTAATGGGTGAGTACCAAGAGCTAGGTATTGAGGAGGCGTACCGAGCGCGTCGAGGGCGGTCAGACACTCGGCTGAAGGCATGTCTCGGAGCAAGTCGGGAGGTTGTTCGCCGAACTCCATCAGAGAGGCTGGCTCGGTTTTAGGTAGGACGAGTTCCTGTAAAAAAAAAGAAATCATTTTAAAAATTACATGTCAATTCTTTTTTTCCCTAGATTCCCAGGCCATTCCCAAGGCCCTTCTGATTTTTTTCCTTACTCCTCTTGATTTGTTTTTTTAACTTATGACAAGTCTGCTCTGCTAATTGTAAATGCAGTACTTGCAAAAAAGCGGTTACGAGAAAAACGCGGAAATCTAAAAGTAAAATTTTCATGCAAGTACTGTGAATCTCGTTATCAAAAAAACATACTTCCAGTACCTAAATATTTTTATTTTGCCCCTAAGGATGCCACTTCTGCAAAAAAGTGAAAACCCATAAGTGTCGATTACTGCAGATACAATTAGCAGGGCAGAAGTATATAAGTTACTGTGATAATTTCATATATCGCACACCTACATCTAAAGGGAGCTAACTCAAAATTTGGGAGTTTTGACTTATGCTTACCATTGAATTCCTTAACTCACTACCTATCGACCAATAAAACAGATTTAAAAATATTTTTCTAGTAGAACTTGCATAGCAAATATGTACACAGATAACTTCTCTAGTGCACAGGAACACGGTAAACAGTTTTTGACGTTCTCTAAAAAAACGTGCTTTTTTGAGTTAAATCTGTTTAGATCTAGGTGTGCGTTAAATGTCCAACATGTTGTAAATGTAGTATCTCTTAAGAGACAGTAGATTCAAGGAGTTGACGTTGTAAGTAGAACTCTTGGATCAGTTTACCATTCTCAATTCTCATATTAAAAGATCTTTTAACATTGTGTTTTCATATGTCATACTGAACACTTGATTAAGGATCACAAAAAAAATAGGAATGCTTTGAGTGCTAACAAGGAGATTTGGTATTTGAATTACATTGAAAGGGTGTTCCATTTTTTAACCGCCTTCAAAAAGGAGGAGGCTCTCAGTTCGTCTGTATGTAATTCTTTAAATAAAGTTATTTTAATATACTTAATTTGTATTTTGAGATAAAGACTGGACTTTTTTCATATAATTAGGATTTTAACAGCGTGTAACTGGGTTTCCGATTTTGGGTGCTGGTAACCTTAATCCCATCGGAATATGAGACAGAGGAAAGAGAGGGAGTGCACCTGTGTTTCTCGTGTCGATGGCTAGTCTTCGCTGAGATAGGCTGCCATGGCCAAAATTCAGTCTGTCAAACTAGTCCACCTATTGCTATAACTAAAGTACTAGGAATTGGTGAAGGATGGGCGTTTTGGGGGACTGTCTTATGTAATTTTGACGTTCGAAAAGTGTTGATTCTCAGCCTAATTTGAATAAATGACTTTGATTTCGATTGTTATTTGATATGACAGTACTCACCGGTGCGGGCGCCGGAGTGATTTTAGCAACCGGCGCGGGCGCACGCGGCTCGTGCGCGGGCTCGGGCGCAGACTCCACGCCCGAGTCGTCCGTGTGCGGGGAGGCGCCGCCCGCCTCGCCCGCGCCCACGGCCAGCCCGTGCACGCGCGCCAGCCGCTCTAGCTCCTGGAATGAACACGTTACTATTACAGCCTGTTTTATTTCACAACCGGCGTAGGTTACTGGTTAAGATCAACCGGTACTTATGCGTATAAATACCGGTTAATTTTATGAAAAAAGCTAAAATACCTAAGATTTAATTAATTCATTTGGTAAATGATGCCTAATTGTAACGATGTCTAAACCTAAAAGCAGTGAACGAAAATATGCCAACATGATAATGCATCATATTATTAGGTACCCTAAATGGCAGATTTTGATAAAATTGGAAATAGGCATCATTTTCTTGGAGAATATTTTGAGCCTGTGGAAAGACATAGACTAGTTTTTATAGACGAACCACGCTGTCGAAACCACGGGTAGAAGCTAATTAGTAAATAAAAATAAGGCAACTTAGTAACTTGCCATAGTAGGTACTGTAAGGCATGAAATGTTACTAACAGTTCGTCTAATGAAAAGACAAGGCTCACAAATGTGTGAAAATTATATAGAATCCCGCAAAAACCACACAATCAAAGGCAAATTATTGACATATAAACAACTATGCTTTGTTATAGTTATTTTTAGTCCTAAGAAAACTTTTGACCCTTTGCTTGTATAAAGTGAAAAGGCTTTTGACCTTTCGAAACGGCCGTTTGAAATAAATATTCCATACTAGTTTTTGCCCGAGGCTCCGCCCGCGTGGTTGTCGGTTATCGCGTAAAAAGTAGCCTATGTCCTTCTCCATATGCCAGGCTATATCTCTGCCAAATCATGACTATCGGTTCATCGGTTTAGGCGTAAAAGCGTAACAGACAGAGAGACAGAGTTTTCGCATTTACACGGTGTATACTTACCAATATTATACTGGTAAGTATACACCGTGACATTTTAGTTGTCTTACAACGGCAGCCCACTTCATGTATCCAATGACTACTAATCATTTATTTAAAAAAATATATATTTTTGTACTTTAAAATATCATTCACTAAGACGCATGATGTAGTTTTGAACACCCTGTTATGGGGATGGAATGAATGATGAAATGTAATGGTTTTACGGTAGGTAGGTAGATATCTTCTACCGTTTGATACGTAAACATTATTAACAGGGGGGATGTTTCATAATTCTAAAGCAGTTTTAATTTTTCTTAATACCTATTATCTTAATTAATCGTAACAATTTTTTAATCGCGTCTGTAGGTATTTTATGTCAGATACATTGAGTGGACCACCTTTGTAAGACGACTAAAATATCACGGTGTATATAGTAGGGATTAGTAGGAATTGTTGTACATACCTGTATCCTCAACATGAGCTTCCTATTATGTATTTCAATCTGTTTCCTCCGCTGCTCGCTCTGCTTCAGTCTGTTCACTTCGTCTCGGAGACACTTGATGTAGTCCACACTGCTCTTGAGGATGGTGCCCTTGTTGGGGCGCACGTCCCGGATCACCTCGTAGAACGGATCGTTGGTCTTCGGCAGTAACGTGCCTAGTTCCTTTATTCGGTCGTTTATGTTGAAACGGCGGCGTCTTTCGACTGAAATGAAAACGAGTATATGAGAACATTTAATTTTTGTATTAATTGGAAAGATTACTTAAATCAATATACAACATTTAATATAGTAACGCAAGACCTCATACACCACCAATTAGAGTATCTAGTTAAAAGCATAATACGATGAACAAAACGTTTTTTTTTTAAGTTAACTGTTGTTATTAAGAAAAAATTAGTTAAACAGTTTTAAATAAACGCTAAACAGTAATTCGGTAAAATAAAATCGTGGGGCGTAGCGTAACCTGAGTAAATGTTTCACGCGCCCCACGATTTTATTTTACCGAATCCTTTTTTAGCTTTTTGTTAAAACCGTTTGATTTGTTTTTTACTTATTTTTTTTCTATTTTTTTTTTTAATTTATTAAATTGTATTGTTATCAAAACTAAAGGTGTGTACAAAATATCAGATCAATCTGCCAACAGGAAGGGGGTAAAATTTCAAGTACTAAATTTGACCCAACCAAAAACAACAACAACAAACAGGGCAAGCTAAATAAAACCGTTTAAAAACGTCTTCGTCGTCATTACTTTATGCATTTTAAATTGAGTCTAACGGCTATATAAATAAGATTTTTTTTGAGTCAATCGGCGGTGTGGTATGGTAAAATAATTACATCATTTTTGTAAAAATACCGATATTAAAAGTAACAGAAATCGATTCACTAGAAAATTAGGAACAAAATACTTTGAGATCTTACGTTGATTTTGTTACGCCTTGTTTATTATAAATATTTGAAAAAAATATGTTCTAGTACTTAGGCATAGTAAAATGAGATAATCGAAAAAATCTGTAAAATCGATGGAAATATGGAGAAGCTACATAAAAGCACGTCCGCTTAAAAGTTTTTGAAAGATTTTTTCCCATCCTTTTCTCACGGTACGGAAAATAAGCGCTAATATGAAGTAACATAATCGAGACGTCAATTCTGTAATAGTGCCGTCTTTGTCTAACACTTATTTTTTAAAGTTTATATGTTACTTGGCAATTTCTTAAAGGTTTTACACTTTTTTAATAACTATTTTAACGTCGAATCTTTAATGACTGGACATGCAACTGCATTTATTATTACAATGATAGGTACTCCATGGCAAATCACGTTCTTCCTTCCTTAAATAAATTGTAGGGAAGTTCGGAACTTCCCCACATTAATTGTTATTATTGGTATTATGTGGGCCGATCCCGGCGGCACTGCAATGCCAGGCCGACCCGCGACGGGAGTGGAGCGAGCCCCGAACATCCCGTCAGCTTACTAAAATCAGATTAATATACTGGTCCCTCAGTGAGGGAACTTTCAGATATCAAGCTGAAAAGAACAGATACTACACTTTGATCTTAGCCAAAAGGCCGAGAAGTAGTGTTGAGTAGGACATACAAGAGGCGGTACATTTGTCCCGTACATGACGTCAAAATGTAAGAGCGGCTCGGCATTTTATATTGTACTACTTCAAATTTTATGTCGCGGTAGTCGCGACGTCGCATTAGTTACTCTCCATCTCCGTCAAACTGTAGGATGAGGACAGAGACGGAGCGAGACGCATGCTACAAATTACGTCATTCTACACTGAACATGACTGCGTTTCGAGTCTCGGGCGAAAGGGAAATATGTTGAGATTGACATGGCTACCTATCGTGCGGTGCCTATTGAAGCGACAGTTTAAAGTCGTGACCAGTCTAAAAGCTTTTTTTTTGATGCTTTATTTTTAAAACTATTTAATTTTAAACGGCTTTGTATTGTTGTCACTTCTGTGCCTTCGGAGCGTACTTCTAGCAAAGCGAACCAGGGTCCTTACAAAAAGAAGGAACCGGCTCAGTGGCAACAAGTCGCGCAAATATTACTTTTACATTGTAATTTTATTAATTACCTTTTTATTATATTATTTAAATTATGTTTCATAATTATTTACTTAATTATAAACAATATTTACTATGATAATCATTTCATATTACTTTGCGATACTTGATACTTATTAATACATTTTCAATCGGAGTTCAGACTGTCATTGACGTCATTGTACTGTTTGAAGCTACCAGTACAAATGTCCAAATGTAGTACAAATGTCACATTTGTACTGGTAACTTCAAACGTATCACAAAGCTTCAGTGCGCGTCGCCCAAGTTCCAATCCTCATTGGCCTCGCCTCATTTGAAGTAGGACATTGTACCGGCTCAGTACAAAAAAGAGGCTACTCTTACAAACTCTTTTTCATGTCGTGTCCTACCCAACACTACCGAGAAGCGATAACGTACTAGAGTTCGCGAGAGGTGTTAGTCAGTCGCGGAGAATCTTAACACCGCGATTCAGGAATGGGCGGCAAATGCAAAGTGCCATCTAGCGGCGTTTTGTGGAACTATTCAATTGTGTTCCCGTTTGAGTTTTGTCCGTTTAGTATTTTGCATACAAGGAGGAGGTTATTTATAACGCGTTTACGTGGTTCTTTTTCAAGTGTTATAAATTGAAAAAGAATCTCGTAAACACAAAAGCGTTGAGAAGTTTTTTAACCAGCTTTAACCTGTATTTAATCCACTTCACTAACATTGACTTTGTTTTTATACAGGGTGATCACAAACCGTTACCATGACTTCAATACCTGATTTCATTAATTACAAATAAAATTGCTATTCCATGCATTTTGAAGGTGTAGATACATCAACACACTTTTGTATGAAACTACTGAAAGCTGGTTTAAGTCTAAAGCTGAACATGAAATAGCCAACGAAAAACATCTACGCTGCCGCTGGGAGTCTGTCATGAGCTACATTCAGATAGGGGAAATCTTTAATTGATCATATAAACACTTATTGACCTAATCACTTCGCTTTTTTAATTTAATGACCGTCTAAATACTTACGGGCTACTATTGAGGCACGCCTTTTTTAAAATTAATGAGCCTCTTTTCAACTTAGTAACTATGCTAGGGTCTCCCGACCAAACGGGTTAGGTAAGGTTAGAAATGTCACCAAACGCGCGCGAGCCGAGCGAGCGAAGCGAGCTGTGGCACGGCAGCAGCCGGCGAGCGCTACATTCAAGTTGGTTGCAGTTACTTGGCTATTTAGTATTTTTAGGAGTTATCACAAAAAGAGGTACGTTCGGTATTCTAGAGTGTTGATTAATATTTTTAGGAAAACATTATGGGTATTATTTGAGGTTAATTTAAATATACCAACAACAACTCACTCATGTTATGGTTATCCTTCTTCTGGCGGTCCTTGGCGAGCGCGTGCATGTCGTTCTCCGTCAGCAGCGCGCAGTCGCCGGCCACCGAGCTGGCGCCCGACGGAGGCCCCGACGACGACAGTGGGCCGGCGCCCGAGTCCAGCGACAAGATGTCTTCTAGGAACTCATCAGCCTGGAATGGTGTAGTAGATGGTTAAAAACATTAAATCTAATCTTTAAATAGTATAAAACAAAGTCGCTTTTTGTGTCTGTACGCTTAGATCTTTTAAACTCCGCAGCGGATTTTAATGCGGGTTTCATCAATAGACAGGGTTATTCAAGAGGAAGTTTATATGTATAATACACCGATACATTTCCTTAGAGAAAAAGTTTCTGGTATTGTTTAAATACCAGAAATGTTTGATTACATATATTCCCGACACAGAGTCAACGCTGAAGTATCTTGCTAAGTCTTCGAAAATCTGTCTCAGCGAGTCCAAGGCGCTCCATAATCAAACAAAAACTTATTTCAAACGAACTCATAACGTGATTGCTGAGAACCTGCCTGCATCTGCATTCTAGATGTAGAAAGAAGATGACGATGACAATATCAAAAAAAGTTGATTGACTAATTGGCTCACATGGCAAACATCTTTTACAAACAATTACACTCAAAAATCAAAGCATTTAAACCAGTAACTGGTACCAACTTTTGTATTACCAACGAGTCAATCAGTCCGAAAGATGAAGCTAGTTGCACATAGGTTCCTATGGAGAATAACGGGCAAGAAACTCCGTGTGCAGTCTTTTAAATCAAAACATTGGTTGCATCATTCAAGTTGAAATTATACTTGCGACAACAATGTAGAAAGACGTTTAAACCTATTCTAAACAATTAATTCTATTTTTTTAAAGCTATGGCAGCTTAGAGATCACCCAGTCCCTAGTGACGTCACCCGTTCACGAACATGTCGCAGGGACCAGCAGCATTCAGCTCAACCGTTTTAAAGGGAACCCAATGACACACTTACATGTACGGATGGGTGAGCTTACCTCTGAGTTATTGCTAGCGCAGGGCACGGCGGGCTCGCGCAGGGAGGAGGACGGGCGCTCCGGGGAGCAGGCGCGCCGCGTGCCCAGCTCGGGCGCGGACTGTGCCGGCGTACATCGCGGTGACACCTGGGACATCAAAGTGAGACCATGGTTAAGTTATGTTCATGTGGTGTTAAAGAGGAATGAGCTGATCAAAAGAACTTTAGAATTGTCGTTATTATGCAAATTTTACTTCTAGGTGTAAGCTCACAGGTTGACCGAAATCTGATCAGTAAATCTAGTCTCTACAACTTGTAATCCGTTTTTTGATTGAACAACCAAGTACCGAAAAAACATTAAATTTAAAAAAGCACCTGGCTTAACAAAAAGTTGTTTCAAACAGAAGGAACAGGTACAAATAAAGGACATCAAATAAGCAAGTAAGGAAGCTGTTGGTACTGTACCTGCGTTTGTGGTTGAAATGATTCACTGAGGTACTGGCGCACTTGACTCTTCTGTTTCTGTATCACGTGATACCTGGTGGGGTTCTCCAGAACTGTTCGCACCTGGAACATAGAATAATATTATTATCACTAAGACAAGAATGCAGAATAAGATCTGAACGTTAGCTCTTTCCGAAACTTGGTGTTCGATTGCCTTAAATCAAAAGCTCAACAAGTTTCTCTAGTCTTTCGAAAACTTCAGCTAAGAGCATAAGAAATTCATATCTTGCAATCAGAAACCCTCACAGCAGTATAAATTTGTATTCTCTAGATAAAATAATTGACACTGGGTATTTTTAACGAAAACGCATGAGAAAACATTTATTATGTTTTCTCATGCGTTTTCGTAAAAAATTTAATAAAGAACGGAGTTTTTATCTAATTCTTTTCCATAGAAACCGAAACATTCGTGACGATTTTAATGGTACCTATTAATTGAAATCATTGCTTTGTCTGGAGTCAGTCGTCATAATCAGCCGATAACGTGCTGGGATATAGGGCTCCTGTCAGTGAAAACGAGCCAAGAATCCACCACGCGGCCCCTATGCGGGTTGGTAGATGTCACATATCTTCAAAATTTTGATTCTAAGATATTCCTACACCGTTTTGAGAGCAGTGGTCATAGAACAATCAGTCAGAACTGACCTGTAATACTTGTGGCGGTAGTTCAACGTGAGGCGTGATCCGCGGCACCTCCGCCGGACTTGACTTCTTCTTGTCCTCATTGTCCTTGGACTGGCCTGCTTGTTGTGCCTGCAAAGTAGAAATAACATTCATTAGTAGATGAAAAAGAAACGCTTTTGCTGAAAAGGAACTTAGACTTAAAAAACCAGGCAGTTTATAATGAAACCCATAACAGATGGTACTACTATTGGCTAACGACTGATAGCATCTCATACAATGCTTTTACTAGTAGTGACAGAGTTTACCATGATCACAACGTTGTGTTTTATTACAAAGGTGTCAGTGACCCTTGGACAAGCAGGTTTCGTGTATTTTTTATTCAGTCTGCTTATACAATTGACATAGCTGAGAGAATCTAGACATTAATGACATAAGCATGTAAAAACTCAACACTACAATGAAAATCCGTGAAACCAAACACGGGGCGCTAAGACTTCTAATAAGTCAATAATCAAGATCGACCATTAAAGAAAAACAGCGCTACTCCATGCAAAGAAGTTAAGTAAGACCCAATCGATATAAACGATCTATCTACATAGTTTGTAAAAAAACTACTATTTATCAAGAAAACCTACATCCTATGCTAATAGAATTAGATATAAGATGACAAACAGACATGAAAAAAAATGAACCATTTACAGATAGTGATACGTTCAATAAGTTTGTCCAGACAATTGACACGTCGTTCCATGAAACAGTTGGCCTTGAAAATCAGGACTTGAACGGAATTGGACACGGTATGGCACATGTTAATGCAGATATAGGTCAAGATTATAATGAAATAGAGACAGACAAGACACTGTAGAAGTGACACCGGTCGTTAAGTGCAAATTTAATGAGACAAACTACACACAAATCAAAATAGGACGACAACCTAACCATGGATATATTCATGTAATAATTTATATTATAGCAAAAAGAGATCATTCATTCATTCAACAAGGGGAAGTACCGATTAGAGCATCTATAGAACTGTTTCGGCAATAGTGGCCTATAATACTACGAACCAAGATTATAGTTCTCAAAAGCGAGAGATAAGCAATTGTTACAGATGATGAACACTAGACAGTGAAAACCTACTATGACATGAGGTAGTTGTTGTACATATAAGATGTGGTAAAACAGGCCACAAGTCTAAATGCAAAACGACTATCAGTTGTACTTAAATCACGTATTCACGTCTTCGATCAAAATACTCCACTACTACAATACTATGCATATTATGTGCATGGAAGACTAGTTCACTAACCTTTGAACTAGAACCACCATAAGTCAGGTTTTACCCTGGAGCCAGCGTGGGAGTTTAGCGGCTTGATACACGTAGTGATTTTATATCTTTCGTGGAATCGGACGTGCAAGGTTAATGCTTGCATTTAGTATGAAACCTGTTATTTAAATGAATGCACTTAAAATGTCTTTATACCACGCAACACAACCAACTACACAACTGATATCTTGTGTGTGTAGTTTGCTGTGCTTTTTCCTTGTCCCGGTGTTTCCCCGGCAGCTTAAAACCTTTGCAAAGGGCCGAGTCTGTAACTTGCTCTAGGTACTATTTATATCACTGTCGCCAGCCTCCTATTTGTTCACTACAAGTAAGATACGCAGTAATTCACATTAAAACCACTTTCTTTGGGTTGTAATACTTTAGTATTAGTTATTATTCCGCCGACTTCATCTCTATCTTTGCCTAACGAGCTTGAAAACTAAATTCTTTTTAGAGATAGATTGGTACAGAAAGAGAAGGATGCTACTAACGACACTATATCTTCTGTCGAATCGGCACTTACCATATAGCCGGCAAGGTAAAATCGGAGCAGCTTTTCAAACGGCGCCTGACATTCATTGATGATTTAAGTTTCGCCAATGGTGGTGGATTACGAAACTAGTTGCGTTAATAGTTTCACGTATGAATAATTATCTATTTACACGTGAAACTATCAATTGACAACTAAATCTGCGATGATTATGGTGATACTGCTAGACCAATAAGAAGATTGGTAGATTAGACTGATGATGCAAGAATATAAGGAGAAGCTACCTACTTGTAGTGACTCTCTGCGCAGTTGTTCCTGTGCATGCTCTCGCATCAACTGCTGCTTCAGCTGGGTGCGAGATGTCGGCGTCAATGTCTTGAACGTAGGCGGGCTGTAACAACGAGAAAATACTGTAAGTTTCGAGAACTTTTAGACAATAGTGGAAGCAAAAGTACCAAGTCTAATTGTAGAAACTGAAAATGTTGTAAATAATACATAAATATTATGAAATATAGTCTTCACATGAAAACAAGACGCCATGTCGTCATGACATAACGGCTAATACATAACATTGGTTTATCCTCGATTCACAGTTAAGATACGGAATAGATAGGTACAGAATGCAAGGTACATACAGCAAGCAAAAACTCACGCACACAGACACGTGTCTAAGTACAGCGATTGCAAGCGCACTTGCGACTGGTATTTGTTTGAGATCGCCGTATGTATGCGTCTATGTGTACAGTCCCCTGTTTTCGCTTTTGTGTAGAACCGGCTTTCTGCATAAGCATAATAAGCCTATAATATTCCCACTGCTGGGACACAGGCCTCCTCTCTGTGAGAAGGAGTGAGCTATAAATCACTACGCGGGCCCAGTGCGGGTTGGTAGATGTCATATTTCTTCGGATTTTTGGTTCTAGAACATGCCTGTTTCATCACGATGTTTTCCTTCACCGTTTTGAAATCAGTGATGATTAAATAATTTACATAAAGTGAAACGCCCGTCTAGGTTCGAGCCACCCTTCTGTAACTATCTATTCTTTGGTTACCAGTAAGTACTCACTCACGTCCTAGGCTGCGCGTACGCATACTGAGTCGATGGTCGCGCATGCGTTGAAATACAGGTGGGAAATATATTTCGTTTGAATGGTTTTATTTGTGTTTAATACGTGTATGTATTGAATGGTAAGTGTAGCTTTGAAACTTTGTTACCTAATAGCCACTACAGGCAGCACATTGTTTTAGTCACCTACTGGTCATAAAAGTGGCTGCCCTGAGCGTATGTTTCGACTCTCAGACTGAAGTTTTTGAGGCTTGCTGATGGAATGACTTAGAAAACTGGATGTTGTGACAACTCGGAAAAGGCTTGTGTTCAACAGTGGTGTACAATATTCTCAGTTGAAGATGTCGCGTGTCGCGTCTTATTTATTCATTAATAAGTACTAATGCTAATGCTTATGCAGCTTCGATGTAAGATATCAGTTATTAAATGTCAAGTAGACGGCCTCAAATCGGTGACACGCATGATCTTAGAGGGATAATGCCGTGATCTCTACCCTTGGAACGGAACAGGTAGGTGCTTCATTATGTAAATGTACGATTCAGAAGGTAGGTAACACATTTTCTTTCCATAACGAATCTTCATCATCTGCCTAGCTTTTGCTTACAATTGGGCCCGGCTTCCAGTCTAACCGCAAGCAGCTAAACACCAGAATTTTACATAAAGCAGTCGCTTTATGTTGCCTATCTAAACTCCACAACAGAGTTACAAGGTTTATTTTCAATAGCTTTCGCTTGTATCAAAATATATTGAACATTCTTTTCAGTTTGACTAAAAGTCCGTGACTAAAGACCAGTTTTATGATGGTGCATGGAGGAAAGATCTAGAGATGTATCCTCCATGCAGCATCATGGAGGTTAAGGACTACAGTCCTTTACCGTCGATAAGAAAGGCGAAAAAGAAGCAAATGTAAGGACGGGTTGAAATTTGATGGATGTATTTTCAGGCAACAGCTATTCGTCAGAAATTGCTTTTGTGTTTATTATCACTGAAGAGTGATGTCTAAGTAACGATCATTTGATGTCTACTTACTGTTGTAAACTTGTCAATTGATGTGTGATTATGTCGAGGATTTGCATGCAATCACTGTTTATTTTTCTTATATCTGTTATTTCCGCATTCCATAATTTTATTTCAGTACATTCATTGCGATATCAACCTGTAATTCTTTACTAAATTTAAACCTCTCAAGAGTTCTTTCTTCCTTGAGGCTTAAGTAAAATGGCGAACGATTAGAGAGCCCTGCCCAGTAGTCGAATTCTAACGACTTTTTATTATGAAGGACAACCCTTTTCTGGGCTTAATAGTTGGTAAACGTCAACACGCAGTGAGCGAGGGTTGTAATGATTGTTCCTACTCTGCATGAGAAGACTTCTTCCTCCTCATCACGATCTGCATCGGCAGCCTTGTTCCACCCGCTGCCGAGTATAAACGTGCTTCCTTTTGTGCCATTCTTCCCTGGTCTGTGCGAGTATGAAGCAGCAGGGTAATTGCGTAGCAGACTAATAGTAGGAAAGGCCTTCATTTTCACTTTGTAACAACATTCAGTGCGTTATTAGGTTGTTGAGCAGACAATTTTTTCGGACATATGAAGCAATGGATTAGCAATAATAACGTTCAAAATTATTTAGATTCTGATCGATACCCACCATCTTCTGAATGTTCTTTCCCCTGCTTTGGAACAATAACGAATAGAGCTCAAAATTCTAGTACCTTCATAAGCTAGTGTTGGTATTGACGGGAATTAACGGTCAAGGCTCACTTGTCGGCCACACGTGCGCGTAAGTGGATGTGGTACGGGAAAATTATGCCAGTGTGTTATACATGGCCGCTAAGTAGTTGTGATTGGGCCGCGGTTCTGTCAGTGTGATGATGATGGCAACTGATGAAAAGTGAGCTTTAAAAAACGGCTTTCGGAATTAAAGAGTAGGAAAGCTTAACACTTTCGAATCCTCCCACTTTTCATGGAACTCATACGCCATGCCGCCGTACAAATTCCAAATTGACCGTCCGGGAGATCCCACTGGCATCCTATATGCAACTAGAGTGAGCCCTCCAGGAGGGATTCCGGCATCCCATAAGCGACTTGAGTGAGCCCTCCAGGAGGGCTCCCGGCACTGAACGTATTAAGGAAGCTGTTCTCTTTATGCCTCGTCAAAAGTATTATCACGTAAAATAAGACCAGAAGATACAGAGAAAGTACCTAAGTTTTATTAAAGTAGCTTTTGCCAGCAGCTTCGACCCCGTTAACCAATTTACACAAAACCTTAACCAATTGTACATCTAAACCTTCCTTGTGAATCACTCTGTCTATTGATGAAATTCCGTTCAGCAGTTTTTGAGTTTATCGCCAACAGACAGACAGAAAGACGAGGCAGGGGACTTTGTTTTATAATATGTATCTAGTGATGATCAAACGAAATGAATTTCATGTCACATGGACGGACAAAAAATAATAAGAAGGTAATTCTACTTTGCTTACCAAAAACCAAATTTTATACATAACCTTAAATTAATTTCCCAAGAATATTATTTAATTGAAAAATGAGACAATAAATGCCATGTCCTAGAATTAGACCTGCTTACAAGCACGAAGCCAGTAAGCATTTTAATTTTATTACAAACCACGTATTAAGTAAAATGGTTATTATATAGGTAAACGGTTATTAGTTATTACCTAATAAAACGTTATTAGTATTATTACTCGCACGTGACGGTTTAAAAGCTTTGTGCTTATTGAGAATCAGGTTTTAACGCGATTATTCTACTTTCATAGATTTGTTTAATACATTAGTACCAACTTACTTGATGTTTAATACCTTTAATCTTGTGGTTTATTAGCCACTAACCAACATTAATTAACAACGTAATTTACTCATTTGTCACGCCTGTCAAAGAACGTCTAAAACAACAGTACCTAATTCCAATATATTAAAGCATTGCAGCAAAAAATACGCTGGAATTAGGTTGCTATTATATATGTTTCTCAAAATGGACTTTTATGCAGTTTCAGCTAGCAGGTTATCGTATTAATGACTGTGTGTCTTGAATGTATAGTAGAAAGACTAAAATCAATCTCAGGTAATCAAACCTTTATTAAGTAACCTGGTATCTACTTTTTGACAGGCCAACACTGTCCTCCTATACTTATTAACTGTAATTTGAAAACATTGTAAGAGCCAATTTTCCGTAAGAAAAAACCAACTGGTACCGCACACCTAGCTTCTGATGTCAAACTCAAACTCAAACTCAAAGCATTTATTTCAATTAAACCATTTACAGGCACTTTTGAATTGTCAAAAAGTCGATCAGTTGGAAAGCTGAAGCTAGTTGCCCATTCCAAAACGTAGATCTCTATGGAGAAGAACGGGCAAGAAACTCCACGGACACTCTTTTAAAATCAAGTTGAAATATTACAAAATCTTGGGAACATTATTCTTGTTGCTTCTGTATGTGAGAACAATGTAAAAAAAAAGTAATTATAAACAATTCTAAATACAAGATAAAAATAAGCCCTGGAAGTTAGGAGATGACCAGTCTCAACCGACAGCGCCCGTTCACGAACTTGACGCGTGGATCAGCACCATCCAGCTCAACCATTTTGTAGGGAACCGAATGATCCAACACACGCGCCACCATCAGTGAGACATTTATGTGAGCATGACATACTCTCAACTGCCATGCTTTTTCAAGTCAACGTACATCATAACAACACAATAAACGGATGCATGGTACTCACATTTACAAAATTCAAACAAAATGCTTCTAAATTATACAAAACTATAGTTTGCAATCTATTTGAAATATTAATAAAATTTGATTTCCTAAAAGAAAGAAAAAACATTTAATATATATTGACGTATATAAAGTAACTAACACTTAGATCAGCAAAAATAAAACATTCGTAATGTCACAAAAATTATAATATTATGAACAAAAATGTTCGTAATGTCAGAAAAAATAAAAAAGTGAAGCTTCTCTTTCAAATATTAAAATTTTAACTAGTATGCCCAGGTGGCTGTGGAGCAGGACCAGCATTGAGCCAAGCATTTTTATCGACGATATAATCATCTAACTTATAATATGCTTGTATACATAGTGTGCGTTTAATGCATGATTTAAATTTCTTTTCATTTAGTTCAAGAATATCGACTGGTATTTTATTATAACATTTTACACAGTACCCCATAAAAGAAGTGTGTACTTTAGACAATCTGAAACGTGGTTGATCTAATTTGTTCCTATTTCTAGTGTTAAAATTGTGCCTATCACTTATCTTACTAAAAAGATGTAGATTTTTCCGAACATACATAATGTTTTCATAAATATATTGACAAGGTACCGTCATGATGTTAATTGTTTTGAACAGTTCCCTTAGAGATTCGCGTCTGCGGAGGTTATAGATGGCTCTGACGATGTGATGTGATGTTTATTATGTACCCATGTAGGTTTACGTGACAGAAAATATTTTTATTTTGTATCTCAATATTCTAATAGTTATACCTAGGACCTAACATCGGCGATTGCTAGACGTAGGTACCTATGTCGACATTTCAAAGACTTCGAATGAACAGAGCAGAAAATAAGGTGTAGAAAGAAAAGAGTTCCGTCATGTTGGTAAAATTTGGCACCTATTCCGACGCTAAATTATTAACGCAACAATACGGCAAGTCATCTAGTGCCAAAGACAGGTGGCGGCTTATAACTCTAATGTATACCATTAAGTAACACAACACTGTAACCTCAGAACAAGGAAGAAGAACGACGAAGACGAAGAAAACGAGAAGAGACGAAATGAAACCAGCATCTAATGCACTAAATAAACGGTATGTTCTGTGTTTCGTAGATTGAGATGTGGGATGAATGGGTAAATAAGAAATAAATATAAAGTAGGAAGTCTAAAAATGGCAGCGGTGACTGAAAAGTTCTGTGAAAAATGTGTAGTTGTAGTATGGGCATTTGTGATGCGAAGGAGTGAGGAAATTGTCGTGAGGAGAGTTGAGATTATGATCGTGGATGGCGTAGGGGTAGAAAAAGACAAAAGGAACCATGAATAGACTGTGTGGAAGATGATATATCTAGAAAGATGTCGGCAAATAGAGAAATATTATGAGATTGAGAAGTGGAAGAAATTGAAGAAGAACTTTTAAAATACTTAGAATCAATTCAAGACGCCAAAGAAATCGTAGTACATATCTCTCAGAGACACATTTCATTTAGGGTACTGAATAAGGCTATCTATCTATCGTGCGATAAACAGCTTCAATTAACGACACCTTTTATCGTATTGCACTCACAATCAGCTGTTGAAATTGGGTCACTTTCGTAGCAAAAGATCTATTCTAGACAAAATGCACTTTCTTTAAACAAAGATTACTTACTAAAAATAAAAGTAATTACTTATAATAAGAAGATTATATCTATCCTTGTTGTGTTCAGCTGGCTATATATCAGTGGATCAAACTTTTGCAAGAAGACTTCTGTCAAAGTAGCGACCTTTTCTACTTTGTCCTATACAAGCTCAGTCATCATCTGCCTAGCTTTTTCCTGACTATGTTGGAGTTTGGCTTCCAGTTTTACCAGATCCAGCTGAATACCAGTATTTTGAATGGAGCGACTGCTTATCTGACGTCCATAACCCACAAAGATACTGGGTAACACGATACCCCTTGTTAAGACTGGTTATCAGACTTTCGGGGTTCTGGCGACCCCTAACAAAAGTCAAAGATCCACGAATGACAGCCGCGACAAACGGCTTAACGTTCTTGCTAAGGCATGGCGGGGGTATGTAAAGATGCCCCGATCGGACAAGCGTAGCTTAACCTGAACGATCGACCCGTGCGGCTATTGTTACTTAGCCACAAGCCCCTTATACGTGCTCAGAATGTTTATTTATGTATTTAACAATTTATGCACACATATAAACAAACAAGAAGAAAGGAACGGAAAAATACGTACAAAGGTTAGGTACTACAGAAATCTCTTCCAGCATACCTGCGACAGGAGAGAAGATAAGAGATGTAGAAATGATGTGTTGTCAATATCAACTCAGCCTATCGCAGTCCAATGCTGGACATAGGCCTCTCCCAGGCAGCGCCACAACACTCTATCCTCCGCTTTCCGAATCCAGTCTGTCCCAGCCACCTTTTTAAGGTCGTCGGTCCATCTAGCTGGGGGGCGTCCCACACTACGTTTGCCGATACGCGGTCTCCACTCCAGGACTCGTCTGCTCCACCGTCCATCGGTCCTTCGACAAACATGGCCGGCCCACTGCCACTTCAGCTTGCTCACTCTACAAGCTATGTCGGTAACTCCGGTTCTTTTCCGGATAATCTCATTCCTGATTTTATCCTTCAAAGAAACTCCGAGCATAGCCCGCTCCATAGTGCGCTGAGCGACCTTAAATTTGTGGATCAGCCCAACCGTCAGTGTCCACGTTTCGGCACAGTATGTCATCACGGGCAGGACGCGATGTGTTGTAGTGATGGGTAATTATTTTATTCTCATTTTTTTTAGCTTCAGCTATTATTTCCTATTTAACTAAACTATTATGTTGAGTCGAGCACCGACAATGCAATGAAAGAGCGTTTAAGCGTGAACACCGCTCAAAATTTCACGCTACGGAATAAGTTGGCAACGCCAGCCGTCATCAAATTAAGCCGCTAAAAACAATGTGTAGGACCATAAGTATAAATAAATACAATAATTAGCCGCACGTGTATGTTCAAATGATGCGCTTGACCCCGCTACTACGACATTTCGACAATTAATAATATATTTAGGACGCGAACGCACAAAAGTCGCGAAATTGCGCGCGCGCAGAATACAGATCGTGATTTTCGTTCGCGAATTTTTCTAAATTAACATTTTTATGTGTTATTGGTTCTCGTGGCTCCTTACTGTTGTGATAGCAGCCTTCAATGGAAAACAACAGCGTAGAGAAACGTAAGTGACCCGTTTTGTATTCAAGTCTTGTGCTTTGATTGATAAGTTCTCGTGATTTTTGGCAGTATTTGAATAGGACTTGTAGGCAAAATGACAAAGTTCTTGTTATCATTGTAGCGTCCTCTTATTCATTGTCTTTTAAAGAACCTCAAGCAGTCACCAAAAGAGATAAGTAACGAGCGTCGCCGGATATAGTTGAAGTTCAGTATGAAACCGATTGATGTTTTCGAATGTTTAATTTGATACATGAACTATTTGTGTTTTCTATTAATTTCATTTCATTTTATTCGAAAACGTCCATCGGTTTCTTACTAATCTTCAACTATATCCGACGACCCCGGTTGCTTATGTCTTGTAGTGACCGTACGCATGCATCAGTCGGCCACATCAATGCCTAAGGATAGCATCTTTTATTCATCATTTGGGAAAGTTTTCGACATCACGTTTCCTATCAAAATGTGACCGGTTTATTCTTCAACGTAATAACTGTAGTGAAGTGAGCTGTCATTCCTCCAGATGCTTGATTGATATTTTTCGACAGGTTACTTCATTTAAGTTTGCACGGCGAGATTTTTACAGCTTTTTACAATTTGGTGTGATCTTCAGACAGTCCCAAGTCTAGAAATCCGCATGAACTCAATGTACCAGTACCCACAATAGTCTCAAGTGTAAATCGTATCGTTGTTGTGCCATAGAATTACATTGAAGTAGTAACACACATATTCCTTTGACGCAACCGGCGACATGTTTGTGATTGTCATAAGCAGTGCGTGACGGCAGAGTTAACAGCTCAGCAGGGACGGACATATTGTGATGCTTAACTTAGTGTGTTATCTTGTATTAAGTTCGTGGATAGTTGTTGCTAAGTTAGGTGTATAGAGGATTGTGTGGGTGAGGATTGGGTGGTTAGGGGTAAGTAATTACAAGTATGTTTTAGGTGTTGGTAGCTAAATCTACTACGCTTTGGAATGAGCAACTAGCTTCATCTTTCCGACTCTTTGACAATTCTGCCTTTTTCTGGGAAAAAAAAAAAAAAAAAAATCTGTATAATCAACTTAAAAGGCGATGTTGCTGTCCTCAGCGGTTAAGAAAGAAGATTTTAATATCTCCAATAAATTAAACCAGTTTTCTTGCTGAATTACGTTTTTGGTCCTAGGACACACTAAATAATTTTCCTAACATCGCGATCCCTTCGTGATTCCATCATCCCCGGTTGCACGAAATGATCCATTTACTATAGTATATATGTTAAATATACTTTGTCCTATATTAAATCATAACTTAATGGGGTCACGATGGCCAGTCTCACAAATACAACTTGACGACACAGGTAGGTACTGATGTTACGAATTATTACACATTACCTAATAGTTACACTACTGTGACGAGATGCCTACGTAACACTATAGATACAGTAGGATTACTCGAGATAATTAGTGATAATTTACTGACGCACGGCACACGTAGATAGTGAAACTCGAAATAACTGAAAATGCACGCCATTTTGTTTGGGCCACTTACAAAATGGACGCCGCCCGGCTTAACATTGATAGGACGCTTCGGAACGTGAAAGGAATACACAGAATGCCGGCGTTATATGACACATTGAGCTTCAGAAAGAGCCTGTCGTATACGCATAAGTTACAGAGAAGACGCACGACAGAACCGAGCTTTTCAAATAAAACTAACTTCTTTAGGAGCTCTTTGTGCTCTTTCTGAACAGTAAACGCAACAGGAGTCTACTCCTAAGCACGATGTAGTGTAGTTTCAGCCGAAGTTACGGGCTCTTTCCTGCTCCATAACACTTACGGTCATAAGATTATATCGGGGCCCCACTTAGAATGAATGACTACACGATTTGACAGTTACTGCCGATGAGTCTTGCCCGAAAAAATAATTTGACACTTGTTTTGGCTCGTCAACTACTTTCGGACGAGCGGACGGACTTAAAGAGTCACCTCCTGAACCGTCACGCTCGGGCCGGGAAAGAGGAATCGGGTATACTCGGCTTCAGTCAGTCGGTGACGCTGAAATCGCGTATACTCGGCTCCAGTCATTAGTTGTCAGTTCTATCGTGGGGTTATATTACACACCCTTTTATTTCTTAAACTCGATCGAGTACTTACTTCTTTCTTTCTAAATGAATAAACGAATCATTTCGGAGTTCTAAACACAAGGTGGATTTTTAGTCGCCGTTTAAATTTTTCAGGGTGATAGTACCCGTGAAATTGAACAACTTTCTCCAAGGAACATGGGCCGAAATATGAAAAACAATGGACCTCCCATGCAAAATTAGCTGATCGATTTTGTATGGGAGATCCGATCTTTTTTTCGCCCACGCTGAAAACTTTAAAAGGTGACTAAAAATTCACCTTATATTTAAGACTTAGGAGTCGATCGATCCTTTATTTATTTTGCTAACAGAGTGACTTATGAGTTTTGACTTCCCAAAATAAAGGTAGCGCCATTTCGACAACTTATCACTTAATCGCAATAATCTTTATTTTTACTCATATCTTGGAAATCCGCACTTTTGGCACAGATAAGCAGACACCATATCTTAGAGCAATAAAATTTTGATTTGATTCGGTTTTCCCACGAGTATGGCGTCCGATTAAATTAATTGTTTTATTTTATTAATGTATTTACTGTGTAAAGTTACTCATTCTTAGAACTGTTACCATAAAGTTGGGGAAATGGTATTTTGATAGATGTTTAGCTGTTGATTGTTATTATCTTTGTATTTCCGTTATAAAGATAATTTTGGAGTAGGTACCAATGTTTGTTTCAGTCACCAAAAAGTAGTTAGAAATACATAGTGCTGGTGATATTAGAAGCACTTGAGATATTTCAGCTTTGTCTAAGATTGGCTACACCTGTAGCCTGTAGTTTTTGCGGAGGTTATTACGTTCCATTCAGATCTTCTTCTTCTACTCAGCTTGTTTGCCATTTTTTTTTGTCAAAAACGGCAACGTAAACGTTCGTTTGTATGTATAAGAATTCCACGTGTAACAAATAGGAAGTCATCAAATGTGTAAATTACTAAAATAATATCATTATTGAGCGCAATTGTCGCTCAATCGAGACGTTATTTTAGTAATTAGAGCAAAGTACGGGCAACAAAAAACGTAAACGTTCGTTTGTATGTATACGGAATTCCACGTGTAACAAATAGGAAGTCATGAAATGTGTAAATTACGAAAATAATATCTTTATTGAGCGCAATTGTCGCTCAATCGAGACGTTATTTTAGTAATTAGAGCAAAGTACGGGCAACAAAAAACGTAAACGTTCGTTTGTATGTATACGGAATTCCACGTGTAACAAATAGGAAGTCATGAAATGTGTAAATTACGAAAATAATATCTTTATTGAGCGCAATTGTCGCTCAATCGAGACGTTATTTTAGTAATTAGAGTAAAGTATGGTCAACAAAACACCCTAAATAAAGCTATTATTTTTGGGTGGTGCTTTAAATGCTTTTAGCATTCATCTGACAACGAACTACCTTATTTAACACATGTTACGTTACATGGAGGTGCAAGCACCTTTTTAGCAAAAGAAGCTGTAAGTGACGGTTGTAGTACGCGGTATTCTGTAGTTTCTTTTCTTACTAGACCATTTATAGGTAAAATATTCGAATTTACACAAGTAACAATACTTCAAAAGCCTAATACCAACACCCTGACATTGTCACATAACTGACGAACGATGACGTTGCAAACCAGTAATAATGGTGGTTGATGATGACTGGCCGCTTCTCGCGGAAGCCATGAAACCATGGCACCAGCGTTTCCCGTCATTACCATAATCACAGCGGTGCTCTATGCTCTATGGGCGTGCAACAAAATGGCGGCGTGACGTAACGAATTAATTGGAAATAGTATGTTGAGGTTGCTTTCAAGTGTGCTGTAAGGTTCTCATCTAAACGGTTTAAAAAAAAGCAACATTTTTAACCATCGATTCAAACTGTATAGTGTCTTAAATAGGATCTTAAGCTCTTTAAAGGTGTGGTCCGGACTATCATCGAAAATGGCGGCAGCAAAGATGGCTGACGCAAAAATGGCGCCAGTAAAACACTTCTAGTTTTACCTGTATATATAACCGTATATAGTTCGTAAGTTAAAAATAAAATACTAAAAATAACAACAAAAACACGGATTAAACATGAATGAATGGTACAGTTCCCACCGTTGGACATAATGGCAATTAATTCATAATAGTGTGGTGTGGTTCATGCGATGAATGAGAGGCGGTTACGTCCGGCCAGAGTGCTTTTTTCGGAGTAGTGCATTGTTTTACGCCCCGCCTAATTTGTATAACGCCTAAGTTTATTCTGGTTGTGAAACACTGACATCGGATACCGTGAGTGTCAAATGATGAAGGGACATAAACAACATTTACAGGGCTAAGCCAAAACCAACTAATAGATAATATGAGTTCTGGAGCTTTCGAATTCTGGTTCCTATTGGGTTCTCGAAATATAATTGCACCTAACCGCTTATAAGCCATACCGAAGCATATTGCAAAAAAATAGAACGCACTTGAATCGTGCGTAAGCGCAATTGCAGATGCAAAATACCAAAATTGCAACACGGCGTCAGAATTTTGGGAAAAAACCGTTTACGCAGGCAATAAATCGCTACTAACCGATACTTAGTGTCATGTGTTATAATCGGTTAATGACAAGCGACACGCGATCATGACATTTCGTCCTACTGACCATGTTTTAAAACACTGGATAAAATGAGGCGGATCGCTTTTAATTGATAGGAGTAATCTTTGTCTCTGACATACATTACTGTGATGCAAGGATGGATTATGATGTCAGGGGTCCATTCTTATTCAATATAAAATATAATTTTATCTTATGAATATAATGTCTACCACTTATGTCTTTTATGCCATTTGTGTTGCTTACAGCGCCCGCTTTCTTTCATGTTCCTGGTTGCCTGCAAGCAACTGGATTAGAAGAGCGGGATTCTAATATTTTAATCCAAACCTATTAGAATTTTCCTCTGAACTGGAGGTCGTAGAAATCGTGAGATTTCTACGCGAAATACAGAATGGTTAACCGAAAAACAATCCTACCCTAACCTAACCTAACCACCCACATACAAGCTTATGAAATTGAACGAAAGCTCTGCAATAGTTACTCGACATTCAACGAAATCCAAAACCGGTGCACCTCTACACAACACTACTATCAAGCTACAGTCCGAACTCTCACGGTCAGTCGACCTTGATATCAGTGCAAATGACGCTCTTCCTTTGGCCAAGGACGTAAAATCGCGTGAGAGACAACCCGCTCCGCTGTGGCGTGACGTTTCCGTATCGTACGGTAACCATTACAGCTCATTTGTGTAGTAAACTGAGTTTTACTATTTCAATGGTAAATTGAGTGTGAATCATGCAGCGGCGTTTAGGGGTGAGTTAAGTAGCACTTTACTACCAACACACATGTGTTGGTAGTTAAGTGCTACAGTCGTAACCAAGGCAGCCTTGTTTTTAACCTTGTTGACTGGGTTTTTGCAAAAGGCATGAGCTATTAACTTAATATTATAGCTCTGGGCCCGACCTGGGTAAACATTTCAAAAAGGTATTAATGACTAAACACTATAGGTGAGTTTTTGGCGGGATCGCGTTGGAACATGTCGCACGAATTTTCATTTTCATGGAATTTAGTGAAATAGCGAATTAAATTGTATAATTTTGATAGTGAATTATTCAATTTAGTTACGTGTGAGTGCACAAGTGTAGTGAAGGTGAAAATAAGTGACTAACGTGGACTTTTCGTGTTCCCCCCAAAAACTCCTATTAGGTTGTTGTAAAGTTACTACCGCTTTACAATAACTCTGACTTGACTGACTAAAGACGACTATGACTGTTTTGTAACTTCGTGCCCGATATCGGGCCATTTACTTCATCTAAAAGAAAAATTACTTGACACTGGCTAAATGCACAAACCGTGTGAAGCCAAAATCAAAAAAAAAACAAAAAAAAAAACACTATAGGTAGGTACAATAGAATAGTGTGCTAATTTTAGGGAACTTATTGCATCTTGCGTTTGCGTTGCACTTGAGTCTGGCACCTTGCACTGATTTTGTATAGACCTGTTTTTTAATATGAAGAAGCAAAAGCAGTTGAGTGCTTCACTGTTATAATATGTACTGTTTTGGAATGTGTCCGGTAACGTTTTTACATCAAGATGTTATTGATACGTGGCAATCCCTTTCAAAACGTTTCGTATTTCTACAACCATTTTCAACAGAATTGACATAAGCTTTTCGGTAGCATATGTCGGTTTCATACATTTTTGACTCCTCCATCCATCATTGTTACCGCTGATAGAACGCCACTTTGTCCAGGCCTTGGTATTTTTGCACGGGGCAAGCTGCAGGTCATCATCAACTTGAATGAGGTTACGACACAAAACACAATCAGTTTGCAACTTCATGTAACTTGAAGTTACACGATAGCCATCGCGAATACTAATGATTCATTCATTGTCGACACCTAGACAATGTTATTAGCACCAGCATTGCTGGACCGTCACGCACCAAAGTGTTTGTTAAACACCTAGAGGACGTGGGTCTAATGTTGAAGAGAATTTTGTGAGTGGGTTGGAAAACTTTCACTGATCAATATTAGGCTTGCTAAAAGTCTGCTCGGTACCGTTATTGATTGCCAAAAATGCCATTTCTAGGCGAAGAATCTTCCGGTTTTTTTTTGGGTAGTATTGTTAAACTTTTAAAAAAAATCTTTTAAATTGAAATCAATGAATGCCATGCCGAGTTCGGCTACGGTGGCTGTTTTGTTTCGGGGTGTGCTCTGATGTGGCTAATGTAACCTATCTTGACTGTAAAGGTGCGTGCACAGTGCGGACACGTTACATACAATGAATTGTGGTAATGATATTGGACCACAATTTTTTGTTGGAGGGTGGTTTACGCTTGGTGTCTGCTGTCGAGATCTCTAAATTCTCTTTTACCACGCTTATGGCACATATGTAGTACATTATTCTTACAGAGGAAACGCAAAGGGAAAGGCGTGTTAGTTTGGCTAAAACGTTTTCGGTGTTCTTTTACAATATGCAAAGTGCAACAAATTCGATTCTCAGGGTAGGCTCGAAGTGTTCACACATCTGTCAACGATTGTGAAGGTTGATAGTATATTTACATTTTAATTTTAGCATTAGTATATCATAATATACATACAAAAGGTGACGTAGTAAAAAGTGTATCCTGTAAATTTTTACTAATATTTAATAGCTAATTACATCTTATCGGAGTATCGTTAAAATCTGATAATAAGTTAGATAGAGATATTTTTTATTTATCTGTTTTATTGTGTTTAGTCATTGATACCTTTTTGAAATGTTTTGTTGATTTTAGGTAATGTGGCGCTTGAGGCCTGCTTACGTCACTAGGGTGATAAGAAACGCGTAAAATAACTGTTCAAGGCCTGGAAAAAGGCCATTCAATATCTTGTTAGTGGGTTTTCATAGTATTCTTCCTTTTTTCGTGTCGATGGCAGTCTTCTATTTGTTTTTATACTGTTTGAGCCCAATAGGTAGCTACGTTGATTAACAGCATCAGTAGCATTCTTAAGGTCATCCCAGATGCAAGTGAATTGACACTTAGGCCACTCCAGGAAGTGGGCATGGTCTGATGAGAAGCAGCACTCGCACTGGGTGTAAGATGCGTCTGCGGCGGCCTACTTGGGATTTGGATAGGCTATCGATTATTTGGTTTCTTCAGTATACAGATATTCTTTATTTGTACTTGCTTTTAGAGAAAGAAGTTCCAACCATCGGATAATATGAAACTACATATACTTAATATCCCATCAATTTTAAGAAAAAGGGGACGGGTTTAGGACCTTAATAAGTTTTGATAGCTGTTAAATATTTATTGTTTTTGATATCGTTCTGCCTCGACCGGATCTATTACCTACATTAAAATCTTAACTTCATTCATTCATTAATTGACAGACAAGGCACAGCCTAAACGAGAAGCATGTTTGCACAAGAGTTACATATAGTGTAATTCACGCCCTAAGGGGCTGAAAGTTTGTATGGAATTCGTCATTTGAAATGGAAAATCCTACAGCTTGTTATTCAATAATTTCTATACGTCAAAATTGCAAAAAATAAAACGGAAAACGTTTTTCACTCATTAGATTAGCGCCACTTATGGCCACCGACCCTGAATGGGGCCTAGACCCACATTCTACCCTCATAATATCAGCACACCAACATAAATACTTGCTGTACATTTTCCACCGGATTCCGATGGGCTATTAATAAATGAGAAGTAATTATGAGGCGTAAGTGGAATTGTTTCTTTTATTCAGGAACACAACATAAAAAATCTTGAATAGGTCCTTGAGTCTTGCTATCTTTTCAAAAAGGAGACAGGCAGATAGATGGGGTTTTCAGTGCTTTTATGAAAATAGAGGCAATTGGTATTCTCTAATGTTCTGCTTACAAGCAAAATTAGACATTTTCATTTGAAATAAAAGCATTGAAAATTACACTGTCTGTCGTGTTCATTCTTTTCATTAAATAGGTAACTAATCGAGGGCAGAGCAATTTTATTGAAAGCATGTTTTTAATAAACATAAAATTAAATCTGCATCTTAAAATTACCTCTGTTAATAGATTGTGAACAAAGTCTAATTAATGGTAGTAGTCATTTACAGAATACTTGGCACTTCAAGAATTTACGTTGCGTTGACAGACTGGATATGATTGTAATTGACAGCAACGTGTAATTTCTAAAATGACATTTTTCACGATTTTGAAACCACCGTCATCATAATGTTGGTAGCTTATCATTCTCCTGCCTTTATTCCAATTTATTTGGCGTTAGAGATGGTCAAAAGCGTGATTTGCCTGTCACTGTGATTGTCGTTCCAGTTACAAAAAAATCACAGTGAAATATCACTGTGACTTTGTCACATGTGTGATTTTACTAAAATCACTCACGTGTAACCGCTACTGTTGTTGCAGAATATAGATTCGATAGCTGATCCCAAACAACCTTCACAGTTTTTACAGGCTTAGGACTGTCACCCAAGGATTGTGTGGCATGTTTCGGTTTATTTAATCAATATTTTTTTTTTAATTATAATAGGTATTTTATTATAAGTTAGAGTAACAACTAAAATTTCCTTAAAATTACAGTAAAAATAAGTTTACGTAACATTATACAAAAGAAATGTTTCGTTTGCGTAATAATATCAGCATATCGACAAAAAACTTATTAATTACTCGTATAATTTAACTTGGCTATTTTCAAATGAACAAATTGTTTAAACGCCTTTTATAACTGACAGTAAATAGGTCTATAAACCTAGCTATGCCGAAGCCATGCGTGCGTGAAAGCAACAGAAACAAGGAATCAATCGCTGTCGCTGTCGCAGTCAAAGAGCGCATTCGCATCCCGCTCTTTCTCGGCAAATTTCGTTTCGCGTCGTGAGTCGTGACTACTATTCGTATTGTGACTTTTGATATATGAGTGAACGGGGTGACTATAGTGACAAAGAGCTGAGTGCTTATTTCCACTCATACAGACCTATGTGACAGACCTAAGTGATTTTGTCACGATATTGTTTCATGACAAGTCGCAGTGATCATTTGAGAAGAGAGATAGCAACGTTTTTTTGGTCGTGACGTGATTTTTGTCTCACCTCTATTTGGCGTCAGCGTAACATGATTTTTCTTCCATACTTGTCGATTGATCGTCATCTCGGTAGTCAGTCCTATTCTATCCATATTATCTTTTACACAGTCCATCCATAATTTCTTTGGTCTTTCCCTTCTCTTATAGCCAGCCAAATATTTCCTTAAGACATTTTCCTCATTCCTCCGCATCACATGGCAATACTGACAATGACAACCGTAACATATAGGTAACAAATTTTACTATTTCACGTGTTTTAAAATACTCAGGGTATGAATTACCTGAAGGTATGACTGCCTCCAAAATCAATTGAAATGTGTAGGTACCTAAGGAACCATTGCGGTCTGGTTTTTCCTTATTATTTTTTCCTATAATTTCTTAGTTATTCCCCGGTTGGGTACGTACTGTGGTACCTTGAAACTACCTACATTGAATTTGAAAGGCCAAGAAAAAGCAATGCAACCTAAGACAAAATCCCAGTTCGTATCGTCAGTTCACTTCCCTTACTTTACAATAATTAACACAACAAGTACTATAAAATATCTTGAATGGAAACCATGAATGAACCGACGTAGCCCATTATATGCTAATGCTATCGGAAAATCATCTTAACTGCCCACCACAATAGGGAGAAAATGGCCTGTATCCGCTGCGATGACAAGTACCAAGGATGACTGGTTTGTCGTTTATTTAATTATGTATTTTATGTAATTAGACTCGAATGAAATGGTTGGTTTTTTATTCTTCACGACTTTGGATGATTACGTTTAGAATTACAATGTCAGTTAACTGAAATAAGGCTAGTCATGATTAGCGAGGCTGCTTCAAAGACTTATGTTGTGCTAATACTATCTACTTCTTACAATGTTAAATGATTTATTGGACATTGCTCTCTGTAGAAAAGTGCACGCTATTTAAGCAAAATAATATAAGGGTATCTCCATAGGAGATGTAGAGGCGCACTATATTTCCTTCTGGAACGTCTATACCTACTACTAATCCTAAAAAATGGATCACACAAAAATTGTGAAAATATTGTCGTATTTTTTTTAAATCAGATTTTTTTAAATCCTCACTGGAGCATCAGCCTAAAGGCCTCAGGGTAGCATAGATTATATTCCAATAATAATAAAGGGCATGCTACTCCTAAAGGATTTTTAGATGTATTACAATGTTAGACAAAATATTTTATTCATATACCTAACAAACACGTGTACAGATTGTTTCGAGTATTTGTAACAAAGTAAATTTTTCTGACATTATTCGTTCATTGATACCTGTTAGTCACACGTAATTAACACTATAATGGAGGACAATATCCTGCGTTTTGTACTAAGTGTACTTGCTGTATAACTTATTCATAAATTATAACATTTTTGAAGTGAAACTTTTTATGGTGGGTCACAGAAATCTGTACAGACATAGACAGTCAAAAAAATTTTGACGCCGACTGTTTGCGCAGACTTTTCATCAAACAATTTATACACCCGTGACATTTTAGTCGTCTTACAACGGTAGCCCACTTTATGTCTTCAATGACTACTAATCATTTATTTAAAGAAATGATATATTTTTAAACAGTTGCAGAATTTAAAAAAATCAAATACCATTTACTAAGACGCATGACGTAGTTTGAAACACCCTGTTATGGAGATGGAATTAATGATGGAATGTAATGGTAGGTAGAGGTAGATATCTTTTACCATTTCATACGTGAACATTATTAACAGGGAGGGCGTTTCACAATTCTTAAGCATTATTTATTTTTCTTTGTACCTATTATCTTAATTAATGGTAACAATGTTTTAATCGCGCCTAGTGGTATTTTATAACGGATACATTGAGTGGACCACCTTTGTAAGACGACTAAAATGTCACGGTGTATAGTTCATTTAATAATTAATTATGTGGCTCCGACAGATACTTCAGACATAGTATGCAGACTTTCGACTTTTCTGGCACACCGACATTTAGCTGTAGGTACTACTTTTTTGCACAGACACGACAAAATTCTATAGAAGTTGACGGAAGCCCGTATCGGGTGGACCCACCATTAGGCGGCGATTCGACAATTCGTCCAGATTTGAGAGTGAAATTTCTAGGACCCGTCACCTTTAGGCATATTTCGTTGCATGCGAGAGAAGAAAGATATATATATCTCTCTCTGTGTCCTCTTTTATTCTTATTTTTTTAAGAAGTTTCACTTCTATCACGTGTACGGTGTTGAGCGCGATATTTTTTATTGTTAAGTAGTTTTTGCCGGCGGCTTCGCCTCGTGGAGGTTGGAAATACTCCCTAGGAAACCAGGTTAAGTATAAACTATCTGTGAGCCAAACATCCAAATCCGTACGGCCGTTTTTGCATGATTGTGTAATAAACATCCAAACAACTAAACATTAAAACAACAACTTTCACATTTATAAGTAGGATTATAATCGATTTTGTACATTACGTGTGGGCTAAAAAGGCGAATGCCATCTAGGCAGCTGGATTAAGTGCTCCATAGAGTACTTAAAAGGTACAATATACTATGTATGATAATTATATCATTGCAAACATGACTTGCAAACTGGGAAGGTGATAGCACAGCAAGACAAACGTATTTCCTTCCCTATAGGGGTCAAATGACCGCGATGTAAGTATATAACTACAAATTATAGGGAAGGAAATTCGTATGAGAAATCGGCATTTCAGACAGCTTTCCTATTATTGACATGACGAGACTTTTGCAGCGAGATGTCAACTTACTTGTTTCATTGCAGCGAATCGACTTGATGCCACACTACAAGTCGGTTGTGGAATGCGTTTTTATTGCGCATGGCAACTAGTATTCCACTTTGAACTTAAGGGCCAGTTTCCACTAAAGCGAAAAAGGAGATTTCATGTGAAATCAACGAACGGCTGTTACTAGTTTACGACAACACTTCTCTGCAAAGCGGAGCGGTGGGAGATGGCCCTTCAAACAACTGCTTAGCGCCGAAAATGGAACAGTCTCTGTTGGAATATCAATGCTCGGTACAACAACCAGAGTTGAAAATCCAATGCCTGATAACACACTGCCACGATATTTCTACGTCCGTCTGGTCTTAAAGCAAAATTATATCTGCCTAGCCTTTTCCCAACATTGTTGGGGTCGGCTTCCAGTCTAACCGGATACAGAGTACCAGAATTTTACATGGAGCGACTGCCTATCTGACCTCCACAACCCATTTACTGGGTAATACGATACCCTTGGTAAGTTTTCTTGTCAGACTTACGGGCTTCTGACGACCCGTAACGTCTGTCAAAGAACTACAAATGACAGCCGGGACCAATGGCTTAACGTGCTTTCCAAGGCACGGAGGGGTCTTGGTATGTAAAGATGGTCACACATCCACGGACCAAACCGCGGCAAGCGTAGCTTAACCTAATCAATCGAACCGTTTTTTTCTGCGCGGGAAATCATCAAATGACTTCTCCCGCTCTGGGAGAATGACTTCTCCCGCTCTGGAGCAGGAGGGTGTGTCAGACTTTTACTGACTAAAACCCACCCATGTTCCCTCAGCTGCCCGTATGCCAGGGGCCGCGGTATCTCTTTCGAACAACCCGCACCCCTGGCAGGCATCGGCCCTTCCGGGCCCCATCAGTTGTTGCTGACATCTCTTTGAGGCGCGCGTGGAACACAACGCGTCGTCGACCCGGGTTTGGTCCTTACCGGACAGCGAGCTACCCATTACTCGCCGTCCGCAAGCCCGTGCCTACGGTGGCCGGGAATCAGCCTGAGATTCCCGAATCAATCGAACCGTGCGGCTGCTATTACTTAGCCGCAAGCCGCACCAGTTTCTTAAAGCAAAATAAAAACAAATAAAATACTCACTCTTTCTTATTGTTGACTACAATGACTAGTTTCACTTTCCGAGGGCCCTTGGTCATTTTGCAGATATCCTTGCTAGTATCCAGTGGGCCCTTGGATAAGATTTTTAATAGGGGAATGTTTTCAGCTTCACAGCCGCAGCCGACCGGCCGGGGTTCTCGTCACCTCACCGACATTATCACTCCTGTCTACCACTTTTCCTTTTTAAACACATTTTTCTTATAAACTCACAATTTTGTTCATTTAATACTGATTCAATCACTTCCACTGATATACTGAATACTGTTTGTTGCTGAAATGATAAGTTATCGTCAATCGAGTCGCTTTTTTTAATTACATAAGAGGTTTAAATATTTATTTTTGATTGATGCTTGGTCTTTTTTTGGTTTGTAAGTGATAGTAGGATTAACTGTGATTAGGATACGTAATACTTTTAAGCTGAATTAAGAAAGTATTATATATACCTAGCATATAGCTATATAAATCAAACACTAAGATATCATGGTTTTTAGCATACGTGTAACAATATTCTGCACTATACAACAGTTTTTTTTCTAGCAGTCTGTAATCATCTCTATTATATTATCGGAACACGATGATAATAATAAATTCACAAATGTAACTCCTACTGCAACACTACGTAACAAAATCAAGATTCACAGATTAACGTTCCTAACAACAAATAATGACGTTTCCAAATAAAGTACCCTCGAATTCCGTAAAAAAAACTTATTATGTAACAAACTTATAGTAAAAAACACATGTTAACCTGACCAAGGAGTTAAACGAAATGGCCTCCAGAATAAGTTCAGTTTGACGTCAAGAAGATGATGAATGATGATGTATGTCGCTGATTGTGAAGATTTTGATAACAGTTATCTTTAACTCGGCGACCAAATATTTATTGTAACGTCAAAATGTTACGGGCTTTCCTTTTTTTTGGCGTCATGTATTTGAGATTTGTGTTACGTATTTTTGGGTAACAACACAATCCGAAGCCCAAAAGTCCGACAGCCAGTCATACCAAGGGGTATCAAGTTACCCAGTAACTGAGTTGTGGAGGTAAAATAGGTAGTCGCTTCACATAAAATACTGGCATTCAGCTGCATTCGGTTAGACTGGAAGCCGACCCCAATGTGGTTGGGAAATCCCTAGTACCTCATTAACAGCATAACTGTGTGAGAGTCTGCGAACTGCTCCCAAATTACAATGTTAATTTTATTATTTTTAATGTTACAATTTCTGACATATTCTCGTCATTATTTGATATTATACATCACTTCTAATATCGACAATTTATTAGTGATTCTCATGGAAATCATGCGTTTAAATAGGTTGATTTTACATATGTAGATTCTTTTACATATTTTGAATGAGCGAACGTAGGCCTTACAGACGTCGTCTATAAATGTACAGATTTATAAACGATTTTCTATTCTTTATTTTCATTACTCTAAGTACCTGGTACTTATTGACAGGCCTGCACTGTCCTCCCATACCTATTATCACTGTAATTTGAAAACATTTTAAAAGCCAATTATTTTTAAGAGTAACCGTGGAGTTTCTTGCCGGCTCTTCTCTACATTATGCGACAAATTGGAACCATGCACCTAGCTTCTGAGGTGTCATAAGTGCCCTTGCAGGTTTATGTGAAATAAAATATTTTGATTTTGCTTTTTTTTATTTTGAAAAGGCGAGGTAGATTGAACAAAATCGATCGGTTTCTCGATCAATTGCAACAAAAAAGGTTCATAAGAAACAGCTTCTGTAATCTTTACACTTATTTTGCACTTACTGATCGAAAGGGGATAAATACTAGTAAGCTTCATTCGATGAAGAAGAATGAAGAATGCGGGAAGCACAGAACCGGTCGAAATGGAGGAGCTTGGGGAGGGATATGTCCAGCAGTGGACGTCTTTCGGCTGAAATGATGATGAATGATGAAGCCTTATGCCAAAACTACCTTGGCCTTGGGAAGCAAGCACTATATTTTGCTATGAACGATTAACTACCCTAGTATTTTCCTGAACTTCCTAGCAAAATAAATAATTTGTGGACAAAAATCCCACGTATTTTCCACAATGTCGTGTTTGTTTCCACCTCAAAATTAAGCCTAGGCAGTAAATCATAATATCTAGCTGCCAGGCAGAACTTACCATAGGATAGATTTAAGAATTAAAAGATAATAATATACGCATTAACATAACTTTTATCATTAAAACCGAGTTAATCTACGTCAGATTAATACTGGAACTATTAAATAATTATTTTTATAAAAATACTGGACTAAGTGATAATACATTTTGAGCGAATATCACCAATGAAACTGAATGCATCGAACTGAGTTCAACAACTGTCAGTGTCATGCATCATTTCAGCCGAAAGACGTCCACTGTTGGACTTAGGCCTCCTCCACTATGGCAGGGTTTGCCGTAATCGCCACGCTTGGCGGGTTGACGATCGCAGTATGGAGGTAAAATGCATAGAGAACGCTGCTGCCCATTCTCTAGTAAGTCCCTTTGTCGCCTTCTACGACACCCACGGGAAGAGATGGGATGGTGCTATTCTTTACGTCCGGTACCACACGGAACAAGTGTCATTATTGTTGTGGAATTTGACACTGACAGTTTTTGAACGTGGTTTAGATGTGCTGATAACGTTTAGTTTCACACATAACATCACGCCTGTACTCCCCAAAGGGTAAGGCAGAAGTGTACCTAATAGTACACCCACATTTCGCCAGTTATGTATTTACGGTACTGAGAAGTTCCTGACTGGAAAAACCAACGCCACTTTGCTCGACCGAGGCATCAACCCAGGATCCCGTGCTCAGCAGTACCGCTGATGACCATTAGACCAACGAGGCGACTCTTATTCAGCGTAAGACCGTATATGACATGACGTACGTCGTTTTATACCTAGTTGCCAATCTGGTATTTTAATAATCTTGGGATTAGTAACAGACTGCCCTCGTCATAGATTAAAACTATTGCCATTCAGGCTGTTCACACTCACACAGCAACAGTAACTAAGTACTTATAGTATTTAACCATTTACATATTTATTTTTTAAATGATAACGTAAATCCTGAACCGGATTGTAGTTTTCTTAGAATTTTTGTAGAACTATATTTTTATATTATAATGACATAGTTATTTCTCTATTATCTTGTTACACATTTTTTCAGTTTTTATCTGAAAACAAACATAGACGTGTTTCTATATCAGGTTACTCACATGTGACTTGTTAGTATAAATCATTAAATCATCAATCAACTGTAACATTCAGATTTAAGAAGACATTATATTCAAAACTTCTTTTAATTATTGGACTTTGAAAAATTAGGTACCTATATCGATTTCTTCCGCAATCGTCTCACAAAGTTCCCCCCGCATTTAATATTCCTTGTTCGCCCCACATGTTGTTCCTTTTTTTTTAATGGATGCAGAAAAACCTTGAAAATTTGTTTTTTAAATTAAAGTGCGACGAAATGGATATTTATGTATTACCTATTATATAAATCAATTAATTACAGTTCAGATCGGCAGGTTTTGATAAAGTTTCGAGAAACGCATACTTACTTATGTCATTAAGATAAAAATATTGAATGGATTTCAATTTACAAATTAATTATTACAGTCTAGATTACAACTGAGAACCCCTAGTTTTGTTCTTTTCGGGGTTAAAGTAGCCTTTCTGTCATAATTAACTTAACCGATTCTGTAACAAAGTCTCTAAACAAAATGACGCTAATTCTATATTTACTACAAAAAAAAAAAATCTGTTAGCTCTAACCAAAGGAGTGTGCTTCGTGAATGACCAGTTCATTATTAACCACAATTTACACAAAGATATATGGATAACTTATTTCGGACGAATTAGAAATAAATAAATTTTTACACGACTAAATAATAGACATTTATGTACGTTTTAGATAGCTAAAATAACTAGGTATATTTACACAACTATGTTACGAGATTGACAACCTTGAGTTCAGAGATTTTTTCTTGCACGAGCAAGATAATATTAAATGTGTGCTTACTTAATTATTATGATGTATGTAAACTATGGAGGGTCTTTGAATTGCGGGATTTGGGAATAAGACGGAAAGATGAGCGTAGGAAATCCAGCATAGGATTACAAACAAACAGTATAAAGTTGCTCGCATAATCAATACAAACAAAATGGAAACTAGATCGATTTTCGAATAAAAACAATGATACCAATTCTAAAAGTACAAATATCAAATCAGTAATTATTTTAACACGTTTTTTTTTGTTTATTATTTTATTTTAAACATATTTTAAAAGCCATACGAATAATTATTTCCAGTGCGTAAACAGTTAAATCTAGTGGATAACAACTAAGCCACATATGAGCTGTCAGTTACAACTTTACCTAGATTACCCACATAATTTCAAATCAAAATAAAGGTTTTCATGTTGAAAATTGCAATGAATTTAGTGCGTATATGATACGAAAGATATCATATCACCGTGATTGATGGCGTGATACGGCCGAGTGGAGTATGGGTCTCAAGACATGTCCTGCACACGTGTTCTGCAGATAAACAAAAGAGTATTGATTACCTGATCGCGCATTTGATTAATTGCAGTAATTGTCCGCGTGTGGATACTAGTACTGTGAGTATTACGGAAGTATTGAACGCTGCTGATGATAAAGAAACAGAAAAAGAAACTGGAAAGAATTTTCGTAATATTGATCAAAATGACTAGTCTGTATGTAACCGACGACCGACCCAAGATTTTGATACCCTCCATGAAAGAAGAGAACTTTTAGAGAACTTCTCTAGGTCACAAGTCACTAAAATATACAAAAAACATATGGGAGATGTGACAAACTTTAAGTATGCGACTCATCTCTTGCCTTCTAGTAAGTGGTCCAAGTTGTAGGCAACATTATCGCAGTCAGGATTTCTTATCACAATGATGTCAGGAGCTTGATAAATTGTGATAAATGTGTCACTAGTACATGCAAAGGAAATCACAAACAATAATAATGTAAATATTATGTGAATGAGGCTAGTTGTCGAGGTGACGACGAGGTGTCGAGTGCGATAAAAAGTATTCTAGAAGCTGGGTTCAAGAACTGATAGAGATATATATTATGGTCTAATTCTTGATTTTATATTATCTGTATAATAAATTAGCTGCTGCTAAACGTGGCATTTCTTTCATTTGCATTTTTTCATACGCTCATTCAATGCCAATGCTGAAATCTACCTTTCAAAGATTTTGTAACTAAACATATAGTTATACAAGCTACATGAACTTAGATTGCTGAAGCTGGGCAACAGTCACTCAGTGATATTCAGTCCCATCTTACTTTTAAGAAAAGACGAAGCATGCTGTATCTAGTATGCCACAAAAAAGAAGAGGCCTATATTCTGCAGTGGGTGATACAAGGCTACCAATGATGATCATACTCTATCTACAATGTTGGGTGGTGGTGGTGATGACAGCTAATCGTGTCGTATCGTCATAATTATCACTTTCCAAGACTCATTCATGAAGTGACGTGTGCAGTTGCCATCCCACAGGTCATGATGACCTTTTAAACATTTTGATGGATGGTTTTAATCCAAACTGCCTTACTATCACGTCTCGCCGACTTACATTTACGATAACATGAAGATTATCTCAGTTAAATGCACTTATCTAGATATTGACTGGCGCCGTTTTCTAACAATGATTTCTATAGGTCTTATTGTCTAGGAGTCGTGTTCTCTTCAGTGAAGGTAGTTAAATCATCATGTTACTTGTTGTTTTCTGTTATAAGTAGATAGTGACATGTAAGTACTATGTTTAAGATAGTATCCACGCTTCTGTTGCTAATGGTGATCGTTGAGATATCAGTGAGAATTATAGAGTAAAATATCCGTGGAACCTTTGGTTACAGGATTTGCCGAACAATTTTATGCACGGTTAATGTTCACCAAATCAAGCTAATTATGGAGAAGGAAAGTAGATTTTCAATGGAATCGTGGCCGAAATTGGGCACGGGGAGCATGAGAAGGACTTATTTACTATCTAGTAAATAAGGTGAACATAGTAAGTTCTACTAAACAAGGCAAGAAACTGTTGCAGTAGAGGAAGCTTACACTGCGTGACCAAAAGCTAAGGATCATGATGAATAAAATATTACAATGGAAGAACCTCTAAGTAAAACGATAGCCCTATTAATCACATTCAAAATTTAAGGAAGCTGTAGCATCTAAAACCTCTTGCAAACACAAATAAGATCTTTTCCGATCTGTCTAAAGCATTTGAATGTTTAAACATAAGGATGCACTCTACAGCAATTGTAATACCTAAGACACCGCATTTACAATGATGCACATAACAGTTCCATACAATGTAGTTACGCGTCATTTCTGAGCATTATACCTGTAGTAACCAGAATTACTTTAACTGTATTAGCTTCAGCTTCATGAGTTTGTTTTCAGTGCCTCTGTTATGTAATTGAACGTTCTAGAATGACGTAGTTAGTTGTAACGTTTCGTTTATGTTATGCTGTGGGTAGGCTCGTTTACTGTGTTGCCTAAGACGGTAGACTTCTGCGAAAAAGGTGTGCTGTAGATATTCTTATAATTTATTTAACCATGCACTGGATGATACGCTGCAGGATAAAGGTGTTTTCTTGTATCTTTATTTACGAAAAGACCTTTGGCTTAAGATCCATCACCAACCTTGTTCTCGGCATGTTCATTCACTATACATTTCGTTATGCTTTCCAGGTGTGTCTCCAGCGATTTATCAATAGTTCCATCAACATTGTCTGTTATCTTTACGATTACTTCACTGAAAGTGAATCTTACAAAGATAATGTAATTATGTGGGCTAAACGGATTTTTCCACTCACTGGTTTTTATATTATTACTTCACCAGAAACGTTATTATCCTTATGAACCTACTACGCTTTGGAGTGAGCAACTAGCTTCATCTTTTTGACTGACCGACCCCTTGACAGTTTCTTAAGTGTCTGTAATTGGTTTATCCTACTATATCCTACTAATATTATAAACTAGTTTTTTCCAGCAGCTTCGCCAGCGAGGAGGTCGGTGGGGATTATACATATTAACTTTCCTCTTGAACCACTCTATCTATTGATGAAAATCTAATTAAAATCAGTTGCGTATTTATAATGATCTAAGCGTACAAACACAAAAAGCGACTTTGTTTTTTACCATGACAAGAAGATGTGAAAGTTTGTATGTTTGGATATACATATTTAGACGTTTAGATAATTGGTACTTAATCACGCAAAAACGGCTAAACGGATTTGGACGAAATTTGGCACCATCACCATCATTATCCTTTCAGCCAAAAGACGTCCACTGCTGGACATAAGGCCTCCCCCAATTGGGGGGGGGGGTTTGCCATAAACGCCACGCTTGGCAGACAGGTTGGCGATCGCAGTATGGTGGTAAAATGCATAGAGAACGCTGCTGCCCATTCTCTAGTAATTCCCTTAGCCGCCTCCTACGACACCCTCGAGAAGAGATGGGATGGTGCTATTCTTTACGTCCGGCACCACACAGAACAAATTTGGCACCCACATAGGATACTTTTTATCCCGATGGTATGTTCCCGTGGCATAATTTTCGACCTCCACGCAGGCGAAGCTGCTGGCAGAAGCTAGTTTGAAATAAATGCTTGAATTTGAGTAGGCTGGCCCTATGCTTAACTATAGTGTATTTTTACTGTAGTACAGAGTTAATGCAGATTAGCAGGTTAAGGCTTACTGAACCTTTATTTTTTCAGCTTTCAAAATTCTTACATTATAACTTGGAAATCTTTTGACTAAAATGCTTGCAGTCAGTGTTACAGTGGGTATTCCACTAATGTTCTAACCTGGCCATACTTAAGCTCTCTAAGCTACCATGAACACCATTGATGGCCGGCCGCGCATTGGCACGTCATACACATGACATATATGTCAATTGCGAGTGGTTGGCGCTCAGTTGTCAAGCGTATATTTGACGGCTTCTAAATTAACTATGCACGTTGTTAATTTGAATTCCAGTACAATTGTTGTGCGTAGTAAATTTTTATTTGTAGTTTTTATAGACTAAAAAAGTTGTTAGAATAGAATTTTATAATTGGCTGGTGCGTCATTCTTTTAGAAATCAGTGTTGCTCATTCATAAACAGTAAATTTGTATTTCAGCAATCACGTATATAGATATGTTGAATTTATAGTTTCAAAACTAACAACTGTATAGCAATTTAGCTTGCTGTCAATTTTATTCAAAAGATTGCATCATTGGAAGTAATAACACCAATTTCAGTCAAAATCTACAACATTCATTGAATGAAAAGTTGACATGAGAAGCCAAAAATAAGAGTGACAAGATTGATCGAATCAAACTAGAGAATACCCAAGATTAGATGAAGATAGCACAGAATAAAGTAAGAAAAGCTGTACGAAATGTTACTTGTCATACAATCTTGATAAATAATATGTGAGAAAACGCACAGATTAACAGCTGTGACGTTTTTAGTTAATATTGTTTAATAGAATGACCTTGAGAGTGCTAAATGCTTGAGTTGATTGCATGAGATTGGTTTTGTTGAACTTGGAGACACATAACTTCTTGCAACGGAGAAGACAAGATTCAAGGTTGCACTAATCGTCACTAGAGTTAAAAGAATAACATGTGTTTTCGTCATGTCGATGGTACGACATAAAAAAATGGTAAAATTGTGTGTTGAAAGAAGACATAGAATAGAAACACCCTAAACTTTCTAAGCATAAGATGAACAGAAAACAGAAGAAAAGCTCCTTGTCTGTTCACAAGGACCTAAATCTAGAAGATGATATTCAAATGGATAATATTTTTATATGAGTTATTTGCTCGTCTGTGTTAGTGCTAAAACACAAAACGGTTTAACCGATTGATTAGGCTTTGACAGATGAATGATGATAAGGATTGTGACTGTAGTTTTCAGCATATTTTCAGCTGATAAATGATATTTGTCACGAATTCACGATAAGTATTGGGGTTAAAGGATGAAACTGAAGCGATAGGGGGTTTATATTTAGATGTTACAAATAAATAATAATATGACTATTCCAAAGTATGACAATTCATAATTCAACTTTGGTTCCGATTCTGTTCTATTAAGATAATTTTATACGACTATACGGTGGTAACTTAGACTTAATCCAAAGTGCAGAACAAAAAAAATCTGTCATATATCTGTCGTACGACGACGTATCACACTTTCTCAATGTAGCAAAGCACAGTTCAAAACTATTAAAGCAAATAACAAAAGCGAATGTGAGTCCTAAACCACGTGATAAAGACAATTACATCTTATTACGTGAGAAAGGATTGAATTGTGTCAATGCACGTGATTAGTATAGACGTAAACGATTTGTTATTGTAAACATTGATTAATTCTTTAAGGAACAAGATACAAAGGATGTTAAAGGTACATAAATAGGGAATTAAGTAGGAGCACTGGATTAAGGATTCCTGCGGAGAAGGACAGAAGTACAGAACCGTTCGAAGCGGCGGTGCTTGGGGGAGGTATATGTCAAGCAGTGGACGTCTTTGGGTTGAAATTACTACTAGATATTGGGGTTGATATTAGCATAGGACCAGGCGTGGCATTATCAGCATATACTATAGGGTAGTAAGCTTCGAATCGAATTGCTGGGAGCCTCCCTCTCCTTCTCTCTCATAAAAAGGAGTTCAGTGTGGAGGTCGTTAATAACTATACATATCTATTTAAAGGGTCAAGTGGCGGTGGTTCAAGTATAGACGTTTTTCGGCTGAAATGATGATGATGATAAAGTATCAACCACAGTGATACAATTAACGCCAGCGATAGAAAAACTGTTGCCCATATTTTTGCCATAATTTTTTTCTGAGTCAATGAGTGCAAGTCAACCAAAAAGCAAGGTCGAATATATTTTGCAAATAATGTTTTTTTTTTTTAAATTCTATTGAGAGCAAAAACCATGGCTGTGATTTTAGATCGAAAGCTGATGAATAATGATTTAAGAAAAAAAAAATTGGTCAAGGTAATGCTATACAGGCCAATGGTGATCTCAATATTTTGATTAGTGTACAGACGCCAGCACATCAAGCTACCCCAATCTATCAAATTTCTTTGATAGATTTTCAACTTTATAACATACGCCTAAGGTTCATGTTCAATTGGGAAAATTTGACAGTTTGGGGTAGCGCGTCTGTAATTAATAGGTAAAATATTATCAGAGTTTTCAAATTAGCAATAGAAATGGACGTCAATACAAGGTAAATTTTTAGTCCGTTACGTTTTAGTAAGTTACTTTCCTCAGTGCGTCAGAGGTGGTAAAAGCCATGTGGAGAAACATAATAGGTAACTAACTATTCGAATGTGTAACCTAAGTTAGAACAATAGTAGATAGGAATTTAGAATAATAATGGGTAACTATTCACGCACAAGTAGGTCGAAACTATTTATCTTTAGGCTTTTGTTATTTGCTAGAAAGTGGTAGTAGAACACATTTTGCTAGTTCACATTACTTTTATATTTATTTGTTAACATTTAGTGGTGGTCGATAATCATAAAGAGTTATTAGTTACTCCAGATAATCACCAAATATTATTATGGAAATCAACGCAATGTTTTAGCTTTCGAAAATAGCGGCATTTAGTATCAGTGTAGTTCCAGCACTATGATTCAGCAATAATAGTGATGGAATATGGTCGCATTAATTCACAGATCTATTGTAACTACAAAAAAAAAATTGGAGTACATACAGTAAACAGGAAAAATCACAGAACAGATGAATAACCATCAACAAATAGGTAGTATATATTTAGTGGGCCATACGGTGTCAATAATGTTACTATAAAACGAGACAATGGCACAGAATTTGTAGCAAACCACAATTACACTAAAATTGGTACTTTGTGTGGTAGTATATATTGAAAAGACCAATTGTGTATTGTTGTGTCATCTGGTGGATTTGTTTGTGATGTATGATGCGTGGCTTTATTTATTTGAATAGGCAGAGGTAATGCCTTTTTTGGGAAAGGTGGTAATGACTGAGTAACGTCAGTTTGGTTATTGAGTTACGAAATATTTAATACCTTACGCTTTGATGCAAATATAGATTTAAATGTTAATGTAAAACGTAATTTTGGTGATAACTAGATATTTGAAAATAAGAAAAGTAGGACTAAAATTGCAGTTTGCACAACAAAAGGAGAGAGAAGCATTAATAACAAAAATAATCCACACAATATAATAAAATGTGTGACTATATTTTAGACTGACTAATGATAAAAAATGTAACATCATAAGTGTAACGGGCAAATATTTAAATAAACGACAGATAAAACGTGTTATAGGCAAATAAATACCGCTCCATGATATGTCCAGATAAGATAAATGCATCTGAGTAATATGCAGTTGTAAATTAGTCAGATTTGAGCTGAAGCAGCAATATCATTCGAAGTGTCGTTGAAAACCATTATGAGTAAGTGTTTCTTATCACTCGTGTAATTAGAAGACGTACCCGTAATATTATACATGTTATGCTGTCATGTCGTTGAAATTTTGTTATAGACATTAGTTTGGAAACACATTGTAAATCCATTACAGAATCTAAATTGGTTAAATTAATTGAAGGTAATGAGCTAACGCTAATTACTGTAGTACGGGGCAAAAGTAATGACAAGTCAATTAGTAAAGATATCTCAGAATTGATGATATATAGATAATTATCCTAATTCCTAGTAAAACCTACCAGAAATTAGTTAGTTAATAGTTTTCACCTCGTTGACCTATTGGCGAAGCGGTCGAATAAAGTGTGTGTGATGTGTTTTCAGTTTAAAAAGAAACCCGACTAAAGATAGATAGTGTTAGTTGCCAGATCGTCTGGGATCAGACAACCTAGACAGCATGTCTAGATTTTTTAGAGTTTGCATCTGGTGTTGCATCTAATGAAATTATCCAAGAAAAAATGTTCTTCCGATTTGGAAACCCGAATCAAACTGTGAAGTGAGTAGACATTGATGAATAGATTTATTAAAGCTTGCATCTGGTTTTGCATCAAATGAAATTATCCAGAAAATTCGTCTTCCCGAAATTTGGAGCCCAAATCAAACTGTGAAGATAGTAGACATTGATGAAAAGATACATTTGCTTTGACAATGAATTATCATCGAGGACAGAACTAGATTTGGTTAACAGATACATTGTATAATATTAGCGATGTCAATAACCTTAGTGATGATCCTATGGATGGAAACGATACTGTAAAATGAGTCCACACCTTTATAAATCATTCTTTGTAAAACCTGACTCACACATATAACCTAGAAATCTTAGATATTACAAAAGCATTGATACCTTTGTTTACTCACAGTGAATCAATCACTTCTGGCATCAATTTACTTTATCTAGCTGTTGTAATGACAATATTCACACTTCAAGTAATTGATATCTTATTGTTTTTTGTTTACATTGGCTAATGAAGGAGTGAAAACAATTACAAACACTAATAAGATAAGAGAAATAGGATCTACTGCTTTCAGCCCTTTTTTATCAGCTTTATTGTCAATTGCTTTTATATCTTCATCTTTACCGCTTTTACTAAACCTACAACCGTTGGTAGCTCATGCAATATCACTACCAACTCAATAATGTTAATTAAGTTAACTCCGATACATGGGAATAAATAATTGCGCAGGTCATACTTTGATGCGCCTGCTGTGTCCACGAGACATTTAATTATAAATGTGAAAGTTGTGATGTTTGAACGCAGCAATAGCAGAACGGATTTGGATGAAATTGGGCACAAATATAGTTTATAACCTGGATGAACATATAGGATTTTCAATCCTGCTTTTTTATCCCGGTAGTAAGTTCCCGTGGGATCATTTTTGTCATCTATGCGGGCGAAGACGCTGGCAATAACTAGTGTTAAATAATTAAATTCGTCTGCGTTACAACCAGTACTAACTAAAGTTCAATTTAGTTTAATTTTTTGTGTTCTTCAACTACGGTCCATAGCTAATACTATGGAAAAGGTCATCAATGACAATAATGACTAGTTTTACTCTGATCCGGAACTTTAATTCAATTCGTAATTAAATAATGACACGCTATTTGGTACAGTTACAGATGACAGACTGTAATTTCAAGGGATAGCTATGGTTGTTTTACGTCTGAAGGTATAACTCCTTGACGAGGTCATTCATCAGCCACAATCAGTATTATCAAGCTCGGCCGACAGATTTGAAAATATGTGCCATTATCGTTATCGTGCGTCGATAAAAGGATTTTTAAGATTTTGATTTTGGGTAGTTGTTACCTTATGTAACACGTAAGTATCTAAGCTTTCCGTTGTATAATATTATTTACAAGGATTACTTCTATGTATTCTTATTATCTTCTTAACAATGTCGAAATTTGTTACATACATTATGTCACTTAGAATATTTTGTTTTATCTTTCTTTGTGGTTTGGTGAGGAAACTTATTTAAACCAAGCAGTATGCTGAATAATAATAACTAAAATATAATATAATAGAAAAAAATAATATTTCTCGAATTTCTTTGGAATTTTAAGTTCTATTTAAATTTTCATCATTGTAGTATTGGTAAAGGAGGAAGCTGCATTATGCTTCTTGTAACAACATTTCTATAACTGAAACGAATTCTATGACCTCAAAGCTGCAGAAATAATGAAACTACCATAATACTGACTGAACCAGGATACATGAAAGATGAAAATTTTGTAAGGGATTTGTGTCTGATAAGATGTGACACAGTTATCAGAACTTAGACAAGTTATTGAAGATGAAGCAGTTATTTCAGTGATAAGCTGTCACGTCTAAGATAGATACTGATAGGAGCACTTTCAAGGTGATGTGACTATGTTCACAAGTCAGATATTTTACTTATAAACTTGACAAATATTTTGTAATATCATTTTTGGTGTGTTTTTGACAATTGTCGTTGTAGGAACGTCATCAAGAGCTTTGATTCTGAATAAAACGTTATTAATAAGATTTCTCATTTGAAAACGTCAACATTTTAGTAGGAACACTTTCCGTCCTTCGATCTATTTGTTTTTGTAAGTGTGTTAATACGACAGATTTGAGTATGAGAGGGCTATAAGAGCAGGGAAAGACCAATGAAAGACCGAGATGACTAATTAATAAGTAAAGAAATATTTTATGGAAGAGAAAGACATGTTGCGCCAACCTCAAATTAATTGAGATAAAGCCAAGAGGATGATGAATTATGTTAACAGGATTCGATCGCGTCCAAAACTGTTATGAATGAGTTTACAAATTAGTAGTCGTAGTACATCGTAGTACTCTAGTTACTTGAACAGTTTTTGGTGTCTTCAAATAGGTTTCGATTAGTTTCCATTACACAATAGTTATGCAATAAGCTACTTATGTGTTACGATACGAGTATTAGGAGGAAGTTTCCGTTATTTTTTTTCTCACTAAACTTAATTTAAATATCAGCGGATATTTAAATTAAGTTTGTGCTTTTTTTAGACTCCCTAAACCTGTTTTCCAGCAAGTATTTTTTTTAGATAGGTGTAATATTAGATCTATAAATTAATATGCGAAGCAGACATAGCGGCGTAGCATCTTTATTTTCTCTAATGCCAACATATAGAACACAAAGAAGAAGATTACTGGAATATTTTACGATTATCACCCTACAATGCTTGACTTTGTGCAATTGTCCCCAACAAAACGTTAATTAGCTATTAAAAATAAACACATGGCTGGGGCGCCGGGCCTATAATAATTAAGTGTAACAAGTTAAAAAGTGGCGAACAGCAATTAGCACAATAATTATGAACAAGGAGACGCTACTGATCGTAACATAGTTGTGAAATTACGTCATCAGACGGTACAATGGCGTCCCGGGCAATTGTTGGAATTGTAACCATTATGAATGTGAGTTTTAGTTTGTTTATGAGGTTCTGTAGACTAAAAATTTGCTTAAAGCCTAGGATGGTCACATTTGGCCTTAGCATGCCCATGGCAATCTTAATAATTGTGTCAACCCTGGACTAAGCTAAGAATATAGCATTATCCGTATCATCCAGAAGTTATTTGCATATGCGTACCTGATGTTCAGTTAATAGTTTATTTTCTTTTTTATCAACAGTAGTTTGTCTTTGCAAAGTTTAAGCCGTTTAATCAGAGCTGTGAAAACACTAAACTAAATGACATCACACAATTCATTTCATATCACTTTTGAAGTGTTTTGTAGTTAAACGTACTCTCTCCTAAGCTCATCTATCAGAGGCCTTAGTGCGAGTTTCATTTAACAATCTCGATCAAACGCCTCGAGCGCGTTTGGCGCTCCGATTGGTCCTGGATTGGTGACGGACCAATCGGAGCGCCGAACGTGCTCGATGCGTTTTTTTCGAGATGGTTAAATGAAACTCACACTAGGGCCACTGGTTAGCATTCCTATCATTGTTTATTTTACCTACGTCAACTAGTACTTGAAATGGGACTACCCTGAAATGATCTAAGGAATTCAAAGGCACGATTTCAACTTTTAAATATGAACGTCACGAATTTCAATGGTTACTACATATTACTATAAGGTTGACACATATTTTTGTCGTGATATGATGACGTCATCGTAATGGGTTAAAACGTCATCATTAGGATCATATTGACTGTCCTATTACTATCCCGGCTGTTGATTTTGGTGACTTTGAAAATACACTATTTATATTCTTGGTTATATGTTCAACAACGAATAGTGTTGGGGCAAGTGATACAAAATCATTCATATTGAAATGAAATGTTTATTTATGTAAGTAGATATTTCGAGACACTTTTACACCTATTTTTTTTTAACTAGATGGCGCTGGCATTTCCTAGCTGACTGACCCCTGAGAAGAAATGCCGAAACAAACTCAGAGGTTAAAACTTTATATTATTAGACTGTTGTATGAGTCTAACAATACAGAGCCATGTCTGGAAGGCTGTTTTGAAGAAAGACCCATTGCAGCTTTGATCTGACTAATATCTGCGGTATATTCTTTTTTTTATTATCAGTACCTCCTTTTTTCACCATGTACAATTTATAATCTCTTCAAGTTCTCCTCAAGGCTTACGATGGCGTTATTTTTCACTTGCTTTAATATTTACCACGCGATTGCTGCTGCTTTTAACACAGTTCCAATTACATTTATTCACATTTTCCAACAGAGTCTGTACAATAGGCGCTTTAGTAATGTTCATGTCACTATCAACATCAAATACATATGCACAAACAAGATGGTGATCTAAGTTAATTTTTCCATCGTTTTCCTTATGCGGAACTCCACATTGGTCTCGGTATTGTCGGTCAAAGTTTCAACTAATTGCTCTAAGTAGCGTGAAGCAGTGAACGACGTAGCTTGTATACTAATACATTCACATAGGCTATTGCTAAAGCGTATGACTTTGTTCAACCTGATTGAAGTTACTATAAATATAAAGGCTTTAGTTTGCAAAAAAAATGTGCAGGAACGTGTGTTTGAAGATCTTTGTTTTAGAACAGTATAAGTCCATCACACAGATGCTGTTGATTTGATTACTTAATTACATTGTTATCAAGGCTCGATTTAATCATCTCATCGTGCAGGGTTTTTCAAATTGTCTAGTACCATATTTAAAAGTAAACAGACAATTATCAGAAAGCTTTAAAAAAATCCCTTTATATTCCTTCAGATCTAAACTTAACTCTTACAATAATTTTATCCTACCCATTCAAGAAAATGAATAGAAACACTACATCTAAATAACCCTCATTAACTTACGTGTAACGAAAGACGTTAGAGGTCGCAATCAATTACACGATGATGAACAGACAACCATGAAAGCGGACAAGGTTGGTGAAAAACCTGATTGCATGGAATAAGGACCAGAAAAAAGTAGATAGGAAGGACTGGAAATGAAAACACAAAATGCCGCGTGATTTGGGCTGCCTTATTTCTACCACTGGACTGCGTTAGGTTTATCATAAAGATATTTCGGCCTAGACAAAGAATTTAGATACCCAGAAACAAGTCGTGGGTTAAAGCCAAAAATGGTAACAAACTGGTATAAGATTTTGATGCCCGAATAACTCATGGGCACTATTACAAAACCTGGTGATTTCTGGACTTCCTTGTAACAGACAAGGTGGAGATCAATATAGAAATAAGAAACAATTCAGTGATTAACAGGTGTATGGCTGAGCTGATACGGATGGAAAATGACGGATTCTTACATTTGACGTCACGAAAGGAACAAGATATCTGTGACGATGAAATGGCAGATGATATAAAAGGCGTTGCCAACAGCCACGTAATGTTAACATAAATTATGTTTCACTAATTTGACGTCATGACAAAATAGTGAAATTATCACACTACCCGAGATTATGATCTGTTTTGCCAGTAATAAGTAGGTTATACGCTATATCTTTTCATTGATTAGTACGTTTTGCAGTGATTTATTGGTAATTGGCATACGTTGCCTTCACAAAATCAAGATTTGACTATCTGAAGATATGATGAGGAAGCTTGTGCTTAGTAATTGTTTTAAAATATGTTGTAATCTATTGATGAAATTATGTTTGCAAAAAATAAAATAAAGAGTCATCAAAGGACCTATAGAGGTTCTATAGATCCTTTGAGTTTTTGGTCAGTGAAAACATTCGTAGTCTTTGCAAAATATATTCTTACCACATATAGTCCTACGTGTATAGACATCATAGAGGCATCCATCAAATGCCACCAGTACTGTATTCATTCAAGAAATAGCGACACCGGAGATAGTAAAGGTATTCATTTAAGGCTCGTGCAGACTAGCGCGACGCGACGGTCGCGTCTCGATACTCGTAGAACTATGAAAACTTAATGGAAATTGTTCTACAAGTGTAGCGTCGCGCTGTCGCGTCGTGGCTGTTTGAAGAAGAATATAAATTTTAACGGCGAAAAGAGTTTATTATACAAATGTTGAGAAACTTATAAAACGATGGTTGGTACTGAAGCAGGATATACTATAATGGGAGCTGTAAAAGGTTTAATCTATTGTATAGTCACGTTGTCATGTACAGTACAATAGTATTGACTAGCTGTTCGAGAAATACTATCATAATCTTGACACTATAAGCTTTCGATAGGTAAGCGGTTCGAAGGTTTAGTTTCAATAGCAAAAATTTCGAACTGTCGGAGATATCAATCAATCTCTAAAATTTGGTCTAGAATAATCACTCAAAGGTGTATCTGGACCTACTTAAGGAATACTGAAAATGATAACTTTAGAATACAGCTATTTATTATGTAGGTATACCATATAAACTACAGATATAAATGATTTTACATAGTGTGACACAATGTTAAAGCGATATTTTAAAGACAACTTTGGATGGTCTCAAGGGAGAAGGGGAGATAATACTTGAAGTAGTTTGTATTGGCCACTAACCCTTTTCAGCTATTTCAGGCTGAAACTCTCATAGTAAGAAGCTACACAGTAAAACGAAGCTACAGGCGTGATCTTCAGGTTACAGATATACATATCTGAATGCTATTAGGTGTTTAGATGTGCAAGCTTATCAGGTAAGGAATATTTGTTAGTAGACGTAGAGGCATATGACCTATGAAAAACGATGCATCTGTGAGGAATGTCTCATACATACCTCAGGGTATATTACTTTAATTGTAAAAATTATGTAAATCTGAAATCCGCTGAATGCGAGAAGCACTGAACCGGTCAAAGTGGCGGAGCTTGAACAGCAGTGGACGTATTTCGGTTGAAATGATGATGAAAATGGTGTGAAAATGCATGTAAATTTATAAAAGATGCTTTTTCATATTAGGTCAGGTTGGAATAATTAATTTACCGCCATCTAATTCCAAGTCGTTCAACACAACGTATACCGTGACAAAACACGCAAACACGAAAGTACGCGTTATTGCGTGAAAAATATTGCGGCCATTCATGTCTATATTAATATGGTTTACTAGAGAATCGTTAGTGTCATTCATAAGAGTAACATATATGTTTTAAGAATTATTATTCCTATTGGAATCAATATTGAAGTTGACATAAGGAGATCAAAAGCAGTAGATACATCACAACTTAAACCTTCACAGTCAGCAAAATTATTTAAATGAAACATGAATGCGTCAGTATTTCCAATATTTCAGCCATAGTATCATAAATACTTAATTGTAAATTGTGCGATATGAATCAAATGTAAAATGCGTAAAATCAACTGAACCACGTGCCATTTCGGTAGTATTTTCACTTAAACTCTTACTAAAGTGACTATAACATCAAATCCTTTTGATTTTACTATATGTTTGATTCATGAGTTAAAACCTCGAAGTTTTGTACCATTCAGTATATCACGGTCGACTCCAGTCGATAACTTTTCAGTCCAGCCACACGATATAAAAACTCACTCGCGTAAAATTGTATATGTATTGAAATCACAACACTAGTGAATGGGCATAGAGATGCGCTACGTCAATCCACGCTTGAAACTCGAGTGGGACTGATTACGGCGTTGCCATTATCGCGTAAAAAAAACACAAATAAAAGTCGACGTTGTGATAAACCGCAGGTATCGCTAGTCGAGGACAATCAGAGCGCGCGGACGCACGTCTCCACAAACATTTGAAATTGGAATCTTAATTTTTGAATGAGGATTGTTTTGAAGTCGGTAGTTCGTCTTTCGTTTTCTAATCGAGTTTACTTCTTTTATAATTTCTGTCAGATATTCGTTGGATTGAAAAACCTTTTCTCAATGTCATTACTCAATAGTTTGTGTAAATGCTTCAGATGATTATGTTTTGAGGTCCGGATCTATGAAGTGTTAATGAGGTGGTCGCGACAATAGTTTTAGATCATCAAGGTTGTTCGGAGTAATATTATGTTCCGTTGTTTATTCAGCAAGAGAAGAATCAACTAATAAACCTTAAAATTAAATAATACAGTTTACTACGCTTTAAATTACGAGACTGTTATGTAATAACTCTTATCGTGCATTGAAGGAATTTCATTTTCGTTTCAGCTTATTAGCTGTGCTGTATTTTTTTATTTGTGTTATCGAAACGGATAACTACTAATATAACTGTAGTTGGAACTCCAGTTTTTTTTTCCTATCCTGAAAGCTCCTTTGTAGTTTCTGATGTTTTGTCAATTTACGTTTGTAGTTTTGCTCTCTTAAATTACATAGACTGTTTACTAAGCCAATTCTCTACTATAACTTCAGTAAGCATCAATCATGCTTGATTCAAAGACTTCTATCGTAGACTCGCCCTGCCGGGTCAAAATATAGTAGCGTTTGTTTCGTATTGACACCTTTGACACACTATGCCGCAGAAACTTAACTCGATTGTCATGGAAACGACATTATTATTGTGTGAGCTCTCTTTGTATTAAGGACACATTTCCGCGCGACTTAATATGGTAAAAGCAAATGTAACGATTTAAGGGCGAATTTCACCAATGAAACTGAACGCGAACAGCACATAAGCTACGTTAAGAACGGCCAGTGTCATTATTTTCTATGTAATTTTGACACAGGCAGCACTTGAACGCGGTTTAGATGAGCTGATCGCGTTCAGTAGTTTCATTGGTGAAATTCACCCCTAATCTTTAACACAGTTATCGTAGCTTTTATGTTTCAAAACAAATACACACAAAGAAAAACACAGAAATGAAACAAAACCTTATCAAAAATATAATTATAGCCATAATCATGTAATAATATGATTACGAAGATATAAAGTAAATCGGTATGAAGCACATAATAGTATACATAATAAAAATACATATAAAAGTAATGGAATTGTTGAACCGTCAAGGTCTTCGTGTGTCAACAGTAATTCTTAGAGTATTAAGATTTTTCTTGTCACCGCCATATTTTTAATGTTACTGTACTGTACTTAAGTATTTGATAATAATAGGCGCCGGAGATTTATACGGAAGCATAATATAAAATTATTTAGGCATCTAATCTTTAGCATTAGGTTTTGGGCCTTTTGAAATGTCCAGGTGTTCCAGATTGCCTCCTACTTTCTTCTCTAAGACTAAAACCAATAAAAGCTTTGGTTGAACGGTCAGGTATTTTTTGCCATTCTTAAAACTTATTTCCATACTTATCCTACATTTATTAGAAGTCAAGATTATTAGCAACTACCGTAATTATTTCCACAATGTCTTCTACCTGATTCCTAAACCTCCCACGAAGATGGGTACTACACAAAATCTTCTCATTCATCTTAGAACGAATGACCAAAAAAACCGTATTCTCGGTCAATTGAATAAGCAGCAAGATGTTACGGTAATTAGTCGTCCTTATCCGTCGCTCATGAATATTAACGTGCTGCACAATAGTGAGCTATTTGCGGAGCCACTCGCGTGCGGCTGCGCACCGGCTCACCGATAGATCGCTGCTAGGGGTGTCAAAAGTTATACAGGTGGTTTTAGCTCCATTCATACAGAATATTGCTTTTGTGGACAAGATATTAACTTAGACAAAATTGTTCTGTTTATCCAACGTAAACCAAGAGGAGTATTAACAAAAATATTGTTTCTTTACTCAGAACTGAGTTCATATAAAGCAATTCACTGTCGAATAAAATTAATTATGAAAATTCCAAATGTTTACTTTACTTCGATTATTCTCGGTAATGACCCCTTTTACTTTACTGGTATTATAATCAACATTTATGTCATTAAGGCGCGTGGCCTACCAAAACTTCGCGCCAGCCGTGTTTTAGGCAGTTTTTTGGAGCTATCTACTCGTTATTTAAATAAAATAACGAAATAATAATATTAAAATCCTACATAATCTTGATTCCACAATGCTGGTTTGCGTTTTTTTTTAAGTAGTATTTGTTTAACAAATCTCCTTACAACGATACCACAGAAATGAGTAACAATGATTGATAACATGCATCTCCTCGTGAAGTAAGTATTATTTTAGTTATATTACTGACACTAATAGATAAACCATTTAATCATGAATAATATACAAGTAGATTTTTTTTTAAAAGACCACGTTTTGATTTTATAACGATTTAATTCTATCATCTGGGTGTATTTACTACTGTATTCATGCGCGGTGTATCGAGATTCAGTCTGCCGTAAGGCCTCGAGGATGAAACCCATGTCGTTCGTCACCGCGTCGGCTGGCAGCAAGCGCACTTGCTCGCCCACGTCACATTAGCAGTAGAAAATAATATAAGTCTAATGAGTTTGTGATTGACATTTGTTTTGGTTTTATTTATTTTTTAATAACTGCGAACATCTGACTATTTTTAATAGCGATTAAAAAGGTGTGAAATAAAATTAGTTATCAAGACCTAAAATGTATACCACACCTCGACTTCACGTCCAAAAGCTCGCTTTGCTTATATCTCGAAAATGGTGTGTCCTATCGTAAAAATAATGATAATTTCGACCTCCTTTATAACACCCGTACTAACAAAACTGTAACATCTCACACACTTGTGTATCGGAAACCTATGTTTACAAATAAATAATCTGAATCTACATGGAATCTGAATCTAAAACTTAACATGTAGGTAATAATTTTTCATACTTTCCATACAAAAGTGAAAAATTCCATATAAAACACGTCAAGGCTGCCATACTGCGCACCTCCGGCTCTAGAAAAGATCACGGAGTAGGGCAAACAAGTATCACGTTGCAAAGCCAAAAAATACCACGTGAAGTCGCGACTGTCAAATTCGATTTCAGTTGTCGAAATTATTTTTAAATTTAGAGATTTTTTTGCAGAATAGCTTTAAGATTCTCATAGCCAAAAGTGAGGAATTTCTCTTGAATCGAAACCCTTTCGTTTGCAGCCACCATCTTGGTTTTTCATTTTAACCTCTTATTGGCTAAAGCATCTTCGAAAACCGGGAAAACAACACCCATAATGAAAATTTTGATATTTTTTGCAGCTGCTATCTTGGATTTGCATTTTGACCTCAATATCGGCTTCAGCATGTTCGAAAACCACGAAAGCGACACCCATGACGAAAAATTTGGATTCTTTTTTGCAGCCGCCATCTTGGATTTTCATTTTGTTCTCATTATTGGCTCTCTCTTCGTTTCTGTCTATTAGTATACATAATTAAAAGGCAGTTTTTTTAGCTGTTACGTGGCGATTTCAAAATGGCAATGGAAATGCATGGAATTGATTTGAATTGAATTAAATAAGTTGTTGGCCAGATGGCGCGAGTAAAGTTTACGAAGTATTGTAGGTGAGCTGCGGCAAAGAGGGAGCGAATGCTCAAGGTCATTTTGCTTGGTGAACCGCCTTAATATACAATTTTAGTTTCAGCTCTCGATATCAAAGAAAATTGTTAACATCATGTTTTCAGAGATCTCCAATGATAATAAGTGTAAGTGGTATATTCGAAGACAGTCGTCATAATGTTCATCATCATCATCATCATCATTTCAGCCGAAAGACGTCCACTGCTGGACATAGGCCTCCCCCATGCTCAACTTCGAGCGTAGCGCCTCCGATCGTCATGAGAGTGGGTGTTACATGGGCATTTAACATGACTTTTGTCTTGTCCATGTTCATTTTTAGACCCACTCTTTCGGAAGCTCTACTGAGGTCGTCGACCATTGCACTGAGGTCCTCCATGGTCTCACCCATGACAACCCAAGCAGCATTGCAAGCTGTATACAAGCTGTATTTAAGTTCGATTTTATACTGGAAACTGTATATTCAGGCTGTATAGAGGCTGTATAAGCGCTTATACAGCCCTTATAAGTAAAAAATGGGCACATATTATACAGCGTTTTGCTCTAGTATAGCTGTATAATAGCTGTAAAAGCAATAGAGGCGCTGTATAATAGCTGTATTAGAGCTGTTATTCGGTGTACAAAGAAACCATTATACTACAGATATTATCTTATAAATACTTTATAGAGAAAATAGTTTTAAATAGGTTTTTGAAGAGAATCACAAAATGAATGTAATTCTTTCCAATGAATGGCGACATTGTTATTTATAATATTTATTAGTAAGTAAACGTAATCTTGGACTTAGATATCTGAAGGTGTTAATTGGTAAATTGAAATTGCGGATTCAAATTTATTGTGAACCTGTCTATGTTTTCCGTCAAAATATTCAAGCGCCAGCAAAATAATCGATCTGATATAAAAGAAAAATACTATTTATATGGTAGTCAATATTGGTTTTAAGGTTAGAATAAGAAAAAAATTATAATAACAGAAGTGAGGGTAGTGTGATCATTGTGCCCTCATATCAAGCCGAAAATCATTATATATTCCTTAAATTATGTTTCATATTTTCTTTTATACCTACATTCGAAATTACGAAAATGGCGACTATTTGCTAAACAGCCTAAACGATAATCGGAGTGTATTATAGTCTGAGTAGCTGTACTAAGTGAGTTATGGATTATATTGTACAGATTTTGGCTGCTAATCAGCTTTATAATAGAATATTTTGATTACGTAGGCTGTATATCAGTGCTCTATACATAACTTATAATGCTCATAAGGGTTACCTAAAAGAAATAAAAAACGCAGACTCAATATGATACGTACCTACGTATAGTAAAACAAAAAAAAGGAAGAGGTTCTCAATTTGACCTTATATTTTATACCTAAGTAAACTGATTGTAAAGCATTATTAGTTTGTTGTATGTATTATATCAGTTTTACTTTATTTTCAGGAAAATATGCCGACTAAAATTTAAGCAACCATTGAGAAAGGGCAAAACAAGCTTTGCATTGTACCAAGTTTGTGGGAATCAAAAGGCAAGTTAAGATGGCCAAGAAAGCCATTAGATGTCAACAAATTAGTAAAGGATGAAACATCTCGGCCTTTACATAATTGGTCCACCTCAAAATGCTGTGTGAAACGGCTATCAATATCGTCATATAACGAAGCCGTAAGAGAACTAGATCTCATGGTTCAAATCAATCATCATTTGAACTACTTACGCTGCTTTATGAAGAAACGTCAAATCATTTTCCGAAGTTTGAATTAAATTTACACATTTAACATAACTGTTATGATCATTAATAACCCTGTTTAATGTTTTTGCTACGGAACCCTCTTCGTTGGACGTCGACGGAATTGGCGGTTGACCGTAAAGTCTTTCCGAGTGACTGTCATTAATACAAAATAAAGCTGTACTGTAGCTGTCATTTATTTTTTTAGTTTTAAAACACCCTCAAAAACAGAAGTCATAAAACCACTGTATTTACAAGAGTGTACAATTACGCCATAAAAATAAGTTTTAGAACGGTGTTTGCATACACCATTGTACAGAAACAAGTCTTAAGTGATACTATAATCACACTAAGAGCTGTAATAAGCAAGTGTTCACATGCAAAATACAGCTTGTATACAGCTTTAACGATAAAACCAGATTAAAGTGTCACAAAATACTTAAGCTGTATAGTGGAGTTTTCATATTCAGTTTAAATACCCTAAGCTTTCGCGGATCCCTTAATACAGATTGAATAATTTTTTGACACTCTTGTAAGTCTCTAAAAGAACTCTAAGCTCTAAACAGGCTGTTATATTGATGTTGAAAACGCTTGCGTGCTGCTTGGGAACTACATCATTGGCAAATCGAATGTGAATGATGTACTCGCCATTGATGTTGATGCCAGCTCCCTTCCAGTCCAGAACCTTGAAGACATCTTCAAGTGCAGCGGTGAACAGTTTCGGCGAGATAACGTATCCCTGTCTCACACCTCGCTGCAGAAGGATAGGATTCGAAGTCTGGTCCTGGAATCGGACTGACATAGTGGCGTTTTCATACAAACACTTCAGCACCTCGATGTACCGATAGTCGATCTGGCACCGTTGAAGGGACTGCATAATGTTCACAACTTCCGAATTATTTTGTTCATTTCTACACCTACAGAATCATCTGTAACAGTTTCCTTCCCTTTTCTCTTTATTTTTTATTTGAAAACGTGAGTAACTGTTTTCTTTCTAGTTCTTTTAGACCTAAATTCAGTTGCCAATGGCGCAATGTTAAGTGAAACTTCACCTACATTTATGACGTTAATAATAAAATCATGATAATCGTGATCGTTATCATTTTATTTGTCGATGATTGCTGATATTTTTAGGTTATCTTCTACATGTGTGCTTCTAATTACACCTAATGTTGTGTTATTATCATAGTATTTTTCTGTGTCTTTGATTGTTTTATAATTAACATTATTCACTAAAGCTGTTGAACAACATCTGGCCAATAGCAAAACCATAATGTACCTTGAGAAGTGCAGCCATAAGGCTTTTTGCAAGCAGTTAAGTAACTAGTGTAAATAAAACAGAATTGATGGAAAAGATGACATAGTTACAAAAGAGACCACGACGTTTTACTAAAGATTTTGACGCTATATGTCGTAATGTGGAGAGAAATTCATCCATTATTGATTGTATTAAATGTTCAAATAAAAAATCATGAAAATCGTGATAGGATCGGTTAGCAATGAATACGAAAAGCGCGTATACGTCGTGTGTTTCTAATTTGTACGTCTGTATGTCACAAGTGAAGAAATCAAGGATTCGGGTTGAGGTTGGCAGACGTATCTAATGATATTATTGGCTGGTAACTTATGTATTGGATACACGTCTTTAGAGTTTTAGGTCTTTACTTTAAAACAATGGTCTATTTTAGATTCATGTTTCAGTAACATCTGAATTCATATAATTATCTAGTTTTGTATATCTTTATTAGTTTGTTCTGAGAAAAAGAGCTTTCTTGTTAAAGTTATGGCTATGCTTTTATTTACGAAGACAGATTTGAACTTTACGAAGCTTTGCTCCGGAATTTTAATTTCCTCATGACATAAATAATTCGTGTGATTGCGAGGTAGATTATTGTCTTTGAACTAATAGACAGGTAATACCTTTTAAATCGATAGAGAGAGGACCATACAATTACGGAAACTGTTGTTTTTTTTCTAGTAATTACCTATTGAAATTACTTCATGAAACTTTTCCGTATCAAGGTCATATTCCGTTTACTTAAGTTTAAAAATACAGTATCTACATACACCAGACTTATTCGGCCCTAGTTCCTTTCAAATTAGACAACCGACAAAGTATTCAATAGAACTTTTAACGCATTTCATGACATAACAAGTCTGTACCTAAAATACAACCTTTTAAACGTAGTCACGTTTGTGACATAAGGACGTGAAACGGTACCTCACGCCGCGCCGCCATTGTAGTGTTATGATAATGTCAAACAGGTGTTTGTATGTATGAATGTATTTATGCGTGTATGAGTGTGTAGTGAAGTAAGTTCAGAAACAGTGGACATTGCTTCAATGTATGGACTGAATGTAGGTTCATTTTAGTACACATGTATCAGTCGGGTTTATGATTTATTTGCGCGTTTATAGGTACAACTTAAATTGTACGTAGTTTGCGTATCTATTTAGTATAGTGTACACTTTTTATAATCTAGCTTGGCACAGTCAGTCATCACGTGATTTCCTTTCAAGAATATTTATGGATTAAATTATTAACGCAAGTTAATAATGTCCCAAGTGCAACTGCAACTCTGGACCTCCTATCCATATCACCGTTTCAGGTACATTTTATAGTTCCTCTGTGGTTCTTAGCGTTTCTGCATTGAAATACTTACGTACGTGACAAGAGAAACGATAAATGATAACGTTATTATTTGCAGGGCTTGTAAACATGTTTGGTTTAGGGAAGTTATATTAGAGAACAATGTCAGATAGTTATTAGTGGAGGTACACAATAATACAGATGTGTAACTGTGCAGTTAAGATGGCACCTAGAAGGTCAGTAAAATCCTGGGTCAACGTATACAAAACGTGTAAGAATTCATCGGGACCCAAGAAAAAATATGTTTAAATCATTGTGACATTTACATAGAAAATAATTCCATTAGAACCTAGTATATTTCGGAAAAGGTAGAAAATGAGCATCAAGAACTGCAAGAAAGCAATGACAGGGTCTAAAGTAATGCATTAGAATCTAGCATATTTGAGAAAATGAGCATGTAAAACTCCCAAGAAAACAAAGACAGGGTTGCAAGCTAGTTTACAACAAATCGTTAATGATGAAACAATCTTTTAACAATACAAGACAATTCATACAGATAATGAATAGGTAGCTATTTTTCCTAGTATTTTTATATTACCGCAGCACAATCCACAGAAAACCAAAACTTCTCCGATCGAAAAAAAAAAAAAATTCCAAATAACGAGCGATCAAAGATCATTCTTTTAGTTCCTCGGACAAGAGATGTATTTGAAGTAATTTGGTAGGGGTGCTTGGACAGGAAACCTCCTCGTGTGCCCGTGGGCTGGAATTTCCCTTGGATGCGTCTGGGGGAAAGGCCAGTCTCCGGGACGGTGCACCCTGGGATGCGGGCAATGTCCCCCCATTAGGTACGTGTGCCTAAGGGGTGTCGTTGCCCGTATGCCAATATCCTGTCGGAGGAACGCTCCAACGCGTGTCTCTCTGCGCTTATGCAGAGACGCACAGCGGCGGAGTAAGAGCGGGCTCGGTGTGCACTTACCCTGCCACCGGGCAGGCAAGAAGGAGTGCTCTCCTTCTGCCACCGTTAATCTCGTAGCCCCGAAGATTGTCACGGTCATGTCTCTGACTTTTGACGGGGGTCGAGGGTCTTGGCTTAACCGCCCGGGCCGCGAGGAAGAAATCCTCTATAAAAAATTACCCCAAACCTCCAAGCGGCGGCGCACCGTGAGGGAGGTTGATAGCTTGACTAATGGGTAGCTAAATTAGTCTCTAGTGCGAACCACTAGTTTTTGGGAATTATAAAGTTTTACACTCGTGGGAACAAAAATGGAAATTGAATTTAAAAAAACAAAAAATCAGCAAGAGGAAGGGAGCGATGCGGGGTCGGAGTCCGACGCCGCATCGAGCGCGAAGGGCTCTTTCAAGAGTCCGGAGCGTGTAGTGGTGGGCGCTTCGAAGAGGACCAATGAGTTCCTCAAGGAGCGCTCAAAACCGAAGGATGGCCAGGGGTCATCCTCGGACGGTGGCATGACCTCGGCCCGAAAACTCGGGAAGGTCTGCCGACGGGGAGGAATCCGGTTGGGCAAGGGGCTGTCCACCAAGGACACCGGCGTACCGAGCCAAGCCGGCCCAGTTGAGGCGGCCCAGCGAGCCGAGGCGTCGGCCACGGAGGGAAGACTTTCTGAGGGGTCCAGCAGCAGGGCTCTCTCGGAGTCGTCTGACGGTGAGCCGGACGCCGCTGCCGGCTCTAACTCAGAGCGATCGGCCAGGCTCGCGAAGGCAGTGGCTGCTGCAGTCAAGGGTGTGGCCCTGAAGAGGCTTCAATCCTCTAAGGACAAGGCCGTACCCGCAGCCATAGCCTCGATTATGGCGGCAGCGGAGGTCATATACTCCGGACCCCCCCCCCCGTCGGACGGCATGTCCGAGATGCGGGCGGAGGTCAAACGCCTGACTGCCGCCATGGAGCTTCTCCGAAAGGAGAATGCGGAGCTCCGAGCGGACCTGGCCGGGCTCAGAGGGGCCGGGCCCCAGGTGGTGCCTCAGGAGGTGGCGCGGCAGGGGCTGGCTGGACCAGTGCCTGAGGGGGAACAGTTGCTGGCTCTGGTGCGGCAGGAGCTGGCTGCCTTCCAGAGTCGGTTTTCCGCCCTGGAGGCAATAGTCCTTCGCCCCCCACTGGCGGCGAGCCGGCCGGCCTCGGGACAGCAGCAGAGGGGGGCCACGTATGCCGTCACCACGGCTGCTACGGCTAAGCCGGCACCGCAGCTGGGACGGACCCCGGCGAAACCGGTGCCGCCTAAGCCTAAGACGGGCAGGGTGGCGGCGCAGGCGGCGACGGCCCCAGCCGTGGTCCCAGGACGGACGGCCCCGCCTCCCAAATCTCCTCCGGCCGACGCCGAATGGCAAGTGGCTGGGGAGAAGAGGAAGGCGGGTAAGGCTGCAAGGGCGGCCAAACGGAGGGAGAGGCGGCAGCGAGCCAAGAAGCGGAACGCCGCGGCTAGGTTACGCGCCCCAAAGTCCGCAGCTGTAGTGATTACACTACAGCCGGAAGCGGAGAAGAAGGGCGTGTCCTACTGCGACGTGATCGCGAAGGCAAAGGCGGCGGTGGACTTGGCAGACCTAGGGGTTGCCAACGGCCTCCGCATTAGGGTCACCGCGACTGGGGCCCGGATGCTGGAGGTCCCTGGTGCGGATAGTGGCCCGACCGCTGACGCTCTGGCCGAAAGGCTAAGGGCGTCCATAAGTGCGGACGAGGCCCGAGTGTCCAGGCCCACCAAGTGCGCTGACATGCGCATCTTGGGCCTGGACGACTCCGTGACGGAGGGCGAGGTGGTGGCCGCCATCGTCAGGACTGGAGGGTGCTCTGCCGAGCAGGTGAAGGCAGGCACCATTCGTCCTGACAACACGGGCTTGCGAACCCTTACGGTGAGCTGCCCAGTGTCGGCGGCCCAAAAGATCACCGGGGAGGGCCGAAGGCTCCTGGTGGGCTGGGTATCCGCGCAGGTGAAGCTGCTGGAACCCAGACCTCTGAGGTGCTTCCGATGCCAGGTGGGGCATCACGTGGGCGTTAAATGCACCTCGGAGGTGGACCGCAGCGGACACTGCTTCCGTTGCGGTCAGCCCGGTCACAAGGCCGGCTCGTGCAATGCCACGCCGCACTGCTACCTAAGTGCGGCAGCTGGCAAGCCGGCCGAACACCGGGCTGGGAGCAAGGCCTGCGCTCCACCTGCCGAATCCAGGGCCCGGGGCAGGGGCAAGCCCTCCGCCACCGCCGTCACCGCCGTAGCTGCCGCCACCGCTGCCGCCCCTACAATCGCCGTCGCCGCCGCTACCACCGCGGCAGGGCCCTCTCAGGGGGCTCCGGAGGGGGTTGAAATGGAATGCCAATAACGGCTCCATTTCGCCTCCTCCAGGCGAACATCAACCACTGCGCCACCGCTCAGGATCTGTTGCTCCAGAGCATGGCGCAGTGGTCGATTAACATCGCCGTGGTCGCTGAGCCGTACTTTGTCCCGCCCAGGGATTACTGGGTGGAGGACCTGAGCGGCTCAGTGACCATTATTTCGTCGGCCGCCGCCGGCACCCCGGCTCTCGAAGGTATCCAGAGAGGAAGGGGTTGCGTAGCAGCACGGTTCGGGGAGATTGCAGTGGTAGGGGTGTACTTCTCCCCGAGCCGAACTCTCGCCGAGTTCCACAACTCCCTTGAGGAGTTGAGAGACGTCGTCGTCGGGTTTCGTTCCCTCCCCGTGCTCGTCCTCGGGGACTTCAATGCCAAGAACTTGGCTTGGGGTTCCCGGTTGACGGATGTGCGGGGTAGGATGGTGGAGGACTGGGCTCTAGAGGTGGGCCTGGTCGTCCTAAACCGGGGTTCTGTCGCCACGTGTGATGCGGGGTGAGTCGGTGGTGGACATTTCGTTCGCCAGCCTCGCTCTGTCACCGCGTGTCGTCGACTGGCGCGTCATGGAGGGGGTGGAGACGTATTCCGACCACCGGTATATCCGGTTTGACGTCTCCGCCCAGGCCTCGAGCGCGCCGGTCCAACAGGCCCCGTGTGGTCCGCGGTGGGCGCTGAAGCGGCTGGACCGGGAGCTCCTCCTGGAAGCCTCGATCGTGCAGGCCTGGGTGTCACCACCGGACAGGCCTGCCGACATCAACGACGAGGCGGAGTGGTTCCGGGAGGCCATGTCCGAGGTATGCGACGTGGCAATGCCCCGGGTCCAGCCAGGACGTGCTTCACGCCAGGTGTACTGGTGGTCGCCGGAGCTCACAGCTCGGCGCGAGGCGTGCGTTGCTGCGCGGCATCGGTACACCAGGCACCGCAGGCTCCGTATCCGCCCTCCGGATACGGAAGCCATTCAGGCGGAGCTATACGAGGGGTACAGAGTGGCGAAGACCGCCCTCCGAGCGGAGATCCTGCGGGCCAGGTCACTGGCCCGCGAGGAGTCGCTGGAGACTCTGAACAGAGATCCGTGGGGACGCCCCTATAAAACGGTGCGGGAGAAAATCCGCCCGTGGGCTCCCCCGCTGACCCAGAGTCTCCGGCCTCAGCTCGTGCAGGACGTGGTGAGCGCTCTGTTTCCCTCGCGAGGGGAGCATGCTCCCCCGCCCATGGCTCCGCCTCCTGCGGTGCCCGACGCGGACCTCACCGACGACGACGACGATGCTCCAGAGGTGACCGAGGTAGAATTGAGAGTGGCGGTACGTAGGCTGAATGCCAAGAATACCGCCCCAGGACCCGACGGCTTGCCTGGAAAAGCCTGGGTCCTGGCCTTGGAGGCTCTCGGGCCTCGACTAAGAGGGCTCCTAAGCGCATGCTTGGAGGAGGGCCAGTTCCCACGTCACTGGAAGACGGGGAAACTGGTCCTCATCAAGAAGCAGGGGCGCCCCGCGGACTCTCCGTCCGCTTACCGGCCCATCGTGCTGCTCGACGAGGTGGGCAAGCTCTTTGAAAGAGTAATTGCAGGCCGCCTCGTCGGGCGGCTGGTGCGGGTGGGGCCGGATTTGGCGGAGAGCCAGTTCGGTTTCCGCAGGGGGCGCTCCACGGTGGACGCCATCATGCGCGTGCGAGCCCTCACGACGGGGGATGCTGTGGCCCGGGGTGGGGTCGTCTTGGCGGTGTCTCTGGACATCGCCAATGCCTTCAACACCCTGCCCTGGAGTTGCATAAGGGAGGCACTCCGGTATCACCGGATGCCGACCTACCTCTGTCGTGTGGTCGAGGCCTATTTGACGGACAGGGCCGTCATCTACCCCGGTCACCTAGGAGAATGGAACCGGCGAGAGATGTCGTGCGGTGTCCCACAGGGATCGGTCCTGGGGCCGCATCTGTGGGACATCGGATACGACTGGGTGCTGCGCGCCGACCTCCCAAGCGGCGTCAGCGTAGTTTGCTACGCTGACGACACGCTGGTCCTGGCGCAAGGGAGGTCGTACCAGGCGGCGGCCGACTTAGCGACACACGGAGTTGCGACAATCGTCGATAGGATCCGGCAACTGGGACTCGAGGTGGCCTTGCACAAGTCCGAGGCCATGTGGTTTCATGGTCTTCGGAATGCGCCACTGACGGGTTCCCAGATAACGGTGGGAGGGGTTCACATCGGCGTCGAGTCGACGATGAAGTACCTAGGACTCGTCCTCGACAGCCGGTGGAACTTCGCGGAGCACTTCCGACGTTTGGCTCCTAGACTGGAGCGGGCCGGGGCTGCCTTGAAGCGGCTCCTGCCCAATCTAGGGGGGCCAAACGCCTCCTGCCGGAGGCTCTACGCGGGGGTCGTGCGGGCCATGGCCCTATACGGGGCGCCGGTGTGGGCGCCTGCATTGAGGCGCCAACCAGCACGCCGGTTGAAGGCGGCCCATAGGGTCATGGCCATCCGGATGATCCGGGGATACCGCACGATTTCCGGTGAGGCGGCGGGCCTCCTTGCCGGATTACCGCCATGGGATCTGGAGGCAAACGTCCTCGCGCTCACTTGGGAGTGGCGCGAGGAGGCCAAACGCCGGGGCGTAACTCCCCTGCCGCGGGAAATCGCGGCACGGCGGACAGAGCTCCGGCAGGATCTCATGGCGACGTGGAAAGTGCGATTGTCGCAACCCAGTGCTGGGCACGCCGCGATTGCGGCGGTAAGTCCCCTCTTTGAGGAGTGGTTTGAGAGGCGGCATGGCGCCCTCACCTTCCGCCTGACACAGGTCCTCACCGGACATGGCTGTTTCGGGAGGTTCCTGTTTCGGATAGGGCGGGAGGAAACGCCCGGGTGTTTCCATTGCGAAGATCGCCCAGAGGACACGGTGGAGCATACGGTGGAGGTCTGCCCAGGTTGGGCGGAGCAACGCCGTGTCCTCGTGGAGGTGATCGGCGGCGGCGATCTCTCGCGTCCGACCCTGGTCCAGGCCATGGTACGGAGCGAGAGGGCATGGCTGGCAGTCGCCTCCTTCAGCGAAGCAGTTATGCTCGCAAAGAGGGAGGCGGCGCACGTGAGGGAGATGCAGTACATGCGCCCTCACAGCCGTGGCCTTCGCAGGAGACGCCCTGGGCGTCGGGAATCCCAGGCTGATTCCCGGCCACCGTAGGCACGGGCTTGCGGACGGCGAGTAATGGGTACCTCGCTGTCCGGTAAGGACCAAGCCCGGGTCGACGGCGCGTTGTGTTCCACGCGCGCCTCAAAGAGATGTCAGCAGCAACAGAGGGGCCCGCAAGGGCCGATGCCTGCCGGGGGTGCGGGTTGTTCGAAAGAGATACCGCCGCCCCTGGCACACAGGCAACTGAGGGAACACGGGTGGGTTTTAGTCAGTAAAAGTCTGACACGCCCTCCCGCTCCACCCAGAGCGGGAGAAGTTATTTGATGATTTCCCACCCAGAAAAAAAAAAAAAAAAAAAAGTAATTTGGTAGCCATCATTATCTGCCTAGTCTTTTCCGAACTATGTCGGGATCGACTTCCAGTGTACCGGATGCAGCTACATTACAGTATTTTACATGGAGCGACTGCCTATCTGACCTCCACAACCCAGTTACTTACCGGAAGACATAAAGTTGGAAGGCCTCCCACAAGGTGGACCGATGATATTATGAGGGCCGCAGGAGTCCGCTGGATGCGGGAAGCACTGAACCGGTCGAGGTGGCGGAGCTTAAGGGAGGCCTATGTCCAGCAGTGGATGTCTTTCGGCTAAAATGATGATGATTTGATGAACCTTTTACTGGGCTTCTTCAAACAGGTGCGACGCCACAGCGCGACGCGACACTTGTAGAACAATTTCCATGAAGTTTTCATAGAAATTGATCTACGAGTGTCGCGTCGCGCTAGTCTGTACGAGCCTTGATACGATACCCCCGGGATACACGGCTTATAGTGCTTTCCGAGGTCTTGGTATGTAAAGATGGGTGGCCATCCACAGACCAACCGTGGTAGCGTAGCTTAACCTGATCGATCGACCCGTACGGCGGTTTTTACTTGCTCACAAGTAATTTGGCAGCCATGCTATAATTTATAGTTGACTCTTAAGCCTTTAATGAAAAAGAAAGAAAACTCCGTGGAGATGACTTACGTCTGTACACACACATAACAACTTTAATAAAGATAATAATGTAGTTTGACTTCTACAATTTTTTACACATCTACTGTCCAATAGTAATATATATGTATCGTGTAATGACGTCAGATGCGCCGGCGCCGAGTCCTCACGTTCAGGTAAATAATATTTGCCTTGTACCATATCGTTCGCTTCTTCTTATGAAGTTCCACTATCTTACTAATTTATGGGGTTAGATACAAATGTATGTTTGTTAATATTGTCTCGTGTACATTGTTCTGGCTTTTTTGTATTGTTTATGGCGGTTGCTACGACAGAAATGGCGGCAGAAACATTGAGTGACATACAGGATAAGATTTTATCCAGTGCGCAAACTGTAACCACGAATTCAGTACATCATCCTAGCACAGAAATTTTACGTCGGATTTACAAAAAAAAAACAGCTGTTTCATAGAAAAGTGCAATACCTACGCGGTGAAAATGTATGGAACAGCTGATTTTTTTTTTGTATGCATAACATAACCTGACGCCTGTAACCCCCGAAGAGTTAGGCAGAGTTTTACTTATAGTGAACCCATATTACACCAGTTATATTTAAGTTCCATGTAATAATACTGGGCTAACCTGTTGTCATCACTCGGGCACTAATCGAGACACCGAGACACTGCTCTACTGACAAATCCCTACAGAAAAAACCCAATAACACTTTGCCTGACCTGGGAATCGAACCTAGAACATCATGCTCAGGACCAGCGCTTGCGACCACTAGACCATCAAGGCAGTCATACATATTTGATGTGACAATTATTCCGCGTAATCTGATTTAGAAAACAGTTCATGGCAAGTGACGGATTAAGGAAAAAAAAAATGTAATGAATTATTTAATTGCATAAAAACCTCGAGATATATTTAGTATTTCACTCGGCACAGATGCAGTTATCGTTCAAAGAGAACTCGAAAGATTTGTAATCAGTGAGTCTGGATTTAATCTTATATTTAGGTCATACAAAACGGTCTGTCAACTGTTTTTTAAGACAATTCGTGAACATTGCACAGTTCGTGATAAGGTAATTCACGAAGTGACGTGAAGCCTTATGTATTTACGAAATGGTAAATTAGGTAACTTTGCTTGGAATTTATTTAACAAGTTAGTGTCCTTATTATTAGCTAAGCTTACAGTGAGAGGGGCTGTTAGCCTTTTCCGAGCTATGTTGGGGTCGGCTTCCAGTCTAACCGGATGCAGCTGAATACCAGAATTTTACATGGAGCAGCTGCCTATCTGACCTCCACAACCCAGTTAATGAGTAATACGATACCACCTAGTAAGACTGCTTGTCAGAGTTTCGGGGTTCTGACGACTGTAAGGACTGTCAAAGACCCACGAATGACAGCCGGGACCAATGGCTTAACGTGCTTTTCGAGGCACGAAGGAGCGTCGGTACTTATCTAAAGATCCACAGACCAATCGTCGCAAGCGTAGCTTAAGGGGAATCTAGTCGCGGGCTCAAACTCACTGATGGTCCTGGCTAAAAAGCACGCTGTCTCACCAGTCATCGTGTCCGACAGAGGTAGTATCAGTGATGAGCAGTTAGACGCTAGTCTACACGCACAATGTTATTGAGTGAGATGCAGGATCATTTATAGTACAACACGAGCGTAAAATATTAAGTACAGTCCTTCGGAAGATCGAGTTTTATGAAAAAACCACTGCATAAATCAATGACCAATAAAGTTTATTGAACTTGTCAATATTTGAGCTTTATCGGTACCGAATTGGTTTAAATTAGCAAGAAAAACGAATCTTTGGTGGCTCCTAACTTTTTAATGGCTTTTTATTTTAGTATTCTGTTTCCGTACAGTACAACTCACTATCAATCTCAACCTGAATAATTTTGAATGATAAGTATCCGAAACGTTTGGCTGTTTAACAACGTCAATAATGCGTTAGCAATGTTTTTTTTTTCGTCCTTCCTTTTTAGTTCAAAGTACAGTAAAGTACCTTAAAACAACAAAACTTAATTCGTCATGTTCGTACCACACCCATAAAAAACCGAGACTCAAAATTCATCTCATTTCATTATAATATAAAAATATGTTACAGTTGTAACGCTTTTCTCTAAACTATGTTATCTTATCTGTCGGAGGCTGCCAGATTGCAGTGATGTATCACATTACACTGACAGCTAACTGAAATAACCAAGGCACCAGGTTGCTGGGCGGAGATTTCCTACCGTTACGTAACTTTGAAAGACTGTTTTAAGTATCTATCATTAAGTATTTTCATTAACGAAATAATTATTAAAGTCAATTTTTATTTCGCTTTAGAGTGAGTTTTTCTCAAGTGTTAGTTAAAAACACTCACTCGCTGTCTACATCTCTTTATTTTAGAAATAAGCATCGTGATCATCACCTTTGTATCTATTTTTCACTTCTTGTCTTCTTGTCCGTTTATATTTTTGTACGTACATAAATAAATAATATATTAGAATAGAATGCATCTTTGTATCGAATAAATAAATAAATTAATCAATTCTATTCTAACATATTAGCTTTTTGTCCTACTTTAACATCTTGAACCTGAATTCAAATCAACGTAATCGATAAAGAGAAATAAGGCAATTTCTGAACCAGTCATTAATTAATCTTTGGCTGTCCAATTACCTATTGAAACGCGCCGGTTAAAATCATCATTATTTTTTCCAAATAACCATATATCCATCGAAACTATTGATCAAAGCTACAAGGTCAATTACCAAAAGTTTTGTTACAAAAACTCTTCGTAAAACTTTGTACCACTTAATTCAAAAACTTTAGACTGCCCATGATTAAAATGACGAACGAGGAAAAGGTCCAGACTCATCAGATGCTCGATCGAAGGTCGTGTGAACAATAACCCATATATCATTACATGGCCTGCACGTGTTGTGTTGCTAGACGGTTTGGTGCGACGGAATATTTTCAATGTTGGACGAAGTTGAGACGTGAACGCGTTTTACTGAGTTAATTAGAGGGTCTAGCTTCATAACTAAAGAACATAACATCACATCACGCCTTGTTTCCCCGAAGGTTTGGGCAACCTATAGTACACCCAAATATACCATGTAATAGGGGGCGCGTCTGTTGCCATCAGCCGAGCACAAATCCAGATTTCGGGCTGCTACTGAGTAATTCCATATAGAAAAACCCAATACCACTTTCTTTGCCCGACCTGGGAATCGGACCCAGACACCTGATGCTCAGCAGTAGCGCTGGCGACCATTAGACCAACGAGACAGTCTAAAGACCATAATCCATTTTATTATACGATAAATGAAGAACATTTAAGTATATTAATAGCAATACTGTTCATGATAGCGATGCATATGATGATTTTCTTATTAATGAGTTACAGAGCTTCGAGCCGATGACGCTAAAATTGGCAATTCTTAATAGTGCAAGTACTGAAGAGCTTTTTTATCAAGGCCGCAAATTTAATAACGAGTAGCACTGCCTATTAAAAACTATAAAATCAATTACTCCCATTACTCCCAACCTATACGGAAAGCAAACCAATTAACTGTAATTCATAGATAAATCAGCGTACTTCTATTGATACAACCTCAAGCTAATTATTTGAACTGATCTCTTCTACTAGACTGACATTATCTACTTTGACCTTGACGACAACTAATAAAAATAAGGCTATAACAATAGCTAATACCAAATAAATTCTTAGAGTAAAGACCCATCCTTGACTATCGAAATTTAGTCTGAAAATAATAATAAAAACGCTGAGGCCGGCCTGACCTTACGTCAAACAATTATTCATGTAAAAACAAAGCTTATCGCTCCATTTAACGTTCATTGTTTGGTTTCAACTGTTGATCTTGGTTTCCGCGTCAAACGGGGTTCTTTCTAAGAAGATGGTGAAATATCCCAACTAGTTGTCTGATTTCATATACTCGTATATTATTTTATTATTCTTTGAAAGCGTCACTTGTATTTGAATTGTTATTAATATCATCATCTTCAAGTAGTCCTTGTGCAGCAGTATAAAAAGAAAGAACAAAGAAAAGATTATTGGCATTATATCATTAAAAAAACCTTAAAGAAAAACTATCAAAGAAAAAGAAAACAGAATACAATGACAATAATGCCAAAAGGGCGTCAGCTCAGCATAATGCCAGATGACAACACAAGGTACACCTTGCACCTGAGGCTGATTTTCAGCTGCAAACATACATAAATGTTGTGACGATGTTTGTCATCATGAAGTCTGTATTACTTCTACTGAGTAGTCATCCAAGATGTCTAGGAATCAACTAGATACGCGAAAATGGAATTCGCCAAGAAGGATATGAATAGCTTTATAAAGGACAACTTGCTGTATCAGACTGTAGTGCATGTTGACCATTTGACCAGTAACGTTTCCAATAATCGTATTGCGTCATCAATACCCAAACTTGTAGCAATTGATTAATTACTTCATAGTAGTCCACCACCGTAAACGTCTGATTTCTTTCGCAATAATCTCCACAAACATAGCATTGATGATAAGCTTTTAATGATTCCATTGATAATATATAGTGACGTTTTTCTAGGTTTTACAATTTGTTTCATGCTAATTTTCTATCCTTATTAGCCTATAGTCTAGATCTGTACTCCTGAACATGGGCATCATTAAACCACAATGGATGGTCGTGATCTATATCACTATATCACTCTTGGTGAAATAATCGTTAATCACATTATAATTATTTATGCAAACGTCAATACTGCTAGCGTTAAACACCCCCTTGGTATAAATCTCTGATTGCGTTATAGAGGTGCCATAAAAATATCACAGGGCGGTCTAATCAATGATGTAATAGACTTTGCTAGAAGACAAATATAAATAAATATCATAAATATAACTGAGAATGGAAGGGAATCATTACGCCGGAACTAATTTGCCCGTTAACAATACCAAGGTCGCGGTGACTGTTTAGTATTCAAGACACGGACGATGCATAGATTACTTATTAATTTTGTTACATCTTCTAGAAACAATACCTTTCAGAGATGAAGGTGAACTTGAAGCTAAGATTCTTACTAGTAACGAATTAAGATTAGATTCTGATAACGGTGATAATCTTCATCCAGTTTGGGATATACTTACTGGAGTAAAAACTAAAGGTGAATTGGTTGGAGAAATGGAGAAAGAAATGGTAGCTTTGGCCTTGGTTAGTCCTTAAAATATAACTGGTAATACTTTATACGAAACCACGAAACAAAACGACCTTTAAAATTTGTTATTATGGCTTAATTAATGAATGAATGTCCGCGGAATTCTTTGAGAATGAAATGAAACCACCAGACATCCATTGATGGCATTTTAATGACGAATTACATGGTGATCAAAATTTTATGAACTTTAATGATCTTAATTTTTGACATTTTATTACATGTTTTGTGTTTAATGTAGTGTGCAATGACACAACATTTTTTTCCTAGATTGAACTAAAAACTAGATAGTCATTAACCTAGAAAATTAAGAATATTGCTAGTAGTGCAAAAAAAAATGCCGGGTATTAAGAGCGTTGCTAAACATCAACTAAATATGTAACTTGATAGTAGTTGTCAGCCAAGTAGTGTCAATGGGTTCTTTATGCAAATGTGTCCATCCATTGATCAAATCAATTCGTCCGGAGGTATCAAATCGCCATCAGTCTAATTGTGCGCAAACAACTCTTGCGCAAGTGATCGGCGCAAATCGGGGACAGTACTATGACGAAGGTCGTCGAAAGTGGAGTCATTTGGGGCTCTCGCTTGCAATATGTTACTGACGGTCCCAAACCCGTCAGGGGCAACAGGTTAACATGCAGGTTTGCTCAGTTTGTTTTTATATATTTCCTTGGCAGTTGTCTGAGTGATAGATGTAAGAATGAGAGCAGTCTTGCGTATAAAGCGTACAAGTTTATTGTTGACCTGTTCAACTTTTGAAGGTGTTTTGACGTCAGATTCGTAAGTCATTTCAAATTTAACTTATTTAATAATACTGTAGTAAATATTCGCAAAATGCTACTGTATTTTAGGTGATAACAGACAATGAGTATGTACTCGTAGTTTCAATTGAGACTTTCATTTTAAGTGCATCAAACATTATGTAACAAAAGTAGTTTGATCTGGTGAACCTTTTCCCTACTATGTTGTGGTCAGCTTCCAGTCTGACCGGATGGAGCTGAATACCAGTATTTTACATGGAATGACCGTCTATCTGACCTTCTAAACCCAGTTGCTGGGTAATACGAAGCCCCTTAGTAAGATTGGTTGTCAAATTTCGGGGGTTTGACTTATCTAAACCACTGTAATAGATTCAAAAGTAGTCCAATAAAGCGTTACATATAAACGATAAATAATAAACGATCACTCATTAATAAGTTCTCGTGGCTGTCTCAAATATCAATTTAATGGAGTCTATCGATACAATCACGGTTCATATTACTGACTAGTCTTTATTGATACCCGTATCTTACATGTAATTTATAAAAAGATCACGCCTATTTTAGCCTAAGGGATAGGCAGAGGTGGATCATGTACACACAAAACGTCAGTTAAGTTTAAATTCCATGTCCATAATAGGGGGAGAGCCTAGGCCTAGAGCTTCTGAAAAATTATTCATGGAAAAATCCATAACACTTTGCCCGACCTGGGAACTAGGCCAGGATCTCATGCTGACGAGGCAATCCCACATACCACATATATGTAATAGAAGTTTAATCAAGCTTTAAAGAACGTTATTATAATTGCTCATATACATATATTACTCGTTATTGAGATTTGCGCAAAAAATATGAACTTTAGTAAGGTAAATTACCTAGGTTGGATTTTCCAATGCTTATGCATACTCGACCTCGCATTTTAAAGGTAAATCTGTGGGTAATGACGTTATCAATCAAAGATTACAGAGATCTTGGTTTAAATTAGCTGTAGGATGATAACTATTGCTACTTAACTACTATGTTACAGATTATAATGTAAAATTTTTCGTCATGGGTAAATGTAGCTTCTTTATCTTTAATAAAAGTGTTATTTTATTAAAAACCAGCTGTGCCCGCGACTTCGACTGCGTGGAATTTAACAAAAAAGTATACAAGGTGTAATTTTAATCACCGTTAACCAAATAAGGGGTCATTGTACTCATCATTATGAACAACTTTTACTATGGGACCAAACCTGAAATCGCGAAGAAGAAATCAGCTGTTCCCTAAATTTTTGTTCGCATAACTCGTCAAAATGTAAGGAACAGCTGATTTTATTTTCGCGATTTCAGGTTTGGGCCCGTAAAAGTTTTTCATAATGGTGAGTACAATGACCCTTAATGAGGTTAACGGTGATTAAAATTGCACCCTGTATATTAATCAAAATAAATAAAATTTCTAAAATAAAAGTAGCCTAAGTTACTCCTTGTTACACCAGCTATCTGCCAGTGAAAGTCCCGTAAATACGGTCAAGCCGTTTCAGAGATTAGCCCGAACAAACAGACAGACAGACAGACAGACAAAAATTGAAAAAATGTTATTTTGGTATATAAGCACCGTATATACTCGTACATCCATATGCGTTTAGTAAAAAGCGGATATTTTAATATTATACACAGACACTCCAATTTTATTTATCTGTATAGAGTATAGATGATTCCTAAAGCTATAACAATTGGGATTACAATATTCAGTTTCAGGTTTACCTAAAAGTCTGCATTTTTAAGTCATCATGATCATCATCTGCCCAACCGTTTCGAATTCGACTTGGTACTTTGTAGTGAAAAGAGAAAAATTACTATAGTAATAAAAAAAATAATTTCACCAGCATTAAAAAGTGAGGTAATAAAACCAAGCACTCGTTATTTATATCTTATAAGTTATTGAGCCTGAGCCGGCATCGAACCTTCACCTTAAAGAAACCGGGCCAGGTGACAGCGCAGGCGCAACGGTGCACACTACACTTCTTGTTGTGTGCAATCAATGGCGCGTGCGGACACGTTGTTTGATACGATACGGAAATTTAACGGATTGTGGCCTACTGTTTATATACAAGGTGAATTTTTTGTCACCGTTTAAATTTTTCAGGGTGATAGTACCTGTGAAATTGAACAACTTTCTCCAAGAAACATGGGTCGAAATATGAAAAAGAAAAACGGACCTCCCATACAAAATCGACCAGCTGACTATTGATCTTGCATGGGAGGTTCGTTTTTTTTTTTTAATTTTATATTATAATTTCATACATTGAAATGTTGATGGATGAAGAGGGAGAGAAAGGCCCAAGAAAAGATGGCTGGGTTGTGTATTATATGAAAGAGAAGGGAGTGAATGGAAGCGTGACGGCTAACAAGGGAGAATGGAAAAAGAACGTATTGCACTAATCTGAAGTAATATGGGACAGAAAGATGATGATGATGACGTTGAAAATAAAAATCAAAAGTCATTTATTCAAACTAGACTGAGAGTCAGCATTTTTTGAACGTCAAAATTACATTAGACAGTCCCCCGGCAAGCCGCCCTTCACCACTTCCTAGTGCTCCCCAGCAGCACATTGAACTTGATTGCATAACAGAGTTAGAAGTAACCCCAGTTGGTTATAAAATATATTTGTGTTGGTTTTCCCTTGCTACTTTTCCTATTGTTTCTTCATGAGATATGGATAGACAAAAACGATTCTTCTTGAAAGACTTACTTAAAAGGGGTTTAACTGATGAACGTACTTAAACATTTCTGACAATTCTCGCTATCATTTTAGTCGCTGACCTTAAATACTTTAATACTACAATTCCGGATGCGACAATGGAAATACACTTAAATCATTTGCACGAACTGATTGTGACTCAGTGTTACCTAACGCAGTTTTAACACTCAACTGCCTTATTGTGAATACTAAACCCGCTTTTTTTCCAAGTTAATTCGCAAATTAATATAATTCTGGGTAGAATAAATCATAAAATGACGCACGGTAATAATGGTACTGACGGAGCAGAAACATCAATTGTTTAGGTAGGAAAAACTTAAGTTTGATGATCATGTTCGGGACATAAACTTTATTATTTTGGTTTGTAAGTAAGCGCCTACTTAACATGTAGGAACTAAACCAAACTTTAGAGTAGGAATCAACATCTCTATAAAATATACCCACACAGAGGGCGCTTGATGTAAATTAAAACATTAAATTCACGAATGCTTTGAAAGATATAGTTTTTTTTTTTTTTGGTTGGGAAATCATCAAATAACTTCTCCCGCTCTGGGCGGAGCGGGAGGGCGTGTCAGAGTTTTACTGACTAAAACCCACCCGTGTTCCCTCAGTTGCCTGTATGCAGGGGCCGCGGTATCTCTTTCGAACAACCCGCAAACCTGGCAGGCATCGGCCCTTGCGGGCCCCATCTAGTGCTGCTGACATCTCTTTGAGGCGCGCGTGGAACACAACGCGCCGTCGACCCGGGCTTGGTCCTTACCGGACAGCGAGCTACCCATTACTCGCCGTCCGCAAGCCCGTGCCTACGGTGGCCGGGAATCAGCCTGGGATTCCCGACGCCCAGGGCGTTTTGAAAGATATAGTTAAAGACTAGCTGTGCCCGCGACTTCGTCCGCGCGGAATAGTGTTTTACTATTATTTATATATCAATAAAAACAAATAAAAATTCTGAAATAAAAGTAGCTTAAGTTACTCCTTATTACATCAGCTACCTGCCAGTGAAAGTCCCGTCAAAAACGGTCCAGCCATTTCAGAGATTAGCGGGAACAAACAGACAGACAGACAAAAATTTAAAAAAATGTTACTTTGGTATATGTAGCGTATATATACTCATATGCATGCAGCAAAAAGCGGTTATTTTAATATTACAAACAGACACTCCAATTTTATTTATATTTTATTATTTATACGTATAGATATACGACCATATGAAATTTCTGTAGCAACGTAACTTATCAAAGGTAATTAAGATAATTCAATCATAAATAATAGAAAAAAAACTCAACAAGAGCAAGGGTGAAGACAAACAGTTTAAAAACATGAGTCTGTCGCATGCGATGCCGCCCCCCAGCTTTATCAAAAACTGTGGTTCGACGTCACCAACGAATAATGTCAATATAGTAACAATACTGCGATAAAACATGATTATATTCAAATCCACTGCAGTGCGTACGATTGACACGTCAGAATGCTAATGCGGTATAGTTATCACAATTAACGCATTATTCATTATCAAGCAGGAAACTTGGAAAAGGAAAAATTGATTTTATTTTATCAATGAATCCGCCATTTTGATTACTTTCCCGATTCATATTATTGACTAGCTGACCCGGCGAACTTCGTACCGCCATATTTTATTTCTCCAGTCGCGACTGGTAAAATCAAATCAGTTACTCGATTGTTTCGTCAAAGATCTGTCAAAGTCTTCTGTGATATACCGTCAATCACTTTTTGTATTAGATTGTAAAAATTAATCCTGATAAAAGGTATATATTTTTTTAACTTTCTTATATACCAACCTTGTCCTGACAATAAGGAACCCATAAAAAAAGAATCATACAATTTGGTGCAGTCATTCGGAAGTTATGCGCGTACATACATTTCGGCGATTCATTTTTATACATATAGAATAGATTTGTCGATCAACGTGTAAACGTCAACTTTCGTAGTTACAATGGTTGACATAACGTGATAAAAGGTACGGGTCATTTAATATGCAATAATATCCATATAATTATAAGTAATATGAGCCACCATTGATTATAGTGAGATATCTAACGACCATCCAATTATAGAAGACAATACTGATAATTTGCCGGCATTCAAAGCAGTTTTTTTTTTCATTAATACTAATTGAGAAAAAATTACCTGTGCGATGAAAAAAAATCTAACAAACATAAAGTATTATTTGGACATTTTCTTATTTAATATCAGCTCAAGAATTTGAAGGAGCTCTAAAGCGCTGACAGCGAGATCTATTTCAATAATTTATGGATTTAAAATGAAATATGGTCAGCTTTGATACTAACCAGACTCGTTGTCGGGAAAACAAACACTTCTTAACACCCCGGTGTGTTGGTTAAACGCATTTTGTACGAATTGTGTGAATCATATTGTAAAAGTGGAAATAATCAGTCGACCTTGACTTGATTTTGGGAATACATAATAGTCACAAGGACATTATTGTATTTCCGTTTATGATTTCTTGTTTCTCTTAAGTAGAGTTATGACGGAATAAAAAAGACAAAAACTACAGAATCATTTTAGTTTATTGTTATATTATAATGTATACAAAAACCTCTACTTTTGCATTGCTGTAACTAAACCCGTCTATCTAATCTGCATACATTATCGTTGTACGTGTTTCAAAGAATACATTTTCTCCGGTCCGGTCTAACTCGATGATGTTATTCTTACTGCGTACCTACTTGTAGTATTCGTAAAGTGAACCAGACGGTTGACAAAATTAGCAGCTTAGTTAGTACGATCCTGAAAATACGAGGTTCACACAAATCGTGATGTTTGAAAACAGATCGTTAATGTATAGGAACTGCGCATTCGATTATAAAGCACTTTGTATTTGTGTTTGTCAAATTCTTGAATATTTAACGCAGTTAAAGAGTAAATAATTCCTCGGAAGTATTTTGCTATTTAATTTTTTTGTGACCAACAGTATCGTACCTTGGGCAACTCTCTCTTTTGCGAAGCCTTACAATTACAAAAATCTTTTGAATTCTCATTATGAGTCATCCACCAAATAGCTGCACGTTCCTACTCGACGAATATCTGCCATCTATGTACAAGTTGCACATTTTTTTTTCTATTTTGTATGCATAACATACTCGTTTGCATCTGCGAATTCTCGGATAACGAAACTGGATTTCCGTGACCCAAATATTAAGAGGAAAGTCCTTGCGGGGTGAAACTGGGAGGTTAAAGTAATAATTATAAGTTCATCGTTGGTTTCATCAAAATTCAAGAAGTTGTTACTTGTTACTACTAGTACAGGAAAATCTAGAAATCGCGGATACCAGTTTATTTAATTATGAGGAAAAATTATCACAATTATCTTTTGAGTGCATTTGTATTGCACATTTTTTGTTAAAGCTTTTTTGGAAGACTATTATGACTTTATCATCTGTTCCAACAAACATTTTACACAAACATATCGTAGAAATATCGTCATATCGTCTTTTCTTTTTCATTTCTCCTTTCGCAGGTCTGCTGGAAGAAATTTCTAAAGAAATAAGCAGTACCTTTGTACTCTTGTTTAATTATGCCATATCTTGTATGTATTTTACTGTGTGTACATAAATAATAAAATAAATAAATAAAATATTATCCATCTCGAAACCACAAGTTCAATACAGACGAAGCTTCAACCAGAAAAAGTGTACGAAGATCCTTTTTTATTCGCAAGAATCGACAGAAATCAGTCATTGAGCAAAGGTCGCGTTTTAATAGCAGCGTACAAAAAACTGATGTAACGAATTTGACAATGGCTCAGTGGGACAGCAAATCTTACAGAGATTACACTTAAATTCTTGTAAAAAATTGTTTGGTGCCTACCAACAATGCTAAATTGGATGGAAAATAGTTACATCAACTCACGACCAAGAAGATCGTGAGGAAATCTAGAGTTATAATGGTCTGAAATCGTCGTCATTTATACATTTTAGTGACGTCCTTTCTTTGTATGAGTAGAGCTTTTGGCCATGCTCTGGGACTATTGCAGACCGGTACACAGATATAACAACGAAATCTTGAAGGAGAGTTTTATGAAGACTACTTCATGTAGACTTGGTAAACCCCATTAGTACAGCCATAACAGCAGGTTTCTCATTCAGCAACGGGCATGATTTTAGGAACGTCTAGTTTATGCACCTGAACAATGTACTTTACATCATTAATACATTCTTTTCTTGTCAAGGCTATCTCTTTATTACATAATATATACTAATTACTCAATTCCTTACTCGATTGAAGAAAATTACTTAAATACAGAGGTGATTCATACTTCAAAGATCACAAGCATTTCAAATATATACGACGTCGTGGTTCTGTTTTATTTTCATTGATGGAAACATGACCGTACATGCGTAACACACTTTCAATCACAATCCATGAGAGTTCATGGAAATTCCTAACCGACTGTTTCATAGGTTTGAAAAAATTGTCAGTTCAACAACATTAACAACGGAATCAACGTGGCTGACGGTTTAGCTGTTCCTCTTTCGCGAAGAGTTGTTTTTAACTGCACTCTAACCTCAAAACACGCATAGACCAAGTTTAATAAACATTGAATCAACCAATCAATGACAAATAATCAAAATTCAAGTATTACTTTTATTCCTTTCTTCTTCTCCGTCTGTACATATACATAAATGGTTAAATAAATAAATATTTGTCTTCATCATTGCATTTGGCATTCCTATCTTTTTCGGTGATTTCAGTTTAAAACCAAGTACCTAATTGCAAAATTACCAGTAATCTTAAATCTGAGCTAACAGTCTCTGTTTTGTGCAAAGTTTTATACTTTATAGCCAAAAAAAGTTCAAGCGTTTCATGTTTGCCCTTGACCAGTCACTGCGCTCGGAATGATTAATCAAATAATCAGTAAAAGAAATAAACAGAGGACTGCTTGTGTAAATGCAATGGAAATACTCATATAAAACTGCTAACAAATGAAACCAGTACGAATGGATTTAGGCGCCTAGGTATTCGGGAATCCCACACATTTTGGAAATATTTTAATTCGTGCCTATATTTATATTCCTAACAAAAACGCGAATTGTTGTTGACTCTGACGTCGACTGACGCCCACCGCATAATGTCATCGGAATAGATATCAGCTGGTTTTCTTTGAATGACGTAGCCTGATGCACATGCGTAATCACAGATTTACAATGTTACTACAATTTGGCCTACGTCGACATTTGATCGAAATCCATCACCACTACACCGATGTCTTGAAAAATGCTCTTCTTATAACAGTGAGTAATGGATGTAAAAATTTTGAGATTGTAAGTTGGCAGAACCACTGATAGACGGATTATGAGCGTCATTGTAAAGAATTAAAGCTAACTTAGATTCTATAGCTGATTGACGGATCAGAGCATAATAAGAAGCATAAGCAAGAACAACGACATCTCCCGTGATTACTATAAAACCTGCTAAAGCAAAAGTGACACAAAAATCCGGACAACAATTACCAATATCGACAAATATTAGAAAGTTGAAACATATAAGAAAATTACATGCTTCATTATTGAATTACATTATGATAGTGATTATAATTTAAAGACACAAGTAATTAGTGTCGGCGAAAATACTGTTATCTCGTCTATCAACTGTAATACGTATTATGTCAAACTTGTTTACAAATGGTACTGAGGTTAAGTCACTCGTGCCGCCGAAGTTGTGCAAAAACTTGTGGTCATTGGACAACGTATTTGTATTCAGTTCGCAGTACGTCGGACGCTTTTGGATTTATTTTTTGTAGAAATTGTTTGGTAACGAATGAAGATAGGCTTTTTCTCTGAATCGTTATTGACACAGTTTTCTGCAGCTTTATAAACTTTGAATGTTTCCTTAGTTTTGCTCGCGTTCATCAAATATTTTACTCTTTCCGATTGTCTTGGAGCTACTCTATCAGTCTTTCTAGAGCAACTCCCGTAGAGCATAATCAAATTTCTTCATGAGTGATAATGATTGCAATCCATTTATGAACATATCTCATTGAAGACACCTGAGGTTATGCATGATCAATATACCAATCAATTATAAGTATTTTCAAAATGTTTTGCAACACCGTCCCTATAAAACGAATTAAAAACAACACAACACTTGCTTAATCCAATGTTACGGATTCATCAGTCAGTTTCCAGCAAATCCTGCTTGCACATGTTTTCGTATATGACAAGTGACAGAACATAACGGCGACCTGTCAGTAGCCACCGTTAGAGATTTGGATAAGTATTTACGATTACTATCATCTGTTTATCATATTAATTGAAGATTAGGTGATGGTGATAAGGATTAAGAATTTTAAATAAGTTTTAGTTATTTGTTTTAAGATCAAGTTGATTTAGATTTTGGGGCTTTAGAATTTATTCGTACTTCATTAAAGTGGTTACATATAAATTATAGCCGATCAAAATCAAAGAAAAGATATTGAATCATGATTTATAATGTCCCAAATCTGAACGTTGATGATGATAATGAACAATTCCGGAAAGCTGTGTACAGTAAGTTATGACGTGGTCAATTTGTCCATGAACGTGATGCAACTACTAAACAAATTCGGGGCTCATTATCCATACGAGGCCAAACACTGCCCTTAAATTCATAAACGCGCAACTTTCCCCACACAACACAACACAAGCCAAGCACATAATCAAAATCAAAGTACCTTCTTTCTTAACAAATACAATTTGCAACAACCAATCAGAGAGATTGGTACAAAAGTTATTGGCTTTTCCGCAACACGGCACAAACATGGTGGCACAAGTATTCGGCGAAAGCGCTCACAAGGACAAGCACACGCGCAGCCAGGGTGAACTGTGTCATTGACATCTGTATGGAATTTTGATATTGAAATTGTTATTGCACGGCTTTCGATCGATTTAAATTGTTGGATTAAGTTATCGAGTGGTTTGTTCAGTTTAGTCTTTAACTTTATGGTCAACTCTTTAAGTGTATGAAGAGATAGAGATTTCACCTGCCAGTATCTCTTCATATACTTAAAGATAACCTGTCACTATTTAGTGACAGGTTATCTTTTGATTAAGTTTATCTTGTTTCTTCTAATATCACCCAATCCAAACGCAGAAGGGAGAAGGAATTTCGTTATCATTATTTCTTTACAAAACTTAGAACCGAAAACACTCAATGAATGAGCAAATCTTTGTAGACGTCCCGTGCGGAAATCGAATTTAAATGTGTTCGAGTGCAATCTGTAACGCACGAACCGCCTGCTCAGCTAATAAGCCAATAGAACCAACATTACTGCGTTTACGTGGAAACGACATAAAATGAACACATGAACAGCTTATATCCCCGACTACGGTAAATAAGCAGGACGCATAAATCTTCTTCAGAGCTCCCGGTCGTTAGCAAACGCCTTAACTGCTAAGGATCAACTAGCAAATCATACGCATGATTGAAATTAGCAAAGAGGTTCATATGAGATGGGTTAACAACCTGTGATTGCTTTTTATCGAGATAAAAAATCGATATCTCGTCTTAATGCAAATTATTTACAGGACGTCGGCACTGATTAAAGTTTGGCTTGTGATCGACATCGAAATTTTGCATAAGTAGCGTTTAATAATTATAAGCAACTATCGAACATATTATAGTGCTGACTATATTTGACGAAAATTAAAGAAATCTATTTTTGAAGAGACAATGGGTATCCTCTTCCCTAGAAACCAAGTATATTGGATAATGAATACGATAACATGGAAGAGACTGCGAATCAAAAAGACCAACAAACTTGAACAAGTCGAAAAGAAATTCTACGTAACATAGGTCAGACCTGCACGTGTAGATTGACTTAAATTGATTAAGGACATAAAAAACATTGATAAAGAAAGGAGTGTTGGGCTTGCGTTTCCAATGTCAGATGCGTATCTAGTAGTAAAGTTCATTTTTCAAGAGAACTTTGCGGTTTTCCTTCTTAATTATGCACATGGAGCATTTATCTTGTAATGGACAAGTGCTCCCAGAGGCGACAATTATTTAACCTCACATATGATGTTAAATCAAAATCCAGGGGAACCAATCATTAATGTGTTTGTCAGACATTATTTGATTGAGCGATACTTGAATCAGTTCTCGATTAAAACGCGTCCACTTGATTGAAATATCGGGTGCGAAGCGGATGGCTATCGAAACCGGTATCAGATAGTTTGTCAGTGTTTGTTGGAGGACACGTGGCAATAAAATCCACATTTGCAACGATTCAGGAATGAATGAATATATATAAATATTATTATAATTGTGTATAATTTCCTTGTTAACAACGGCATGGCTGATTTTTCGCTAATGAGAATAAGAGCTTTTAAAACTTTGGAATACATCAATAATATTCGTCAATGACTCAATCAAGTTTAATATTACCTGGGACAAAATATAAACAATATTTAAATATAGCAGGGGGTACAGGGGAAGCCCAAGACTCACTCGGATCAGGCAAAGATAAATGCTGTGCCGGGGAATTTGAACCCGACATCCAGTCCTTTCCGCTTTGAGACCGACAAGGATAATTTATTTCATGTTTTATCTGAGAACCCGAACATACAAACGAAAAATAATTAATGTAAAAGTTTATCGGAACCAATTCAACTGCCTATCAAGTTATGCTATATTAATTTAGCTCTACACGTTTTCCTCATAAGTTCTACAAATTATTTCCATACGTGAAACGACCTACATTAAGGACACTGACTGGATAATACGTCACCGTGTAATAAAAGTTACTGCCGAGGGCTTGTCTACCTACAATAGTTTGTTGTATTCCTTCATCATCGTCATTTTTCATGGCCCGTACAACTAAGGAGTGAAACTCCCTGTCGGAGCATGCGTTTTCTGATAGCTATAACCTCTTCAAGTAGAAAGTAAATTAGGTTACTTCTAGGCAAGCGTGCTCCATCGTTGACTGCGTCATCACTTAGCATCTGAGAGATAGTGGTCAAACGCGTGCCTATCAATAATTAAAAATAAATCTATGGCGGCTTTGCTCCACCGACTGCTGACTATACGCCTCCTTTCTCCCTTTTATGCCATGACGTGTTCCTTAAAAAGACTAAAGCAGTTTACACAATGTCCGTTAAATTAGGAATGTCCGTGGAATTAGGTATCCTTTCACATTTTAAAGTCCAGTAGTAAATATTTTATTTCTGATGACTATTTGTAGGTCAGTATTAAGATCGTGAGAATGATCTGGTTATTTGCCTGAGTCAACAGTGGTTTTTATATTCTACAAGACTGGTTTTTATTCAACTACAATTCTAAAATCTCCATTGAAAGCAAAATTGAGCACTCAACTCGAAATTGAGTAGTTTTCTTCATTTTCGAATTGAAATGCATCAAACTTATTCATCGTAATATTATTATGTTTCTTTAAGCATGAGTAAGGTATTTTCAGTATTATTTCATTATGTTTGGCAACAAAACAAAATCTTCCGTACATAAACTCCCTTTTCAAGAGAATTAGTGTATTCCCGATTACGCGTTTCCGTTATGGCTCTATGAGTCAATCTAAAACTATTTAATTATACTTGTATAAAACCTATATTATATTCGTAATGAGATGACTACTAGTATACCTATTATTACTAACAGGTTTATTGGCAAAATAAATTAGCTACCTACGCTTTTATTTTCATTATGATTGAAACTGGAATTTCTAAATTTTTTCTAATAATTGTTTTTACCCATAGACTACTAATGACATGAAACCTTGGTTAATTTTACTGTGAAATCAAAGAGTTAACGTCCAAGTTTTGCACAGATCATGTATCTGCCTATTTTCTTTTTTTAAATCGTGCTTTTCTTTTGCGAATCCTTCAACTATTTTCAAAGATGAAAAATTTAAAATAATTGTAGATTTCTCAGATTATATCAACCAACTAGCACCAACGCAAACTGCATCCTTAGGCTCAAAGTCTAGACCTCCTTAGATATAATTTACAATGTTCCATTGTACCCAGTCTCATATCCATAGTTTCCTGTGCAAGGGGAATGACGACTCCTGCGCAGATATTGAGAATGATTCACAACACAACATGGCCGCCATATATCTGCAGTGTAAGTAAAACTTAATAATTACAAGTGTCTACTTTTTCGAATAGAGTTAATCAATTAGATGCTGTAACTAATTTTCAAATTCATTAATTACTTTTTTGAAGATGTTAAAATATATTGTAGTGAGTATGAGAATGTATTTGAGTTGTTGTGTATACTTTGTAATGTAAGTGTAGGTAGGTAGGTTACTAATGGACACTACAGTTGTTAGTCATCTGACGTGGAATTAGTCGAACAAGCCACTTGCAAATAAACAGTGTAGGATTAATTCTGTGTCGCGTTGTTTCTTTTCTAACATTGTCATTTGAACAAACTTTGAAACATTTGAAGAGGATTATGAAGAAGATATAAGTACTTGTATCTTCAACCTTCTTCCTACTAGGAAATAAAAGGATAACATTTTCAACTCGATAAAACACAAAGTTAATTCCATGCTTAATTTTTCTAGCAAAGAATCAGCATTCCATTGTAAACATAGAAACATTTTACATTACGTCTCGCTTAAAATTAAACATACATATGTAAACCCGATACAATAAAACCTTCCATGATAAGGTCACCGTGGAACATTTTCTCTTCTGGTGTATTATTTTGTATACCTACAATAGATACAAAGATCACACACACAAGCTTCGAGGTCTAAATGTATGTCTGCGAATATCTGTTACTCATAGAAATATAATAATAATAATGTCACCAGCATCATCATTCAGCCGAAAGACGTCAACTGCTGGACCATCCTTCGCAACTGAGACAGCGACACGTCTCATATCCAGCAGATTCCCACGATCTTTATACAAACAAGCTTCACCAGCGCCATCGTCAACTGCTTTCAGTCACATCAGCTTTCATTATCGAAACACAATCAGCTGTCACACATAACGCATGTTACATATGACCTGTAGCTATTAGCTATTACCCCACATACTCAAGGTTGATAATATTATCGTGAACCAGCTTTAGCCTGAGGCTTTAGCACACAGAGTCCTTTCGCTGTGACATCTTATGTAAGGTCTAGTCACGGCAGGAAAATAATGTATGTCACAGATTTACGTACCATCCGGTGTAAAAAAACACCCATTAAGTAAGTTAATCATCGAATAAGATGATTGTACAAAGTACACATTCAGAAGGACGGAAAAGAAGACGAGACAATTTATGTCGATGAAGAGGTGTTAAGTTAGTTGAATATAAAGTCCAGTTAGTTTTATAACTGTGTTTATGGGTATGTGACTCAAAATAGCAATAAATAACAAATTAATTGACAGCTTACATTAGTGGACTCCATTACGAACTATTTCTTCTACAACAACATCTTCATTTTATGTTTCATTTCCAATCTAGAGCAGGCTTTGCTTTCGATGAACAATGTAGAGAATTTTAAAGGCCACCCCAAAAAGTTGATAAATCTTGTCCTGTCTCAAATAATCTATCATACATACATAGCGTCTGTCACTATCAATCTTGACAAAAAGCTCTAAAAAGGGCACCTGACTTATTACTTGAGAACAGGTTACAGATCATAATCAATTGTTTACACTGAGTAACTGTGGGTCAAGGCTGCTGGGAGGTCGCTGTGTGGAACATTTCTTAGGTCTAACGAGAATTTTAAAGGCATCAGTTGGATAGTATTGTCTTCGATGTAATGATTGTTATTGACAATAAAATTTAATGGCAGGTTTTATCGTATGTCTCGTAAAGGGAATGTAATAAAATCGTGAAATATCTACATTGAAGTGGTGTTATTTATCGTGATGATCGTTCAAATAATCATTTTTGTTTTTTTTTGTTTTTAGGGACTACAAATATGAGTTATCACATTTTGTATGATTGCAAAATGTTTTATTTCCGTCGAATCCGTCAATTATGCTGCAGATAAATGTTTCTACTTCGATGACCATTTGCGAACAGCACAACATCCTTATTGAAATAGTTGTCTAGCTTTCTATAATGTTGTCTTTCAAACTGTTATGTTACACTGTGTGTTCTGATTGGTCATCGCTAAAATTAGGCTTATATCATTAGACCACAATCAAACTACATTAGGCATCTAGTCATTTGAGTTCAGTGTCTTGCAATATTTTTGACTTGTTTTCATTTTAGATGCCAACTAAAACTTACGTAGCAACTTGCTCTAACATTTTCATCTTATAGCAATTATGGATATGATTTCTATTTCCTTATTAATTCGTACAAGAAATGTGAATTTTTGAACTGTGATAATAAAACTAAAAGCTTTCGTACAAATTACAAGTTCCCCAAAATTCCTAAGTTTTTAACAGGAAACTTTACATCAGTAACATTAAATAAATACACCATAATTATACACAATTAGAGCAGCAGTCGCAGCAACAAGGCGACGTGTGTAATTATATAGCTAATTTAGCTTGTTTAGATAATTAACTGTTAGCTCTAGTTGCCGAACCAAAATGGCGGTTCTAGTGTCATTTGGTCGCTTTTGATAATGTTGATGTAGCGTTGTGTTTAGTGAAACACGCATTCTTGTACTGAGCATGATTTTTCATCTTTTAAATGCCCTGTTTTATGTAGGTTGCAAATGCCATGATAATTTTTGCTGACCTTTCGGGGAAACACCAGGCGTGATATTATGTTATTTTTGTCATATCTGCTTTTGGATCTGATCTACTTCATATACTCATAGGTAACTATAATTCTATAATTTCTTTTGCTAAGTTCATGGCCAAATATTTCAAAATCTAACTGAAATCTATGCACTTTACTGCACAATATTGTAATAACGGGCATTTAGCACTGAACCGGCACAATTAATTATAATGTCTCAGTTCAACAATGACTTACTTGTCGAAGTAATTATCCTAATTAGAGAGCAAGTTAAACGGCAAAACGCTGTCTGTTTAAAAGTTATTACCGTTTTGCATACAAACCTGATGATATGGTTGTGTCATTGACTGATTGGAAAGTCACAAATGTTATTTGCAACGCTTGAATGGGTATGAAGATAATTTGGCATAAATACTTTGTAGTATTGTGTGGAGAACGTGAAAAATTGCTTCTGATAATGGTAACGGCAATGAACTAACTGGATAAGTTTGTGTTGGAAAGTAGCAGGGCTCAACAGAAGATAGCAAAAACATTACCCTCGTTCTGGGTCATACTCGTAAAAGAACCTCGGATTGGTTTTAAAAATACTGCAGATTTAAAGATAAGTGAAGTGTAAGAACATAATAATAAAAAATTGGAATTAAAAACTAAATATGGATGAATGAATTAAGCCGGCATTCTAACGTATGTATAGTTTTAACACTAGCTAAATCAGTTTTTCATAATATAGTACAATTGCAACTAGATGACAACATTACTTTTGATCATGAAAATACAGTTTTGACTGTCAATAACTTATTAAGAAATGACGATAATAACGTCCAACTGTATAAATACTTTATTTGACGAGACATCTTCTGTCCATTTAAATATTCAAAATTATCTTCATCATAATGAGATGAAGCATGACATAATTTTCTTTCCTATTTCTATTTTATTTAGTTTGAAATTATAGTCGTGTGTTGTTAATACATGTATTTATATACTTGTGTTTATGAGTATATTTAATTTTTTCATTCTGTTATAGTATTCTCTTGCGGGTTTTGAGATATGTAAGCAGAACAGTATGTTGTATGATCTGCATCATTAAGATCAGATGTTTATTTGTTTCAGCCCGCGGCTTCACTTATTTTTATCGAAATACTTTTTGGCTAAGGCATAAAAAGGTAACACACAGACTTATTTCGGATTTATTATATTAATTATATACAATGGAAGTGCTGTTGTTGTCATGGCAGTTCTGTACAGTGTTAGGTCTTGATGTGGACCTTATCACTTCTAAGTGAGATTCATCTCATTTTTGTCTAAAGCTGTTTTCTTTGAGTTTTATCTGTGCACCTGAGTTATTTTTAGTCTGTGGATTTCCATGTTGTTGAAACTTCATCTTCATCTTGTTACTTATGTCGACTAGTATTTATATTGATTCTTTTTTATTGGTTCTAGCCTATATGTATTGTGATTGTATTTGAGAATCTTCACATAAAGATGATATATATTAGTAGTGTCCTCTATAATATCATAATCATCTTTATGTATTATCATTGAAATTATCTTTAAAGCAGCCTAAGCATTCTGTTAATGTGCCAGTAGTTAATGATGAATGACAACTTGTTGTTACAGTAGTAAAGTAGTCGTTATCGTTCCTTTGATCGACTTTACGATAGCAGATCAATTTGATCTAGCCGTGAATTCCTAGTCAGAATCATTCAAGGTAATGTTTGTTATGGCTACTTCAATAAACAGCCGTGTCTAACTCTGCACGAAGCGTAAAAAACGTCCATTGCAATCAGAGAAAAAAACTAACTAAACCAAGGCTATTGATTCTTAAGATTAAATTCTGATTAATGAAAAAGTCCCTGTCCTTTGCAATAGACCTTAAACTGAATTGCCACTTCAGCTAATAACTGTGACACCATGTTTTCATTCGATCCCGTTTATTTTTCATTGATTATTGATACAGCACTATCAGTAGTTGCTCAATTGTATTATCTAAACCAACATTTTTTTTTGTTCCATTGTCACCCTTATAGAGAAGACATAAGATTCAGTCGTATGAAAACATCGGTCAATTTAATAGCAGCTCTCATTGACAACTGGAAGCTATTAAAGCAGGCGTAGACGAATTGATTACTACCATATACGATGTTCATGTTCATTACCGTTTGATATTACGTGAAAATTCGTAAGGACTTGATGATCCTGTTTCCTTAAGTCGTAAGTAAACAAAGCAACTCGATTATCGTACCGTATAACTAAATCCTTAGGTGCAATCCAAACGTGTCACTAGATCCAGGACACTTGTTCACAAACACAGTCCGAACCAATTGTTTGTAATTGGTGACCACTGATTATTTACTCACAAAAACACGTGGCGGTACAATTTAGCGCGGCACAGCGCGTGCGTTCGCGGCGGCGTTCACAGTGACACTGACTGACAGCATTTTACGCTATGGTCGTGGATCAGAGTCGGCGCCCGCGCATACTTATCACTGTAATCAGGTACATATGAAGCAGGTAAATTGCCTCTGAAAATATATATAGATGTGTGATGCAATCGCCATGCCTGTTCTTTACCATCCTTCTAAGAACATGATTTACTGTTTGATTTGCTTTTGTTTATACTCGTTTTGAGGTGGAAGCCAAAACAGATGCCAAAAGTGATCGTGCGCTGAATGGAATGAAATGGAAAGTTGCAGCAGTAAGGTGAGATGAAATGAAGGCATAACTTTATTACAAAAGTAAATGCATGAGATCGCCTCATTATAGAAGCTGAAATATAAACAATGAGAGGTTTTAACATGAGTGATAATAAAAACGTAATGATGTTTCAATTGTTTTCTTTTTACGACCTGTTTTATTGATGTACATTACAAGTCTTTGGTGAAGAATTATGTTAATGGGACAGCAATAATATTCTCCATACCCAATGTTTCATCCGAGATAAGAACTACACCTCTATACACACATACGTATTGGTTTATTTAGGCATGTCTGGCCAAGGATATCATAGTGACGTCAGACAAGGACATTCCCTACGTCACAAAACATCGGGTTATCGGGAGTCTGTATTTACCCTGCAGCAAGTATACTATGGTTTATTTTTTATTTTTAGCATTTGTACTTAAATCACGTCTATCGTGTGCCGCTTTCTGTCTGGTGGGTTCAGTTTCTGAGTTTTGTTGCTCAATTTTCGCATCGGACAACTTCGCATCACTTTCATTAAAGTGTGCTTCCTTTAGTTTTTTTTTTTGAGGAAATCTTTTACTTAGCTTTGTGCAAGCTTTGGAATTATGTAGTCTGAAAACTTATTCTTAATAATATTACAAAAATATATCCATCTTGCGGGCGGGCTAGTATTATGTTGATGGAAGATTATTTATCCCCAGACTCTTTTAAAGATTAAAGTAGTTACTGTCGAAATACAAGAAGTAATAAGAAGTAAACACATCACAGCAGTCCCACAATGCGAAGACCTTACGAACCCAAAACGATCAAGCGCTCAAACATCCATTATCTCAATTGTTTCAATACGATGCGCGTGCGACGCTGTCCTCGCATGTCGCCCGTCGATCATTAGGGCGAGCACACACGAACTTAACGATTCATAAGATCATGATAATTTAGCACACCCATTCTCATGATTGAAGGGCTCGTGGCTAAGTAATAACAGTCGCACAGGCCCTGTAGACCTTTGACATTCGTTTCGATGAGTCCCGAAATTCTGACCACCAGTATTCCTTACCGAGAGATAAACGTATTAGCCAGCAACTGGGTTGTGGAGGCCACATAGGCAGCGTCTCGATGCAGTCAACATCCAGTTAGACGGAAGCCAACCCCAACATAGCTGAGTCAGGCTAGATAATAAAAGATTTTATGCCAAGTAAGTAGGTTTGTTCAAAAACGTTGACACGTCCATTATATTTTAAAAACCAGATGAGGGTCGGCGTTTCCCATCTAAATAGTCTGAGAAACTCATGACGAAACAAACTCAGACGTCACAGTCGCAACATAATCTTGGTCAGATCGTGTGAAGGAAGACCATGTAGGTAGATTGATGATCGATCCATGAGATGATGAATTATCTAGTATTTACTACTTACAGATTTGTAAATATTAGATCATGCATTGAATAACACGATCAGAAAAGAGTTCTGTGACACGAGTTTTATTATATGATTGTTTAGTTTCAAAGGGTATTCTGATGGGAATGAAATTGGCAACACACAGTGAGAAAATATGGTTTTCAAGTCTTGTTATTTCTGTGTTTAGAAACATGTCTGAGCGATAGTGGGACAACAGCAAGTAGGCAGACGATTTAACCAAGAATTTGAAAGAGTACAACTTCCATTATCTCAATAAAACTCAATTGATTTAGTACATTGCGCGTGCGCACGGCAACAGTTTAGTCCTCGCGTGACGGCCATTCATAATTAGGGATCTCAGCTCTCACACTTGGTCGATTAAATCGTTTCGATAGGATTGTTAGTACAAACAAACTATTATTTGAATCGCTATGCACGTGCCTTGAAATTGGTGAAGTTCACTTCTTTCACACAAGTGATTACTTCTAGAATGTTTCCATTAATTATTTTAGTTTTACTAAGGCTTTCGTATCCTTTACTTTTTTACAAAAGTTGTACTAATTTTAAATCTGATCAAACATCATTACTCCCTGATTGATGGCAATAGGCTCGACTGCTATTACACGGGACTTAAACATAACTGGGAAATACACTCAGCGGCACGGAATCTTGGCCAAGCGCTTATCTCGCGATAGCAAAAGTTTTAAGTGTTTCTGATGAATGTTTGTTGTGCAGGTATGTCAAAAAATGTTTACTTTCAGTTCAAGAGGGTAATCCATTATGTTTAAGTGCACCACGACGAAACTTTTAATTTACAGTTGAATCAGGTCATTAGAGCGACTAACTTCACGTTTTAAATTTGTGTGTTGTGAAAAGGTTACTGTTCGGTTTTTTAATTATTGTGATTTTGTGCTTTTAATTCAATAAGTAAAGGTGCTTTAAAAGCAATAAAAATGCCTCTAACATCAGCACAGGTTTCACAAGCCGTTGCGTTAATTAACCAAGGGCTGACACAGCGTGAAGTTGCTATTGCTCTTAACGTACCACGGTCATCAATGCAGTATGCCCTTAAAAGATACCAGGAGACAGGCCAGTACACCTGCAGGCCAGGCAGTGGAGGCGTAAGGTGCACATCGGCCCGAGACGACCGCTTTATTGTCCTGGAGATTTTGAGAAACCGCTACCTGACGGCTGTTGAAATATGCCAGCGGCTTCAAATTGTGAGAGGCGTTAATGTTAGTGAGCGTACGGTGAGAAGACGAATGGAGGAAGTCAATTTAAAAGCTTGTAGACCAGCACGAGGTCCAGAACTTCTCAGACAGCACCGAGTAGCTCGACTTCACTTCGCACGAGAACACGTTAACTGGACCCACGAGCAATGGGCTAGAGTACTGTTCACAGACGAGTGTCGAATAGCTTTACGTTCACCAGATGGTCGAGAACGAGTGTGGCGAAGAAGAAGAGAGCGGTTTTTACCCATTACTACCACTCAAACAGTGAGTTTCCATGGAGGCTCAATAATGGTATGGCGAGGTATAAGTTCCGACGCACGTACAGAGTTGGTTATCGTCGATAATCGGCTAACACCTGTTCGATACATCGAGGAAGTTCTTCAGGAACACGTAATGCCATATTCGTGGTTCATTGGACACGACCAATTCCTCCTAATGCACGATAATGCACGCCCACACGTTGCACATTGCGTTGAAGAATATCTGGAAGAGGTTGGCATACAAAAACTGCAATGGCCAGCTCGTAGTCCAGACTTAAACCCAATTGAGCATATCTGGGACATGCTCAAAAGAAAGATTAAGTCCAGCTCCAACCCGCCGGAAACTCTAAACCAGCTCCGAACTGCAGCGCTGGCCGCTTGGCGCAGTATACTGCAAGTTGATGTCCGAAACATCATCCAAAGTATGCCAGATCGAATGCAGGCAGTTATCAGGGCTAGAGGAGGAAACACCCGATATTAAAACGTATAGACAATAACGAAAAAGACCTTATTTTTTATTTTGTAGTGTTTTTAAATTTATAGTGAAAAATTCCTAATTTCAGTGAAAGTGCGTGATTTTAAAAACTGATTTATTGGTGAGGTAATCTTTTAGTTTCTAAGTTCTTAAAGCATAAGAGACACGTATTAAAGCCACTTTACCCTTAATTTATTGTCATAAATGCAAATGCAAATTTTTGAATGCAAATAATCAGCAAAATCACGAGTGGCCAAGTTTCCGTGCCGGTGAGTGTATGTGTGTACAGTTGCACCTCTGCCTAATCGTTCGGGGAATACTGGCATGATGTTTTAATGTTTTGTTATGTTATAATTTTTATTTTCAAATATTTTATCTTTTTTGATTATAGACCTTATCTACCACGTTCTCCCCGACTGATTCATACAATTTTCAATGACTACCAGGTTTATTCCGCTCCCAGACATAAAACAATAAAAAAACATCTGATTCAGACATAAAAAGATATAAATATTTAGGTATCATAACATTAACTCGTATATTACAGCACTGATACTGTTTGTATGGTCGCCATCGGATGACATCATCGAAATACGATAAGTCTTGTAACAATATACCGTTAATATTACGTTGTCACTTTTAAGGCTCTTAAGTGCGTGTTACTGCGTAGTGGGTCACCTTTTAACTTAGCGTGTGGTTGACGATTCGCGAAAATCCAGGTGGCCTCAAATCTGAGCTTCCACGAGCCAGGATATTCAAGACAGCTTGGCTTATTCTCAAATCTCAACTACCATTTTGCGCTCACGGGCTTATGTTTTTGTTTTCACCACGATATCGACCTATTGTCGTGCCCATAGGTACAATATAAGTAACTAACTACGTAATTAGAACTATATAATCTGCCAAGCCTTTCCCAACAATGTAGTGGTTGGCTTCCAGACTGCCGGGGCGACTGCTTATCTGACCTCTAGAACCCAGTTACTGGATAACACGATACCCCTTGGTAAGACTGGTCATTAGACTTTTCGATTACGTAATTGATGGTAAAGAATGTAAGATAAAGTTTGGCATCCGGGATATAATCTGTAACATATATTAGCCAACCGTAAGGACCATCGTACTTACTAGGGAAGAGCACGACAGTTTTCTGACCCTATAAATGAAATCAGACAAAAGGACTAGCAAATAAAACATTCTCGATAATCACTAGAATACAAGAACAAAGCATGAACATAATTTGTATCATTCCCATTTAATGTCCTGAGATGACTCACAAAGCAATGTGATAACCATACAACATACTTTAGTCGTATACCCATAAAATATCAATTGGAATTCACCATGGTTAGGTAATGGGAGATGAACTTTTTACAACCAGCGTTCCATGAAGAATTGTGTATTTTGTTTTGTGTTGCCGCGCTGACCATTTCTCAGAAACTGTTAATAAAATAAAAGCAACTCATCGAATTTAAGGATAAAGAGTAACATTTTTGCCTTGAGATGTAGATGATAAAGGAAAGCTCAGCTTGGTAGAAGGTCATGGAGCAGGAAATCCTACTATAATATATAAAATATAATATTATCCTACTATTCTATCCTACTAATATCATAAGTGTGAAAGTTTGTATGTTGAGATATTTGTTACAAAACAATAGTTTATAATCTGGATTAATACATAGGATACTTTCTTTCACGGTAGTATGTTCCCGTGGGATATTTTCATTTTCCTACTACCACGCGGGCAAAGCCCCTGGCAAAAGCTATTAAAGTTATATTTTAGTTACGATAAAATAACGAGACAAACCAATAGAAAAGTACAAAGACCAATTGAATGAGAACATACAAAGATTTAAGTTTAAGGAAAAATTAAGAAGAAGACCAACAAATTCCCGTAGCTATCTCGTAATAAAATGGCATCCATCACCAATTTTAGTCAGTTCCCGTGCCATCCAACGGTATTTGATCTATTTCATTGCTAATTGTTTTGATAAAGATAGAAGCTGTGTTTACACTGACGAGTAGTAAAATTTTTCAGTGCGAGTGACTCCGTATTCATAAGTAACTTACGTCGCATTTACACGTGTTAGCAGTACGTAACTTATGAGCACCATAGATGTTGATCTAGGTGCTTGTAGGAAAGGCTAAGTACTTTGTAAGTAAGTAAGGCTTGATTGAGAAATCACTTCATTTAATCTTCGATAATTATCGACGGGATTATGCTCAAGAATCCTAAATAACTGGTATTAAGAAATGGGGTATTATTTGTACATCCAACACCCAGTTCGAGTGTGGTGCTCCTGAACAGACTATGTCCCATCTGCTGTTGTGTCTCAGATGACCGTTCACCTGCAGGCTTACCATGACGCTTTCTATTTGTACGAAGAATAAACAGTGTTTTTTCTATACAAAATGACATTTTGTTTCTCCGTTTTTGACATCGCACCGTGTATGTCCTCCAGGCTGATTCCCAATTTCCCAGCCACTGCAGGCGCGGGCTAGCGGACGGCGTGTAATGGGTAGCTCGCTGTCCGGTAAGGACCAAGCCCGGGTCGACGGCGCGTTGTGTTCCACGCGCGCCTCAAAGAGATGTCAGCACCAACTGGTGGGGTCCGCAAAGGCCGATGTCTGCCAGGGGTGCGGGTTGTTCGAGAGAGATACCGTCGCCCCTGGCACACAGGCAACTGAGGGAATACGGGTGAGTTTTAGTCAGTAAAAGTCTGAGATGCCCTCCTGCTCCACACAGAGCGGGACAAGTTATTTGATGATTTCCCACACTCAACAAAAAAAAAAAACCGTAGATATCTTTCTACAATCTGTCATTTTGTCTTTCATTTCTAACAATCTTTGTCTAGGTCCTTATTAGTGTAGACTATTTCAGAAGAATATTTCTTGCCAAACTGTCAAAATCACACTGACAACAAATTTTCTACTCGACGGCCACAAAGTATACCTATACGATTATCTACAAAATCATGATTATATTTAATAAGATATTAGGAATAGGCAAAGACATTTTGGTATACCTAGTAATAAAAAATATATTTGTAAATGACATCACGACTGATAGGTGTCCCATTAAGGGTTTTTTTGTACATCAATGCCCATTAAGCAATCTGACAAGTAGGTATATTTCCAGTGATAAAGCCTCCTATTCATTGGACTAATGTCCCGCGACACTCGTCGCTCGAAACGTCGGGCGATGTTGACCAACGTCTCAAGATATCTTGCCTCACTACCTTGCACATCATTTTCCATGCTGCCAGACATGTTTTGTGAAATGATGACGATGATGATTTTTGTCCGAGAGACGCAACTAATAACTATCTTCTCAGTGAATTGAAAATTAACGGCCTATACGCGATAGTCCTTTAATGATAGACTGTAAAATCTCTCCTATGACCGAGGGTGCCCTGAATGAATGCCGCTAAATAATTACCTTAAAGGATGGGTTCATAGGTAAACTTCTTCTTTACATAACCAAGACCCCTCCGTACCTCGGAAAGTGCGTTAAGTTGTTGGTCCCAGCTGTCATTCATCGATCTATGGAAGTCGTTACGGGTCGTCAGAAGCACAAAAGTCAGACAACCAGTCATACAAGGGGTAACGTATTACCCAGGACCTGGGTTATGGAGGTCATCTGCCAGCTGCGTCCGGCTAGACTGGAAGATCCCAACATAGTTGGGAAATGGCTAGATAGATGATGTTCATAGATAAACTTCTATGGGTGAGTTACATACAGCATCCTCTATTCCATCGGTATCAACTCTGATTACTTGTGCCCACAAGTAATCGGAATTCCCCAATATCTTGGCTTCTACACCAGTCTATGTCTGTGATCCTTTTATTAAAAGTGCAAAATCTTCTGAAGATAGACTAGATACATTTTTATAATGTTAACGGGTCTTGCAAAAATTTGGCACTTCACCGTCATGACTGTTATACATATATTCTGTGGCGTTAGATGTTCTGTTGCGTAGTAGGTTCACGCCTTGATATGGTGACGTTTCCAGGTCCCATCTATCTCTTAACATGTATTACATTTGAGTGGACCTGGCCAAGAAGGGGGCCTGGCTTTCAAGGTTAGTACTGTTTCTGGCACAAAATCATCACATCATCCTTTTAGCCGATAGCCGTCCACTGCTGGACACAGGCCTCTCCCAAAAAAAATGGGGGGGTTTGCCATAATCGCCACGCTTGGCAGGCGGGTTGGCGATCGCAGTATGATGGTAAATTGCATAGAGAACGCTGCTGCCCATTCTCTAATAAGTTCCTTAGTCGCCTTCTACGACACCCACTGGAAGAAATGGAAAAAATAGGCAAACTTTATTCGTGACGTCTTAAAATCTGGCATCACCGATGTCAACAACTGGACTACCTCGTTGGTCTACTGGTCGCAAACGCTACTGCTGAGCATACGATCTTGGGTCGTGGAAACTGGTTTTGGATTTTTGACCTGGAATTTCTCAGTACCTACCTAGTTGCCCGGAGTCTGGATTTGCCGCCGGTGGTTGCCAATATACTCGCCCTCTATCACATGGGACTTAAACATAACTGGCGAAATGTGGGAGTACTACAGTTACACCTCAGCCTTACCCTTCGGGGAATACATGCGTGATGTTAATTAAGATGTAGTTATCAAAACTACATTTTCGTGTGATTCCAACTGGTTTTTTAAATGAGCCTGAAAGCAATATTTCCGGTAGGTAATCGTTTTACGAATTCTAGCTTTAATTAACTAGATAGGTCTATTTAGGTTTACCTGTAACACCTAACTTCATTAACGAATATCTAAATAGGTACTTAAACACACTCAAGCCGAAATCTCATAGTGCGCCTGCGCGTATTGCTCAGTCCAAAACAAACAATTGCGCCGTCTTGCGCATCATAACAAAAAGTTGACGACCGCACAGACAGTCCAATAACACTACACAATACCACTGCAACTTCAACCTTAATTACACTAACATAAATCACTTTTTAGGTTGCTCTTGAGGAGTCAATAATAGCGGCACTCACGCGCAACCAACCCGCGCCAAAACCGTAGAACGCGCGAAAATTTATGTCACTATCCGCCATTTTATTTTCAAACCGCTTGTTACAGATTTATAGCGTATTTTATTCGTATTTAACTGTGGTTTATTAGCGATTGTGGAGACGGTCGGCGTCGTGCACGCGTACTAGCGGTCTGGTCCAAAATAGAAAAACTAATTGGCCAGACGGCCAGACGGTTAGGGTTGAAGCTAAAATTATGTATTAGATCCGCGAAGATTCACAACTCAACGCACTCATCCAAGGTAGCAGCGAGCGAAAGCCCTAAAAATAAAAGTTACGTTGTTGGTTTGGTGTTTACCTTATTTCCAGTGCAGTCTCATAATTCTGCCGCGTGGGAAACTCGTTAAGATGGCGCATTTAAAACAGAGTGCAATTAAAAGCCAGTGCATTCATGCCGTTGCTAATTTGCTTGGAATTACCATCAGGACCATTGTAGACAGCCATGGCTGTTTGAGAATGGCGTAAAAACATTGTACTTTTATCTCCAATCTAAAATGAGGAGTCTTACACTCTGCCATTTGATGACAGGCATATAACATATGCCAAAAACAATGCGTATCATCGTCCAAGTAACCTATGTGACTAACACTTCATTTTGACAGTTCAGCAATATTCGTTGCGTTATTTATGTTGTTGAGCAGACGACGAAGATATACTGACGTCACTTTGCCAATACATCTAACGAGACACAAAAAACAATAAGCCCAGATCGATCAGGCAACCCTAATCAAAGTAATAGGTTTTAAGTAACCAATGACCCTAGACACTGGTTTCAACGACATAGCATTTAACTGGGTATGGTATTGTCTCCAAAGACGTTGGATCTGTAATGTGTAGGTAGAGAAAGAAGCTCGCTTTCGTTTGTTGCGCCGCTTATTCCCAGCTAAAGCACTGGGAAGTGGTGAGGGGCGGGCGTTTTGGGGGACTGTCTTATGTAATTATGTCGTTCAAAAAGTGCTGACTCTCAGCCTAGTTTGAATAAATGACTTTTGATTTCGATTTTTGATTTTTCTAATAGCACAAATAAGGCAAGTTTATGGCCACATTGGTCACTGAAACATTATGTCGAGGTTTAAAAGTAAAACAATGGAAATTAAAGAGTCAATAGGAAAATAAAGAGTGTTTTGGTTTTATGTATTCTATTTTATTTTCTACTCTTGTCTCTTACAAAATGTGTCTATATCTCCTATCGCGATTTCTTTAGAAATTAGCATCACCTTTGTTTATATTTTTCTGTTCCGTTCTTCTTGTCTGTTTATATGTGTACACAAACTGGTCAGATCATGCCCCACTTGCTGGAGTGTCCTAAGTCCCCATTTACCTGCACCTCGGATGACCTAAAGAATGCCGCAATTGACGTGGCTCCCAACGAGGTTGAAACTATAACTATCTATCACCATGCTGCTGGGGAGTTTGTTGCACCACTTCTTCTACCTAGCTAAATCACTAGGAAGTGGTGAAAGGCGTGTCTGGGGAACGGTCTTAAGTAATTTTGACGTTCAAAAAGTGCTTTCTTTCAACCTAGTTTAAATAAATGACTTTGATTAGACTTAATATGAAAAACAACAAGAAAAAGTACCATCGATATTAAAATAAGAAGAACTGGTGAAAGAATCAGATGATAATTATGCAGATGAAATGCGCTATAAACTATAGACTATTATCGTGGTAATGGTATTCCAAGAGTGTGTTGGACCCAATAGATCATGATCCGAATAGATTCTCATGTTGATCCAAATGAAGTACCTAATAAAACACTAAACATTTTTCACCGTGCCCGTTGGCCCATGAATTATAAATATTTTGTCCTTGGTCGTAATCGGTATCAGTCAATCATTAATGAACATAGACATCAATCAAAAAGCGCCGTAACTGTCGGTTCTTTCCCTATCATACGTACCTAGTCTCACTATCGATCAGCAGATACCAATCATTTTAAGTATATCTCGTCATCAAAAACTGTTTTCAATGGAACTTCTCTTGGCTTTCAGCCGTCCATTTTGAAACTATCTAAACAGATTACCTCCACCATCATATGGCCTGACCAAATTTTGTCTGGGATTTAAAACTGAGTTTTTTATTTGGTTGTTCTTCTTATAGAAGTCGCATAGGAAACACCGAACTCATCTAGTTTAGTCATGAGGCCTTCACCAGGTCATCGGTCCACTTTCGCATTCCAACCAGTACGCGGTCACCACTCCAGAACAATTTACAGAAAATAAATATTAATTATCTGAAGTGGATTCAAAATACAACAAAAAGCAATTCTCAATCATTTTACAGTTTGTTTACAAAACCTTTCGTGCACGATCACGTGTGCGTGCCTCTCATCGTGATACCAATTACCAATCGTTAATAACTGCACGTGGGAGCTGTACTCCTATCGAGTGCCTTCTAGTGTTTGCATCACTCATTCTCTTTGTGATTTTTAAGTGATGGTTTAAATGACAACAGTGTTCTAGCGACAGAAATTTTAGATCCATCATTGAAGAGTTTATTAGATAAGCATAGAATGACAGTAGTGGTGGTCCAGTGGTAACGACCTAGACTTACAAGTTGATCCCAAGTTTGAACACATACAGGTGCTTTACTTTGTGTTAAGACGGTGAAGGAAAAGATCGTGAGGAAACCGGCATGTCCTCGAACCAACAGTTCGAAGACATGTTACATTACATCTACCAACCGGCACTAGGCCCGCGTGATTGTTAGCGACCCACTCCCTCTCACAGAGGAGGCCTCTGTCCCAGCTAGGGCTTGTATTCGAAATATTCGAATGCAAAAATTGCTATATTCGAATATTCGACCATTCTCCATAACATCGAAAAGCGATCCCTGATGTGCACAAAATACAATTATAATGTTTATGCATACTTAGTAACTGACAGCGCAAGCGTGATGTGTGGTATGAGTGGTCGACAAGTGCCTTCGTACCATCAACTATATTTAGCACATGGTATCCAATTTGAATGTTGGATCTCAATATACAAAAAGAAACGAAATTGTCTTGAAGAACAATGGGAGGAGCCTGCAGGAAACACAGAATAGACAGGATGCTGACTTGACTTGAGCTTGTGAGAGAGATGGAGAGGTTCTATGGACAGTTGTACACTTCTACAAGTAACCCCGTTACGAATGTCGAAAGTCTCTTCAACGATGCCAGATCGACTATCGGTACATCGAGGTGCTGAAATGTCTGTATGAAAACGCTACTATGTCACCTCAGTCTAACTTCAGGACCAGACCTCGAAACCTATGCTTCTGCAGGGAGGTGTGAGACAAGGAGACGATATCTCCCCGAAACTATTCACCGCTGCACTGGAGGATGTCTTTAAGGTTCTAGACTGGAAAGGGGCTGACATCCACATCAATGGCGAGTACATCACTCACAGTTGTTATGGCTGAGACAATAAAGGATGTCAATATACAATGCTCGAAGACATCATTAGAGCTTCCGAAAGAGTGGGTCTTAAAATGAAAATGGACAAAACAAAGGTAATCTCAAATGCCTACGAGAGAGTGGGCGTTATCACTCTCATGAAGATCGGAGACGCTACACTCGAAGTTGAGGACGAGTAAGTTTACCTAGGACAAACTGGTCAGTTAGGTAGGTCCAAATTCGAGAAAGAGGTTTACACTAGAGGAGCCTAGACTGCTCCACGGTTGAGCAAAGGCCTCGCCCAAATCCTTCCTCTATGGTGTTGTTATTTAATTCTTTGATTTTATTAACATAATCGAGATTTGATTTCACTGAATTCACTGAACTTGATTCACTGAATTTGATTTGACTGATTTGATTTTCTTTGATTTGAAGACTGAAGACTGAAGACTGTATTGTGGTTGGTTGTACAGACAACCACGCTTTTAGATGCAAAAGCGCATCGCACACCGGTATCGCTCGCTTTTGCATCTAAAGGCAAATTCATGTAGTACTTTTAAGCAGTAAAATTTTGATTTATACCTTGATATTACTCCGACTCCTACTGTATCTAAGAAATTGGCAAGTAAAGACATGATTATTAAAACAGCTTATTTTTTATAAGTATTCTAATAATATTCGAATATTACTCGAAAAAAAATCTAATATGAAAATTTCCGAATGTTTGCAAGCCCTAGTCCCAGCACTGGGAACTTTATAGGCTGATTATGATATTGAATCAATACAACCCTAGTTTTAGTATTTGCGAAACCCTAAAAACGTGTCTAGTATTTTTATGTAAAGAATACCTACCTACTGTGCAAATATTTCGACACAAATGCATTTTGTTATGAAATAAATAACTTGAACTTGAATCTACGTACAAAATTTCAAAACTTTATCCTGAAAAATCACAAAGTTATAAGCTTGTTACATTACCTGGTTGTCACACAAACATGGTCACCCCGCGCCGCCCGCGCATCCAGCGTCGTATTGAACTCATTGATCATAATTAGGCAGCACGTAACCCTACGGCGATTGTATTGTAATAAACTGGTGATAACATATTCCATCACATTTGCTAAACTTTTTTGGGAAAAAATATAACATAGTGCAAAAATGATTGAAATCGATTCAGTTACTTATTCTGAACAATCTATATTCAGGTGTCGCATACCTATACTAAAAATAATGTTGTATACTGGTGCCCATAACACAAATTATCTTGGGTCGGCACAGCAGGTCTTTCTTCAATATATCTATAGCTCTTACCTTAGTAGTGCTTTAAAACCATTTCATCTATAACAAAAAGGTTTTGTAATGTATCATCAGAAATTACCATCTGCCTGAAATTACGGGGGTCGGATTCCTAGTCTGATTCAGCTGAATATCAGATATACTAACCGAAAATTCCTCGTGCATCTGATTTAAAATATGAAAATCTTGTTCTTCTAGGCAAAATAAACTTTGGTATTCCACGTAATAACCACAAGAATGAAGAAATGACAGGTTCCTGGCCTGTTGCCAACCAAACAACATCCTTCAGACGATCTTAATCCAGAAAGATTAATAGTGCATCAACATTGAATACAAATATTTTGGCTTTTTATCGCTTCAATCACGGTTGAACTTGAGGTAAACAATGAAATTGTTTAGCCTTGGTTTAGTTATCAATTTGCTATATACCATTAAAGCCTATTTAGGGACGTGTAAGGACGAGGTTTAAGGAAGGAAGGGCCTGTGTTTTTTTTCTGTGAGTGTGGGAAATCTTCAAATAACTTCTCCCGCTCTGGGTGGAGCAGGAGGGCGAGTCAGACTTTTACTGACTTAAACCCACCCATGTTCCTTCAGTTGCCTGTGTGTCAGGAGCCACGGTATCTCTTTTGAGCAACCCGCACCGGGCGCATATACTGCCTCTCTCTCGCGTGCGCCGCCTCCCTCTTCGCGAGCATTACTGCTTCGCAGAAGGAGGTGGTGGCTACCCATGCACTCTCGCTTCGTACCATGGTCTGGCCCAGGGCCCGACGTAAGAGATCGCCGTCGCCGATCGCCTCCACGAGGACACGGCGGGGCTCCGCCCAAGCCGGGCAGACCTCCACCGTATGCTCCACCGTGTCCTCAGGGCGATCTTCGCAGTGGAAACACCCGGGCGTTTCCTCCCGCCTTATCCGAAACAGGAACCTCCCGAAACAACCGTGTCCGGTGAGGTCCTGCGTAAGATATAAGGCTAGGACGCCGTGACGCCTTTCAATCCACTCCTCAAAGAGGGGACTTACCGCCGCAATCGTGGCATGTTCAAGGGCCTGCGTTACCTCATGTGACGCATTTTCGGTTTTGAGCTCGCTTTTTCCCTTTTCCCTATACGTTACTATACCTGTTGTCATTAACCTAGTTGCAATGTTTGTTATGGAATCGTGGCTACTAAGGGTTTTCCCTTATTTTGCGCAACCTTTCTTGTACAGTCACGAGCAATAACATATATACATTGTCACATTTTCTAAAACATCTTAACTTCTAGAATTCAAAAAATATAAGGACGACAATTTTATCTAAATTACCTAACCATCAAACTGTGTCAAAATTGGGTATACGTTGGTTTCACAGTAATATAAACGAAAAAAAAATCAGTAAAAAGTTTACACGTCAAATGTCATTTTTAAGTATCCATGACAATTTCTATAACATGTATACAAAAGAAATTGTATACGTGTTATAGCATTGTCATGGATACATTAAAATGGCATTGGACGTGTTAACTTTTTACTGATTTTGTTAAGTTTAGGTATTCATAAACCATTGTATAACACAATGGTTTCTGAATTAGACGAATTAAGAAACCATTTCTGTATCAGTCCACTGATAGTCCAAGCTATGTTCGATGGTTTTGTTCTTTGCTGTACGATTTTATTTCGGATCCTATACCTAAGAGAAACCCTGAACATAGCTCTCTGAGTGACAAATACAATGCGTTGAACACATTATAGTTATATAAATAAGTAGTGGTTGGTTACTGCAATAAAACAAGAGCTTATAGAATCAAGTGTTGTAATTCGTTACCAAAAGTAATAATAATTGATAAAGCCTATTATAATAGCGTAGTTATACGTAATTTGTTTTGTAAACCAAACGTTATTCAATTATATATTAATTGTAAATGATTTTATTTCTGTAAGTTGGTTGGTACACACGGCTACACATCAAGCTATACATTTCCAGTATAAGCTGATCTCGCATTGCATTGGATTTCCGTACAGTGCGAGATCAGCGTAAACTGGAAATGTATAGCTTGATTTGTAGCCATGTGTACAAACACTTTTACACGTCAATCAAATTTTTTAAACTATATGAGGATGATTGATTCTTAATCTCAATGTCACTGTCGCTATCGCTACACATTGTCACTGTTAATTTTAAATACCTACGAGGTATTGGTAGTGAAATTAATTAAAATCTTGTGTAACCACCTTCAGCGTTTATAACATCTTGCAACCTTTCCCGCATTGATGAAATCATATTGTGACATACATTATTGCCTCTAAAACTATCCCATATCTCGTGGACGTGTCTGACCAAGGCTTCTCTGGTTCTAGCTTGGTTGCTGTCCCACTCTTGGACCATCAGTCCCCACAAGTTCTCAATAGGATTGAGGTCAGGGCTTTTAGGCGGCCACGGCAACAAATTCATGAAATGTCGGTTGCGATTAAACCAGGCCTGAGTGAATCGAGAATTATGGACCCCTGAATTGTCCTGCACAAAACCAATAGGCGTCAATTCGGGAAAGTATACCTCCAAACTAGGCAGTAATACTTCGTCTAAAATACTGGTATATTGCTCGCTATTCATTCGACCACTGATCTCGGCCAATTCACCGGGTCCACTAGCTGCCATCCAGCCCCAAACGCCGAAGCTTATCCGGCCACTTCTTCTAGATGGCAGTATATTTTTTCTAAATAACGAGTATTATTAGGCCGCCATAAAGACAAACGTCCATCAGAAACACTTTTTCATCAGAAAAAATGGCTCTGCTAAAATCGTAGTTTAGATATTCTCGAGCAAATTGTAGTCGCTGCTGTTTATGGCGTGCAGTCAAAAGTGGTTTTCGCGCCGGAACTCTGTGAAGTACGCCAGCTGTGCGTAGGCGACGTCGAATCGTTGAAGATGATACGTGATATGAAGATGATATGTCTTGAATTTGCACAAATCCGTTACCAACCACCCTGTTCACGATCTGCCTGTCCTGCTCCACAGAAGTTTTTCGTTTACGACCACTACTTTTATAACTGTCAATGTTACCTTCATCTTCCCACCGCTTGAGTCACAAATATACGGTTTTTCTCTGAAAAAAAAAATGAATTTAAGTAAACGGTTACTAATTAAGTTATTTGATTATTTTGTTATTTATTTAACCTAAAAACCACTGCACAACGGGCGGCACCCTAAAAATAGCTTATATTGGAATGATAATTCAAATTTAAAGAGATTGAAATAATATAAACATTCATTTGAACTTTTATTATAAAACCCTATAAAATATAAATTGCAAACTCACCGTAATTCCCAATTCATTTGCAATGTCTGTAACGGAAAGTCCATGTTCTTTAATAACAATGATTTTGTGTTTGTCATATGTAGAAATACGATATGGCACATTGTTATTATTCATTTTACTTTATTGATTCGAAAAATAATCAGAATTATAAAACACCGGAAATATTTATCTAGCTCCACTGCTCGACGACAAAAACAACCGTAATGCGCGCTTCTCCCTTCTACGAGTAAAAGATTTGCAATGTTGCGATAGGAATCCAATAGCACAATAGTTTTAGGACGGTATACGGAAAAATAAACAGGCGTCAGGCGAGTCGATGCTGCTCGCTGATGCCTACTAGCTACCTTACCTTACAATATGTTACAATATGTTGGAGAAGTTATTTGATGATTTCCCACCCAGAAAAAAAAAAAAAAGAAAAGAAAAAAAAAACCTTACAATATGTAATAAGGCAAATTAATGACAATCCAGATCCTATATTTATGTACCTACACTGATTTTGTCAATTAGGTATAATCATAATTTGGGTTCCTTTTGAACCCAAATCACGACTTATTTCCGAGCTCAAGCTGCTTGAAACTGCTGTTTTGTAATCGATAACATAATTTCGAAACTGTACTGTGAACATGTTTTTGAAATTTCCTTGGGTACAAAATAATGTAACTAAAAGTGAATATAATATTTTGGTAATCTATTGTTAACTAACATTTTATAAAAATGTGTAGTTAATTTTGACGCAATTAATAGTCTACATAATTATTGGACACAGTAAGCATACTTATTTTCGCGATTTAATGTTGGCTACATAAATTTGAATTTTAAAGGCGTTTCTATGTTATTACTCGTGACTGTACCTGCAATTATTGATAGGTAAGATAAATAATGTAGTGTAGTTTGAACGACATCCCAATGGGACTCAAAATGAAAAGCAGCAATTTGAGTTAGATTGAGGTTATATACACCGTGACATTTTAGTCGTCTTACAAAGGTGGTCCACTCAATGTATCCGTCATAAAATACCTCTAGGCGCGATTAAAACATTGTTACCATTAATTAATATAATAGGTACAAAGAAAAATAAATAATGCTTTTGAATTATGAAACACCCTCCCTGTTAATAATATTTACGTATCAAACGGCAGAAGACATGTACCTACCTACCATTACATTCCATCATTAATCCCATTTCCATAAAAGGGTGTTTCAATCTACGTCATGCGTCTTAGTGAATGATATTTTCATTTTTTTAATTATACAAATATTAAAAACAAATATTTGTCTTTATAAATGGTTACTAGTCATTGGATACATGAAGTGGGCTGCCGTTATAAGACGAATAAAATGACACGGTGTATCGACGCATTATTAAAGTTTTATCTAAACCTTGCTGTAGAAAACAACATACATACATACATAAACTCACGCCTACTTCCCATGGGGGTAGGCAGAAAGTACATAACGCCACCTGCTACGATATTTACATACCCCGTTTGCCTCGTTTATGTGTAGAAAATAATCGGTAACAAATTCAGTTAATCCCGCTTAGTTTGATCCTATTATTTATAGGTAATTTTGCACCACCTAAAATTTTAACAATGACAGTGAGGAAAATTTTCAGGAGAATTCCATGACTAGTACCAAAAAACAATAGGATAGTAATTGATGATATTAATCCTAACTTCAAAAATCATCTATTCCAGGAAAATGTACCAGTTCCAAAGAACAAAGACAATTAATGAATCATTTCTCGGAATTACCAACTGATGCGTATACTAACAGTTGACGCGCGTACGCATAACTATGTACTATCGCTAAATAATATATGTGCCTACAATTGTACTGGCGCCGTCTGGCACTGGATGCAAGAACGCATCTATTCTAGGTACTAAACCAGCTTTCTCAAGTGATTCAGAGCGAAGTTTTCACCCACGAAAGAGACTACTTTTACTTTATTTGGTAACCAACTTACTGGACTTGAAACATCATAAACTAAATAATGAAGTCAAACGACAAACTAAGTAATAAACCACAAACTTGATGCTTAAACCACTATTTCTCTTGTAGAAGATGAAAGTTGTTAGTTTAAAAAAAAAGGTAAGTTTAGAATATTCCAAAAAAAATCAAAACAAAAGACAAATGATTCACTACCTAATTAAGTAGGTAATCAATGAAGGTAAGCCAACATTGCCAAAAGCTTGTGACACACTCGATGTTTAATGACAAAACCATCCATTTTCAAAAGAACCACAGCGTCCAGACGAAACATTCCATCTGCAGAATCATTACTGTACGGATTAATTTCTGAGAATGTTTCCCAGATATTAGTAACATTCAGTCGTAAGTATGCGTACATGCGGTTGGCACGGCCGGTGCGTAGACGCAGTATATTTAGCTTGCACTCGCAATAGTGACGTGGGAACGCGTCAGAGAGGACTGACGTCACAAATGTTCTACTTTGCACCTAATAAGAGTGATGCGTTGGTAATTGGTATTGGTATGACTGATACAATCAATGAAGCAGGTGATAGTACTGTTAGGGAGTGTTTTCACCGTTAATTACCATAGCTTAAAAAGCTCCGAAAGTAGAAATTCCTAATTGAATGCTAGACTCATTTCTACTTTTATTAAAGAAGAACTTTTAATTCGCGTTGGAGTGTTAGAGCTTTTGCAAAAAGTCAAGGACGTGCTGTCTATATTTTGTTTTAACATGATGTACTCGAAAGAAAGAAAGAATACCGTTTATTGAGAAACAGTTCGTGAAACACAAAATACAATAACAAAGTAAAAAAGTGAAAATAAATAACAACAATAGTGTGTGCCTCACGGCTGTGATAGACAGATGCTGTCTGACGCTGGTTTTTGTAATGAACCTTTAGGGACAATTGACGAGGAGTATTAACAGTTTTAACATGCTTGGCCACAATACTATCACTGAAGATTGTCCAGATGAAAAAGAGGATTTAATCAAAGCACTATATGGTTCCGTGTGGTGCCGGACGTAAAAGAATTGCACCATCCCATTTCTTCCCGTGGGTGTCGTAGAAGGCGACTAAGGGCCTTACTGGAGAATGGGCAGCAGCGTTCTCTACGCATTTGACCACCATACTGCGATCGCCAACCCGCCTACCAAGCGTGGCGATTATGGCAAATCCCCCCTTTTGGGGGGGGGGTCTATGTCCAGCAGTGGACATCTTTCGGCTGATATGGACTATATGGTGAAAAAGACCACAGAAAATTTAAATACAAAGCCCAAAGCAGAACAAACCATTACGCCACTACTCGTGTACACAGTGACGTATACAGAGAAGACTAACAAAAATAGACGCCACACATAATTTTAGAAGTGAGGTTAATCTCTCATGTTATGACTGGCGGTGTCATAAAACATTTCTTTGTTTGGCTGGTCGTGATGCTGTGACTGGAGTACACGCGCAGTTTTACGATATAGTGGATACTGAACGCAACTGAAAATACGATGACAGCAGAGGTGGTAAATTTAGATGCTGCACGATGCTGTGAAAGAAAATGTATGTATGTAATGAATGCAGATTTCAGCAAAGAATATTTTAACTTCGAAAGGAACCCATCCTTTCGAAGTTAAACTATTTACTACCTCGTTATATACTACCAAATGATTTGATATTAGGACATAGATGATACAGTCATGAGAGGCTTGCGGCTAAGTAATAACAGCCTTTAAGCTACGAGGTTAAGCTACGCTAGCCACGGTTGGTTCGTCGAAGGGTGACCATCTTTACATACCAAGACCCCACAGTGCCTCGTAAAACATGCTCAGCCGTTGGTCTCAGCTGTCATTCGTGGAAATTTGACTGTCGTTACGAATCTTTTATCATCATCCTCATCACCATATCAGCCGAAAGACGTCCACTGCTGGACATAAACCTCCCCAAAAGGGGAGGATTTGCCATAATCGCCACGCTTGGCAGGCAGGTGGGCGGGCGATCGCAGTATGGTGGTCAAATGCATAGAGAACGCTGCTGCCCATTCTCTAGTAAGTCTCTTAGTCACCTTCTACGACACCCACGGGAAGAAATGGGATGGTGCTATTCTTTTACGCGGCACCACATGGATCCGAGTCTTTACTATCCAGAAAGTCTGACAACCAGCCTTACTAAGGGGTATCGTATTACCTGGTAATTGGGTTGTGGGTCACATAGGCAGAGGCTCCATCTTAAATACTGGTACTTAGCTGCATCCAGTAAGACTAGAAGCCGACCCCAACATAGTTGGAAAAAGTCTAGGCAGATGATAATGATGATAATGAATGAATAATTCTATTGTCGTGCAACGGCAAAGCCATTGTTGAGTTTACATCTGCATCAAATAATCGACAGTGTTCTGCCATGACGCATTGTGCGCATACCTTATAAATAAAAGCAAACTTTTCTACTGTAGTTTCATGAACCAAAATGGCGTAAGGATTAATTTTTTTATTGTGTTAACATAATAATCGGGCGTAGTAATGAGATAAGACAACGCAAAAGAAAACACGACTAATTTCAGTAAGCGCACATTTATGACTGGAATTATATTAGCCGCAGTCATTACATCATCAAAACAATCAGTATTTGCTTTATTAGTAATACTTTGCTAGAAAACTACATTAAGAGAACCATATTCAAATTGGAACGGCACTATGTGCGAAATCAGTCATAAATAAAATGAAAGTCTCTTTGTAATGTCAAAATAACAGCTTTTTACTAAATGCATATGAAAGTCTATGCAGTACTTAAAACAATAAATCTATTATTAACGGTCTGTCATTTTGTTTCGGCTAATCTCCGAAACGGTTGGGCCGTTACTGACGGGACTTATAAGGAGTAACATAGGATAACTTCCGACATCCACGAGTGTGAAGCAGCGGGCACAGAGAAAAATAATGCACTGCTTCTAAGAAATGAGTTACTCATAATAACGCACCTGCATTCCCCGAATGTCCATGTCTTAGTCCCGAATCTAGACTCCGGGTTGTACTAAAAAGTCCCAGATGGCACGACCCAATAATACTTCCTGACCCAGGAACCGAACCATAGAATCTCATGCTCATCAGTAGCGCTGAAGACTACCACTACAGACCAACGAGGCAGACAAGAAGGCATGAACCACTGATGACAAAAGTAGGCTTAAAAATGTGCTATTAAGAATCAATGCTAATGTAGGTATGGAGACATGACATGGTCACTTTTAGATTAGTGGTGGCATTGGCCCATTTCATCAGCATGGTAGATATTGGTTAGATGAGCCAAAAGAACCTACAGCTGATAGATATTAAGTCGAAAAACAAAATAAATAAACAACAAATAACAATGTACGTCAGGGAGATACTTGCTTACAATAATTTATAGATACTGAATAAAATGAGCCCTTTATCTACATGATTTCAATCAATCTTGTGGATCAAGTTATCAACATAGGCTGTCAATCAACTGTCAATCTTACTAGAAAACTAAACTCCAAACTTGAGCATAATAATCCATAAGAGGATCAGGTTTTCCCCCTAGATCTAGCGCACGTGGCACTTTGTAGTTTCTGTCTACCCCTGTAAGAAAAAGCTTGAAATTACGTGTCTATGTGAGGAATCTTCTAAAACCCGACTTCCAGGAAAGTTCATGAGTGTAAGTTAGCACGCTCCTGCTATCCCAATTTATTCGTGGTCACCGCAACCTGTCTTTTTCTTCCATTCTCCTCCATTAGTCGTCATCTCGGTCGTCATTACAATGCTAGCCATATCATATTTCATACAGTCCATCCATAGTTTTTTTGGTCTCCCCCTACTCCTATTCCTATAGCCATCCATATCCATCCTCAAAACTTTCCTGAAGACATTTTCACCATTCCTCCGCATCACATACCCATACCATGACAACCGATTTTCCCAAAACTTTTCAGAAAGGTTCATGTTTTTATATAAAACACCTACACGGCCAGGGAGGGATGGGCTATGCGCACAAGCTCAGAATCTGAATCATACTGAATGACCAAGGTATGGTGTAGTGGAGTTAGTAGACAAAGTCTAATATAAATTGTATTATGTAAGATCAACATCCTCGTGTCACAAAGACGGAAAAACGTGTATCCTCCCACTCACTGACGGACGGTCTAAGCAAAGGTTAATGCTGTGGCGAGATGGTGCTTCCCTACCAACTAAAATCTCGCACCTAAACTTGAGTTGCCTTGGCTTACTTCGAAGTTTTCCGGAAGTCCAGCGTGTCCTGTTGTCTGCACGCGACAGGATTTGATGGACGCTGCTGAAGGTGCTAAGCTCGTAGCTAAATTCTAGGCTGGCTGTATAAAGATTGCTATCGACATGCTAAGAAGAACATTCCAAGAAACTGGTGTTGACCTAGTTGACCGCCGCAATGGAGTGCCACATCTCAGTTCTACGTCAGTGCCTTGTCAAAATCATAGGTAAGTAGATTTAATGAATCATCTACACGAGTTTGGTGTATAAAGTACATATTTACAAAATATCACGGTTCCACTGTATGTACACGATGTACATAATATTTGTATGTGTATATTGTATACGTCACGTAAAAAATGACTTCGTAGAATTTGTGTGTTTGAATTGCTATTGCGGCAAACGATTCTGCGTCTCGAGTTCGTCTAAAAATGTCTCTATGTATGAAACAAGCTAAATAATTCTTGTACAAACATCATGGACTTTAATTATGTTAGGTACGTATGTATAACCTAAATTAGGCTATTTATATTGGGCTCGTTCTACTGTATCGACATAAAATTACTCTGCAATCATTTTAGGGGTAAGAGATAAATGTCATATAACTACAACCTACAGTACTACCGCAGGAGTCTGCTGGATGAGGGAAGCACAGAACCGGTCGCAGTGGCGGAGCTTAAGCTCCTTAAGGCATATGTCCAGCTATAATGTTTCTACTGCTGGGACTCAGGCCTCTTCTTGGTGAGAGGAAGTGGGCCGAAAAGCTGTAATCCACCTCGCGAACCTTGTGCGGGTCAGTAGATGTCACATGTCTTTGATCGTTTCCTCACGATGTTTAGTCGCACCGTTTGAGAGCACTGATGGTGTCGAAATAATTAACACAAATTAAAGCACCTGTCTGGTTTCGAACCTCCGACCTACAACTCTTTAAGTCATGGCCGTTACCACTAGACTACCACTGCTCTTACGTCGCTTTACCCCAGTACAGGTGTAGAATTCTTTAAAAAATCTCACCGTGAAAGCTACGTGGATTGAATTAGGTGTCAATCCCTAGCATCAGGTGGAATCACGGCTCACTTCATCAAAATTTCATCAGAATACACCCGGCTGGTTAGATACAGCCTTGATTCAACAAGAAAACATCCTCATAGGGTTGCATATGAGGATGCGGATATTTCTTTTTCATAGAATGAAAGATCAAGCTTTGAGCACCGAAAAGGACACAGCTTTTAAACTTGTTATTGTTGAAGTAATGTTCTAGTGTATCAAACAAAATGTCGCCCACATCTAACTACTCATCAATATAATCCCACGAACTGTCCAAGGGTCCCAGACATACATTAATGACCTCCACTGATCACGATTAGTGAAACATTCCTCATGATTATTGATACTGGTTTGCGTCGGTTTCAAGCGGTGCCAGCTTTGTGGTTTTAAACTTTTTATTAAGCGGTTTAGAGTTCATCTTTTTATTTATGTTGTACTTGTCTTGGATGATGTTTAGTGATGTGGTCCTTTACAGCTTCACAAGTGTCGGTACTGAAATTTTAGTACATCTGGCGTCTAGGTCAGTCTGCCCCGCCAGCTGACTGGAAAGTACTTGTACCTGCCTAAAGGAATCAAAATAAAAATACAAAATTACGGCTGCGAAAATTTTCAAAGTTTTCATCATGGCAGTCGTTTTCATGGTTTTCGAGGGCGCTGAAGCCGATAGTGAGGTCAAAATGAAGTTTGATTTTTATAAAGATATAGTGTACGACGTTACATTTGGAGTTGAAGAAAAAGCGTTCCTGACGGGGGTCCCCCTGACTCCGTACGATATATATTTTTTAAATACTACACGAGTTATTGTTTTCCAGAAAGGTCAGGTGCGCAGTACTCGCAATGCAATATTATAGGTATGAACGTAAACGAAACAAAGGAGGTAATGATCGAAGCAGGTTGCATTCTTTAATTGCTGGGTCCCCTTGGGAAGAAGGCCTGAGTTAACATAAGAATGTACTTTTCAGTTGGTGCCGATAAGAGAAAAGAAACGCACATACTAATGAGTATAGTGAGCCTACTTAAACAGGGTCAGCATAGCTATTCACAATTATTCGATGGACTTCCGTACTGAATCGAGCTTCAATTAATGCTATCGAATAAGGGCTGTACACATATCACACGATCAATCATAATCTGAATCATTTTGAAACAGATTGCTAATCCATTGCTTCATATGTTCGAAAATGTGCCTGCTCAGCAACGTAAATAACGCAATGAATATTGTTGAACTGTCAAAATAAAACAGATTATGATTGATCGTGTTTTACCCAATTAGGGAGCTGGTTATCGAAATGGGTAATTTTCGATACTATAGCCTGTCGAATACTGAAGTGTTAAACGTAAAATATGGCGTCTTATGACAAGGTTGGATAAACCCCATAGGCGGTATGCAAGTCTCGTCAATAGAATTGTAATTGCAAAGTAATTGAAATGAGCCATTTTAATAGTTATTTATGTACAACGTGACCCATAGTAACCTGTTTCTCTCAGTGCTCTCACGACTTGAACGTCGCAGAATATGTTTGCATGTTGCCGGTGGCTTACTTGTAGATTTTCTTTTGAAGACATAACATCACCTTAGGTAACGCCTGTATTTTCTTAGGGGTTTTTGTGAATATGTTTCCCTACGTGATCGAATCAGGAATGAAGAGATCTACAAGACAACCAAGGTAATTGACATAGCCCGAACAATTGCCAAACTTAAGTGGGTAGGGCACATTGCTCGCAGAACAGATGGCCGATGGGGCCGAAAGGTTCTGGAGTGGCGACCGCGTACTGGAAGACGTAGAGTTGGCAGGCCTCCTGCCCTGACCTTTTTTTTTCTTTTCTTTTAATTCGTTTAAGGTTACTAATGATATAATGCCAATAAAAGCATTTTTCTTTCTTTCTTGCTTCTCTCTTCTGAAGGCCGCAGACATCCGTTGGATGCGGGAAGCACTGAACCGGTCGAAATGGCGGAGCTTGTGGGAGGCCTATGTCCAGCAGTGGACGTCTTTCAGCTGAAATGATCATGTTTTCTTCAGACTGCCTCGATAATCTGGTGATCGCAACCGCTACTACTGAGCATGAGGTCTTGTTTGCGATTCCCTGGTCGGGCGAAGTGTTATTGGGTTTTTTCAACAGGAATTTGCAGTAGCACCCTGGAGTTAGGATTTGGGCCCGGTCGATGGCAATAGGCTCGCTCCATTTTACATGGGATTTAATAGTAGGGTGAGGGTGTACTCTGGCTACACCCGTAAACAACCCTTTGGGGAAACAAGGCGTGACGTTGTGTATTTAAAACTAACTTAAAACCTGTTCAAGAGCACTGTAACACGTTTTAAAAGTAATCAGCCCGTAATGTGCCCACTGCTGGGACTCAGACTTGCCTGTAAGACTGAATAGGCATACGCAAGCGGGGCCAGTGTGGGCTGCCAGCCTCTTACGTTCCCGCCGCTGGTACACAGACTTCTTCTGGGAGTGAGGGCAGTAAACACTATATTCCTCAAGGAGTTAAGTAAAGAAGAAATTTAGTTGCATAGATTGGCAGATAGTTTTATTGCCCCAGCAATGTTTAAGTCACATGTAAAAGGTGGGTTGAACTTCTCATTTAAATATGATTTTCAGAGCATTCTATAAATAAACATGTACTAAGATTACATAGGAGTACGCGGCGCTATTTGTCTAAGATCAAACACGGCATACTAACCGGTGTTCCTGATAACTGTGACAGATGTGATAACGTGATAAGTTCAAAACAAAGCTACGGCACTCGTCCGTCGCGTGGTGGCCTGGTGTGTTACCGGATTTTGTGAGATAAATGTAGTAACATACCTACTTATTGGGATAATAATATTTTGTATGATTCTAACTATAAGTACGGTGTAAATGCAATTAAATGTTCATTTATTTAGGTAAGTAGATCTTATAAGACACTTTTACGAAGGTTACAGAATTATTATTCTAATATTTAAAGCTAGACTTACTTAAGGTTTAAGACATTTATATCTCAAAAAGAATACAATTCACTTATTGTGAGAAATACATGGTAATCTTAAAACTAAATATAAGAATAACTTATGAAGAATATAGGTAAGTATTCGTAAATAAATAAGTTAATTAGTATTTAAGTCACAGTTAAAACCAGTTTTTAGATACAACGCGTTTTCCCTAGTTAGAACAAGTTTTTTCTAAATGCCTTTGTTAAAACTGGTTTGACGGGACTCTTCGCCGACAGGGCTCATCAGGTAGGTTAGGTTTATATTTTTTTGGGTGGGAAATCATCAAATAACTTCTCCCGCTCTGGGTGGAGCAGAAAGGGCGTGTCAGACTTTTACTGACTAAAACCCACCCATGTTCCCTTCCCTCAGTTGCCTGTGTGCCAGGGGCCGCGGTATCTCTTTCGAACAACCCACACCCCTGGCAGGCATCGGCCCTTGCGGGCCCCATCAGTTGTTGCTGACATCTCTTTGAGGAGCGCGTGCAACACAACGCGCCGTCGAGCCCGGGTTGGTCCTTACCGGACAGCGAGCTACCCATTACTCGCCGTCCGCAAGCCCGCGCCTACGGTGGCCGGGAATCAGCCTGGGATTCCCGACGCCCAGGGCGTCTCCTGCGAAGGCTACGGCCGTGAGGGCGTATGTACTGCCTCTCCCTCACGTGCGCCGCCTCCCTCTTTGCGAGCATCACTGCTTCGCTGAAGGAAGCGACGGCTACCCATGCACTCTCGCTCCGTACCATGGCCTGGACCAGAGCCGGACGTGAGAGATCGCTGCCGCCGATCGCCTCTACGAGGACACGGCGGTGCTCCGCCCAAGCCGGGCAGATCTCCACCGTATGGTCCACCGTGTCCTCAGGGCGATCTTCGCAATGGAAACACCCGGGCGTTTCCTCCCGCCTTATCCGAAACAGGAACCTCCCGAAACAACCGTGTCCGGTGAGGACCTGTGTCAGGCGGAAGGTGAGGACGCCGTGCCGCCTCTCAAGCCACACCTCAAAGAGGTGACTTACCGCCGCAATCGTGGCGTGCCCATAATAGGTAAGGTTAGGTTAGGTTAGAATTGTGGCCAACCGCGCGCGAGCCGAGCGAAGCAAGCGGTGCCGCGGCAGCGGCCGGCGAGCCCTTAAATTTTTTTTTTTTTCTGGGTGGGAAATCATCAAATAACTTCTCCCGCTCTGGGTGGAGCGGGAGGGCGTGTCAGACTTTTACTGACTAAAACCCACCCGTGTTCCCTCACTTGCCTGTGTGCCAGGGGCCGCGGTATCTCTTTCGAACAACCCGCACCCCTGGCAGGCATCGGCCCTTGCGGGCCCCCTCAGTTGCTGATGACATCTCTTTGAGGCGCGCGTGGAACACAACGCGCCGTCGACCCGGGCTTGGTCCTTACCGGACAGCGAGCTACCCATTACTCGCCGTCCGCAAGCCCGCGCCTACGGTGGCCGGGAATCAGCCTGGGATTCCCGACGCCCAGGGCGTCTCCTGCGAAGGCCACGGCTGTGAGGGCGCATGTATTGCATCTCCCTCACGTGCGCCGCCTCCCTCTTTGCGAGCATAACTGCTTCGCTGAAGGAGGCGACTGCTAGCCATGCCCTCTCGCTCCGTACCATGGCCTGGACCAGGGTCGGACGCGAGAGATCGCCGCCGCCGATCACGTCCACGAGGACACGGCGATGCTCCGCCCAAGCCGGGCAGACCTCCACCGTATGCTCCACCGTGTCCTCAGGGCGATCTTCGCAATGGAAACACCCGGGCGTTTCCTCCCGCCCTATCCGAAACAGGAACCTCCCGAAACAACCGTGCCCGGTGAGGACCTGTGTCAGGCGGAAGGTGAGGACGCCATGCCGCCTCTCAAACCACTCCTCAAAGAGGGGACTTACCGCCGCGAGGCCGGCGAGCGCTACACCCAAGTTAGTGGCAGTTTCTTGGCTATTTAGTAATAGCGCAAGGATGAGCCTTGTCGGCGAAGAGTCCTATCAGTGAAGTGTCCTGTTGGCGAAGAGTAATCTTGTCGGTGTTCAGTCTGTCGGCGTCAGTCTCTAGAATCTAACAACGCCGACAGACACTAGTCTGTCGGCGTTTAGTCGTACACTCAAATATATCAGTGATCAATTCTAGATTTGACTAGGTATTTCTAGTGTTAGCATACGCATTTAGTAAAGACTAGTTTTAACTAGGGTAAACGAGTTCTAACGAAAAATGGGTTTTAACTGTAACATATATAAGTAGTATATATAATAAATTAATAAGACTGCAAAAAGATAGCCGAACTCTGTTGAAGCTAGATCATACGACCCTGCGCAGTACATATGGTTACACGCTATGTTTATTTTAATGGCATTCAAAGTTTTGCCCATCATTACAGCATAAACCTATAATCTTATTAATAATCGAAAAGAAAATAAAAACTATTGGCATAAGATTTCTTTGGTAACTTCGGACAATCTCCGAACTTACCCGAAGCTCAACTCCGTTAACTCAGTAGACAGACTGTCAAAATGTTTACCTTTCTTGACAGTTTTTCGGCTAAAGCCACTCACGTGGCACCGTGACATAAACCTAGTAATATTTGTGTTATGACGGTAGCTAACTCACCACACGTGATGGTAAAATGTTTACCAGCAATGATAATATCTTACCTGAAAAAAAAAGAATAATGTTTTTAGTTACGTACGGTAGTACAAATACTATGTATACATACACCTTAAGGTAAAATATCACGCGTGTAAAGAACAGTAGTTTTATAAATATTAACATAAGAGAGAGTCCAAGGACCTATTACGAGGCGGCATGGCGTCCTCACCTTCCGCCTGACACAGGTCCTCACCGGACATGGCTGTTTCGGGAGGTTCCTGTTTCGGATAGGGCGGGAGGAAACGCCCGGGTGTTTCCACTGCGAAGATCGCCCAGAGGACACGGTGGAGCATACGGTGGAGGTCTGCCCGGCTTGGGCGGAGCACCGCCGTGTCCTCGTGGAGGTGATCGGCGGCGGCGATCTCTCGCGTCCGACCCTGGTCCAGGCCATGGTACGGAGCGAGAGGGCATGGCTGGCAGTCGCCTCCTTCAGCGAAGCAGTTATGCTCGCAAAGAGGGAGGCGGCGCACGTGAGGGAGATGCAGTACATGCGCCCTCACAGCCGTGGCCTTCGCAGGAGACGCCCTGGGCGTCGGGAATCCCAGGCTGATTCCCGGCCACCGTAGGCACGGGCTTGCGGACGGCGAGTAATGGGTAGCTCGCTGTCCGGTAAGGACCAAGCCCGGGTCGACGGCGCGTTGTGTTCCACGCGCGCCTCAAAGAGATGTCAGCAGCAACAGATGGGGCCCGCAAGGGCCGATGCCTGCCAGGGGTGCGGGTTGTTCGAAAGAGATACCGCGGCCCCTGGCACACAGGCAACTGAGGGAACACGGGCGGGTTTTAGTCAGTAAATGTCTGACATGCCCTCCCGCTCCACCCAGAGCGGGAGAAGTTATTTGATGATTTCCCACACAAAAAAAAAACCGGATACAGCTGTATTCCGGTTTGCCATTAATAGCTTGCAGTCCAGACGAGCTACTGATTTAGGTTACTACCTACGATGCCTGCCAGGGGTGCGGGTTGTTCGAAAGAGATACCGCCGCCCCTGGCACACAGGCAAATGAGGGAACACGGGTGGGTTTTAGTCAGTAAAAGTTTGACACGCTCCCCCGCTCCACCCAGAGCGGGAGAAGTTATTTGATGATTTCCCACCCAAAAAAAAAAAAAAAAAAGGACCTATTACCAGTTACCACACTTCTTTCAGTGTCCGAGCTGCAGCATTACTGTGTTCCGGTTTAATTTGAAGGGGTAACGGTGAAATCACAGAAGCAAACAAGAAAATCTTGTAAGACAAGCAAGCATCAGAAGACCTACAACCCAAATATTCATTTTCAGAGGATTTTAAAGGCACACCTTTGCTCGTCAATGGACTACAGTTGTCTTTGTTTTAGAACAAGCTGGAGAACAGCTCTTGGACGTTGCTGGCTAACTAATATAATTTTTACCACGGACTAAGGGGAGTGATATGAAGTTTCGAATGACGTTATTTCGACGCACGCTATTTCCAAAAACTTTACGAGTGAAAAGACATTGAGTCGAAAACCGCTATATCGAATGCCGTTGTCGCGAACACGCTGATTCGAAAACCTGTTTGAATGGTACGCTAGTACAAAAGTCTTGGTATCGAAATCCACTGTTGCGAATAGCATATTGCAATCTGAATTTGTCTGGGGTCGAACTCCATCTATCTAACAAAAAGGCATGCTAGGGATACATAGTTAAATCCTAATAAGTACTAATAGGTATTAATCATTTATACTTAGTGGTATAGACAACTAGCTCAGTGTAAGTTTCATCATCTTAGCGAAGATAGTTCTTGGTAATCCCCAGACAAGTTCAGATTGGAACATGCTATTCGCAACAGTGGATTTAGATACCGACTTTTGTACTAGCCTACCATTCAAACAGTTTTTCGAATCAGCGTGTTCGCGACAACGTCATTCGATATGGCGGTTTTCGACTCGATGTCTTTTCGAAGTGGCGTACCACTCGTAAAGTTCTTCGAAATAGCATGCATCGCGATAACGTCATTCGAATCTTCATATCACTCCCCGGACTAAGCTATGTAGCATTGGTGGCCCAGCGGTAACAGCTCCGACTTACGAGTCAGGTCGTGGATTCGAACCCAGGCTGGCACTTAATGTAAATAATTTCATCAACATTCCGCTCAAAACGGTGAAGAAAAACATCGTGACGAAACAAAATCAAAAGTCATTTATTCAAACTAGGCTGAGAGTCAGCACTTTTTGAACGTCAAAATTACAAAAGACAATCCCCCAAAACGCCCGCCCTTCACCACTTCTTAGTTCTTTAGCTAGGAAGAAGAAGTGGCGCAACAAACTCGCCAGCAGCACAGCAGCTGTCTGTTAAGTTAGAAGAACTTGAATCTGTACAATAATAGGTAAGTAATTAACATTATTAAAACACAAAACATAAAATTAAATTATTTGCCACGTGTCAGCTAGCACACGTCAATATACCAACAAAACATACTAACTGAACTCAAGCAGATATAAATAATAAAAACAAAACAATAAACGTGTTTTTTGAGTTCTGTTTAGAACTCAATACCCAATTACCCACATAAAAACCTCCAGGCATAAAGGGTGCGCCCGCTTACAAATTTAAACCTTTGTTCAAGAACCAAAAAATCTAAGATATGTGACGTCTACCAACACGTAAAACTCAGTGGATACATTATAGGCTGATTATGCTAAGCTATACTTGTAAGTATTGTTCATACTTAATACCTACTAGAGCAGAAGAAGGTCTTTGATAAAATTTTCGGGTCCTGAGAAACGACGCTGCAACACTGACCGTGCGAACTACGGCTAATTTTTACTAATCAACAATTACACTTACAATTAGTTGCTTTAAACAATAGGATACATTATGGTGTGACGCACATGTTTCTACTATGGCATCTGCAGAGCGGTCGTTTTGATGGGGCGACCCAATTCCTGAGCTCGTTAGATGGCTGATATTTTCAATGACCAGTCATTGAGATGACATGGTATCAATGTCATATGGAGACACTGACATGGTAGTAACCTAAATCAGTAGTTCGTCTGGACTGCAAGCTGTTAATGGCAAACTGGAATACAGCTGTATCCGGTTTTTTTTTTTGGGTGGGAAATCATCAAATAACTTCTCCCGCTCTGGGTGGAGCGGGAGGGCGTGTCAGACTTTTACTGACTAAAACCCACCCGTGTTCCCTCAGTTGCCTGTGTACCAGGGGCCGCGGTATCTCTTTCGAACAACCCGCACCCCTGGCAGGCATCGGCCCTTGCGGGCCCCATCAGTTGCTGCTGACATCTCTTTGAGGCGCGCGTGGAACACAACGCGCCGTCGACCCGGGCTTGGTCCTTACCGGACAGCGAGCTACCCATTACTCGCCGTCCGCAAGCCCGTGCCTACGGTGGCCGGGAATCAGCCTGAGATTCCCGACGCCCAGGGCGTCTCCTGCGAAGGCCACGGCTGTGAGGGCGCATGTACTGCATCTCCCTCAAGTGCGCCGCTTCCCTCTTTGCGAGCATAACTGCTGCAGGAGGCGACTGCTAGCCATGCACTCTCGCTTCGTACCATGGCCTGGACCAGGGTCGGACGCGAGAGATCGCCGCCGCCAATCACCTCCACGAGGACACGGCGGTGCTCCGCCCAAGCCGGGCAGACCTCCACCGTATGCTCCTCAGGGCGTTTTTCGCAATGGAAACACCCGGGCGTTTCCTCCCGCCCTATCCGAAACAGGAACCTCCCGAAACAGCCATGTCCGGTGAGGACCTGTGTCAGGCGGATGGTGAGGACGCCATGCCATGCCTCTCAAGCCACTCCTCAAAGAGGGGACTTACCGCCGCAATCGTGGCGTGCCCACAGCTGTATCCGGTAAGACCATAGTTAGGAAAAGGCTAAGCAGTAGGGATGGGTGGCAAACTGTAGGCTGCACGAAAGCGAATTGTTAGTGGTCACTGTTGTCTATACCGTACAGCTATAATCAGCCTATAAAGTTGCCACTGCTGAGACATAGGCCTCCTCTCTTCGAAAGGGAGTGGGCTGTAATCCACCACGCTGGGCCAGTGCTGGTTGGTAGATGTCACATGTCTTCGAGTTTTTGGTTCTAGGACAGGTCCGGTTTCCTCACGATGATTTTCTTCACCGGATACCACGGGCTTAGCAGGTGCTTTGCCATCCCAGAGATAGAGCTGAAGAGACACAAACTGTGGTCGTCACAGGATGTCTTGATGGACCTAGCTCTAATGTCATCATCTGCCTAGCATTTTACCAACAACATAATGTTGAGGTCGGTGTCCAGTGGAACCGAATGTAGCTGCATACCAGTATTTTACATGGAGCGTCTGCCTATCTGACTTCCACAACCCAGTTACTAGTTCTTTTTGTTTGAGGGTTTGTCTGAGTGGCGCAGGAGGGCGTGTCAGACTTTTACTGATTAAAACCCACCCGTGTTCCTTCAGTTGCCTGTGCGCCAGGGGCCACGGTATCTCTTTCGAACAACCCACACCCTTAGCAGGGACCAGTTACTGGGTAACACGATGCCGACTTTTGAGCTTCTGACGACCCGTAACGACTGGCAAACATCCACGAATGATAACTTTACTTGATCAATCGACCCGTGCGGCTATTATTAATGGAACTACTTTTTAGATAAACAAAAAAAAATGAAGTAGAAACTATAGGGGATCTAGGAAGCTATTTGACAAGAAAGTAACTTTTATCCCCCACATCGAAAACACTATTCAAAAAGCTACCAAAATGTTAGGATTTGTACAACGCAATACCAAAGGTTTCAAACAGGTCAACACTAAAATATTACTAAACTAGCTTTTGCCACCGGCTTCGCCCGCGTGTAGATCGAAAATTACCTATCCTACGGGAACGTACAATCGGGGTAAAAAAACAAAACCAAACTATCTGTGTGTCAAATTTCATCCAAATGCGTAAATTGAGTAAAACATATACAAACATCTAAACAAACAATCTTTCACATTTATAATACTAGTACCTGTAGATAGAATTATAGCCTTGCCCAAAGCATACTGGAGTATTGTAGTATTATAGAGGCCACATTACGCCACTCATAAACTTCTCTCATAAAGGGTCAAGAAACGATTTCTATGGCACCCTGCTTTTTCCAAAAGGAAATGCAAGCAGCTGCTTCCCTTCTATGTCTCCCGTCTGCAAACTTTCAAGATGCTCCCGTTATCGACTCGAAGAGAAGTTATGGATGGTCCTGTTTTTATACAAACTCCTCAGAAAGCAAATAGACTGTCCACAGTTACTGAGGCTCCTCAAGTTTCGTGCCCCAATCCGGTATCCTATCACTCCGCTGTACTCGCCCTTGTGCGTAGAACTGTCCTAGGTGCTAACTCACCAATACCGCGAATGTTTAAAATCGTAAACAACTGCAGTGATCTGATTGACGTTAACCACGATAGCGTAAAAAATAAATATTATGAACAATTTATTTAATCTTAGTTTTATTTAATTTATTTTTATCTGTTAATTTATGTACCCATCAATATACCTAATATATTTGATTTGATTTATTCAAAATACTAATAATTTTACTTATATCTCTAATACATTATAGAGAAAAATTCTCATTCATTTTAAATTAGTAATGAGTAAAAATACATTCCCCACCCCACTTATCGATGTAAACATTAGTGCAATAAGGACAACCACAACACAGCGGGAATTCCCCGCTCAAAAACAAAACATCAAGACAGGACTAAGTTTTATGTTCATTTAGTGATGTGGTAATGAATCTAGTGATGTGCTGAGTCGATCGGTGGTCGATCGGTGGATGATGATGATGATGATGATGATGATGATGATGATGATGATGATGATGATGATGATGATGATGATGATGTTGATGATGATGATGATGATGGTGATGATATTGTTGTTGATGATGATGATGATGATGATGTTGTTGTTGATGATGATGATGATGATGATGATGATGATGATGATGATGATGATGATGATGATGATGATGGGACTGATCGGTGGACATAATTACCAGTGAAGATTCTCGTACAAAAGTGTACGAGATTGTTATTATTCTCGTATCTCGTACAGAGACTACATCTCGTAACGGTACGAGATTTCTCGTACGTCTGGCAACGCTGGTAATATAAGAAACGTTTCCGAATGCTGACTCGTAATCGGTCTATTACTTCTAACAGTTCCTCGTACATTTACAAAGAGCCGTATCGTATGTCCGAACGAGAACGAGAATGACAGCGACTGATTTGACTGATACGTTAAATTTTTGCTCTGTGATCTATAGAAGTACTGCTGAGAGCGAAGACCGAATAGTGCTAATAGAACTAATAGAAAGAACTAGTTCACTGACCGAAATGAACTAGCACGGAGCGATCTTAAAAATGACCGAGCAGGCACAAGACTACGCTGGGGTATGCATGCGCTTCGTTGTCCCTTACACCGTTTATAAGAATCATATTCAGAGATTCTTTACAAAAATATGTTAAATGATTATTATTATTGACCGCCTCTATTTGGAAAAAGGGTGCCTTAAAACGCTTGCATCGAAACCATAGCGCGATTCAGAAAACAGTACAACGCCATCTATCGAGCAACGAGGTAAACGCACTGTGCTTTTTTTCATAATGCTTCAATGTGGTGGGGAAACCGAACACTAGAATTTTATTAAACAAACCAAGAAGTTTTTAGGTATCCACCTACACAGGCCTAGCCTTTGTTGGTATCTAAATCCAAGCAGTTCTTGTTTTGTTTGAATTTAATGTTCTGTAAAAATTAAAGAACTTAAATAACAGTGTTTGTTTTTGCTAATCGTTGAAACGGCTGGACCGATTTTTATGGGACTTTCTCCTTCTTTCTATTTGTGAAAATGTAAGTAAAGTGTGTCGTCGTTCCAATAGCTCACTGCACCTAAGTTTTTACGGTAAGACTTTTACAGAATAAACCTGTAAATATACTGTTAACATAAATAGCATGTCGATGACGCAAACCCATAAGTTTTTCCCCTACCAAAACTCGCTATCAAAGTTTACATTTCAATAAACAAATTAGCATTAAGGTATATTCGCGGCACTCATTTCTTTTGGTTTACCTTTTATTTATTTAAAAATATCATGACAATCACATAGAGATTACCTGACGAATCAAAATCAAAAGAGGCTGAGAGTCAGCTCTTTTTGAACGTCAAAATTACATAATATCGTCCCCCAAAACGCCTTCATCACTTTCAAGTGGTTTAGCTGGGACGAAGAAGTGGCGCAACAAACTCCCCAGCAGCACAGCTGTCTGTTAAGTTGGAAGAACTTGATTCTTTACAATAGCAGGTAATTAACATCACGAAACACAAAAACGTTAAATTTGCCATTAAGCCAGCTAGCACAGGCCAATATACAAACAAAACATTGAAAACTATAGGTACCTACTCAAGTAGAAATATAATTAATAAAGAATAAACGTAAACAGAACTTACAATTTAAATAAAAGCCTCCAGGCATAAAGGGCGTGCCCGCTTACATATGCAATTCTGCGTGATGTATATTTAGCTCTAACTTGAAGTAACAAAAGTTAAACTGGGATTTGTTTAAGATAATGTTTGTTTTTGATTCCATCATCATCTGCCTTGCCTTTTCCCAACTATGTTGGGGTCGGCTTCCAGTCTAACCGGATGCAGCCGAATACCAGTATTTTACATGGAGCGACTGCCTATCTGACCTCCACAACCCAGTTACTGGGTAATACGATACCCCTTGGAAAGACTGGTTGTCAGACTTTCGGGCTTCTGACGACCCGTAGCGACTGCCAAAGATCTACAAATGACAGCCGGGACCAACGGCTTAACGTGCTTTCCGATGCACGGAGAGATCTTGGTATGTTAAGATGGTCACCCATCCACGGACCAACCGCGGCGAGCGTAGCTTAACCTGATCGATCGATCCGAGCGGCTTATATTCCTTAGCCACAAGGCCCTTTGTTTATTGATTATGGTAAGAAATATTTCACGCAACCGTCGCGGCTGCGCGTGTGACCGGATGTGAGAGCGTAATCGAGGCAAAAGTAGTATTCGAGGATCGGAACTGGTGGCGATGGTGCTCTGTGGTTTCTGCCTATTTCCATGGGAGGAAGGCGTGCGTTTTAATTTAATTTACCAATATAATAATGTATATATTTTAGTACAGTCAACGTCAATAATATCGGGACGAACAGACTGTTCAAAATGATCTAAACAAATATGAAAATTAAATATTAACTCAATGACACAAATAATGTTTCAGAATGAAGACAAAACAGGACAAATGTCATTCTGACAAGAACTTTATCCAATTGAGATAAAGTTTAATTTTCTTAGTTGTCGAGATCATTTTGAACAGTCTATGCGTCCCGATATTTTTGACGCTGACTGAACAATAGATATTTGCACACCTATTAAGGTAGGATATGGTCATAAGAACTTTTACTATTGTATGTATCACCTCATGTAACCACCCATATTCAAGCAAATAAATGACTTGATTTGATATGACCTTTGGAATAAAATTACTTAATACAAAGTTAGTACTTTAATTAACAATAACATTATCCCAAGGGAATGTACTACCGGGATAAAAAGTATCATATGTGTTAATCCCTAGGTTATAATCTATATGTGTGCCAAATTTCATCCAAATCCGTTCAGCCATTTTTGCGTAATTTAGTAACAAACATCCAAACATCTAAATATCCAAACTTTCAAAATAATTTTAGTAGGATTTAACAGAAATATATCAACGTGTAGCTATGCACCGCTGTAATGAAATATGAGGTTTTTGCACAATAAGCATGCGTGTTTTTCAATGCATTTTCCTCCAATGCACCATATGTACCTACTTATGCTAAGAGGCCCTGTATTACTATTACAGCTTTCACATCAATAAACTAGAAAATTAAGCAATAATCTTGAATGATGTTTCTAAGGAAATCTTGGTGGTTTCTTTGTATATTTTATTTCGTCCTGTTATCACACGCAGCCATAATAATGGGGCTAATTGTATTTTGAGCTATCAACGCCTAGGTAGTCAATGCTCAAGACTTGAACTAAGTTTTCGTATCGGTGTTTTAATAATAAATTAAATTGTCGCGTCACTTGTACGTCACTATGCCAGCATCGGTTTCAGGCGCCTGGCACACTTAATAATGCCCCATTATTAAGTGTGCCAGGCGCCTCCTGCCATTTTATCAGTGTAAATAAACACTGATAAATGGCAGGAGGCGCCATATAATAATATAGGCACTAGTTATAAACCTTCCTCTTGAGTCACTCTTTCTATTGATGAAAACGGCAGTTTAAAAGTTGCCTAGTTTAAAAGATCTAAGCGTCTCATTCTCCTGCCCTTATGCCAATTTATTTGTGGTCGGCGCAACTTGTCTTTTTCTTCCAGACTTCTCTATCAGTCGTCATCTCCGTAGTCACACCCTTTCTAATCATATCATCATTCACACAGACCATCCATCGTTTCTTTGGTCTCCCCCTACTCTAACAGCCATCGACATTCATACTCAAAACTTTCTTCACAAAGTTTTCCTCATTCCTCCGTATCACATGCCTATCCCATGACAACCGATTTCTAAACAACTTTTCAGCTATCGGTGTCACTTTCAGGCTCCCTCTTATTTACTCATTTCTTATTTTATCCCTCCGTGTATCACCACACATCCCTCTTAACATTCTCATCTCAGCTACATGCAATTGCCTTTCATTCATCCGTTTTGTGGCCCAACATTTCGACCCATACAAGCTCTAAGCATACAGACACGAAAAGCGACTTTGTTTTAAAATATGTAAAGATTGGTCAGGCAGGGGTGGGAGTGGGGCATAGTCTTTCTGTAGTTCTCGGTAACCAATACACTATAGCCGCCCAAACCCATAAGCCAATATGTTTTGCTTCCATGTTCTGCAATAGTCTTTCACCAACCGAAGATTTTTCTTGGGAATCGTTGGTTGGTGCCTCATGAGTTGCTTTCGGCCCCTCGTACGCCTTCCGGACGTCGGGGAACCCAGGGTCCTGAGATATCAGGCGTATGCCACGGTTTTTCAAGGCGATATTGTGAATTGGTTCTTTCTTCTATATAACACAGCATTCAATCATAAATGACAAATCAATCGTAGGCCTTCATCCCAAGTGTGTCTTAGTGTGAAAATTTTGAACTTCGCAAGGAATAATATTGGGGCCGTAATTGTTTTGTGAAAACTGAAACCTTAACAGAAAGAATTTCCAAAGTAATGAGACCTTAAAAGTCTGTCTTATAAAATTAAAGTAAAAGCGCAATCTGTACTTACGCAATTAATTCAATTATAACGTTAAGAACATGATCAATGATCAATCAGGTCAACTTCCAACACAAAACATAACAGAGTAGTATTTCCATATGTTTCTTTTTATCTAATTAAACAGTGTTGTTATATGACACGCAATGGACGACATCCCGTCATGTATGAGCGAGTTATGCTGGACACGCTGTAAAGAATTTCAGAAGACCCACCGTTTGTTACTTGTTAAAAGAACATGGGAACATGGAACTGGAACGAAATAAAATAATAAACTATTGTATTGACATAAAAAAGGTGTAACATTTTCAATATCACTCGCTTGAGCAGCATGTGCAGTTTATCTGGTCTTATGCACCAAAGGAAGCAATTTATACTGAGTCTATTACAAGGAAAGGGACTGGTAGCAATAGGAGTTAATTCTGTAAATACAAGCACGCCAGATGTAAGTTTCTATAGCTGCTAAAGCCGCAACGAGTCGCGTCAACTCCTGGTTCTATGTTACTTGGGGGTTTCAAATAAAAGCTTAGTCTTCTACGGTAATTCTTGGGTACGTCAAGCTCAAATTAGAAACGTAATACTTTAATTAAGACAATCGGTCCTGGACATTTATTATTATCTTTGCAAAGTTAGAAGACACGAGATGAAGTGAGCGCAAGGACGCTGAGACTGCTTGCAAGACTATAGGCAGTGCTCTGCCCGCAACCTTCACCAGATTGTTGGTCCACTTTTAAGACAATTGTAGAATGAACCTTCTGGCCATATGCAACTGTTTTGTGCATTTGCGCACATGGAAAACTCCGGCGCATGGTTAAGGACACAACAATCAGGTCAAGACGAAAGACGCCCTTACATACTAATGTCAGCGACTGGGTCTGTTCGCTGACGTCAGACTTGCTCCTAAAAACTACTAGACAGGTAGAAACAGATTCTTTAATTTTTTTTATCGCATTGTCTCTACAAACCACTCCGACAGCCTATCTGTGCTCGAAGCTTTAGAAAACAAACAAACTAACAACAAACTAATTTTTGAGTGCCATCTAGCCCTGGAGAGTTTATCGACGTTCAATCGTATTACCCTCAAGTGGATCAAAGGGCACAGTGTATCTTTAGGTAAAGATGCCGCAGATGAACTTGCAAAGAGAGGCTCTGATATGAAAGTACTCGGCCCGTACCCACTTCTCCCCCTGTCTTTCTCACAATTTCGTGCGTGGATTCGCCAAGGTCGACCGAACTCCATATCAGATGGTCACGGGCATCAGACTGCAGACAGTCAAAATTGGCTTTACCAATTTTACTCCCGCGATTAACCAATAAACTTCTCAGTCTGAGTAGAAATGACCTTAGAATAATAATAGTAACAATTACTGGCAATAACCCTTAACAAACATCTTTTTAACATGGCCACAGACAGCCCGCTTTGCAGGGCCTGCCTGGACGCCGAGGAATCAGCCGCCCACGTAATCCTGGAATGCGAGGCCGTGGCTTCTCAACATGAAGAAATCCTCGGAACAGTGAGGTCACTCCGCGAAGCCTGTGAAGCTCCCAAGAAGCTTCTGTGCTTCTGGGCGGAGCTAGACTGGCTCTGTTAGTCAGAATCCCCACGCACAACGGACCGAATGGGAGTCTAAGTGTGGAAAAGGGAGTCCCATGATCATCATGATCATCATCATCATTATCATCATCATCATCATCATCATCATCATCATCTCTACAAACCATTGTAAAATGTGACAAAGGGACAAATTAAATTGATAAATCTGGAATCGGCAAGGGCGTAAGTAGGCAATATTTCACCCCATCGTCACGCATCATTCAAAGAAAACGCTTCCGTACAATTGACTTTCATAAGCAAGGTAAAATACAACAGTCCAGTCCGAACTGGAAATCAAACCTATCTTGTATGGTCCATTATTAATTATAAGAACTTATAGTAAAAGCATGTCGATCCCATCCATCATTCATCAGCCATCGATCATTTTCCCGCGGATTTACTATTTATATGCACAAGTAACGCCATCTAGCGGCTAACACCCGAAGTAACTGGACATCGATCGATCTACGTAATGTCACCAATTTATCAACAGGTAGAGCTAGTTGTCTATTCATTTAGGTCTTTACTATAGTTATGAGAGTGGTAATGTATTCTATTTACCTACTTTCACCTTTTCTTAATGGCGTAACAAGGAATAAAGATCGCCAATTCTGTAAATGAAGTGTTACGAAAAAGATTAGCCCAGAACGGAACAATTATGCTCAATTGGTCTTAACAATAGCCGATCGAAATGGCCTTAAACAACTGTGTTTTGAAGAACAGTATTACCAAGGATAGACTAGGAAAAAGAGAAGTGTAAAGGTGCAAATTGGGAGAGCACAGCACAGGATGTTCAGCAGAGCACAGGATGAACTGAGCTGGTTTGTTGACCAAGACAGAATTTCTAGCATCCAACGACCTCGACCTTCATCGGACTTCTGCCTAGATGTAGCAGTGTAGCTTACTTACTATTTCATAACCATACCCTACTGCTTACGCTGAATGGCAAGATTTAATGTTTATTTTGGTCTAGAATTGATTGAGCAGAACTATAACTCAATGAACCCCGAGTAGTAATGTAACAACCACATACTTGATGTTTTCGTTGTTGCTAGGGCTGTTACCAAAATTGAAACGTTTTTACTAACAAATAGAATAGTCCAAATGTTAGGTACGTTACAGTAATGATGTATGAATTTCTCAATTTGCCAAAAAAAATCGGATCATTCTCGATGAAAGTTGAAATAACATGATATAGGTTACTTTTGTGTAAGTTTAAACTTAGGTTCAGGAAAAGTAACCTTAATATGTCTACTGCTGTACTTTTTATCGAAAGAAAAATTTAAATGTATAGGTTTGTCCGAAAAGGCATCAATTTTAAACATCCAGGCAAAACCAAGAATCCCTAAAAAAATCTAAACTGTGCTAATGATATTCTATTCATTAAAACCGCCCCACTTGTAATAATATAATTCAAGCAGCTTATACGAGAGAAGAAAGATTGTATCCTTGCAAAACAAGACACTGAAAAGCCATGCCTTTTCCTCCTTTACAACAAAAGGCAAAATAGTGAAAAACTAACATTACACACACCTACGCCATTACACAATATATGACATGCGACATACTAAAGCAGGCACTGAATTGTTTAAAACACGTGATTCTGTGACTGAATCACACATTCGTCACTTTCACTCCGGAACATCACAGACGATATGAGAATTCTGTGCTATAATTTTATTATAGGTAGTTTATTTCTTAATTTTATTCTGGTCTTTACGCGTGTAAGTTCAAAAACCCGAGTACTGAAAAATCACGCTCTAAAAAGCACGAAACAAGAAAATATATATACTCATCTGAAAGCCGTGGTCGTATGCCACAATTCTAACCAAACATTCTAACAATAGTAAGCAATCATACCCTTTATAGGCAAATAAGCATACGAGCACGGCTTTCAGATGAAACTATTTTCTTGTTTCATACTTTGTAGAGCTTTTTAGTTCCTAAACTTAGTTATTTCTTGATGTCCATGTGTTTAGTAAAATATCTTCCGACTCAACATTCATCGATCAACTGCTCAATGGACTCAAGACTTCATACAATAACATTATCTATTGTTATAATTTATAGCTAGAATTATCCATTATAATCTATTAATGTGTCTTCTATTGTTCCTGTCACGGCGTGGCATACTAGAATATCAATGGCGTCTTGTTATGGACCGATATTCTGTAGTGCCGTTTTTATTATACCTGTTTTATAGACTGTTGAATTTTAATAGGGATGTTTGTAACGTTTGTATAGAAAATATCTAACTGTGTGGTCTTATTCTTTATCCATGCATACGCAATCATTTCAAAACTGAAACCTTATTCGATTTCAGCTATCTTCTTATTCTTAGCGTATCGACGGCAAAAACTTCTCCCAAGCCCAAAATTCAGCTGCGTGAACTCCGCTCACTGACGCAGTCATAAGATCTTCAAATGTACAAGTAACAGGGCATTCGGCGCAGGATGGAAGGTGAGCCATCATCTGTGGGGAGGTGCCGCATACGCACTTGAGATCTGACCCGTCCGTGAACACCAATCTGTGGAGATTGTCTTTGCTCCAGCTGCTTTGGGACTTCCTACGCTAACGGTTTAAGAGTCTAATGACTGTTTCTTCTTGTAAATAGCAAATATGTAATATGTTTGCGCTCAATCTCCAAGTTCAAAGAGGATATTTTAGACACTTACGACTATTTACAAGGTTTCATTTCGTTTAATTGAACATCCAGCTGCGCAAATATAACAATGTTGTTGGAAAACCTTCGCATTGTACTTCATTCCAGCATTTGCTTAGTAGGTACTGTATTTAAACTACATTAAATAGCATTATTAGCACAAAATATTATCGCACCAGATTACCCACGACCCCTGCGAAGTTACAGACATCTAGAGACGAGATAAATATAGTATGAGCTATAATCATATCATTTTATGTTTTGTTTTAAGCAGTTTTATTAGTATATTTTGTAAGAAAAATTTATAACCTTTCGGACTTAATTATTGACTGAAGCTTCTATTCAGATTCAAACAGGGATTGCAATGGGTCTAACGCACAGAGGAGTTCCAAAAAATACCTAAAAATCACCTATGTACTATAGAAATAACTGAGTAGAAAGGGTCACCAGATTGCCTAGGCTGCCCAGGTTAAAAATGCCAATACATGAGGTTGGCGTGTGAAGAAACACCGACTTTATCATTCAACAGTAGGTATAAGCAGACCGCTGGATGCGAGAAACACAGAATTGGTCGAAGTGTCCGTGCTTGGGGTACGCCTGTGACCAGCAGTGGACGTTTTTCGGCTAAAATGATGATAAACAGACCGGACCAAAACCTTACGCTTGTCTTGATTGAGCAATGCCTCTGCAGCAGCAGCACTAGTGTTTTGGAAGCTCGTAATGAACCTTGACGAAGCTGCTTAAAGGGGAAGGGCCAGGGTAACTCGCGAAATTAAAATTTTCTTACGTTTTTAGCAATTTGCAGGTCAGTGTAATATCGTACCACTGAATGACTTTTTGATGAAATAGATTTCAAAGGGATTAAATGATCATACTTTGTTTAATATTATAGCCTGGCACTGACCTGATAATTGCAGGAAAACGTGAGAAAATTAGCGCATAGTCCGTAATCAATCAGAACCACCAATTTTCTGTACAACACTACGCCACACAACTTATTTCATCAAGACAAAAGATTGAGAAATTGTCTAGATAGCATTCTGTTTTATAAACACTGTTGTATCTAACAGTAACTTCACGAGTAAAGAGAACTTAGTTCTATTCAGGTAGAATGCTACTGTGTTGATGCTGAAAAAGATCCGCCTTGTGACGAAAATGTACTTAAAAAGTCAGAACCAACAATTATTTATTCAATTTAACTACTAAGTTGCGAATGCTTTGAAACAGTATACGTTTCGTTAAACTTTAAATATCAATTGCTTTGAAACAGCTTAAGATCACTTAGATAATTAAGAGCAACCACAGATCAACGAACTCAGTTGTATCACAACAAAAAATGCGTATAGTAGATCAAAAGGATTAATATACAAATACAGTAACCAAACTTGAAAAAAAAATGCTTTAAAAACATAGGCGCCAATTTTGCTGACCTTCTCCAAACAAGTTATATATTCTTTTTTCAAATACATCATAAAAGAGATGAGATTGTATCGTTTAAAATCAATTACCTATTGCATCAGAAGAATAATCAAGGGATATGAGGGGAAATCAAGTTTTAGTCCCTGAATGAGCGCCAGTTTGAGAAATAATATCTGATTGAGTTGTACATTAATATGACGGGTCGTAGGTGAAGGATCAGTGGGCTTAGATTCTTAGAACGATGAGAATTAATTTAAATGCAATTAAAATATATGTTTTGTACAACTTGATCAATATTTGATCGCACTAGAAAAGAAAAGATAAATATTTAATTAAGCACATTTTTGAGTACTTAAATATTCAAGCAAACTAAATGTCAGAAAAGCATTTAGAAAATAATTTTAAACCGGTATTTGTCAACACGTGTTCTGTGATGCCAGTAATCTTGAATGCGTTAAGAGTAGTCAGAGTCAGTGCCAAAATGTTTATTGAAACTACGTTACACTCCCACGCAACCAAGTAGCTAGTAAGCAAATGAAGCAACAATGAGATGAACTCTGAGTGTGAAGATGTGATGATGAAAACATTTTGAGACAGTCGAGTTAGTTGAATATTCCTTAACAGTGATATTTGATGAGTAACATCTACCCTACAAATATCCCTTCTTTAGTATGGTTCGTCGCATCGTTGAGCTCCTTACGTTCTGACTTGAACTGCATGATTATTGATAAATGCATGCACTGACTGCACAGGTCAACTCAATCAACCAAGATTATGTCTGGACTTTAAAAGTGACTGTGACTGAGTTGGTTTCGGCCTTGCTTCGCAGAGTAGTTAGATAGGAAACGCCGCCTTCATATATTTTGAAAACTATGATTGACGTGTAAAGGTGTTTGTACAAACCTACTTACGGAAATAAGACATTTATCATTTTACTGAGTTACTTGTAAAAGGGCAAGGGAAGTACCTACAGCACAGTACAAACTAGTCGTGTCGTCTCCTAAGATAGCACTGCAAATCAGCCTCCTAATGATCACTGAACTAAGCCATGATATAATTCTGAAAACATACGAGGACGGTAACGATATGACGGTTGACAGGAGAATGGAGGAAGAAAACGTATTAAGCAACATGGGCCGAGGGAGAAAAATTCTGATGACAACGAATACACACGACTGATACTGCTACTAAATATTAAACAAGACTGATACTGCTACTCAAATCAAATCAAATCAAAATATTTTATTTCACATAAACCTGCAAGGGCACTTATGAAACGTCAGAAGCTAGGTGCACGGTTCCAATTTGTCGCTTCCTATGGAGAAGAGCCGGCAAGAAACTCCACGGTTACTCTTTTAAAAATAATTAGCTTTTACAAAGTTTTCAAATTACAGTGGTATTAGGTATGGGAGGACAGTGCAGGCCTGTCAATAAGTACCAGGTACTTAGAGGAATTAAAATAAAGAATAGAAAATCTTCTACAAATCTACACTCTGCAAGGCCTACAACGTTCTCTCAATCACAATATGTAAAAGAATCTACATAAATAAAATGAACCCATTTAAACCGAGTGACATGATTTCCATGACAATCACTAATAAATAGTTGATATTTGAAGCGATGTATAATGTCAAAAATTACGAGAATGTGTCAGAAAGGGTAAAAAATAAATATACTAAATATTAAACAAGATTGATACTGCTGCTAAATATTAAACAAGACTGATACTGCTACTAAATATTAAACAAGACTGATACTGCTACTACATAATTATTTAACAATGCGAAAGAAATTGATCGGGCTACATTACGCATGCGGCAGACTACGTTTTATGCAACGGATTAACATATTTTACTACCGATGAATCACTGTGAAGAATTACAGTAGCGATAAGTTATCCGACAGTTAAATTAGACTTTCGACAGAACAAGCCTTACCAAAAAAAAAATTGTTAAATTTTCACGAGTATTTTACTGTATTAATAAGAAATAAAGTTCTAAATAATTGATTACAGTCTAGCCTGATATACTGATAAGCAATTTAAGTCTAGCTCTATTATTTAAGTTAGTCCCTTGTCTCCCGCGCTCGCTAACGGGTGCTTGTTTATGGGTGGCATTGCACCCTCTTCGGTTTTAGAGGTTGTACAATTTCCATGACGCAGTTAAATTGGTTTTGTCTTTATATTCTAGTCGGTACCTGTAGTAGGAATTGGCAGAGAAGTTCAATAACAGGAGTTTACCTGGCTTGTTCAAGTGTTATCTTACCATGTTAGCCCTTACTCAGTTGGCGTCGTTTCTCTTTACTTTTGTGTATTTACCTGTTAACAAGAAAAAATATGGTTAGTTTCATCTAATTATTTTGCAACAAGTAGCTGCATTTTCGTGGCAAACCAAGAAGATTATTCAGTTTGCTGTTATCCAGCTACGTTAAATTTTAAGTGTAATGAAAGTAAAATCTGACACTGTTATCTAAGAACTACAATAGCATTACTAATTAATGTATATGCAGACAACGCAACAGTATATGTGTATGCATACTTGCATAGGTCAACTTTGAATTGATGACACCTATGAACAGCGTTGACTTGAAACAATCATATCAAGAGAAAAAACGAACATCTAAATAAAAACCTACTAGTTTGTTGTTATAGCATGATAAACAAAAATGTCGTGCTGCTACCTGTCAGTACATCACTTAAATCCACCTGTTTATAAAGTGCCTAATAAATAGGACTTCACGGTGACACAGGCACACAGCGTGCTTAGATAAATGTCAACGTTATTTTAAATCCACCACAAACCCCAGCTAGACACGCTGCGTGCCGTATGTTTGCTTTCTTACGTCTGCACGGTAGCCACTTAGTTTTTAAACGAAGAAAAGTGACAAAGAGATAAGGACAATTTGAAATATCAGCATTGCAGGTTTTTTAGAATAAGGAGTAAATAGTAAATATTGGACGTTTTATCGTCAGAGATCGTCATGCTGGCGTTAAAGATAACACATCCGTGATAAGTGATAAGATCGTGATGGCGATATTTTGACGGAGTTGCAACTCCCTGACTACAAGTCGGTCGCTAATTTAGGCGGTATGGCAACGTGTCGGATTGACACGGCAACAGTTGAGTGCATCAGTGTTTGGCTACCTTCTTCGCAACTCCCCGCCTATGGCATGACTTGCATTACAGAAAATATATATTGTTACGGTCACAGATTTATAAGAGATAGAGATATTCTATCAATACCTACATCAACTATAATAATACTAAATTGCTGCATTTACAATGCCCTAAAAACAGACGACGTTGTGCCACAATGGGCCTCTTTATCAAAATGAAGCCCAGTATAGGCTTAGCATGACACTTTCTATGTCTACGAAGAATAGACAGTGCTTTTTCAATACAAAGTGACATTTCGTCTCTCCATTTTTGACATCGCACCGTAGATAATCCTTCTACAATCTGTCATTTTGTCTTTCGTTTCTAACGATCTTTGTCTAGGTTCTTATAAATTGTAGAAGAATTTTATTTCGGAATTTTTTTACTATTTCAGAAGAATATTTCATCCCAAACTGTCAAAATCACACTGACCACAAACTTTCTACTCGACGGCCACAAAGTATATACGATTATCTACAACATCATGATTCGTTTAGAACGCATGACTGTGATAATTAATAGAAAAACATATCTATCTTCTCCTATTGGACGTGGTGAAGGGCGGGCTTTTTGGGGGGACTGTCTTATGTAATTTTGATGTTCAAAAAGTGCTGACTCTCAGCCTAGTTTGAATAAATGACTTTTGATTTTGATTTTGAACATCATTTAGTTAATAGTTATGTCTATTCTCCGTTGACAAGTCGGTGTTCGTGCTAAGCCTGCTGTTGGGCGCCAAATTTTTTTATTAGGCACAAGTTTTGGTTACAAGAGCCTCTATAATTGCTTACATAAGTCTGGACTAGAAAATCTTAATAAGTGAGTAAGTACCTGAGTAAGTGGAATTTAAATAAATCTTAGTAAATATCAAAAGGCCAAAGGAACTAGAAGAACACAGACGGTCGTGATCTTGGTGACAATTAAGGTAATTCGCATCTATCCGAGATTATCAAATATGGTGGCTTTTGACAACATCCGTGACATTGATGGCGTCAATGACCTTAGATTTTATGTGATGCGAGTCTGCAGGAATATTGAGTATGTGACTGATTTATCGGCATAAACTTAGCAGCAAGCTGCTGTTTGTTGCACTAGAAAAGTGCATTAACACTCTGAAGATTTATCACTTTTACTTACTTCATGGAAACTTAGTTCACTTACTTGCCGGGAGAAAAAGTATAATATATTTCTTTCTCTCTCAGGTCCATGTTTAAGCTCTGTGCCAAACTTAACATTTATACACCGTGACATTTTAGTCGTCTTACAACGGCAGTCCACTTCATGTATCCAATGAGTACTAATCATTTATTAAAAAAAATATTTTTGAACATTTGCATAATTCAAAAAAATCAAATATCATTCACTAAGACGCATGACGTAGTTTGAAACACCCTTTTATGGAGGTGGAATTAATAATAGAATGTAATGGAAGGTAGGTAGATATCTTCTACCGTTTGATACGTAAACATTATTAACAGGGAGGGTGTTTCATAATCCTAAAGCATTATTTATTTTTCTCCTACCTATTATCTTAATTAATGGTAACAATGTTTTAATCGCGCCTAGAGTTATTTTATCATGGATACATTGAGTGGACCACCTTTGTAAGACGACTAAAATGTCACGGTGTATATCTGTAATTTATGTGATAATAAAGAGTACCTTTTCTATTATATCTTTATATGAAAGTAAATCGGCTTCAGGTGTCATAAACATAAAAAAGTTCGTATCTATAGACAGTGCGTCATTAAACATAGTATAAACCCGTCAATCATGGTATAGATAGCAGAAACCTTTTGATCTCTACCATCGAAAACATTCTACGAGCTAAAAGTTCAACTAACACTGGCCAGTCATGAAACTATAATCAAATGAGTTGGTCATTGTCTAGACTCGTTAGGCCAGATAATAATCCTCAATATCAAGGTCCTTGCCAATAGACGCGGCGTCGGCGTCGGCCAGTGGGGAGGTCGGAGTCATAAATATACATTTACATAAGCCATTAAGTTTAATTGAGATGTTAATAAACTGGACGGATTTGTTTTCGTAGATGAAGATGGATATTTTTAATTAAGTAACATTTTCAACAGCGGGACGTTTAACTGATGATTGATTAAAAAAATAACACCCTTTAAAAACCAAACTAAAAAAGTAGAAAATAATTTAATTCTATTAAAAAGCGTGAGGTGCGTTTTGAGGTATTTTTATAATCAATTAAAATCAAGCACCCCACGCATTTTAATAGAATTAAATTATTTTCTACTTTTTTAGTTTGGTTTTTAAAGCGTGGTTTTTAGTTTTTTAAACTATTATTTATTTACTATTTTTTAGTTCTGCTACAAAAGCGTTATTTTTAAGTTTTATTTTTATTTTTTATTGTCACCGGTCCTCGATAAGTCTACAAAGTTTAAATGAAATCTGACCGTTTGAAGTGGGTCAAAATCACGCCCTAAGGAGTCGGTTACAAACAAACATATAAACATACATACAAACAAACATACCTACAAGTGAAGCTAATATAAAGCGTGTAAAAACGAATTGACTGCCTCGTTGGTCTAGGGGTCGCAAGCGCTACTGCTGAGCATGAGGTCCTAGGTTCGATTTCCAGGTCTGGTAAAGTGTTATTAGGGCTTTCTGTTAAGAATTTCTCAGAAGCAGCCTGGAGTTTGGATGTTTGTCCGGTTGGTGACAATAGACTCGCCTGTAATTACATAGGACTTGAAGATAACTGGTGAAATGTGGCTGCACTAGAACACATGCTTGTGACTAATAAAGCTACAGCTTTATTTAGCACAAGTTACCCCTCACAAAATAATGTCAGCAAGTAACTTATTAGTCAATAATATAATGTCAGTCGTTCTACACCAGTCAACTTTGGTACCTGGTACCAACCTGGTTTGGTAACTTTGGTGGCAATATAATAACGCATTTCGGGTCATGCTCAACCTGCCCTGGCGGTGTTGTGCGACTGAGATGTTTGCTGAGAGTAGAGTAACCGACTTCTTTGCGCTCATGGGGAAGCTCAGGACTTCATTCTTTTCGCGTGTGGTGGCAAGTCAAAATAATATTGTCAAAGCTGTTTTTCATACTGTGCATTTACTGAGGGAGACAAAATAAATGTACTCACCATTGTTATGGGGTACATTTGTTTTGGCTTCCTTGGTGTGAAATGGTGGGTTGTTTTATTGTTATTTTTCTTTACTCTGTTTTTATGTTCGTTTGTTTAGTTTATCTTTTGTTTTGTTTTAGGATAAGTTTTCAATTTTAATTTTATAGGTGCCCGATGCCTGAAATAAACGATTAATAATAAAATAATAAATAATTAATTTTGGTACGAATCGCTCCGGGCATACTTTCAAACAAAATTAGACCAACGAGTTCTAGTCTAGAATGTTCTAAGACCAATAGACACCTGAAAGGTCAGAATAAAATGTTACTATTATATGTCAAGTACGGCGACTAACTATCCAATATATTTACAAAACTGTTCAATTATTCAATTTAATTGTTTAATTATAAGTAAACGTTCTGCGTCGTAATTTATAAAATTACCTTATATGTATATCTGCACGTGTGTTGATTTATTTATTTATATACTGATTGTAATTTCATATTTATGTTTGTTTTTGTACGCCTTTTCAGGTTTAGTGATCTCAAGGGAGTTTCCGATGCGACTACATGTTTACGATAAAGACGGTATGGTTATACCGTCTTTATCGTAAAAAACAGTAATTGCAGTATTTAAGGAGGAGCTAGGGAAGCCCGGGAAATTCATATCTGTCACATTTCATCAAAAAGTCATTCAAGGAGATTCAATGAACTAAGAGGCTTGTATTAACGATGATGTTAACAATTATAATTCTGTAAAGCCATATACGGTCGTGAAGCATATTTTAATCAACATAGAGCCTGACGCCTGGTCTGCAAAATTCAAAAAACCTACGTCAAAATCAAAATCAAAATATTTTATTTCACATAAACCTGCAAGGGCACTTATGAAACGTCAGAAACTAGGTGCACGGTTCCAATTTGTCGCTTCCTATGGAGAAGAGTTGGCAAGAAACTCCACGGTTACTCTTTTAAAAATAAAATTTGGCTTTTACAATGTTTTCAAATTACAGTGATATAGTAGGCATGGAAGCGCAGTGCAGGCCTGTCATTAAGTACCTGGTACTTACTTAGAGGAATTAAAATAAAGAATAGAAAATCGTCTACAAATCTACACTCTGCAAGGCCTACAACGTTCTCTCATTCACAATATGTAAAATAATCTACATAAATAAAATGAACCAGTTTAAACCGAGAGACATGATTTCCATGACAATCACTAATAAATAGTCGATAAGTATTAGAATTGTTGTTTAATGTCAAATAATGACGAGAATATGTCAGACATTGTAAAAAATAAAAAGAATAAATATTAACATTGTAGGTAATGTGGGAGCAGTTAATAGACTTTCACATAACTTTATGCTGATTGGTTGAACGGCATATGCCCAGCGCCGCCATATTTGTTTGTTGTTTTCTTTTGTTGTCGATCGTATATTCATTTCGTGTTGAAAATAACTCGCAGCGTAGAAAGAGTTATAAAAAATTGTTGTGGAAGTAAAATGAGTCTGTGATTAACCAAAGAAGTGCAGTTTGTTATGGACACAGAACGGCCTACTGTAAGACCGACCAATCAGGCACAACCTTCGGACAGTTGACAATATAACACGCGACAGATTTTGATTTAACAGTTTCACTTCGATAGATTATAATCTACCGAAAAATAATACGTTAAATTGTAAGCAGTATGGTGCAGTTCACAATTTATCGACAGTTCATAATCTCGCGAGATAGATTATAAACAAACGGTGTTCACAATCATACGGTGACATAAACATAGGTCCCGTAGAACCCGACGCCATTAAAAGGTTTACAAATATAAACTGCAATCAGGACTGCAATTTAGAATTTAAAAAAAAATAGATTGTCTAGGTCCTCAGCTCAACAGTCGCTTGTGACCACTAGACCAATGAGGCAGTAAATACTGGAATGAACCGCTTTAAACTGGTAATATCTTACGTAAAGCATCGGTAAAATATCGTTATCAGCCCAGGTTGTACTCTACACCTCATATTCACCTAATGTTGTTGTCATCATAACACTGATGTAGCCTATCACGTCAAATAGCCCGCTTTTGTGCTAACTGTCGCACTCAAGTATTTTGTTATGGGCTCAGTTTTACGTAAATGAAATGGAATTCTAATGTTTTCGTTTCTTTTCTATGAGATGACCACAGGTGTAGTAGCTATGTGGCAAGTTTTGTTTTTGCTTGCCACCTTGTCTAGCTGCCTAGCCTTTTCCCAATTATGTTGGGCTCAGATTCCAGTCTTGCCGGTTACTGGGTAACACAATCTACCCGAACGACTGCCAAATATTAAAATTGACATCCGGGACCAACGGATTAACTCTGAGGCTCGGAGGGGTCTGATGGTGACCCATCCACAGATCAACCGCGGCAAGTGTAGCTTAACCTAGTCAACCATACCATGCGTCTGTTATTAATTAGCCACAAGCCTCCCGCTACACACGTGCAGATATATAATGTTCTTATTATTATACATTAATAAATAACAGCGCAGAACAAAATTAAATTAAATTAACACATAATTAAACGAATCAATTGAATAATTGAACAGTTTCGTAAATATATTGGACAGTTAGTCGCCGTAATTGACAATAAAATTGTACCTACCATTTATTCTGACCTTTCAGGTATTCTTCTTCTAGACTTGCTCTAATTTTGATTGAAAGTATGCCCGAGACGATTCGTACCCAAAATTAATAAGTTACTTGCTGATATTATTGTGTGAGGGGATTGTGGCGAAGTAATGCGTGGGTCGATCGAACATGTTAAGCTATGCTTGCCGCGGTTGGTCCGTGGATGGATGATCATCTTTACATACCAAGACCCCTCCGTGCCTCTCGAAAAGCATGAGCCCCACTGTCATTCGTGGATCTTTGACAAGTGGCGGTTTGCGGTTTCTAGTGTTAAGCATTTCTAAATATTTTCACCACGGCATGCGGCGCCAGAAAATTGTTAATATCTACGTAAACTGCCATAAGTCTTATATAAACCCAATGATCCCCATGTTCATACAAAAAGTAAAGCACTATCATAAAATTCAATGCGCTGTAATGCTTGTAATTACGTAATTGCACGTCACCGGCGTGTTAAGGTCATTAGAGGCTTTACAATATGGATCATTAACTTATAATAGAAAGAAAGAAAAATAGATTTATTTGTCACAGAAACACGTGCATATAAAAGATGACATACTTAACATTAAAAAAAAACATGATAACAACACAGATATTTATACATAGGCATAAAGAAGATAAATAATCGGCAGCTGCACGCCGTGACTGAGACAAGAAGGCTTCCACTCAGCATGATGCTGTGCTATGGGATGGGACCCACAGCACAGCGCTGATAATAGGCTTTTGTCCAAGGGTGAACAGTGCCTAAGTTCAGGTAATATGGATTTGTGTTGTGATTTTTTTTTTTCAGTAATTCTTCAGGCTTCTTCAAACAGGCGCGACAATGAACTCGTGTAGAACAATTACTATGAAAACTTCATGGAAATTGTTCTATGAGTGTTGCGTCGCGCCTGTCTGTGGAAGCCTTAAGGCTTTCCAGCGACATGTTGGCTCTTTTTACTCAACGTGGCGATTTCTACAATTTTACGCCTTTTTTTGGTTTCAGGGAGGAAGTCCTCATGGATGTCCTCCGTCCTGGGTGGACGAAGGGGTCTGTCAGACTTCTACTGATTAAAACAACCTCGTGTTCCCTCGCACACTTGCACCGGTACCTACCGGGCCACAACGCAACCCCCGTATTTTACTCCCACCGCAAGCTGCGCTATAGAACGTTGTCAAAAACATATCACTATATTTTATTTACTTTATAAATAACATAAATTAAAGCACACTGTTCGCAAGTAGAGTGAGGCAACGTGTTAGTGATTAATATGGCTCTATTATTTAGAATACCAGTTACTTCAAATGCGATGATTTTTCATAAATATTGAATATGTGGGAAGAATGAAATAGAATGTTGATGTCATTTGCTCAGGACTGGGACAGAACAGGCTACCGAAAAATTGTTCTTCAACATACCTGCATACAGACAGAAAGAGATTTCTAATTCGTCACTGATAACAACAAAACACAACATCTCGCTGGTAATCTGTTAGGCAGAGCCCCACTCATAAGGCACTGTGTTACTTATCATCTTATCATAAACTGCTGATTTATTTATAAACATCTCACCGAGAAAACTTAGGTGAATTAAGCTGTCAATAGTGTCGATCCCTAGCATCAGGAGGAATGACAGTTCACTTCATACGTGAAGTGTATACATAGCAGCCTTTTCTATAAAATCTTAGCTATGAGTATTCATAGCTCATTGTATAGTTAATCAGTTTAATATCGGTGGCCACTGAAAGTTACTGAGTGTTACTGAAAGAACAGGACCAAGGTGCTTAATCTCGAATATAATTCCGATAGATGGACATTGGAATTGTCATTCAAACTCAGTGAGTCCAGCCAATCCCTGACGTTTGAGTAACAATTCCAATGTCGATCTATCGGAATTATATTCGAGAGTAAGCACCCAAGTGAGTTTAGATTCAAAACTCGTTGAAAGAATCTTTTAACAAACTGGTACCTATGTTAAACTTAAAATTATCAAGCGTTTTTACTTAGCGTTCTTTCTAACTTTTTTCTGTTTGCTCCTAAGGTTCAAAAGATTTTTTGAAATCCGACGGGTACTTCCGGAGATTAGAGCGTTCAAACAAACAAACTCCTCAGTTTTATTATCACTACTATAGCTAATATTAGGATAAAGGCTGGATGGCACTAAATACTATGTAAATCTGTGTCCTCGTGATTTTAGTGACAACAAACCATCATGTGGAGTAACCGTACGAAGCTGATCACGAGAAAACAAGTCATGCAACAAAGTAAAAAAAAAACCTGTTCCAGTAAAAAAATATATAAAAAGTCATGAGTAATGTTTGACCAATTTTCTTTTTGTATCATAAACAAAAAATATTGGCTCGTACATAGTAATGTAGATTTGGCAAACGAGTGCGTGTTTATTAACGCGTCGACTATTTTTATGCGCCCGCGCAACTCAAGTTCAAGGTCTCCAGTGTTGTTAGTTATAAAAATATTAGGGAAAAGAGTTTATTGCAAATAATAAGTTAACCTTAAGTTTAAGAAAAAAATTGGAGGAAGCTTAACGATAAAGAAGTCACAGAAGTAATGTAGGCACAAATATGAGAAAATAATTCAAGGAGTTAACAATAAACAATAAACACAATTATAAATAGAAACATGTGCAAATTATTAGTTAGCCTATGAGGTTTCTATGATCTCGCCCATATTTAATTTGACAGCAGTAGACTAATATATGAAGATGGGAAAACAGAACTAAGAATATCTAATCAAGAGTGCAGAAAGTGATTGTTTCCGGCAGCCCCTTCGACACATGGTACTTACTGTAAGGAGTTCTCCTCTCTAGATTCTTGACCTACGATATTTACGACCTTGTTTACATTCTCATTTTTTACACAAAATTGGACACCACCTCGACACAAAATCCGTATTTTTTAATTTATTTCCCCGAATACCAAACCGATGATAATAGCTACTTAACCTTGTAAATGCCATTATAAATTACAAATTAAAATACTAAACTTTTGATTTATCATGTACTAAGCGTGAAATAAACCTTTTACCATTCAAACATGTGGTGGTTGCCAACATGAAGATGGACGGCGCGAGAAAAGCATTTCTACGCGTCGTTTCGATATGTAGACGTTATTAAAACGTTTAAATCACAATGAAGAAATGATCGATATGTGTATCTTTTGCGTCTGAGGCATCTTAATTAATTAATTAGACGATCTGACAGAAACTATAGATGAATATAAGGTGAACTGGCATGTCGAGCAGTCAATGGCTGTGGGATTCCACAAGGCAAAATACTTGGTCCTCTTTTATTGTTAGTGACTGTCAATTGTTCGATGGAACTGAATAGCTGAATTCTAACACTAAAGGCAGTAATAACGAGATGGAGAGTATTTTAGTCGTAGAAGTGCGACCGTTGTAGCAGACGTGTTTATGAGCGAGGAATTTCTTGGAAATGTCCTAGGTGCATCGATGATATTCGCAAGGCCATCGTTGCACTCCTATGCATGAGTCTTTGATGTGTGAGAGTGGATGAGGATAGCAATCAGGGGTGTGCAGTAAAAAAACTTATGTCTGGTACTGTGCAATACTTTACTGAGGTTGCCAGACATTATATGGTATCAAGTGGGAGGCGAGTCATAATGTAAATAACTCCAATAAAGTATAATAGAAAGTCTTTTATTATGTGTAGGTCGGGTTGCGTGTTTGTCTATTAATTCATGCTAATTTAGAAACTGATGAAAGCTCTTTTAGATGGGACCAGTAGTTAAAGTCAATGAATCTTAAAACATCAACCACACACAACCCTCCTGCCCTGATCCCAATTTACTTGGGGTTGGTGAAGCATATTGTCTTTTCTTTTCCATAAATCTCCACTAGCCATCATTTTAGCAGTCACCCTTTCTCTAGCAGTCAGCCATATTATAATCTTTTTTCGGTAATTCATTACTCTTAAGCTGTCTGAATACCAACTAGGCAACTACTGTTTACAAAAATTTGGATCATATCGAATTTCCAGACAGTTGCACATTTACTTCCGATAATTATATAAATAAAAAGATACATACAGAAAGATACAGACAGAATACATAAAAAAAAACTGCAAAGTCGCAAGCAAAATGGATATTACATAAAAGATAATATTAACATTAACCCAGAGATAACCTCTACTTCTAATAATCGTAAATAAATATTTTCAAAGACAGTTCTGTTAAACAAATCTTTATTCGTTCAAAGTCTGCGCACATGCACGGTCAGAAAAGTTGGCCTTGTAACATTCATTCCATGGAATCTTTGGAAGTGATCGGTTTGTTTCAGGATATAATTAGATTTTAAAAACTTATTTGCAGTCTGAAAATATAAATAAAGAAGAATGACGAGGAGAGACAACCCTAAATATGAAATGGTCTAGGGCTAGGCAGAGAAAACAAAAATAAATTATTTATAGAATTCGACATGAGCTTTTAGAAAAAAATATATATAGCATCATCATCATATCTTCAGTTTAGACAAAAGAACTATTGTCAAATTTTTACGGCATCCTTGACCATCCTAAGGATATCTAGAAGATAATGCTAGTAGCAATAGTCCCACAATTATGCCCTTTTGTTGTAAGTATTTCCGCTCTTTTGATATTGCAAAATGATCATAAAAGGGTGAAAAATACCAATAGCAGCGCCATCCTTTTAATATACTGCTCTAGAGTTTACACAAGTCACGTGACATGATTTCACTTCATTCATAGATTAATTTTTGCTTGTCCATGTTTTTTCTAGGTCTGGCCTTTGCAACAGTTATACTACAAGACCCAAATACAGCAGCAGGCTTAGCACGAGAACCGTAGACAAGCGTTTTGTCGTCAGAAGGGTAGACAAAAATGGCGTTTGTTGACAGTTTTTCACCGAGAAATGTAGATAAGCAATTTCTATTCTACAGTAGAGTAGAAACAGAAAGCGTCTTGCTAAGCCTGCAGCAGACGTTTTAAAACCACACGATGAAGAATCCTTACAACCTTGAAACAAGTCCAGAAAAACGGGGCGAGAAAAACAAATTTAGTAACACAAAACTGAAGAAACATTCGTTTATAAATACCTTGTCTGACTAACAGATAATTACAAGACACTCTAATATTATTATTCCGGATGTCATATTGTGGTATGCACCGTTCGGGTGGCGTCTAGCCAAGAGTCGGTAACGCACTAGGAACCCCGTGGCTGAACCATGTGTCTAGCCACTAGCCACCAAGCACTGTTGACTAATACAGTGGAGGAGAATGTGCCAAATGGTTTGGAAGATTATGAACCGGTGTTACGTGTACACATCAAGCTATACATTTCCAGTTTACGCTGATATCGCACTGTACGGAAATCCTATACAATGCGTGATCAGCTTATACTGGAAATATATAGCTTGATGTGTAGCCGTGTGTACTAGTGTTTCTTAACAAAAAAGCGTATTACGCTGGGACTTAAAAGGGCCACTTAAAGAAATGAGATCAGTATGAAAAGAGATGTGGTGACACAATTATGAATGAGTGTGTAAGACAAACAGACGAGTAGAACAAAAGAAAACCAGCCGGTGGTCATAATATGGACACCGTGCAATGAATTAAGAAGATGTTACAAGACAGTCAGTTTTGACGATTACATATCGTGATGTTTAGACAGAAAAGGACCCAAAGAATGACAAACGTCTTAAATATCATTGGCACAATAAAACTTGTTTCAAATTATCATAAAATCTATCAATATTATTCATTATGTCTGTATTGTTGTATATTTATGTGGTGCTAAAGAAATCGTGGAGGCACTAAGTAATTCAGCACGACCTGCCAAGGTGATAACTTCCTTTCAAATAACTGCAGATGAGCTCAATACGAAAGGGAGTCTATAATTGTGAAGCCACTGTGTGAATGAAATGTTAAAGATAATAAAGCATAGGGAAAAGGAGTTAGCAAATTAATATGACTAACTAGTCAATAATAATATATGCCTACCAAGAAATTTATTTATAACAAACTTCTGTGTCAATGAAGAATGCAGAACAATATGATAGATAGAATGTACTACAAACACTCTACCTACTACGAAATATGTAGTACGTACATCATACGCTCGCAAAGATGCAATTTCAAATCTTGTAAGAAGTAGAGGTAAAAAGTTTACAAGTGAGAAAGACAAAAATTATAAGTGAGTAAAACGCAACAGCAGAAACACTAATAGATATTGTATAGTAATAGTATTGTATAAAATAGCAACTCCTAAGGCGGAAGATTAACCTGCACCCTAAATGCATAACACACTTTCATTAACCATCTAAATCATTTTGAAGGATATTGCTAATCCATTGATTCATATGTTCGAATAATTTGTCTGCTCAACAACGTAAATAACGCAATGAATGTTGTTGAACTGTCAAAATGAAAGCCATTCCTATCGGTAGTGTGCTACGCAATTAACCCTCTATTTCGCCTCAAAACTTCAAAGAGAAGACAAAAATCTATTGAGCGACTACGTCAAAGTCACAAGGAAGGGTTATTCATCTTTAATCTAACCATTATACACAGGTGTATTGCAATAAGCACGGACATAAAGAACAGTAAATCAGTGAATTGAATGAAAACAGAGTAGAAGCGAATATTCACGAAGCGAGCGCATGATGAGATTAATTAATTAATTGACAAAATGGACGTCTTGTGCCTTGTTGTGTGTCAATGACAATTAACTTTGAGTTTGTTGATAGTGGACGTACGGACTTAGTTTGTATTTTATTTTCATGTGTTAATTTCGTTACCAGGATCAATACGGTCGGGAAAAACCTTGCAGTTTTTTGGCAAAGGATTTCACACACCATTTGTAGATATTTACTAACGCTAGATAAAGATAATTTCTTACGAAAAAGATAGAGTTATGCGTGTGTTATCAACGGTAAGCACGATCAAATATGTATGAAATTATACAAGGAAAAGAAGAAGAAAATTATGACTGATTTTCAAAAAACAAAAGAAAAAAAGACGTGGTAGAATATGAAAGAAACCTTTGCAAAAAATTTTACACCAAAGCTTTAAATATAACGAGGATCTTTCAGACCCTGTAATGTAAACAAAGATTCAAACTCAAAAACTCAAACACGAAGCATTTCAATTAAGTAAACCATTTACAGGCAGTTTTGATTTGACAAAGAGTCGGTCAGTAAGTCAGACAGTTGAAGCTAGTAGTCCATTCTAAAACGTAGATCTTTATGGAGAAGATAAACTCTAAGGACACTCTTTTATATTAAGATATTCAAAATACTATTCTTGTTGTTTCTATATGTAAGAACAATGTAAAACAATACTAAATATCAGATCAAAAATTCTATGCCAAACACTAGTAGGTTCATTAACAAACACAAAAGGATCCCAACATCAAAACAAAGTTCAAACATATAAACCGTGAACTTGGTACTGTTACGAGATAACAATTTTCCAACAATATCAAAGTATCATTACACTAAATTGCTATCAATTCAACGGCCGCCGGTGATTGGCTGGCCAGACCGGCAGCCATTAGAATCGAAGTCGTTAGCCAATAGAGCTCAGCTGCACGTGACAACGATAGGGGTAAATTCAATGAGTATGAACCTATATTTCGCGAAGATTTTTTGTGCTGTCTTGTTTCCATGGTCCATTGGAAACAGTTTTTGTAAAATTGCGGCATACTCAGTACAGAAGACATCTTCTTCTTCTTTGGTTCAATGAATTTTCTTTTGTTGTCCTTAACAAACCATGCCCTATATGCACTTCTGAGGACCTAGAGAACGCCACTGATACTGCAATTACGCCAATCACCCCCTACTAGGCCCAACTCATTTAACAATTTACCACCGACTCGAAAAGAAGAACATATTCCTACAGAAGTTAAATTTTCATTCGTTCTTCTCTTTTCGAGTAGCATACTAGTAATATTATAATCAGTGTCTTCTTGGTAACCTAGTTCCAGAAGAAAAGCTTCTAGTACCTCTACGAGATTTTCCACAAAACCGGTAATAACCGGCAATATATTGGCTACGGAGACACTAAGATTTGAGTTAAAACCACAAATTGTACACAAGATTTAATTTGCTAAATGTTGCAAAAAATCTGAGTCGTTCTCGTGAACTAGAACGCCAAGGATAAATAAGTGTTTCTCATACATAAGTTAAGTAGTCACACTTGTACATTGACGTGTATTGGTAAGGAGAGAGCAATGACTTGCTGTGGCATTGACTATAATTACCATTTTCGACATTACCGTCTCTAATGAAATTCTGGTGATATTTAACTTTAGAAGACTTATCATCCGGATGGATGGTGGTTTAATTATGAAGACATGCTTTTGGCAGTATAGAACTGCAAGGTTTATTTTAATTACGTCACCAATATGAAATAATAATATGTACAGGTCTATAAAAAAGAAAATAATCGTAAGGCATCAAAAAATTCGTCCACATCGTTGTCAATGGGAAAAGTGCCAAAAAGGTTAGCAGCATTCCCACGTTGTAAGGCAATGCTGATTCTTTGGCCGAAAAATAGGCTAGCCCAATTTTTTTTAGCCCCTTGCCTGGTTGACTCTGAAGTGCCGTGCTTGACCGATGCGGTGAATGCCTGGAAAATGGCTTGCCTTGAAACAGATAGGCCCGTGAACCCATCTTCCCAAAGACAGTGGGATGAGCCGCTCTGCAGGTTGATTTTACGGAATAAACTTATTAATACGTCCACCAATACTACTGAGCGTGCTCGCCTTCTGGCTGTGGGTGAGTGGGAGTCTGGCCTCTGGCTGCAGGTACTACCGTCACCCAACATAGGCACCATGCTGGGTGACTCGACCTTCCGTTTCGCTATTTGCCTGCGTCTTGGCGCTCCTTGCATGGCTCTGCATCGCTGCCAATGCGGTGAAGGTGTCGACCGCCTCGGACACCATGGCTTATCCTGCAGTAGGAGCGCAGGCCGGATAGCACGGCACACCAGCATCAATGACATCATCCGTCGTGCCATTGTCACCGGGGTGCCAGCTGTTCTAGAACCCAATGGCTTGGCAGGCGATGATGGGAAGAGACCAGACGGAATGACCATAATGCCTTGGAAGTTAGGTCGGCCTTTGGTGTGGGGTGCAACATGTGTCGACACCCTTGCGCTAACCCATCTTCCTAGTACGGCGGGTTGTGCTGGGAAACCTCAAACGGCGCAAATATTTCCATCTTATTGCAACCTATACAATATGTAACAAAAACCCTGTTGTTCCTTTTAGGGACGTATACACTTACCTACAAGCACAACATTTACGAAGTTATAATTTAAAAAATAAGCATTGGCTGGTCGAGAGTTCAGTATCAAATAACTATTAAAATCGACATATTCGAAAAAAAAATTTACAACATCTGATTTTACAAGTATCCTTATTTCGCACAATAGACTAAGAACTCGGCGGCTTTCTTTGATCTAATCAAAATCAGTTAAACTTTACAAGTATTCATAATTAAATATTTATTTTAAATATTTTTGTTGAACAGATTTTATAAATGACTTGCTTTATTACGTATGTATACCGATTCTGAAAACGTGGGTAGAAGGAACAACAGGGTTTTTGTTACATATTGTATGTTCGAGCCGTTTGGGGTTGAAACTCTAGGGCCATGGAGTCCGAGTACCCATAAAGTTTTCCGAGACATTTCCAAACGGTTGGTCGACTCTTCACGTGACCAGGCGCGGTCCGAGGGGAGGGGGTCCTAGGGGTCATGACCGCCCCCAAAGCCGTAAACGTAAAGCTTAAAATAGTAATTTTTCGAAAATAAAATAAATTTTCTTATTAATATGTAGGTAGTATTGTAGTAGTGTCTGTGACCCCCCTAAAGTCTTTGGCGGCGACTGCGCCTGCACGTGACCAAAGGGCTGGCCTATTTTTCAGCCAAAGAATCAGCACTGCAAGGTTGAAGATACTACATTCGATCTTAGTAAGATACGAGTCGGTTTGCTTATGTCCTAAATCAAGCAGATACTTTAGGCTTCCAAACATCAAAGTACAGTTCCAATGCTAGAGGTCAAATTCGACAATGGACTATCTGAATGCATCATTGAAGCCATTAGGGACAATCTGCTGTTTGCTAAAGACCAGCGGGGTAACACACATAAAATGCCAGTTGATCGCATAATCTCTTCCTACTGCTGGGTCACAAGCCTCCTCTCAGTGAGAGATAGTAGGCCGAAATTCACAACGCGTGCCCAGTCCGTGTAGGTATCACATGACTTCGCATTCTTGGTTCTAGTACATCCCGGTTTCCTCAAGATGTTTCCCTTCACCGTTTTGAGAGCAGTGAAATAATTTACACAAAGTAAAGCGCCTGACTTAAAACCTACACAAGCCAGCACTGCCATGCTCTTTTTTAAAGCCTATGAAGCAATGGATTACAAATTTCCTTCAAAACTCTCGTATTGTTATTGTTAGTGTGTTACGCAGTTAGGGTGCATATAAATATGTCAAGTGCTAAAACCGTTTAAGCACTGAGCACTGACTTTCTTCCTTGAGAAAGAGCCGCTTTTATTGACGCTGATGTTAATCATGGAAACACCACGACAAAGCTAACTCCTTCAAAGAAAACCCTGCCCAATCCCATTGAGTAGTGAGCTGCAATTGGCACAAACTATAAACGAACATTATTGCTTTATAAAAACCAGCGGAATCAAATACTTTGGCACCGACTCCGGAGCAATTGCGTGGCGAGACGCGTGCTCACATTGTTTTCAGTGTGTCTGTACTGCTTTTCTGAGACTTGTGAGCATAACCCACTTCTTGTCTGGGTTCCAAGAACTAGGAATTCAAATAGTTTCTACTTTCCTTTTCGGGAGGACGACACACGGTCATCGGTTCTGAGATCACATATAAGGATGTCTAGTGAAGCTTATCTTTGGATACAAACAATGACGTACTTATTGCTCTTTAGATGGATGTCGCTGGCCATACTATTTACTTATACTATTTTGAAAGGACCTAAGATAGGATGAACAGCGACAGCTCGTAAGGTGAATACACTACGGTAGCACAGAATATATAAACGGAGCAAAAAGACAATTCCTATCAGAGCACAAAATTCTTACCTACTTCTATAGGGCAGTCACTCGATTGTTGAATATAAATACATGTCGCAGTATGATAGATAGAGCCGTAATATATTTATATCCCTAGGGATATAATTATATACTGTAATATAGTTATACGAAAGCGATTCATTACTATCTTACTGTCGCAATCTAGTAATATATTTATCTGACTAAACTAACCTGGTTAAATAGTTATAAACCAGATCGACAGGACACTTCGCCGATAGGAATCTTCGCTGACAGGGCTCATCAGGTAGGTTAGGTTAGAATTGTACCAAACGCGCCCGAGACGAGCGAGCGAAGCGAGCGGTGCCCCGGTAGCGGCCGGTGAGCGCTATTTCCATGTTAGCGGCAGTTACTTGGATATTTAGTAATAGCGCAAGGATGAGCCATGTCGGCGAAGAGTCCCTTCTAAGTAATCTTGTCGGTGTTCAGTCTGTCGGCGTTTAGTCGTACCCTGCGGGGTTCACAATCAGAATGAACTACACTCCTACAATTATTTCACTAAACTTAATCTAGTAATTTAATTATATCACTAAACTTGAACCTGATATTATAATTTTATTCCTAGTAAGATAGTCCGGTATAAATATAATTATATCCCTAGGGATATAACCATATCACGGCTTTATCTATCATACTGCGACATATATACTAGTAAAAAAATAAGTAGAAAATAAACAAGACATGACTGTGATGTTTCACAGTCATGGTTTGTGTTCTGTGAACCAGTATTAAAGTAAGCAGTCCTCAAAGGTTTTGCGATGGCAAAGCCTTTCAGACAGCATTTCAGAAAGCCTTGGTGATGTCCAACACGTTTATTTCACGCCGCCTTTAAGCAATGCGTACATTCACAACGAAATTTTAGTAAAATATATACTGAACGATACAACGAAAGCCTTGCTATTTTTCAAATAACCTTTAGAAAAGTACAATTCAAAGGCATAGTATTCCGACATAATAGTTTTCCGTTGCTGATAACAAGGGAAAAATTCTGACGTCACGGTTTAACACAAACTTTAGATTGTAACACCACAAGATGCGTGTATCATCTGGAATTTTTTAGTAAGTAATTATGATCATTACAATGTTGACTTACGGGCGATAATTGAGTGCGGTTTTTGACAGCAGAAGTTGATAGTGTTTAACATGTCTGCACGATTTAGGTCAGATAACGATGATTTTTATTAGACTTAAGTAAGAGGTATCACAGACAATGTTTGCTGACAGAAGTCAGCAAGAATAATAGATAATGTCATTCAAACTTAGACACACGACCACGGCCACGATTTTATCGCGCAATGAATTTTAAGCTCTCAGTGTTGAACCGTGCATTCAGAATGAAACAGATTACATCCCAACGCACCGTATAATCACACTAATGGATTTTCAAGTCTCGGCGCTAAGCTGAGAATTGAAGATCCAGTGAAAAAATCCCGCCGCGATTTTTTACGTCCGTGAGTGTGAACGTAAACTTACAAAGCAAAAAAAAAGCAACGTTTACACAACATCTAAATTGAAACATAATTCTTTGATTGTGGTTTTTGGTAAATTATTATTTATTTAAATCGAACACAAATGATTCATATAGTGGTTAGTGAAACGTATAAAACTATGTGAGTAACATCTCCCATTAAAATAAATAAAACTAATAACAAAACAAAAATTAACTAATTCATGAACCGGTGATGACTATGTCCGCCTCCCGCTGCATCACACCTGCAGCTGTGGAAAATAGTAGGAATAGGTGCCTACTATTTTACTTCTGTTCCATCATCATCATATCAGCCGAAAGGCGCCCACTGCTGGACACAGGCCTCCCCCAAAAGGGGTGTTTTGCGACAATCGCCACGCTTGGCAGGCGGGTTGGCGATCGCAGTATGGTTGTAAAAATGCTTATAGAACGCTGCTGCCCATTCTCTAGTAAGTCGGGAAGAAATGAGATGGTGCTCAACTCAACTCAACTCAAAGCATTTATTTCAAATAAACCAATTACAGGCACTTTTGAATTGTCAAGGTCGGTGAGTTAGAAAGATGAAGCTAATTGCCCATTCCAAAGCGTAGGTACCTATGGAGAAAAACGGGCAAGAAACTCCATGGACACTCTTTTAAAATCATGGTATTGTTACAAAAAGTTGGTTACATCATTATGTTGAACTTATCAATGTGAGAACGATGTAAAAAGACGTGCACATTAAAGCGTCCGTAATTAAAACAAAAATAAAATAACAATTCAGAAATTAAAATAAGCCGTGGGAGCTAGGAGATGACCAGTCCCTACTGGCGGCGCCCGTTCACGAACATGACGTGTGGATCAGCACCATTCAGCTCAACCATTTTGAAGGGAACTTAATGATCCAACACACACGCCACCACCAGCGAGACATTTGAGTGAGCATGACATACTCTTAGCTGCCAAGGCACATTCAAGTCAATGAAAGACGTACCCTGTAAATGGTAGCTTTATAGTAGGAACATAGTGCTCACACATATGTTATGCAATTATACAATACTAAAAGTTTGAATTTATACAATGCAAAGATATCTAGTCTTTTACAGTCTTCAGCAGCTCCAACGTTTTCAAATGCTAATCATTTTGGTTTAACCTACCTATTCTTTTACGTCCGGCACCACACGAAACAACGGAACTTCTGTTCTGGTTTTATGAAATACTGGCTTCTGCCCGGACTACGTCCGCGTGATAATTCGTCAACCGACACACCGCCACCGCATCGCAAGTGCAACCCATCCCACCACCCACTTTGTTTTCGTTTAGCGTTGTGTCTGTTTTTTTTTCTTTTTGCTCTTTTCCTTAGGGCCCTAACCTTAGCCTTTCTCATGAATTAAAAAAATATTTTTCAATTCCGACCGGCAGTTCCACTAGTTCGCGTTCAAACAAACACAAATAAAAACAAATCTCTTCAGCTTTATTATTTATCGGTATAGTTATAGAGATTTAGTTAATTAGTTAAGACTTAATAAACTAAAGTGTTATTCGATACTTGCCTGTACCGTGTGACTGTATCTATGACCAACTTTCGAAGACTAGAAAAGATAATGATACAATAAACAGCTTAAATTTTATATCGATATTCGAAAATGGCACCCTGCCGTCTTCTTCCAATATGCATGACATGATAAACTATATGCTTACCTACAATTAGCAATTCACAGCACTTTCATTATCAATCGTCTGATCACGCGCATACCGCAGACAAATCGTAAATATTGCGAATTAGTCAGAGAACCACTACTCAATTAGAGAAGAATTTATAATAATTTTGTTAAAATGATATGAATTAATTCTATTATCTTCACATTTATTATAAACTTTATTATTTCAAAGCTTTGCATGCCGTAAGGTAAAAATTACCAGGACTATTAAAAAAACCATCTGTCTGGTCTGTTATCATCATACCTATAATACCTATAAGCAAATTAAAAATTCTTACGGGCAACACAACCAAAGAGCCACAACTGCTGCAAAGAACGCATTTCCACAACATTTATTCTACTTTCGTGGTATTTAAACCAACGCACATTTAATAAAATTATAACGTCTTGAGAACTCCTGCGCACCCACGACAAAACACGCAAAAAACAAACATACCATATTGTTTGTTTTGATATCTTGTCTCGTGCGTCTGCCGGCTAAGTTCGATTATATTGTATCACATTCCAATGATGATTGAAGAGACATTCCTGCTCTAACGATTAGGCGACGTCTTGATGATATAAATCGAAAGGATAGACTATAGATTTTTTGCTGCAGGCAGCTACATTGACCATTCTTCAGGATGCCAGGGCATAGTTATTCGCAAAGTTGATTATGATTTTTTCTACTTTAATTAAAGAGCCTCAAAAAATAACCTATTTATGTAAATGTAAGTAAGTAACAGCTACATCTACTAAATTGAGGACTTTCGAGCCAGAACGGCGTCCCAAACAAAAGTGGACTATATACATAATAAAAGATTGGAAACAAAGTATACAACATACAACTACGCTTTACATTAAGTCATTGCCAAATTGTCTCGCTTTTCTTTAATTTAGCGTAACATTTACAAAATAGCCGTCCTGGCTTGGAGCCAAACATAATATTGTATTTAAATTCACTACGCATAATCGCCTTAAATATAGAGACAGATGTTATAAAATAAAAAGCAGAAGGACAAGGAGTAATGACTAAGCAGAATGCTAAAGGGCAACGGAAAATATGTATCGAAAAGTGAACTAATTCAGCAGCTGTATTTAGCACAATTGCCAACTCACAGAGGGTTTCGCCGACTTCAAAATTAAGTTTTGGAGAGCGAAACGTGTAATAGTGATGCTTATCCAACGAATGGAGAGCTTATAGCTTATACTTCTCCAACCAACCAGTGTATATATTGGTGAAAATTGGTCTGGTAGTTCTGCGACCTTTGGCTATGAACCAGAGACACTTGGTCTACTAATCCTTCCTACAAATATTATAAATGTGAAAGTTTGCGAGGATTGATGAATGTATGTTTGTTACTCTTTCACGCCAAAACAGCTGAACGGATCTCGATCAAATTTGGAACATAGGTAGTTTATAACCTGAAGACCTATACCATTGAGGTAATATGTACTGTACGTTAGTACATATTTCCTCAATGGAATTAACACATTTTGATATTCAGGCGGTCGAAGCCGCTGGCAAAAGCCTTACTGGTACAGCCTAACTTTTTGGTCGATTCGGTTCGCAATCCAAAAAACATACTGAGCTTGCTGCATTATATAAATAACTAACCCTCGGTGTTGAATCAAGCATTGAGAAATCCAACAGAGTGCATCTCAGCGTGTCGAAAATCGAACATTGTTTTTTCGAAGCGCTGAGATGCACTCTGTTGGATTTTGAATGCTCGGCTCAACACCGAGAGTTCAAAATCTAGTACGCGACATAATCCCGCCGCGATATTTTTACGTACACGCAGAATTAGAGTCTCCTTCTTCTTAGCGTGTCGATGGCAAAAATAAAACGAAAAAATGTACGTAACATATACAGGGTTATTGGAAAAACACCAACAGACCTGTATAGTTATTTAAATTTGTTTGGCCCAAAATTCGGCAACGCGAATACCGTTCGCTGATGCAGCCATTAAGTTTTCCTGTGTGTAGGTAATAGGACATACGGTGCAAGATGGGAGTTGAGCCATTGTATATGGAGAGACGCCACCCACACACCGGAGACCTGAGCCGTCCATGAATCCCCACTTGTGGAGGTTGTCCTTGGTGCGACTTCTTAGGTTTGAAGTAGGCCACGGTAACCTGTGGCCGGATGGGAGGCTCTCTGATTGTTCAATGAAGAAATCAGAGGGCTTAAGTAGTTCTTGCCAAAGATCGCGTATTCCTGTGTAGGGTTTGCCATCGGCTGAACTCACGCACCCAAGAAAATGTTTGCAGCATTTAAGCCTCTGTGGCACTGGACTAGAGTTGTGCATGGGGTAGCGCACTGTGGGCTGGATTTCGTCCTTCATAGACTTATAATCTTAATGTTTCAAGTGTCGACTTTTATGCTTGAATATGATTTGAAACACCAACTACATGCCTAAATATATCATAATTATGGAATAACATTGGAAACAGCACAAATATAATTATTTCTTAAAGAAATTGTATGGAGTTGGTAAGAAAAAATCAAAAATCAAAATCAAAAGTCATTTATTCAAATTAGGCTGAGAATCAGCACTTTTCGAACGTCAAAGTACATGAGACAGTCCCCCAAAACGCCCACCCTTCACCACTTCCTAGTGCTTTAGCTGGGAAGAAGAAGTAGTGGAACAAACTCCCCAGCAGCACAGCTGTCTGTTTAGTCGGATAGACTTGATTCTATACATACTTAGGCAAAGTAATAAACATTACGAGACACAAAATATTAATTAAATAATTAGTCAAAATGTCAGCTAGCCATACCAATATACCGACAAATAAAATGAAAACTGTCGAGGCCAAATAAAGCCTAAAAGAACTCATCATAGAAAATATTGTTATGAGTAGATCATGTCAATAACTAATGACTTAATAGATAGTTATAAAAAAAAAATTGTTAGACAGGCAATAAAAAATAAAATAATAATTATATGAACGCATATAACCTGTCACTAGATACGCCGATTCTGGAGAAAGAACATAAACATTGTCTTGAGTTAATCACAGCGACCAACTATTCTTGTCATTTAAATAGTCGTTGATGGAATAGTAAGCCTTTAAACAAAGGACGGATTTTACTTGAGCTTTAAACGCATTAAAAGGCAAATCTAGCAAAGAAGAGGGAAGGTAGTTATAAAAAGTTATACCAAGTTATACCAAAACACCAGAATACCAGAAAACTCATCATATCTCCGCTCTCGCACAATTGGCCGTTATTCTTTTTCAGGTGATTAATCCTTATATTATTTTGAAATTTTTGACATACGCCATGATACGGTCAGAGGTGCGAGTTTTTTTTTTTAAATGGACAAAAATTATTTATTTTTGAAAATTAATTTTGTATTAAAAATTTAAACTTTATGTCTATATGCATTGCCTAAATAATCAATCCGACCACTATTTTCAATAAACGTGGCACGAAATGGTTATTTACTTAAAAATATTAAATACGCACCCATTGAAATCAATAACATAATGAGGACATATTATTATAAGAAAAAAAGAGCATTTACCTGATTACATATTGAATCGGAAATTTCACAGTAATTGTTAATGACGTACTTAAAAAAAAATATTTCTCTTCTTTTTCGTCGCGATTATCGGTAATTGTAATAATAGTTGAGGCGTCATTAGACAAGTTAATCATTAGTAGATTTTTTTAAATTTTATTAATCCTGGTAATATTTTTAAGTTAATAACCATTTCGTGCCACGGTTATTGAAAATAGTGGTCGGATTGATTATTTAGGCAATGCCTATAGACATAAAGTTTAAATTTGTAATAGAGAATGAATTTTAAAAAATAAATAATTTTTGTCCATTTAAAAAAAAACTCGCACCTCTGGCCGTATCATGGCGTATGTCAAAAAATTCAAAATAATTTAAGGATTAATCACCTGAAAAAGAATAACGGCCAATTGTGCGAGGGCGGAGATATGATGAGTTTTCTTACCAACTCCATACAATTTTTATAAGAAATAATTATATTTGTGCTGTTTCCAATGTTATTCCATAATTATGATATATTTAGGCATGTAGTTGGTGTTTCAAATCATATTGAAGCATAAAAGTCGACACTTGAAACATTAAGACTATAAGTCTATAAAAGACGAAATCCAGCCCATAGTGTGGCGTGGGTCGTCCTGTAGCTTCGCCCTCTCGATGCTGGCTATAGCCCAGCGAATTTCTGGAGGCGCAATCGCTGTCAGTGGATATAGCATTCGCGACGGGGTCGGTTTTAAGCAACCAGTGATAAGCGGTGATGTCTCATTGAGAGCGGTGTCCATTAACTTAGAGTGGTCAGATCGGTTGCATACTGGACAGGCATATTCACCTGCTGAGAAACAAAGCGCCATTACAATTCAAGTTTCATTACATGATACATTCCAATACAGTTGCTGTGCAAGTGCTCAGACAAGTGAGAAATAAATTGCATAGTCACATTCGTGATAACAGTCTTAGGTAGGAGTATTTAAGACAATTTGGATAACTTATCGGTTGTTGGCGCATAAAAACATACACTCATATCTTGATGTTGATGGAAAAGTTTAAATACATTATATTCCGGTGCGATGTCCTCCGATAAATATGGCTGATAATTTGCGCTACAGTTGCCACAGTTAAATGTAGGTACCGATTTGCATTTAGAACGTTGCTTTTTTTATCGTCTGGCGAACCTACTTTAAGAGCTTATAATTTTCTTCATTCAAATTTTCTAACGTCTTTTTTGCGATTTCAAGTTAAAGAGTCAGGCAAGTATTCCATATATTTATTTAAAGATTCTGTATAGCCATATTTGTTACGGTAGCGAATTTTATTTTAATTAACACAACCTGACACTGTCCTGCATATTGCAACAAACGTAAGTAAATTTGAATTTAGCAGGGTACACACAGCTCGCAATGTATAGCTCATCGAGCTATACATTTCCAGCCATTGAGGTACTATGTACTAAAGTACATATTACCTTAATGTTTCCAGCAGCTTAGCATGACGCTTTTTATTTCTACTCCACTGTCAAATAGAAATCGCTTGTCTACATTTGTCGGTGAAAAACTGTCAACTGTCTGTACGGAAACGTCATTTTTGTCTACTCTTCCGACGACAAAACACTTGTCTATGGTTTTCGTGCTGAGCCTGCAGTTTACGCTGATCTCGCACTGTACGAAAATCCAATACAATGCGAGATCAGCTTATACTGGAAATGTATAGCTTGATGTGTAGCCGTGTGTACTACTTTTATCTCATTTTAGCACAATATTTAATAACAAAACCAAGTGTAAGATAAAAACTGAGCTGAACGATTTACGAATACACTGAGCCGATAAAATCACATGACGAGATAAAACACCGAATCTTGAGCGAGGTCAGGTAATAGCGTACAAGGCTTCCGTATTTTCCCCATTTCTAGCCATTATCTGGTAGCCGTTTAAACATAAATCTAGGGTAGGGTTGCCACTTGCCAGGAAGCCGGAGATTTGGGTAAAAAGACCGGCCCTTAATTTTTTTGTCTTAGTATTACAAGACGACAATAAAAAATGGAAAACAATGCTTTTAAGTATATCATTTACCATAACACTATTTTCTTAAATTCTAATGAAACAACAATAAAATTGAATACTTAAAAAGCCTAACAAAAGCTGGACAGGCGGTCACTGTCTAATTTGGCCACACACGCAACCAAAAAGCCTGCGTGTCCGGCTGTATCCGGACACTTGGCAACACTACTCTAGGATATTACTGCAACATCATGTTAAATTAAATAATATGAGGTGTCAAACACTCTCATTGTGAAAGAGGATGAGGTTAGAAAGGGAGTAAATACTGAGGTGATGGCTGTTAGGTGTGTGGAAGATACGCTGTCCCGAATCCAAATAAATTGAGCTAAGAGCATGGCCATGCCTGATGAAGTATTGGACTGTCCTATTCCCTGATTTTGTCCGATTAATTGATTAATGAAATAATGGCCAAAAAGAATGTCGTCTGAATGTTATTCCCCTGCTGCTAAGATATGCTGTAAATACATCCCGAATTTAATGTTAATTCTAATCTCACAATTTATAGTACCTACTTTAAAAAAAAGAATCGTTTACTGGCATCTGTAATTTGGTAAAAGAGTCACTTTCTCCGATTAGGAAGCTAGTGTCGGTGAATTACGTAACTTGAACTCAAGAGCGACAAAGCGGTCACAATCAATTATGTTTTGGCATCTCCTAATTCAGACGTAGAATATTTTGCAATATTTATTAGTGGTTCTAGTAGCTAACAAGAAGAACAGAAAATACTTATTTACTTTGTGTAAGTGTTTTATTTCGTGTACTGGTTAACTCAGTACAAAGGCATTACTTCAAATGTGGCCTATTGGATCTACAGGACTTGATTGTTTAATAACATTTTGTCTTCTACTGACAGATTCATAAACCCTACTAGTTTTCTGAGAAATGTAACTAGGCTTTCTCAACATCATTAGTGGAAACTGGAAACACGTCTAGAAAACGCTTAAGGTTTAATTAAGGTTGTCCTGGATCGTATTAACGTAATATTGCCATTAGTACCAACTGGTTATGTCAGTCGCATCGCTAGTTTGGTGACATTAGAATTCCAAATAAAGACTTCTTATTATCTTTTATGTAAACATTACAAGACAATCACACACAATCGTGTCACAAACGAAAACTCGAAACAAACTCTGCATAAAGACCCATAAATTACAACGAGAAACAGGTATTTCTCTTAGAATTAAGCATTCTTCGTAAACGTTTACGAAAACAACACTAACTAATTAATGCCACGCGTGACAAAGATACATAATCACTGCTTTAATTGGTTTAATAATTTAGAGAGTAACAGCATAAAACAATAGTAAACCAGAGGCTTCTGTCGAACGACTGATATCTAATAGGCAAGCAGGTCCTGAGTAAAGATAGCGAATTGGAAAACATAGTTGGTGACCAGCTAGATGGACTGACGCCACAGCCTAAAGAAGATAGCTTAGGACCAGAGGTAGTCGAGATGCAGAGGGTACTGAATTTTAAGAATCTTATAATCACGGCTGTTGCCAGAAGTAGTAACGATCATCAAATCATTTGCAACCCAGAAGTAAAACATGGAATTAACTTTTTTTTGTGCTCCGCCCAAGCCGGGCAAACCTCCACCGTGTCCTCAGGGCGATCTTTGCAGTGGAAACACCCGGGCGTTTCCTCCCGCCTTATCCGAAACAGGAACCTTCCGAAACAACCGTGTCCGGCGAGGACCTGTGTCAGGCGGAAGGTGAGGACGCCATGCCGCCTCTCAAGCCACTCCTCAAAGAGGGGACTTACAGCCGCTATCGCGGCGTGCCCAATGGAATCAACTCTAGACGAGGTCTTTGTCTGTTGTTAGGCGCAGAGATAGTAAAGCATACAGACGAACAAATTTATCAATTGAAAGCGCGAGTTCGATATTATGTAATATTTTTATAGTTGTAGACTTAAATCTGTCGTAACCTCGCAAGGCAGTGGACACTCTCGACGAAACAGAGATTTGGCCATCAGGAAACCGATGATGCTACTCTGATCCTTAACAAAAGCATTAAGTTAGCCCTAGACCATGCCTGGTGTAGAGTAATATGAGGTTTCGGAGTTCGAGGGCAGGATCCGAAGTGTTTATTAGTTTATTGATCGCGTGCGAAAATAGATTGTTTATTTTGATGATACATAGTGTTTATTTTGTGAAGCGGTTTCTCGGAGGACTCGTACACGGGGTGGTGAAGGGCTGATAACTGTGTCCAGGCCATTCTGTATTCTCTATAAAATATCCGCCAAGCAGGAGGGATACCCGAACAGACTGGTCCACATTAGGGTTGGGTAGGTTCTCGATAGTTAGCCACTGAGGTCATTTTCACGGGTAGACCTAACAGACTTCATTTGGAGTGCAAACTGTTCTGGGGGGTAACTTTGTACAGTTTATGGTTAGTCAGTGATTTAATTTGTAAACAACAGGAATGGAAAAATTCTATGACAATTTGCGGAATTTCGCACCTAACATGGCGGTCGCGAATCGTGAATCGTGAGCAAATACCAAAATGAATAAAAACAAATTACTTTGGGCGACTCAAAATATCTAGTTTTACTACACACATAACATGTTACACCTACAGCCTAAGTCAGTTTTATGTGGAGAAGAAGTTGTCGGGCACTCGGGCGTCGTGCGATCCGTAAAGGAGGTCACTTTTGAAAGTAATCCCGTACATACCACAATATTTACAATTCCTCCACCCTACATCTTCCAGTATGATAATCATGATGACCATAAAAAATGCATTTTTTTTTTCAATTCATTATTTTTATCCTGTTCCAAACGGCGGGAAAATTTAAAAAATACGCGTAGTTATAGTTGATTAAACTTTTTAATAGAATCACGTGTTTACTCTGATAGTGCTAAAGAAAGCGTAAGTTTCGTTTTGCACACATTACATCCGACGATGGAATGTTTGCAAAATTGAGTAGACCAAAGATAAACAAGAGGTGAAACTGGGGGCTTTGCCAAGTCCAGTTTTCAGGGTCGCGGGCGTTCGAACTACGGTGAAATTGTTCCTCATGATGTGCTAAAAATATTCGTAATGTAGACATTCGCCGTAGCGCATCACCGACTAGATGATTGACATGTTTATAATAAAATGCCACTCACCTCTCAGTTATCGGCACTGCTTTCGATTTGAGCTCGTAGAACATGAAGTCCTGGTGTTGCTGAGCGGTAGTCATCTCCTCCAAGACTTTCTGATCAACACTAAAATCTTTCGTCAGGAACGTTGCGAGATCGAATCCCATATCGATCCCGGATTCATCCATTTTTGAACGTAAAACACAAACACTAACTTTCACTAATAACACGTAGTCCTACTGTACGCTAAAATCTCATAGTCATAAACCGAACGGACTATTTATTAAAGCATTTTATCACAACAGCATCCATCCTCCCAGCTGTCTACTTGTTGCTATTGTATTATTGGTTAAACTTATTTTGACGTGTGATAAAAGGAATGACTATAATTCTACTAAATTAAAATTCTCTTAATCACATGTGTTAAGTTTGAATTTAGTGGACTTTGTCAATAATTTGGGTTACATTTGCCAAACTATTTTATGCAATGGCAACAATGTAGTAGAATAATATCAAAAGATTTAAAATTATCTACGACGTACGTGTAAGTTTCCCAGTTATCGATTTTAATCTACTTACTAATATGTAGTTATTTAGAAAGTCCATTGATCTTAAGCGGGACTGTTACATTCTGATTAATTTTCTTATCATTTTTGGTTATTGGCTACACAGAAACCACCTGAAAGCGGGTCCGTTCGAAAACTGAATAAAAATTGTTTTTTTTTTTTATTCTTATACAATTTCATAAAATCATCCAAAAAAGTATGGTATCAAAACGTACTTTGTTTCAACAGATTGTGAGATTTGTGACATTTGTGCAGTGTTGCCAGAAGGTTACTTTTGTAACCTTTTAGGTGATTTTTAAGTTCTTCAGGCGTAGACAGAGCCTTCAGGTTACTTCTAGGTTACACGACTCGAATGGTTACTTTTAGGTGATTTTGCGGAATTTGTTGAATTATATTTCTTCCTTGAAACGGAACGCAATGTTGCCAATGTTGGCTAATGTATAACTTCGCACAACTCCTAAAAATGAGTCGTTCGCTCTCGCTGCTCGCAATAATGTTTATGTACCAATCACACGTTTCGGTTACTCGCTCGTTCAATGATGGATTCGTTCTTGTTCGAGTACGTCCGTGCTTTGCCGCGCGCTCATTTGTCAAAACTAAAATCAAGTAAGTATACTAAAGAAGGGGAGGGTGTAGGTACCCACATATTGATGTATTTATTTACAAAAATGATTCTTTGGAAGAAGTATTTCAATCGGTAGGTAAGGTATATTTCTATCCTTTTTAGTTCACGTGCAAATTACCTTTATTTGACGTGTTTGAAAAAGTAGCTGTAAATGCAACTTATAATTGAAAATTACTCAATTATCCATATTTCCATGTTTCTATCTTTAATCTGACTACTGGAAAAAAATGAAAGGTTATATTGTTCACACTAAAAGTTTACTCATAGAACCATGTCAGGATGTTAGGTAACTTTTTACAAGACCTGGCTGGCAACACTGCATTTGTGAGCACTGTCTTGGGACCTCCATTATAAGTCGACAGCGATGCGAATATTAATTTTTTGATGCTATATTTTAATTTTTGACTAAGTTTAGTTAGCTAGGGTAAGAATTTTGTTATTTTATTAATTATATTAGGTTTACGTATGTAACATAATTATTATTTCTGTGTCAAATACATAGAAAGTGCTTGTCACTATACTATTTATTTAGTTTTTATTATAAAGAAATGTTTCACTGATGGCATCTGGAATTTATTTTACTTTTGTTTAATCATCTCGAATTTATTAGTAGCAGCTTAGGATCTCGATTTTTGTCAGGTTGATGATAGTGGCTCAAGTTATGTTGTAAAAGAGGAGCCCTTTTTAATCCAACATAACTTGCGTAATGTAAAGATAAGTTAATTTTGTAATAAGCTTGTTGAAACTATTTTAATTAATTGTAAAAAGGTTCCACGGATTATAATTTGTATTCTCTTTTTTGTTATGGCAACACTATTTCCGTCATTCCATTGACAATGACATTTCTTTCTTAAAATAGCACAATCCAGGCAAACAAACTCTTTGCCGAACACAAAATTCAGATAAAATAACAATCTAAAGTGTTTTTAAACTAAATAAAAACAGTAAAAATGTCGAAAGCTCACCCTCCGGAATTGAAAAAGTAAGTTTCCAAGATGTGTTTACGAAAAAACACTATCTTGATGCGGCGTCCCATGCGCGCCATTGATAACCTAAACAAGAGACTGTTGTTTCGTTTTTGAGAACTGATTATTTCTTTTATTTACGTTGATCTGATGCATTTTCTTATTTTTAACCTCTGTGTGTACTCTTTTTACTACTTACTTTAACATAAGTGTTGCTCGGAAAAAAAAATCATGAAACAAATGAAAACGGGATCGTGTGTAGCATCAATCATGCTCGATTTTTCTCTAAACAAGCCAAAACATCAAATCGCTGACAAAATCCTCCTAACATTTTCAGGTTCATGGACAAGAAGTTGTCTATCAAACTGAATGCCGGCCGCGCTGTAACCGGAGTCCTGCGAGGATTCGATCCCTTCATGAACCTAGTGTTGGACGAGTCTGTAGAGGAATGCAAAGATGGACAGCGGAATAACATTGGCATGGTGGTGCGTTTTATGTTTTTAAAGATTTATTTATTTCAAGTAGGTCATGGCACATTTGGGTTCCACGATACTTTGGGGACCTCTGGCTTTACTAGTAGTGTATATATTTTTTTTTTATAGAAATAAAAAAAAAATGGTATAAAAAATATTGTTACTATAAATAATAGCCAGTATGTTCAAGAAACTCCATAGTTGCTCTTTCATAATAGGTATTTTGAATATGACTTTATAATTTTAGGGGAAAAACCCCTTAAAATTATCCCTGAGAAATGCTCCATGTCATTCAATGGGATTAGATGAAGGTAAAGAGGGTTGTGGAGTGGAGTGAACTGAAGTTGCCGAGTGTTAACGGCTGCAACTTATGAGATGTAGGTTGTGTTCGAACCCAGTCCAAGTGCTTTACTTTGTGTAAATAATTTCATCACTGCTGTTCCCAAAACTCAAATTGTGAGGAACCAGCATGTTCTAAAACCAAAAATACCTCTGACTCAGCAGTGTGAACGTTATAGGTTGATTATGGAAGCCATGGTGTTTCTCGCCCATTCTTAGGAACCTACACACTTTGGAATGGTTAATTATATGCCTGTTAATGATTTAATTGTTTTTGTTTGTCATGTCTCCAGAGGCTAGTGCAAATCTTGTGGCTCATTAGATTAATCGAGTCTGGTCAGGACATACTGGGATCGGTGCATTTCATTCATTCATTCATAATTTAAATAAATGTTTCTTTTTTTGAATGGCCAAAGTGAAAGTTGAAATTATATTAGAAGGATGTATTTAGGTATCCTATTAACACTTGTATAACTTTACTGCAGTTTTATGCATGAAAAGTAAGTACATGACAAGCCTAGGTATATTTTGAATTAGCTTTTGCTAGCAACTCTGCCTGCGTAGATGTCGATTATTGCATAAAAAGTAGCCTATGTCCTTCTCTTTAACCCAGGCTTTATCTCTGCCACATTTGATGACGATCGGTTCTGTGGCTTAGGCGCGAAAGCATAACAGATAGACAGACAGTTACATTCGCATTTATTATATTAGTAGGGATTGATAAGTATGTAGGATAGACGCCCAACTCGATTAATTTGATTCAACACCCTATATTATTGTAATTCTTACAAAAACGTATACATAAATGAATTGCTTAGGTTTTACTAATGACTCAATATTGTGCAGTTAGTGAGGCCTTTCTTGAACACTGGAACTATAAAATTATTCTTGAACTAACAGTTTGTGTTTCTTCTTTCCAGGTCATCAGAGGAAACAGCATCGTGATGTTAGAGTCATTAGATAGAATATAATAATAATAGTTCATTCCTTAATTAATTTAAGCTAACATAGGAAAATGTGTGCATAGTACAATATTTTCATACAATGGTAAATTTCACATGAATGAGTATGAAAATTTGTTCAAAGAAACCTCTAAGAAAACTGGTTCCGAATATATTTTTTATCTGAAGAAAATACTGTTTATTTAATTTTTGCAAAAGGGTGAGAAAAAAAAAAGTTCTGAAACTTGTTCATAGTTCATTTGTATTGTCGAAACCTAGTGTAAATTAAAAATGTGAATTAATTGCAAACAAGTTTTTTATTGTTAAATGATTTTATTTCTGTAAGTAGATTTGTACGCACGGCTACACATCAAGCTATTTCCAATATAAGTTGATCTCGCATTGTATAGGATTGCCGTACAGTGCGAGATCAGCGTAAACTGAAAATGTATAGCTTGATGTGTAGCCGTGTGTACAAACACTTTACACGTCAATCATAGTTTTAAAACTAGATGAGGTTGGCGTTTCCTATATTTAATATTTATTTTTTCCTAAACAAAAAGCGCCTTCATCCTCTCTCCTGTATTGGCCACTGTATTGACCCGTCGCAGGAGGACGTCAGCAGCAGCTGGTGGGGCCCGCAAGGGCCGATGCCTGCTAGGGGTGCGGGTTGTTCGAAAGAGATACCGCGGCCCCTGGCACACAGGCAACCGAGGGAACACGGGTGGGTTTTAGTCAGTAAAAGTCTGACACGCCCTCCCGCTGCGCCCAGAGCGGGAGAAGTTATTTGATGATTTCACACCGAAAAAAAAAAAAAAATCCTCTCTCCTGTTAAAAATTAACTTTGCTGTGCCCAACAGGGTCCATAATTGTCCTGTTTTAATATACCAACTGTTATATGTCCACATTATGGAATGCAATAAAGTATTTGAGTATTGAGTATCTGACTACTCTGAGAAGAAAGGCCGAAACAAACTCAGAGGTCACAGTCTCTTTTTAAAGTCCATACATAATGTTTGTCAGATCATGAGAAAGTCATGTGGATTGTTTGTTGGTTATTTATTTTATTAGTAAAACCTTCATAGATATTCACAACCATCCGATACTCTTCCGTGCCAAATCAAATATCAATCAATGATAATCGAGGAACCCAAAAATTTTGTTTGTTGTCGGAGGCTAAGCAAATCAGGGTCAAATCCCGTATTTTTAAGCACATTTGCATTCTTATCTACCTAAGTCTCAATCTGTCAAAGTCAAAATACTTGGGTAGGTGCTTATCTATTTTCATAAATTTTTCGATCGTTTCTAAAATGACCGGAATTGGCCTTTGGGTAACCTAAAATGTTTCATTTTCGACATGGCAGCCTGTTTAATGGTTATGAATAGCTCTGCTGGCCCGGCTATCAAAATCAAAAGTCATTTATTCAAACTAGGCTGAGAGTCAGCACTTTTTGAACGTCAAAATTACATAAGACAGTCCCCCAAAACGCCAGCCCTGCACCACTTCGAGCTTTAGCTGGGAAGAAGTGGCGCAACAAACTCCCCAGCAGTACAGCTGTCTGTTAAGTTGGAAGAACTTGATTAAATACATTAATTGCATTTAATTAACATTCAACCATAAATGAAAATTTAATTAATAAAAAATAAAAAAAATGGTTTAAACAGTCAAATAAGTTAAACAAGCAACTAATATGATCTGTCAGTAGTTAATCTAATTCTGGTGAAAGAACACAAACGTTGTCTTGAGTTAATCACAGCGACCAACAATAATTATCGTTTAAATTAGTCGTTGATAGAATTGTATGCCTTTCAACAAAGATTTGATTTTACTTTCGTTTTCAACACATTAAAATGTAAATCTAGCAAAGAAGAGGGAAGCTTGTTATAAATGTTATACCAAGCCCAACAAATGAGTTATAAACTATATGAAGCAGGTGAAAATGAGCACGTAGTTTGTCCTTATTTCTAGTATTAATATCATAAATGTCACGGTTTTTTTTTTTTGGGTGTGAAATCATCATATAACTTCTCCCGCTCTGGGTGGAGCAGGAGGGCGTGTCAGACTTTTACTGACTAAAACCCACCCGTGTTCCCTCAGTTGCCTGTGTACCAGAGGCCGAGGTATCTCTTTCGAACAACCCGTACCCCTGGCAGGCATTGGCTCTTCCGGGCCCCATCAGTTGGTGCTGACATCTCTTTGAGGCGTGCGTGGAACACAACGCGTCGTCGACCCGGGCTTGGTCCTTACCGGACAGCGAGCTACCCATTACTCGCCGTCCGCAAGCCCGCGCCTACGGTGGCCAGGAATCAGCCTGGGATTCCCGAGGCCCAGGGCGTCTCCTGCGAAGTCTACGGCCGTGAGGGCGCATGTACTGCCTCTCCCTCACGTGCACCGCCTCCCTCTTTGCGACCATCACTGCTTCGCTGAAGGAGGTGTCGGCTAACCATGCACTCTCGCTCCGTACCATGGCCTGGACCAGGGCCGGACCATAGAGATCGCCGCCGCCGATCGCCTCAACGAGGACACGGCGGTGCTCCGCCCTAGCCTGGCAGACCTCCACCGTATGCTCCATCGTGTCCTCAGGGCGATCTTCGCAGTGGAAACACCCGGACGTTTCCTCCCGCCTTATGCGAAACAGGAACCTCCCGAAACAGCCGTGTCCGGTGAGAACCTGTGTCAGGCGGAAGGTGAGGACGCCATGCCGCCTCTCAAGTCACTTCTCAAAGAGGGGACTTACCGCCGCAATCGTGGCGTGCCCAGCACTGGGTTGCGACAATCGCACTCTCCACGTCGCCGTGAGATCCCGCCGGAGCTCTGCCCGCTCTGCCGCGATTTCCCGTGGCAGCGGAGTTACGCCCCGGCGTTTGGCCTCCTCGCGCCACTCCCAAGTGTGCGCGAGGACCTTTGCCACCAGATCCCATGGCGGCAATCCGGCAAGGAGGCCCACCGCCTCACCGGAGATCGTGTGGTATCCCCGTACCATCCGGATGGCCATGACCCTATGGGCCGCCTTCAACCGGCGTGCTGGTTGGCGCCATAATGTCGGCGCCCACACCGGTGCCCCGTATAGGACCATGGCCCGCAGGACCCCTGCGTAGAGCTTCCGGCAGGAGGCGTTTGGCCCCCCTAGATTGGGCAGGAACCGCTTAAAGGCAGCCCCGGCCCGCTCCAGTCTGGGAGCCAAACGTCCGAAATGCTCGGTGAAGTTCCACCGGCTGTCGAGGACGAGTCCTAGGTACTTCATCGTCGACTCGACGCCGATGTAAACCCCTCCCGCCGTTATCCGGGAACCCGTCGGTGGCGCATTCCGAGGGCCATGAAACCAGATGGCCTCGGAATGCAAGGCCACCTCGAATTGACGGATCCTATCGACGATTGTCGCAACCCCGCGTGTCGCTAAGTTGGCCGCCGCCTGTACGACCTTCCTTGCGCCAGGACCAGCGTTTCGTCAGCGTAGTAAAAACTTACGTTTATTGTGAGCAAACCTGTTTGCGCTTAACGCTGTCACGAAGGATACGAAAAAACCAGATTTGCGAAAAAAAAATTGTAAACTTTCTGTTTATAGTATTATTGGTGTTGCTTTAATGACAATTTACTCGTCCACGTTTTCTAAGTATTATGCATACAAAAATCCATGGTAAGCGAATGTGAAAACAATCGTTGATGTTGAAATGACCAAATTAGTTGTATTGTAGTTGGTCTGTCAATTGCCGTATTTATCATTATCTCAAGCATTGCGTTTCCAAACGTTCAGTACTAGAAAAGGTTGAATTATAATAAGAACCACTATGGCCATCCACAGCTGAACATAGGCTATAGATTGCACTACTTACCACAAAATATAACATATTATTCCATTTTTATTACTTTTATTTTGTTTTACTGAGACATGAAAACACTTTGTACCTTAATATGAAGAAATCGGCAGAAATCGGCAGAAAACGCCGATCAGCAGATCGACAATGCGCCGACAAGCGCCTCCGACCGTTATGAGAGTGGGTGTTACATGGGTATTGGACATGACCTTTGTCTTTTCTATGTCCATTTTAAGACCCTCTCTTTCGGAAGTTCCACTGAGGTCATCGAGCATTGTACTGAGGTCCTCCATAGTCTCAAGCCATGTCAACTATATCATCGGCAAACCGAAAGCGAGTGATGTACTCACCATTGATGTTGATGCCAGCTCCTTTCCAGTCCAGAACCTTGAAGACATCCTCCATTGCAGCGGTGAACAGTTTCGGAGAAATAACATCTCCCTGTCTAACAACTCGCTGCAGAAGGATAGATTTCGAGGTTTAGTTGTGGAGTCAGACTGGCATAGTGGCGTTTTCGTACAGACACTTCAACACCTTGATGTACCGATAGTCAATCTAGCACCGTTGGAGGGAGTGCCGTGCAGCCCATGTCTCGATTGAAGCGAAGGCTTTTTCGTAGTCCACAAACGCTAAACAGAGAGGCCGGTTATACTCTTCGATCTTCTGTATAGCCTGCCCCAGCATATTTATGTGGTCAACGGTGCTAAAGCCTTTACGGAATCCGGCTTGTTTGGGAGGCTGAAAGTCGTCAAACCTGCTCGCGAGACGGTTCGTGATGACAATCGAAAACAGCTTGTAGACATGGCTCAGAAGTGAGATGGGCCTATAATTCTTAAGGAGGCCATTGTCACCCTTCATAAAGAAAAGTACCACCACACACCTCTGTTTCATGCCTATGGCGTATCTCGTACAAGCTGAAGTCCGGGATGTCTTCAGTATAATGTCGGATAAATCTAACTATTGGGTAGTTTGCCAGATTCGTAACGGGGTTTCTTGTTGACGTGTATAACTGTCCATATCTATGTATATGTATCTATTTAGTAGCTGTAGAATTTTTGAATAAATGAAAGGCAAAGTAGGTAATTAAAATCCCTCCTGATTTATTAAATTTAAGGTTGGCGGCATGGCAGTGGTAACAGAACTAGGGATACATTCCGAATTGCGCCATAAACGTTTTGAGAGTATTTACACTCAGAACGCAAAATATTGTTGTGAGCCCTGTGAACGATTATGACATAATTCGGAAAGTACCCTAGTATAAGCTGACTTCTTATTCTTAAACTTTATATTATGCTGACATGCGGCCTACACTACTTCTCCTTTTCTTATGTTAGCCATTTATCTAGCCACCGATTGTCTGTTTTCCTCCTTGCTTCAGTTTCCTCAGGCCACACGACGCTCTCGATCCAGGGCACGTAGTGCGACACCCTGGTGTACATGCCAGCTGAGCCGAGGATTCCGCAGTCTTTTCCGTATGACGTCACTCCCACAACGTGATACAGGCATTTAGAATCGCTAACTTGGAGAGGGCCACCGCTGTCGCCCTGTGGAATGATAAAAGCATTCTTCAGTAAAAGTAACACGTTTCCTTCTCTATACTGTTTCATTTATGTACGGAAAAAAATTATGTACGGTTGCACTGTAACTATGCGAGCACCATGCTTCTATCATAATTATTGTAGCTGGGTTTAGTAGAAATAAATGTGGGTATACGACTGTCACCGGGCTATATCTCATGAATCGTAATAGGTAGACAGTTGAAATTTTCACAGAGGTGTGTGTATTTCTGTTGCCGCCATAATAATAAGTACTAATAGAAATGTCTTCATTTTTACACGCTTTATATTCTTGCTTCACTTGTATGTTTGTTTGTTTGTATGTTTGTATGTAACCGACTCCTTTGAACGCTATTTTGACCGACTTCAAATGGTCAGATTTCATTGAAACTTTGTAGACTTATCGAGGACCGATGCCGATTCCAAAATCACGCTTTTCAAGCAAGCAGAACTAAAAAATAGTAAATGTTAATTGATATTAATTGATTATAAAAATACCTCAAAAAGCACCCCACGCTTTTTAATAGAATTAAATTATTTTCTAATTTTTTAGTTTGGTTTTTAAAGCGTGTTTTTTAGTTTTTTAAACTATTATATATGAATAGTAGGCATTCGTTTTTTGTGGTGTTAAATATTACACGGTGGTACAGAATCTTTCGTGTACGAGTCCGACACGCACTTAGCCGGATTTTACACGCTTTTTATTAGCTTCACCTGTATGTTTGTATGTTTGTTTGTAACCGACTCCTTTGGACTTGATTTTGACCCACTTCAAACGGTCAGATTTAATTTAAACTTTATAGACTTATCGAGGACCGAATAATAAAGAAAAAAAAAACAAGAAAAAAGCAGAAAACCACGCTTTTGGAGATAATAATAGTTTAAAAAAACTTGAGGGGGGTACTTGATATTATTGATTACAAAAATACCTCAAACAGCACCCCACGCTTTTTTGAAATTATTTTCTGCCTTTTTAGTTTGGTTTTTAAAGCGTGTTTTTTTAGTTTTTTTAACTATTATTTATATATGAATAAATTTTACAAAATAATTATTGTACAAACGTGTACCAACTGCGCCCCCTGTTAATGTCATAACTGACATATGCCAATGGATTTATTTTTATGTTTTGTGTTTAGTAATGTTAATTGCTAACCTAACCTACTAATGTTACCTATTATTGTAATTGTTGCTCCACTTCTTCTTTCCAGCTAAAGCACTAGGAAGTGGTGAAGGGCGGTGGTTTTGCGGGATTGTCTTATGTAATTTTGACGTTCAAAAAGTGCTGACTCAGCTAGTTTGAATTGATTTAATTTGTCATTCAACCGACAAAAAATCCTTACAGTGTACCAACAGCCATTTTGAAGGCGATTACTTACTCCGTAAATCAAAATCGTCTTCGTAAATCCTAATTTTGACGGCACGGTTGGCGCAGTGGTTAAGCAATTGAATGCTGCGCTGCGTGTCGCGGGTTCGATTCCCTTACGGAACAAAATTTGTATAATACAGTACTAGTAGTTCTTCCGGGTCTGGCTGTTTGTGTATGTGAGTTTAAATGTTTGTAAACGCACCCACAATACAGGAGAAATGCCTAGTGTGGGGCAACGATTTCAAAATAAAATCCTGCATATACTGCAATGATCAGTGAGTACATCCAATAGCTAAACGGGTAGCAAGGGATTATCTACGCGTCAAGAAACTTGAACATATAGGTACAGATTTCCTTAGGGCGCTTTTTTATGACTGTCTTACCTCGCAAGTGTCCACTACTTTATTATGAGATCCGTAACACATCTGCTTGTCATGGTCGTAGCCGCGACTGAGGTGTCTGTGTGGTCGGTACATCACTGAGCATTCTGTTTCGTTAAACTCCTGCAGAATCACCTGGAAAATAAAATTTAGTACAGAAAGAAAAGATAAATATTTTATTTGCAACACGCACAGATAAACAAACAACAAAAAAGAAACAAGGTCCTCTTAGAGTTGTATGCAACAAAACTTAGCATATAGAAATTTACGATTTGATATTATTGTAAAATAGTTGTCGAAACGTTATAGTGACATTGAAAGCTAATATTTTTCCCAATAATATTGAGTCGTTGAGGAAAAGATTAGCTTATAAGTAAAAGGAAACAGTAATACATTAATGAAAATATATCTAGGTATTTTTTTTCTCTGCACTTACAACTTGCAGTACATCTGCTAAAGATTGCCTGTGCCCGAGACGACCCCAGCCGGATGCATCAGCGAAATTCTTCCATTCTACCCCTACATCCAGGCATGCAGGCAGTAAGCCTCTGCCGAAAGCTATTCTGAAATCATCAAAAAAAGATGAGTGGGCCTTTCATAGTGGGAAATATGTTATTTGGGAATTTTAAGAACGTAAAAGGACTCAGCACGTTGCCCTGTGGAACACCTAAAATTGAATCTGTTTAAAACTAAAAAAACTCACTCGGTTTCTGTCTCCAAAAGTGCTATGTCATGGTACTTGGAAGGTGCCTTGTATTCCGGATGAATGATGATACTCTTGATATTGTATATTTTCCAGGATTCCTTAGGGTCGGACCTTTTCAGAAGTCCCAGTGCAGCATATGATATGTTTCCCCTAAAAAATATATTGTATTTTATAAAAGCTCTAGCCGAAGAGGAACTGATATAATGACGACTGAAAACTTACAGCACTCGAGTCGATGTGCAGTGCGCTGCAGTGAGTATGAATCTCTCGCTGATCACAGAGCCTCCACACAGCCACTGCGCAGATTCCACGTCATCTCCATAACCGAGTAGGGCCTGAGAAGAGTTGACTTTTTCATTATTGTTGAGCACTTATTTGAATCTTAAATGGCGATAAAAGTGAGCTCATGTAATTCCAATGCCTATGCCACTGCGATATTTTGCATTTCAGAGGTATCAAAACGGACGAACGGGACAAATCCAACGATTGTAATATTTGGAAAATAACCCAATTTACTACTTTACTTTACTTTACTTTTCTTTTACATTTACTAATTTACTACCGATTCCTATGGATCATAAAAAAGATACAATGCACCAGGTATTCTACGCAAGAAAGCGCACAGAGTGCGCAAGAGTAGCAACAGTATCCTCAGTGTGATTGCGGACAGGTACGATAATGAGAGTATGAGATAAAGACTAAGCACATTGTTTACTAACAAAATGGATCATATTGTCTGAATCAATGAGTAATTGATTATTATTATAAGTGCATACAATACATACCACATGTGGGAACTCCCACCTTTCGGCATTTCGTCCCCCTGCAGCAGAAGCCACCCCATAAGTTTCAAAAGTATGATTATGACACTGTCTTTCTTCAAGCCAATGCTTTTCTATATAAAAGCGGCCAGGGAATCGACACGAAAACGGCAGATTATGAAAATAATCAAAGCACTCTGAAAACGAAACACAAATTAATAATACCAAATGCAAAAACCTCATGCAGGAACTCCCCTTGTTCTGCGTTTCGGCTCCTTACAGGGAAACCCACCACGTTTTTTTTTTTGATGGTGAGTAATCATCGAACAACTTCTCCCGCTCTGGGTGGAGCGGGAGGGCGTGTCAGAGTTTTACTGACTAAAACCCACCCGTGTTATCAGTTGCGTGTGTGCCTGGGGCCACGGTATCTCTTTCGAACAACCCGCACCCCTGGTAGGAAACCCACCCCGTTATGTTAGTATGATTCTGGCATTTCCTGTCATCAAGCCCAATCTTATTAAAAACTAGCTTTTCCCCGAAACTACGTCTGCATGAAAATTCTTGTTTTAACATTATATATGTCGCAGCTATCTGGTTAAATTAGCCAGCTAATTGGACGCCTAGGCTGTTCATTAAACGCCGGCATCCAATCGGATGCCTAGGCCGATAGTTAATTGAACTAGAATCATTCAACGTTTAACAACTTGCCGTATTGAAAGTCAGTCCTTTGAAGATGACTGACCAAGACTCAGCCAAGTGATTCAAATTTAGTTTATTTTTTCCCACTGCGGCGCTAGTAGTCACCAAAACAAATATGGCGTCAATAGCGCAAACCGTGAATGTTTTATTTTTCGTTCTTGTGTGCAATTTTAAGTGAAATTAAAGTGTGATGGTGTCAAAATAGTATGAATACATGGAGGTGCCAAATAATATTATGTCTACTGCAAGATTTAGCGAAATACTTGAGTCTAAACTGACTGAATGAATTATTATTGAGTAATAATCGTGTTAATTACTTTGTTGTGAACATACATTTCACTATTACTAGTTACATTGTGGTAGGTATTAGTAAAAAGTAGTAATACATAATTTGTGAACTCAAAGTCACCCAAACCAAAAATCACAAAAATTCATCAATATCCAATTTGACTAACTGACTACACGGCATTCAGCCATCTGGTTAATCGTTGCGCTCATTGACTTGGCTAGTTATCCTTCAGCTATTTAATTGGATGCCGGCGTTTAATGAACCGCCTAGGCGTTCAATTAGCTGGCTAATTTAACCAGATGGCTGCGACATATATATTATCATAGCAGATATAGCACAGCGGCGCATCGCCCGGCCGCGATGGTACTGCCTTTTGTCTCAGCGTTCTTTCTGACTTGTTTTCTTTTTACTCAGCGATCGTCACGTGATCTGAAATAGCCTTCCTTAACAATTGGGCGATCAAATGCCAAAATATTTTATTTCAATTTCGCATCCGACTTCGCTCCATAGATTACCCCCTACAAACTAAAAAACAAACAAAATTTACCTCTTTAAAATATTTTTATAAATAAAGTTTCCAAGGAATTCACACGAGAATAGTCGATCTTGGAAGTAATTAAAGCAAAATCAAAATCAAAAGTCATTTATTCAAATTAGGCTGCGAATCAGCACTTTTCGAATGTCAAAGATCAGCCATTACCCCCCTCGTCATATTTGAGGAATAGAGGTAACCCGATCCCAACGCTACCGCAAGCAGTGACATCTACGGGAGCATGACGAACTTGCTGCCGGTTGCTCAGGCAAGAATAGAATGATCAATTGTCGAGGTCGCTAGCTAACCATATTTTAGCCATTTATATTAAAATCTCCACATAAAATTATACTTTTATTACTTGATTTTAACTTATTGAGTGAATCCTTCAAAACGAATGAAATCCCCAGAGGGGGGTCGATATACGCAAATTATAACGTATCGCTCGGGTTCAACACAAGACAACTCAATAGTGCGCTCAATAGAGAGATTAACTAAATGTAAATGTTTTTTACATTTCAACTTGTTAGAAACAAGAACTAAAGATCCACCGCGAATAGCAGTTTTTCTTACAAATGCACTTTGTACAGTAATATTATCATCATTGATAAACACTACTTCATGTTCTTTCAACCAGTGTTCAGTCAAACATAACACCTGAATATCATAGTTCTCCATAAATAAGCTTAGCTCTAACTCTTTGCCGGACAGACCCTGCATATTTTGATGAACAACATTCAACTTATGCGGCGCGCCCGTTGTCCCACCTAATAGTTTAAACTACTAGGCGAATCTAAAGTAGTGTTAGTACCACTACTAACAGTTATCATACAAGACTTCGACATACTACTTATGTCTGGGCTTAAATAAGGTAATAGACACGCTATTTTATGTCTAAACCTAATTGGCAGATACACTGTATTCTTTGTCGATTTCAACTTATCAACAAAACTGTTGGTGTCAATAAATATTAGTTTTTCACTATAGTGACTTACTAGAAACTGCATATGATTATTATGCATATGTATATAATTATTTTTCTATTAGTTATTCTCTCAAAATATGGGAAAGCACACAAAATAATTTTGTTACAATTAATCTTTAAAATCTCAGTAACACTATCAGTGATATCTTCTTTCTGACCTGTGAACTTATTACCTACAAGTACAGATATGTTGGTATTACAATCATATGTCATTATTTATTTGAAGGATTTGTCAACAACTCAAGTTGTTGCTAAGTAATTTCCCTAAACCTCTTCCTATACTATCAGAAAACATAACTGACTGATAACAAACTTGAATACTGCAAGGGGTAACACTACTAGCTACTGACTGATCTTGAGATGGTACTTGCACAACATCAGGAATGTCATGGTTTGGGTTACAGACCAGAGCACTCACAACTTGGGACGGGTCCTCCGTTGCCTCAGGCTGGAGGGTATCAAGGTTGGTTCCACTTTGACAAGAACACTGAGTGTTGTTGAAAGTTAGCGAGTCCACTCTGTCTACCAACTCATTAGTGGCTAGGATATGTTCCTTAATTTGGTGCTGAGAGCATACATATTTATTATAAAGGGACTTTAGCATTCTGAAAAACAAAACCATGATCTTTAAAAGCTACTTTTACACCTCAGACACAACTTACTCTGTCTAGCGACCGGGCCTTCTTTATTCACCATGTATCCGTAAGGGCCTACGGCTGTGTTGCGATATCTGAGAAAAACATTAACTTTGGAACTAGATTTAAGAATCTTTTTGGTCAGAAAGGTTTTGTAATCGATCGTAGAGCTTGATATTATCTTCAGGATCAAATTACTAATCAAAGCCTTTAGAATTAGGTTTATGTGCTTAGATAGATATTATTCAAATAAGCGTTGACTAAGGCATATTTGCTTACTTCTCTTCACCTACGTCGCAATCAGTGCAGCAAACAACTGGTTCATTGTCTCTATAGGAACAGATATCTGGTAAATCTGGAATCTTGTACTCTACTGGATCGAAGCCTGCATTAGCCTGGAAAAGAAGCGTAACTACGGTCGGGAATGTTCTCGGAATTTTAATCATATTCTAGACAACTTTGTTTACATGGGTAACAATGGACTTTATTGGCAGTTTTTCACAATTACTTAGATTATATAGTTTTTGGGCAAATTTCTGAGCAACTGAAAGACTTTTTTTCAATTATTGTTAAAATATGATAATGGTCTAATTTAATTCCTAGTTCATTTGACTTTCACGAAACAGTAAATCTCGAATAAAAATACTCACATATATATACGTCAATGCAGCCGAATTACATTTGAATATGTTCACACATGTACCTCGCAAGCCTTGTGTAACACACGGAGAGCCTGAAACGAAAAACATAGGCGGCTGTGAAATGAGCAAATGTTAGGACAAACATGTTCCGTATGGTGCCGGACGTAAAAGAATAGCACCATCCCATTTCTTCCCGTGGGTGTCGTAAAAGGCGACTAAGCTACTTACTAGAGAATGGGCAGGAGCGTTCTCTATGCATTTGACCATCATACTGCGATCACCAACCCGAGCCATGCCAAGCGTGGCGATTATGGCAAATCCCCCTTATGTCCAGCAGTGGACGTCTTTCGGCTGATATGATAAGGACAAAAATTATGCATTATCATCACCTTCATCATTTCAGCGGAAAGACGACCACTGATAGACCCCTCCCCCAAGCAACGCAACGTCGACCGATTCTGTGCTTCTCGCATCCAGCAGATTCCCGAGGACTTCACCAGATCATCGGTTCTTGTGGGAAGCTGAACGATACTCGCAAACCTAGAATCCTACTGCCGTGATCTCTAGGTTCATATGGTATTTCTTATCGGGGTGCCCAAAAAGTCTACATGGGAATGAGATAGAATTGCGTACATTCGGCTCATTCTGAGCAGTCAGCTATGCTACCAACCTGCTGACTGGGTTAACTTTAAGCTGATATTCTGAGAAAATGAAGAAGAATGGCTTTAGTTATGTTTTGTTGGTAGGTAGTTTGTAATTGTGACCAAACGTGTCCAAAAAGAAATTTAGAGAGAAATATCAATATATTTGAATGCTTATATATTAAACGCTAAACCATGCAGTAAGGTAGCAGAATTATTTTTAAAAACAACACCATTGATTAGGAATTTTATTAAAAACTGGTCTCAAAGCAGTAAAACTTGTATTTTGAGTTCATCAGATCGTAATGTTGTATGATTGTGCTTTAATGTCATTGCTTACAACTTGTTGTGTCTGAATTTTGGCCTTGTCAGGGCTTTTGTGCTGTCCTGGGAGCACAAGCCAAGCTTTTACCTATGGGGGTAAGCAGAAACTAAAGTATCCGGTACTATACATAACGACAGGCTCGCTCGGAGGAATCAGAGTATTTTTGTTTGTTTGTTTAGTGGTAGGTAAATGGTGTATAATATATTGTCTGACTTACGGACCTGTTTTATTCATACAGAGTTATTTTAAATTGGCTCTCCGACAGCAAATATAATTTTAATTGGTTCCTCCGAAGACGCGATGGGTTTTTTGTAATTTAATTTTTGTTTTATCATCGATGATAAAACCAAGTTAATTTAATGTTTTTTTTTTGTAGAATCATCGATCGCAGTTATGGTAGTCACTTATAATTTCAGAAATGTTTTTTTATAATCTTTACAGATAGGTATGCGATGAGTACCGTTATCAAAACACGATAAACATAAGAAAAAAATTCACAACTTCTTCAAGTAGCAACACTAAAAGCAGTCGTTTACCCTGTATTTATAGCATCCCCCACAATTCCCCGCCGGGGTCGACACAGGACTACTTAATAATAGTGTGTCCACATTTCGCCTGTTAACTTCAAGCCCCATGTAATCATCTTAATAATATGATAAATATGAAAGTTTGTATAATTAGATTTTAGATGTTTGGATGTTACTCATTCACGCAAAAACTACCAGACGGATTTGTATGAAATTTGGCACACAGATAGTTTATAACCTGAATTAACACATGAAATACTTTTATCCCGGTAGTACGTTTCTGTGGGATACTTTTCGACCTCCACGCGAGCGCAGCCGCTGGCAAAAGCTAGAATAATATGAAGAATGTGAACCCACTGCCATCAACTGTGGTCAAAACCAGACTCAACCGCTGCTGAGACTGAGAACATTTTCCTGACGTGGGAACCTTGGAATCAAACCTATAACCCTAAGCTCTGCAATTTTTCTTGCAACCACTAAACTCACGAGGCAATCAAAGTCTATTTTTTTTTCATACATCGGTCGTAAAAGGTCGAAAATTATCCCACGGGAACGTACTAACGGGGTAAATAGTATCCTATGTGTTATTTCAGGTTATAAACTATCTGTGTGCCAATGTGTAATATGCACGTTCAATTTATTAACCATTAGATATTATGAACGTATTTAGACGTTCGATTTTTAGTGGTCGATCAATTGATATTCGATTATTTGCCATTTGATTTGGCATGGTACAGCCCTAGTAAAGGTACCTATTCTTAGAAACCTCACTTACCTTCACTAAGATTAAGCTCACAGGTCACGAAACACAGAAAACGAAAAGTACACAATAATATTAAATATTTATCACCCGCCATTTTCGAGCGCATTTAGAATCACCCGCCAAAGCACTCAGTTTGAATAAAACTAACATTTGTACCTACAGTCCGGCCGTGTGTAAAGAATGCCATCAGTTTGACACAAACGAATACGTGTTTTGCGAATTTGATCTTTGGTCCTAAGCCCACGAAAGCATGAACTTAAAAAAATTGGGGAGGGATTACTTATATTGCGCACCGAATTTTTAACTATATTGAGAACCCTGTAGAGCGCATTCCACAGCAAAATCAGCTGTTCCATACATTTTGACCGCGTAGGTATTGCACTTTTCTATGAAACAGCTGATTTTTTTTTATAACCGACGAAAAATCTCTTTCCGTCTAGAATGATATGGTGAGTTCATGGTTAGAGTTTTCGCACTGGTTAAAAATTTACTCTGTATAAAGAGCGGTGAAAATTCAGTGAGCGAAAATAATCGCCGAGGGATAAACATATCCGGGCGTACCTGGGCTTACTAGAATTGTCGCATTGACAGGTGCCGTTTCGACCGCATGAGTAACTTGGACTCGACACAGCCGAACTGTAATCGGTCGTAATAAAATCCCGGTGGTATTCCGAATTTGTTTCTACCAATGCTATGCTATGTAGACCAATCAATATGATAGGTGGATATCAATCGCGTTCATAGCAACGTAGCATAGCACAACTCTGTTGGAAAACCAGCCTAAAGGTGCTGAGACTCGAAACCGGAATGCGCATCTTTATAAAATACCCTCAGACATTGACAGATACCTTCAACGACATCTGGTTCTGCAACTTATTATGTTAATAATTAATGCAATTCATAAGGAAAATCTGCTCAAAATTATATACCTGCATCTTATACTCACAATAATAACTCGTTACCCTTGAGCTGGTGTAGTGTGGTACGGAATATTAACAGAATAAGATGCCAGTGTATAGTGGTTTTGTTACCATAGACATGCGACCATACATTATATCACAAAAATCCGCCAGTGGGAACGCGGGCTAAAGGCCTGGCGCTCACGAGGTGGCACGGCCGGCCTGGCATGGCATGGCAAACAATTTTCGTAAGCGGAAATGATTTTGAATCTTATTTTCATGCGCTTAACAATCACATTTCAATGATATCGTCACAAGGGGACTTGAGTATACTGCAGGATGCTGCAGAATGCCGTTGCATGCTTACGCCCATATAAATGTTGATGCTATGCCGCCAGCTGAGCGCTTTTACGAATTTATTGTTTTAGTTTCAAACTTGTTTTTTGCGCAGCTGAAGGCTTTATCCACGCTTTGGTGCTCCGATCGGCGTTTGCGCAAGACATGTCGGATAATAAGTACATAATATTCGTGTGTTTAACGCTTAGGTGTTTCTATAGCGTGTTGTGCGAGCTTCAACTAAACGAAGGTGAGTTTTTTATACGTTTTGATTGGTAATTTTAAGAACCTTGACTCCGGCTTTTGTTTATTTTATGGAGTCTAAACTGCCAAGTGAAGACCAGTAGATTTTGATCTTGTTTTTGAGTCAGCCGTTTTTGCATCTTTGCATCTTATCCCGTTTAGTCGACGTTCACACGAACGTAAAAAATCGTGGCGGGATTTTAGCAGTGCGCGAAAACGTCCCGCTACGATATTATAGTCTATGTGAACATCGACTAAGGTGTCCAAAACCTAGCCTGCCTACCTACAAAAGTAACCCAATGACTTCAGCAGGCTTAGCATGACGTTTTCTATTTCTACGAAGAATAGACAGTGCTTTTTCTGTACAAAGGGACATTTCGTTTCTCAAATCTCAAATTGACATGCACCGTAGATATCCTTTTGCAATCTGTCATTTTGTCTTACGTTTTAAAATCAAAAGTTATTTATTGAAAACTAGGCTGAGAGTCACCACCTTTTGAACGTCAAAATTACATAAGACAGTCCCCCCAAAACGCCCGCCCTTCACGACTTCCTAGTGCTTTAGCTGGGAAGAAGTAGTGGCGCAACAAACTCCCCAGCAGCACAGCTGTCTGTTAAGTTGGAAGAACTTGATTCTATACAATAATAGCATATAATTAACATTCAACAATAAATGAAAATTTCTTGAATTAAAATTAAAAAGAAAAATGGTATATGCAGTCAAGTTAAATAAACAATGAGATGAAGTAATTCATATGACCTGTCAGTAATTAAGCTAATTCTGGTGAAAGAACGCAAACGTTGTCTTGAGTTAATCACAGCGACCAACAATTCTTATCGTTTAAGTAGTCGTTGATAGAATAGTATGCCTTCGAACAAAGATTTGATTTTACTTTCGCTTTAAACGCATTAAAATGTAAATCTAGCAAAGAAGAGGGAAGCTTGTTATAAAAGGGTATACCAAGCCCAGCAAATGAGATATGAACTTTATGAGGCCGTTGAAAGGGAGCACGTAGTTTGTCCTAATTTCTAGTATTAGTATTATGAATATCACTGTTTTTAGTGTATAAGTGTATATTTTGCCTAATATATAAGATGTTAGCGAAGACGAATTGCGATGCCACCGTGAGAATACCAATATCTTTAAAAAAATCACTCAGAGAAACCCTAGCACCTAGTTGATAAATCGCACGAACAGCTTCTAACGATCTTCGCCTAGGTCCTTATAAATGTAGACTATTTCAGAAGAATATTTCTTTCCAAACTTTCTACTCGACGACCACAAAGTATATACGATTATCTACAAAATCATGATTCGTTTAGAACGCATAACTGTGATAATTAATAGAAAAAACATAGTTATCATCTCCTATTGTACATCATTTAGTTAATAGACCGCAAGCGGTCAGAGGGAGACCCTGATGATTTAGGTACATCAGGATTTTTCTCTATAAAGCTGGTTATTAATTACGCTGGTTATTAACTTGTCACTGAACTGAAAGGCTAGGGCCTAGAGCCTAATGTGTTGGGGTAATAGACACCCCTAACGCGGGTCACCCTATTTTGAAAAGCTTGTTAGATATACCGGTATACCTAGACCTTAATAGTTGCAGCTACAGGAAAACTTACTTTAACTTTTTGAGAAATTTTGTTTAGCATTTTATGAAAAAATGCGGTCAGCAATATAATGGGCAAATTTATACTTATGACTTATTTTGATGCCGTTCGATCCTGTTTCTTAAAAGGATCAAAAAACCTTGTGGGACCAACTGAGGACTGTGTACTAGGAATGTCAGAGATACAACGATTAAGGTTACCCTTACTGCCGCTGCTAGAAGATCCACTCTATTTTTAGGTCTAAAAATATTTTTATTTAAAGAGTGTCCATAGACTTTCTTGCCCACTTTTCACTATAGGAACCTAGGCTACTACGCTTTGGAATGGGCATATTATAACTTCATCTTTGTGGCTGATCGACTACTTGAGTATTCAAAAGTGCATCCTAATTGGTTTAATCCTACTACTTAATAATACAAATAAGAAAGTTTGTATGTTAGGATGTTTAGATGTTTGCATGTTTCATACTCAATCAAGAACCCGCTGACAAAAGCTAGTTGAAAATAAAGCTTTGAGTTTGAGTTTGACCTGAAGCTATTCGTATAGCCCAAACATACTGAAATACCCTATTAGGGTATTACACTCATTTTTGAAAAGTGTCTTATTTAGATTTTAACCGATTACTGCCATAAAAATGCATTTAAATTTTACATTTTCAAATTTCGCACGTAATTTGACGAAAACGCTGGACGCAGTGGACGCCATATGAATGGTCAAAGGTTGACAACATGTCACTGCATTGTGTCAAATTTTACAGGAGAGGGATAAAACTGCATAATTTCGAAAAAAATCAAATGAAAAAGTAGTTAGTAGGTAATCGAATTCTTTATTGAAATCTAATCTATAAGAATAAAATGCCCCCACATACGTTTTTCATGAAATAAGCGCTTAATTTAAACATTTTTCATGTCACTAATTTTCCGAAAAAAATTGGGTTACGACTACGAGTTGTCAACGTATGACCATCGATATTGCTCTGTGGGTACTACAGTTTGCTAAAAACAAATGCGCTGATATTTTATATGACCATTGTTTACAATTTAAAAAATGAGTTATTTTTCCTCCTGAAAGCAAAATGTTATTCAAATAAAAATTACTTTGGCGACGAAAATAATAAAAAAGTACAAACTTGCTTAGTTGACATGCCGTATGACGTAATAACATGGCGGCTACTATTTAATGGTGTTCAAAAGAAGATTAAAAAAACTAAAATCTTTAAATTGTATTTTAAAATTTATTTTGTTGTATCATGAACTAAAACTAACATTTTCCGACTGAATTTTGCTGCTATCTCAATAATATATTTTTATATTTTTTCTCGTATTGAGTAAAATACCCTGTTGAATGACATGTGTTGTATGTGCCCATACATATTGTTTTAGATGAGCCCTGTATAACAAAAGGTTTGAACGGCACATGTGTCGGAATATTTCGGTGCACGACAGCGTCTTTGACCTACCTCTACGTAAGTTCTTTATACCTTTTCCTTTTATTTTTTCACGATGTATGACGAAAAAAACACTAGCTGTAGGACTTAGTTTACCTGTTTGACCTCACAGGGTTTTGAGTTTCATGAAATTGATTCTAAAAGCGTACGCAAACGTGCACTTGTTGAATTATTTCTATTTATTTCTTAGTGTTGTGCCAAGTCAACCTGTTCAGTCTTTTCCTAACTATGATGGGGTCGGCTCCCGGTATAACCGGATGCAGGCGAATACCAGTATTTTACATGACTCTGCAACCCAGTTACTGGGTAACACGATACCCCTTGGTATGACTGGTTGTCAGACTTTCGGGCTTCTGTGTCCTCGTAACGACTGTCAACGATCTACGAATGATAGCCAAACTGCTAAACGTGATTTCCGAGGTACAGAGGGTCTCCATTCTCTAATGTATGGTCAGTTCGTGGATGGGTGCATCCACTTAGCGACCGCGGCAAACGTGCGACTATTACACGCGCGCGCTTTGACAGCATGGTTGGCGCAGTGGTTAAGCGATTGACTGCTGTGCTGCGTGTCGCGGGTTCGATTCCCGCACGGAACAAATATTTGTATGACCTACAAGTAATTGTTTCGAGTCTGGCTGTTTGTGTATGTGAGTTTAAATATTTGTAAACGCACCCGCAATACAGGAGTAATTCCTACTGTAAAGCAACGTTTAAAAAAAAAATTGCACTTAGCCACGAGCCCTTCACCCGTTAGTTTTGTGCCGGTAGTTATAAAAGTCTTGTCCAAGTATAGCTTTAAAAGTGTTTAGACACTATGAGTAAATACATAATTGTAAACTGTATATACTTAGGTACCTTAATTCCTGTCTGTCTTTTGATTTAAAAGTGTTGTTCTTTTATAGGCTAATGCAGGTTTTGATTTAAAGGAACATGACTTTCCAGAGCTGCCAGACATCTGTTCCTATAAAAACAATGAGCCAGTTGTCTGCTGTACTGATTGTAACATCGGCCAGGAAGAAACGTGAGTATCTATCTCTTACACTGGGGATGCTCGTGAATTACAATAATCTTCACCGCCAAATGCGACCTACTCATCAATGCAAAATCCTGCATCGCACAAGCATAGTTTACCGCGCAACGAGCATATTATACATTCAGTCAAAAAAGTATTAGTAGTTAGTAGTAGTATTTTTGTTTTGTGTTTTTGTTAGATTGGTACAACTGTTTTCCATTTTGGTACAGTGCTGTTTTGAGTTAGATCATATCTAGTGTGTATTGCAAATTTCGTAATGGACAAAAAACATCGAAGAGAGGTTGTCTTAAGTTTTGCATCGCCAATGGAATTTCGTGTTCGGAGTTTCCCTGAAAATGTTACAGAAGGCTTACGGTAAATCTATTTTATTAAAATACGTGCTTATGAGTGGTACAAAGCGTTCAAAAGCGCTCGAGATGTGATGGAAGATTTGCCTCATTCTGGTAGGCCATTAACGTCTTTAACTGAAGTTAACATCGCAAAAGCGAAGAAAATAGTGACTGAAAATCCTCATTCGAGTTTGAGAGATATAGCCGCTAAACCAGGCTGAACTTTCTGTGTCTCACAAGTCAATCCGTACCATTTGAAATAATCAATTGGGTATGAAACATCTTGCCGTTCGGCAAGTCCCAAAAGACCTGAATTTTCTCCAAAAACTCAATCGCAAAAGAGTCGCTGAGGACATGCTAGAACGAGTCAGTTCCGACCCAACATTCATGAAAAGCATTGTTACTGGTGATGAGAGATGGTTTTACGAGTTTGATATGCAACCTAGTCAACAAGCTTCGGAATGGCGCCTTCCAACTGAACCGAAACCGAAAAAACCACGCCAAAGTCGATCAAAAGTCAGTCATGTTAACTGTTTTCTTTACTTTAACTTTCGCGGTGTTGTGCACTCGGAATTCTTGCTGGAAGGTTAAACGGTAAATAAAGAATATTATTTGAGTGGTATGCGGCGTTTAAGAGGACAAATTCTACGAAAAAGGCCAGATTTGTGGAAAGAAAATTCTTGTATTTTGCACCACGATAATGCGCCTTCGCACAAAGCCATCATTGTGAACGAATTTTTACCAAAAACTCAACAAATACCATCGAGCAACCACCTTATTCACCAGATATGGCTCCAGTCGAAATCTTTTTTTCCTAAACTCAAATTACCACTTCGTGGCACCCGTTTTCATTCGGTAGAAGAAATAACGGACAATTCGCGGCGAGAACTGAAATCAATTCCGAAAAAGCGTTTAAAAATGTTTTGTAGATTGGATTATTCGTTGGCGATAAAATAAATTTGCATGAATAACTAACATTCTGTGTATTGTTGATCCTTTCCCGATACTTTCTCGACAGAGTAGTATACAACGCGGACGTCCCGACATCAATCATCAAGCAGTTCTCTGTCCACCAGATACAACACCCGTCTAGTCAGAGGATCCTCCCTTTTCTACGGAGCTTGAGTGAACTTTACTCTCGGTTCCTATAAACAAAAACGAATCGTTTTGTTTACCAATGGTAGTATTTTTACTGCCAAACTGGGCAAATAAATAGATTCGTAAGCTAATGTTACCTGTGATAGCTGTTTCCATACTATTCCTACTAAGGAAAACTATAAGGTCTTTGCTTCATTATTGATAAAGATGCCAGAGCCTTAATTTCAACCAATTACGGCCCGTAAATTATAGGAATTGGCCATTAGTGTACCATACAAGATAGGAGGCAATGCCATAGACTTAGTGGTTTAGTTACAAGGTACTTCCACATTTTTGTTTATGCTGTAGGAATGTAGTTTAGCGATTTTACTATGTTCTAGTAAATTGCGAATTTGACCTTTAAATTCGAAAACCGAAAAAATAAAATTTCGCTAAAAATGTCAAATAGCTGTTTTTGTCACTTCATTGTTGATATGCAGGATACTTGGTATTTGTGAAAGAGCGTACAGTACTGTTTGAACCATAATATTAATCCTTTCGAACAAGTTTCAATCACTGCGAAGATACTAAAGTGCACAAGTGTGTGCAGACACCGGTACACTACATTCCAATTCAATACGACCGCAGAAACATCAGGCGCAGAGGCTTTACGTGCACGAGACACGGGCACCACCAACTTCTTGACGAAAAGACAAGGAAAAGTTTCGCCCGCCACTGAAAGGGGAAACATTGTAAAACATTTTATTCTTTTTATCATCTAAGCTACCAAATCTAAGAGGACCCCACGACGCTCGAATAAATCCCCATTTATCATCACGGGCTCTCCTACTATTAGGAAGGAGCCCTAGAACTACTTCTGCAAAAAAGTTAATCTCTCTGTTGCCATTTTAGGTACCGTGAATACGCCGTAGGACCCTTAGGGGTAACTAGAAAAAATACTGGATCAGTTGCTTCGCGCAGTAAGTACCTATGCTTTTACTAACAAGGACATCATAATGATCGATCTCTTAAGGACCAGTCATAAATTACGGGGTAGGAGGAATCAACTATACACCGTGACATTTTAGTCTTACAACGGCAGCCCACTCCATCTATCCAATGAATACTAATCATTTATTTAAAAAAAATGATATTTTTGGACATATGAATAATAATTATAAAATAAATATCATTCACTAAGACGCACGATGTAGTTTTGAACACCCTTTTATGGAGATGGAATGAATGATGAAATGTAATGGTATTATGGTAGGTAGGTAGAAATCTTCTACCGTTTGATGCGTTAACATTATTAACAGGGAGGATGTTTCCTAACCCTAAAGCATTATTTATTTTTCTTAGTACCTATTATCTTAATTAATCGTAACAATTTTTTCATCGCGTCTGTAGGTATTTTATGTCGCATACATTGAGTGGACCACCTTTGTAAGACGACTAAAATGTCACGGTGTATATAATCTCGAAATCAATTTTACCAAAACCAAATTAATAGCGTACCATCCCCGGCACAAAAAACAAATAAATATAAATTTTACCTTTAATCAACAAAAATTAGAAACAGTTAACCATTTCACTCTCCTTGGTTTAACAATAGATACACATATTAACTGGAAAACACATATACAGACAGTTAAATCTAAAATTTCAAAGTTTTCGAATGCTCTCCGCGAAATTAAAAAGACTACAAACCTACAAACCGCACTTGTCACATACTACGCGTATGCACGCTTGGTTTAATTATGGCACTATCTTATGGGGAAATAGCACAGACGCTCCCGCCTTATTTACCCTCCAAAAAAAGTTTGTACGTAAAATTACCAACATGAACCAACAGATAGTTGCAAGCCTTACTTCCAGAAGCACAAGATTCTCACCTTAGTTAGTATTTATGTATTGGAATTATGCAAACTAGTCCTCAAACATCCAGATTTCGACAATACACGGGGAGACAAATAAACTAATTACTTGTTGCGCTATAAAACAGGCTAAATTTGCCCCCGTCCCGCCTTAAATTACACTCATCTAGTCCATATATGACAGCACGGTTGGCGCAGTGGTTAAGCGATTGACTGCTGTGCTGCGTGTAGCGGGTTCGATTCCCGCACGGAACAAATATTTGTATGACCTACAAGTAGTTGTTCCGGGTCTGGCTGTTTGTGTATATGTGAATTTAAATGTTTGTAAACGCACCCACAATACAGGAGTAATTCCTAGTGTGGGGCAGAGTTTAAAAAAAAATGATAAAAAAATGATAAAAAAAAATGATAAAATGATATTCAATTTCAATAAAAATATATAATAAATTACCAGAATACATTAAACAACAAAATAAAACCAGTATATTTTTAAATAAATTAAAGCAATATTTTATTAAAAAAAGCTATTACATATTAAATGAATATCTAACCGATAAATTAAATAATAATATATAATTATGAATAAAAGATATTTAATAAGTAAAATAACAACAAATAAATAAACTATAATACTTAATACTTATGCTAGTTATTATAAATAATAAAAATAATAATTAACAAATTTTAAGGGAGTAAACAAATAAGCATTATTTCAATATAATCAATTAAATAATAAATTAACAGATAGACTTGCACATACAATATTAATATAATAAGTAAATGAATAGAAATATTAAATAGGATATAAAATAATTTCAAACGAAAACTAATAAAGCGCTCTTCCTCGCTCTACTTATTTTAGTTATTTAAAAATTTGCTGTGCCCGACAGGGTCCATAATTGTTTCTATTTTTTGTATTTACCACCTGTAAGTGTACATTATGGATTGCAATAAACGATTTGATTTGATTTGAACTAAGTGTGACATCGTGTGATAATTGGGGGCGAGTCATAAGCTTCGTGAGGTTATGTATAGTTTGTGCTGGGGAGTTTGCTGCGCTACTTCTTCTTCCCAGCTAAAGGCTAGGAAAAAGTGTAGGGCGGACTATTGAGCAAAAAACAAAACATTATGAGTAAAATGTAATTTATTTCTGATTCCAATAATCCACGCGAAATAAAAATCCATACAATGTCAAATAAAAATTTAAATCAAATTGTGCATAAATAAATAATGCTTACAGAATGTTTCGAACAATTCGGACGCCTCCCGTACCCCTGCCGTGGTAGGGGCAACGTCCAAATTAAAAAGATTTGGAAGGAAGACATGAAATGCCATATGTTCGGTTTCGCAATTGCCCTAGCCGTAGGTGGGCGAGAGGCACAAAGATGGGAATTCCCTCATGTAGTAAGTGTAATCCATACCTACTTGCTTTATACATTCGAGAGTAACATAAGTCCGTATGTTACCTTTTAAAGCATTGAACGGATTTCGATCAAATTTAGCGAGGAGATAGATGGCATCCTGAAAAACGACATTGGCAACGCTTTGTTCCCGTAGCACGTTCCCATGGAATAATTCCCGACATCCATTCGTTCAAAAAGTGCTGACTCTCAGCCTAGTTTGAATAAATGACTTTGTATTTTGATTTCTAACATAAAAGAGTGAAAACAGCCCGCTTGTCACGGAACCGTTGCATACATAAATCTTCTCCGAGAGCACAATCTAGTGCTGAAAACATGATTAAAATACGTTTTAAAAGCACTTTTTCAATGATAGTAAGTTAATGCTAGCCTGCCTTATGTTTTAGGCTTTACTCGGTTATGGAGACAACGTGGATTCTGCGCAGTGGCTGTGTGGAGGCTCTGTGATTAGCGAGCGATTCATACTCACTGCAGGACACTGCACGTCAACTCGTGCGCTGTAAGTCCGCCTCATTTCGAGTAACTACTCTCTACACTAAACTACTAAAATATATTTTTCAAATTTTAAGTGGTAACATAACTTTTGCTGCTCTCGGGCTGTTGAAAAGAACTGATCCGAAGAAGTACTGGAAGATACATAACATCAAGAGGATCATAATTCATCCTGAGTACAAGCCTCCCTCCAAATATCATGATATTGCGCTCTTGGAGACAGAAACTGAGTAAGTAACCGTAAATGATAATTGACTTTATTTCCGTAAATAGGTTTGTACAAACAGTTTTACACGTCAATCATATTTTTAAAACTAGATGAGGTCGGCGTTTCCTATCTGATTACTCTGAGAAGAAAGGCCGAAACAAACTCGGAGGTCATAGTCTCTTTTAAAGTCCAGACATAATCTTGGTCAGATCATGTGAAGACCATGTGGATTGGTGTCTGAAATGGTCTTTTGAGAAAAGAACCACACAGATTGAGTGGACCTGTCCAATCAGTGCACGCATTTATCAGTAATCGTGCAGCTCAACTCAGAACTTGAAGAGTTCAACGATTTGACGAACAATACCAAAGAAAGGACATTTGGGTAGGCCGCATAAATTACTCAAACTGCCAGATCATGACTAAATGATGAAAAAACTAATCACCCACACAGTCATCACATTCACAATAATTAAAACAAAAATAATATTATACTTCTCAAAGTAAATATTCATGTTAAAGTGTATATAATAACTATCAAATGTCAAAGAGAAAATAAAGGTAAGACACAATATGCCACACACTAAACTTGCCACACACATGCCACTAGAGGGCGCAAGTATAAGTTTTCTTTTTACAACGCTCTGTTTTCGAATAATAATTAAAAATAGATTAAGTGATCTTATCTATTATTTCTTGTTCTCAACTCAAAGCTTAGAATCAGTGCAAAAACATTATATAAGTGATCTAACTAAATAGTGGCTGGAAATTGTGAACTGCGATGTGAAGTAGCAATTAGTGGGAATTAAACTGGATGAAACAATCCTATCTCGTGGACTAAAGGTATTATTACTGGACCAAAACTCTATTTCGTTGGTGTTTTCCGTGTTGCTATAGTGGTGGAGCGTCTAATTGTGATTGCTGGTTGTGCCTGTTGCTATATTAAAAACCAATCGCTTTAACAAAATTGCTAAGTCATTTTAACAAAGCTTAAATTGATACCAGAGCCATCTGTTACCGAATAGCGGAATTGCTTGGAAAACTATAGTAGCTATCGACCACAACTTTGACTTGTCTTGATAATAATCAGAACCAATTGCAACTGGAAAGCATAGAGGGCGTTAGTAGTAACTAACACGCCATCGCAGTGCAATAAAAAAAAATATAGAGGGCGCCCGTAGTACCTGTGTTTGCAGTTTTTCTATACTTTGATCGTGCCATCTTTGATCACTCATTATGCAGTGTTGTATTGATACATCATCGGCGGTCAATAGCATCCTCCAGTGCTCTGTATGTGGTGGTAAATACCACTACGAATGCTTGAATGTGACATCACAGCAGTTTACGGCCCTGAACAACGAGTACAAGGCTTCCTGGAAATGCCCGTCTTGTTGTAACGTTACTAGACGGGCTAGGTCAAATGTAAATACGCCTGTTCGAAGCTACACTGAGCTCCCAGCTGATGACCTCTCTATGGATATGTCATGTGATAACTTGGACCACAGTTCTCTTAGCACATCCACCAGCTTGGGCAATAAAACTGTCATCACGGAAAAGTCATTGAAGTCTAATACCAATGCAGACTTGGAATCGTTCACAGCTAATCTGCAATCAACCTTATGTCAATGGCGTAGTGACATGAATACAGACATGCGTCAGTTGCGCGACGATATTAAGTCAACCCTAACAGATATCCAGAAGGAAATGCAAACGCTGCGTAAGAGCAAACCCTTTTAAAACAACGGGTCTCTGATCTCCGTGATGACGTCATAATACTTCAAACTAGTGCTCAGAGCCAGTCGGTGGAACACGACATCCTACAGAAACGTGTTGACGAACTGAGCAGTACACACGCACCAGCTGTGTCGGAACTGTTAATCAGTAACTTGGAAGCCAAGATCGACGTATTGGAACAGCAGGCTCGGCAGTGTAATGTGGAAATATGCAACGTACCCGAGAGGCGCAATGAAAACTTATCAGTAATTGCCCAAGCTGTAGGAAGTGCACTTAAGTCTCCCGTCTTACTGAATGACATTGTTTCGGTGCACAGAGTGCCTCATGCACACCAACAAACCACACGACCTAAAAACATCATTCTTATATTCGCTACCCGCCTACAGAGGGACAATATGCTTAGCGCGTTCCGTAAAGCTAATTCATTGAAGACTGAGCAAATCGGTATCTCTGGAACGTCAACATCTGTTTACGTTAATGAGCACTTAACCTTACGGAAAAAAAAACAGTTGTTTCGTAAAACCCGTGAAGTCGCTAACAATCATAACCACAAATTTGTATGGGTCAGAAATGGTACCATACTGGTGCGCGAGCGTGAGGGTGGAAATGCATTCGCAATACGTGGAGAAAGCGATCTCAATAAAATTAAAACCAAAACAAAACCAGCGGAATAACTGTGTATTCTTTACAAGAATCCACTGCGCAACCACTGTTTATTTTCGATGTTTTCCTCCTAAGTTAAGTTATATTATTTTTTCTATGTTGCATGTATTTTTAATTTTAATTATCTTATTACCACCAATTTTAATTTATGTTTTTCTAGGAATTGTTATTGTTTTAATATTCTCTCCACTTTTCAATAATTTATACTCAATTTTAATTACTGTCATTTATTGGGACTCAATGTTTAATTCCATGTTGCATCTTATTTCAACACAATACCTATGCGAACTGAGAATACTGACTGACCTTTGTGAATACGACTTACCCGATTATTGTTTTTATCTAACTACGATGTTGGCCGTTCACGATCATATCTCACGTGGGCTTATGTTGCCAGGCTTTTCTGGTATAATTTGGGTGTTACTTGTGTGCACAACAACTGATGTTTTACAATGAATTCATTGTAGGGTACTGTGATTATGGATAGCAGCGACCAAATATCAATATACTATCAAAACTGTAGAGGTGTAAGAACCAAACTGCACACCTTGTTTGTAAATATTTTATTGTTTTCATATGACATTATCATTCTAACTGAAACATGGCTTGTGCCCGATATTGCTAACGTTGAGCTCGTGGATCCTCGTTATGTTGTTTACAGATGTGACCGTGATCGTAACACAACAAAAAAACGGGATGGTGGCGGGGTTCTCATTGCAGTGTTGCGGAAATTTCAGTCGTGCTTACTTAATATTCCTAATCGCTCGCATAATGACTCCACCACCTGCATTGAGCATCTCGTGGTTGGTATTCCAAGTAAAAATAATAGTTCAAAAATGCATGTTATTAGCGCAGTATATATACCGCCTTGGGCGACCGCTGATATTTATAGCTCTCACTTCGACACACTGCAGGACTTATTAAATGAACCTGATGTAATGAGTGCATTCATTGTTGGAGATTATAATCTCCCGGATATTAAGTGGCAGGTTCCCATGACCGGCAGTCAGCAACAAATCATTGGCATGACTTGCACAGGACCTTCCCCTATATGTTCAGAATTACTACAGCTAATGTCAGCCCTGGATGCCTGCCAATATAACAGCATATCCAATGGAAATGGTAAAATTCTCGATTTGTTCATTTCGAACATAATTAGTACCTTGAGCCCTCCAATAGACCCCTTACTACCTATAGACCCACATCACCCTCCGTTTGTTGCAAAAGCCCCCATAGGTACATCAATGCAAACCATAAAAAGAAAACCTATGAAAAAATACGATTTCCGCAAGGCCAATTATGATGTTATCAATGAACAAATCAATGAAGTCGAATGGTCGGTCCTGTTGGATCATCTTTCTTCCGAGGAAGCGGTGAAAGTGTTTTATGATGTGTTGACCGACATTGTCTCGCTGAATGTACCTCTAGTGAAGTCTCGAGCGCTTGACTTTCCTGTTTGGTTTTCTCCTCACTTGATTAAGACTTTCAAAAAGAAACAGCGTATCTGGATAAAGTGGAAGAAATTTAAAAATATTAAAGACTACAATATGTTTTCCGAATACAGAACAAGTTTTAGAGAAGCCTGTAACAATTGCTATTCCACCTATATTAAATCCGTTGAGGATAATCTTACCTCCAATGTCAAATGCTTTTGGACTTATATATCAAATCGCAAAGATAAATCAGGCATCCCATCTACGATGCAATACCAAAACCTTAAGTCAAGTGCTCCAGACTTGGTTTGCAATATGTTCTCCGATTACTTTCTTTCGGTATTCGAACCCGCATCGCCCACGTTATCGAGTTGGACCCCGCCAACTCACTGTGACGCTAACATCTTAATCGACAACCTATGTATCGAGGAATCTAAATTACTTCGAGAGTTGAAAAACCTCGACCCGTCCAAAGGGGCTGGTCCTGATGGATACCCAGCTCTGTTTTTTAGGGCTACTGCTGATAGCATCTATAGACCGCTTCATATAATTTACAATAAATGCCTGTGTGAAGGGGTGTTTCTTGAAATATGGAAACGGGCCAATATAACGCCCGTACACAAGGGTGGCTCGAAACATGATATTGAGCAATATCGACCCATTTCAATTCTATCGACCTTGTCAAAGCTATTTGAAAGACTCGTACATAACGAAATCTACCCAATCCTACACAACGTATTGATTCCTGAACAACATGGTTTTGTTAAATACCGATCTACTGTTTCCAATTTATTAATCTTCACGAACTATCTTTTCGAAAACATGGATAGACGTCTGCAAGTGGACGCTGTTTACACAGATTTCAAAAAGGCCTTTGACAAGGTCGATCACGAAATTTTAATTAATAAAATTGCATATAATGGCATACGGGGAAACCTGCTTCGGTGGTTTTCATTCTACATAAAAAATAGATCACAGAAGGTTGTTGTGAGTGGCCATCAGTCTGATACAGTGTCTATAACTTCTGGTGTTCCACAGGGCTCAATCCTGGGACCACTCTTATTGTGTGTTTCAACTATGATTTTTTTACCGTACAAAGTGCATTTGTGAGGAAAAGTGCTATTCGCGGTGGATCTTTAGTTTTTGTTTCACATCAACACATGAACAAATATTAACATTAAAATATTAACATTAAAATCTCCACTTAAAATTTTGAGAAGTCTAATACTCCAATAAGTATTAGACTTCTCAATCTGTTTAGATCCTTTAATTTAAAAAATTAATAGTTTAAAAAACACTAGAAAAACACGCTTTTATAAATGCACTTAAAACAAAAAATTAATTATAGATCGTTCAAGTTGTCTCTATTTCTGGGCTGAAGTGTAAACTATGTGCTTTTAATTATAATATTTGATTGTAAAAGCGTGGGGCGCTGGAACAGGAAAGACTTTCCTGTTAACAAATACTAATACTAACTTCCTGGCGGAAGCTGCATGAGGTCGCACAAGAGCATAACGTTTATGCCGCCAAAGGATTACCAAAGGTAACCAAAGATCGTGTTCAAAGTTCATTACGTGGCCTTTCTCACAAGTGCAAACACGACTATGATACGATATTCCATCATGGAATGCCAGTGCCTATCTTCCGGCTTCATTATCAGATCAGATCGACAGTACCATATTATTATATTGTCATCAGAACTACATACAGCTGCCAATTTTCATTACGCTACGACCCTTGGAAGATGGGTAAATTCGTTACCTTAGATTCCATTACATAGTTAGTTACACAGAGGTCGACCTAATAAAAGCGTGTTAAAAACTTATTTTTTGAACCTGCTAGGATCACAGCATCTTCGTCGGCTTGTCTTGATAATATATTTAGTGATCGTGAGGCCAAAAATAAAGTGGCTTAAGGTGAATCTAGTCCACATATTTTTTCCCATACAAACTTCGGGAGTGTATTACTCCACTGTTCTACAATGTACATCAAAAATTAAACATGGTATGGTTTTGTCTCATTATTAGTATTGTCCGTACGGAAACAGAATACTAAAATAAAAAGCCCTTAAGAAGTTCGGAGCCAACAAAGATTAGTTTTTCTTGCTAATTTAACCTAACTTTGGGCGTGTTTAAGTAATAAAAGAAGTGTAAAATCTGAAAAACTAAGTCAGTACCGACAAAGCTCAAATATCGAAAAGAACAATAAACTTTATTGGTCATTGATTTATGCAGTGGTTTTTCCATAAAACCCGATCTTCCGAAGGACTGTTCTTAATTTTTTACGCGCCTGTTGTACTATAAATGATCCTGCATCTCACTCAATAATGTTGTGGGTGTAGACTAGCTTCTAACTGCTTATCATTGATACTACCTCTGTCGGACACGATGCCTGGTGAGACAGCGTGCTTTTTAGCCAGGCCCATCTTTGAGTTCGGGCCCGCGACTAGGTTCCCCTTAACGTCTACCGGCTACGTTTAACGGCTTCCGTAAAGGCTTTAGCACCGTAGAAAAAACGCTGCGGCAGGTTATACAGAAAACCGAAGAGTATAACCTGCCTCTCTGCTTAGCGTTTGTGGACTACGAAAAAGCCTTCGATTCGATCGAGACGTGAGCTGTACTGCAGTCCCATCAACGGTGCCAGATCGACTATCGTTACATCGAGGTGCTGAAATGTCTGTATGAAAACGCCACTATGTCAGTCCGATTCCAGGACCGGACTTCGAAACCTATCCTTCTGCAGCGAGGTGTGAGACAAGGAGACGTTATCTCTCCGAAAATGGTCACCGTTGCACTGGCGGATGTCTTCAAGGTTCTGGACTGGAAGGGGGCTGGCATCAACATCAATGGCGAGTACATCACTCACCTTCGATTTGCCGATGATATAGTGGTCATGGCTGAGATCATGAAGGACCTCAGTGCAATGCTCGACGACCTCAGTAGAGCTTCCGAAAGAGTGGGTCTAAAAATGAACATGGACAAGACAAAGGTCATGTCAAATGCCCATGTAACACCCACTCTCATGACCATCGGAGGCGCTACGCTCGAAGTTGTGGACGAGTACGTTTACCTAGGACAAGCTATCCAGTTAGGTAGGTCCAACTTCGAGAAAGAGGTCAATCGTCGAATCCGACTCGGCTGGGCAGCGTTCAGGAGGCTTCGCATTATCTTTTCGTCCCAAACACGAAGTGTCTCAAGACGAAAGTCTTTGACCAATGTGTGTTGCCAGTGATGACCTATGGTACAGAAACGTGGTCGCTCACAATGGGCCTTATCAGAAGGCTTAAAGTCACCCAAAGAGCAATGGAGAGGGCTATGCTCGGAGTTTCCCTACGCGATCGAATCAGGAATGAAGAGATCCGCAGGAAAACCAAGGTAACCGACATAGCCCGAAGAATTGCCAAACTTAAGTGGCAGTGGGCAGGGCACCTTGCTCGCAGAACAGATGGCCGATGGGGCTGAAAGGTTCTGGAGTGGCGACCGAGTACCGGAAGACGTAGAGCGGGAAGGCCTCCCACAAGGTGGACCGACGACCTTGTGAAGGCCGCGGGAATCCGCTGGATGTGGGAAGCACAAGACCGGTCGAAGTGGAGGAGCATGGGGGAGGCCTATGTCCAGCAGTGGACGTCTTTCGGCTGAAATGATGATGATGATGACTTAACGTCAGACCACTGTGGATTAGTTACCTATCATAAGTACGAAGAATATTTGACCGAATTTCATTTTACCTAAAACTTTTCAACTATTATCGTTTCCGTTTTTCTTTACTTCATCGAAGTCACGTCTGCCACTGTATCAGTTGACCTATTATCAATTCGATTTTTTTTGTTACTCCGACGTTTCATTGGTCGAAAAACTTTTTACCGAAGTTACACTTAGCCGAAATAACATTTGTTCGAAGTATTATGTTTCCGAACATTCATTATACCACTGTTATGTTTAATTAATTATTTAAATGTAGGTGGCACTTAATAAAACAGTTGATTATGAACAAAACTGGTTTTAAGTGGTCCCAGTAACAAACAAGGATGCTTTCTTCCAGCATGCAGCATGCAAGCAGGAATTCAGCGTGCAAGCAAGCATGCAGTGTGCAAACAAGCATGCAACATGCAGCAAGCATTGTTTCCGTCACGGCTCCGGCACTGCGGGGTTTGGGCGGCCCCACGCGAGCTTATCGCTGCATATGATTTTAACGCTCATCACCGCAGCTTCGGCCGGCTTGGCCGGCCAGCCTCACCCGCGGCGACGGGCCTTCGCACCACCTGCTCCACAGCTCGCGAGCCGCCCCACCCCTCCGCGCCTACGCGGGCTTAAATTACACTCTAGGGGTAGGGCAGACAAGACTGCGTGAAGTCGGTTTTGCAGCAATTCGTTTCTCACTAAATTTTGTAGCACAACATATTGACTTTTTATGACAATATTTAAATATAATATTTTAAATGCTACCAAGTAACCGGCTATATATTTTAGACCAAATAATATTCCGTAAAATGTCGTTTCGGTGTGGTGAAAATATGGCAAATAAATCATTAGGCAAATGAAAAAAGTTCAAAAGAGGCTTCGGCACTTAGCAAAAAGTTATTTTGTATATCGGCGAAACAAAGTTCGGGAAAATAATACCTATCACACATGATACTTTGATGATCTAAAATATGTCAAACAATGCATATAGCAAAAAAAAGTCTGTCAATAGTTTTCGGTAAAATGAAATTCGAACAAAAAAATTCGGAAAAGTGATCGGTTCCCCTGTGGATTATTAGCTAGCTTCCCTTTATAAAAACCCTTGCCCTTACATAAAAAGCCGCATAAAATGGAATGCAGGCCTTATACAGCTAGGCGTTGCAACAAATTTAAAAATAATATAGCTCGTAGAGTTACACCATCTATAATAGAACATGAGAATCCTAATGAAATCTATGGAGATCTTTTTGATGTAGTGCATAAAGAACTCCAGTCTACTTTCAAGACCAAAACCTTTGACAATAATGGTACCTCTGTTGGCTTCAACCAATGGGCCACTCCAGGTATTTATAAAAGTAGAGCGAGACTATACTAGTTATATGGTTTGAAAAAATACAGGTTTGATATTCCTTTTCTAGAGTATGTCAGAAATTATTGAAAATTATTTAAAAAGATCAGTGCTTTTGCTAAATCTAAATTTTTAAGCGATACTATAAAAAAATCTTAAGTGAAAACCATATGGAAAAATTATTAACAATGAAACGGGTAAATCGTTTAAACAGGATAAACAATTAGAGATTATGGTCAACAACAAATTAGTTGATAAAGTTGCTGTTGTTTTTTTGCCAACATACCAATTACTACGACTCGCTCTTTAAATTCGTCCCCGTCTAAAGCTGAAAATCTTTTGCACAGTAGTGTGCCCAAATGTAGTCGCTTATTTAGTTTCGAACATGTAACGCCTGTGGATGTAGATAACATATTTAACACACTTAATTTTAAAAACACTGGAGATTACTGGGGCATCTCCATTAAGCTTTTAAGTAATATAATCGACATCGTAGCCCCCTATTTAGCTGTTACTTTTAATATATGTGTTGATTTAGGATCTTTTCCTGACCTCATGGAGAGTAGTAAAGTCATACCATTATTTAAATCAGGTAATAAAAATAACATTGGTAATTTCAGGCCTATTTCTAACTTAAAAAGTTAATACTCAAGCAGTTGCTAAGACATTTTAATTTAAAAAGCCTCCTTCATGATGATCAGTATGGCTTTACAAAAGGTCGTTCGACTACAGATGCGGGTGTTGCTCTGCTGAAACACATTTTTAACGCGTGGGAAAACTCGCAAAATGCTGTTGGAGTTTTCTGCGATCTCTCCAAAGCCTTTGATTGCGTGCATCATGACACGCTGTTGCGTAAACTACGTCATTACGGTGTTCAAAACGAAGCTCTCAATGTAATAAGTTTTTATTTGCAAAATAGGTATCAATGTGTAGATGTAAATGGTATGAAATCTTCTGAGCTACCAGTTCAGTTAGGTGTTCCTCAAGGCTCAATACTAGGACCATTCTTATTCTTACTTACCATTCTATTTAAAGGGTATCTGTGACGTTGTGCTGTTTGCTGATGATACCTCTCTTATATTTAAAGTAGACACGAACAGACAAGATTTTCACGACGAAAATAGTGCAATCTCAATGGTTACGGATTGGTTTACCACAAATAACCTAGTCCTCAATGCCAAGAAAACGAAATGTATCAAGCTCGCCTTACCAAATGTTAAGAATGTAGGCCCTAGCATCGTCTTAGATAATGAGGTGCTTGAAACTGTAGACTCGGCAGTTTTTCTGGGCTTAACAGTAGATGCCAAACTTCAGTGGGGATTACATATATCAACCCTAGCGGGAAGGTTCAGTTCGGCTGCCTACGCAGTCAGAAAAGTATGACAATACACTGACGTTGATACAGCTAGTTTATTTTAGTTATTTTCATAGCGTTATGTCCTACGGCATTCTGTTGTGGGGCAAAGCCAGTCAAAATATTTTTGTGACGAGCGAGTCTCTCTGAGAGATTTTTTTTTTAAATATTGGTATTATCACGGTCTAAATAAAAATAAATAAATAAAGAAAGCAGTTTAGGATGTCGTTGATGACAAAAATAAACAAAACTGGCCCCAAATGAGACCACTGCGGCACGCCGGAAGATGTATGTCGTAAGGTTGATTGAAAACCGTTGATAACAACGAAGACAGATCTATCATTAAGATACGAACTCAACCATGAAAGCAATTTTCCAGTAGTGACATATGCTCTCAATTTTCTGATAAGCATTCTATGTGAGACCGTATCAAACGCCTTGCTAAAATCTGTGTATATCAGCTTTCGTTACCAATTCCGTGAACGCGATGCGTCACTGTTCTCGTTTATCGTAATAAATTATTTGATCCTTTAGCTACCCAGTGGTATAATTTAATTTTAGATGTAGAGGATAGATTCGTAACTGCAACGCCAAACTGTATCCCCCGATTTTGTTATAGGTTTTTTGGATTGCCCCCGTATGGTGGCAAATTTAAAGACGTATTCACGTCAAAAAATCGTTTCTTTGGGAAAGTTGTTTGTTATGATGAGTACAATCATGTGTTTCAATATCGGTCACTAATTACCAGTCACCCTATATATAGATATAGATAATGCAATCACTTGCAAAGAATCTTGATTGTTGTTTAACACTAGTCTTCAAATAAATTATTACAAAAAAAAGTTATTGTTCAAGGGCTGAGATATTACTCGATAAAGATCATTCATGGTGGCAATCCATGGATAATAAGCGTACCTAATAGTAAACTCCGATAATTTCAGGATCAATTTTGGCAAAGACCTTTTACCTGCGTGTTTGGATGTAGGTGTCAATTCGAAGTCTACGGCTGAGGCGTCCGGCTGGGGCCGTCTAGGTCACAAACAAGCTCTGGCCGACACATTGCAAGTTGTAAGTTCACAATTAAAAATGGTATAATATCCCTAGTATAAAGGAACGTCTAACTTGGGTACCTACATCAAAACTTCATATTCCTGAGTGAGTCATTCTAAAAACTGCAGAAACTGCAGTTCATCTAGTAATCAGTGAAAAGAATTTTCTATTATTTGGAAATAAGTAAGGGAAAATAATTGTTAAGCAAATCGACACCGTGCGTTTATTTACTTAGCAACTAATTTAGTCTCTTTCCATTTATGTACAACTGTCAAAGGATGATAGCTGTGATATTGAATTAACGCATAAAATTTAGTTTAAACCATTTGCTTAGCAATGAATGTGAGGAAAATAATGTTGATTTGTTTTAAATCCACAGTAAATTTCGATTAATCTTTTCAGGTTGATCTCTCAGAATTCAATGAAACAGAATGCTCGACTATTTATAAGCCACACAGACTTTTGACAAATGGATACGACCATGAAAAACAGATGTGCTTCGGCAGTCCTGATGAAATTATCGACACCTGTGAGGTAAAAACTAAATTTGCATAGAAGTTTAATTTTGTGTACTTTCATACCTAGCTTTGATGGTAACCTACTGATAGTTAATGATACACGCCTAGAAGGACATACACTTACTTTACTTTTGATGTTCTTCAGAGAAGCCAGGTGCGTCTGGTACCCACCCGCAACTGGTATAAATACCGGCACCCTTTTTGAGGTATGAGGAAGAGGTTGTAAAGTTTACTCATCCTCCACAGAAAAAGGAGAATCCTCCGTCTAGATAGGTATTGTGTCTGGTGGGCAACTACCCGACGCGACGATTGATAACGGGACGTTGAATTGTATAAATGCTAGTGGCGCGGTAAACTCTGCTTGCGCGATGCAGGATTTTGCGTGACGCTTAGTTCGTATGTGACGATGTAGATGGAGCTACACTCTAACTGCTTAAAACACTTTCAATCAATATCCAAGGGTTTTGAATGAAATTCCTAAGCCATTGCTTAATTAATAGGTTTCACAAGTTTATTTATAAACTCCAACTACATCACTGCTCTTCTAACATTTCTACTCTCCCTTGCGACTGTCCTTGAACGTACTTCTTCCCATAGATACCTCGGAATTCTTATCGACAACCACCTAAACTTTAATCACCATATAGGTATCCAAAATTTCTGGCAGAATAAGAAAACTTATTCATACCATGTGTACACTCAGAGACTGTCTACCCACAGACACACTACAACAAGTTTAACCAGCGCTTTGCCAATCAATAATTCAGTATTGCATCAACGTGTGGGGTAGTGCTGGAAAGATCTACTTGGTTGAAGCTGAAAGAGCACAGAGACCGCTTCTTAAAGTAACTTTTAAGAAGCCTTACCGATTTTCTACTGATTTACTCTATCGCGAAACGAGAGTTCTCAGAGTCCGCCAGCTTTTTATTCTTTCTGCCTGTATTAAAACGCACAAACATTAGAAGCAGGCCCGACTATACATCAATAATAAATAAGCAAAAGAAATAATAGAATCCCAACAAATGACGTCACCTCATTGCTAGCTAGACGCTTCCCAGCCTACTTTCTCATTAATACGTACAATAAAGTCTGCAAAAAAAAACACTCATTCGAATTTAAAAAAAATCATAAAGAAAATGCTGCATATTACTGGATATGATGACTCGGAACAATTACTATAACGACCCTGACCTGACACTGAATCAAACTAAGTATATTTATGGTTAACGAAATACACACTTACACACACGTTTAAACGCCATACACACACACACACCACACACACGCCAGGTAGCACACAGACTTTACACAAGCACCCATAAAATACCATACTTGAAAGCACCTCTCTTGTTTCCACTGTAGAATTCGTATCCTGAACCTCCAGATACAGACTAACTGTCTAGTTTGGGGTTCACTGGCAAATAATACATGTAACTAGCTGTAGGTAATATTTAAGCTACTCAATATGTCGTATCAACTTGATGTTAACCTATGTATGCTTACTGTATTACCTGAACAATAAATATTTTCTATTTCTATTTTCTCGCCAACGCAAAATGTAACTAAATAACGTAAATCTATAACGCAATTAATGTTATTGATCATCAAAGGTCTGAAACCCCGCAAGGCCCCCGGCGCTGACGGTATCACCAACAAGGTGCTCCAGATGCTGCTCGCTCACCTGATCATGCTCTTGACCACCATCTTCAAGGGTGCCTTGAGCAATAACATCTTCCCGCAGGCATGGAACCAAGCCACGGTCATAGGCATCCCCAAATTTGGCAAGTCCAAGTCCGAGCCCACGAGCTACCGCCCCATCAGTTTACTGAATACTCTAGGTAAAATCTATGAGAGGCTTTTTTATAAGCGCCTCATACGTCCACTGCATCGTAGAACACATAAACGTTGGTTTCCAACATGGTACGATGACCGGTGCAGTATTCTTCGACATAGCAAAGCCTTCGACAAAGTCTGGCACAACGGCTTATTATATAAGCTGTACAAACTTGGTGTGCCCGACCGTCTTGTGCTCATCTTACGAGACTTTCTGTCGAACCGCACCTTTCGCTATCGCATCGAAGGGGCGATCTCGTCTCCCCATCCCATTCGCGCCGGGATGCGTCTCTCAGGGCGCCGTGCTGTCCCCTCTCATATTCACGCTATTTACTAGCGATATTCCAAAAAGCAGAAAGGCACAGTTGGCACTGTTCGCAGACGACACAGGGATAGTTGTGTAGCCTGGTGGCTATCGTGTCCTGACTTATCCCGGAGTAGTACATCTACTACTCCGTGATAAGTTAGGACACGATAGCCGCCAGGCGCCAGACCACAGTCAACGTTCTTGGCGCGTGGTTTATAAAATGAAGGATTGAAGTAAATCCGGATAAAAGTCAAGCGGTTCTTTTCTCGAAACCGCGACTTACACCTGACCCTCCCCCCCCGGCCCATCTCCATGTTTGGCAAGCCGATCCCTTAGGAGAAGCAAGCCAAATATCTAGGCGTGATTATGGATCAGCACCTCTCCTTCTCTGAGCACATCAGGAAGGCGCGACGAGATCGACGACCGAGAACCTCCATCTCGATCTAAAAGTCCCCACTATCGCTCAATTTCGAGGCCGCTAGTTATGTTCCCAGTAGAATCAGTAGAATCCGCCGGCCGAGACATGTTCTTTCCGACCCAGATAACCCCATTACTTAGTATAGCACACAAAAACAAACCGTCCTTCCGACCTCGCCGCCGAGGTCCTCGCGCCCCGCGAAAACCCCCGACCGGCCCTTGCTCGTAGAAGTGCCAGCCCGCGCCGAAGCTGAGCAAGTAGAGTTAAATTCCCCAAGATTTAATAATAATGAAAATATTTTGATCAAGCCTGTCCCCACTTGCTGACCCCCACCAGTGCCGCCCTGAGCCGAGGCCCGTACCCCACAGGGGGTGCCCTCAGTGTGCAGTTGCTTTAGTTTATGTAGGTTTTTATGCCCTGGCTGCAGGGTTTTAGTTTACTAAAAGAATTCACAGGAAACTCCGGTTAAGCAGTCACGGCCTCTCAAGGTCAACTGTGAGATGCCATACAAAAAAAAAGTGGCGTTCTGTAGTTAGTACAGTATGGTGTGAGTTTAATGACGCTGCACCATAAATGCGTAACACAATAAGCGCGCGTACGTAAGACCGCCTCTGTACATTTTTGTTCGTGAAGTATTAAATAAATAAATCAATCGGAATGTTTATTTCTGTAAATAAAAAACAAATATAAAACTAACTTAACTAAACCTATTCACAAATAAAAAAATGGCGTCAAAAAATTCATCCGCATCGCTGTCGACTGGTAATGTTCCCAAGAGACTGGCAGCATTACCACGTTGCCATAGCAATGCTTAGCCGCTGGCCAAGGTAGAAACCAGCCCTTGGGTCACGAGAAGTGGCAACCAGCCTTTTCGAGATTTCCTTGAAGAGACCATGAGCACCCACGGCCCGAGGGTTTCAACCTCAAACGGCTCGAAAATATAATTACGAATTAGGTTGTTATACTTTCGCCGTTTGAGGTTTTCCGCAGCCGCAGCGGCAGCGCCAGCACCGAGCTAAGAAGATGGGATGGCGCAAGAGTATCGACACACGTTGCATCCCACACTAAAGGCCTACCCGACTTCCATGGAAATAAAGACATTCCGTCCGATTTTTAGTTATCGTCGCGTGCCAAGCCATTGGGTTCCTAATACAGCTGGAACACCGACGGTGACAAGAGTTCGTCGGATGATCTCGTTAATGTTTGCGTGGCGCGCTTCGGCTGCAAGACAGGCCGTGGTGTCCGAGAATGTTCAACACTGACTGACAACTTCGCCGCAGTGACAGCGATGAGGAGAACAACAAGGAGCTCCCAGTCGTAGTAGGGAAGCAGCGAGAATGTAAATCATTTTGAAAGATAAACCTATCTAATTTCTTGTTTTATAAATGTTCAATTTTGTATGCTCAACAACGTAAATAACGCAGTGAATGAGGTGAACTGTCAAAATGAAAGCCATTCCTACTGTTAATAGTGTGTAACTAAATTACGTCTCTGGTCTACTTTTATTTAAAGTATATATTGCTATCTATTGATTCAAGTTGTCTTTCCTCAGGGTGACAGCGGTGGACCATTACAAATTAATGAATTCAAATGCCAGTACACCATAGTTGGTGTGACGTCATACGGCAAGGACTGCGGCATCCTCGGCTCAGCCGGCATGTACACCAGGGTGTCGCACTACGTACCCTGGATCGAGAGCGTCGTGTGGCCTGAGGAAACTGAAGCAAGCAGGAAAAAAGACCAAATGTGGCTAGATAAATGGTTAACTTAAGGAAAATGGATGAAGCAATACATGAACCTGTGTCCTAAACTAAAGTGAACGTCGCGATCCTTTGTCTGCACGATATTCATGAACCAACCAACGCAACTAGCTTGATTGTGCGAGTGTGCGATGTTTCATGTTTTATTTACAACATGAAACATAATTAACGCAAGACCTCATACACCCCACCCAATTAAAATATTGAGTTAAAAGCATAATACAATGACCAATTTTTGACGTGATAACGTCTTATAAATCGATGAACGGCACGCACGAAAAAGCATGACTCATTGTCACGTTCGGCCTGCGCGGAGCGTTTAAGCGAGAGCGCGGAACAAGCGATAGAGAGGCACGATCGGCCTGTTTTCTTAAGACGTTATCACGTAAAATTATCGTCCGTAAACCAACTTTTTTTATTTGTATTTTAAGCTGATAGATAAGGATAAGAAACCGTGTTAACTCTAGCATTAATTCATGCATTTAAAATTGATTCTTATTGCCTTGAAATAATTTTCTTTGTCTTAATCGGCAGTAGAAATGACAAAATTCATAGTTTTAGAAATAACCTAGAAGTACTAAAAGTTACTGATATCGATTCAGTTGTCAATTATTAACAATTAACTACTTTCAGAACTTTATAGACGTTTATTCTGTTACACCTTATACACACGGTGAAATTTAAATGGTTGTTTTCCCGCAGCGAAATGGTTTTGTCTTGGTAATACAATAGTTTTATAAACAAATAAAATATTAGAAACATAAAATGGCAGATTAACCATTGTGAAAAACAAAACTCGAAAGCGAGCCCCAACCAATAGTTCCGATACCTACGCCGAACGGCCGCGCGGCCGTTGACCCGCGTGCTTTTCAATCAGCTGATAACTTATTCTTGTGTTGTTGCGTGCAAACTAGTTTATGCCGTATCACCACGTACGAGAGTTTATTTTGCTTTGAACATATATGCATCACTGATACCTTTGTCGGCGCGGCGGCGCGTGCGTTTCGAGTAATACCTACAACTTATCTCCAGTGTACCATCGATTCTCACGTTTTCGAGTTACTAAATATTTTTTTAATTATTTTAAAACAAAAATTTCTTTATTTTTTCACTTTTACTCTATGGTTCGAAGGGACTCCTTATGGCAAGTTGTTCTGCCGCGGGAAAACAACCATTAAAATTTCACCGCGTATAGTATAGTATTCTTATAAAAGAGCGCGATGATCCCATACTCCCGCGACGATCGCTTCAGTTAGGACGCGGTCTCAGTGATATATGTAAGCTCAGTATAGGGTAAGCTTTTAATAAATCGAAAGCTTCAAAGTTAGTGTCTTTTGTTTGTTACCCAAGTCCCTTTTTATTACTTAATAGGGCAGGGCTTTTTGTAATAGATCGCCCGAAATAAATGACAGATATAATATATTCCTACTGCGAAGCGCAACGACTGCCAGTATCAAAATCGAAATCATGGCATTTATTTCAATTAAATCATTTTTAGCGGTTTTGTACTGTCAAGGAGTCGGTCAGACAGAAATATTGAATCAAGTTGCCCATTCCAAAGCGTTGCAGGTACGTATGGAGAAGAACGGGCACGAAACGCTATGGACAACTCTTTTGAAAGTACTGTACCGGCCATGGCTGGGAGAAAAATATGATTCCGGTTGGAATCAATCATTCAAGCGAATATAGAATAAGTTAAAAGAAGGTGTGTGTTTATGTTCTAATATAAGTATTAAAAGAACATTACTAAAACTATGAAATACGGTAAGTATTTGGAAGTTTTCGAAAAGGAGAACGGTAGGGAATCAAAAAGGATTTTCACCCGACTGCGCCAGAAGGAGGGTTATGTTTTTCGAGAGTATGTATGTATGTATAATTGTCTGCAGCCTGAACGGCTCGATGGATTTTACCTTGAGAGGTGTCGTTAGATTCGTACTTACTGTGAGAGTGACACTGGGTATATCAAAATGAAAAAAAAAAAACAAAATGGCGGATTTTTGGCGCCAAATTCAAATGTTTGGCACGACTTGCGGCCTGAATGGCTCTATGGATTTTAGTTTTCGAGGTGTCGTTAGATTCGTAAATACTGTGAAAGTGATATTGTCATAAATAAAAAAAAACGGTAATTTAAAAACTTAAAAACTCGACTGCTTTTCTGAGTATTCATGGAAAAGCCCTAAAACAAGAAAGTCGTTGTACCCGATTGCACATAACTTAAGAATCGCCAGTTGCTAAGGCGATGCTTATAAGTAGATAAATTGTAGCAGTTGGGACCCATTCTAGAAATGGAGGCTTAGTGAATTGAGAGCACATACCTATATTACATTGCAGATTACTCCAATCCACTGACTAGACGGCTGACTTTCTAGAATGGGTCCCGACTGCTACAATTTATCTGCTCATAAGCATCGCCTTAGCAACTGGCGATTCTTAAGTTAAGTGCAATCGGGTACAACGACTTTCTTGTTTTAGAGCTTTTCTATGAATACTTTTTTAAATTACCGTTTTTTATTGATCATTGGTCCAGAATTGCGCATTGTTGTGATCTTTTTAGGCTTATGTTGGTCTAGTAGTCGGACCCGCTAGAGCTGAGTAGGAGGTCCTGGGTTAAATTCCCAGGTCGGGCCAAATGTTATTGTTTTTCTATCACGAATTTCGGTTGATGGCAAACAGGCGCGGTCGCAGCCAAAGACTTTGGGTCACAGACAAAGACTACCTACATATTAATAAGAAAATGTATTATATTTTCGAAAAATTAATATTTTAAGCTTTACGTTTATGGCTTTGGGGGGGTCTCCCACCCTCGGACCGCGCCTGATGGCAATAGGCTCGTACCTTATGTTGAGGCTTAAACATAACTGTGGGTGTACTACAGGTACACTTCTGCCTAACCCTTTTTTTTTTTTTTTTTTGTGTGGGATATCATCAAATGACTTCTCCCGCTCTGGTTGGAGCAGGAGGGCGTGTCAGACTTTTACTGACTAAAACCCACCCATGTTCCTTCAGCTGCCCGTATGCCAGGGGCCGCGGTATCTCTTTCGAACAACCCGCACCCCTAGCAGGCATCGGCTCTTGCGGTTCCCACCAGCTGCTGCTGACGTCCTCCTGCGACGGGTCAGTACAGTGGCCCCGCCGCCAACCACTTTTCGGCCGCAGGGGATAGGGAGAGCGGCCAACGCTATACCGACACTCCTCTTCCCCTGCGGCCCCACCGCGTCCGCCATCAAACGGTGGCGGCCCCGTCCAGGCTACGGAAGGGAAGAGCGCTACTCAGAAGTACCGGCACTCCTCCTCCGCCGCAGCCTGTAACCCTCAGCCGCGATGCCTCCCATTCGACATCGCGGCCCGCCTCAGTTGCGATGCACCTTACCGCAACCTACTTTTTGGCCGCTACGTCGCACACTGGTCCCAAATAAAAAAAAAGTGGACATTGATAGTAGACCGCTGATATTTTTTTTTATTGTTGATACAATGATAACAGATAAGGCAAAAAAATATTATTGTCCTACTTCAAATACTTTTCTGTAAAAAAAATATTTCTTTTTTTTTTGTATGGGAGCGATTACATTTTACTCAATTTCTCAAAAACTTTAAGCGATGTCGAGATGGCAATCACATATGTTAGAAAACTAATAATTCTGAGTATTTGGCTCGAAGAAACTTATTGCTTATCTCTGCGTACTTTCGAGATAATAGTGACAGAAAATAACATTTTTTTTTAATGTTAATTTTTTGCTTTTTTTTAATCATAGCCTTACTTTAGCACATAATTATAATGTATGCGTAATGTCAAATAAGTAAAAAGAGACTTCTCTGTAAAAGAGGTTATGGGGGCTCACTAATGACTGAAAAGCTATGACCTTTCTGAAGGAGTACTTTCATCAGTTCTAAAAAACAATCAAAATGAAGACATATTAAGCTGCAAACATAAAGTTGAATATGTTCACAAACGATTCTGAAAAAATATTATGGTGAAAGATTAATATTTGGGTCTATATTCTCTTGAGAAATCTCTATTTCCTCGTTTTCCAACCAAAGCAATTCATTGTTCAAGATCAAAGCACTAGCCTCTGGAAACAACTGTTTATGTAAACGAGCAAACTTTGGTTTGATATGGCTGATGTAAGGATCTGAGCTAATTAGAAAGCTGTGGATAATGTCTAAATTAGTCTGAACTCTACCGATTTTTCTTGTATGTGCCATTCTAACATTCCGGAAATCTTTATTCCTCGCTTCGGAAGCTTCTTCGGAAAGCATGCCTATCGGAATAAAGGAGAAATTTTCACAAATATCAGCACCGTGTATCAACAATTTATGGACACTTGAAGGCATGTAATACCATGGATATAAGTTTACATATAGCATTGCTGTTTCTTTACAATATTCCCTAAACAAGTTGGTATTAATAAGTTGACCAGATGAAATTGTTTGTAAAATGACTGCAAATCTCTTGATTAAATCAGGGTGGATACCCGTTATTTCAGCAGATACTTCATAATTTTCAAAAAAGCTTCTTGCCGTGTTACCGTCATTGGTTGTACCAAATCCCTGTTTTACTATGTCAATTAACAAACCAGTTCTTTCCCGGAATTCTTCTTGTGTCAAATTCTTTTTAATTTCTTTTAACAATTTATCTTCTTTTCGTGCAGCCCACTTTTTGAAGTCTAAGTTGTACGAAATGTGTAAAATACATTCCATACATCTTATCCACATATGAAGCGAAGACAGACCATATTTATACATATCTTCTCTGATGAGTCTTTTGGATACAAAGTCCAAGTCATTCATTTTGCTAGGTGGGGTATTGCAAATATTACAAACAGCTGCAGAAGAAGTATTGGAAATCACAGTAGAAATTTTCCCATCAATCATAGTCATGTACAAATCATGTTTAATATCAAAATTATCTACAATTGTGGGAACAAGATTACGAATTTCTTCCTCTAAGGATGCACTTTCCTTCTTTATCAATTCATTTGTTTCTTTTGCAAATATAAAGCCAATTGGACGACAATAGTTTGTTGAAGAGGGAGCAGGATTTTGCCACAAGATAGTACCACTCTCTTCTTCCAAACGAAGCGGAACCAAACTAATCATGAAAACTGAAGAATCGTCAATTTTAGTGTCGGAGTGTGACTTTTGTTTATAATTACTTTGAGAAGATGACCCGTCAAAACCCCATTTGCTTATTAGTTTTAGCGATTTTTTGTCGGCAGAGTTGTGCTGAATTGTTTTTAATATCCTATTAGTTGTCAAATCTAGAAGCGATTGAAGTCTTATCTTAGCATCAGATTCAGTTACAGTTATGTCTGACTCTGGAGGATAACAAGTTTTTTTAGCTTCCAGGAGCTTTTGATAGGATGGAAGACCATACATTTTCTCTGAAGCAAGAATAGTTCTTAAATTTCGATATTGCCATTTTGACAAATTTGTTGAGGTGTAAAGCGCTAACGTTTTATCATCTGGTAAACACGGTTTGTCAGTCTTTTTAGCGAATAGTACATCATATACCATCTCACATTTTTCCTTGTTTTGGCTGAGTTCGTTTAATATAGCTGCTAATTTTGTTTTTTTAGACTCTTTTAATTTGGCACATAAAGCATAAACTAATTCCTCCTCTGTGTGATCTAGAAGTGTTAGAGAACGCCTTTTCTTCTGTTTATCAGATATATCAACAAATGGTTTTTTACTTGTACCATAACTTAATTGATGAGTATCCACTTGCGTTTCGAAATTTGGAATTACTTCCTTGGCAACTTTAAAAATGCTGCTTAAATCGATATTTTGACATTTTGGCCAAACTATTTGGGATTGTAACCAGTCTGAATTTTTGTTAAGAAAGGTCTTTTGAGCTCTACTGGAAGCAGACCATCTTTTTGAGATATTACTTGAAAAATTACGACAAAATAATTTAATATTACTCAAATCTTTGGAAGACAATTCAACACCAATACGTTCAATAAGGGCATTAAATAAAAATTCGACATTTTTAAAACCAGGTGGTTTTAAAAATGTCGAATTTTTATTTTAGAACCTGATTTTAGAACCTGATTTAAGAACAACGTATAAGTCTAAGTTGGTGACAAATGCGGACATATTATAATTTTAAGGAAAATTGAAAACAAATTAGAATCAAAGATATCAAAGACAAAGTGACTTTGATTTTAACAAAAAAAATTACGAAAACAAATTCGACGAAAGAAAGACAAACAAAAATTATTTGATTTTAAAATCCAAAGATTCAAAATACAACAATAACAAAACAAACAAACAACAAGCATTTCTTCAAGCGCACAGAAAAAATAAGGACACGTCTTATCGCAACCACATTTAGTTGTACACTGAGTGAGGTGTACGCGCGCGATTCGTGACCGTATTACGTTACGTCATGAGAGGCGGCCATCTTGTTATCCCGGCAAACTCGCGTCGAAGCTCCATTTTGCTGGCCAGTGGACCTATTGCGATATGAGTAAGGCTATGATTAAAAAAAAGCGAACAATTAACATTAAAAAAAATTGTTATTTTCTGTCACTATTATCTCGAAAGTACGCAGAGATAAGCAATAAGTTTCTTCGAGCCAAATACTCAGAATTATTAGTTTTCTAACATATGGGAATGCCATCTCGACATCGCTTAAGGTTTTTGAGAAATTGAGTAAAATGTAATCACTCCCATACAAAAAAAAAAGAAATATTTTTTATAGAGAAAAGTATTTGAAGTAGGACAATAATATTTTTTTGCCTTATCTGTTATCATTATATCAACAATAAAAAAAATATCAGCGGTCTACTATCAATGTCCACTTTTTTTTAATTTGGGACCAGTGTGCGTCGTCGGCTTGGAGGCACAAGCCCTGACGAGCGGCCCCACCTTCGGGTTCCTCTTCGCTTCACCGTGGGAGGGTGAGCACGGTTACTGAGCCCCCCCGCAACGACAATGTGGGAACCCCACTGGGGGGGAACCCCACTGGGGGGGTGCCTAACCCTTCGGGGATGTCTGGAGTGGCCAGCCAATAATGATTACTAACGAGCTATGCGGAAAATCCGTGTATCTATCGTAATCATTTTACAACACCGACCTGTACTAATTTTATGCAATAAAACTTGTTTGATAGATCCACAAAAAATATTTTTAGGATCAAAACGAGTAATAAAACTTAGTTTGGGGCAAACAAACTCCAGAGACGCAGGCCTGAGAGCGCATCCGAACATCATGGCGGACGAAAATAGTGTAATATTATTAATGTGTGTATTTATCTTTTCGTGTGGCGTTTCCTGCGAGCTCAATCTTACTGAAAGTATGTAGTATTTATTTACCATATCATAAGGCATAGATTAATTTACTGTTAATTACACAGGGTGGTGGGAGCATCGACGCGTAACCTGTTACCCTAAATTCCGTCCGTACATGATTCTAAAACCCTCTAAATTGAATTTTTTTAACAGTTATCAACTAAAAAAATCCTGGGTCTAAAACCATGTGCTAAATTTATGGTTACAGTTTGCGCGTCGATGTCAATACTCAATAGTTTGTTTGCATTTCACAAAGTGTACGTAGGTGGTAACTTAAAATGAAATGTGTTCATAATGGACCCTGTCGGGCACAATCAAAACAGTAGGAGATAGGAGGCTGCTGTCCCTGCCATCCTGTATTATTTTAGTGATAGCCGACTGATGCACGACTGCTGACTGATGCATTATTGCAAATAGTTCCTGACAAACGTGCATTAGTGTGTATAAATAAATTGTTATCAGTGTTGTGCCATTAGGTAGTATACCTACTTATTCAGGAACGCAGGCATTCATTCATTCACTAAAAACGATAAACAACGTATGCAATGGGAAATTGCTGCATAAAGATTCGGGTGTCAACCTTATGACGAGCTGCTTCTCACACGGACAATAAATACTACATCGCTTACTCCGTCGTCCCCAAACGTAGTCTATAGGAAAGTTTTATAAAAATGTGGATGTAGTATAATTATTATGGTGTCTTACGATTTCCAAGCGAACGAATGCGCGGGCAGAAGTACTTAATACAAATTAACAGGCTTATAACTATTTTTGACCTGTTTTACTGTGTCTAGTTCTGCACTTCTCGCGCTGTGATAAGATTTTAAACACTAATAAGAAGAGATGTATCTTCCGACTGGCTCGTTGATGATGATGAGGTCCTGGGTGGTTGGGCAACGTGATATTGGATTTTTATCGTCTGGAATTTTTCTGTAGCAGCCGTCTGGAGTCTGGATTTATGCCCTGTTCGCCCCTATATGGATTTAAATATAACTGGCGAGATGCGGGTGTATTATTGGTACACCTTGAGGAATACAGTTGTGATGTTATTTCTGTTTTTTTATGTAAAAATGGACCACAAAAAACGAGACCTGAATACAGTGCCGTCAGAGCGTACGTAGTGTATTATTAATACAGTGCCGTCAGTGCGTACGTAGTGTATTGTTAATACAGTGCCGTCAGTGCGTACGTAGTGTATTGTTAATACAGTGCCGTCAGTGCGTACGTAGTATATTGTTAATACAGTGCCGTCAGTGCGTACGTAGTGTATTGTTAATACAGTGCCATCAGTGCGTACGTAGTGTATTGTTAATTATTTTCTATCTTCCGCCCGCGACTTTGTTCGCGTGACAGTCGTAAGATACACTACATAATAAAACAACTGGTTACTAATCTATTTTGGTGACTATACGTGTACAGACGCCAGCTATCCCAAACTATCAAATTTTCCCAATTGAATTTGAACCTTATGCTTTTGTAATAAAGTTGAAAAATTATCAAATAAATTTGACAGATTGGGGTAACTTGATGTGAACCTATAGCGGCCGTTATACGTCATGACGAAATGAATTGTTCCAGTTTCGTATTTTGAGATTTTTTTCTAAACTCGAGTCCAAACCCTACATCAAAATTGTTTGTTGTTTACTTTCAGATTCTCCTTGTATCACAAAAGGAATGAATGGCACTTGTGTTAACGTATTTAGATGTGAGTCAGCCTCAATGACATATTTATATGTGAGTATTTTATAGTCCCTAGCAAAAATAAAGCGCTACCGCTGCTCGAGCCTCTGCTTGTTTGAAGCAATTACAATTCAAAATACCAAATCTTGCAACTGTAATTTCTGAAAGAACTGAGGAATTCGTCATGTAATTTCCCAAAAACGCGGTGCCCAACCTGGGGATCGAAGGAGTCAGATAATTTTATATACATAAACTCAGTGGTTTTACCACATGACAGAAACTGCAGACCACCACCTAAGACATATGTGACCTTATTGGTGATGATCTTCGGAACAGTCAGGTGCAACCGTAGTAGTAGCAACCGGCAACCGGCGTGAGTGTTTGGGTCCGCGCCCACTCGACCCGCTTAGACTCGACCCGAACAATAATATCTGGATATTTCTGTATTGATAGGCGTAAAAACGTCAATGAATAGTCAGACAGAAAAGTGTGTGTGTGTGTGTGTGTGTGTATCAGTCCTTTATACGTGATTAAAATTATTAGGTTAACAAGAACGTACTAACTTCACTAAAAATCACTGACTACCAGGATAAATTATGTATCATAACAAAATATTAAATATTCTATGTATAATAAAATAAGTTATTTAGAATTAAAATAACATTTTGTCTGACTGTACGAATGGCACTGAATTGATAGTAAAACATCTGGTATTATTCTTCGGGTCGAGTCTAAGCGGGTCGAGTGGGCGCGGACCCGAGTGTATGACCAGAGGTATGAACGTAGTATGTGAGGATTGCAGCAGGTGGCGTTCTGAAAATAGGCACGGTGCAAAGGACATCAACGCGCTTACCATGATTGAAATAGGAGGAGGATCGTAGTTTTCGTCGATTTTACAATACTTAACCGCCAAAATATATGAAATAAGTAGCTGATTTTCTTTTATAACTGACGAAAAATCTCAACACTGGTGGATACAGAATGAGGTACTAAAAAAAAGAGTCATCGCCGCGCAAACTGTTAAGCATGACGTAACAGTTTGCGCGTCGAACATCGTAATGTTCTGAATTCGTCTTTTCCAGACTAACGCAGGCTATACGGAGGACAATTTTCCAGAATTTCCAGATATCTGTTCCTATAAGGACAATGAGCCGGTAGTCTGCTGCACTGATTGCAACATATACTTGACTCCGTAAGCATTATATTTTGATCTATTGATCGCGATAGCAAAGACTAGGCAGCTAAAGTGACCGATTCGAAAAAATAAAATATCATGAATCCCTCACTAAACTCAACTTTCAAGCATTCTGATGCTGTTGGTGGCCTTTAATTAGAGATCGACCTATAAAGCTAGCTTCCCACGGTGCGTCATATTGCGGACGGACGCACCATGGGAAGAGTATCGTCCGTAGTAGCGCGGACACGTCCGTCGCGATGCTTCCTATCCGCGGTGAGTCGGTAAGACCAAAGGTGTGGCGCTAGCTGCTTTTTAACTTTGCATTTTGGAACGACAAAATAAATCTAATCTCAAGACCCTTACGGACCGATATGCACCGTTGGAAGAGTCCTGGTGTGCGGTGAGTGGCAAGTCGTGGTCTGCGCCCGTGCGTGATAATCCGCAACATCACGGACCGTTTTAAAGTGGCTTTTTTGACATTATAGTTAATGTCGGGCTTTTCGTTGTTTATCGGATTAAACAAGGTCTGACCTACACATATCTGTAGTTTGATAGCGAGATACTCGTCATACTGGGCAAATTAGTGCCTTTTTTCAACCCACAACATCACTTTTGCCAATAATACCTACTTGGTTGTTCGTGTTTTCAACCGCTCGACCTGCAGGTATGCTTTTATTCACAATCCTATCTGTATACCATCATCTGCATAGCTATGCATATTTTCCCAACTATTTTAGGATCGGCTCTCAGTATAACCAGTAGCAGATGATGACCAGTATTTCTCATGGCCGAGTGACCCAAATTCCATCAGAATTCTGTATTAACATCATCCTTACTAAAGCCTCTATGTGTTTCATTTATGATAACAGAGAGAAGAAGGTAGTTGGACCACTTGGAATTCTGGCAAACAGAGACGACTCCATTGCTGTGACCAGTAAGTGAAATAAAAATCTTGAAAAAAAAGGTGCAAGAACTAAAAAAAAACTTACAACTAAAATTGGTTTGGATTATTTTATTATGTTTGTATTTTCCAGAATGTTATGAATATTTTGAAAAGCTACCGTACCGCTGTCGAGGTTATGGCAATGTTAAAGTAAAGAAGATTTGGAACGAAGAACAGAAGTGCTATCTAGTAGACTATTCAATTGCTTTATCGGTCGGAGGCCGAAATGCGGAGAGATGGGAATTCCCACATATGGTAATATCTTATGAAAACCTGCCGCTGCGCAGAAAGAATTGATTTAAAGAAAGAATAAATAGACAACATCTACAACAACCTTGTGTGAGCGTTAACAAGAAGCTTTAACGCCTTGTTAATGCTCACACAAGGGTTTATCTATTTTAGGCTTTACTCGGTTATGGAGATGACGTGGAGACTGCAGACTGGCTCTGTGGAGGCTCTGTGATTAGCGAGAGATTTATACTCACCGCAGGACACTGCACGTCAACCAAACTACTGTAAGTCTATTGCACTTAGTTGTTTCACACTAATTTTCCCTCTGATAGTAACAACCCAACAGCAACCTTTGTATAATATATCCTCTCTGTTAGAGAGTGGGCTTTAATCCACCACGCGGGCCCAGTGGGGGTTGTCAGATGTCTTCGAATTTTTACTTCTAGGACATGCCAATGTCCTCACGATGTTTCCTGTCACCGTTTTGAGAGAAAATTTTAACGAATGTAAAGATCACTGTGATTTTGACTTGTAAGTAGCACCAACCCAACAGCAAACTTATTGGAATTATAGTAAAGATCACGTTGCTGTCATCAGTGACCATATCTATACCAATATTATAAAGAGGTATCAGAGATAAAACAATTGTAAAAGAACTGCACAGTGATAAAGATATTAAACAAGCATTAATTTTATAAGATTCTGTCTAATTCAAAATGGTACTTTTTTAGAGGAAACATATCGTTTGCAGCACTCGGGTTGTTGAGACGAACTGACCCCAAAAAGGACTGGAAAATATATAAAATCAAGAGGATAATTAAACATCCGGAATACAAGCCACCTTCCAAGTATCACGACATTGCATTGCTGGAAACAGAAAACGAGTAAGTTTTGTGGTGTAATTTTAACTTTAATTTCCAACTTATATTTTAAAATGAAACAGTTGTTGAGACCTCTCTTGAGGCATAAGTCCAGCAGTGAACTGCGATAGGCCAACTTGGTTGATTTACTCCATTTTGGGTTACATCGTTTCGTATGGATTAAAGCTTACAACAACGTAGTTAAAGGAATGTTAAGTTCCTCAAGTATGGAAACTAGGTGATTTAAGAACTATTGAACTTAATTACATTTAGAAGCCACATAAAAAATAAGTGCAAAATTACTGTTAAATAAGTTTAATGTAAGATTCCAGCAAGGACACATGCGCGTTCCTCTTTACATCGGGCTTATAATACTAAGTAATTTTCCCAGAAGCATCACTGCTACCTACATACCTAACGGTTTATCTTCTGTTGATATAGTTGATTAAATTCTCAAATGCTTAATTTCAGGATCGCTTTCGGCAAAGATCTACTGCCGGCATGCTTGAACACAAATCCACAATTTAATAGCAACGGAGAAGCTTCCGGTTGGGGCACCCTGGGACCCAAACAAGCTCTAGCCGATACACTGCAAGTAGTGAGTAGTACATACGAATACTTCAGTAACGACTTAATTAGAGGAAGAAAGATATTTTACAAATTAAGTCAATAATGGAATGTACAAATATTTTCTTAAAATACCTCCCTAACACAGGTTTAGATGACGTTTTTTGAGAAACTGGTTGGTGCTGTTCCTTGTGGTCTATATCTCTCAATTTATCGTGAATATTTCAACAAAATCGGTAGTAACATTAACAACGAATTTTTCATTATTATGACGTCATTTGATTTGTGTTCTAAAACGGGGTATTCCGTCATGGCGGGTCAAGAGACTCCATTACTTCCATTTTGTCAAATCAGTGAGGTTTTACTTCATTTTTGAATACTGTCAAGTTCTGTAGAAATATTATAATATTCGGTAGCCTTAAATAACGTTCGTCGACGTCTGTAGTTTTGGCCGATGTTACGGGCGTTTCCTATTCTATATAACTTACGGACGTAAGATTATCTCGGGGCCCACACTATGAATGAATTACTGCAATGTTCTTATAAGCTACACAACGAATTTTGATGCGATTTTCACCATAAATTAGAGTTTTTGGTCCGAAAGGTTTATGTGCGCAATACATTAATGTTAAACTACAGAATTCACGATGTTGTGTCAAAAAACCCTGTGAAGGTAACCCTAGTTGGTTATAACTAAAACTTTTGTACACGTCCACCAGGTGATGCTTAAGGCGTTTGAAGAATTAGAGTGCGCAGGAATATACCATCCGCACCGGAATTTGGAACATGGCTACGACCATCAGACACAAATGTGCTATGGCTCCCATAATAAAATTGTTGACACTTGCGAGGTAAGCCATTTCATTTTGTAGCTTTGCATATATTTTCTAGAATATCACTAGTCCACTCCAATGCAAGATTAAGTCGTGTTGGTTATTTGGGTCTTCCTCGCTGTTTTCTTAATTACCAATAAACGTAGACAGAGTACCTAATAGCAATAGACCAGTCACTAGTAATAATGAGAGCACTACACAAATGTGTTGTGTCTCGTTTACTCTTACTACTGTGCCTAATAAAATATTAGACAAAGTGGACACAGTAGTAAGAGTAAACGAGTCAGAAATATAATTCCTCTATCTCTTTCGCTGCAATCTTTCTATCTGCGGGGTAATGCGGAAGGTCGGCAAAAGCTAATTGTAGATGGCGTGATCATAGCTAGTTCCCAATTTGACATTTCTTTCATTCATTGCGTTTTGTGTTCATTCATGAGTTAGGTTTTATTTCATTACATCGTTATGTTTGGTGATTTCAATATTTTAAATTAATTGTTTGAAATGCCAAGAATCGGAATTAAGAACTTAAATATTTCCTCGTAATAACTTTCTCTGAAATATTTCCGACGTAACCTTGAACTCTGTTTTATAAAAATTAAAAAAACTCTAGTAAGTAATAGCTTTAACCTTTAAACCACAAATTTTAGGGTCTTTCGGAAAATGGTGGACTCTTATTTCGGAGTATTTAGGAATACAACAACGCGTCATTTTCGCTTTGTATTATCAGTTTGTGTTGGGAACTAGCTACGACAGCGCCATTTTGGCAGTTGCTTTTCCCATTGCATAACACACTAACAGTAGGAATGACTTTAATTTTGACAGTTCAACAACATACATTGCGTTATTTACGTTGTTGAGCAGACGATTTTTTTGAACAAATGAAGTAATGGATTAGCAACATCCTTCAAAATGATTCAGATTGTGTTTAATAATATGTTACGCAATCAGGATTCTGCTGGTCCCGGTTGTTAGCCAACTGCCAACAAATCGGTTGTCAATGGAAGATTTCTTTGGATACCTGTAGTAGGTACTACCCGACTGCATTAGATGGTACCAGTTTGCAGATGACTGTCAAAGACTATCGTTATCTCTTAAGATGTACGTTGTAATTCTTTATCTGCGCCAATAAGTCAGACTATGCTATGCTTCCCTCGAGAATTGAAAGGTCAACCTTAAACTTCAAAGGTAATAATGGGGCTGACTAGCTAGGTTGTGTCAGTCTGTCAGATGTACTAATAAGGTAAGTATTGTCAATCATGGGAACAAAGTCTAATGCGCGAAAAAGCAATCGGTGCGATAGGTAAACATGGGCGTTTTTTTTTCGCGCATTAGATTTTCGACACATTGCGTAGCGCAGAGAGTTGAAAATCCAACATGGTGGTTTTTTGACTTGCTGGGATGCGCTCTGTTAGCTTCTCAATGTTTCGCTCAAAACCATGAGTTAAAATCCAGTGCGCCATAAAAAATAGTCGCCCTTTGAAATCGCCCGTGCGAACCTGGAATTAATGAACTTTTCATGAAAATGAATCTCTTCCCCCCACAGGGCGACAGCGGCGGACCCCTGCAGTACAACAAGGATAGTATCAGGTGTCGGTTCTCCATTATTGGAGTGACGTCATACGGCAAGGGCTGCGGCAACCTCGGCTTAGCCGGCATGTACACCAGGGTGTCGCACTACGTGCCCTGGATCGAGAGCGTCGTGTGGCCTGAGGAAACTGAAGCAAAAATGAAAAACGACCAATTGTGGCTAGATAAATGGCTGAATGTATCGTAAACTTAAATAAATCGATATTTACCAATAAACTGTTGACCGATTTAGAAAATTCTTCTCTTCCTTTTTTTTTGAAAGGGTATACCTACTCCTGAAGTTGTCCCGAATAATTTTAATTAATTGATAAACACAGAACCGGTCAAAGTGCAGGCTGTGCTTGGGGTTGGTCTATGTCCAGCAGTTAATATTATTATACTCTTTGGTGGACGTCTTTCGGCTGACATTATGATCATGGTTTTAACTTTTAACATACATTAACACTGCAGTGTTGACGAATGTATGTAAAATTTTGACACGAACAAAGTTGATTTTTACACGCTTTATATTAGCTTCACTTGTATGTTTGTTGGTTTGTTTGTTTGTATGGAACCGACTCCTTTGGACGCTATTTTGACCCACTTTTAACGGTCAGATTTCATTGAAACTTTGTAGACTTATCGATGACCAATGACAATTCAAAAATTAAAAAAAAAAACAGAAAAAAAATAAAAAATAAAACTTAAAAATCACGCTTTTCAAGCAAGCAGAACTAAAAAAATTGTAAATAAATAATAATTTATAAAACTAAAAAAACACGCTTTAAAAACCAAACTAAAACATTAGAAAATAATTTAATTCTATTAAAAAGCGTGGGGTGCTTGATATTAATTGATTATAAAAATAACTCAAAAAGCACCCCACGCTTTTTAATAGAATTAAATTATTTTCAATTTTTTTAGTTTGGTATTTAAAGCGTGTTTTTTAGTTTTTTAACTATTATTTTTGACTCTCAGTTTTTGACCAGAAACCGAGTGTCAGAAACACTTATATTTTGACAAATCATCAATATATATCCATTGCGATATCTTTGCTGTCGAGTTGACGATTTTTTCAAACACAACGAAGATGAATGGGATTGACACCTTGTCACTCCAGAGTGTTAAGCAATTAGGGTATTAGCGCGATGTTCTTCTTCTCAATATAATCATTGCGGTGCGGCCCGCCTTCATTTGTAACCGTCTTAATAATCCTGCACCAACATTTTTCTAACAAACGATGTTACAATGTTGTTTCATTGTGTTCGTTGCCATGGCTACCGCTTTGTCAAGACTGGTTTGTTATTTTGAAACCTGTCCAGAAAAACTAGTTCAATAATTTGGAGAGCACTGTTTAGCACACAGAGTACTTTTTATTAGCAGCAATCTGCAGCAATACAAATTATTGCTGTTTAGTATTTCTTCTGCTCGTCACGAAGTATTCTTAAAAACGAAAATGTTAAGTAACTCTACATTTCGTTGTATTACTTTAAAAATGAGATTTGTGTTTTTATTAGTTTTTTTTGTGGCGTTTAGTTTTATGCATAAGTTGGTTCCGGATCTGTTCTTTTCTCTTTATGCACATCGCGCACCGCCCATTACAGACAGTAAAACGAACGCTGATAAAATATCTTGTCACTACGTAGACGTGGGTGCACAGAGTACTTTTTTATAATCGTGGGTGACGCCTTGTCACCAATAGAAGACGATACAAAACTCCCTTTGAAATCTATTTTCTTTCATGAGACGTCGTGTCGAGGGTATCTTAACTCCCGGCAGGCGTGTGCCGTAGAGTCAGCGGCGAGGGCTCATCCACATTGGCAGATCAATGTGCTATTCTCGGGACCAGTGACCGACAACAATCTCAACAGTGGGAGCTTAAACGCCCTGAAGCAATTTATGAATACAAAATTCTACCGGTTGCGTATACTACAGTACGTCAAAGGGACTCCTGTGGAAGACTTGATTGGTGGTGGAGCGTTGAACGAATCCCAGTGGCCGGTCGAGCACACTTCAGATATCTTGCGGTTACTGACTCTGTCCAAGCGAGGTGGTGTATACTTGGACCTGGATCACGTTGTTGTGAAGTCGATCGAGGACCTGGGAAGCAACTGGGTGGTTCGCGAGACCAACCGAACGTTGTCGTTCGGCGAGCTTTCCGTGTCGACGGACCGGCTCGGAAAAATGTTTACCGATGCGGCTCTCAGGCATTTATTTTATTATTTTGGTTATATTGAGTAATATTGATAGGTCCCTGATAGGTAGCAGTGGTGGCCCAGTGGTAACGGCCGCAACTTTCGAGTCGTAAATCGTAGGTTCGAATCCAGACAGACGCTTAACTTGGAAACTGATGTGTCCTACAACCAACAAATTCGAAGACATGTGACATCTACCAACTCACACAGGGCTCGCGGGGTGGATTACTGCCCATCGATTGAGTCCGGCTGATTATGATTTTGATGCTATATCCCTTGCATCTAAGAGTTAAGTAATTTCTTTCTGTTAAATAGTTTCCTAATAACAGAAGTTCTAGCGATTAAGTTGACACATACATCATCATCATCATCATATCAGCCGAAAGAGGTCCACTGCTGCACATAAGCCTCCCCAAAAGGGGGGGGATTTGCCATAATCCCCACGCTTGGCAGGTGGGTTGGCGATCGCAGTATGATGGTCAAATGTATAGAGAACGCTGCTGCCCATTCTCTAGTAAGTCCTTTACTTTTCTATTCTATTAGTCGCCTTCTACGACACCCATGGGAAGAAATGGGATGGTGCTATTCTTTTCGGTTTAAAGAAACTTTATTCCCAATAAAGACATAAGTCACTTACTTGAGAACAATACTAAAAATGTAGATTACAATATGTTCGTCATCAGTATTACAATTTAATTGTTACCCATCCAATGCATTCATTTCTCCAGAAGTGATCGATCCGCAATTATGTGCTGGCTAAGTTGAGTTTTGAATGCATTGTAAGAGTGTACATTTCTTATACCGGACGGTAATTTGTTATAAAGCTGTGCTCCTTCAAAAGTTAGCATTTTTTTGCCATAGTTAGTTCTTGTTTTTGGTAAAACTAACAAGCTTGCTCGCCGTGTCCGGCACCATACGGAACATACATAGTTTAATGAAAGAAGTGAAATTCACCATGAGCTGGTTCGAATTGAAAGGTTCAGGAGCTGATGATTGTGACTAAGACACTGAGTCAGATCACTTGGATGATTTACATCAATTCAGTATAACAGCGATGGATTCCAGTCGTACTGAATCAATATTATAATAGGCTGAGGAATGGTGTGATACCACAATGGTGCGGTTTAAAAGAAGATGTAGCGAAAAAAATTGAAATGAGTATGCTAGATATTTTGGTCGTGTTGGGAGGATGAACGAAGGACGGCTTACAAAAGGTTTTTACAAGGTAGATGTGAGTGGAAACACCGGCAGGAGACACCCTAGGAGGACATATGAGGATGTAAATTGTAGTTTTAGATAATGTAGATACTATTACATATTTGTTTCTCAATTTATGTTTCGAAATTTAGTTTGTTCACTATTAAGTGTTGGAAGTCAATTCCTAGGCTACAAGGTTGTGTATACGTAAGACCTGCATCTTCCGAACCACCAACTTTCAAAATACACGCTTGACTTAGTTTGGGAGTTGGTAGATCATTTATTATGTGCTGCTAACGAAACAACTTTATAAATAATTGTAATTGTAAATTCTTATTGTACTTTGAGAGCGAAATATTAAAAAAAAATGTTATTATTAGATTATATATATAGTGACCTTATTAGTAACGTTCTTTGGAAAGACCAGGTGCGTAGTACTCGCAGCGGGCGTCCGTGAATGACCAGATGTTTGAACCTAAACGACGCTAAGGAGTGTGTCTGGGTCGAAGTAGGTGGTGTTCCGTAGTTTCTGCCTACACCCATGGGAAAAAGGCGAAAGTTTATGTAAGTATGTATGTATCAAAAAAGCAACCAACTCCCGAAAAAACACTACAAAGTGAAAAATAACTTTAATTTCGGAATTCGGTGACTATGGATATGTATTTTAATTTTTTGTCACCGCCTTCCGAAATTAAAGTTATTTTTCACTTTGTAGTGTTTTTTCGGAAGTCGGTTGTTTTACTTTTTTGGAAAAAGTTTTTATCCGTCAGTTTTTAGTTAAAGTACCTACCCCACTAATTCCAAATTTTAGCATCCTTGGGGCCCAAACAATGCATATTTATGCAATAGCAGCAATTGCGGTAGTTTTACTGTTATTTTTTAAGAGATCCGTCGTCTGTCTCCGAAACGCATCATTAGATATATATGAAATTGAAATAGGACCATACAGGAAGCACCAGCTTTCAAATTAATAAAAAATCATTAAAATCGGTTCACCCAGTCGAAAGTTATGAGGTAACAAACATTTAAAAAAAAATACAGTCGAATTGAGAACCTCCTCCTTTTTTGGAGTCGGTAAAAAATTAGACAAAGCTTTTCAATCCAGTTTTGCGCTGAAATAGAGCACCCGCTATTAGCCGATGGCCGATCCAGTGCTACTGAATTCAAAGGCTGGATATTAAATACTGGATCAATTTCAATTAGCTTTACTAATATTTCCAAATTTACCAGTGACTTCAAGACTCGGTACAGAGGAGATCGATGGAACTACGCCGCAACATATCTGATCACGGGGGTGTTGCAGAAGCTGTGCAACACGTCCAATGTCAGTGAAATGTCATCGGATATATGCAGTGGTAAGTAGACATGGGTAGTTATCATTCAATCAGTAGTCATTCAAACGTGTCTCTACTTCACTTAGTTCAGTCTTTCTTTTCGCTATTTCAATTTTAAATACGCCAGCTTAGATAAAAAATTCTAACTATCAGTAAAAAAAAAAAAACAAAACATACTACTTACTTAATAAAAATAGTTTTGCTTGAATTCATATCTCTAGATTGACAGTCCTAACTAAGCCTGTATAAAGTGTGAAGAAAAAACTTCTTATGTATAAAACTGAACTAGAAAAGAGCATCATTTGTCGTAACTTGTCAATCACTGTCGTTATCATATGTTAAGGGCTCGTTCTGATTTGCTGAACTAAATGAAGTATTGAAGTAAATGAGTGGACTACTTCGCTAAGCGAAAAGATATACTTCATTCATTTCTTTTTACTGACACATTTTGCGCATCTCTAGTGGTAAGTGCCGTAAGTGGTTAGTAGAGCAAAGTGGTTTAACGGTCGGGACTTACGAGTTTTTACTTTGAGAAAATTATTTCATCGACTCTGCTCTCAAAACGGTGAAAGAAAACACCACGAAAAAACCGACATGTCCTAGAACCAAGACAGGGCCCGCGTGGTGGATTAGGGCCCACACCCTTTTACCGAGAGGAGGCCTGTGTCCCAGCAGTGGGAATTATAGACTGATTATGTAAACGTAACTGACCAAATGTGGGTCAACTATAGATGCACCTCCGCCTCACCCCTGGGGAATGCAGATGTGATGTTATGTTCTTTAATATGTTGTCCTAAAATTGCAGGTTTTAAAGTCTACGGCCCAAGGCTGTTTTTCCCAGTACGCTGGCAGGAAGCCAAACGGTACTTTGGTTCCGAGGACCTCGAGGGAGAGCCTCCGTATGCTTATCACCTATGGAACAGGATCACTATCAACTACACAGTCACCCCGAATTCTGTTTACTCGAGATTGGCTCAGAAGTATTGTCCGACAATACAAAAACTGTATGGTGATCAATTCGGCATCTGATTGCATAATTAGAAGCCCAATCGATCAACAATCAATCAATCAACATACAGACCTTTGAACAATGTTGGTTGTTTGCACATAAAAGGTATTTAATAATGTTATGTTATCTAAACCAAAATACAGTTTATTTTATTAAAATTATGCTTTTATTTTATATAGGTATCTTGTCTGCTCCCATAACCAGGACACTCAAAAATTATACAAAATTGTACGCCTGGGTATTAAGCGTTGACACAATACCAATCAAACCCTCTATGAACGAATATAGATTTTTTAAATTATCTACCCGTAATGACTCGCTTACTAAGGAAGTTCTTCCACGGCTTCCGCTGTATCAGAAAGAACGCGGTATGAAGAACTCGGGGCCGGGGTCCCTACCGCTATCATACAGGATAAAATGTTAACCAATGCGCAAACGATAACCATGAATTAAGCATATGATTCTAGACGCATGGAAGCATAGTCCGCGTAATTTTTGCACTTTTCTATGAAACAGGAGATTTTTTTTCTATAACCGACGAGTTTTTTTACGCTACCGTGAATTCAGCACATAGTTCTACGATCCCTGTAGAACTATGTGCTGAATTCACGGCTACAGTTTGCCCGTCGATGTCCCTGGCTGTATACACCGTGACATTTTAGTCGTCTTACAACGGCAGCCCACTTCATGTATCCAATGACTGCTAATCATTTATAAAAATAATAAATATATTTTTGTACATTTGCATAACAAAAAATAAAAAAATATCTTTCACTAAGACGCATGACGTAGTTTGTAACACCCTGTTATGGAGATGGAATTAATGATGGAATGTACTGGTAGGTGGGTAGATATATTCTACCGTTTGATACGTAAACATTATTAACATAGAGGGAGTTTCATAATTCTAAAGCAGTATTTATTTTCTTTGTACCTATTGTCTTAATCAAAGGTAACAATGTTTTAATCGCTCCTAGAGGTATTTTATGACGGTAACATTGAATGGACCACCTTTGTAAGACGACTAAAATGTCACGGTGTACGTGGGAACCACCTCAAAATCATTGAAAGAAGCTCTTTTTTAAACCCTTAGCTGAATAGTAACACTTGAACTACGAAACCGCTGTTACTGCTGCGACATAAAGACGCTGTCAATGTCGATTTGTTACCACCGCCGTGGGTGGTTGACTGTACAAGTGGCGCTGTGTATGTGTGGCCTGATAGAATGTATCGACATATGGCCAATTCCTATAATTTACGGACCGTTATTGGCTAAAGTTAAGACTCTTTCTTCACCAATAATGAAGAAAAGACCCCATAGCTTTGCATAGTAGACCCTCACATAAGGAAGTAGCTTTCACAGGTAAAATTTGCTTTCGAATCTATTTAAATGCCCAGTTTGGCAATAATAATGCTATTGGTAAGCAAAGCGACTCCTTTTTGTTAAAAGAAACCAAGGTAGATGATTTGGATATAACCGGAGTGGAATGGGTACATACGTATGAACCTGAATAATTTTTCACATCTTTATTAAGCATAAAACCAAAAACAAAATCAAAATATTTTATTTCACATAAACCTGCAAGGGCACTTATGAAACGTCAGAAGCTAGGTGCACGGTTCCAATTTGTCGCTTCCTATGGAGAAGAGCCGGCAAGAAACTCCACGGTTACTCTTTTAAAAGTAATTGGGTTTTACAATGTTTTCAAATTACAGTGATAATAGGTATGGGAGGACAGTGCAGGCCTGTCAATAAGTACCAGGTACTTAGAGGAATGAAAATAAAGAATAGAAAATCGTTCACAAATGTAGTCTGTAAGGCCTACAACGTTCTCTCATTCACAATATGTAAAATAATCTACATAAATAAAATTAACTTATTTAATACCATAATCCATAATCTTATATTATGTTTATTTATATCAACATCATACTTTAGCCACAGGTTACTAGAATGCTCAATATTAAGTAGAGAAAGGTATCTGAGATAGGAGGGTCCTGAACTCCTGAGTTACAGATCACCCAGCTCTTTTAAGTAGAACATGTTCATTTACACAACAGTCAAGATAATCCCTGCTAATGTTATAAATGCGAAAGTAACTCAGTTTGTCCGTCTGTCTGTTACGCTATCACGCCGAAACAGCTGAACCGATCGTCATGAAATTGGCAGAGATATAGCCTGGGATATGGAGAAGAACATAAGCTAGTTTTTAACGCGATAACCGACATCCACGTGGGCAGAGCCGCGGGCAAATGCTAGTATCATGGTAAAAGTTTATAATTGTTATTAAGTATGAACCTACAAAAAGGAAGTGAAATCAATCTGCCTATCCCACTATGTTGTGGTCGTAACCAGATGCAGCGGAATATTACACGGAGTGATTGCCTATCTGATGCAACATTCCAGTTACTGGGTAACACGATGCCCCTTGGTAAGACTGGTTATCAGACATTTGCGCTTCCCGTCAACCCGTTAACTACTGTTAAAGAACTACAAATGGCAGTCGGGACCAACGACTTGACGTACTTTCCGAAGCATGGAGGGGTTTCAATATGCATAATGGATGGTCACCCATCCACTAACCGACCGAAGTAAGCAAACGACCCGTGCAGCTATTATAATTGAGTTGATTAAGTACCCATAGCGAATACCTATGCTACTGTAAAGCGTTAGGTGTTAGTTTACAGAAACTTTCAATTTTTTTGAAAAATTCAATGTTTTAATGCACCGAGGAATTTCAGGAAAACTTGATAAATTTTCATGTACTTAAATCTTTATCAACGTCTTCAGCTGGACATGATTACGCTTCTTGCCTATCTAGCTTTCATCCCGATGCTATCAGTCACCCGTCTCAAAGTTCGCCATGCTCCCTTAGATGTCACTGCTAGCGGTAGCGTCGGAGATCTGGTTGCCTCCTTCCCTCAAATATGGCTATGGGGTAATGGCTGATTTTTACGTTATGCTAGTGAACGCGTGGTGCTTGTGGTGGCTGATCGTCGACCTGAACATGGTTTTGCTATTATTATTGCAAATTATCTATGTGTTTATTTTACTTCAATGGGCCTAGTTTATCATTTGTGTCCTGGAGTTACAGCTATGTGAACATAATTCAGCATTGCTTAACAGGCCTAACAATAAAAAAGTAGCTCATTCGTAAGTTATAGTTGAAACGGTCAAATGGCTCTAAACTAGTTTTAAGTATCTAATACTTGATTCTTGAGTCTGGTTCTTTATTAGGGCCAATACAATTTGAACACTAGAAATTGGAACAAATTAGATCACCTACGTTTCAGATTGTATAAAGTACACACTTGTTTTATGGGGTACTATGTAAAATATTATAATAAAATACCAGTCGATATTCTTGAACTAAATGAAAATTAATTTAAAGCATGCATTACACGCACACTATGTAGACAAGCATATTATAAGTTAGATGATTATATCTTAAATAAAAATGCTTGGCTTAATGCTGGTCCTGCTCGACAGCCACCAGGGCTTACTAGTTAAAATTTTAATATTTGGAAGAGGTACTTCCCTTTTTTATTTTTTCTGACATTACGTACATTTTCGTTCCTATTATTATAATTTTTGTGACATTACGAATATGTTTTATTTATACTGAACCAAGTGTTAGTTATTATACACGTTTATTTTTACATCGTTCTGGAGCCGAAACACAGTAACTCCAGACGAGTAACAGTCACTATTGGCATTATTATTTTTGTTTTAAGACATTTAATAAAGAAGTTAGAACTTTATCACTTTTTTTCTGTCATTCGAGTTAAATTTTAGTAGCGCTTCCACTATTTCATTCATAAACGCAAGATCGTACGCGATCTGCTCGGTGATGACGTAGCGCGGCACAGCTGTGCGTGTGCGTCAGTTCGGCGCGCCCGCGGTGGGTCAACGGACGTCGGACGAATAATCGGCTGCAAGTAAGTAGGTACGCACGGCTATACAGTTCCAGTTTACGCTGATCTTGCACTGTACGGAAATCCTATTCAATATGAGAACAGCTTATACTGGAAATTTATAACTTGAGGTGTAGCCATGTGTACCTACAAGTAGGTATTTCATTTCAGGTACGATTTAGGTTGGTGTAAGTTCATTTACCTCCATCATCTCGTATCGAAAGCACGGCACGGTGTTTACCACTATCACATCTCGTAAACGTGAGAAATTAATTGACATTTAATTCACCACTCTCGCATCACCTAGTAGGTACTCGTACCTATTCAACTAGACACGACGAGTAGGCTTGGGAGTTGTATTTTACCGCTATCGTCCGGCTGCTACGATATCGTAACAGTAAGTCGAGCACCCTTCAAGCCCGGCTGGTACGATATCGTACCACCCAGAAGCAAGCGGTTTTTATCTTAATACTTCACATAAATAAGGTTTAATCTCGTCTGCGATGATTTAACTCTATGAGCCGATAGCCACTCTTTCGTGAACTACATCATTCAAACGCGTAAAAGTTCTGTGGCATTTATAAAAATAGTTGACAGTGACGCTTCGAACGCGCGCGTCGACAGAGCGTTATCTTGTTAGGCTCTCTAGTTATTTAGTGTTTTTTCTTATTTTTTGTGCATATTCGACGTGAAGTGGATAAATATTCATTTATAAGTAGTTATTACATTGTTTTAGATAATATTTGCATCAAATAGCATCATAAAAACTGTTTTTTCGATAAAAAGTGTTACGTAAACAAACCGTTGCTCAGTGACGTCATTGTTATGTGAAGTTTGATTGTGTTGAGTGTTTCACAGTGATTTAAGTGTATCCTGGTGTATTTAATGGTATGTACAGAAATCGTACTCATAATTAAAGAAAATTCTAGGTATATTTCATAACAAAACTATTTTTAAAAGATCTTTGAATGTTCGAGCGCACAAAACGGCCTTTGACCTCCGCGCGATATGAAGTTTGAGTTTAAATATTCTGCAAATGTTCAGTAGGATTCCCAAAAAAATACTGCAGTTAGATTAGGTAAGTACTTGCCTATTCAACAAGAAACGAGCAAAATATCGTGCAAATTAACATCGTAATTTTATCAGAAATCATCATAACACGGGAACCTTCCGCCTGACACAGGTCCTCACCGGACACGGCTGTTTCGGGAAGTTCCTGTTTCGCATAAGGCGGGAGGAAACGTTCGGGTGTTTCCATTGCGAAGATGGCCCTGAGGACACGGTGGAGCATACGATCGAGGTCTGTCCGGCTTGGGCGGACCACCGCCTTGTCCTCGTGGAGGCGATCGGCGGCGGCGATCTCTCGCGTCCGGCCCTGGTCCAGGCCATGGTACGGAGCGAGAGTACATGGTTAGCCGTCACCTCCTTCAGCGAAGCAGTGATGCTCGCAAAGAGGGAGGCGGCGCACGTGAGGGAGAGGCAGTACATGTGCCCTCGTGGCTGCAGCCTTCGCTGGAGACGCCCTAGGTGTTGGGAATCCCAGGCTGATTCCCGGCCACCGTAGGCGCGGGCTTGCGGACGGCGAGTAATGGGTAGCTCGCTGTCCGGTAAGGACCAAGCCCGGGTCGACGGCGCGTTGTGTTCCACGCGCACCTCAAAGAGATGACAGCAGCACCAGATGGGGCCCGCAAGTGCCGATGCCTGCCAGGGGTGCGGGTTGTTCGAAAGAGATGCCGCGGCCCCTGGCACACAGACAACTGAGGGAACACGGGTGGGTTTTAGTCAGTAAAAGTCTGACATACCTACCTATGACAGCCCTACCGCTCCACCCAGAGCGGGAGAAGTCATTTGATGATTTCCCAACCCGAAAAAAAAACAACCATATGATAAATACTAAATATGCCTAAAATATTTTTTATGCGACAATGCTTGCGGCGCCGGCGGCTTCACAAAGGCAGGCAATTCAAACAGAAAAATGAATCGTTAAATCTGTAACATAGAGTTCATTATTAGTTGGAGGTGCCCTTTTCTATGAAAATATTGAACCGAATTAAGATCTTATTGTTATAATTTTAACCGCGAAATTCGGTTGTGCATTCTTGTAAAGGCCGGTCGAACACGAGACAATAGGTTTCTAAGAATAATTTTAGTAAACTGCGGACCTACTTACCTAGTTTGGTGTAATTTATATTTTTACCCTTTACTGTTAAGAAATAAAGTCTGAATTCGCTTTTCATATTTTTACACACATTACACACGCATACATTCATTGATGGCAAGGAAGCGTTACTTCGAGTTCTCATTATTTCACAAAAAAATCAATAAATTTAAGTTTTCGTGATTTTTTTTATTGTTATTTATTGAAAAAAATAGTCCCAATCGATTCGAGTTCGATGATTGAGTTCATGGCTTTCGGTTCCAGAACGACCTAAAATTAACCGTGTATATGTTAAATGTTTTTCTTTCTTTTAGGAAATCTAATTTTAATCTGAAATACATTGCAAACTATAGTTTTGTGTAATTTAGAAGCATTTTGTTTAAATATTGTAAATGTGAGTACCATGCATCCGTTTCTTGTGTTAAGCGCATTGTGATCTCCGGTGCAAGTGTAGGACGGAACATCGGGGTGGTTTTAGTCAGTAAGAGTCTGTCGCACCCCTCCGCCCTCCACAGGGCGGAGGACATCCATATGGATTGCCCCATCATAAAAAAAATAAATGAGACCTCTGTGCCCGACTAAGAACTAGCTAATGAGGATATCCAGTGGGTACTTCTTTAGCGTTGATCATTGAAGCAATGTGTTTTTGGATCCGTATTAGGGCCAGTCCATTAAGACGATCTTTATTTATACTGCTGCGGAAATATGTCTTCAACCAGCCGAAGGTGGAAAAAGATCCCTAAGAGCGCTGGTGGTTGTCACGCGAAATGGGCGCTAAGGAAACGTATATTATTGACTAGCTTGTGCCAGCGGCTTCGCCCGCGTGCAAGTCGGAGTATTTTACTAATATAGTTTGTGATTATGGATGTATAGATGTTTGTTATTCTTTCACGCAAAAACGGCTAAACGGATTTGAATGAAATTTAGTACACACGTAGTTTGTAACCTGGAACATGGAATACTTTTTATTCCGGTACTACGTTCCTGTGGAATAGTATTCGACCTCCACGAGGGTGAAACCGCTGGCAAAAGCTAGTTATATATATGAATCACTATGTCTATTGATGAAAACCACAAAAAACGACTTTGTTTTATACCATGTAAAGAAGATGCTTTATCATATTGATCTCCCAATTATCTACTTTACTTAAAATGCTGGGGGGGGGGGGGGGGCGGCACGTGCCCTTGGATCCGCCCTTGGTTTGACTCTTCACAACTGTGTCCTGCCGACTAAATAAACTTTCAAACAATGCAGTAAATAAAACAACACAAAAGTCCAAAAATCAATTTAATAATCAGTAACTTAATTATAAATTGTGTTATCTGCCGAACGGACCCATCATGGAGTTACTGGGAAAGAGGCCGGTTTTGCTGAAACTGCTGAAGAGATTTTTGTAAGGATTGCCACCGCCGCCACCGTATGCGGAGCTGCTGCTGCTGTAAGCGCTGGCACTGCTGCTACTTTTGCCGCCGCTGGTCTTGACACTGCCCCCGGTAATCTTGATACTGCTGCCCCCGCTGCTATTACTTTTACTGCTCCCAGTTAAACTGCTCTTACTGCTGCTTATGAGGGCATCGTCCAAGTCAGTATCAGCGTATAAGATTACTGTTCCGCCGCTAGATCCAGATTGTTCGGTAACACTCTTGCCGCGGCCGGATATCTGGCCGTCTCCACCAGTGTAAGCTCCGGCCCATGTATTTCCTTGAACGTTGGCATGGAACTGACCACCACCAATACCACCGACTGCTAAGGCTGCTTGATTTTTATAATAATTGTTATAATAGTCATTATAAGCATTATAAGCATTATTACCATGATCTCCATAGTAATTATTATGGTTTCCATTTTCCCCGTAGTTATTATTTCCATTATCTTCATAATTGTTTCCGAAGTCTTGATCGGACTCACAGTTGTTGCAGCTAGGCTTTTTTGGTTTGCAACTGTGGCAGCTTTGCTTGCAACAACTGTTACTGCTATGCTTGCAGCAACTGCTTTCACTTTTACAGCAGCTGCTGCAGCCGCAGCTACAGCTTTGTTTGCATTCACAACTAGATTCTCTTTGTTTGCAGGGGTCACATTTAGGTTTGCATGTTTCACACTGACATTCACATCTTGGTGGTGGTGGAGGTGGTGGCGGCGGCGGTGGTGGTGGTGGTGGAGGTGGTGGTGGTGGAGGTGGTGGTGGCGGCGGTGGCGGTGGTTGTGTGCATATGTCACAAACAAAGGGTTTCGGCGTTGTCGTTTCTCTAGCTTTACAAAGTTCGCAAGTTGTTGTAGTGGTGGTTTGCGTTTGGGTGGTGACGCGGTGACAGTTTGCGCCCTCACAGTGGTTTGGGTCACAGTTACAAACACGATGACCGTTGTTTATGTTGCAGTAGCATTCACCGTTAGAGTTCATTGGGGCGTTGTTGCTAATAATTTCAACAACGTCAGGAGTGCCATCGTTCGTGTTACTGTCATCCGAAAACAACGTGCCCGTATTATGGAAGCCGCGGTGATCCAAAGTGTATTCAATATCGTCCTCAAAGAAACCGCCGCGATCGGAGATCGTCTTTTGATCAGTATTGTTGTAAATATTTTGGTCAGTGCTATCATTATATGCAGCGATTATAGCACTGTTTGTGATCTTATTTTTTGCTATGGAGTTAACACCACTATCGCGGTAACTGTCAAAATCAGGAGCAAGCATGTTATAATCCAAGCCACCGTATCCATTATTAGAAATTTCGGATCCATCGTTAATACCGTAGCCATCATAAGGGGCGTCGTAACCGTCGTTAGGGTTTCCGTAATTATCACTAAGGAGACTGTATTCACCAATCGGGTCAATGCTGGGGAGATTAATGCCTTTCGTGTTGGATGTGCTGTCACGTTCATTGTTGTGTGTACTATCTTCGATATTACTTCTTTCGGCAATATCTAAAATTGATGGAACGTATTGCTCTCGTTGCTTGCGTTCAATTTCAGGGTCTGGATGAGTATACCCGTGTCCACTCATTGGAGCTTCGGGTCGTATATTATCTGATGTACTAATGTCATTTTTAGGTTCACTTTTAGTTACATGAGGTTTTGCTTTGTAAAGCCAATGGTTATTATAGTTTTCTGCTCTTTCAACATTCAGACCTTTAGCAACGTTACCAAGGTTATTAAGATAGTTTCCAGCTCTAGGAACAGGAACTGGTGAGCCAAGATTTCTTCTTGCGTAATCGGCTGGGCTAAAGCCATCTATTCTGTTCAAATATTTTTTTTGACCATAGTTGCGGGCTCTGTTTAGGTCACTACTTCTTAAGACGTTAGCTCCGTGGCCAAAGTTATTGGTTCTGCCAACAAACATTGCTTGATTATCACTCCTTACTGCTAATGGTAGGCTTCTAGTTTGTCGAACGACATGGCCATCGGAACCTGCATCATTAAAGCTAGCTCGATTCCAAACAAACGGGGCTTTATTATGTGCACTTGTAAGAGTAGCTTTATGGTTCTTATTAGGAACTCCCTGGGCTTGGCGGCTTGCTCTGGCAACATCGTATCTTTTATTCGGACCGAGACTCCAGGCATTAGAAGTTTGACTACTACTAGTTGGCAGTTTCCCAACAACAGTGGTAGACGGAGTCCTGACGTTATCTCCACGGGATGGGTTACCAGCACGCCTCGCGTCATCGTTAAGACCTCTTGTTCTCACAACATAAACGCTCCCATCATATGCTGTTCTATCTATACTTCTGTCGCTATGGCTACCTCCGTCGTCTAAGTGGGCCCCATGGTTGAGATCATTTCTTCTGTACCCAGAGTGAGCATCCGGCTGCCTACTCCATGACACCTGATTTGCTTGACACGTAACGATTATAGCGAGGAGAAATAACTGAAAATAAAAGTATATTCATATACAAAGCTAGTATTTATTAAATTTTTCATGAATTTGTGGTGTATTAATAGATAACTTGAAACGCAATTATGAGGTTCTTCACATTTTATTTTATTTCGGGATAAAAAACAGGAGTACAATTAAATGTTTTATATAATTATCTTACTAAAACAAAACACTGATTATACTACTAGCAACATTATCCACTTATTACTATAATTGAATCTATTTTAGTTTTACTCGATTTTCATATTTTTTTAAAGGTTTTTTTCCCTACCCTTTAAAAATTATGAAAATTGAGTTATTTTAAATAGGCTAGCCACTTAAAAATAGTCGGTATTGTGTAGGTAAGCATTATCTCAAAGAATTTTTTTACAAGGTTTTTATTTTACCACTTTGTCGTTGCGATTAACTTGTAACCCATGCCAATTTACCTACAGTTTTCTAGTTATAAGAGTCTCTGAGCTAAGCCATAGATAGACAGACAGACGGGGGCCTACATGGTGAAACTGGAGATTTCCTTGTTGACTACGGAACCCTAAAAATGGAACCATGATGGGATCACTTCGTTGTCTGTGCAGCAAGAACTTCTTTCTAAGGAACGCATGGAATTATCATTTTGAAATTAATATCAAACGCATACTAAGTCTGCGGTCCTGTGCAGCTCTAAAAAAAAGCGTGATCCGGAAATGATAATTTAATAATTTCATCTTTAAAGCGAAAAAATCGTAAAATTTAAAAATTAAATGAGCAAATTTACGAATGAAGGAAAATAATTGCTTTAACAATGATTATTATGTTGTAGGAAACATATAATGTGAAGCCTAATTTTGAGCTAAGAAACGGTTTGGACCAGTATTATGTGTTTATATAAGTGGGGATGATCAGAAAGTCTTCAACATAGAACCACACCTAGATTGCGAAATTATGCTAGAACTCAATAGGTAAGACATGAACATCACTTGTAGGATCTGAAACCAGCAACGGCTATATCTGAAGGAAGAGAGCCTGAGGGATGCTGAGAATGTACCTAAAACTTTGTCCCGAATGTTCCGGTGATTTAAATGTGCGTTTCAAAATAGATGCGCACTATGCGCCCAGCCAAAGTGTGGAACTCTAGCAGCGTCTGAGTTCCGTCCCTACATTTTACCTGTCTGCCTTCAAAACAAGAGTGAACAGGTATCTTCTGGGCACCCTCGTTCCACCATAGAACCTCATCAATCAATTAAACAAAAAAAAAAAATGTTTTCTCGAAATAATGCAGGTGATGGTACTGACTTGTACGCGTGCAGTTTCTTAGGTGAAATTTGCCCTAATCCCTGTACCGTTTGATCTGACTAGTGTAAATGCAAGGTTAGGAAACGTGTGTAGGTACATTACCAGGTAAATTTTCATCATCGGTTCCAGTTTCGTGCCAAGGTCCAGTACATAATGGTGGAGTGGACGAAGGCTGGTCGACTTTATTAAGGCGCCATATAGCAAACATAAACACTGGAACATAAACGGCTATTTGTCACGGTTGCCCAACAAATAATTACTTAATTTACAAGTGATAAGAACTGATTATTCAGATGTTTTCCATTAGACATTTCTGGGAACATTTTAGTATTAAATATGAGTGACGGAGTGGGTTTCTTGCGTGGGTTCTCTCGTGAGTAAGTTAAAGGTGGTACCAGTTATCTATTTAATGATGTTGTACAATGGTAAAAGATGGAAATCTATAGGTCCAGAGACTAACTAGTCAGTTGACTCAATACAGAGGTAATATTCAACAACCTGAGCATATACCACCAGTGTATCTCGACGGGGTATCTTTGAGTCGGGTCTCTCAGTTTAGATGACGCAGACATTGAGAGAGAGAGCGGAGAGCATTGTCGGTGCGCGCTAACATGTTGGTTCATAGGTTTGCGAAGTGTACAGCACAGGTAAAGATAACTTTGTTCAGAGCCTACTGCCAAAGTTTTTACACCAGTGCCCTGTGGACCAACTACACGCAGCGGGCCTACAATGCTCTCAGAGTACAATATAACAACGTCTTTAGGATTCTGATGCGACTACCTCGATTTTGCAGTGCTTCGGGCATGTTTGCCGATGCGAGGGTGGATGACTTTTACGCTATAATGCGAAAAAGTCAGCCTCACTCATTCGCCGAATGCGAGGGAGTGGCAACAGAATCCTAAGGATGATTGCAGACAGGCCAGTATCGGTAGCTGTGGGAAGGCTGGTCAGGCTGCATGTTACCTGATTCTTTGTTTTATATTTTAATTTCATCATTTATTTTAGTTTTTGTTTAGCTTATGTACAATTAACTATTTCAATTTTATCTTAATTTGTTTCAGTTTAATTTATTTAATTTTAAATTATTTCAATTTGTTTTCATTTAATTCTAATTTATTTTAATTTAATTGTGATTAACATATTTTAATTTAAATACAATTGATCTCCTCACGACTAACATAGTTTTTTTTTAAGATAACGTTGTAACAAAATATGGACAATTTAATAGTCTGAAATAAACGTATTTTATTTTATTTATTTATTTTATTTAATACTCCAGTACCTACCTCATCATGTGCTTAACCTTTACCAAATATGTTGGGGTCGACTTCCAGTGTAACTGGTTGCAGCTGAACACCAGTATTTTACACGAAGCGACTGCCTATCTGAACTATCTGATCTCCAAAACCAGCTCTTGGTAAGACTGGTTTTTAGACTTTCGGGACTGTCAAAGAGCCACGAGTGACAGCCGAGATCAACGGCTTAACGTGCCTTAAGTCTGCAGCAGAAGATGGCAGCCTTAAGTAATCTTAGCTACAAACCTCTCTCAATACTCCAGCACTGAGATAACCTAAAAGAGAACTTTTGTGACTATACAGGATAAGTTTTTATCCAGTGCGCAAATTGTAACCATAAATTCAGCGTAATATTCTAAACCCCGACGAAAAATTTCGACGCTGGGGGGTTTAGTATGATATGCTGAATTCATGGTTACAGTTTGCGCACTGGATAAAAACTTATCCTGTTAAACAAATAATTTACAGATCTCCTCAAATCATTGATTTAAAGATTTACAGGTCCTACCTCAAAAACGATTAATGTTCAGGTAAAATATCAACATTTTCAAACTAAGTGCACTGAGTCATGCAATATGCTGCCGAGTGCTAAGAATGATTAAATTCGTCACACGGATCTGAAACAGTAGATAGCAGTCTTGACTGTGAATTCTGATTAACAATAGATAGTTAATCTAATATTCAGAAAAGCGGTTTATAAACGACGTCAGCAATTTATATGGATTTAAGTTTTGTAACGAAGGACAAGCATTGGAAGCTATGTAGGAAGCTACCCAACATTTTTTGACAGAGAAAAGGCAAGAGTTGAATTTTGACGATGGACGCAGTGCAGTGAAACATAGTACACAAGGGCGAAAGAAGGAAAAAAAAAATGACCCAGGTTAAGGCACACACTTTTCACACAAAAACTTAAAAAATATTGTTTGCCTTACGAAGGATTGACTAACACCCGAGTAACAGTTAGATGAGAAAGGGTTTAAATAAAAATGTTAAACAGACCTGGATGGAATCTTTGTAAACTAGGTCTAGACTAGTAGCCGAAGTTGTAACTAGTCAGCCTAAATCAGATGGAGGCAAATAGGGTAAAGCTAAATTGATTGCAGTAGTCATAATATTGTGAAGATAAAAGTAGGCAGAAAGTGGAGGAAACTGAACCTTAATTCTTTTAGAAGCGTCAACCCCCAATGGCTAAACGTGGTGATCAGTGTTGGTTCCTGCTCTGTTAGAGAAGATCTTTGCTCTTCCAATGAGACGATTAGCTAATAACTATTTATGATAAACATTATTTATTAATTTGCTCTCTCATGCACATCATACATTTTACAATATATTACAGTCGGTTTTTGTACATGAACCCTGTTAGGGCACTGCAAAGTACAATGGCTGTTGAATTTATTGCAAAACATCACCGTTACCGACTTGTAGTCACACCAGATTGTCACACCAGTGTGAGAAACAGGATTTTTATTCTCGTTTGTCACACCACAGAATTTCCACACCATTTATTCCTAACTAGTGCTGTCCTAGCTACCCTTATAGCTAGGACAGCACTAGTTCATGCTCCCGGGAGATCCCGGTCTCGAAAAACGGGTTATTTAAAAAATAGTGGTTAACGTATGAAATTGCCATTGTATAGTAATGGTCACTTCAAATCAAATCAAATCAATTTATTTCGGATAAAAATCCACAGGTGTTAGTAAAGATAAACTTATCCTAATGTTAGTACAATTTAATTGTTTTAATTTAAGCATGCGCCGGGTTGACCGCCCTTCGCGTGAACACTCATCCACTGCTTCAACAGTGGCGAATCCCACCGCTGCGTATAGTTGACCCATAGACTGTACGTGTAGAAGGACTGACAATACGCAATTGACATAAGATCTTCATGGTGTGAGATTTTCGTGAGAAACTTTTTTTACGTGCTACCTATGAGGTTCTTCTTTTAAAAAATGTGCAACATTACAATATTGACTCATTGATGCAATCAAATCAATAATTTGAAAAAAATATGAAAAATAGGTGCCTCATGATTTGACTGATCTGCAGAAAGAAATGCCTGTTGAAGTTTGTGTTGCCTTGTTGAATCGGTACAGAAATATAGGAATATTGGATCGAATTGTGACATGTGACGAAAAGTGGATTATTTATGATAACCGTAAGCGAGAAAAAACGCAATGGCTGACTCCGGCTTTGCTTTATAGCTTACCAATAAAAAGGTAATGGTAACTGTTTGGTGGTCTCTTCATGGTGTTATTCACAATATAGCTTTCTCAGGTCTTATTAATTGATGCCTTATAAGTAAAATATTGTGTTTTTTTAATAGAATTACATCTTTATCATGAACTTTGAGGAGGTTCGGAGATCCAGCTCCAGCAAGTCGTCTGTCTGGCATCAGTTTTTTTTTGTTTTTACTGAGACATGAAAACACTTTGTACCTTATTATGAAAAAGTCGGCAGCAATATTACTAAAAATAAAAAAAATCTAAATAGTCGCGAAAGAACGAAAGTTGGCAGACGCCGATCAGCAGATCGACTTTATTAGAATTTGTAGGTACTGCACTAGTAATTATCGCATACATGGTGTGAAAAAATCAGTGGTGTGACAAACGATAGTAAAAATACTGTTTCTCACACTGGTGTGATAATCTGGTGTGACTATGAGTCGGTAACGAACATCACGCCTTTGACCGTTTGGACCTGCAAAAACGAAAGCAGATAAAAAAATGTATCTTGTGGAGGTGTATCGTAGCATCGGGAAGTACTAAATTTTGTTAATTTTTAATATATTTGATTTTAATAACAGTACCACATTTTATGACTTCAATGCAAACTATAAACAACCTTATGTTCATGGACACAAAGTCTAAATGCACTTTGTCGTCATCTGGAAAATCATAACATAGATTCTAGTAATTATAGTATTCTAACGGATAATGTAGTGGGCTACAATATTGTTATTCACTTCTATTATTCTTTTTTATGTTAAAATTATACGAGTATATTGTAGCTGTTTATTGTCCCTAAATAAATAAAATAAAATAAAATAAAACTTCGACGCTACTCAATTAGGGATAGGACACATCCATAAAGTAGGCCGGTATCGATAATTTTTATTTATTTTTAATTCTTCATTTCATGGCTGGCACCATCATCCAGAAAATTTATGTCGGACGGTTCATGTGTATAATTTGTAAATATTTAACTAAGATTGCACAGAAATCTCGAGGTTATGACAACACGTAGCCTGCATCCGTCCTAAGTAGGTGCGGGTTGCTAATCACACTAATATCATAAGCCGAAAGTTTGTATGTTTCTTACTTCTTCACGCTCGAAAGGTTGAACGGATTTCAATAAAACTTGGTACTTGGGAGACCACGTCACGAAAGTATATTCCCTCAGGATAATGTTCTACTTTCACGCGGGCGTAGTCGCTGGCAGCAGCTAATAGTTAATGAATATAATATTACGTAATATTAACCGTAATACATTAAGTTCTGTATAGATAGACCTCAAAAAAGGTAAAAAAGTATTTAAATATGTCATTTTTCCCCAAGATTCTTTTAATAAAGAGAAATGGATAGAAGCTACGGGAAGACAAAACTGGATGCCAACTAAATCAAGCACTATATGTTCAGAGCATTTCGAAGATAAGGATATACAATTTTTTAAGAAAGGATATAGATATTTGAACGACAAAGCAATACCTACTAAGACTTTTGTATAATGTTAACCAATTATTACAGTGCTCACCCGAATAAAATACGTAACATCAATATTAAAATATCGATATCAATATCAGTAATATCAATATCAATATTAAGATATCTGTCTACACAGTAGCAAAAGAGATTACATGTGCATGCGAATATGACATCTATTTCAAAAGCATTTAGCGTTCTGAATATAATGAATTGGTTACGGCGCCATCTAGCGTTGAGTAGCTGAACTCGTAAATTGGTCTATTTAAGGTTTACTAAGGTTTAAGGTAACTTAATTTTTGAAAACAATAAGAAGATGATTTGTAAAAGTTGCGTTTGTAATTTGTAGCCAATCATATCACTGTTTTTTATGAGTGTAATGAACAATTTGATATGCAAATGTGTGAGTTCGGCGACACTGGTTCCCGTGCTTAGCCAATGTACCACTTCTATGTATTCTCTGTTCTGTGCAATAAGTCCAATCAAGTTAAATGGCGACGCGATTCTAGTGATAATTAGTACAAGTGAATAAAATTTACAATTTACGCTACTTATGTTGCGTAAAAGTCGATTTATTTGTATCAAATTAATTTTCGATTCCTTTTAATAGTTAACGCTATGTGTAGTCACTTGATTGAGTAATTACATCCGTCGTACTTCTATTAAAGAAGTGTTGATAATTGAACAGTAGTTAAAGATAATCGAATACTGATTTCGGAAATGTCTCGATTATAAACGCTACATCACTTGAAGATTAATCTGCCATCTGTCATTATTATCAATGTGAGTGTTATCTTAAGCTAAATTCACTTACCAACCATGACGAATGAGGTACGTACCTAGACGAATTATGAAAAACAGCAGATTCACTTTTAATAGTGGAAGATCTCTTTGGGAAAGGCTATCCGATGGTACACACGGCTACATATCAAGCTATACATGTCCAGTTTATGCTGATCTCGCACTGTATGGAAATTCTATACAATGTGTAGCCTCGTGTACGATTTTTTTTTTATTTTGTTGGCCCAATACTTTGCCACATCTTTGGAGTCCTTTGTGGCAGTGCAGAGCTCAATGTTAGTGATTGTAGCTTTTAGGGCACACTACCAATCAGAATCTGAATCATCTTGAAGGATAGTAAGCTAATCCATTGCGTCATATGGTCCAAAAAATTTCTCCCTCAACAACGTAAATAACGCAATGAGTGTTGTTGAACTATCAAATGAAAGCCAGTACTGTTAGTGTCTTACGCAATTACTCCTCGGGAGCACAGGCTTAGCTGAATGGTTACTGATGTACTGTAGAAGAACCTTCAAAAGACCAAGAGGAAGACATGGATCAGGGAAGTATGGCATAAAGAGGAAGAAGCATTTACTCAGCATTGGGTGGAGAGAGGCCGTCAATGATGAATGATTAGCCTCCCTCTGGGGCGGTAAGGTAAAAACGGTCATATTAAAATGCCAAACTTTATCGCAATTATTTGCAAAAGCGCCATCTATTTACAAGGCGTACAACCATCGTAGCCTACGTTAAAATTTCAATTCGATACGACAACTTGGGAGTTGCAATACTACTAGAGCTGAAAACGACGTGGAAACTTCATGGTATTTGCGTTAGATGGCGCTTTATTAATATTTAAAAGTAGAATAGTATCGTTCCAAACTCGGGCAATGGCCTGATTCTCATACAGAAGAAGGTATACACGTTTATTTTTACATCGTTCTGGAGCCGAAACACAGTAACTCCAGACGAGTAACAGTCACTATTGGCATTGTTATTTTTATTTTAAGACATTTAATAAAGAAGTTAGAACTTTATCACTCTTTTTCTGTCATTCGAGTTAAATTTTAGTAGCGCTTCCACTATTTCATTCATAAACGCAAGATCGTACGCGATCTGCTCGGTGATGACGTAGCGCGACACAGCTGTGCGTGTGCGTCAGTTCAGCGCGCCCGCGGTGGGTCAACGGACGTCGAACGAATACTCCGGCTGCAACTAAGTACGCACGGCTACACATCAAGCTATACAGTTCCAGTTTACGCTGATCTTGCACTGTACCGAAATCCTATTCAATGTGAGAACAGCTTATACTGGAAATTTATAACTTGAGGTGTAGCCATGTGTACCTACAAGTAGGTATTTCATTTCAGGTACGATTTAGGTTGGTGTAAGTTCATTTACCTCCATCATCTCGTATGGAAAGCACGGCACGGTGTTTACCACTATCAAATCTCGTAAACGTGAGAAATTAATTGACATTTAATTCACCACTCTCGCATCACCTAGTAGGTACTCGTACCTATTCAACTAGACACGACGAGTAGGCTTGGGAGTTGTATTTTACCGCTATCGTCCGGCTGCTACGATATCGTACCAGTAAGTCGAGCACCCTTCAAGCCCGGCTGGTACGATATCGTACCACCCAGAAGCAAGCGGTTTTTATCTTAATACTACATATAAATAAGGTTTAATCTCGTCTGCGATGATTTAACTCTATGAACCGATAGCCACTCTTTCGTGAACTACATCATTCAAACGCGTAAAAGTTCTGTGGCAAAATTTATAAAAATAGTTGACAGTGAGGCTTCGAACGCGCGCGTCGACAGAGCGTTATCTTGTTAGGCTCTCTAGTTATTTAGTGATTTTTCTTATTTTTTGTGCATATTCGACGTGAAGTGGATAAATATTCATTTATAAGTAGTTATTACATTGTTTTAGATAATATTTGCATCAAATAGCATCATAAAAACTGTTTTTTCGATAAAAAGTGTTACGTAAACAAACCGTTGCTTAGTGACGTCATTGTTATGTGAAGTTTGATTGTGTTGAGTGTTTCACAGTGATTTAAGTGTATCCTGGTGTATTTAATGGTATGTACAGAAATCGTACTCATAATTAAAGAAAATTCTAGGTATATTTCACAACAAAACTGTTTTTAAAAGATCTTTGAATGTTCGAGTGCACAAAACGGCCTTTGACCTCCGCGCGATATGAAGTTTGAGTTTAAATATTATGCAAATGTTCAGTAGGATTCCCAAAAAAATACTGCTGTTAGATTAAGTACTTGTCTATTCAACAAGAAACAAGCAAAATATCATCGTAATTTTATCAGAAATCATCATAACACGGGAACCTTCCGCCTGACACAGGTCCTCACCGGACACGGCTGTTTCGGGAGGTTCCTGTTTCGCATAAGGCGGGAGGAAACGCTCGGGTGTTTCCATTGCGAAGATGGCCCTGAGGACACGGTGGAGCATACGATCGAGGTCTGCCCGGCTTGGGCGGACCACCGCCTTGTCTTCGTGGAGGCGATCGGCGGCGGCGATCTCTCGCGTCCGGCCCTGGTCCAGGCCATGGTACGGAGCGAGAGTGCATGGTTAGCCGTCACCTCCTTCAGCGAAGCAGTGATGCTCGCAAAGAGGGAGGCGGCGCACGTGAGGGAGAGGCAGTACATGAGCCCTCGTGGCTGCAGCCTTCACTGGAGACACCCTGGGTGTTGGGAATCCCAGGCTGATTCCCGGCCACCGTAGGCGCGGGCTTGCGGACGGCGAGTAATGGGTAGCTCGCTGTCCGGTAAGGACCAAGCCCGGGTCGACGGCGCGTTGTGTTCCACGCACGCCTCAAAGAGATGACAGCAGCACTAGATGGGGCCCGCAAGTGCCGATGCCTGCCAGGGGTGCGGGTTGTTCGAAAGAGATGCCGCGGCCCCTGGCACACAGACAACTGAGGGAACACGGGTGGGTTTTAGTCAGTAAAAGTCTGACATACCTACCTATGACAGCCCTACCGCTCCACCCAGAGCGGGAGAAGTCATTTGATGATTTCCCAACCCGGAAAAAAAAACAACCATATTAATATGATAAATACTAAATATGCCTAAAATATTTTTTTTGCGACAATGCTTGCGGCGGCTTCACAAAGGCAGGCAATTCAAACAGAAAAATGAATCGTTAAATCTGTTACATAGAGTTCATTATTAGTTGGAGGTGCCCTTGTCTATGAAAATATTGAACCGAATTAAGATCTTATTGTTATAGTTTTAACCGCGAAATTCGGTTGTGCATTCTTGTAAAGGCCGGTCGAACACGAGACAATAGGTTTCTAAGAATAATTTTAGTAAACTGCGGACCTACTTACCTAGTTTGGTGTAATTTATATTTTTACCCTTTACTGTTAAGAAATAAAGTCTGAATTAGCTTTTCATATTTTTACACACATTACACACGCATAAATTCATTGATGGCAAGGAAGCGTTACTTCGAGTTCTCATTATTTCACAAAAAAAAACAATAAATTTAAGTTTTCGTGATTTTTTTTATTGTTATTTATTGAAAAAAATAGTCCCAATCGATTCGAGTTCGATGATTGAGTTCATGGCTTTCGGTTCCAGAACGACCTAAAATTAACCGTGTATAATGCAGGTCATTTACTTCTTCCTTAACAAGTTAAATTTTTCGCCATACCATAAACTAGAGATGAAATATATGACGGCAACAACGTTCTCTCTTACCTAAGTACCTATGTTGGTACGACCTTCAGAAGATAAGACAAGTGGTAACCATACTCAGCCCGTTGCTCTAGTGGTCGCAAGTGCTACTGCTGAGCGTGCGGTTCTGGGTTCGATTCCCCGGTAGAGCAAAGTGCTGTTGAGTTTCTCCATCTGGGATTTCTCAGCAGCAACTTCGAGATGGTAAAATGGCTTGCCCCTATTGTATGGGACTTCAAAATTAGCCGTGAAACGTAGGTCTACCTACTAAAGGTACCTATACCTCTGCTAACCCTTTGGGAAAACAAGGCGTGCTATTTTGTGTAGGTACTCAGCTAAGTTGGCAGTGTCTTCTCAAAGTATTCCTGCCTTAGGTACATTATCATAATAACAGTCTATAATGTTCCTACTACTATTACTCAGACCTGGTCTCTGCGAATGGGGGTGGGCTGTTAATCCACATGGGGTGGGCCCAGTGCGGGTTGAAATAAAACAAAATATTATTCTATGTAAGTAGATCTTTTAAGACAGTTTTACGCGTCAAAATTTTGTTGGTAAATATTTTAAAACCAGATGGCGCCGATGGCTGACTGATCCGTGAGAAGAAATGGCGAAACAAACTCTTTTAAACTATATCATTAGGATTTCATATACCTACTTATGTGTAACAAAGCAGGGATTTATGTCTGGAAGGACTTTTGAAGAGAATGTCATTGGTTGGTGGAAGTTCCAAGAATGTCATTGCATTTTTTGTAGTAGGCACCTACGACTTATCGGTTTCCTCATTATGTTTTCCTTCACTGGTTTGAGAGTTCTATGTTCTATGTTATGGGTTTGGTTTCCGCACTTAGTTCTTCAAGTGGACCATTGTGCGTAAGCCATGGCGGCCTTCGGTTGTTATTCCAGCCAGCCCACCTCCCTCCAGAAGTTGGCTATAACTCCTGATCTGTTGAGAATATCCGTGTAACATTTGGGTGCCCCGAGGGTTTCTGTTCTAATCTGGGCTACGCCTGTGCATTCGAAAAGCACATGCGCAACAGTTTCCTCAGCCTCCATGCAAGCCCTGCACAAGGGGCTATCCGTTATGCCTATTATGTAGAAGTGTTTGTTTAGCGGGCAGTGTCCCGTGATGGTACCAGTCACCAGACGCAGATCTTTCCTGTCCAGGCTTAACAGACGTCTGGTCAGCCTGCCATCCAAGGATGGCATTGCTTCCCTTGACTGCCTGCAGTCTGGTCCACCAGCTCTCCACTTGTGTGTGGGTGTATTCCTAAAGCCACCTGCGTAGTTAGTTGAAGGGGATGGGCTCGATGGGTTTGGGACCACAGACTGATGCGCTGGATGCCCTCCTGGGCAGTTCGTCAGCATCATCGTTGCCTAATGATCCACTGTGTCCTTTTATTCATTGCAGTGTCACAGTGTTGCGGTTGGAAACTGTTACTCTTTCTAGTGCATTGTGACATTCTAGTGTTAAACTCAATGTAATGTATTTTTTCCCTAGGGATTGGAGAACTAAAGCATTTTCGGCGAGTATACATATGTGGGTGTCCGTGACCCTCCTGGGTTCTATGGCGTACGCCACTTGTATAATGTCCACACATTCCGCTTGGTATACGGTGTTGAACATTCCCAGCGGGCTGGATATGTTTATGTTAAGATCTCGTGAGAAAACTCCGACTCCGGTTGCGGAGTCGGTCTTTGATCCATCAGTGTAGACTCTTAGCCCCTCCGGGCCTGAGTGATCGTTCTGTTCTTCTGTGTGTACTAGGTTGTAGTATCTCTGGAAGTAGTGCTATTTCAGGGTGATGCCATCATTGGTGTAGTTTGATCGCATCTTCCTTAATGCGTGTGTGCTTGACTCTAGAGTCTTTGCCTAAGGTTTCTACTATGTCGAGCCTCAAGGCAGCCAGGGCCACCTCCTTCCACGCGATGAGGTGTAGAGGGGGCAGCCCCAACAGTGGGTATAGTTCTCATGCTTTTGTGCTGTGCTTAAGTCTGTTCTGGGCCACCAAACTATTGAGCCGTATTTAATAATTGGTCGAATAACTGTGGTGTACAGCCAGTGGGTGACACTGGGGCTAATCTCCCAGTTCCTGCCAAGCATTCGCTTGCACTGCTACAGGGATATGCTGGCTTTTGTGGTGATGTAGTTGGTATATTTTGCCCAATTCAGCTGTTTGTCCAAAACGATGCCCAGATATTTGGTTTCAGTTGATAGGCTTAGGGTAGAGCCAAACAGACGTGGAAGTTGTAGTTCCGCGAGTTTCCTCTTTTTGTAAAGAGAATCAGTTCGGTTTTTGTGGGATTTACTGCTGCTGGTTTTTGTTGCTCCAGTATTCGACTATTTTCAAGGCTTGGCGCATGAGGTTGCATAGGGCATTTTCATGGGTGCCATTTATTATTATGGTTAGATCATCGGCAGAGTCTACGGTGAAGTAACTTTTGTCATTCGTCGTTATCAGTAGGAAGGATGTGAGGCTTATGGGCCTATTGGCCTTGCATTGTGTATAGTCTGGTTTGTCTGGTTTGAGTATGAAAATTACCTTCACTTCACACCACGCCAGGGTATGTATCTGAGTGCTATGCGGGTACGGTAAATCCTCCCAAGCATGGTGTCAAGTGGTCAACCCACCACTGCAGTAGGGCTGGGAAGATACAGTCCAGTCTTGGGACTTGTAGGTCTAAAAGGTGTTAATAGCCCACTTTACCCTGTCTTCTGTTACTATGCTGTGGGCTCTGGACCAGTATCGGTCTGTAGGTGTACATTTTGGCTCAGCCTCCCACGTCCTGTTCTCTACCCAGGTTGTAGCCTCCACCTGGGAAGTGACTCTCGAGAAGGACTTTACTGGTATCATGGTCGGTTAGTGTGTATGAGTTATCGGGTTTTTTCGGCGCGCCAAGTCTTCGATCCTGATCGGTCGATAGGATTTTTTTACCCTTGCGTTGCTGGTTTCGATGGATTCCGCTGATGAATTTCCGCCACGCCACACACTGGTCCCAAATTAAAAAAAAGTGGACATTGATAGTAGACCGCTGATATTTTTTTTTATTGTTGATATAATGATAACAGATAAGGCAAAAAAATATTATTGTCCTACTTCAAATACTTTTCTCTATAAAAAATATTTCTTTTTTTTTTGTATGGGAGTGATTACATTTTACTCAATTTCTCAAAAACCTTAAGCGATGTCGAGATGGCATTCACATATGTTAGAAAACTAATAATTCTGAGTATTTGGCTCGAAGAAACTTATTGCTTATCTCTGCGTACTTTCGAGATAATAGTGACAGAAAATAACAATTTTTTTTAATGTTAATTGTTCGCTTTTTTTTAATCATAGCCTTACTCATATCGCAATAGGTCCGCTGGCCAGCAAAATGGAGCTTCGACGCGAGTTTGCCGGGATAACAAGATGGCCGCCTCTCATGACGTAACGTAATACGGTCACGAATCGCGCGCGTACACCTCACTCAGTGTACAACTAAATGTGGTTGCGATAAGACGTGTCCTTATTTTTTCTGTGCGCTTGAAGAAATGCTTGTTGTTTGTTTGTTTTGTTATTGTTGTATTTTGAATCTTTGGATTTTAAAATCAAATAATTTTTGTTTGTCTTTCTTTCGTCGAATTTGTTTTCGTAATTTTTTTTGTTAAAATCAAAGTCACTTTGTCTTTGATATCTTTGATTCTAATTTGTTTTCAATTTTCCTTAAAATTATAATATGTCCGCATTTGTCACCAACTTAGACTTATACGTTGTTCTTAAATCAGGAGGTGGTTTTAAAAATGTCGATTTTTTATTTAATGCCCTTATTGAACGTATTGGTGTTGAATTGTCTTCCGAAGATTTGAGTAATATTAAATTATTTTGTCGTAATTTTTCAAGTAATATCTCAAAAAGATGGTCTGCTTCCAGTAGAGCTCATAAGACCTTTCTTAACAAAAATTCAGACTGGTTACAATCCCAAATAGTTTGGCCAAAATGTCAAAATATCGATTTAAGCAGCATTTTTAAAGTTGCCGAGGAAGTAATTCCAAATTTCGAAACGCAAGTGGATACTCATCAATTAAGTTATGGTACAAGTAAAAAACCATTTGTTGATATATCTGATAAACAGAAGAAAAGGCGTTCTCTAACACTTCTAGATCACACAGAGGAGGAATTCGTTTATGCTTTATGTGCCAAATTAAAAGAGTCTAAAAAAACAAAATTAGCAGCTATATTAAACGAACTCAGCCAAAACAAGGAAAAATGTGAGATGGTATATGATGTACTATTCGCTAAAAAGACTGACAAACCGTGTTTACCAGATGATAAAACGTTAGCGCTTTACACCTCAACAAATTTGTCAAAATGGCAATATCGAAATTTAAGAACTATTCTTGCTTCAGAGAAAATGTATGGTCTTCCATCCTATCAAAAGCTCCTGGAAGCTAAAAAAACTTGTTATCCTCCAGAGTCAGACATAACTGTAACTGAATCTGATGCTAAGATAAGACTTCAATCGCTTCTAGATTTGACAACTAATAGGATATTAAAAACAATTCAGCACAACTCTGCCGACAAAAAATCGCTAAAACTAATAAGCAAATGGGGTTTTGACGGGTCATCTTCTCAAAGTAATTATAAACAAAAGTCACACTCCGACACTAAAATTGACGATTCTTCAGTTTTCATGATTAGTTTGGTTCCGCTTCGTTTGGAAGAAGAGAGTGGTACTATCTTGTGGCAAAATCCTGCTCCCTCTTCAACAAACTATTGTCGTCCAATTGGCTTTATATTTGCAAAAGAAACAAATGAATTGATAAAGAAGGAAAGTGCATCCTTAGAGGAAGAAATTCGTAATCTTGTTCCCACAATTGTAGATAATTTTGATATTAAACATGATTTGTACATGACTATGATTGATGGGAAAATTTCTACTGTGATTTCCAATACTTCTTCTGCAGCTGTTTGTAATATTTGCAATACCCCACCTAGCAAAATGAATGACTTGGACTTTGTATCCAAAAGACTCATCAGAGAAGATATGTATAAATATGGTCTGTCTTCGCTTCATATGTGGATAAGATGTATGGAATGTATTTTACACATTTCGTACAACTTAGACTTCAAAAAGTGGGCTGCACGAAAAGAAGATAAATTGTTAAAAGAAATTAAAAAGAATTTGACACAAGAAGAATTCCGGGAAAGAACTGGTTTGTTAATTGACATAGTAAAACAGGGATTTGGTACAACCAATGACGGTAACACGGCAAGAAGCTTTTTTGAAAATTATGAAGTATCTGCTGAAATAACGGGTATCCACCCTGATTTAATCAAGAGATTTGCAGTCATTTTACAAACAATTTCATCTGGTCAACTTATTAATACCAACTTGTTTAGGGAATATTGTAAAGAAACAGCAATGCTATATGTAAACTTATATCCATGGTATTACATGCCTTCAAGTGTCCATAAATTGTTGATACACGGTGCTGATATTTGTGAAAATTTCTCCTTTATTCCGATAGGCATGCTTTCCGAAGAAGCTTCCGAAGCGAGGAATAAAGATTTCCGGAATGTTAGAATGGCACATACAAGAAAAATCGGTAGAGTTCAGACTAATTTAGACATTATCCACAGCTTTCTAATTAGCTCAGATCCTTACATCAGCCATATCAAACCAAAGTTTGCTCGTTTACATAAACAGTTGTTTCCAGAGGCTAGTGCTTTGATCTTGAACAATGAATTGCTTTGGTTGGAAAACGAGGAAATAGAGATTTCTCAAGAGAATATAGACCCAAATATTAATCTTTCACCATAATATTTTTTCAGAATCGTTTGTGAACATATTCAACTTTATGTTTGCAGCTTAATATGTCTTCATTTTGATTGTTTTTTAGAACTGATGAAAGTACTCCTTCAGAAAGGTCATAGCTTTTCAGTCATTAGTGAGCCCCCATAACCTCTTTTACAGAGAAGTCTCTTTTTACTTATTTGACATTACGCATACATTATAATTATGTGCTAAAGTAAGGCTATGATTAAAAAAAAGCAAAAAATTAACATTAAAAAAAAATGTTATTTTCTGTCACTATTATCTCGAAAGTACGCAGAGATAAGCAATAAGTCTCTTCGAGCCAAATACTCAGAATTATTAGTTTTCTAACATATGTGATTGCCATCTCGACATCGCTTAAAGTTTTTGAGAAATTGAGTAAAATGTAATCGCTCCCATACAAAAAAAAAAGAAATATTTTTTTTACAGAAAAGTATTTGAAGTAGGACAATAATATTTTTTTGCCTTATCTGTTATCATTGTATCAACAATAAAAAAAAATATCAGCGGTCTACTATCAATGTCCACTTTTTTTTAATTTGGGACCAGTGTGCGCCACCGCGCCGCCACTCTTCTGGCAGTTCTTATCTGCTTTTTGTATTAGTATTGGGTTTATTTGTATTGCTCCCAGTCGTCTAGGAGCCTAGTTTTTTTGGCTCTATTAAATTATTGTCTTAGTGTATCTCGGAGTTTACCCAATTCGGCGTTCTACCGGGTTCCGCAAGCTGTTGTTTGGTGGCGCCCTTAGTTTGCAGCATGAGTGGTATACTTCAATTAGGTATTCTGATAGTTATGTCACGGTGTATTCCAGTTGTGCAGTGTCTCTTACGGTTACTTGTGATAGGTGTAGTAGAGCCGCCAGAAGGCGTATGTACACGGGCACCTTGGTGCGTCGCGGGTTACGTTTCGGTTCTGGCTGAGGCGGTTCTGATTTGAGAGTTATGGTGAGGAAATGTAAGTAGGTATTGAACAAAGCGAACTGCATGCAGTGCCTTCGTTCGATCCCGTGACCTGCAACTCGGAGGTCGAAGCTGTTATCACTGGGTCACCGTTCTTTACATTGCCTTTTGAGTATTATCAATCTATCATTAACGAAAAGTGGTAACGACATTGTTAACATTACGTATTTTATTGCGTCTACTCTGCTTACCCATTTAGCGACACAGTGGACGAATTACCATATACTTGATTGGTTAACCTTCTAACAGTTTTCCATTTTCAAATACTTGATATTAGTTAGATAATTTTATACAGTTTTAAATTGCAACATTACTAATAGTTGTAATCAATTATTAATAAACATATTGCAATTAAAAACACTTCGCAACCGATTATTAGGCGAAGTCAATATAATTATAGCTGAGTAAAAAGTCATGGAAGCAAATTATTTTATGTGTAAAATGTAATAAGAAATACCTGAAAAGAATCTTGGGTTATATTTTAGAAAATTTTGTTTTAGATCAATTTTTTTTACGGCAAATAGTAGCATGTAAAACACTGATATTCATTCAGCTGCATCCAGATAGACTGGAAGCCAACCCCAAAATAGTTGTAAAAAAGATGGGCAGATGGTGATGATCTGAGAGAACAGAATGCATGTATATGAAAATGTGTAACATGTTTGTTTATAACATCAAAAGCGATTGATTCAAATTAGGCAGAGATTCAGCACTTTTTGAACGTCATAATCATATAAGGCAGGCCTTCAAAACGCCCGCCTTTCACTACAAATAGATTATGCATTGTAGACCTTGGCCTACTTGGTCTTGACCAAGAAGAATAATTCAACGAAATATTGAAGAAAGAAGTAGGTACTTAATAAATAAACACTTATAAATAAGAAGAAAAAAAGCCGATGGTGAAGATAAGGGAGTGGGGAACTATTACAATAAACAAACAGTTTGACACTGAAACAGATTTCTGTCGCAAAATGATTACTGTCTGAAAAAGACTTAACTTAAATGGCTAAATAAAGAAAGGGAGCATCGGAAATAGATCAGACCAAAACTGAAGATGAAAGGAAAACTAGAGAAGCAGTATCTCATGCAATAGATAAGAACAAGACTGTCAATGATGGTGATTGTAAAGATGAAACATTGAATACAGAATCTGTGATTCCATCATTATTTAGTGAACTATTTATTTAAAACTTAGGACAGATTATGTTGGTTATGTTATTAAAGTTATGAATCTTTAAAGTGGAAGTAAATCCGTGGGCAAGGTTGATGAGTGCCAGTAATCACAGAAGCATAGCAACGGGTAAAGCCAACGAATAAATTACAGTAAAAAAACACACTAATTAGCTCTTATCATAATGTATTATTTAGTAATTATTTGCTTGGGAGACCGTGATAAAAGCCCATTTAAATATTACCGTTGTAACCGATATTAATGTTTCCTTATTAATTAAAGTCAGCCATTTTGGTCACCGATATCATTACTGGCTACCATCAAAACTCGGCGCGTCACTGGAATATTAAACAATGAAAGACCTACTTTCAATATGGCTGTATCAGACTCTGGTAAGTTTTTAGAAGATGCTTTTAATGTCGATTATAGTATCATCATTATCCCTATCCAAATTCTTGCACTACAGAGCATAGGCATCCACTAGCATTACCTCAACTACAGATTTCATGCTTCCGAGATCCAGCGGACTCTCGCGTAGGCTGAACGTGTCGAAAGCTTTAGTTCAATTCGTTCTACGTACCTATTCTTAATACTGTACTGTTTCTATTTGTTGGTGGATCTTTTGCTCTTTGTGCATTATCATAATTTTAGCCCGGAATCACCGACTGCTGGATAGAAGCCTCCCCATTCTTTTGTCATACTCACTTCTCGGTTGCGCTTCGCCTTCGTGGTTCCTGCATCCTGGATTTAAAATCTAATTTCTCAACGTTTTTCTTTTTAATAATTTTAAAATGCTTTCTGTAATGATTACTCAATTAATTTATAATTACTTTACCGCACTTTATTTCCACAGTAATACAACAAAAATATTATACAATTAAAATTATATTACATTGATTTATTTTAAACCCTTCTTTTATCGTTAATGGTATTTTTCTTGCTTTCATATTTTCAATCACTATCACACTTATTCGTGCTATCTAATTCCTAATAGATCAACTAAATCAATTTACGGGCAAAGATCAACCGATGATGGTGATGTATGTGGTAAAGGGATACGATTTCATATCTTTAGTAAAAAAAATTGAATGTGTATAGCACTACACCAGAAAGGAGTGTATTAGTAAAATAAAGCCGCTGGCACTTAAGACTTCATAAAATAATCTATTTAATTGATGACTGATTTTTTTACAGATAGTTCTTGTCCTCAAACACATCACAATATGTCATGCCAATGACCCCAGTGAATCATATGATCTTGACCAAAGTTATAATGAGGAACGTAGCAGCAATAACAGAAGAGGTTATAGAGAACCAGACAATATTAGCGGGGCAAATCAAATCTATGAAGCAACTTATGCTGATAGAGGTAGAAGGCTAAGGCAACAAAATTACATCGGCAGAGTAGGAGAAACCAAATTCACGAAACCAGAAAACCTGCGTCAACCCCTGAATCCAGATAGTGAATATAATTTGAGAAGCGCGTCCCTTATAGACCATGGTTATGGTTTCACAAGAAATGGTGATAGTAGTGAAAATATTGATATTGTTTCGGGTGGCACTAGCAGTATTGAAGTAGATGCTGCTGATGTGAGCGTTATACAGGAAGATAGTCATGTTAACAGCTCAATGTTCGCGTCTAGTATCGCCAAACCGAGTGCGGAAAGCTGCTCGTGTCAAGGTACTAGTGCCAGTGATGATGTGAGTTTCCTCTGTTTTAGCAGCAAAGAAGGTAGCAAAAGCTTTGGCATTCAATCCAAAGGTATAACAAAGTTCAGCCTTGAAGATATCATTAAGGCTTATAAATTCTACTACGACAATATTAAAGTTCACAATTTTAACTTTGAAAACATATTAAATGGCGAGAGCAACTTTCAACACAGATTCGATAGTGACAATAAGTTTAACGTTGATATAAATACATTTAAAACGAACGGATTTAATGAAGGTAATTTTAATTTCGAAGCTGAAAGTAAGTTTGATATCAACGAAATAAAGAACGGTGGTAATAAAATGAAAGTCAACAGTTTTGATAAGTTCGACGTGAACACTTTCAAGAAAGATTTCAATAAAATTAATTTCGACGTTACTAAAAACGGTGTTCAAAATATTGACATTCACAAAAATTTTAACGACAACAATAAGTTCAATACACAATTTGAGAAAAATTTCAATGGCAATTTTAATTTAGAGGCGAATGCAAATACGGAAGCTTATAAAAAAATTCAAAGTATGACAGAAACCAATAAAAACAGTAAATTTTATTTAGACAATGATTTGAATGTCAATCAGTACAGCTTCGACTCTAACGTGCAAGCTGACGCGCAAGCTGAAATTGAAGCTCATGCCAATGCGCTAGCTCAAGCTAAGGCGATTGCAAAAGCCGAGGCAATCCTTCAGGCTCAAGCAAAAGCTCGGGCAGAAGCCAAGGCTCAATCCGTTATTCAAAGCCAAATGGTTGCTCAAGCACAGGCTGAGGCACAGGCCCAGGCGATGATTCAAACTCAGGTTAACTCACAATTTAAGTTTCAAACTCAAGGTCAACGACAAACACACGCTCAGGCTCACGCTCAAGCACAAGCACAAGCTCGAGCACAGGCACAAGCACAAGCTCAAGCACAAGCCCATGCACAAGCTCAAGCACAAGCTCAAGCACAAGCTCAAGCACAAGCCCTTGCACAAAGTCAAACGCAGGCCCACAGTAACGCTCAGGCTTACAACCAAATTAATTCTCAAGCTCAAGCATTCGGTTACGCCGATTATAATAATAACGTACGTCCTAACAACGGTTTAAGCCTCGGTATTGGTGGCGAAAAGTCAATATTTGGAAATAGCGGTTTTAATCTGGGCTTTAATGGAGGCTTTGGTGGGAAAATTGGTGGAAGTATCGCAAAGACCTTCGGTGGATCCTGGACGTCAGGCAATGTTGGCACAGGCGGAGCTATAGGTGGACGTGTGACTCTTGCTGGGCCTGCTGCTATGGGAGACGACGGTATGGGCGCAAGCGCTGCTGTAAGCGGAGCCTATATAGGTGATGAATTCAACTACCCAGATGGCTCGTACGATGACAACCCAGATTACGGTTATACATCTGTTGGTTATCCAGGAGTAATCGCTCATCCGGCTCCAATTGACAGCCCAATCACTGGCAATCAATTTTATGGTGATGGCCACAATCAGAAGGACCATGGTTTTACACCATTCGCTGGCTATCCTCGCTACACATAAGACGAATCTAATACAGATGCATGATATTAAATATATCTACTAGTGTAAGAAATCAAACTGGCATTTTTTCTTGGTCATTTCCGTGTGTAACTTTTTATAGTGACGGGTGAACGAAGGGGGTTTGAGAGAAGAGGAGTTTGTTTGGGGTTTGGGGGGCAGATGTGTACCTATAGTACACCCACGTATCGTAAAAGGGGGCGAGCCTATTCCCATCAACTCTGTACAAATACAGCCTCCGGGCTGCTACTTAGAGATTCCACATAGAAAAATCCAATAACACTTTTCCTGACCTGGGAATCGAACCCCGGACCTCATCTTCAACAGAAGCGCTTGCCACCACTACACTAACAAAGCAGAACTGCATTAAAAATGTTCATAATAGAAACAGTCATCAAAAATGATCATTGAAATTTTTGATATATGTAGTTAGAAATAAAATTTTCTGTGCAACTTTAATAACGATCTACATTTTATTGAATATGAATAGTTATAAAATTGTTCAGTCTTTGTCTGGCCACACAACACTCTCGATCCAAGGTACGTAATGCTGTATCCTGGAAAATATGTCAGGTATTTCTGGTTTGGCACATTCTGAGGAATGTCCTGTTACTCCAACCACGGTGTACTGACATCTGAACTGATCTATCTGTAAAGGACTTCCGCTGACACGCTGCGAAAAATAAAGAAATCTGTTAATTACAAGTATTTTGATTTAACAATGCTAAAGAATGACATTTTATTACTATCCCTTGAGCGAAAAGTTATCAACAAGTTATCAGTATTAAACACTAAGCACATTGGTAAAGTAGGTATAGCTTCACCGTTATCGCCCTCGACCTATTTTTCTATAAATATACACCGTGACATTTTAGTCGTCTTACAACGGCAGCCCACTTCATGTATCCAAACAAACCCAGGCGTAGGTTCAAACCCAGGCAGGCGCTTTAATTTGTGTAAATAATTTCATCACCACTGCTACAAAACGGTGAAGGAAAACATCGTGAGGAAACTGGCATGTCTTGGAACCAAAATTTCGAAGACATGTAACATCTACCAACCCGAACTGGGCCGCTGGGTAGATTACAGCCCACTCCTTCTCGAAGAGAGGTCTGTGTCCCAGCGGTGGGTACATTAGAGGCTGATCATGCTATTGTAACAGAGCCAATACAGTTAAGCTAGTAGGTAAGTATGTTTATGTCTGACTGCCTACTGTAGAACAATTAAACCCTTTCGCACTGGATAAGCCACACCATGGTGATTGGTGTCAGAAAGAGCAGTCCACTTAGCTGGATATAGATCCCTTGTAAATTGCACTTTGCGCCATAACAGCCGGTTCTCCACGATCTGCACTCATATATATTGAATGTAGTATGAGGTTTACTAAATCTGGACTGGTAAAACTATTTTTTTCTCTTATATTATTGTTTTTTTTTTCCTTTTTTTTGTTGTTGCATGTCCGTAATAATTGTCTATTAGTGCGTATAAGAGGTCGACTAAAATTGGCATGTTAAACTTATTTTTACAATTGTTTTGACTTATGTATTTAAACCTAACTTGTATGACTGTAATAGTGAATGTACATAACAATGAATGTAAAATGAGGTTGACTAAAACAACCAATGCTATGTATGGGCTGTAACCACTAACAACTGAGAGTGTAATTTGTATTATTATTAATTATTTTTAACTTAGCCAACAATAGTGACATACATATTATTATACATATTGTACACCCTATGGGTATATTATAGTGATACAATAATATCTAATTATAAGAACTGCCTTTTACCTGTGATAAACAATAAATAAATGAATATGAATATTCCCACCCGTCTCTTTGAGTTCGTCAGCTGATCCACGCTACCCTTTCTAGGCAGTACCTTCACATGCAGCATTTGTATCAAACATATAATAAGTGATTAGAGGGGCTCGTGGCTAGAGAGGTGCTCGTGGTCAGGTTAAGCATCTCTTGCCGAGGTCTGATGGGTGACTATCCATTACCTACCGAGACTTCTCCATGCCTCGAAAAGCACGTTAAGCCGTTGGTCCCGGCTGTCATTTGTAGATCTTTGGCAGTCGTTACGGATAGTTAGCAGCCCGACTGTCTGACAATCAGTCTTACCAATGGATTTTGCCATGTACCTGGCTTGCAGAGGTCAAATAGGCCAAATTGTCGCTCCATGGAAAATACTGGTATTCAGCTGAATCCGGTCGGACTGGCAGCTGGCCACAACATAGTTGTGAAAAGGCTTAGCAGATTGATTGATATAAATATTTACCTTGCAGGTGGCGCCAGTATTATTATGCACTCCGTAGCACATTTGCGTCTTATGGTCGTATCCATGTATTAACTCATTTTCTGGTTTGTATGCTTTCTTGCATTGTATTCGATCAATTTTATTTAGGAATACCTGGAAACAGAAAACACTAGGATGACTGTTTTATGGTGTTATTTCAAGTAAGTATATTACCCAAATGTATTTTAAAGTTACATATTTTTTTGCTGTGGCTTTCCACACTTCAAAAAAAAACAGCTAAAAATGTAATCAAATGAAATGATCGGTCCATGACCTTTTTTTTTCTGGGTTGGAAGTCATCAAATGACTTCTCCCGCTCTGGATGGAGCAGGAGGGCGTGTCAGACTTTTACTGACTAAAACCCACCCGTGTTCCCTCAGTTGCCTGTGTGCCAGGGGCCGCGGTATCTCTTTCGAACAACCCGCGACCTTGGCAGGCATCGGCCCTTGCGGGCCCCACCAGTTGTTGCTGACATCTCTGACGGCGCGCGTGGAACACAACGCGCCGTCGACCCAGGCATTTTTTTTTTAACGTGGATAAATGCCTACTGCGCTACCACGGGGAAATAGCGCAGTTATGGCAAATTGGAACCGTGCACCTAGCTTCTGACGTTTCATAAGTGCCCTTGCAGGTTTATGTGAAATAAAATATTTTGATTTTGATTTTGATTTTGATTTTATGTGGGACTGTAACCCCTAAAACGGTTGAGGCGGGAACACGGAAAAGCGTAAGCCATCCGCTAACCCGCCGCGACTGTCCATCACCGGACCCTCCTCGGAGGGGAATAACCCCTATCACCGGCGCACCAGGACACATAGCACACCGTAACCACCCCAGGAACCAAATAGCATAAGGGCCCCAGACGACCCCGTGAATATGGTATTTTTAAGTTAGTGAAATCCTTTCTCACCGTTTGCATATTGTCAGGCTTGGTTTCATTCGCATTGGCGTCATTCCTATCCTCGCTAGGCAACCCGGCTGCTTCAGCTAGATAAATATCATGAATACCAACATCTAGACACGCGGGAAGGATTTCACTGTCGAAACGTATCCTGGGAACATATAAATTATTGGAAAATGGAAGAGAGAAAGAAAAATATATAAGTCCGAAAACAAAATAAATAACGCAATGAATATTGTTGAAATGTCAAAATGAACGGCAATCCTACTGTTAGTGGAGGTAAGTCCCCCACGAGCACAGAAGTGAAATAGTCAGCAGCTACTCATCGTGACTGGGACAATATGGCTTCCACTCAGCAATAGGGTATTAACCATTTTTGAAGTGTCTTAATTACATTCTACAATGCTAATAAACCACAAAAAAATCATTTAAAAAAGACATTTTTATTGAATCGATTAGTGTCATCAAAATGCATTAAAATTTTACATTTTCATATTCTGCGCGTAATTTAACGAAAACGCTGAACGCAGTGGACGCCTTATTGCTCTGTGGGTATGACGTCAGTTTTTTGTGCAAACATATGCGTTGATATTTTGTATGATAATTGTTTATAGTTGATAAATGAGTTATTATTCTACTTATCGTTGGTTTGCTATTCCTGAATGTAAGATATTATTTCAAGAAAAATTACTTTGGTTACGAAAATAATAAAAGTACAAAGTTGTTCAGTTGATTAGTTAAAACAGCGGTATGACGTAATAACATGGCGGCTACTATTTCATGGTGTTGAAAAACAGATAAAAAAAACTGATATCTTTGAATTGAGTTTTAAAATTTCTTTTAACCGATTTCAAAAAGGAGGAGGTTCTCAATTCGTCGGAAACTTTTTAATTTTTTTTTTAAGTATGTTCCGCAATTACTCGAAGATGGCTGGACAGAATTGGATTTTTTTTGTTGAAAGGGTATACTTCCCAGGTGGTTCCATGATCATCAACTCAGGATCCGATGATGGGATCCTGGAGAAATAGAGAGAACTCTTCAAATTTTATAGGCACGCTTGAAGCGATTTGGGTAGTTTTTGGAAGAGTACTTTCTCGGAGTGGTCCCATTTCAATTTGGTGAAGATCTGATGAAGAACTTCGGTGAAAGCCAACGGAACTCCTCAATAAATGATGGCAAATGGACTGGAATTACTGAAATGTCAGGTCTTTCTATTGTTTACACCAGTTCATAACATAACATCACGCGGGTACGCTGTGAAGGGGTAAGCACATGTGAACCACTAAAATGTGAAAAATAAAAACATAAAAAAACAACCGTCTTCCAAAAAAACACTACAAAGTGAAAAGATACTTTAATTTTGGAAGGCGGTGACAAAAATTTCAAATACATATCCAAAGTCATCGACTTCCAAAATTAAAGTTATTTTTCACTTTGTACTGTTTTTTTGGAGGTTGTGTTTTTTATTTCATGAACTAAAACTAACATTTTCCAACTGGTTTTTGCCGAATAGAATATTTTTTTATTTTTTCTCATGTATAGTAAAATACCCTATTCAGCATACTGTGCTAAGGGGACCCACAGCACAGCGCTGAAGATAGCTTGTCACGTTTGGTGGGTTCATGTGAAATTGCGTGCTGCAATGTTCTTAGATTTTTGCTACGGGATTGTTAAGTCTTAGGTATCGAACAAGATGGGCTTGCCTTAGCCTTACCTTGAAAATATAATAGAGGACACGTTTTCACGTCATGGCCATATATGTGTGTCCCTGCAAGCTAAGCTATTTCTACTTTACCGTAGAATAGAAATCGCTTGTCTACATTTCTCGGTACAAAACTGTCAACTGTCTACACGAAAACGTCATTTTTGTCTACTCTTCCGTCGACAAAACGCTTGTCTACGGTTGTCGTGCTAAGCTTGCTGGTGTGTGACATCACACATTTTGCAAATTTTAAATTAAACAATAACATTGATAGAGTCCGTAATATTTTAACATGAAGCTTAGAGTTTTTACTTTAAATTTATACATTACGTGACGTCACGAAGCTTAAGACTCGTCCTCCCTTCCCCTTTATCGCGTGACGTAGGTAATGCACGGATGGTCTCGAACATTCTATTATTTACTAGAATGCTGTCATACTCACTCTGTGTCCGTCTCCAACAGCGCGAGGTCGTGGTACCACGAAGGTTCGTTGTATTCGGGATGTATTATATGTCTCTTGATGTTGTATATCTTCCACTGCTTCTCGGGATCAACGTGGTTTTGAATGCCAAGAGCAGCATATGCGATAGTGCCACTGACAATTATTGTGAGAATATTAATTAATATTATTAGTTCTCCAGACCGATTTTCGGCCATGGCGACCAATGTGAGCGAGGACTATAGGTAAGCCAGACACAGGTGCACTCTTTCTTCTAGCGACGGGCGGTGATTGAACGGACTAGTTAAATCGACCGTCGACGTACTGCGAACGAATCGACGGTTCACTGATAATCGGTAGACTAGTCGAATCCGTAGACGCCTCTGACGGCTTAACTTATACTCGAAACGCGACGACCGACGCGAGAACGTAGTCGATTTATTCGTCCATTGAAATAAAATAATAATGCAAACAAATTTGAACTTCAAATCTAGCAGGTGCGAGTGGAAATTTGTACGGGTCGAATAAAATTGTTGTGTTACGTGAAGAATAGGATGCCGTTATGGTTGTTTCGCGTGTGCGAAAAAGGAAGGCGATGGACTGGTCGGACGATGTGAGACAAACCGGTTACTACTTGTTTGTTATGCTTTCATCTTGTTTTGATTTTTTGACGTTCAGTCGGCGGCAGAATAGTCTGCCGCCTACGTCACCCCTCGACGCCGCCGTAGACTTCGTCGCAAAGTTTACAAAGTTAACGCGTAAATTAGTCTACGAATTCGACTAGTTGATCGACTAGTCGATAAAAAATTGAACGGTCTAGTTTCGTTGACGACAAATACGTCGACGCCCCATCTCTACTCTCTTCCCTCACTCTCGTAGTTCGATGAGACTGTACGTAATCCGACATGACCGGAGAGAGATCAAGCGGAGGACCAATGGCGTAACATGCTTTCCAAGGCACGAGGGTATCACACTGCCAACTTCTAAACTAAAAAAAATCCGAATGGAAAAACCCAGTAACACTTTGCTTGATCTGGAAATCGAATCCAGAAACCCACGATCAGCAGTGCATAGGGTTTGTTAAGCCTTTTATTAGATACTTTTGGAAGAGGATTTGTATGCATATTAGGGGGCGTCCAATAATTACTTGAGGCAATTTTGGCAATTTTTCGACCCCCACCCCCGCTCTGGTGAGATGTCGTGAGATTTGGCTCGACCCTTCCCCCTCCCCGTAATATCACGTAAGATTTTTCAAAATGCGTTTTTTTTTTGCAAAAACGTTAATCTATGCTTATAAGCGTTAAATTTATGTATTGTGTTTGGCTGGCTTGGCTGGCCGGTGGGGGTTTAACAATCGAGGAGCTACTGTGCTACTTTGTAGTGTTCGCATAACCGCGATAAATATCATTTTGTAGCATTTAGCCATATTGGCGGATAAATATGTTTTACTTCATTTAACCCAGTTTTCTCCCCACTTTACATTGTTTCTTTGCGGAAAGAAATATAAATTATGTGATATTTGCCGAGACAGTACTCTCCCCCACGTGAGATTGGGTGAGATTCGACTCTCCCCTCTCCCCCCCTGAACGCCTCACGTAATTAATGGACGCTCCCTTACTAACGTACATAAACTCACGCATCTATAGCATGGGGGTAAGCCGAGACTACAGGATGCCACCGGCTGGTCATCCACGCATGCTAGTTACGGGTAGGTATAGGTATAAACTAACTAACTAACTTGCTTGAAATATGATGCTGCAGACTTACAATACACCGGCGTTTGTGCAGCGTGCTGCAGTTAGTATGAACCTCTCGCTGATCACAGTTCCTTCACAGAGCCACTGCGCTGCAGCCACCGTATCACCATATCCCAGCAGAGCCTGGAAAATAATGCACTTTCTTCTGCTTCTGCTTTCTCCGGGCTATTATCCCAATTTATTTGGGGTCAGGCCTCCTAGTACTTTTGCGACACATCGTACGGTTGGAGATTGTCTCTTTTATTGTGTTGTTGGGAAATAATGCACATACGTGTAATGGTGTCCTTGGTGATTTGTACCACTGGCGTTGCTTGCAAATGCCCTTTTTAAGTAACACTCTCTCACAAGTGTAAACATAATCTTAAGTTAGTTTTATGCACAGCCACTGTACATTTGTGAAGAGAAAATGAACATACTTATATTTATGCATAATATAACATAACATCACGCATGTAATCATCTAAGGGTTACGCAGAGTTCTATCATTTATACCCTCAAATTTCACCAGTTATGTTTTAAGTCCCATGCAACGGACGGCGAGAGAGAGGCGAGCCTGTTCCCATCAATTGGGCATAAATCTAGACTCCGGAATGCTACTAAGAAATTCCAGATGAAAAAACCTAATGACACTTTGCCCGACCAGGGAATCGAACCCAGTAGCTCATGCTAACAGTAGCTCTTGCAACCACTTCACTAACGAGGCAGTTACTTTATTGTTATTCGAAATCGTTGCAGTGGTTATAGAACTCATATACACCGACCATGAAATACCTCATGGAGCCAGGAAGATACATGGAATTCTCTTTCTTAAGAACCAAAGTTCGGCAGAGTATCTATACTAATCCTCTTACTAATATTTTTACTAATTATAAACACATAATAAAGTTATTCCAGATATTTATTTATTAGTTAGAATTATAGGCCCATCTCACTTCTGAGCCATGTCTACAAGCTGTTTTCGAGAGTCATCACGAACAGTCTCGCGCGCAGGTTTGACGACTTCCAGCCTCCCGAACAAGCCAGATTCCGTAAAGGCTTTAGCAACATAGACCACATACATACGCTGCGGCAGGATATACAGAAGACCGAAGAGTATAACCTGCCTCTCTGCTTAGCATTTCTGGACTACGACAAAGCTTTCGATTCGATCGAGACGTGGGCTGTACTGCAGTCCGTCCAACGGTGCCAGATCGACTATCGGTACATCGAGAAGTTGAAGTGTCTGTACAAAACGCCACTATGTCAGTCAGACTCCAGGACTGGACCTCGAAACCTATCCTTCTGCAGCGAGGTGTGAGACAGGGAGACGTTATTTCTCCGAAACTGTTCACCGCTGCACTGGAGAATGTCTTCAAGGTTCTGGACTGGAAAGGGGCTGGCATCAACATTAATGGCGAATACATCACTCACTTTCGGTTTGCCGATGATATAGTTGTCATGGCTGAGCCCATGAAGGACCTCAGTGCAATGCTCGATGACCTCAGTAGAGCTTCCGAAAGAGTGGGTCTTAAAATGTACATGGACAAGACAAAGGTCATGTCAAATGCCCATGTAACTTCCACTCTCATGACGATCGGAGGCGCTACGCTCGAAATTGTGGACGAGTACGTTTACCTAGGACAAACTGTCCAGTTTGGTAGGTCCAACTTCAAGAAAGAGGTCAATCGTTGAATCCGACTCGGGTGGGCAGCGCTCGGGAGGCTTCGCAATATCTTCTCATCCCAAATACCGGAGTGTCTCAAGATGAAAGTCTTTGACCAGTGTGTGTTGCCAGTGATGACCTATATATGGTACAGAAACGTGGTCGCTCACAGTGGGCCTTATCAGAAAGCTGAGGATATGCTCGGAGTTTCCCTACGCGATCGAATCGGGAATGAAGAGATCCGCAGGAGAACCAAGGTAACCGACATAGCCCGAAGAATTGCCAAACTTAAGTGGCAGTGGGCAGGGCACATTGCTCGCAGAACAGATGGCCGATGGGGCCGAAAGGTTCTGGAGTGGCGACCGCGTACCGGAAGACGTAGAGTGGGAAGGCCTCCCACAAGATGGACCGACGACCTTGTGAAGGCCACGGGAATCCGCTAGATGTGGGAAGCACAAGGCCGGTCGAAGTCTAGGAGCTTGTGGGAGGCCTATGTACAGCAGTGGCCGTTTTTCGGCTGAAATGATGATGATGATGATGATGATGAAAGTTATTCCAAGTTTAAACCTATGAAAATGTATGGTTATTCCTGGTATAACTTAATTCCGTGTTTATTAGTAACAGGGATACAATTCTCTTTATTATGTAGGTGTGCACTTAAAGTGTGAATGAAAAAATTGAAAACTTTTGTGTACCTTGTGTATAACTGATACTGCATACGATCACATTATTATAATGTAGTTGCTCAAACTGGTGTGCATCGTAGATTTCAGACTAAGTTTTAAAATCTCTGAATTACCGTAACCGTATCTGTCCACCAGTCTTACCAAAGGGTTACCCAGTTACTGGGTTGTGGAGGTCAGATAGGCTAGCTCCATGTAAAATACTGGTATTCAACTGCATCTGATTAGACTAGAAGATGACCCTAAGATAGTTGAGAAAAGGCTAAGCATTGATTTATATACATAAATAGACTGAAAACATATCTCTTCCCTTTGGCTTCTAATTGTGTCTAAAATGCATGTTTTTATAAGATGTTAGTACAGTAAGCAGTTGTTAGTAGACCTAGATAAATAAATACCAGATGGGGGAACTTCCATGGTTGAGAATCTTCACCACCTACAGTGACTTGGACGTTCAACGTGGCATTATGGCATTGCATCGATTGTATCCAACTCCTGTTGAGTTCCACCTCACCCCTACCGTGGCATGGGTACGGCAGCCGTTGGAAGTAGTCCAAGCATTCTGAAACATAAATGTCAATAGTTAAGATTTTGCCCTTCTCTAAATAGTAGATTATTTAACCTGTCAATACAGGCTAATGAAACACAATTGAATTTCTGTGTGTGGCATGCGCCGGGCTGGAGCGAAGTTATGGTATAACATTTAAAACTTTTTTTAAGAAAAAATAAATACAAAATGTTGGGACTTGGGCCTTTAATATCTCCGTAATCAGAAGGTTCACGTATAAAAACAAAGATCATAACAACAGCAGGCTTAGCACGAGCACCGACTTGCCGACGGAAGAATACACATGACTATTAACTAAACGATGTACAACAGGAGAAGACAGCTATGTTTTTCTATTAATTATCACAGTTATGCGTTCTAAACGAATCATGATTTTGTAGATAATCGCATATACTTTGTGGCCGTCGAATAGAAAGTTTGTTGTCAGTGTGATTTTGACAGTTTGGGAAGAAATATTCTTCTGAAATAGTCTACATTTATAAGGACCTAGAAAAAGATCGTTAGAAACGAAAGACAAAATGACGGTGTTATGTCAAAAATGGAGTAACGAAATGTCACTTTGTATTGAAAAAGCACTGTCTATTCTTCATAGAAATAGAAAACGTGATGCTAAGCCTGCAGGCGTGATGTTTCAGTCCGATCCGGTTTGTCCCTTGCTGCTCTCAACCAGGGATGCCCCAGTTTTTAGGCCCTGGCTGGTAGCCTTAATTTATTAAGATTATCACAGGCAAATCCGGTCAAGCAGTCGACAACCTCAAAGAAATGTGATTCTCAAAAAAAAGAAATACAGGGGTGATTTTGTGTTATGTTATATCTATCCCGGTAGTTTCATTCCAGTTTGGTATTGCAATTTAGCTTTTTTGGACTAATGCGATAATAAGGTGTATCTACACCTTAATTTGAACATAAATGGAAAAAAAAATCACTTACTACTCCACGCTTTTGGTCCATGCCTACTGACCAGAACCCCATGTGGTGCGATGGCGGACTCTTTAAACCTGAAACGTGATTTTAGTTGTATGATTTCTGTACAGTACTTTAACAGTTATTTTAACTGCACAGCAGGAACCCAACAGGAACCTTGTATTGAGAATAAAGATCATTTTGACAGGGATGCAAAATCAGAAACTTTGAAGTCACTGTAAACGCATTTTGCTCTGAGCGGTGGTGGCTTAGTGGTAACAGCCCCGACGTGTAGATCCCCGAGGTGTAGCCCGAGGTGTAGATCGTAAGTCAAACCTAGATAGGTGCTTTACTTTGTGTAAATAATTTCATCACCACTGCTCGCAAAACGGTGAGGGAAGTCATCCTGAGGAAACCGGCATGTCCTAGAACCATACAATTCGAAGACATGTGACATCTACCAACCCGCACTGGACCCTCTCACAGAGACGAGGCCTGTGTCCTACCAGTGAAACCGTTATAAGCTGATTATGCTTTTCTCAAGCTAACTAGAAAACAATAGAGAAGGAACAGCAGTGGCAGCAAGGAAGGTTATAGAAGAATCTAATCAGTTAAAGATTCATCTGCTTTTGATTTATTCCCTGTCCACTATCGAAGCTTTACTCGACCAACCCGCACAGTTCCCTTAGTAGGATTATCGTCTACTACATGTCACAAAGATAAGGCATATTTCCCAGGACGGGAACATTACAGTCTAATTATGCTATAGCGTGATGTAAGAGTTAAAATGGATCCCCGATAACTCTCAAAGGATCATTAGCCAAATCATGAAGCCACAATAGAAACGTGAGGCGCACCCAGAAGGACCAAAGACATTAGAAGCTAGAGAGCAGAGAAGACTAGAAACTAAAGGTAAAAGATATAAAGTAGTCGCTATTATTAGTAAAAGACAGAGCAAAGATAAAGGTGCTATTAAACTCGTCGACGATGTTTTCATAGAAAATAGATACTTACTCATCACGTTCATTCAACACACAATCAGTGCAGCAGACCACGGGCTCTTCGTTCCTGTAAGAGCATATTTCGGGCAGTGCTGGAAGATGCATGTCGTCTGTAAAACCTGCATTACGCTGTAATAGAAAATTAACGTAATTTTTCTGATTTGTTCACATTATACAAACGATTTTACACCAAATTCCAAAGATTTTACGCTCTGTTCATGTTATACAACGAATACCCCAAAACGATTCAATACTTTTCGATTTGATAGGACTTTTAGGTTAAGTCATATTAACTCCTATTTCATATCCAGACCCCTCCGTGCTTCGGAAAACAGTCGTTAGGTACTGGTAGAACTTAGGAGTCTGACCACAAGTCTTATCAAGGGTTATCCGGTTACCGAGTAAAACTGAATTGTTGAGGTCAGATAGGCAGTCGACCCATGTAAAATATTGATGTTCGGTTAGACTGACAGCCGACGACAACTTAAGAAAAGGCTAGTCAGATTCCGAGTCATACTCACATAGAGGTATGTTAAAACTGCCGATCCGCATCTGAACAGTCTGACACATGTACCATTATTGATATTGTTGCTGGTGCAAGGTGACCCTGAAACATTATAATTATGGTGATAGAAGATGACAGGGTTAGGAAGGAGATTACTACTGATATGATGGCTAATTGAGATGTATGGTAGGAGAAGCCAGGCTGCGCTGACACCGAACAAATTGTATGAGAGCAGAAGTTTCATGGTGCAAGAAAATCCTGATACGTTGAAATTTAGAAAAGATGCGACTACAGTTACTGAGATTACGGCTCATAATAGAGAAATACGGAAGATGAAGTCATGCTGCGTCATCCCCAAATAATTTGGGATGAGGACAAGAGAGATTATGAAAATAATTGTTCATTCTGTAAATAGGATATCGGACTCACTTTTACACGTCACATCATAAAAAAAAAATAGCTAGATGGAGTCGACATTCCCTTTTTGTCTACCCCTGAAAAGAAATGGCGAAACAAACTCACGGATCAAATTCGCTTTTAAAGTCCAGACATAATCTTAGTCAGATCATGTGAAGGCCATGTAGATTAGTGCCTGAAATGGTCTTTTGAGGGAAGAACCACACAGATTTGAGTGGACTGTCCAGTCAGTGCAAGCATTGTCAGTAATCGTGCTGCTCAACTTAGAACTTGAGATATGAGGTCCCACAGAGCTAGATACAAGTACAGAGGTCAATCTATCTTAGAGTATAAACTGGGTTTACTAATGGAGGTGATTTTTTTTACCCACGGTGGAACGATTGACTATCACTGTCAGTCCAACCGTATTCAGTCATGTAGGTACTCCCGGTTATTGTACATCCAAGCATTCGGGCCTTGTCCACAACCGTTAGTCTGACGTCAGAATTTAGCTCGGGATAAGTCTAGAACTGATTTACCTTCACTGAGGTTGAGTTGGCACAATCCACGGCATAAACAACAAAAGGTGAACATTAAAACTATATATTTATCCACCGCCATGTTTTTCGCGCATGCGTGCAGCGCAGTGCGCACGCGCCAGAACTAATACTGCAAAGAAGGTTCAAATTAATTTCCGCTACTTTTCTACACGATTTTATTAACGTGACATGTATGTTTGAGTGAAAAATAATAATGCGGCTCTTTTACATGATTTTGATTTGAATGTTTTTGTTACGGAGAAAGCGCTAAACTTGGGATGTTCTAAGATTTTCTAATCGATTGGCGTGAGGTGTGGTGGTTGAATTCTTTTCTAATTTTGTCGGGTTCAATGTGCTTACGCTATGCCCTCAAACTCAAACTCAAACTCAAAGCATTTATTTTAATTAAACTATTTACAGGCACTTTTGAATTGTAAAAAAGTCGATCAGTTGGAAAGTTGAAGCTAGTTGCCCATTCCAAAACGTAGATCTCTATGGAGAAGAACGGACAAGAAACTCCACGGAGATTCTTTTAAATCAAGTTGGATATATTACAAAATCTTGGGAATATTATTGTTGTTGCTTCTGTATGTGTGAACAATGTAAAAAAATAAACAATTCTAAATACAAGATAAAAAATAAGCCCTGGAAGTTAGGAGATGACCAGTCTCAAACGACAGCGTCCGTTCACGAACTTGACGTATGGATCAGCACCATCCAGCTCAACCATTTTTTAGGGAACCGAATGATCTAATACACGCGCCACCATCAGTGAGACATTTATGTGAGCATGACATACTCTCAACTGCCATGCTTTTTCAAGTCAATGTACATCAAAACAACACAAGAAACGGATGCATGGTACTCACATTTACAATAAACAAAATGCTTCTAAATTACACAAAAGTATAGTTCGCAATGTATTTCAGATTAAAATTTGATTTCCTAAAAGAAAGAAAAACATTTAACATATATTGCAATATTCAATAACTAACACTTGGTTCAGTAAAAATAAAACATATTCGTAATGTCACAAAAATTATAATAATAGGAACGAAAATGTTCGTAATGTCAGAAAAAATAAAAAAGGGAAGCATCTCTTCCAAATATTAAAATTTTAACTAGTATGCCCAGGTGGCTGTGGAGCAGGACCAGCATTAAGCCAAGCATTTTTATCTAAGATATAATCATCGAACTTATACCTAATATGCTTGTCTACATAGTGTGCGTTTAATGCAGGATTTAAATTTCTTTTCATTTAGTTCAAGAATATCGACTAGTATTTTATTATAACATTTTACACAGTACGCTATAAAACAAGTGTGTACTTTACACAATCTGAAACGTGGTTGATCTAATTTGTTTTCAAGTAAACATCATGTTACGTAAAAATACAGTTTTACAAATAAATAATGTTAGTTTCTGATTCTTTATTTGTTCCTATTTCTAGTGTAAAAATTGTATTGGCCCTAATAATTTCCTGAAATAAACGTTTATTTAATTTAATTTTAATAAAGAATCAGACTCAAGACTCAAGCATTAGATATACACCGTGACATTTTAGTCGTCTTACAAAGGTGGTCCACTCAATGTATCCGGCATAAAATACCTACAGGCGAGATTAAAAAATTGTTACCATTAATTAAGATAATAGGTATTAAGAAAAATAATAATGCTTTAGAATTATGAAACACGGAGGGTGTTAACATTATTTTTTACGTATCAAACGGTAGAAGATTTCTACCTACCTACCATAATACCATTACATTTCATCATTCATTCCATCCCCATAACAGGGTGTTCAAAACTACATCATGCGTCTTAATGAATGTTTTTTTTTATTATTATTCATACCTATGTCCGAAATTTTTTAATATTTTTTATAAATGATTAGTAGTCATTGGATACATGAAGTGGGCTGCCGTTGTAAGACGACTAAAATGTCACGGTGTATAAAACTAGTTTAGAGACATTTGATCGTTTCAATTATAACTTACGAATGAGCTACTTTTTTATTGTTAGGCCTCTTAAGCAATGCTGGATTATGTTCAGATAGGTGTAACTCCAGGACACAAATGATAAAGTAGGACCTTCGAAGTAAAATAAACACGTAGATAATTTGCAATAACAATAGCAAAACCATGTTCAGGTCAACGATCAGTCACCACAAGCACCACCCGTTCACGGGCATAACGTAAAAATCAGCCATTACCCCATCGCCATATTTGAGGGAAGGAAACAACCCGATCTCCGACGCTACCGCCAGCAGTGACATCTAAGGGAGCATGACGAACTTTGAGACGGGTAACTGATAGCATCAAAAACAAAATCAAAATCAAAAGTCATTTATTCAAACTAGGCTGAGAGTCAGCACTTTTTGAACGTCAAAATTACATAAGACAGTCCCCCAAAACGCTCGCCCTTCACCACTTCCTTGTGATTTAGCCGGGACGAAGAAGTGGTGCAACAAACCCCCAGCAGCACAGCTGTCTGTTATGTTGGTACTTAAAAAATCCGGATGAGAGCTAGATAGGCAAGAAGCGTAATTATGTCCAGCTGAAGACTTTGATAAAGATTAAAGTAAATGAAAATTTATCAAGTTTTCCTAAAATTCCTCGGTGCATTAAAACATTGAATTTTTCTAAAAAAATTGAAAGTTTCTGTAAACTAACACCTAACGCTTTACAGTGGCATAGGTATTCGTTATGGGTACTTAATCAACTCAATTTGGCATAATGCGTTATTATGTGTGTAGGTAGATGTTGTTTGATGACTACAGCTCACTATGGAGGGGCTCGTGGCTAAGTAATAATAGCTGCACGGGTCGTTCGCTTGCTTCGGTCGGTTCGTGGATAGGTGACCATCCATTATGCATATTGAGACCCCTCCGTGCTTCGGAAAGCACGTCAAGTCATTGGTCCCGACTGCCATTTGTAGTTCTTTGACTGTAGTTAACGGGTTGCCGGGAAGCCCGAAAGTCTGATAACCAGTCTTAGATAACCGGGTATCTACGCACTCTGGTAAGGAAACGTACCAGGGATCAACATCACAAAATATGGTTGGACCTAAGTGAGTGCAGGCAGGCTAAGGAAGCACTTCCTGCGTTCGATGCTCACGTCACGAAACAGGTTCTCCGTTTAACTAAACGACAGTTGCGCACAGTTACAGCAGCCGTAACTGGCCACGGGTCATTTAACAAACATCTCTTTGTCTCAGGAGTAACAGACAGTCCGCTGTGCTGAGCCTGCATGGAGGACGACGAGACACCGGCTCATGTGCTGTTGAACTGCCCGGTGGTCGCTAATTACAGGGCAAAATACTTCGGTAACCCAGGTACCCTACGTGAGATTGTCAGTCACACCAAGGCGTTGCTGGCCTTTCTCGAGGAGCTGGGGTGGATCGAATAACTCATTCTCCCACCCGTACGCAAAATACGCGCCTTGACGTGGAGTTGCGGAAAACAGCCCGTTTTATCTATTTACCTATTTACCTGACCAGTCTTACCAAGGGGCATCGTGTTACCCAGTAACTGGAGTGTTGCGTCAGATACGCAGTCACTCCATGTAATATTCCGCTGCATTCGGTTACGACCACAACATAGTGGGCTAGGCAGATTGATTTCACTTCCTTTTTGTAGGTTCATACTTAATTACAATTATAAACTTTTACCATGATACTAGCATTTGCCCGCGGCTCTGCCCACGTGGATGTCGGTTATCGCGGTAAAAACTAGCCTATGTCCTTCTCCATATCCCAGGCTATAACTCTGCCAATTTCATGACGATCGGTTCAGCGGTTTAGGCGTGATAGCGTAACAGACAGACAGACAAACTGAGTTACTTTCGCATTTTTATTAGCAGGGATTGTCTTGACTGTTGTGTAAATGAACATGTTCTACTTAAAAGAGCTGGGTGATCTATAACTCAGGAGTTCAGGACCCTCCTATCTCAGATACCTTTCTCTATTTAAGATTGAGCATTCTAATAACCTGTGGCTAAAGAGTGATGTTGAGATAATTAAACATAATATAAGATTATGGATTATGGTATTAAATAAGTTAATTTTATTTATGTAGATTATTTTACATATTGTGAATGAGAGAACGTTGTAGGCCTTACAGACTGTAGATTTGTAAACGATTTTCTATTCTTTATTTTCATTCCTCTACGTACCTGGTACTTATTGACAGGCCTGCACTGTCCTCCCATACCTATTATCACTGTAATTTGAAAACATTGTAAAACCCAATTACTTTTAAAAGAGTAACCGTGGAGTTTCTTGCTGGCTCTTCTCCATAGGAAGCGACAAATTGGAACCGTGCACCTAGCTTCTGACGTTTCATAAGTGCCCTTGCAACCTGCAATGTGAAATAAAATATGTTAATTTTGTTTTTGGTTTTATGCTTAATAAAGAAGTGAAAAATTATTCAGGCTCATACGTATGTACCCATTCCACTCCGGTTCTATCCAAATCATCAACCTCGGTTTCTATTGACAAAAAGGAGTCGTTTTACTTACCAATATCGTTATTATTCCCAAACTGGGCATTTAAATAGATTCGTAAGCTAATTTTACCTGTGATCGCTACTTCCTTATGTGAGGGTCTACTATGCAAAGCTATGGGGTCTTTTCTTCATTATTGGTGAAGAAAGAGTCTTAATTTTAGCCAATAACGGTCCGTAAATTATAGAAATTGGCCATATGTCGATACATTCTATCAGGCCACACATACACAGCGCCACTTGTACAGTCAACCACCCACGGCGGTGGTAACAAAACGACATTGACAGCGTCTTTATGTCGCAGCAGTAACAGCGATTTCGTAGTTCAAGTGTTACTATTCAGCTAAGGGTTAAAAAAAGAGCTTCTTTCAATGATTTTGAGGTGGTTCCCACGTACACCGTGACATTTTAGTCGTCTTACAAAGGTGGTCCATTCAATGTTACCGTCATAAAATACCTCTAGGAGCGATTAAAACATTGTTACCTTTGATTAAGATAATAGGTACAAAGAAAATAAATACTGCTTTAGAATTATGAAACTCCCTCTCTGTTAATAATGTTTCCGTATCAAACGGTAGAATATATCTACCTACCTACCATTACATTCCATCTCCATAACAGGGTGTTACAAACTACGTCATGCGTCTTAGTGAAAGATATTTTTTTATTTTTTGTTATGCAAATGTACAAAAATATATTTTTTATTTTTATAAATGATTAGCAGTCATTGGATACATGAAGTGGGCTGCCGTTGAAGACGACTAAAATGTCACGGTGTATACAGCCAGGGACATCGACGGGCAAACTGTAGCCGTGAATTCAGCACATAGTTCTACAGGGATCGTAGAACTATGTGCTGAATTTACGGTAGCGTAATAAAACTCGTTGGTTATAGAAAAAAAATCTCCTATTTCATAGAAAAGTGCAATAATTACGCCGACTACGCTTTCACGCGTCTAGAATCATATGCTTAATTCATGGCTACCGTTTGCGCATTGGTTAACATTTTATCCTGTATGATAGCGGTAGGGACCCCGGCCCCGAGTTCTTCCTACTGCATTCTGTCTGATACAGCGGAAGCCGTGGAAGAATTGCCTAAGTAAGCGAGCCATTAGAGGTAGACAATTAAAAAAATCTATATTCGTTCATAGAGGGTTTGATTGGTATTCTGTCAACGCTTAACACCCAGGCGTACAATTTTGTATAATTTTTGGCTGTCCTGGTTATGGGAGCAGACAAGATACCTATATAAAATAAAAGCATAATTTTAATAAAATAAACTGTATTTTGGTTTAGATAACATAACATTATTAAATCCCTTTGATGTACAAACAACAAACATTGTTCAAAGGTTTGTATGTTGATAAATTGATCGTTGATCGATTCGGCTTCTGATTATGCAATCAGATGCCGAATTGATCACCATACAGTTTTTGTATTGTCGGACAATACTTCTGAGCCAATCTCGAGTAAACAGAATTCGGGGTGACTGTGTAGTTGATAGTGATCCTGTTCCATAGGTGATAAGCATACGGAGGCTCTCCCTCGAGGTCCTCGGAACCAAAGTACCGTTTGGCTTCCTGCCAGCGTACTGGGAAAAACAACCTTGGGCCGTAGACTTTAAAACCTGCAATTTTAGGACCACATATTAAAGAACATAACATCACGTCTGCATTCCCCAGGGGTGAGGCGGAGGTGCATCTATAGTTTACCCACGTTTGGTCAGTTACGTTTGCATAATCAGTCTACAATTCCCACTGCTGGGACACAGGCCTCCTCCCGGTAAGAGGGTGTGGGCCCTAATCCACCACGCGGGCCCAGTGCTGGTGGTAGATGTTACCTGTCTTGGTTCTAGGACATGCTAGTTTCCTCATGGTGTTTTCCTTCACCGTTTTGAGAGCAGAGTCGATGAAATAATTTTCTCAAAGTAAACTGCTGGCTCGGGTTCGAACCCACGACTAAGTCCCGACCGTTATCACTGGGCCGCTTTGCTCTACTAACCACTTACGGCACTTACCACTAGAGATGCGCAAAATGTGTCAGTAAAAAGAAATGAATGAAGTATATCTTTTTGCTTAGCGAAGTAGTCCACTCATTAACCGACTTCCAAAAGGAGGCTGGACCGATTTAGATATTTTTTTTTTTGTTTGAAAGGGTATACTTCCCAGGTGGTCCCATGATCATCAAGTCAGGATCTGATGATGGGATCCTGGAGAAATAGAGAGAACTCTTCAAATTTTATAGGCACACTTGAAGCAATTTGTGTAGTTTTTGCAAGAGTACTTTCTCGGAGTGGTTCCATTTCAATTTGGTGAAGATCTGATGGAGAACTTCGAAGATAGGCAACGGAACTCCTCAATAAATGATAGCAAATGGACAGGGATTGCTGAAATCTCATGTCTGTCAATTGTTTACACCAGTTAATAACATAACATCACGCCGGTACGCTGTGAAGGGGTAAGCACATGTGAACCACTAAAAAGTGAAAAATAAAAATCTTAAAAAAAAAAAAATAAACAACCGACTTCCAAAAAAACACTAAAAAGTGAAAAATAACTTTAATTTCGGAAGGCGGTGACAAAAAATTAAAATACATATCCAAAGTCACCGACTTCCGAAATTAAAGTTATTTTTCACTTTTTAGTGTTTTTTTGGAAGTCGGTTGTTTTTTTTTTTTTTTAATATTTTTTTTACTTCAATACTTCATTTAGTTCAGCAAATCAGAACGAGCCCTTAACATATGATAACGACAGTGATTGACAAGTTACGACAAATGATGCACTTTTCTAGTTCAGTTTTATACGTAAGACGTTTTTTCTTCATAGTTTATACAGGCTTAGTTAGGACTGTCAACCTAGAGATATGAATTCAAGCATAACTATTTTTATTAAGTAAGTAGTATGTTTTGTTTTTTTTTTTTTTACTGATAGTTAGAATTTTTTATCTAAGCTGGCTTATTTTAAAATTGAAATAGCAAAAAGAAAGACTGAACTAAGTGAAGTAGAGACACATTTGAATGACTACTGATTGAATGATAAGTTTATACTGTGATATGGAGTAGTTCATTTCCTTCAATCGTTCGCGAACTACCCATGTCTACTTACCACTGCATATATCTGATGACATTTCACTGACATTGGACGTGTTGCACAGCTTCTGCAGCACCCCCGTGATCAGATATGTTGCGGCGTAGTTCCATCGATCTCCTCTGTACCGAGTCTTGAAGTCACTGGTAAATTTGGAAATATTAGTAAAGCTGATTGAAATTGATCCAGTATTTAATATCTAGCCTTTGAATTCAGTAGCACTGGATCGGCCATCGGCTAATAGCGGGTGTTCTATTTTAGCGCTGAACTGGATTGTAAAGCTTTATCCTATTTTCACCGACTTCAAAAAAGGAGGAGGTTCTCAATTCGACTGTAAAAAAATGTTTGTTACCTCATAACTTTCGACTGGGTGAATCGATTTTGATGATTTTTTATTTATTTGAAAGCTGGTGCTTCCCGTATGGTTCTATTTCAATTTCATATATCTATAAGAATCCCGTTCCGTTGTGTCTCCGAAACGCATCATCAGATCTCTGATGATGCGTTTCGGAGACACAACGGAACTCTTAAAAAAATAACAGTAAAGCAACCGCAATTGCTCCTATCGCATAAATATGCATTGTTTGGACCCCAAGGATGATAAAATTTGGAATTAGTGGGGCTATAACTAAAAAGTGAAGAATAAAAACTTTTTCCAAAAAAAAAATCAACCGACTGATTATTTTTCACTTTGTAGTGTTTTTCCGGGAGTCGGTTGTTTTTTTTTTGGAAAAACTGTTTTGATATATACGTACATAAACTCTCGCCTTTTTCCCATGGGTGTAGGCAGAAACTACGGAACACCACCTACTTCGCCCCAGACATACTCCTTATGCGTCGTTTAAGTTCAAACATCTGGTCATACACGGACGCCGTCTGCGAGTACTACGCACCTGGCTTTTCCGAAGAACATTACTAATAAGGTCACTATATGACCTCCCAGGGCGTCTCCTCCCGGCGTATCCACTCACATCTGCCTTCTAACAACCTTTTGTAAGCCGTCCTTCGTTCATCCTCCCAACACGACCAAAATATCTAGCATACTCATTTCAATTTTTGTCGCTACATCTTCTTTTAAATCGCACCATTGTGTTATTACACCATTCCTCAGCCTATTATTATATTGATTCAGTACGACTGGAATCCATCGCTGTTATACTGAATTGATGTAAATCATCCAGGTGATCTGACTAAGTGTCTCAGTTACAATCATTAGCTCCTGAACCTTTCAAGTCGAACCAGCTCATGGGGAATTTCACTTCTTTCATTAAACTATGTATGTTCCGTATGGTGCCGGACGTAAAGAATAGCACCATCCCATTTCTTCCCGTGGGTGTCGTAGAAGGCGACTAAGGGACTTACTAGAGAATGGGCAGCAGCGTTCTCTATGCATTTGACCACCATACTGTGATCGTCAACCCGCCTGCCAAGCGTGGCGATTATGGCAAATCCCCCCCTTTTGGGGAAGCTTATGTCCAGCAGCGGACGTCTTTCGGCTGATATGATGATGATGATGATGATGTATGTGTCAACTTAATCGCCAGAACTTCTGTTGTTAGGAAACTATTTAAAAGAAATGACTTAATTCTTATATGCGCGGGATCTATCATCATAATCTTAATCAGCCGGACACAGGCCTCTTATCGGTGAGAGGGAGTGAGCAGTAATCCACCACGCGAGCCCAGTGTGGTTTGGTAGACGTCACATGTCTTCGAATTTGTTGGTTGTAGGACACATCAGTTTCCTAGTTAAGCGTCTGTCTGGATTCGAACCTACGATTTACGACTCGAAAGTCGCGGCCGTTACCACTGTGCCACCACTGCTAGCTATCAGGGACCTATCAGTATTACTCAATATAACTAAAATAATAAAATAAATGCCTGAGAGCCGCATCGGTAAACATTCTTCCGAGCCGGTCCGTCGACACGGAAAGCTCGCCGAACGACAACGTCCAGTTGGTCTCGCGAACCACCCAGTTGCTTCCCAGGTCCTCGATCGACTTCACAACAACGTGATCCAGGTCCAAATATACACCACCTCGCTTGGACAGAGTCAGTAACCGCAAGATATCTGAAGTGTGCTCGACCGGCCACTGGGACTCGTTCAACGCTCCACCACCGATCAAGTCTTCCACAGGAGTCCCTTTGACGTACTGTAGTATACGCAACCGGTAGAATTTTACATTCATAAAATGCTTCAGGGCGTTTAAGCTCCCACTATTGAGATTGTTGTCGGTCACTGGTCCCGAGAATAGCACATTGATCTGCCAATGTGGATGAGCCCTCGCCGCTGATTCTACGGCACACGCCTGCCGGGAGTTAAGATACCCTCGACACGACGTCTCATGAAAGAAAATAGATTTCAAAGGGAGTTTTGTATCTTCTTCTATTGGTGACAAGGCGTCACCCACGTCTACGTAGTGACAAGATATTTTATCAACGTTCGTTTTACTGTCTGTAATGGGCGGTGCGCGATGTGCATAAAGAGAAAAGAACAGATCCGGAACCAACTTATGCATAAAACTAAACGCCACAAAAAAAACTAATAAAAACACAAATCTCATTTTTAAAGTAATACAACGAAATGTAGAGTTACTTAACATTTTTGTATGCTTCGTGACAAGCAGAAGAAATACTAAACAGCAATAATTTGTATTGCTGCAGATTGCTGCTAATAAAAAGTACTCTGTGTGCTAAACAGTGCTCTTCAAATTATTGAACTAGTTTTTCTGGACAGGTTTCAAAATAACAAACCAGTCTTGACAAAGCGGTAGCCATGGCAACGAACACAATGACACAACATTGTAACATCGTTTTTTACAAAAATGTTGGTGCAGGATTATTAAGACGGTTACAAATGAAGGCGGGCCGCACCGCAATGAATATATTGACAAGAAGAACATCGCGCTAATACCCTAATTGCTTAACACACTGGAGTGATAAGGTGTCAATCCCATTCATCTTCGTTGTGTTTGAAAAAATCATCAACTCGACAGCAAAGATATCGCAATGGATATGTATTGATAATTGTCAAAATATAAGTGTTTCTGACGAGTTTTTGGCGGGATCGCGTTGGAACATGTCGCACGAATTTTCATTTTCATGGAACTTAGTGAAATAGCGAATTAAATTGTATAATTTTGATAGTGAATTATTCAATTTAGTTACGTGTGAGTGCACAAGTGTAGTGAAGGTGAAAATAAGTGACTAACGTGGACTTTTCGTGTTCCCCCCAAAAACTCCTAATAGGTTGTTGTAAAGTTACTACCGCTTTACAATAACTTTGACTTGACTGACTAAAGACGACTATGACTGTTTTGTAACTTCGTGCCCGATATCGGGCCATTTACTTGATGGAAAAGAAAAATTATTTGACACTGGCTAAATGCACGAACCGTGCGAAGCCAAAACCAAAAAAAAAAACAAAAAAAAAAGTGTTTCTGACACTCGGTTTCTGGTACAGAAATTAACTTCGTTCATGTCAAATTTTACATACATTGGTCGACACTGTAGTGTTGACGTATGTTAAAATCATAATCATCATGTCAGCCGAAAGACGTCCACTGCTGGCCATACACCACCCCCAAGCCAAAGCCTGCACTTTGACCGGTTCTGTGTTTATCAATTAATTAAATTTATTCGGGACTACTTCTGAAGTAGGTATACTCATTTAAAAAAAAGAAAGAGAAGAATTTTCTAAATCGGTCAACAGTTTATTGGTAAATATCGATTTATTTAAGTTTACGATACATTCAGCAATTTATCTAGCCACAATTGGTCCTTTTTCATTTTTGCTTCAGTTTCCTCAGGCCACACGACGCTCTCGATCCAGGGCACGTAGTGCGACACCCTGGTGTACATGCCAGCTGAGCCGAGTTTGCCGCAGCTCTTGCCGTATGACGTCACTCCAATAATGGAGAACCGGCACCTGATATCATCTTTGTTGTATTGCAAGGGTCCGCCGCTGTCGCCCTGTGGGGGGATTAAGAAGAGATTTATTTTCGTGAAAAGTTCATTAATTCCAGGTTGGCACGGGTGATTTCAAAGGGCGACTATTTTTTATGGCGCATTGCATTTTAACTCTCGGTTTTGAGCGAAGCATTGAGAAGTTAACAGAGCGCATCCCAGCAAGTCAAAAAACTACACTGTTGGATTTTCAACTTTCGGCGTTTAGCAATGTGTCGAAAATCTAGGGCGCGAAAAAAAGCGCCCGTGCTTACCTATCACACCGATTGCTTTTTCGCGCACTCGATTTTAAACATAAACATAAACATAATCTTTATTGACATAATATGAGGATACAGAATCTTTTGAAGCCTCTGAAACCCAAACTAGGTAAAAACCTGTGTGTGAGGAGTCAGCGCCTTCTCCCATTTTCGTTACATTAATTGTTATGCCAAAGAAAAATAAATTAACTTTTAGCTAAGGTAGGGTGAAAGTGAGTTTTGTGTGTGTGTAGGATGTGTGAGTATAGTTGTGTAATGTAATGTATTGTACTGTGGGGGGGTGTGTGTGTGAGTGTGATGGTGTGTTCAAATATGTTTAATTGTGTGCGTTTAAATCGCATCCTTTACCTATTGAAGTATTTTTTCGGTTTCCTCGTAGTTCAGCGTTAGAAGATAATTCCTGACCTTCGATTGGCACTCGTGAAACGAGACTGGATAAAACTTTAAAATTTTGTTTAGTTTATTGTAGAGATGTACAGAAAGAAAACACCTTTGACGTCTTGCTGGTGCAGTACGACAACTTACAGATCTTAATTAAGAATAAGGATCTGGTTATTCATTTAAAATCAGTTGAAGAGGTGTTGCTAATGCTAGAAGCAAACGGCTTAAAAATTAAAAAAGTAAATGCGAATTTTTGGCAAGGGAAGTAAAATACTTAGGCTTCATTATTGGTAAGGATGGCGTAAGGGTAGACCCAGACAAGGTAAAGGCTATTGCAACCATGTCCCACCCAAACAGTGTCACAGAATTGAAATCCTTTCTTGTGGAAAATTCATAAAAAAATTGAGTATGCTGTTATCGCCTCTTTACCAGCTTTTAAAAAAGGGTAAACATTGGAAATGGGAACTGAACAAAATTCTGCATTTACTAGAATCAAAAAATTATTGTGTAGTACAAAAACGCTAGTACATTTTGACATGGGTAAGGAGTCTGTATTAACAGTAGACGCAAGCGCGCGCGGGATAGGCGCCGTGCTGGCACAGCGCGAACCAGGTGGTGAGGAACGTGTCGTTGCGTATGCCTCGCGCTCAATCACGACTCATGAGCTACACTACAGTCAAATTCACAAGGAGGCCTTGGCAATTGTATTCGCTATTGAGAAATTCCATCAGTACCTTTACGGAAGGAAGTTCGTACTTCGGACTGACCATAAACCACTTGTTAGCATTTTTGGGGCTAACATACGTATTCCTACAGCGGCAGCAAGCCGTTTACAACGTTGGGCAATTAAACTTTCAGCTTATGATTATTCTATAGAGTATGTCAAAACGGATAAAAATATAGCAGATTGTCTCTCACGTTTAATTGAGTCACATAAAAAGAGACAGCAGCTGAAGAGGAAGTTTTACCAGAGCAAACATATTTGCACTTCGCAACGGAAGCCATGTCTCTAGATTATAACGTAATTAAAAAAGAAACAATGCATGACCCAATTTTAAGTCGCGTTTCAAGTTATATTATGGGCGGTTGGCCATCGGAGGTTGAAATAAAGGAAATTAAACCATACTTTAATAGAAATAACGAATTGTATTGCGAATTGGGTTGTGTTATGTGGGGTCATCGTGTGGTTATACCATTGTCATGTAGAACAAAGGTAATTTTGGAACTTCACGAGGTACACATGGGGATAGTAAAGACTAAGTCGCTCGCTCGTAGTTATGTGTGGTGGCCGGGAGTAGACGAAGCGCTGCAGGCGGCATGTCGCTCGTGTGTAGTATGTGCGGCTGTAGCCGATGCACCGCCTGCACACGTGCCATGCTCATGGCCTTGGCCGTCACGTCCCTGGTCCAGGCTTCATTTGGATTTTTTAGGGCCTATAGGTGGATTGACCTATCTAATTATTGTAGATTCTTGCTCAAAATGGATAGAAGCAGTCCGAATGAATAGAACTACAGCACAAGCAGTCATCAATATACAACGTAGTTCGGTTATGGATATATTATGGACGGTTGGCCATCGGAGGTTGAAATAAAGGAAATTAAACCATACTTTAATAGAAAGGACGAATTGTATTGCGAATTGGGTTGTGTTATGTGGGGTCATCGTGTGGTTATACCATTGTCATGTAGAACAAAGGTAATTTCGGAACTTCACGAGGTATACACATGGGGATAGTAAAGACTAAGTCGCTCGCTCGTAGTTATGTGTGGTGGCCGGGAGTAGACGAAACGCTGGAGGCGGCATGTCGCTCGTGTGTAGTATGTGCGGCTGTAGCCGATGCACCGCCTGCACACGTGCCATGCTCATGGCCTTGGCCGTCACGTCCCTGGTCCAGGCTTCATTTGGATTTTTTAGGGCCTATAGGTGGATTGACCTATCTAATTATTGTAGATTCTTGCTCAAAATGGATAGAAGCAGTCCGAATGAATAGAACTACAGCACAAGCAGTCATCAATATACAACGTAGTTCGTGGTCGCAATTTGGTCTTCCAAAACAAACTGTTAGTGATAACGGCCCACCCTTTTCAAGTTTAGAATTTCAAGACTTCCTAAAACATAATGGCGTAGAACAGATTTTCACAGCTCCGCATCGCCCAACTTCCAATGGTGCAGCTGAGAGCGCGGTAAAAATCTGTAACCGTACCATAAAGAAGGCGTTCAAACAGAATCTTAATGTTGAAATAGCTCTAAATAGGTTTCTTTTAGCCTACAGGAACACAAAACACGCTACTACCGGTGATAGTCCAGCTAGCATATTACAGGGTCGTAGTCTTCGTATGAGGTTGGATAACCTAAAACCAGAACGATGTTCACAGGTCGCTGCTCGCCAAGCTCGTAGTGAGCGAGATGCGGGCGGGACACAGCGCGGATTCGAGCCGGGCGCTCGTGTTTGGTATCGTGAATATAGAGGCTCTGATAAATGGGTACCTGGAACGATACTCGAACGTTTAGGTAAAACAAATTACTCCGTAAGATCTGACGTAGGAACGGAAATTCACAGACATGTCGATCAGCTGAGGCTAAGAATGATGGAAAATTTAGGTAAAGATTATGTCCAGGAAAGAGACAGAACTAGATCAGGTTACGAAACAGTTGGAAATAAATAGGCATTCAAGAAAATGTGGCGTATGTTTTAATGACAGACATACAAGAAGAATCATATTTTATTTTATTTTCAATGATAAAGTCACGATTGAAGGATTCAATCGTGACTTTATCAGGTCTTTATCTTTTTAGGTCACCAAAAATTTTTCATTTAGATTTTGAATTAGCTGCAAGCAATGCATTAATAACAATTTTTCCGGACATCCAAATTGTAAAATCTTTTTATCATTTTTCAAATAGCCAATGGCGAAAGGCAAAACAAATGAAAATTAAATCTAAAGATGACAGAAGAGTAGTGGGATTGTGTGCAGCACTCGCTTTATTGCCCGAAAGTAAAATTGGAGAAGCGAAAGTATTGGGAGTATCAGTATTTATATACTCCCAAGTATATAAATACTGATACTCCCAATACTACCAAAACTCAAAAATTTCTTAAATATTTTGAAACAACGTGAATTAAGAATAAATTATTCCGAAAACAATAGTTTGTTTATGGCCAGAGACATCGTAGAAACAATGTGGTCGAAAGTTGGAACGGCCAACTAAACAAATCCATGAAACGTCATAATCCAATTACAGTTGCTCGTTTGCTTGAAACCTTGATACAAAAAGAAAAATCTTCAAATGAAAAAGTATCTATCCGCCGCCAAGACCAAATATGTCGAGATGATTTCATAATGAAGTGTGAGCTGCAATTAAAACGATATAAGTGTTCGGTACTTTTTTAATAAACTAAGATAATTATTTTTGTTACTGACCGTACAAGTATATTTACGAACATAACAAAGGGTGGATATTTTTCGTTAAACTAAGTAGTTTGACTATCTGGAACAGAATTCCTCGTGGTCAAATCAGTTTGACCATTAAGTTTGACCTCGGAGTAATACCTGTAGATAAAAAGATTGCAGCGAAAGAGATAGAGGAATTATATTTCTGGCTCGTTTACTCTTACGACTGTGTTCACTTTGTCTAATATTTATTAGGCACAGTAGTAAGAGTAAACGAGACACAACACATTTGTGTAGTGCTCTCATTCTTACTAGTGACTGGTCTATTGCTATTAGGTACTCTGTCTACGTTTATTGGTAACTAAGAAAACATAGCGAGGAAGACTCAAATAACCAACACGCCTTAATCTTGCATTGGAGTGGACTAGTGATATTCTAGAAAATGTATCCAAAGCTACAAAATGAAATGGCTTACCTCGCAAGTATCAACAATTTTATTATGGGAACCATAGCACATTTGTGTCTCATGGTCGTAGCCATGTTCCAAATTCCGGTGCGGATGGTATATTCCTGCGCACTCTAATTCTTCAAACGCCTGAAGCATCACCTGATGGACGTGTTCAAAAGTTTTAGTTATAACCAACTAGGGTTACCTACACACGGTTTTTATGACACAACATCGTGAATTCTGTAGTTTAACATTAATGTATTGCGCACATAAACCTTTCGGACTAAAAACTCTAATTTATGGTGAAAACCGCATCAAACATCGTTGTGTAGCTTATAAGAACATTGCAGTAATTCATTCATAGTGTGGGCCCCGAGATAATCTTACGTCCGTAAGTTATAAAGAATAGGAAACGCCCGTAACATCGGCCGAAACTACAGACGTCGACGAACGTTATTTAATTTTAAGGCTACCGAATATTATAACATTTCTACAGAACTTGACAGAATTCAAAAATGAAGTAAAACCTCACGGATTTGACAAAATGGAGGTAATGGAGTCTCTCGACCCGCCATGACGGAATACCCCGTTTTAGAACACAAATCAAATGACGTCATAATAATGAAAAATTTGTTGTTAATGTTACTACCGATTTTGTTAAAATATTCAAGATAAATTGAGAGATATAGACCACAAGGAACAGCACCAACCAGTTTCTCAAAACACGTCATCTAAACCTGTGTTAGGGAGGTATTTTAAGAAAATATTTGTGCATTCCATTATTGACTTAATTTATAAAACATCTTTCTTCCTCAATACTCAATACTCAATACTCAATATCTTTAATGCTTTACCATAATGTGTACTTAGGTGGTAACTATATAATTGAGATCATTATGGACCCTGTAGGGCACAGCAAAAGGGTAGGAGAGAGGAAGCATATATATATAAGAATAAAATAAAATAATATAAGAATAATACAACTAAAATAACAATGAATTATCATTGTTATTTTAGTTGTATTATTTAATTTAAAATATTAAATATTAAAAATTACCATATTGTTAATACATATTAATATATATTAAAACATGCCTATAGTTAAGTGATTATGATTAATTATTGTTATAAATTATGATTCTTAAATTATTTTTTATTATATTAGTAATTTCCTTAGCATAAACTATATACAATTCTTCTATTAATTATGTTTATCATTAAAATATTCATCTAGTGAATAATAGCATTTATTTATCAGTAATTTTTTAAGTTTTGTGATAAATAAATTGAACTTTTCTTCTTTCTTTATTATGTCTGGCAGTTTATTGTATATTTTTATAGACATTACGTAGGGACTTGTGGAATGCATTTTTAGCTTGGATGTTGGTATGTTTAGTCTAGATCGGTGCCTAAGTGTGTATTGTGATTGGATGTCTTCGCGTTTAGTGTAGAACTCTTGATGCTTACGGACAAATTTACATATTTCTAGAATATAAATACTGGGGAGGGTTAGAATATTATGTTTTAGGAAATAGGGTTTGCAGCTGTCAGTTTGATCAATATTTACCAAGATTCTAACTAATTTCTTTTGTAGGGTAAAGAGTGTCAGTGCATCCGTACTATTTCCCCAGAGGGTTACGCCGTAGCTAAGCCATGCATTGGCATACGCGTAATAGGTGGTGAGAGCAGTTTGAAGATCGGTTGTCTTTTTTATTTCGCGGAGAGCGTATGCGAATTTTGAGATTTTTGAACGAGTTTTTTGTATTTGTGTTTTCCAGTTAATATGTTTATCAATTGTAAGTCCAAGTAATGTACATTCATCAACAGTTTCCAGTGTTAAGCCGTTAAAAGTGAAATTTAATTGTAGAGGAGCTTTTTGATAAGGGTGGAAAATCATTAATTTAGTTTTAGCATAATTAATTTCTAAATTGTGTGTGGTCATCCAGTTACATGTTTTTGTGAGTGTGGAACTGAGTTTATCTTCTATGTTTGTGTTGTTTTGACAGGAGACCAATAAGGATATGTCATCCGCGAATAAAACACATGGCCCCTCTATGGTTTTCGGTAAGTCGTTAATGTAAACGAGGAATAATAGGCAACCTATGACACTTCCTTGGGGGATGGAAGCGTTAGTTATTTTGCTTTTAGATCGGACTTTTTCTATTTCTCTACTATTGTTATTAAAGTACTCGATTTCAACTACTTGTTCTCTATTTTTTAAATATGACGTAAGCCATTCATGGGCTTTCCCGCGGATTCCTATTCCATAGAGTTTATTTAGGAGTATTTTAAATTGTACCTTATCGTAAGCTTTGGTCATGTCCAGTAGTATCCCTACGGCGTATTCCTTGTTATTTATAATATTTAGGGCCTCTTGAATATATTTATAAACAGCTAATGTGGTGGAACGGTTTTTTCGGAAACCGTTTTGACAATCGCTCAATATGTTATATTTTTCGCAAAAGGTATAAATTCGATCACACATAGCTTTCTCAAAAATCTTAGAGGCTGAGGGCAAGAGAGCTATTGGGCGGTAATTATTAGGATCAGTTTTAGTGTTCTTTTTATGGATTGGTTTAATTAATGACTTTTTTAACAATTCGGGGAATGTGCCTTCTGTAAAAGACTGATTTAATAGTAGATAAAATGGTAAGGTGAGTTCATTTGCGCATTCTTTCAATAACGTAGGTGGAATTTCGTCTAAACCGTAACTTCGTTTATTTTTTAGGTTTTTGATTAATTTGTTAACTTCCCAAGCTTCTACTGGGCTGAGGAACATGGTGTTCTCCGTGGGATTTCGTGTTGACATGCCGCTCAGTGCAGTCCCAGATGGATTGTTGCTGTTTTCTCCTATTGACGCAAAGAAGTCATTAAAAATATTCGCAATTTGTTCGGGTTCGGATATAGTAGTATTATTGTGTTGTAATTTTATACTACATTTTTCCTTTTTTGGTTTTTTATTTGTTCTCTCGTTTATAATGCTCCACATCGTTTTTACTTTGTTGTCTGATTTCTTTATTTTGTTTATAAATTGTATTTTTTTTTGCAGTGGTAACCGATCTTTTTAATATTTTTTCATATTTTTTATAATGTTGTGTAATTATTTGGTTTTTTGTTTTAGTGGAAAATATTTTTAAAAATCTTTTGTTTTTGCAGGAAACTCTAATGCCTGTAGTTAGCCAGTATTTTCTGTAGTCAGTTTTAAGTTTCATTTTATGCATAGGTATACATTGATTTAAAATTTCTATTAAGAGGTTGTTGAAAGAATTATAGTTTTCATTTATATTATTATTTGTTTGTATAATGTCGTGCCAGTTTTGTGTGCTTAGTATAGATTAAAATTTTTGAATGTTCGCTATGTTAAATAATCTTTTATTTGTGTACCATGTAGTGTTTTTTGGTGGTTGAGGTATGCTTAAATTTATAATTGTTCCACTGTGGTCCGAAAGTCCAAAATTTTCTACGGTGGTAAACATATTTTTGTCGCTAAAATTTGTAAATATTAGATCAAGACATGTTGAGGATTTTTCTGTAGTACGCGTAGGGCTTTTTATATGTTGAGTGAATTTGTATTCTAACATGAGATCCAGAAACTGGTTAGTTTTTGAGTTTTTGCCAAAGATATTTATGTTAAAATCTCCACCTATAACAATGTTTAATTTATAGGTGGAGATTTTAACATATTTTTCCTCTAATTAAGTCGTTACTGAAGTATTCGTATGTACTACTCACTACTTGTAGTGTATCGGCTAGAGCTTGTTTGGGTCCCAGGGTGCCCCAACCGGAAGCTTCTCCATTGCTATTCAATTGTGGATTTGTGTTCAAGCATGCCGGCAGAAGATCTTTGCCGAAAGCGATCCTGAAATTAAGCATTTGAGAATTTAATCAACTATTTCAACATAAGAAAATTTTCGTATAGGTATGGTAACAACTGAGTGCAGTGATGCTTTTGGGAAAATACTTAGTATTATAAGCCCGATGTAAAGAGGAACGCGCATGTGTCCTTGCTGGAATCTCACATTAAACTTATTTAACAGTAATTTTGCACTTATTTTTTATGTGGCTTCTAAATGTAATTAAGTTCATTAGTTCTTAAATCACCTAGTTTCCATACTTAAGGAACTTAACATTCCTATATCTACATTGTTGTAAACTTTAATCCATACGATACGATGTAACCCAAAATGGAGTAAAGAGGTCATCAACCAAGTTGGCCTATCGCAGTTCACTGCTGGACTTATGCCTCAAGAGAGGTCTCAACAACTGTTTTATTTTAAAATATAAGTTGGAAATTAAAGTTAAAATTACACCACAAAACTTACTCGTTTTCTGTTTCCAGCAATGCAATGTCGTGATACTTGGAAGGTGGCTTGTATTCCGGATGTTTAATTATCCTCTTGATTTTATATATTTTCCAGTCCTTTTTGGGGTCAGTTCGTCTCAACAACCCGAGTGCTGCAAACGATATATTTCCTCTAAAAAAGTACCATTTTGAATTAGACAGAATCTTATAAAACTATTGCTTGTTTATTATCTTTATCACTGTGCAGTTCTTATACAATTGTTTTATCTCTAATACCTCTTTATAATATTGGTATAGATATGGTCACTGATGACAGCAACGTGATCTTTACTATAATTATAATAAGGTTGCTGTTGGGTTGGTGCTACTGACAAGTCAAAATCACAGTGATCTTTACATTCGTTAAAACTTTCTCTCAAAACGGTGACAGGAAACATCGTGAGGACACTGGCATGTCCTAGAAGTAAAAATTCAAAGACATCTGACAACCTGCACTGGGCCACGTGGTGGATTAAAGCCCACTCTCTAACAGAGAGGATATATTATACAAAGGTTGCTGTTGAGTTGTTACTATCAGAGGGAACATTAGTGTGAAACAACTAAGTGCAATAGACTTACAGCAGTTTGGTTGACGTGCAGTGTCCTGCAGTGAGTATGAATCTCTCGCTAATCACAGAGCCTCCACAGAGCCAATCTGCAGTCTCCACGTCATCTCCATAACCGAGTAAAGCCTAAAATAGATAAACCCTTGTGAGAGCGTTAACAAGGCGTTAAAGCTTCTTGTTAATGCTCACACAAGGTTGTTGTAGATGTTGTTTATTTATCCTTTCTTTCTTCTTTCTGCGCAGCGGCAGGTTTTCATAAGATCTTACCATATGTGGGAATTCCCATCTCTCCGCATTTCGGCCTCCGACCGATAAAGCAATTGAATACTCTACTAGATAGCACTTCTGTTCTTCGTTCCAAATCTTCTTTACTTTAACATTGCCATAACCTCGACAGCGGTACGGTAGCTTTTCAAAATATTCATAACATTCTGCAAAATACAAACAGAATAAAATAATCCAAACCAATTTTAGTTGTAAGTGTTTTTTTAGTTCTTCCAACGTTTTTGTTTCAAGATTTTTATTTCACTTACTGGTCACAGCAATGGAGTCCTCTCTGTTTGCCAGAATTCCAAGTGGTCCAACGACCTTCTTCTCTCTGTTATCATAAATTAAACACATAGAGGCTTTAGTTAGAATGATGTTAATACAGAATTCTGATGGAATTTGGGTCACTCGGCCATGAGAAATACTGGTCATCATCTGCTACTGGTTATACTGAGAGCCGATTCTAACATAGTTGGGAAAATATGCATAGCTAGGCAGATGATGGTATACAGATGGGATTGTGAATGAAAGCATACCTGCAGGTCGAGCGGTTGAAATAACGAACAACTAAGTAGGTATTATTGGCAAATGTGATGTTGTTGGTTGAAAAAAGGCACTAATTTGCCCAGTATGACGAGTATCTAGCTATCAAACTACAGATATGTGTCGGTCAGACCTTGTTTAACCCGATAAACAACGAAAAGCCCGACATTAACTAGGTATAATGTCAAAAAAGCCACTTTAAAACGGTCCGTTATGTTGCGGATTATCACGCACGGGCGCAGACCACGGCTTGCCACGCCCCGCACACCAGGACTCTTCCAACGGTGCATATCGGTCCGTGAGGGTCTTGAGATTAGATCCATTTTGTCGTTCCAAAATGCAAAGTGAAAAGGCAGCTTGCGCCACACCTTTGGTCTTACCGACTCACCGCGGATAGGAAGCATCGCGACGGACGTGTCCGTGCTACTACGGACGATACTCTTCCCACGGTGCGTCCGTCCGCAATATAACGCACCGTGGGAAGCTAGCTTTATAGGTCGATCTCTAATTAAATGCCACCAACACCATCAGAATGCTTGAAAGTTGAGTTTAGTGAGGGATTCATGATATTTTATTTTTTCGAATCGGTCACTTCAGTTGCCTAGTCTTTGCTATCGCAATCAATAGATCAAAATATAATGCTTACGGAGTCAAGAATATGTTGCAATCAGTGCAGCAGACTACCGGCTCATTGTCCTTATAGGAACAGATATCTGGAAATTCTGGAAAATTGTCCTCTGAATAGCCTGCGTTAGTCTGGAAAAGACGATTTCAGGACATTAGGATGTTCGACGCGCAAACTGTTACGTCATGCTTAACAGTTTGCGCGGCGATGACTCTTTTTTTTAGTACCTCATTCTGTATCCACCAGTGTTGAGATTTTTCGTCAGTTATAAAAGAAAATCAGCTACTCATTTCATATATTTTGGCGGTTAAGTATTGCATTTTTGTAAATTCGACGAAAACTACGATCCTGTGTTTCAATCATGGTAAGCGCGTTGATGTCCTTTGCACCTTGTGTATTTACAGAACGCCACCTGCTGCAATCCTCACATACTACGTTCATACCTCTGGTCATACACTCGGGTCCGCGCCCACTCGACCCGCTTAGACTCGACCCGAAGAATAATACCAGATGTTTTACTATCAATTCAGTGCCATTCATACAGTCAGGCAAAATGTTATTTTAATTCTAAATAACTTATTTTATTATAAATAGAATATTTAATATTTTGTTATGATACATAATTATTATTATTTTTATTTCATTAACAATTTTTACATTGTGTCGAAATATTTTACAGTAAAAAGTAAAACTACATGAAGACATATAACTTAAAGATGAAAGAAAAACAAATGAACTAATATAATGATTAAGTATCTGGTTTTAAAACAATCTTCCCAGTTCAACAATATTCTAAATAATTTGCAAGACCACTGAAGTATAGTAAAAAAAAAACAACAATTCAATCTAAGGTACATCCCGATACAAATGTCAAGAGAAAGATTAATACAATAAAAATAAATGTCAATTATAAGTTCTAATTTATCCTGGTAGTCAGTGATTTTTAGTGAAGTTAGTACGTTCTTGTTAACCTAATAATTTTAATCACGTATAAAGGCTGATACACACACACACAAACACTTTTCTGTCTGACTATAGATAGAGATACATTCACGTTTTTACGCCTATCAATACAGAAATATCCAGACATTATTGTTCGGGTCGAGTCTAAGCGGGTCGAGTGGGCGCGGACCCAAACACTCACGCCGGTTGCCGGTTGCTACTACTACGGTTGCACCTGACTGTTCCGAAGATCATCACCAATAAGGTCACTTATGTCTTAGGTGGTGGTCTGCAGTTTCTGTCATGTGGTAAAACCACTGAGTTTATGTATATAAAATTATCTGACTCCTTCGATCCCTAGGTTGGGCACCGCGTTTTTAGGAAATTACATGACGAGTTCCTCAGTTCTTTCAGAAATTACAGTTGAAGGTTTGGTATTTTGAATTGTAATTGCTTCAAAGAAACAGAGGCTCGAGCAGCGGTAGCGCTTTATTTTTGCTAGGGACTATAAAATACTCACATATAAATATGTCATTGAGGCTGACTCACATCTAAATACGTTAACACAAGTGCCATCCTTTCCTTTTGTGATACAAGGAGAATCTGAAAGTAAAAATAACAAACAATTTTGATGTAGGGTTTGGACTCGAGTTTAGAAAAAATTCTCAAAATACGAAACTCGAACAATTCATTTCGTCATGACGTCTACCGGCCGCTATAGGTGCACATCAAGTTACCCCAATCTGTCAAGTCACGGGCGGAAGATAGAAAATAAATAACAATACACTACGTACGCACTGATGGCACTGTATTAACAATACACTACGTACGCACTGATGGCACTGTATTAACAATACACTACGTACGCACTGATGGCACTGTATTAACAATACATACACTACGTATGCACTGATGGCACTGTATTAACAATACACTACGTACGCACTGATGGCACTGTATTAACAATACACTGCGTACGCACTGATGGCACTGTATTAACAATACACTGCGTACGCACTGATGGCACTGTATTAACAATACACTACGTACGCACTGACGGCACTGTATTAACAATACACTACGTACTCACTGACGGCACTGTATTAACAATACACTACGTACGCACTGACGGCACTGTATTCAGGTCTAATTTTTTGTGGTCTTTTTTTACATAAAAAACAGAAATAACATCACAACTGTATTCCTCGAGGTGTACCTATAATACACCCGCATTTCGCCAGTTATGTTTAAATCCATATAGGGGCGAACATATTTATTACCATCAACCGGGCATAAATCCAGACTCCAGACGGCTGCTACAGAAAAATTCCAGACGAAACAATCCAATATCACGTTGCCCAACCCACCCAGGACCTCATCATCATCAACGAGCCAGTCGGAAGATACATCTCTTCTTATTAGTGTTTAAAATCTTATCACAGCGCGAGAAGTGCAGAACTAGACACAGTAAAACAGGTCAAAAATAGTTATAATCCTGTTAATTTGTATTAAATACTTCTGCCCGCGCATTCGTTCGCTTGGAAATCGTAAGACACCATAATAATTATACTACATCCACATTTTTATAAAACTTTCCTCTATATTACGTTTATAGCTTTAGTCTCAGCAACCCAAATATACACAGTCAGAACTGGGGACGACGGAGTAAGCGATGTAGTATTTATTGTCCGTGTGAGAAGCAGCTCGTCATAAGGTTGACACCCGAAACTTTTTGCAGCAATTTCCCATTGCTTACGTAAGTAGTTTATTGTTTTTAGTGAATGAATGAATGCCTGCGTTCCTGAATAAGTAGGTATACTGTCTAATGGCACAACACTGATAACAATTTATTTATGCACACTAATGCACGTTCGTCAGGAACTATTTGCAAAAATGCATCAGTCAGCAGTCGTGCATCAGTCGGCTATCACTAAAATAATACAGGATGGCAGGGACAGCAGCCTCCTATCTCCTACTGTTTTGATTGTGCCCGATAGGGTCCATTATGAACACATTATATTTTAAGTTACCACCTACGTACACGTTGTGAAATGCAAACAAACTATTGAGTATTGACATCGACGCGCAAACTGTAACCATAAATTTAGCACATGGTTTTAGACCCAGGATTTTTTTAAGTTGAATACTGTAAAAAAAAACAATTTAGAGGGTTTCAGAATCATGTACGGACGGAATTTAGGGTAACAGGTTACGCGTCGATGCTCCTACCACCCTGTGTAATTAACAGTAAATTAATCTATGCCTTATGATATGGTAAATAATACTACATACCTTCAGTAAGATTGAGCTCGCAGGAAACGCCACACGAAAAGATAAATACACACAGTAATAATATTACACTATTTTCGTCCGCCATGATGTTTGGATGCGCTCTCAGGCCTCTCTCTCTGGAGTTTGTTTGCCCCAAACTAAGTTTTATTACTCGTTTTGATCCTAAACATATTTTTTGTGGATCTATCAAACAAGTTTTATTGCATAAAATTAGTACAAAGTCAGCCGTCTAGTCAGTAGATTGGAGTAATCTGCAATGTAATATAGGTATGTGCTCTCAATTCACTAAGCCTCCATTTCTAGAATGGGTCCCGACTGCTACAATTTATCTGCTTATAAAAGCATCGCCTTAGCAACTGGCGATTCTTAAGTTAAGTGCAATCGGGTACAACGACTTTCTTGTTTTAGGGCTTTTCCATAAATATTCAGAAAAGCAGTCGGGTTTTTTAGTTTTTTAAATTACCGTTTTTTTTATTTAAGATGTTATCACTTTCACAGTAATTACGATCTAACGAACGAATCTAACGACACCTCGCAAACTAAAATCCATAGAGCCGTTCAGGCCGCAGGGCGTGCCAAACATTTGAATTTGGTGCCAAAAATGCGCCATTTTTTTATTTTTTGTTTCGATATACCCAGTGTCACTCTCACAGTAAGTACGAATCTAACGACACCTCTTAAGCTAAAATCCATCGAGCCGTTCAGGCTGCAGACAATTTATACATACTCTCGAAAAACATAACCCTCCTTCTGGCGCAGTCGGGTAAAAAGCCTTTTTGATTCCCTACCGTTCTCCTTTTCGAAAACTTCCCAATACTTGCGGTATTTCATAGTTTTAGTAATGTTCTTTTAATACTTAGAACATATAAACACACCTTCTTTTAACTTATTCTATATTCGCTTGAATGATTGATTCCAACCAGAATCATATTTTTCTCCCAGCCATGGCCGTTACAGTACTTTCAAAAGAGTTGTCCATTGCGTTTAAAATAATTTAAAAAATATTAATCAACTCGAAAACGTGAGAATCGATAGTAACACTGGAGGTAACTTGTAGGTATTACTCGAAACGCACGCGCCGCCGCGCCTACAAAAGTATCAGTGATGCATATATGTTCAAAGCAAAATAAACTCTCGTACGTGGTGATACGGCATAAACTAGTTTGCACGCAACAACACAAAACACAGCCGCGAAGCCGACAAAGAAAAGACCGCTTTATAAATCTTCAAAGCAAAATAAGCTCTCGCGTGTAGTGATACGGCATAAACTACAATCCAACAACAATTACAAACCAAGAGCGCGCCATCTTCCTATTGGGCGGGCCGGCGGCGGCGCACTTAATTTTCCCGCAAATGTCGTACGCGCAGCACGCGTTATCAGTGCAATGGATCGTCATTACAATTATTGCAATTTGGAGTACGTCGCTATGGAGCAGAGTGGTGCCCGGCTCACTATCACCGCGCCGTGCGAGAGCACCTGGACTCGGTGTTTTCACAGCGCTGAGTCGGACGCGGCGGGCCAGTGCCTTGGCCAGCAAGAAGCCCGGGCCTAACTCCGTTAGACTTTTTCTCGTGGTCTGAGCTCAAGCATCTCACCAGATGCTTGAGCTCAGACCATGATACACCTATCGTGAGGAACACGAAACTCGCGACGCGTTAACAACTGCGATAGTGGACGCTTTCAATATCGTAAGAAGTGACAGAGATACCTTATTAAAATTTAAAGACAAACAGTTAAAACGTGCTCGATTGTGCATTTAACGCAGTGGCTTGCACTTCGAACAATTACTCTGTAACCGGGAAGTGTAAGTACCTACTTGTACTTTTGTAAATTGTGAACATTTAAAAGTCGTTAAATTCATTAAAAATATTGTAAATAAGTTGATTAAAATTTTTGAAATACGACTCAACTACTTTTTTAGGTATTTTAATTCTAAAAATTATGATAAACTTGTTTTTATTTAATTTCTTGTTCAGTAAATTGCAGCTAAAAAACAGTATTTATGACGGTTCTAAGCCCGTAAAAGTATGAATGGAAAATTTGAATAACTTGTTGGGTAAAGCTTATTATTATCAAGAATAAGTTATCAGCTGACTGAAAAGCATGCAGGTCAACGGCCGCGCGGCCGCTCTGTGGCGGCGGCGCCCGGCTTGTGCCGAGCGTAGGTATCGGAACGATTGGTTCGTGCTCGCTTTCGAGTTTTGTTTTTCACAATGGTTAATCTGCCATTTTATGTTTCTAATATTTTATTTGTTTATAAAATGATTGTATTACCAAGACAAAACCATTTCGCTGCGGGAAAACAACCATTAAAATTTCACCGTGTGTATAAGGTATAACAGAATAAACGCCTATAAAGTCCTGAAAGTAGTTTAATTGTTCTTAATTGACAACTGAATCGATTTCAGTAACTTTTAATACTTCTAGGTTATTTCTCAAACTATGAATTTTGTCATTTCTACTGCCGATTGAGACAAAGAAAATTATATCAAGGCAATAAGAATCAATTTTAAATGCATGAATTAATGCTAGAGTTAACACGGTTTCTTATCCTTATCTATCAGCTTAAAATACAAATAAAAAAAAGTAGGTTTACGGACGATAATTTTACGTGATAACGTCTTAAGAAAACAGGCCGATCGTGCCTCTCTATCGCTTGTTCCGCACTCTCGCTTGCACGCTCGGCGCAGGCCGAACGTGACTATGAGTCATGCTTTTTCGTGCATCGATTTATAAGACGTTATCACGTCAAAAATTGGTCATTGTATTATGCTTTTAACTCAATATTTTAATTGGGTGGGGTGTATGAGGTCTTGCGTTAATTATGTTTCATGTTGTAAATAATAATAATACTCGCACAATCAAGCTAGTTGCGTTGGTTGGTTCATGAATATTGTGCAGACAAAGGATCGCGACGTTCACTTTAGTTTAGCACACGGGTTCATGTATTGCTTCATCCATTTTCCTTAACTTAACCATTTATCTAGCCACATTTGGTCTTTTTTCCTGCTTGCTTCAGTTTCCTCAGGCCACACAACGCTCTCGATCCAGGGCACGTAGTGCGACACCCTGGTGTACATGCCGGCTGAGCCGAGGATGCCGCAGTCCTTGCCGTATGACGTCACACCAACTATGGTGTACTGGCATTTGAATTCATTAATTTGTAATGGTCCACCGCTGTCACCCTGAGGAAAGACAACTTGAATCAATAGATAGCAATGTATACTTTAAATAAAAGTAGACCAGAGACGTAATTTAGTTACACACTAACAGTAGGAATGGTTTTCATTTTGACAGTACACCTCATTCACTGCGTTATTTACGTTGTTGAGCAGTTCAGTAGAAAATCGGTAGGGCTTCTTAAAAGTTACTTTTAGAAGCGCTCTCTGTGCTCTTTCAGCTTCAACCAAGTACGTCTTTCCAGCACTACCCCACACGTTGATGCAATACTGAATTATTGATTGGCAAAGCGCTGGGTAAACTTGTTGTAGTGTGTCTGTGGGTAGACAGTCTCTGAGTGTACACATGGTGTGAATAAGTTTTCTTATTCTGCCAGAAATTTTGGATACCTATATGGTGATTAAAGTTTAGGCGGTTGTCGATAAGAATTCCGAGGTATCTAAGGGAAGAAGTACGTTCAAGGACAGTTGCAAGGGAGGTAGAAGTGTTAGAAGAGCAGTGATGTAGTTGGAGTTTATAAATAAACTTGTCAAACCTATTAATTAAGCAGTGGCTTAGGAATTTCCTTCAAAACCCTCGGATATTGATTGAAAGTGTGTTAAGCAGTTAGGGTGTAGCTCCATCTACATCATCACATACGAACTAAGCGTCAGGCAAAATCCTGCATCGCGCAAGCAGAGTTTACCGCGCCACTAGCATTTATACAATTCAACGTCCCGTTATCAATCGTCGCGTCGGGCAGTTGCCCACCAGACACAACACCTATCTAGACGGAGGATTCTCCCTTTTCTGTGGAGGATGAGTGAACTTTACAACCTCTTCCTCATACCTCAACAAGGGTGCCGGTAATTATACCAGTTGCGGGTACCAGACGCACCTGGCTTCTCTGAAGAAGTATGTCCTTCTAGGCGTGTATCAGTATATTAGGTTTCCTATCAGTAGGTTTCCATCAAAGCTAGGGATGAAGGTACACAAAATTAAACTTCTATGAAAATTAAATTTTTACCTCACAGGTGTCGATAATTTCATCAGGACTGCCGAAGCACATCTGTTTTTCATGGTCATATCCATTTTTCAAAAGTCTGTGTGGTTTATAAATTGTCGAGCATTTTGTTTCATTGAATTCTGAGAGATAAACCTGAAAAAATTAATCGAAATTTACTGTGGATTTCTAAAACAAAACCAACATTATTTTCCTCAAATTAATTGCTAAGCAAATGGTTTAAACTAAATTGTATGCGTTAATTCAATATCACAACTGTCATTCTTTAACAGTGATTGTACTGAAATGGAAAAGAGACCAAATTAGTTGCTAAGCAAATAAACGCAGGGTGTCGATTTGCTTAACAATTATTTTCCCTTACTATACCTACCAAATAATAGAAAATTATTTTTACTGATTACCAGATGAACTGCCGTTTCTGCAGTTTTTAGTATGACTCACTCAGGAATATGAACAAGTTTTAAGGTGGATCTTGTCGACATTTTTTCCATACAAACTTCGGGAGTGTATTACTCCACTGTTCGACAATACATTGTACCTACAGGTACCTCAAAAATCAAACATGGTATAGTTTTGTCTCATTATTAATATTGTCTGTACGGAAACAGAATACTAAAATAAAAAGCCATTAAAAAATTTTGAGCCACCAAAGATTCGTTTTTCTTGCTAATTTGACCTAACTTTGTTTAAAAGACGTGTGAAATCTCCAAAACCAAGTCGGTACCGACAAAGCTCAAATATCAAAAAGTTCAATAAACTTTATTGATAATTGATTTATGCAGTGGTTTTTTCATTAAACCCAATCTTCCGAAAGACTTATTAATTTTTTACGCGCCTGTTTTACTATAAATGATCCTGCATCTCACTCAATAATGTTGTGCGTGTAGACTGGCGTCTAACTGCTCCCCACTGATACTACCTTTGTCGGACACGAAGCCTAGTGAAACGGCATACTTTTTAGTCAGGCCCACCAGTGAGTTCGAGCTCGCGACTAGATTTCCCTTATTGTAGGTAACCAAGTTAGAAATTTACTAGTATAAATTATCCCTAATTATCCCTATTTATCCCTAGTGGGATGTAATACCTTTTTAAATGTGAACTTACAACTTGCAATGTGTCGGCCAGAGCTTGTTTGTGACCTAGACGGCCCCAACCAGACGCCTCAGCCGTAGACTTCGAATTGGTGCCTACATCCAAACACGCAGGTAAAAGGTCTTTGCCAAAATTGATCCTGAAATTATCGTAATTTACTATTAGGTAATCTTATTATCCATAGATTGCCACCATGAATGATCTTTATCGAGTAATAACTCAGCCCTTGAACAATACCTTTTTTTGTAATAATTTATTTGAAGACTAGTGTTAAACAACAATCAAGATTCTTTGCAAGTGATTGCATTATCTATATCTATATAAAGGGTGACTGGTAATTAGTGACCGATATTGAAACACATGATTGTACTCATCATAACAAACAACTTTCCCAAAGACACGATTTTTTGACGTGAATACGTCTTTAAATTTGCCACCATACGGGGGCAATCCAAAAAACCTAATGATAACAAAATCGGGGGATACAGTTTGGCGTTGCAGTTTCGAATCTATCCTCTACATCTAAAATTAAATTATACCACTGGGTAGCTAAAGGATCAAATAATTTATTACGATAAACGAGAACAGTGACGCATCGCGTTCATGGAATTGGTAACGAAAGCTACAGATTCGGGTCTCCAAGCCAATGTGATATACACAGATTTTAGCAAGGCGGCAGTTTTAGTAAGTGTGTTAAATATGTTATCTACATCCACAGGCGTTACATGTTCGAAACTAAATAAGCGACTACATTTGGGCACACTACTGTGCAAAAGATTTTCAGCTTTAGACGGGTACGAATTTAAGGAGCGAGTCGTAGTAATAGGTATGTTGGCAAAAAAACTCTTTAAATGCCTCAGCTACGTCAGCAGCTTTATCAACAAATTTGTTGTTGACCATAATCTCTAATTGTTTATCCTGTTTAAACGATTTGCCCATTTCATTGTTAATAATTTTTCCATTTGGTTTTTACTTAAGATTTTTTTATAGTATCGCTTAAAAATTTAGATTTAGCAAAAGCACTGATCTTTTTAAATAATTTTCAATAATTTCTGACATACTCTAGAAAAGGAATATCAAACCTGTATTTTTCAAACCATATAACTCGTATAGTCTCGCTCTACTTTTATAAATACCTGGAGTGGCCCATTGGTTGAAGCCAACAGAGGTACCATTATTGTTAATGGTTTTGGTCTTGAAAGTAGACTGGAGTTCTTTATGCACTACATCAAAAAGATCTCCATAGATTTCATTAGGATTCTCATGTTCTATTATAGATGGTGTAACTCTACGAGCTATATTATTTTTAAATTTGTTGCAACGCCTAGCTGCATAAGACCTGCATTCTATTTTATGCGGCTTTTTATGTAAGGGCAAGGGCAAGGGTTTTTATAAAGGGAAGCTAGCTAATAATCCACAGGGGAACCGATCACTTTTCCGAATTTTTTTTTGTTCGAATTTCATTTTACCGAAAACTATTGACAGACGTATTTTTGCTATATGCATTGTTTGACATATTTTTAGATCATCAAAGCATCATGTGTGATAGGTATTATTTTCCCGAACTTTTTTTCGCCGATTTACAAAACAACTTTTTGCTAATGGCTGAAGCCTCTTTTGAACTTTTTTCATTTGCCTAATGATTTATTTGCCATATTTTCACCACACCGAAACGACATTTTACGGAATATTATTTGGTCTAAAATATATAGCCGGTTACTTGGTAGCATTTAAAATATTATATTTAAATATTGTCATAAAAAGTCAATATGTTGTGCTACAAAATTTAGTGAGAAACGAATCGTTGCAAAACCGGGTTCACGCAGTCTTGTCTGCCCTACCCCTAGAGTGTAATTTAAGCCCGCGTAGGCGCGGAGGGGTGGGGCGGCTCGCGAGCTGTGTAGCAGGTGGTTCGAAGGTCCGTCGCCGCGGCTGAGGCTGGCCGACCAAGCCGGCCGAAGCTGCAGTGATGAGCGTTAAAATCATCTGCGGCGATAAGCTCGCGTGGGGCCGCCCAAACCCCGCAGTGCCGGAGCCGTGACGGAAACAATGCTTGCTGCATGTTGCATGCTTGTTTGCACGCTGCATGCTTGCTTGCACGCTGAATGCCTGCTTGCATGCTGCATGCTTGAAGAAAGCATCCTTGTTTTGCATGCTTCTTACTGGCACCACTTAAAACCAGTTTTGTTCATAATCAACTGTTTTATTAAGTGCCACCTACATTTAAATAATTAATTGAACAAAATAGTGGTATAATGAATGTTCGGAAACTAATACTTCGAATAAATGTTATTTCGGCTAAGTGTAACTTCGGTAAAAAGTTTTTCGACCAAATGAAACGTCGGAGTAACAAAAAAAATCCATTGATAAAAGGTCAACTGATACAGTGGCAGACGAGACTTCGATGAAGTAAAGAAAAACGAAACGATAATAGTTGAAAAGTTTCAGGTGAAATGAAATTCAGTCAAATATTTTTCGAACTTATGATAGGTAACTAATCCACGGTGGTCTGACGTTAAGTCATCAACATCATCATTTCAGCCGAAAGACGTCCACTGCTGGACAAAGGCCTCCCCCATGCTCCTCCACTTCGACCGGTCTTGTGCTTCCCACATCCAGCGGATTCCCGCGGCCTTCACAAGGTCGTCGGTCCACCTTGAGGCCTTCCCGCTATACGTCTTCCGGTACACGGTCGCCACTCCAGAACCTTTCGGCCCCATCGGCCATCTGTTCTGCGAGCAATGTGCCCTGCCCACTGCCACTTAAGTTTGGCAATTCTTCGGGCTATGTCGGTTACCTTGGTTTGCCTGCGGATCTCTTCATTCCTGATTCGATCGCGTAGGGAAACTCCGAGCATAGCCCTCTCCATTGCTCTTTGGGTGACTTTAAGCCTTCTGATAAGGCCCATTGTGAGCGACCACGTTTCTGTACCATAGGTCATCACTGGCAACACACACTGGTCAAAGACTTTCGTCTTGAGACTCTGCGTGTTTGGGACGAAAAGATAATGCGAAGCCTCCCGAACACTGCCCAGCCGAGTCGGATTCGACGATTGACCTCTTTCTCGAAGTTGGACCTACCTAACTGGATAGCTTGTCCTAGGTAAACGTACTCGTCCACAACTTCAAGCGTAGCGCCTCCGATGGTCATGAGAGTGGGTGTTACATGGGCATTTGACATGACCTTTGTCTTGTCCATGTTCATTTATAGACCCACTCTTTCGGAAGCTCTACTGAGGTCGTCGAGCATTGCACTGAGGTCCTCCATGATCTTAGCCGTGACCACAATATCATCGGCAAATCGAAGGTGAGTGATGTACTCGCCATTGACGTTGATGCCAGCCCCCTTCCAGTCCAGAACCTTGAAGACATCCTCCAGTGCAGTGGTGAACAGTTTCGGAGAGATAACATCTCCCTGTCTCACACCTCGCTGCAGAAGGATAGGTTTCGAAGTCCGGTCCTGGAATCGGACTGACATAGTGGCGTTTTCATACAGACACTTCAGCACCTCGATGTAACGATAGTCGATCTGGCACCGTTGAAGGGACTGCAGTACAGCCCACGTCTCGATCGACTACTGCTAGACGAAATGCTAATATAAGGTTTATGAATAATAATGACAATAAATGTAAAGCCGCATGGACAGTCATAAGAAACGAAATACACACGGACCCCAAAAACAACATTGAACAGATTAAAATTGACAACACCATACTTACCAAACCAGCAGAAATAGCCACTGCCTTCAACAGTCATTTTACAAATTATATTCCAACTCATAATTGTACAAATAGTTGCCGCAGTGATACCCTAACTGCTAACTCGATGTTCCTCATGCCTATATACGAAAATGAGGTGAGGAAACAGATACTATCTTTAAAAAATACCAACTCTGAAGGCTATGATGAACTTAACACCCGAATTATTAAGACATGTGTTAATGAAATAAGTGGGGTAATGACTTATCTTATTAACCTGTCCTTCTCACAAGGTGTGTTCCCTAACGCTTTAAAAATATCTGTTGTCAAACCGATATTTAAAAAGGGTGAAAAATGTGACATGAATAATTATCGCCCCATAACACTGATACCCATCATGTCAAAAATCTATGAGAAATGCATGTATCAGAGAATAGTAAACTACTGTGAGAAATTTAACATTATAAAAAAAGAGCAATTCGGCTTTCAGAAACATAAGTCCACATCCCTAGCCATCTTTTCACTTTTGAAAGTAGTGTTGAACAATATTAACAACAAACAGCTAACGACAGGGCTATTCTTTGATTTATCAAAGGCATTTGATCTGGTTACACATGAAATTTTATTACAAAAACTAGAGGCTATCGGTATAAGAGGGCTGCCACTCCTGTGGATATCGTCGTACTTAACTAACAGACAACAGAGAGTCACTGTCACTAAACTTACTGAAAGTAGGGACATGACAGAATATTCGTCTGAATATATAAGTGTAAAACGCGGCATCCCCCAGGGTAGCATATTAGGCCCTATCTTATTTCTACTTTATATAAACGACATAGTTAATGTAATCAATCATAAATGCTTCCTTTTTGCCGATGACATTTCCATAATTGTTAGTACGGATAATAAATATAAATCCATTGCGAATCATGAAGCGGACATAAATAGTACAATAGACAATCTAATTAACTGGTTAAATAATAATAATTTATCTATTAATCTTAATAAATCAGTATATATACAATTTAATCAATCTTATAATAATACATTTAATTTTAAAATGGACATACCGAAAATTATACAAGTAACACAAACTAAGTTTTTAGGAGTAGTCATTGACGAAAGTTTAGACTGGAAAGCACAGGTTGATGTTGTATGCAATAAAATAAATAAATTTGTCTATGCTCTGAGACAAATAAAAAAAGTCACTAATACAAAAACGGCTGTGATGTCATACCGCGCATATGTTGAGTCTTCACTACGGTATGGACTTATGATTTGGGGAAATAGTACTGACCACAATAGAGCATTTGTCGCCCAGAAAAAATGTTTACGAGCTCTATACCAGATTCCATCTGACGAATCATGTCAACCTATATTTAAAGAGCTTGGTTTGCTACCGTTACCTTCATTATATATATATGAAGCATGCATGTTCGTTCAAAAACACAAAGAACTTTTTAAAACAGCACAGGAAATAAGCTCTCGAAGTAGGCGAGACCAATATAGACTTGTTCTGGATGTACTGCCTCGATCAGCGAAATATAACAAAAACTCTCTGGCTATGTGTGTACGTCTTTATAATAAATTACCTAAAATGTTGAAAACGTTAAATTGTACGTTATTGAAAACCCAATTATATAAATGGCTTAATAATAATAATTTCTACAGTATCAATGATTTTTTAATATAATAATGTAATTTATTTCAATGTCAATGTATTTTTTCTTTTTTAGTAAGTAAGTTTGCATGCTTTAGTTTAAAGCAAAATATGTTTGATCTATATTTTCCAATAACACCTTGTATACCATGTTTTATGCAAATAAAAAATATCTTATCTTATCTTATCTTATCTTATCGAATCGAAGGCTTTTTCGTAGTCCATCTTCTCATCATCTTTCGTAGTCGGTCTTCTGTATCAAAATCTTTTATTCAAATTAGGCTGAGAATCAGCACTTTTCGAACTTCAAAGTACATGAGACAGTCGCCCAAAACGCCCACCCTTCACCACTTCCTAGTGCTTTAGCTGGGAAAAAGAAGTGGCGGAACAAACTCCCCAGCAGCACAGCTGTCTGTTTAGTCGGATAGACTTGATTCTATACATACATAGGCAAAGTAATAAACATTACGAGACACAAAATATTAATTAAATAATTAGTCAAAATGTCAGCTAGCCATACCAATATAAGTACCGACAAATAAAATGAAAACTGTCGAGGCCAAATAAAGCCTAAAACAACTCATCATAGAAAATATTGTTATGAGTAGATCATGTCAATAACTAATGACATAATAGATAATTATAAAAAAAAATGTTAGACAGGCAATAAAAAATAAAATAATAATTATATGAACCCATATAACCTGTCACTAGATACGCTAATTCTGGAGAAGGAACATAAACATTGTCTTGAGTTAATCACAGCGACCAACTATTCTTGTCATTTAAATAGTCGTTGATGGAATAGTAAGCCTTTAAACAAAGGACGGATTTTACATGTATAACCTGCCGCAGCGTTTTTTCTACGGTGCTAAAGCCTTTACGGAAGCCGTTAAACGTAGCCGGTAGACGTTAAGGGGAACCTAGTCGCGGGCTCGAACTCAATGATGGGCCTGGCTAAAAAGCACGCTGTCTCACCAGGCATCGTGTCCGACAGAGGTAGTATCAATGATGAGCAGTTAAAAGCTAGTCTACACCCACAACATTATTGAGTGAGATGCAGGATCATTTATAGTAAAACAGGCGCGTAAAAAATTAATAAGTCTTTCGGAAGATCGGGTTTAATGAAAAAACCACTGCATAAATCAATTATCAATAAAGTTTATTGAACTTTTTGATATTTGAGCTTTGTCGGTACCGACTTGGTTTTGGAGATTTCACACGTCTTTTATACAAAGTTAGGTCAAATTAGCAAGAAAAACGAATCTTTGGTGGCTCAAAACTTTTAATGGCTTTTTATTTTAGTATTCTGTTTCCGTACAGACAATATTAATAATGAGACAAAACTATACCATGTTTAATTTTTGATGTACCTACATTGTCGAACAGTGGAGTAATACACTCCCGAAGTTTGTATGGGAAAAATGTGGACTAGATTCACCTTAAGTCACTTAACACAAATTTATTTTGGCCTCACAATCACTAAATATATTATCGAGACAAGTCGACGAAGATGCTGTGATCCTAGCAGGTTCAAAAAATAAGTTTTTAACACGCTTTTATTAGGTCAACCTCTGTGTAACTTTGTAATGGAATCTAAGGTAACTAATTTAAGCATCTTCCGAGGGTCGTAACGTAATGAAAATTGGCAGCTGTATGTAGTTCTGATGACAATACAATAATATGGTACTGTCGATCTGATCTGATGATGAAGCCGAAAGATAGGCACTGGCATTCCATGATGGAATATCGTATCATAGTCGTGTTTGCACTTGTGAGAAAGGCCACGTAATGAACTTTGAACACGATCTTTGGTTACCTTTGGTAATCCTTTGGCGGCATAAACGTTATGCTCTTGTGCGACCTCATGCAGCTTCCGCCAGGAAGTTAGTATTAGTATTTGTTAACAAGAAAGTCTTTCCTGTTCCAGCGCCCCACGCTTTTACAATCAAATATTATAATTAAAAGCACATAGTTTACACTTCAGCCCAGAAATTGAGACAACTTGAACGATCCATAATTTATTTTTTGTTTTTACGTGCATTTATAAAAGCGTGTTTTTCGAGTGTTTTTAAACTATTTTTTTTTAATTAAAGGATCTAAACAGATTGAGAAGTCTGTTTAGTCTGTTGAAATACTTATTGGAGTAACATCTAAAATATTAACATTAAAATCTCCACTTAAACTTTTACCCTTATTACTTGATTTAAATTTATTGAGTGAATCCTCCATTACCGATGCGAAACGAATAAAATTCCCAGAGGGGGGCGATAAACGCAAATTATCACGTAACGTTCGAGTTCAACACAAGACAACTCAATAGTGCGCTCGATGGAAAGATTAACTAGATCTAAACGTTGTTTACATTTCAACTTGTTGGAAACAAAAACTAAAGATCCACCGCGAATAGCACTTTTCCTCACAAATCTGTACCTTCAGTGAAAAGTGATACATGTCGACCCAGATCGGTTTTTATATGCTCTGATTAAACTTATTAAAAAAAATTAACTTAATTTCTATCTTATCCCCGTTGTTATAAGATTAAAAATGAATGAGATTTTTTTGTGTACATTGATATAAGTAAGCTATTTTTTATTGAAATTATTGTGTAAAATAATACTTTTTGATTCATACCAAAGTGCTCCGAACCGATATTTATATTTCTAAAATGTATTTTAATATGACTCGAGTTACCACATCTTACGCGAACCGAAAGCTTTTACTTCAATTAATCCAAAGTGATACAAATGAAATCCTATCACAAAACAAAAAAAAATTAAACAATACATTCTAGTGAAAAGTGTTACATTTGTACATGAACCATACAAACACAAATTTATTTTCATAAAAATATGTGACTAATGATACAACTGCTAATCAAACAATTTACAAGTAATTTATGTAGCCAATTTTGATGTGATTACAAATTTAATATTAATTCTACTAGTAAGAACATAAGGGAAATTAAATTTAGTAAAGAAAAATTTCCGGTTTTTGAATATAAAGAAAGTTACGTAGGTGATGATTAACATCTCTTGCGGGGCGGCTAAGCTCCGCCGCTTATGCTGTTAGGAAGATCAGACAGTTAACAGATGTAGAAACCGCGCGTTTGGTCTATTTTAGCTACTTCCACAGCATTATGTCGTATGGCATTTTACTGTGGGGTCGGGCTGCTGACATTGAATCCATCTTTATTTTGCAAAAGAGAGCTGTCAGAGCCATTTATAATCTACGTCGCCGCGAATCTCTCAGGGAACTATTTAAAAGGATTAATATTATGACGGTATCTTGCCAATTCATTTATAAAAAAATCATGTATGTAAGAAAAAATCTACATCTTTTTAATAAAATAAGTGATAGACACAATTTTAATACTAGAAACAAAGACAAATTAGATCAACCATTTTCCAGATTAGCTAAAGTACGTACATCTTTTATGGGGTACTGTGTTAAATGTTATAACAAAATACCTTGTAATATATTGCAATTAAATGAAAGGAAATTTAAAACTCATATGAAAAGTACACTTTGTAAACAAGCATATTACAAACTAGAGGATTATATCCAAGATAAGAATGCTTGGAAACATGCTGGTCCTGCTCCATAGGACAATCTAGAGTCTAGACAAAATCAAACTGGTTGCTAATTGAATTATGTAATTAATTATATCTATGACATTGATTACACTCAGTGATTACTTTAACTCACACACTGAGTGATTATATACTTGTTAATATTCTAGGAAAATTGTATATTTACTTTTACAATGTTTGTAAATGTGTGGGCACCATGTATCTATTATAAGATTAATTTATCTGTAATTGCTTCAATTTCATTATTTTTACCAATTTGGGTACAGTAATTTTGTTCTGGATGCATCGTTTTCACACATAATTATACAATGAATGTATGTTAAATATTGTAGTTATATCATTTTAAAAGAGTAACGGTGGAGTTTCTTGCCCATTCTTCTCCATACGAAACTATATTTTGGAAGGGGCGACTAGAATCAATTCTATTTTAATGTAAATGTTGACGTTCAAAAGTGCCTTATATGTGCCTATTTGAAATAAATGCTTTGACTTTGACTTTGATTATTATGTGATGTCTTACGACAAAAGGAATAAAGACTACAGTTTAGTTAGTATTAATGCTGTTCCAAAATGTTACAATGGACCAATTCCTATAAGTGTTTTAAAGAAAAGGGATTTAATATCACTGTTAGAATACATTGATCCAAGTGTTCACGATTTTTATCATAATTTGATAACAAACTCAAATTTGCGTGAAGTAGATCCTGATATTGTTTCGGATAATGAATAGTTGCAGTGCTACTCGTACAACATATCTGTTGCTCGATTTTTGGAGACTGATTTAATACAATTTAAGACTTCAAGATTAATGATAAAAAGGATGAAAAGTTATGTTTTTTTTTATAAGAAAATTATATTGTTATCTGTTGTTTGGTTTTTAGAGACTGATTTCATACGATTTAAGACTAATTCGATCTCTGTTCAAGATTAACGATAAGTAGGTTTAAAAGTTGTGTTTTTTTAAAAGGATGTTATATTGTATTGTATAGCGAATAGTTGAAGTGCTACATGTACAACACATCTGTTATTTGATTTTTTGAGACTGATTAAATACGCTTTAAGACTGTTCAAGATTAATAATAAAGAGGTTTAAAAGTTATGTTTTTTTTATAAGGATGTTAATTATATTGTTTTACATAGCGAATAGTTGAAGTGCTACAACAAATCAAATCAAAATATTTTATTTCACATAAACCTGCAAGGGCACTTATGAAACGTCAGAAGCTAGGTGCACGGTTCCAATTTGTCGCTTCCTATGGAGAAGAGCCGGCAAGAAACTCCACGGTTACTCTTTTAAAAATAATTGGGTTTTACAATGTTTTCAAATTACAGTTATAATAGGTATGGGAGGACAGTGCAGGACTGTCAATAGGTACCAGGTACTTAGAGGAATGAAAATAAAGAATAGAAAATCGTCTATAAATCGATGTCTGTAAGGCCTACAACGTTCTCCCATTCACAATATGTAAAATAATCTACATTAGTAAGATCAACCTAAAACAAATCTGTTGTTTGATTTTTTGAGCCTGTTTTAATATGTTTAAAGACTAACGATACCTACTCTGATAATCAGATTAACGATAAATACCTACTTAGGTCTAAAAGTTATGTTTTAAGTTTGATTTATAAAAATGTTTTATTGTTTTGCTACTACTTGTAATTCATAAAAAAGTGTATATTCAAGAATTCTTTATTAAAGAAACGATTTTTAATTTAGTTATTATTTTATTATGATATTAATATAGTTTTACCCTTTCTATGACAAAAACGTTTGAAAATACTTATTACTTGTATCAATAAACACTTCGATGTAAACAAAATGTATCACAATATATTCTAGCTTGTAGCATTAATCACTTACTAGTTTGAAAAATACATTGGTGTTTAGGGGTACAATTGAATATTTACGTAGGAATTTTAAATAAAACAATGAAAAAAGGTTGCTGATAATCAAAATGATTATATTAGTTTTACGACTTTTTCTCACAACAACTATTTGCAGAGAAAACATGCCAAAACACAAGCCTTATAATATTTCACACAAAACGGTAAGTAAATGTGTAAAATAATTCATTTCATTATAGATTTAAATACACAAAAATAAGCAAAGAAAACTGTAGTGTACGGTGATATAACTGGCTATTTTTACTAATTACTTAAATTCCGTGCAGAATAATATATTCAAACCAAGCTCTTTATAATCTTTATAATATTATCTACACGTACCACATATCGTTTTTTTATTTTAGAACGTTAGAAAAATAAAGAGATTTTTTTAAATCTTTAACCTTAATTACTCAAAACTATGATTTTTCACTTATATTACTTTTCACTGAAGGTACAGAAATGCACTTTGCACGGTCAAAAATCATCGTTGAAACACACTATTTCATGTTCCTTCAACCAGTGTTCGGTCAAACATAACACCTGAACATCGTGGTTTTCGATAAATAAACTTAACTCTAGCTCTTTGCCGGACAGACCCTGCATACTATTGTGTCTTATCTTTATTTTCTCTTTGACATTTGATAGTTATTATATACACTTTAACATGAATATTTACTTTGAGAAGTATAATATTGTTACACGACAACATTAGTTACCACTAGCGTCGTCTGGTATCGAGTAGCAGAATTAAAAGAGTTAAGATCTTTCTAGAAATCTCTATGCTAGAACTTTCGACATCTGTTCAGTCGAGGCCGGTATGGACTTGAACATTCTAGATGTCTCTTTACTAGAATGTTCTGGAGCTATACAATGGCCCTATAAAAGGCCGGAACAGATCGCGACCCGGGCAGTATTGTCGAACGATACAAGCGAAACACATCTAAAGCGATCTTCAAGTGCGACTTAGAGTGATCAGTAGTGCAATTGTGTTTTCTAATTAGTGTGTTTGAGTTGTTTTTAGGGTGTTTAATTAAAGTGTTAATTTTGGTAATTTATATCGGCTGTTTTTAATTGTCACGAACCCCAAGCTCGTAACAATATTATTTTTGGTTTAATTATTGTGAATGTGATGACTGTGTGGGTGATTAGTTTTTTCTTCATTTAGTCATGGTCTGGCAGTTTGAATAATTTATGCGGCCTACCCAAATGTCCTTTCTTTGGTATTGTTCGTCAAATCGTTGAGCTCCTCAAGTTCTGAGTTGAGCTGCATGATTACTGATAAATGCATGCACTGATTGGACAGGTCCACTCAATCTGTGTGGTTCTTTTCTCAAAAGACCATTTCAGACACCAATCCACATGGTCTTCACATGATCTGACCAAGATTATGTCTGGACTTTAAAAGAGACTGTGACCTCTGAGTTTGTTTCGGCCTTTCTTCTCAGAGTAATCAGATAGGAAACGTCGAACTCATCTAGTTTTAAAAATATGATTGACGTGTAAAAGTGTTTGTACAAACCTACTTACAGAAATAAAGTCATATATCATTTACGGTTACTTACTCAGTTTCTGTCTCCAAGAGCGCAATATCATGATATTTGGAGGGAGGCTTGTACTCAGGATGAAGTATGATCCTCTTGATGTTATGTATCTTCCAGTACTTCTTCGGATCAGTTCTTTTCAATAGCCCGAGAGCAGCAAAAGTTATGTTACCACTTAAAATTTGAAAAATATATTTTAGTAGTTTAGTGTAGAGAGTAGTTACTCGAAATGAGGCGGACTTACAGCGCACGAGTTGACGTGCAGTGTCCTGCAGTGAGTATGAATCGCTCGCTAATCACAGAGCCTCCACACAGCCACTGCGCAGCATCCACGTTGTCTCCATAACCGAGTAAAGCCTAAAACATAAGGCAGCCTAGCATTAACATACTATCATTGGAAAAGTGCTTTTAAAACGTATTTCAATCGGTTCACCCTTGTTTGATAGAACAACGTTTGATATAATATTACTAAATCGAATTTTAGTTGCAATAAAGTCATTTCGAAGAATTATTCATTTGACCGAATAATTCATTGGTAAATTTTTATTTAGCGTAATTATTTATTTGAACTAATTTCATTTCGCCGAATTTTCAAATGCACTAATTTTATTTAAACTAATGTTTCACTACACTAATAATGATTTAGTCGAAAGATCGTATCTTCGTTTCTGTCACGACTCCGGCGCTGCGGGACTACGGCGGTCCCTCGCGAGCTTATCGTCGCAGATGGTTTAACACTCACCACCGCGGCTTCGGCTTGCTGGCCGGCTTCGCCGGCCAGCCTCAGCCGCCGCGGCGAGTGTAACAACCACCCGCTCCTCAGCTCGCGGGCCGCCTCGCCCCTCCGCGCCTACGCGATTCTAAATTACACTCTAGGGGTAGGGCAGACAAGACTGCGTGGAGTCGGATTTATAGCGGTTCGTTTCTGTCGACCTGAAGAATGAACATTATACCTTTTGATCATTAGCGCAAATGGTGTTATAGCAAATAAATATTCGATGAACTGAAAATTCTGTCAAACGATATTATACAAAGTGACGATTTTCTTAAACGTTGTTCGATTTAGTAATATTATATCAAACGTTGCTCTATCAAACAAGGGTGAACCATTTCAATCATGTTTTCAGCACTAGATTGTGCTCTCGGAAGAAGATTTATGTATGCAACGGTTCCGTGACAAGCGGGCTGTTTTCACTCTTTTATGTTAGAAATCAAAATACAAAGTCATTTATTCAAACTAGGCTGAGAGTCAGCATTTTTTGAACGAATGGATGTCGGAAATTATTCCATGGGAACGTGCTACGGGAACAAAAAGTTGCCAATGTCGTTTTCCAGGATGCCGTCTATCTCCTCGCTAAATTTGATCGAAATCCGTTCAATGCTTTATAAGGTAACATACGGACTTATGTTAGGTACTCTCGAATGTATAAAGCAAGTAGTTATGGATTACACTTACCGCATGAGGGAATTCCCATCTTTGTGCCTCTCGCCCACCTACGGCTAGGGCAATTGCGAAACCGACCATATGGCATTTCATGTCTTCCTTCCAAATCTTTTTAATTTGGACGCTGCCCTTACCACGGCAGGGGTACGGGAGGCGTCCGAAGTGTTCGAAACATTCTGTAAGCATTACTTATTTATGCACAATTTGATTTGACATTATATGAATTTTTATTTCGCCTGGATTATTGGAATCAGAAATAAATTACATTTTACTCATAATGTTTTGTTTTTTGCTCAAAAGTCCGCCCTACACTTTTCCTAGCCTTTAGCTGGGAAGAAAAGTAGCGCAGCAAACTCCCCAGCGCAAACTATACATAACCTCACGAAGCTTATGACTCTCCCCCAATTGTCACACGATGTCACACTTAGTTCAAATCAAATCAAATCAAATCGTTTATTGCAATCCATAATGTACACTTACAGGTGATAAATACAAAAAATAGAAACAATTATGGACCCTGTCGGGCACAGCAAATTTTTAAATAACTAAAATAAGTAGAGCGAGGAAGAGCGCTTTATTAATTTTGGTTTGAAATTATTTTATATCCTATTTAATATTTCTATTCATTTACTTATTATATTAATATTATATGTGCAAGTCTATCTTTTAATTTATTATTTATTTGATTATATTGAAATAATGCTTATTTGTTTACTCCCTTAAAATTTGTTAATTATTATTTTTATTATTTATAATAACTAGCATAAGTATTAAGTATTATAGTTTATTTATTTGTTGTTATTTTACTTATTAAATATATTTTATTCATAATTATATATTATTATTTAATTTATCGGTTAGATATTCATTTACTGTGTAATAGCATTTTTAAATTAAATATTGCTTTAATTTATTTAAAAATATACTGGTTTTGTTTTGTTGTTTAATGTACTCTGGTAATTTATTATATTTTTTTTTTTTTGACATTGAATATGGACTAGATGAGTGTAATTGAAGGCGGGACGGAGGCAAATTTAGCCTGTTTTTATAGCGCAACAAGTAATTAGTTTGTATGTCTCCCCGTGTATTGTAGAAATCTGGATATTTGCGGACTAGTTTGCATAATTCCAATATTTAAATACTAACTAAGGTGAGAATCTTGTGCTTCTGGAAGTAAGGCTTGCAACTATCTGTTGGTTCTATGTTGGTAATTATACGTACAAGCTTTTTTTGGAGGGTAAATAAGGCGGGAGCGTCTGTGATATTTCCCCATAAGATAATGCCATAATTAAAGCAAGCGTGGGGCATACGCGTAGTATGTGACTAGTGCGGTTTGTAGGTTTGTAGTCTTTTTAATTTCGCGGAGAGCATACGAAAACTTTGAAATTTTAGATTTAACTGTCTGTATAAATGTGTTTTCCAGTTAATATGTGTATCTATTGTTAAACCAAGGAGAGTGAAATGGTTAACTGTTTCTAATGTTTGTTGATTAAAGGTAAAATTTATATTTATTTGTTTTTTCTGCCGGGGATGGTACGCTATTAATTTGGTTTTGGTAAAATTGATTTCGAGATTATATACACCGTGACATTTTAGTCGTCTTACAAAGGTGGTCCACTCAATGTATGCGACATAAAATACCTACAGACGCGATGAAAAAATTGTTACCATTAATTAAGATAATAGGTACTAAGAAAAATAAATAATGCTTTAGGGTTAGGAAACATCCTCCTTCTTAATAATGTTTACGTAGCAAACGGTAGAAGATTTCTACCTACCTACCATAATACCATTACGTTTCATCATTCATTCCATCTCCATAAAAGGGTGTTCAAAACTACATCGTGCGTCTTAGTGAATGATATTTCTTTTATAATTATTATTCATATGTCCAAAAACATCATTTTTTTTAAATAAATGATTAGTATTCATTGGATACATGAAGTGGGCTGCCGTTGTAAGACGACTAAAATGTCACGGTGTATAGTTGACTCCTCCTACCCCGTAATGTATGACTGGTCCCTAAGAGATCGCTCATTATTATGTCCTTGTTAGTAAAAGCATAGGTACTTACTGCGCGAAGCAACTGATCCAGTATTTTTGCTAGTTACCCCTAAGGGTCCTACGGCGTATTCACGGTACCTAAAATGGCAACAGAGAGATGAACTTTTTTGCAGAAGTAGTTCTAGGGCTCCTTCCTAATAGTAGGAGAGCCCGTGATGATAAATGGGGATTTACTCGAGCGTCGTGGGGTCCTCTTAGACTTGGTAGCTTAGATGATAAGAAGTATAAAATGTTTTACAATGTTTCCCTTTTCAGTGGTGGGGGAAACTTTTCCTTGTCTTTTCGTCAAGAAGTTGGTGGTGCCCGTGTCTCGTGCACGTAAAGCCTCTGGTCCTGCGCCTGATGTTTCTGCGGTCGTATTGAATTGGAATGTAGTGTACCGGTGTCTGCACAAACTTGTGCACTTTAGTATCTCCGCAGTGATGGAAACTTGTTCGAGAGGATTAATATTATGGTTCAAACAGTACTGTACGCTCTTTCACAAATACCAAGTACCCTGCATATCGACAATGAAGTGACAAGAACAGCTGTTTGACATTTTTGGCGAAATTTTATTTTTTTAGTTTTCGAATCTGTAGGTCAAATTCGCAATTTACTAGAACATAGTAAAATCTCTAAACTACATTTTTAATTCCTACAGCATAAACAAAAATGTGGAAATACCTTGTAACTAAACCACTAAGTCTATGGCATTGCCTCCTATCTTCTATGGGACACTAATGGCCAATTCCTATAATTTACGGGCCGTAATTGTTTGAAATTAAGTCTCTTGCATCTTTATCAATAATGAAGCAAAGACCTTATAGTTTTCCTTAGTAGAAATAGTATGGAAACAGCTATCACAGGTAACATTAGCTTACGAATCTATTTATTTGCCCAGTTTGGCAGTAAAAATACTACCATTGGTAAACAAAACGATTCGTTTTTGTTTATAGGAACCGAGATTAAAGTTCACTCAAGCTCCGTAGAAAAGGGAGGATCCTCTGACTAGACTAGTGTTGGGTAGGACACGACATGAAAAAGAGTTTGTAAGAGTAGCCTCTTTTTTGTACTGAGCCGGTACAATGTCCTACTTCAAATGAGGCGAGGCCAATGAGGATTGAAACTTGGGCGACGCGCACTGAAGCTCTGTGATACGTTTGAAGTTACCAGTACAAAATTACAAATGTCACATTTGTACTGGTAGCTTCAAACAGTACAATGACAGTCTGAACTCTGAAGACTTATTATTATCAAGTATCGCAAAGTAATATGAAACGATTATCATAGTAAATATTGTTTATAATTAAGTAATATGAAATATAATTTAAAGAATATAATAAAAAGGTAATTAACAAAATTACAATGTAAAAGTAATATTTGCGCGACTTGTTGCCACTGAGCCGGTTCCTTCTTTTTGTAAGGACCTGGTTCGCTTTGCTAGAAGTCCGCTCCGAAGGCACAGAAGTGACAACAATACAAAGCCGTTTAAAATTAAATAGTTTTAAAAATAAAGCATCGAATAAAAAGCTTTTACACTGGTCACGACTTTAAACTGTCGCTTTATTAAGCGCCGCACGGTATGTAGTCATGTCAATCTCAACATATTTCCCTTTCGCCCGAGAGTCGAAACGCAGTCATGTAATGTTCAGTGTAGAATGACGTAATTTGTAGCATGCGTCTCGCTCCGTCTCTGTCCTCATCCTACAGTTTGACGGAGATGGAGAGTAAGTAATGCGACCTCGCGACTGCCGCGACATAAAATTTGAAGTAGTACATTATAAAATGCCGAGCCGCTCTTACATTTCGACGTCATGTACGGGACAAATGTACCGCCTCTTGTATGTCCTACTCAACACTAGACTAGACGGGTGTTGTATCTGGTGGACAAAGAACTGCTTGACGATTGATGTCGGGACGTCCGCGTTGTATACTACTCTGTCGAGAAAGTACCGGGAAAGGATCAACAATACACAGAATGTTAGTTATTCATGCAAATTTATTTTATCGCCAACGAATACTCCAATCTACCAAAACATTTTTAAACGCTTTTTCGGAATTGATTTCAGTTCTCGCCGCGAATTGTCCTTCATTTCTTCTACCGAATGAAAACGGGTGCCACGAAGTGGTAATTTGAGTTTAGGAAAAAAAAGATTTCGACTGGAGCCATAGTTGGTGAATAAGGTGGTTGCTCGATGGTATTTGTTGAGTTTTTGATACAAAATTCGTTCAGAATGATGGCTTTGTGCGAAGGCGCATTATCGCGGTGCAAAATACAAGAATTTTCTTTCCACAAATCTGGCCTTTTTCGTAGAATTTGTCCTCTTAAACGCCGCATACCACTCAAATAATATTCTTTATTTACCGTTTAACCTTCCAGCAAGAATTCCGAGTGCACAACACCGCGGTAGTTAAAGAAAACAGTTAACATGATTGACTTTTGATCGTCTTTGGCGTGGTTTTTTCGGTTTCGGTTCAGTTGGAAGGCGCTATTCTGAAGCTTGTTGACTAGGTTGCATATCAAACTCGTAAAACCATCTCTCATCACCAGTAACAATGCTTTTCATGAATGTTGGGTCGGAACTGACTCGTTGTAGCATGTCCTCAGCGACTCTTATGCGATTGAGTTTTTGGAGAAAATTCAGGCCTTTTGGGACTTGCCGAACGGCAAGATGTTTCATACCCAATTGATTATTTCAAATGGTACGGATTGACTTGTGAGACACAGAAAGTTCAGCGTGGTTCAGCGGCTATATCTCTCAAACTCGAATGAGGATTTTCAATCACTATTTTCTTCGCTTTTGTGATGTTAACTTCAGTTAAAGACGTTGATGGCCTACCAGAATGAGGCAAATCTTCCATCACATCTCGAGCGCTTTTGAACGCTTTGTACCACTCATAAGCACGTATTTTAATAAAATAGATTCACCGTAAGCCTTCTGTAACATTTTCAGGGAAACTCCGAACACGAAATTCCATTGGCGATGCAAAACTTAAGACAAACTCTCTTCGATGTTTTTTGTCCATTACGAAATTTGCAATACACACTAGATATGATCTAACTCAAAACAGCACTGTACCAAATTGGAAAACAGTTGTACCAATCTAACAAAAACACAAAACAAAAATACTACTACTAACTACTAATACTTTTTTGACTGAATGTATAATATGCTCGTTGCGCGGTAAACTATGCTTGTGCGATGCAGGATTTTGCATGAAGTCTGTTTGATGAGTAGGTCGCATTTGGCGGTGTAGATTATTGTAATTCACGAGCATCCCCAGTGTAAGAGATAGATACTCACATTTCTTCCTGACCGATGTCACAATCAGTACAGCAGACAACTGGCTCATTATTTTTATAGGAACAGATGTCTGGCAGCTCTGGAAAGTCATGTTTCTTTAAATCAAAACCTGCATTAGCCTGTAAAAGAACAATACTTTTAAAACAAAAGACAGACAGGATTTAAGGTACCTAAGTATATACAGTTTACAATAATGTACTTACTCATAGTGTCTAAACACTTTTATAGCTGTACACCGTGAAATTTTAATGGTTGTTTTCCGCGGCAGAACAACTTGCCATAAGGAGTACTTTCGAAGCATAGAGTAAAAGTACAAAAATAAAGATTTTTTTGTTTTAGAATAATCTAAAAATATTCATCAACTCGATAAAACACTATTCAATAGTAACCCTAGTGGTAACTTGTAGGTACTACTCGAATCGCACGCACCGCCGACAAAGGGAACAGCGATGCATTAATGTTTAAAGCAAAATAAACTCTCGCACGTGGTGATTTTTCACAATAGTTAATCAGCCATTTTATGTTTCTAATATTTTATTTGTTAATAAAACGATTGTATTACCAAGACAAAACCATTTCGCTGCGGGAAAACAACCATTAAAATTTCACGGTGTATATACTTGGACAAGACTTTTATAACTACCGGCACAAAACTAATGGGTGAAGGGCTCGTGGCTAAATGCTAATAGCCGCACGTTTGCCGCGGCCGCTAAGTGGATGCACCCATCCACGAACTGACCATACATTAGAGAATGGAGACCCTCTGTACCTCGGAAATCACGTTAAGCAGTTTGGCTATCATTCGTAGATCGTTGACAGTCGTTACGAGGACTCAGAATCCCAAAAGTCTGACAACCAGTCATACCAAGGGGTGTCGTGTTACCCAGTAACTGAGTTGTAGAGGTCAGATAGGCAATCTCGTCATGTAAAATACTGGTATTCGCCTGCATCCGGTAATACCGGGAGCCGACCCCAACATGGTTAGGATAAGACTGAACAGGTTGACTTGGCTCAACACTAAGAAATAAATAGAAATAAGTCAACAAGTGCACGTTTGCGTAGGCTTTTACAATCAATTTCATGAAACTCAAAACCCTGTGAGGTCAAACAGGTAAACTAAGTCCTACAGCTAGTGTTTTTTTCGTCATGCATCGTGAATAAATAAAAGGAAAAGGTTTAAAGAACTTACGTAGAGGTAGGTCAAAGACGCTGTCGTGCACCGAAATATTCCGACACATGTGCCGTTCAAACCTTTTGTTATACAGGGCTCATCTAAAACAATATGTATGGGCACATACAACACATGTCTTTCAACAGGGTATTTTACTCAATACGAGAAAAAATCTAAAAATATATTATTGCGATAGCAGCAAAATACAGTCGGAAAATGTTAGTTTTAGTTCATGATACAACAAAATAAATTTTAAAATACAATTTAAAGATTTCAGTTTTTTTTATCTGTTTTTGAACACCATTAAATATAGCTGCCATGTTATTACGTCATACGGCATGTCAACTAGGCAACTTTGTACTTTTATTATTTTCGTCGCCAAAGTAATTTTTATTTGAATAACATTTTACATTCAGGAACAGCAAACCACCGATAAATAGAAAAATAACTCATTTTTTAAATTATAAACAATGGTCATATAAAATATCAGCGCATTTGTTTTTAGCAAACTGACGTCATACCCCCAGAGCAATATCGATGGTCATACGTTGACAACTCGTAACCCAATTTTTTTCGGAAAATTAATGACATCAAAAATTTTAAATTAAGCGCTTATTTCATGAAAAACGTATGTGGGGGCATTTTATTCTTATAGATTAGATTTCAATAAAGAATTCGATTACCTACCTACTTTTGTATTTGATTTTTTTCGAAATTATGCAGATTTTCCCCTCTCCTGTAAAATTTGACACAATGCAGTTACATGTGGTCAACCTTTGACCATCCATAAGGCGTCCACTGCGTCCAGCGTTTTTGTCAAATTACGAGCGGAATTTGAAAATATAAAATTTAAATGCATTTTTATGGCACTAATCGATTAAATAAAAATGTTGCGTTTTTTAGTGGTTTATTGCACTCTAGAATCTAAATAAGACACTTTTCAAAAGTGAGTGTAATACCCTAATAGCGTATTTCAGTATGTTTGGGCTATACGAATAGCTTCAGGTCAAACACAAACTCAAAGCTTTATTTTCAACTAGCTTTTGTCAGCGGGTTCTTGATTGAGTATGAAACATGCAAACATCTAAACATCCTAACATACAAACTTTCTTATTTGTATTATTAAGTAGTAGGATTAAACCAATTAGGATGCACTTTTGAATACTCAAGTAGTCGGTCAGCCAGAAAGATGAAGTTATGATATGCCCATTCCAAAGCGTAGTAGCCTAGGTTCCTATAGAGAAAAGTGGGCAAGAAAGTCTATGGACACTCTTTAAATAAAAATATTTTTAGACCTAAAAACAGAGTGGATATTTTAGCCGCGGCAGTAAGGGTAACCTTAATCGTTGTATCTCTGACTTTCCTAGTACACAGTCCTCAGTTGGTCCCACAAGGTTTTTTGATCCTTATATGAAACAGGATCGAACGGCATCAAAATAAGTCATAAGTATATATTTTCCCATTATATTGCTGACCACATTTTTTCAAAAAATGCTGACCATATTTCACAAAAAGTTAAAGTAAGTTTTCCTGTAGCTGCAACTATTAAGGTCTAGGTAGCCCGGTATATCTAACAAGCTTTTCAACATAGGGTGACCCACGTTAGGGGTGTCAGTTACCCCAACACATTAGGTTCTAGGCCCTCGCCTTTCAGCTCAGCTCAGAGACAAGTTAATAACCAGCTTCATAGAGAAAAAACCTGATGTACCTAAATCATCAGGGTCTTTCTCTGACCGCTTGCAGCAGGCTTAACACGAGCACCTATTTGTCCACGGAAGAATAGACATGACTATTAACTAAATGATGTACAATAGGAGAAGATAGCTATGTTTTACTATTCATTATCATAGTTATGCGTTCTAAACGAATCATGATTTTTAAATAATCGTATATACTTTGTGGCAGTAGAAAGTTTGTTGTCAGTGTGATTTTGACAGTTTGGGAAGAAATGATCTTCTGAAATAGTCGACATTTAGGACCTAGACAAAGATCGTTAGAAACGAAAGACAAAATGACAGATTGCAGAAGGATATCTACGGTGCATGTCAAAAGTGGAGAAACGAAATGTCACTTTGTATAGCAAAAGCACTGTCTATTCTTCGTAGAAATAGAAAACGTCATGCTAAGCCTGCTGAAGTCATTGGGTTACTTTTGTAGGTAGGCAGGCTAGGTTTTGGACACCTTTGTCGACGTTCACATACACTATAATATCGTAGCGGGACATTTTCGCGCACTGGATTTGCAACGCACTGCTAGACGCCGAGAGTTGAAAATCGATCAGTGTGTTTTTTCGACGCTCTGAGATGCACTCTGTTGGATTCTTAATACTTGGTTTAACACCAAGATTTGAAAATCTAGTGCGTGCTAAAATCCCGCCGCGATTTTTTACGTTCGTGTGAACGTCGACTAAACAGGATAAGATGCAAAGATGCAAAAACGGCTGACTCAAAAACAAGATCAAGATCTACTGGTCTTCACTTGGCAGTATAGACTCCATAAAATAAACAAAAGCCAGAGTCAAGGTTCTTAAAATTACAAATCAAAACGTATAAACTCACCTTCGTTTAGTTGAAGCTCGCACAACACGCTATAGAAACACCTAAGCGTTAAACACACGAATATTATGTACTTATTATCCGACATGTCTTGCGCACGCGCCGATCGGAGCGCCAAAGCGTGGATAAAGTCTTCAGTTGCGCAAAAAACAAGTTTGAAACGAAAATGCAACGGCATTCTGCAGCATCCTGCGGTATGCTCAAGTCCCCTTGTGACGATATCATTGAAATGTGATTGTTAAGCACATGAAAATAAGATTCAAAATTACGAAAATTGTTTGCCATGCCATGCCAGGCCGGCCGTGCCGCCTCGTGAGCGCCAGGCCTTTAGCCCGCGTTCCCACGGGTGGATTTTTGTGATATAATGTACAGTCGCATGTCTATGGTAACAAAACCACTATACACTGGCATCTTATTCTGTTAATACTCCGTACAACGCTACATCAGCTCAAGGTTAACGAGTTATTGTGTGTATAAGATGCAGGTATATAATTTTGAGCAGATTTTCCTTATGAATTGCATTGATTATTAACATAATATAAGTTGCAGAACCAGATGTTGTTGTAGGTATCTGTCAATGTCTGAAGGTATTTTATAAAGATGCGCATTCCGGTTTCGAGTCTCAGCACCTTTAGGCTGGTTTTCCAACAGAGATGTGCTATGCTACGATGCTATGAACGCGATTGATATCCACCTATCATATTCTCATTCATCATTCATTATTGGTCTACATAGCATAGCATTGGTAGAAACAAATTCGGAATACCACCGGGATTTTATTACGATCGATTACAGTCTGGCTGTGTCGAGTCCAAGTTACTCATGTGGTCGAGACGGCACCTGTCAATGCGACAATTCTAGTAAGCCCAGGTACGCCCGGGAAAAGCATTTTTCTCCCGGCGATTATTTTCGCTCACTGAATTTTCACCGCTCTGTATACAAAGTAAATTTTTAACCAGTGCGAAAACTGTAACCATGCATATCATTCTAGACGGAAGGAGATTTTTCGTCGATTATAAAAAAAAATCAGCTGTTTCATAGAAAAGTGCAATACCTACGCGGTTAAAATGTATGGAACAGCTGATTTAGCTGTTGGAATGCGCTCTACAGGGTTCTCAATATAGTTAAAAATTCAGTGCGCAATATAAGTAATCCCTCCGCAAATTTTTTAAGTTCATGCTTTCGTGGGCTTAGGACCAAAGATCAAATTCGCAAAACACATATTCGTTTGTGTCGAACTGATGGCGTTCTTTAAACACGGCCGGACTGTAGGTATAAATGTTAGTTTTATTCAAACTGAGGGCTTTGGCGGGCGATTCTTAATGCGCTCGAAAATGGCGGGTCATAAATATTTAATATTATTGTGTACTTTTAGTTATATGTGTTTCGTGACCTGTGAGCTTAATCTTAGTGAAGGTAAGTGAGGTTTACCGTGTATCTTTAATATAGATTACATGAAAAACACAAATACTAATCACTAATTTTTAATTAGGTATTATCTTTTACAGCTTAGTACATTTTAAAATTTTGTGTTTGGTTCTAATAAGTCCATGTTGTTTTTATTCTTATTATTTTCAATCGTATTATCTTCCCTTTTGCCTCTTTTTTATGGAGTAGTTAAGTAGGTCTTCCCTCTAGTGGTCGATCAATTGATGTTTAATTATATGGTATTCAATTTGGCATAGTATACCCCTTTACTAGGGTTATAAGGAAATGTTGCAACTTGGCTGATTATAATTAGTACACGCCCCCAGTGGTCGCAATTCGACCATAATTTATCTTAAACTGATTGAATGTACTTCTATACAGGATAAGTTTTTATCCAGTGGGCAAACTGTAACCATGAATTCAGCATATCATTCTAAAACTCCTAGCGCAGAAATTTGACGTCGGTTTTACAAAAACAAAATCAGCTATTTCATAGAAAAGTGCAATACCTACGCGGTCAAAATGTATGGAACAGCTTTTTTTTTGTATTATCGACGAAAAATTTCTGCGCTGGGGGTCTAGAATGATATTCTGAATTCATGGTTACAGTTTGTGCACTGGATAAAAACTTACCCTGTATATGCATAATTCGTAATTTTCGTAAAAATCGGTACAAAGTTCCTGCTTCACGTAATCCTACTATCCTACTTTCTACTATTAGAGTAGCATTTTTTTTTATAGCATTCATTTCAAATAGGCACTTAAAAGGCACTTTTGAACGTCAACATTTACATTAAAATAGAATTGACTCTAGTCGCCCCTTCCAAAATGTAGTTTCGTATGGAGAAGAATGGGCAAGAAACTCCACCGTTACTCTTTTAAAATGATTTAACTACAATATTTAACATACATTCATTGTATAATTATGTGTGAAAACGATGCATCCAAAACAAAATTACTGTACCAAAATAGGTAAAAATAATGAAATTGAAGCAATTACAGATAAATTAATTTTATGATAGATACATGGTGCCCACACATTTACAAACATTGTAAAAGTAAATATACAATTTTCCTAGAATATTAACAAGTATGTAATCAGTCAGTGTGTGAGTTAAAGTAATCACTGAGTGTAATCAATGTCATAGATATAATTAATTACATAATTCAATTAGCAACCAGTTTGATTTTGTCTAGACTCTAGATTGTCTTATGGAGCAGGACCAGCATGTTTCCAAGCATTCTTATCTTCGATATAATCCTTTAGTTTGTAATATGCTTGTTTACAAAGTGTACTTTTCATATGAGTTTTAAATTTCCTTTCATTATTATAAATGTTAAAGTTTGTGTGTTTAGATGTTTGGATGTTTGTTCCTCAGTCACGCAAAAACGGCTGAACATCACCCTAATTGCGTGACGCACGATCAATCATTATCTGAATAATTTTGAAACAGATTGCTAATCCATTGCTTCATATGTTCGAAAAATGCGTCGGCTCAACAACGTAAATAACGCAATGAATATTGTTGAACTGTCAAAATGAAAGATTATGATTGATCGTGTGATATGCAAAGGGATCGGATTTGGATGACATTGAAAGAATGGCACACAGGTAGTTTATAACCTGAAATAACACATAGGATACTATTTACCCCGTTAGTGCGTTCCCGTGGGATAGGATAATTTTCGACCTTTTACGTTCGATGTTTAAAAAAAATAGACTTTGATTGCCTCGTGAGTTTAGTTGTTACAAACAAAATTGCTGTACTTAGGGTTATAGGTTTGATTCCCAGGTTCCCAAGTCAGGAAAACGTTCTCAGTCTCAGCAGACCCTGGTTGAGTCTGGATTTGACCGCAGTGTGTTCACATTCTTCATATTATTCTAGCTTTTGCCAGCGGCTTCGCTCGCGTGGAGGTCGAAAAGTATCCCACAGAAACGTACTACCGGGATAGGAAAAATGTGTTAATTCAGGTTATAAACTATCTGTGTGCCAAATTTCATACAAATCCGTCTGGTAGTTTTTACGTGAATGAGTAACAAACATCCAAACATCCAAACATCTAAATATCTAAATATACAAACTTTCATATTTATAATATAACTAGCTTTTGCCAGCGGCTTCGCCCGCGTGGAGGTCGGTGTATTATACATATAAACCTTCCTCTTGAATCACTCTATCTTTAAAAAAACCCGCATCAAAATCCGTTGTGTAGTTTTAAAGATTTGAGCATACATAGGGATATAGGGACAGAGAAAGCGACTTTGTTTTATACTATTGTACTTTGTTTTGTACTTTTGTTTTATTGACTGACTACTTGATTAATTGTTACGTAATTATGATGACGAAATTTAAATATTTGTACCCCACTAAGGCCAAACATGACTGGTCTAAACTATAATGTAATTTAATAACTTGCATGCTCTGTATGTGTACTCATGTTTCCACAAATAAAGAATCTTGTATCTTGTATCTTGTATCTTGTATCTATGTAGTGATTAAGATTACATGGGGCTTGAAGTTAACAGGCGAAATGTGGGCACACTGTTATGTAGTCTTGTGTCGACCCCGGCGGGGAATTGTGGGGGATGCTATATATACTGGGTAAACGACCGCTTTTAGTGTTGTAACTTGAAGGAGTTGTGATTTTTTTTCATATGTTTATCGTGTTTTGTTTGATAACGATACCCATCGCATATCTATAAAGCTTATAAAAAACTTTTCTGAAATTTCAAGTGACTATCATAACTGCGATCGATGATCCCACAAAAAAAAACATCCAATTTACTTTTTTTTTTGTTTTATAATCGTGATAAAACAAAAAATAAATTACAAAAAACCCATCGCGTCTTCGGAGTAACCAATTAAAATTATATTTGCTATCGGAGAGCCAATTTAAAATAACCCTGCATAAATAAAACAGGTCCGTAAATCAGACAATACTATAAGTACACCATTTTCCACTAACATACAAAAAATAACTGATTCCTCCAAGCGAGCCTGTCTTTATTTGTAGTACCGGATACTTTAGTTTCTGCTTACCCCCATAGGTAAAAACTTGGCTTGGTGCTCTCAGGACAGCACAAAAGCCCTGACAAGGTCAGAATTCAGACACAACAGGTTGTAAGCAATGACATTGAAACACAATCATACAACATTACGATCTGATGAACTCAAAATACAAGTTTTACTGCTTTGAGACCAGTTTATAATAAGATTCCTAACCAATGGTGTTGTTTTTAATAAAAATTCTGCTTCTTATTGCATGGTTAAACGTATAAACTAGCGGCCCGTCCCGGTTTCGCACGGGTGGATTTTTTTTTAAATTTTTGGGGTAATAAAGATAATTTAACTTATAAGTATGCGAATTAAAACGTACATGACTCAGTTTATCCAAATGTTCAACATTAAAAAGAAACACTTCCACCTTTAAAGTAATTTTCATTAAAATTTTATTTTTTTAAACGTTTCACATTTTTTACCATAAATCTATATTTATATTTTACTAGCTTTTGCCAGCGGCTTCGCCCGCGTGGAGGTCGGTAAAAAAACCCGCACCAAAATCTGTTGCGTAGTTTTAAAGATTTAAGCATACATAGGGATATAGGGACAGAGAAAGCGACTTTGTTTTATACTATGTAGTGAGTATTAGTCTAGAAGTGTAGATTAGCATTCAAATATATCGATATTTCTCTCTAGCTTTCTTTTTGGACACCTTTTGGTCCCAATTACAAACTACCTACCAACAAAACATAACTAAAGCCATTCTTCTTCATTTTCTCAGAATATCAGCTTAAAGTTTACCCAGTCAGCAGGTTGGTAGCATAGCTGACTGCTCAGAATGAGTCGAACGTACGCAATTCTACCTCATTCCTATGGAGACTTTTTGGGCACCCCGATAAGAAATTGCCCCATGAACCTAGAGTTCACGGCAGTGGGATTCTAGGTTTGTGGGCATCGTTCATCTTCCCACAAAGACCGATAATCTGGTGAAGTCTGCTGGATGCGAGAAGCACAGAATCGGTCGACGTTGCGTTGTTTGCGGGAGGGGTCTACCAGTGGACGTCTTTCGGCTGAAATAATGAAGATAATGTTGCATCATTTTTGTCCCAATATTTGCTAATTATTATAACGCAGACATTCACAGCCGACTATTTTTTTTTTCAGGCTCTCCGTGTGTTACACAAGGCGTGCGAGGTACATGTGTGAACATATTCAAATGTAATTCGGCTGCATTGACGTATCTATATGTGAGTATTTTTATTCGAGATTTACTGTTTCGTGAAAGTCAAATGAACTAGGAATTAAATTAGACCATTTAACTGGCATATTTAACAATCATTGAAAAAAAGTCTTTCAGTTGCTCAGAAACCTGTCCCTAAACTGTATAATCTAATTGAGAAAAACTGCAATAAAATCCATTGTTACTTACGTAAACAAAGGTGTCCAGAATATGATTTAAATTCCGAGAACATTCCCGACCGTAGTAACGCTTCTTTTCCAGGCTAATGCAGGCTTCGATCCAGTAGAGTACAAGATTCCAAATTTACCAGATATCTGTTCCTATAGATACAATGAACCAGTTGTTTGTTGCACTGATTGCGACGTTGGTGAAGAGAAGTAAGCAAATATTATGCCTTAGCCAATGCTTATTTGAATAATATCCATCTAAGCACATGAACCTAATCCTAAAGGCTTTGATTAGTAATTTGATCCTGAAGATAATATCAAGCTCGACGATCGATTACAAAACCTTTCTGACCAATAGTTCCAAAGTTAATGTTTTTCTCAGATACCGCAACACAGCCGTAGGCCCTTACGGATACATGGTGAGAAAAGAAGGCCCGATCGCTAGACAGAGTAAGTTGTGCCTGAGGTGTAAAAGTAGGTTTTAAAGATCATGGTTTTGTTTTTCAGAATGCTTTGATTACTTCCAAGGTCGACCATTCTCGTGTGAATTCCCTCGAAACTTTATTAATACTAATATTATAAAGAGGTAAACTTTGTTTGTTTGTTAGTTTGTAGGGGTAATCTATGGAGCGAAGTCGGATGCGAAATTAAAATAAAATCTTTTGGCATTTGATCGCCCAATTGTTAAAGCGGGGTGATTCGGAAAAACGTCGTTTTGTATTGTGTTTTATAAGTAGATTAACCGGATTAAAAAAATGGTAAAACATAAATTACATAGTTCACACCTTGATCTAGATATTCCGGCCGTGTGATACACGATTACTTGCACTTTACTGCATCCAATTAAATCGCAAAGACAAGTCTAAATGATGATCGGATTCTTATTTCATTTGAGTTATATAAGGCTTTGAACAATAAAACTTATACCATAATAAAGGTCGTAAAAAACATGATGAAATCCGGCCGACTTAATTATGGACTATGAAAATACATTTATAACAAATCTAAAATCCAGTTTTTTTTATCTTTACATGCGCGCGCCCCGTGTCGTTTAGTCCCGAGCGGAACGTGATGGAGGTCGGACGTGTGCCAATTTTCCGAACCCGCCACCCCCGCTATGATCTGTTACCGGCAGAGCAAAAAATTGTTTGTAAATAATAATACGTGTTTATATAAACTAAACACAGGTATATTTATGTACAAGCTACAAGCTACAAGCTACAAGTTACAAGCTTTATTTCGTAGGAAATTAAAGTAGTTAATATTTTGTCAAACAAAATGGGAAACTACAGAAAGTAATACTTTCGATCCAGCGCTGGCTCTTCGAAGGCTTTTTTGTTTACTACAAAAAAGAATAAGGATTGTTTGAGAATATTATTATTTACCTACATTCATTATATTTTGCGCATACTATTTACCGCAAATAAGCGTGTAGAACAGAATTGGAACCCTATGTCCGTGTAAATAAAGACGCCACGCGCGCAAAAGTTAGAATGGTTCATTTTTCTCGCGGAATAGATTTACCAACCGCATCAAGTGCGCAAAACAGTTGAATTTGAAACCTTTTTCATACAGCATAAAGCCACCACGCGCGCAAATTTTATAATGGTTTATATACTGTTTTCAAATATCAAAGAGGTAGGTTAAAAAACAAAAAAATTATGATCGCCTGGATAGGCAATGTATGTGACAACACTATGACGACATGAAACTTTTCATTGCCACCATCTTGGATTTTCATTTTGACCCCACCATCGGCTTTAGCAACCCGAAAAACCCTGAAAAAGACACCCATGACGGAAAATCGAAAATTTTCGCAGCCGCCATCTTGGATTTTCCTTTTGACCCCACCATATGATTTAGCAACCCCAAAAACCCTGAAAAAGACACCCATGACGGAAAATCGAAAATTTTCGCAGCCGCCATCTTGGATTTTCATTTTGACCCCACCATATGATTTAGCAACCCCAAAAACCCTGAAAAAGACACCTATGATGGAAAATTCGGAAAGTTTCGCAGCCGTATCTTGGACTTACATTTTGATCAGCGGCCTCGAAAACCATGACAGGTAACACATAACCATGTCAAAAACAGTTAGAAAGAAAATTAATAAACATAAGTCCACGTTCACACGGACGTAAGAATAACGCGGCGGGATTTTTCGCGCGCTGGATTTTCAACTCTCGGTACTGAGCCGAAGGTTGAGAATCCAACTCAGTGCAACGCAGCGCGTTGAAAATCTAACAGTGTGGTTTACTAGTTAGATGTCATCTCTCGGTACGTACCGTAGTCGGTACATAGTTTTGTATGTAGGTATAGGTAAATAAATAAGAAAATAAATAAAAAAAGTGCAACTAAAAAACTACGACGATCACCCTAATTGGATTATTACTTCCAGTCTGTATGTAACTTGAACATAACTGGCGAATTGTGGGTGTACTAATGCTCAACCCCTCTGAAAGAATACAGGCGTTATGTTATGAAGAAATCTGATTTCCGCAACTTATTATATCTTAAAAAAAATATTTAATAAAATTGATCTACTGTTTTGCTCTATTCGGTGACATAGTTAATACTGCTGCCGGCCGCCAGCCACGCCTGGCGCGCGCGTCGATCGAACATCGTAACTAGTTACGTCTCGGTACTCGTTTCGGGGGCTGTGGTAAGCTTTAAATGTCTACGGTACCATTGCGGCCGGGCGATGCGCCGCTGTGCTATATCTGCTATGATAATATATATAATGTTAAAACAAGAATATTCGGGGGAAAGCTAGCTTTCAATAAGATTGGGCTTGATGACACGAAATGCCATAATCACACTTTAAAACACATCGCGGTGGGTTTCCTACCAGGAGTGCGGGTTGTTTGAAAGAGATACTCGGGTGGGTTTTATTCAGTAAAACTCTGACACGCCCTCCCGCTCCGCCCACACCGGGAGAAGTTATTCGATGGCTACCCACCCTCAAAAAAAAAACCTGGTGGGTTTCCCTGTAAGGGGCCGAAACGCAGAAAAATGGGAGTTCCTGCATGACGTTTTTGCATTTGGTGTTATTAATTTGTTTTGTTTTCAGAGTGCTTTGATTATTTTCATAATCTGCCGTTTGCGTGTCGATTCACTGGCCGCTTTCGTATAGAAAAGCATTGGCATGAAGAAAAACAGTGTCATAATCATACTTTTGATACATATTGGTTGGCTTTTGCCTTAGGGGGACGAAATGCCGAAAAATGGGAGTTCCCACATGTGGTATGTATTGTATGCACTTACAATATTAATCAATTTCTTATTGATTTAGACAACATGATCACACTGAGGATACCGTTGACACTTAATCTGGCGCTTTCTTGCGTGGAATGCACCAGTTTTTTATTTTTTACGATCTATAGAAAGCGGTAGTAAATTAGTAAATGTAAAAGAAAAGTAAAGTAAAGTAAAGTAGTAAATTGGGTTATTTTCCAAATATTACAATCGTTGGATTTGTCCCGTTCGTCCGTTTTGATATCTCTGACATACAAAATGTCGCAGTGGCATAGACATTGGAATTACATGAGCTCACTTTTATCGTAGTGTAAGATTCAAATAAGTGTTCAATCATAATTAAAAAGTCAACTCTTCTCAGGCCCTACTCGGTTATGGAGATAACGTGGAATCTGCGCAGTGGCTGTGTGGAGGCTCTGTGATCAGCGAGAGATTCATACTCACTGCAGCGCACTGCACATCGACTCGAGTGCTGTAAGTTTTCAGTCGTCATTTATATCAGTTCCTCTTCGGCTAGAGCTTTTATAAAATACAATATATTTTTTAGGGGTAGCATATCATATGCCGCATTGGGACTTCTGAAACGGTCCGACCCTAAGGAATCCTGGAAAATATACAATATCAAGAGTATCATCATTCACCCGGAATACAAGGCACCTTCCAAGTACCATGACATAGCACTCTTGGAGACAGAAACCGAGTGAGTGTTAAACATTCATTTTTAGTTTTAAACAGATTCAATTTTAGGTGTTCCACAGGGCAACGTGTTGAGTCCTTTTACGTTCTTAAAATTCCCAAATAACATATTTCACACTATGAATAAAGGCCCACTCATCTTTTTTTGATGATTTCAGAATAGCTTTCGGCAGAGGCTTACTGCCTGCATGCCTGGATGTAGGGTTAGAATCGAAGGATTTCGCTGATGCATCCGGCTGGGGTCGTCTCGGGCACAGGCAATCTTTAGCAGATGTACTGCAAGTTGTAAGTGCAGAGTAAAAAAATATACCTAGATATATTTAAATTAATGCATTACTGTTTTCTTTTACTTATAAGCTAATTTTTTCCTCAACAATTCAATATTATTGCGAAAAAGATTAGCTTTCAATGTCACTATAACGTTTCGACAACTATTTTAAAATAATGTCAAATCGTACCTTTCTATATGCTAAGTTTTGTTGCACACAATTGGTATCCCAGTAAATTTGTGTATGTTTGCCAGATTTACGTTACTCTAAGAGGACCTTGTTTCTTTTTGTTGTTTGTTTTTCTGTGCGTGTTGCAAATAAAATATTTCTCTTTATTTCTTTCTGTTCTAAATTTTATTTTCCAGGTGAATCTGCTGGAGTTTAACGAAACAGAATGCTCAATGTTGTACCAACCACACAGACACCTCAGTCGCGGCTACGACCATGACAAGCAGATGTGTTACGGATCTCATAATAAAGTAGTGGACACTTGCGAGGTAAGAAAGTATTAAAAATCACCCTAAGGAAATATGTACCCATATGTTCAAGTTTCTTGACGCGTAGATAATACCTTGCTACCCTTTTAGCTATTGGATGTACACACACAACACCTCTACCCTTAATTACTAATATAACAAAACAAAAAAAACTATAGCTAAGACTTCAACACCTTACATAACATCGAACACAAGTCAACTCAATCTGTAAAATAAGTACACATAAGTTGCAAGTAAATTAAACAAGTGTAAAAGTAAACTTGTCCTAAAACATATAAAAATTAATATCATGAACTAAATGTGATAATGAACTTATTAATCCGTTCTTATTATGAACCAAACATTAACTCTAATAAATTAGCTTAATCAATTTCGTCATACCACCCGTATCGTACTGGACGGTTACTTGTTGTGGCAACATTACCAGCATCCTCTCTAGTAGCCGACACATTAGATTCTCCCGGTGAACTACAAGATACTTCTGCAGCAGCATCTTGTGCTACCACGACTGGTGGCACTACTGGTTTTGGAGACGTAAACTACTTTCTCTCGAACCAGCCGCACTTCGATCTGGACCCTCGCCACTGGTAATGGGAAATGATAATGATTTTCTTGAATGTCTATTTATTTCCAACTGTTTCGTAACCTGATCTAGTTCTGTCTCTTTCTTGGACATATCTTTACCTAAATTTTCCATCATTCTTAGCCTCAGCTGATCGACATGTCTGTGAATTTCCGTTCCTACGTCAGATCTTACGGAGTAATTTGTTTTACCTAAACGTTCCAGTATCGTTCCAGGTACCCATTTATCAGAGCCTCTATATTCACGATACCAAACACGAGCGGCCGGCACGAATCCGGGCTGTGTCCCATCCGCATCTCGCTCACTACGAGTTTGGCGAGCAGCGACCTGTGAACTTCGTTCTGGTTTTAGGTTATCCAACCTCATACGAAGACTACGACCCTGTAATATGCTAGCTGGACTATCACCGGTAGTAGCGTGTTTTGTGTTCCTGTAGGCTAAAATAAACCTATTTAGAGCTATTTCAACATTAAGATTCTGTTTGAACGCCTTTATGGTACGGTTACAGATTTTTACCGCGCTCTCAGCTGCACCATTGGAAGTTGGGCGATGCGGAGCTGTGAAAATCTGTTCTACGCCATTATGTTTTAGGAAGTCTTGAAATTCTAAACTTGAAAAGGGTGGGCCGTTATCACTAACAGTTTGTTTTGGAAGACCAAATGGCGACCACGAACTACGTTGTATATTGATGACTGCTTGTGCTGTAGTTTTATTCTTTCGGACTGCTTCAATCCATTTTGAGCAAGAATCTACAATAATTAGATAGGTCAATCCACCTATAGGCCCTAAAAAATCCAAATGAAGCCTGGACCAGGGACGTGACGGCCAAGGCCATGAGCATGGCACGTGTGTAGGCGATGCATGTGCTACAGCCGCACATACCACACACGAGCGACATGTCGCCCCCAGCGCTTCGTCTACTCCCGGCCACCACACATAACTACGAGCTAGCGACTTAGTCTTTACTATCCCCATGTGTATACCTCGTGAAGTTCCGAAATTACCTTTGTTCTACATGACAATGGCTACACGATGACCCCACATAACACAACCCAATTCGCAATACAATTCGTCCTTTCTATTAAAATATGGTTTAATTTCCTTTATTTCAACCTCCGATGGCCAACCGTCCATAATATAACTTAAACCGCGACTTAAAATTGGGTCATGTATTGTTTCTTTTATACTTAAGTTATAATCTAGAGATATGGCTTCCGTTGCGAAGTGCAAATATGTTTGCTCTGGTAAAACTTCCTCTTCAGCTGCTGTCTCATTCCGCTACCGATTCTTCCGTTTGTTGTCGCCGCTGCCGGAATCGAAATCTCTCAGCTAAGATTGATAGCGTTGGCTGCAAGTGTGCAGCCAACAACTCCACTGATCTATTTAGCGTCAATTCAGCGGGTTTTAGTGGACTCGCCAATGATGACAAGAGCTCATAGGCCTCCCTCCCCATCATCGAAATCAGCGTTGGTAGTTTGAGCTCAGTTTTTATGCTGTTGACTAAAAAGTACATTTCCAGTCGCTCAACATAAGCGGACCAGTTCCCCGTTGTTACATTGATTTCACGTACTTGTCCCACCGACATTTTATTCGGTTTAGCGCTGTAATTATACTATTTAGATCAATTTTAATTTTCCTCGTCGCCACTGTTGAATAAAACGCGTGTGCTCGATACAACATTTATTCCAGAAGGGTGACGACAAAAATAAGCGACGCTAGATCAGATCCTTAATATCTTCTCTAAATCTATTAAGGTATGTACACACACACAACACATTCAAACAGGCCCGGAACAACTACTACTACTGTAGGTTATACAAATTTTGTTCCGTAAGGGAATCGAACCCGCGACACGCAGCGCAGTATTCAATCGCTTAACCACTGCGCCAACCGTGCCGTCAAACTTACGATTTACGAAGACGATTTTGATTCACGGAGTAAGTAATCGCCTTCAAAATGGCTGTTGGTACACTGTAAGGATTTTTTGTCGGTTGAATGACAAACCAAATCAAATCAAAAGTCATTTATTGAAACTAGTCTGAGAGTCAGCACTTTTTGAACGTCAAAATTACATAAGACAGTCCCGCAAAACGCCTGCCCTTCACCACTTCCTAGTGCTTTAGCTGAGAAGAAGAAGTGGCGCAACAAATACAACAATAGGTAACATTAGTAGGTTAGGTTAGTAATTAACATTACTAAACACAAAACATAAAAATTAATTCATTAGCATATGTCAGCTACGACATTAACAGGGGGCGCAGTTGGTACACGTTTGTACAATTATTTTGTAAAATGTATTCAAAAATAAATAATAGTTTAAAAAAAAAACACGCTATAAAACCAAATTAAAAAAGCAGAAAATAATTTCATAAAAGCGTGGGTGCTGTTTGCGGTATTTTTGTATTCAAATAATATCAACCTTTTTTTAAACTATTATTTATTTTCTATTTTTGAGTTCTGCTATCTACAAAAGCGTGATTTTCAGATTTTTTTCTTGCTTTTTTTTGGTTTGTTTTTTTAATTATTGAATTCTCATCGGTCCTCGATAATAATAATAAATAATAATAAATCATTTATTTCAAGTAACATAGACTCATAATAATAGGACACGAACATAATAATAAGACAAGAACACACAGTCACATTGATTAAAATTACACACAATTTAAATTAAATCTAAATTTGAAACAATTAAAATAAAATTTGAATAAAATGAGCATATTAAATAACAATTACATTTTTCAATTTTCAATTTCAATCTACGTGTGCTACATGTCGCATAGAACAATGAGTCACTATAGCACAATCGAGCCTTTCCGCAAGCGCGGCCAGCATGCTGTTGGGGCTCCCCCGCACGCGCCGCACCAGTGAGGTGCTACGCTTGCACATTGTTGCGTAGAAACAATCTACACGGGCTTCCGCAAACATCGTTGATGCGCTACAATAGCGGGGGAGCCCCATCATCATCCTAAATGCGTTGTTAAACTGGACGCGAAGGGCACTGTAAGATTTTTGCGTGTAATCCGTCCATAGACTGCATGTGTACAGTGTGGTGCAGTAGGATCTAAAAAGAGTTATTTTACCTGCTGTAGAGCACCGAGCAAACCTACGGATGACCATGTTCGCTCTGACCGACAGCGCCCTCCGCTCCCGTTCAATGTCTTCAGGGTAGGTGTCATAAGATGGCCTAAGTACTTAAACTCGTCTACCCTTTCTAACGGTAACCCATTCAGTGTAATTGGTGGCATCGATATTACTTTTCTGGGTCCACCCTGGAAAACCATACACTGACTCTTCTTTACATTATACAGCAGTCCATGTTTCGCTGCATAGCCCTCACAGATACTCAGCAGCCTTCTGAGTCCGCAGACCGAGGCGCTCAGTAGTGCCATATCGTCAGCATAACTGAAGTTATTGAAACAGACACCATCTATGTGACAACCTATATGTTGCCCACTGAGCTCCTCAACCAACCCATTGATGTACAGGTTAAAAATGGAGGGAGAGCTCAATCCCCCTGCCTCACCCCACATTCCAACCTATACGGGTCCGACAACGTGCCCGCCCACTTCACGTTGTTCACCTGGTTCCCATACCAATACTTAAAGATGTTAATAATTTCGTTCGGTATATCCGAAGATCTCATTTTATTCCACAAGATATCATAGGAAACCAGGTCAAACGCTTTGGAAAGGTCGAGGAAGCAAGCGTACACGAATGTTTTTCTCTGAGTATAGTATTTAACAGCACTCTTAAAACACAATATGGCGGTTTCTGTAGACAGTCCCGGTCGAAACCCGAACTGGTTATCGTGTAACTTAAGATAAGTCTACAAAGTTTAAATTAAATCTGACCGTTTGAAGTGGGTCAAAATCAAGTCCAAAGGAGTCGGTTACAAACAAACATACAGGAGAAGTGTGTAAAAACCGGCTAAGTGCGTGTCGCACTCGCACACGAAGGGTTCTGTACCACCGCGTAATGTTTAACACCACAAAAAACGAATGCCTACCATTAAAAAATGAAGACATTTTTATTAAGTACTTATTATTATAGGGGCAACAGAAATACACACACCTCTGTGAAAATTTCAACTGTTTACCTATTACGATTCATGAGATATAGCCGGTGACAGTCGTATACCCACATTTATTTCTACTAAACCTAGCTACAATAACTATGATAGAAGCATAGTGCTCGTATAGTTCCATTGCAACCGTAGATATTTTTTTTCCGTACATAAATGAAACAGTATAGAGAAGGAAACGTGTTACTTTTACTGAAGAATGCTTTTATCATCCCACAGGGCGACAGCGGTGGCCCTCTCCAAGTTAGCGAGTCTAAATGCCTGTATCACGTTGTGGGAGTGACGTCATACGGAAAAGACTGCGGAATCCTCGGCTCAGCTGGCATGTACACCAGGGTGTCGCACTACGTGCCCTGGATCGAGAGCGTCGTGTGGCCTGAGGAAACTGAAGCAAGGAGGAAAAATTACGATCGGGTGGTAAATAAATGGCTAACATAAGAAAAGGAGAAGTAGTGTAGGCCGCATGTCAGCATATTATGAAGTTTTGGAATAAGAGGTCAGCTTATACTAGGGTACTTTCCGAATTATGTCATAATCGTTCACAGGGCTCACAACAATATTTTGCGTTCTGAGTGTAAGGACGCTCAACACGTTTATAGCGCAATTCGAAATGTATCCCTAGTTCTGTTACCACTGCCATGCCGCCAACCTTACTAATTATATACACCGAGGTTAAAATTTAATAAATCAGGAGGGATTTTAATAACTTACCTACTTTGCCTTTTAGTTATTCAAAAATTCTACAGCGATTAAATAGATACATATACATAGATTGTATATCTGAGCCTATCCTACCTGTTGAGAGAGATTGAGAGGTTCTATGGACAGTTATACACGTCAACAAGAAACCCCGTTACGAATCTGGCAAACAACCCACAGGTTAGATTTATCTGACACTATACTGAAGACATCCCGGACTTCAGCTTGTACGAGATACGCCATAGGCATGGAACAGAGGTGTGGTGGTACTTTTCTTTAAGAAGGATGACAATTCCCTCCTTAAGAATTATAGGCCCATCTCGCTTCTGAGCCATATCTACAAGCTGTTTTCAAAAGTCATCACGAACAGTCTAGTGCGTAGGTTTGACGACTTCCAGCCTCCCGAAAAAGCCGAAAAGGCTTTAGCACCGTTGACCACATAAATATGCTGGAGCAGGCTATACAGAAGACCGAAGAATGTAACCTGCCTCTCTGTTTAGCGTTTGTGAACTACGAAAAAGCCTTCGATTCAATCGAGACAGGCTGCACTGCACCCCTCCAACGGTACTAGATTGACTATCAGTACATCAAGGTGTTAAAGTGTTTGTACGAAAACGCCACTATGCCAGTCCGACTCCAGGACAACACCTCGAAACCTATCCTTCTGCAGCGACGTGTCAGACAAGGAGATGTTATTTCTCCGAAACTGTCCACCGCTGCCCTGGAGCATGTCTTCAATGTTCTGGACTGGAAAAGGGCTGGCATCAACATCAATGGCGAGTACATCCCTCGCTTTCGGTTTGCCGATGATATAGTTGACATGGCAGAAATTATGGAGGACCTCAGTACAAAGCTCGATGACCTCAGTAGAACTTCCGAAAGAGTGGGTCTTAAAATGAACATGGACAAGACAAAGGTCATGTCCAATACCCATGTAACACTACCAATACCCACTCTCATAACGGTCGGAGGCGCTGCACTCAAAGTTGAGCACGAGTACGTTTACCTAGGACAAACTATCCAGTTAGGTAGGTCCAACTTCGAGATAGAGGACAATCGTCGAATCCGACTCGGCTGAGCAGCATTCGTAAAGCTACGCAATATTTTCTCGTCCCACATACCGCAGTGTCACAACACGAGAGTCTTTGACCAGTGCGTCTTGCCAGTGATGACATATGGAAACGAAAAGTGGTTGCTCACAATGGGCCTCATAAGAAGGCTTAAAGTCACCCAAAGGGCTATGGAGAGGGCTATGCTTACAGTTTCGCTACGTGATCGAATCAGGAATGAATAGATCCGCAAGCAAACTTAAGTGACAGTGTGCAGGGCACATTGCTCGCTAAACAGATGGCCGATAGAGCCGAAAGGTACTGGAGTGGCGACCTGTACCGGAAGACGTAGAGCTGGAAGGCCTCCTACAAGGTGGACCTATGACCTTGTGAAGGCCGCAGGAATCTGCTGGATGCGAGAAGCACTGAACCGGTTGAAGTGGCGGAGCTTGGAGGAGGGCTATGTCCAGCAGTGGACGTCTTTCGGCTGAAATGATGATGATGATTGCATACTACATCTTGGTGTAGCTACTTAATTACCTACAGATTTCTTCAGCATCAGCGCCCTCGATTAGTTCAGAAAACATGCCTACTATACCCCAGGCACCACACCGTCCACACCTACAAAATGCTAACCCGTAACCCTGGCCGATAGCTCCCAAACAGCCGAACTATTGATTCCAAACGAAATACCTACCTAATTAAGATAATCCAGTCGTACTAACGGCTTCTCCTCTACATTTATTATGCGCACAGCCAAAGTGTGGATCTTTTTACCTGCGTTTGTGTTTCCTTCCACATTTAACACTGCTTCCTTCAAAACAAGACTGAATGGGCATCTTCTCGGCACGCTCGATTCATCATAGACCTCATCAATCGTTTCCTACCAGGCATGATCGAGGCCAAGAGCAGGCCCATTAAAAAAAAAGATTATCCTCCCATGCTCTCGAGTGACAAAACCAAAATAAAAAAAATCATAATCAAAAGTTATTTATTCAAACTAGGCTGAGAGTCAGCTCTTTTTGATCGTCAAAATTACATGAGTCAGTCCCCCAAAACCGCCCGCCCTTCATCACTTCCTAGTGCTTTAGCTGGGAAGAAGAAGTGACGCAACAAACTCCCCAGCAGCTCAGCTGTCTGTTGAGTTAGAAGAACTTGATTCTATACAATAGTAGGTAATTAACATTACGAAACAAAAAACATTAAATTTGCCATATGTCAGCTAGCACACATATTCTAGCCAATATTCCAACAAAACCTAACGTAAACAGAACTTACAACCTAAATAAAGGCGTAATAAGCTCCAGGCATAAAGGGCGTGCCGGCTTACATATTAAATTCTAGATTATATAAATATAGCTATAACTTGAAGTACATAACAAAAGTTAAACTCCTTTGGAATAAAATTAGTAAAAAGTTAAAACAATTAACAATAACAAAACCATGGTCACCAGTCACCACAAGCAGCACCCGTTCACGAGCATAACGCAAAGATCGGCCACTGGGCTCTCGCCATATTTGAGGGAAGGAGGCAACCCGACCCCCGACGCTACCGCAAGCAGTGACATCTAAGAGAGCATGATGAACTTGCTGCCGGTTGCTCTGGTAAGAATAATATAATTTGTCGAGATAACTAGCTAACTACATATTGCAATACAATTCTTTACAAAAACATTGTAATGAGTAGATTATGTCAACAATAAATGAAAATAAACTGAATTATACAGTCAAATAAAATAAACAGATAAATGAACAGAAACTCTACTGCTAGCCTTAAGCACTAAAGATAACAGCTGGCATAGAATCACTATACATAGTTTCAGCTCAAAATAAAATACTCTAAGAATTAATACCAAATTTTTGTGTCACCGCACTACGTAGGTCAATAACTACCTACGTAGTGCGGTGACACAAAAATTTGTTATGATTTCCACGTTACTATAATTTTATCTCTGTAAATTAAAAAAAGAATATGATACAAACTTAATTAAACCTATTCACAACTTAAAATGGCGTCATAAAATTCATCCGCATCGCTGTCGACTGGTAATGTTCCCAAGAGACTGGCAGCATTACCACGTTGTATGGCAATGCTTAGCCGCTGGCCAAGGTACAATACAGCCCTTGGGTTACGGAAAGCTGCAACCAGCCTTTTCGAGATTTCCTTAAAGAGACCATGAGCACTTGGACCCCACGGCTTGAAAATAATAATTACCAATTAGGTTGTTATACTTTCGCCGCTTGAGGTTTTCCGCAGCCGCAGCGGCAGCGCCAGCACAGCACACCGAGCCAGGAAGATGGGATGGCGCAAGAGTATCGACACACGTTGCATCCCACACTAAAGGCCTACCCGACTTCCATGGAAATAAAGACATTCCGTCCAATCTCTTCCCATCGTCGCGTGCCAAGCCTTTGGGTTCTAATACAGCTGGAACGCCGACGGTGACAAGAGCTCGTCGGATGATGTCGTTAACGTTTGCATGCGGCGCTAAGCAGCCCGCGCTTCGGCTGCAAGACAGGCCGTGGTGTCCTAGACTGTTGACAACTTCGCCGCAGTGACAGCGATGAGGAGAACAACAAGGAGCACCCAGTCGTAGAGAAGCAGCAATGCGGTGTCGTCGAACAAAGTGCCTATGTTCGACGACGGTAGTGCATGAAGCCACAGACCCGATTCCCACTTACCCACAGCCAGCAGGCGCGCACGCTCCGCAGTAGTAGCAGACGTGTTAAGTAGATTGTCTTGTACTACTCTGCAGAGTGGCTCATCCCACCGTCTCTGGGAAAATGGTTTATCGGGTAAATCAGAGTTCGGACAAGCGAGTCTCCAGGCATCCACAGCCTCGGTGAAGCACGGCACGTCAAACTTAATCAGTGTGGAGGCTAGGATTTTTCTGATTAATTTCTCAGTGCCGTGGACGCGCTACGCGCTCCGCGAGCTCAAAAAAACTACAGACCTTAAAACTGCACTAGTAACGTACTATGCGTACGCATACGCATGGCTCAAATACGGTGTCATCCTATGGGGCAACAGCACTGATGCGCCCACACTACTTACCCTACAAAAAAACTTATTGGAATATTAGTAAATATTGAATCCACCGATAGCTGTATACCCCACTTCCAGGAACTAAATATTTTATCCCTACCCTGTTTCTATATACTTGAAGTTTGTAAGTTCGTGCGCAAATACCCAGATTTCTTTACAAAACGAGAAGATACGAAAATTATTTTAAGACACAAAAACAGATTATGCTTACCAACATCGAGACTCAAAATGCACTCCAATAGTACCTTTGTCATGTCCATAAAAATGTATAATAAGTTACCCGAAATAATAAAAAAATTAAATAAATATAACATCTTTATCAATAAATTGAAGCTGTTCCTTGTAAGCAAATGCTACTATAGCATAAGCGAATACCTAAATGATAAATTATAAGTAACTTCTTATCTATTTGTATCTACTAATATAAAAGATACCCTACTTACTCATAATACAAGGAATACCTTTTAAATAAATATGAAACATCCATTAAACAACTTACATTAGGGATAATACATATTAAATACGTAATAAATATAAATATTATGTAAATAAAATAACAAATAAATGTGTATAATTTATAAAATAATAAAAATGATTCATAAATTTAATTCTGTGATAATAAAACAACTTACTAACAACATATAGTAGTAGTAGCACTAGTATGTTAATTTGGGACCGAAACAACAATAGCGAATTATGGTGATGGCCGAATGCATATTAATTTGGAACAATCTTTTCGAAACGTCGTTGAAATTTTGAATTTTTTCCTCAATGAAAAAGGGAAAAGAATTCTCAAAGATTAGAGACCTGTGGCGGCCATCTACAATGCCACACATACGGAAAACTTCAAATCAACAAATGAGGAAAACACAAAAAGTGAAGTGGCGCCATCTACAACGCCATACTACTCAAGACTTGACGACACACCGTTACATCAGCTACATAACGCAAGCAGAGTTTGCCGCGCGATCTACATATACACCGTGACATTTTAGTCGTCTTACAAAGGTGGTCCACTCAATGTATCAAATACCTACAGGCGCGATTAAAAATTGTTACGATTAATTAAGATAATAGGTATTAAGAAAAATAAATAATACTATAGAATTATGAAACACCCTTCCTGTTAAAAATGTTTACGTATCAAACGGAAAACGGAAAACGGCAAAATTTCATCATTCGATCCATCCCCATAACAGGGTGTTCAAAACTACATCATGCGTCTTAGTGAATGATATTTTTTATTTTATTATTATTCATATGTACAAAAATATATATTTTTTTTTAATAAATGATTAGTAGTCATTGGACACATGAAGTGGGCTGCCGTTGTAAGACAACTAAAATGTCACGGTGTATACAAAAATCTCGACATCAACCGTCGGGTAGTTGCCCACCAGACACAACACCCGTCTGGTCGGAGGATCCTCCTTTACCATAGAGTATGAGTGAACTTTACACCCTGTTCCTCATACCTCTATAGACCCAAGGACGTGAAGAGATCTTTTTTCAATTATTTTAATATCTGGAGCTATTGCGTTAAATTTGGAAAGTGTCAGATGTCTGTCAGTACTGTCCGTTATGTAAAGTTCACATTTTGAAAGGTCAAGATCAAGGCCAATCGAGTGAAGTTAATTTTTTAATGATTTGAAGTCATTTAAGACCGTTTCTACATCGCCTCCCAAAGTTCCATCGTCAAGATATCAAACATTTAGCTGTCGATTAATGGGATGAATGGCTAAACTGAAAATCACCGGGGGTCACCTTGTTGGCAGCCAACAGCAGATTCCAAAATGTTGTCCCGATATAGTAATTTAGATGGGTGTCTGTAACATTGCGAAAGGAAACTATAGATTTGGGGTATTTCTTTTTTAGTTTCTGCCAGCAGGTGTCCCTATTAGCTAAATTAAAGGCATTCATTATGTCAACCTTCAGGATGACTTCTCCTTTGCCGGAATTAAGATAGGTAGACAAGGCGTGTACGGCAGCCTGACAGCCCCCTTTGGAGCCGTAACCTAGCTGAAGGGGCTGAAATTTTTCTGAAACCACCTCACCATAAATTTTGCAACAAATTTTGGCTGCCATATGGTAGGTAGTTCCCACGGCAATAGGACGAATGCCGCCATTCTTCTTACGCAGGGCGCATAGATTGGCCCCGTACAGAACGTCAATGACGGCCTCGTTCATCTTGCCGGAGAGCATTAGGTTAATCAGAGCCATGAGCTCCTTCAAGAGCAACTCACCAGCTTCCCCGGCGCCTGAACAGATAAGATCCTTTAGGTGCTGAGGACTCAGACCGTCGAGGCCGCCAGCGGAGCCGCTCCGGAAGGAACAGACGGCTGTGACTAACTGAAATGGTGAGGGAGTGATTATCTGGGTTAAGGGAGTCGGGGAAAAAAAGAGGCCATCCGCTGGGGAAGGGTGTTTGCTCTCCAAAGCTGCGAACGTTTCTGGATAACACGGTGCCACCACATCACTACTGAAAAGAATCCTGGCCGCTCCGCTAATATCACCTTCCGCTAACTTAGACTCTACAAGATGGGATATACCTCTTGAAGAGGTATATCGCTGTGTCGGTAATTTTAAATCCAAATTATGAGCCGAAACATTACAATTTTCTTTAATTTGTTTTTTGGTTGCCAAATTCTTTTGTACATGTAGGATTCTGTAAGGGAAGGTGAGAAGCTGTTACCAAGCACTTTGTGAGTTCTCCCGGGCGGTAAGACGAACGCAGCCTGCTAGGTGTTGTGCCACAAGAGGTGTAGCCCCCCGTGGAACTCACTTTAAAACAGGATCAGAGTTTTTGAATTTTGAGAGGATTTTCCAACACGTTACTTGCCAATATCACAATAAATCTCTTCCAAGTGATGTGCTTGCTTCAATTTGGTCTGGTATCAATGTATTAAAAATTCTCATAACTTCGGAACATGTAGAGATAGGATTAAAAAACCCTTCCAATATCGTTTGATATCATCTAAAGAAACTGTGCCCTTGGTATATACCCTTTCCGTTACACGTTGTATAACCTGTCAGTACGTAAACTAATTCTGGTGAAGGAACATAAACATTGTCTTGAGTTGATCACTATTCTTATCGTTTAAGTAGTCGTTGATAGAATAGTATGCCTTAGAACAAAGGTTGGATTTTTTACTTCAGCTTTAAACGAAAAGAAGAGGGAAGCTTGTTATGAACCAGGGTTAGGGTTTGTCCTTATTTCTAGTATTAATATGTATATCACTGTTTTTAGTGTACAGGTGTATATTTTGCCTAATATATAAGATGTTGGCGAAGATGAATTGCGATGCCACCGTGATAATACCAATATATTTTAAAAAAATCTCTCAGAGAAATTCTAGCACCTAGTTGGTAAATTGCTCGAACAGTTCGTTTTTGAAAAACAAAAATATTTTGAATGTCAGTGGCTTTGCCCCACAGCAGAATGCCGTAGGATATACCTAACGCTATGAATATAACTAAAATAGACTAACCGAGCTGTATCAACGGCAGTGAGTCTGTCTTACTTTCCTGACGGCGGCGTAGGCAGCAGAACTGAACCTTCCCACTAGGCATATACAACGTGTCGTTTTGCATCTTCGTCAAATTCAAGGAGGTAACTATGCTAATGATTCTCGACACGAATCAATAATAAAATAAGTAGGCGTTTTTTTTTTTTTTTTAAATTTTAAAACGCGTCCCGCATGTGCGTCCCGTGTGATACCGCACTGTAACTGGTTAACCTGGGTTCAAACAGTTTTCGTCACACAAACCAGTCCTCGAATTACTTGTTGCGATTTTTTATTTTACGGCTATGAAAATACAGTCGAGAACGCAATGGTTCAATTACCATTGCGTTCTCGACTGTATTTTCATAGCCGTAAAATAAAAAACCTACTTATTTTATTATTGATTCGTGTCGAGAATCATTAGCATAGTTACCTCCTTGAATTTGACGAGGATGCAAAACGACACGTTGTATATGATCCCCAATGAAATTTGGCATCTACTGTGTAGCCAAGAAAAACTTCCGAGTCTACAGTTTCAAGGACCTCATTATCTAAGACGATGTTGGGTCCTAGATTCCAAACATTCGGTAAGGCGAACTTGATACATTTCGTTTTCTTAGCATTGAAAAATAGGTTATTTGTGGCAAACCAATCCGTAACTATTGTGAGTGCACTGTTTACGTCGTCAAAATCTTGTCTGTTGCTGTCTACTTTAAAGATAAGAGAGGTATCATCAGCAAACAGCACAACGTCACAGATACCCTTTAAATATAATTGTAAGTCATTAATATACACCAAGAATAAGAATGGACCTAGTATTGTGCCTTGAGGTACGCCTAACTGACCTGGTAGCCCGGAAGATTTCACACCATTAACATCTACTCATTGGTGCCTATTTTGCAAATAAGAACTTATTTCGTTGAGAGCTTCATTTTGAACACCATAATGACGTAGTTTACGCAATATTGTGTCATGTCATGACTCATGAGGCACGTAACCAAAGTCTTTGGAGAGATCACAGAAAACTCCAATAGCATTTTGCGAGTTTTCGACTCTGCCCAATAGATAGATCTCTAAAAGACCTTGGAGCCCTTGTACCGCTCTATGGTGTCCTTGATCCGGTCCGTACTAAAGCAGCGAAGGTCGCTTTTCAAGGATTAAGAGATCCCTCTATTGAGCTGTCAATACTTTAGCGCATCGTCTGAAGACTGCAGGTTCATTTCACGCCTCTCCTCCATTAGCTGCAGAGATCCTCCATTAGATCCAGTAGGATCAGAAGGTTTATTTTTGCCATTTGTACGACGGGTCTGGAAGATTTGACAGTATGTCCAGTTTCCACGAACCCATCGTTATAATCATCCACGGAGCTCCCTAGGCACTCGAAACGATTCTGGAGTTCGAGCTGAAAGTTCTCGGGTTTATGGACTTGGATCGGTGCTGGACGGAGCGTTGACTTCATCAGCCGACCTCTTTCCAGCTTGATATTGATATTCAATGTGTCTCTTACCATGCGGTGATCGCCTCCGGTTTTCACCGCGTTGATCACAGAGACATCATTGAATATTTGCTTCTTCGTCGACTTAGTGATGTCAAACTCGTTTTTAGTGTCGGTTCACTTTCTGTGCTCACGCTTTCTGAAGAAGGACTTCATCATAAAGAGGCTTGCCTTCTCCAAAAAACTGGCCAGTAAGTGACTCTGGTGAACTCCAAATTGCCCCACTCCCTGCTCATCATCGTCTCGTTTACCCAGTTTCGCGTTGAAGTCAGTGAAATGAACTTTAGAGCCATACATGGCTTTGGATATATCCTCTTACATAGTCTCCACCTCATCGTGGTGTGGCGAGGTCGGGGCGTAGACCTGTATGACCTTCAGGGAATATCTTGCGGATATTCTGTGTTTAAGGTACGCCGCCCTGGATGACACACTCTCGATCTTCTCCACGTTTTTCACAAGGGACTCATACGTCAACATACCACACGTACCACACCAGCAACCTTACCTTTTTTTAACCAACTTGAAAAAAAGGAGGAGGTTCTCAATTCGACTGTATGTTTTTTTAAATTATGTTTGTTACCTCATAACTTTCGACTAGGTGAACCGATTTTGATGATTCTTTATTTATTTGCAAGCTGGTGCTTCCCGTATGGTCCCATTTCAATTTCATATAGATCTGATGATGATTTGACCCCAAGGATGATGAAATTTCAAATTAGTGGGTTAGGTACTATAACTAAAAAGTGAAAAATAAAAACTTTTTCCAAAAAAAACAACCGACTTCCGAAAAAACACTATAAAGTGAAAAATAACTTTAATTTCGGAAGGCGGTGACAAAAAATTTAAATACATATCCAAAGTCACCGCCTTCCGAAATTAAAGTTATTTTTCACTTTATAGTGTTTTTTCGGAAGTCGGTCTGCCTCTTACTCGAACTGCCTCTTACTGCTTATGCAGCTGAACTTGATGTATATGAAAAAGCTCTGTTGCCATTTTGAGTCTAAAGTAATTTCTAGATATACAGTTTCCGAAATAGCATCAAAAGCAAATAGGTAAAGAGAACTTATGACATTTAGTTTTGTTCGCATTAAGTAAAACATTATTAGCTGCAAACCATTCTGAAAGAACAGCTAGACCAGGGATGGCGAAAAAAAAATTCATTTGGTATTGACGTGCCAACACACAATCTGACTTATTGACTACTAAATAAAGACTTTCACAATAATTGGTAGTCTTTATTTACAAACAGAAATAGACTTGTGCCTATTATTATACAGTAATCAACATCATACCAGCTTATTTATATGAAAGAACAAATTAGTGCAACTTCTGGTGTTTGGTATTAGATTCATAGATATATACTATATAACTTTTAGCAGAATGTAAACTGAACTTTAATCATATGACATAGGTACGGTTTCTGAAAGTAACGACTCAGGCTTAAGAAGATGAACTTTCACACTCAGATTTCTGTTTGTTACTGTGACAGGCTGTCGTGCCCTGATTTTTTTTTGCGTGCCACCAAAGGCAGGCGTGCCATTGGTTCGCCATCCGTGAGCTAGACTTTTGTTTACATCATTAAACATAGAAAAAATTAGAGAAGTGTCGTCAGCGAATAAAATCTTTCCGAGAAATTAGCAACCAGGTAAGGAAAGCCATTAATGTAAACTAGACATAAGAATGGGCCAATAATTGAACCTTGCGGCACCACGTTAACGTTTACTTTTTGCTGCCTTTTTGATAGATAGGAAAGTATAAGACCAGCAGCTTGTCCACGAATTCCGTAGTAGTGTAATTTATAGATCTGTGTGTTGTGGTCAATACAGTCAAACGTATTTGAGAGGTTTGACTTCTCCAAGGATTTTAAAATATGACTGATGAGTTTTACCCCCGCGTCAGTCGTGGACCAGGGAGGTGCACGACTGACGCGGGGCTAAAACTCATCAGTCGTGGACCTACCTTTCGTGAAACCAAACTGTCAACTATGTAAAATCCCATTTGTATTAAAATGTGACAACGTCTGGTCTAGCATGATTTTTCTATAAATTTGGCGCAATGCTGGAAGCACAGATATAGGTCTTTAATTAGAAGGATCACTTTTACTACCTGATTTGAAAATTGGTACTACTTTACTATGTTTCATTAAGCCAGGAAACGTACCGCTGTCTACACATTGATTAAATTAATATGCCTGTTAGAACAGGGTGCGATTGTGGTAATGATATCTTCAAGAACCTTAGCGGAAATCCCCCTTATGTCTTCAGTGTTTTTTAAAATTAAAACTTTAAATGCTGTTTTAATTGTGGCACCAGAAATGGATTTCAATTCAAAACTAGGAATATCAGATTCAGCTAATCTAGATGGTGAGGGAAGAATTTTTGCAACCTCTATTGAGATGTTGATAAAGAAATGTCTAGACTAGAGTCTCAAATGGTTTCATTACAAATTTTTAGAGACAACTCATTCTGATTTCGCTGTTTTGTGTTTCCAGTTTCTTTATTAATTACCTGCCACAAAAATTTCATTTTATTTTTAGAAATACAAATTTTGATACCCATTGATTTAGATTTACTCGTAGCTGGAACCACAACATAGTTTTACATCCTTTTTAGGGGTTTCGTATCTCAATAGGACAATTCGGAACCCATAAAGGATGAATTCGTTGTTCGTCCGTCTGTCTGTCGGTCTGTTAAGACCCTTTTTCTCAGGAACGCGTGGAGGTATCAAGTTACAATTATAATCAACTAGGACTACGGTCCCTTGGAAATCTATAAAATCAAGCTTCTACCTGATAGTAGGGGTTATCATTAAAATCCTGGGATGAGACGCCTACGTCAATTACTCCAAGCGATATACTTCAACCAGGTGAGTGGGTTTTTTTTTGGTTGGGAAATCATAAAATAACTTCTCCCGCTCTGGGTGGACTAAAACCCACCCGTGTTCCCTCAGTTGCCTGTGTGCCAGGGGCCGCGGTATCTCTTTCGAACAACCGCACCCCTGGCAGGCGTTGGCCCCTCCGGGCTCCATCAGCTGGTGCTGACATCTCTTCGAGGCGCGCGTGAAACACAACGCGCCGTCAACCCGGGCTTGTCCTTACCGGACAGCGAGCTACCCATTACTCGCCGTCCACAAGCCCGTGCCTACAGTGGCCGGGAATCAGCCTGGGATTCCCGACGCCCAGGGCGTCTCCTGCGACGACTATGGCCGTGAGGGCGCATGTACCGCCTCTCCCTCAGGTTTGCCACCTCCCTCTTCGCGAGCATTACTGCTTCACAGTAGGAGGTGATGGCTACCCATGCACTCTCGCTCCGTACCATGGCCTGGACCAGGGCCAGATGCGAGAAATCACCGCCGCCGATCGCCTCCACGAGGACACGGCGGTGCTCCTCCCAAGCCGGGCAGCCCTCCACCGTATCCTCAGGGTGATCTTCGCAATGGAAACACCCGGGCGTTTCCTCCCGCCTTATCCGAAACAGGAACCTCCCGAAACAACCGTGTCCGGTGAGGACCTGCGTCAGGCGGAAGGTGAGCACGCCGTGCCGGCTCTCAAGCCACTCCTCAAAGAGAGGACTTACCGCCGCAATTGTGGCGTGCCCACAGGTGAGTAAGCTTTAGTGCAGTTATGACCAGAGGTATGAACGTAAATGAAGCAAATGGACTATATAAGGTTCGTAGTTTGTGGAAAATTGAGAGTTTATATAAGTTTTTAACTACGAGTATGTGTAGTTAATGTTACTAATCTTATTTTATTGGAAAGCTCTATTATTTTACGTTTTCCTTCATCAGGGGGACAGCGGTGGACCATTACAAATTAATTCGTTCAAATGCCAGTAAGTACACCATAGTTGGTGTACTTACTGGCATACGGCAAGGACTACGGCATCCTTGGCTCAGTCGGCATTTACAACAGGGTGTTGCACTACGTGCTCTGGATCGAGAGCGTCGTGTGGCCTAAGGAAACTGAAGCTACGAGGAAAAAGACAATCTGTGGCTGGAGAAACGGATAAGTTAAGAAAAATATGTATGAAATCTACTGAACGCCAGGGATTGTAACTAAATCAGGAGAACTTATTTGCGTTTCATGTCTTTAAATTCATAAATCTTGCTGCAAGATTTATGAATTTAATCGCTGCAGCAGCGATTAAATAAATACACCTACACCGTGAAATTTAAATGGTTGTTTTCCCGCGGCAGATCAACAAGCCATAAGGAGTACTTACGATGCATAGAGTAAAAGTTAAAAAAAATAAGATATTTATGTTTTAAAATAATTTAAAAAAATATTCATCAACTCGATAAAACACTACTAAATAGTAACACTAGAGGTAACTTGTAGGTACTATTCGAATCGCACGCACCGCCAACAAAGGGAACAGCGATGGATAAATGTTCAAAGCAAAATAAACTGTCGCACGTGGTGATTTTTCCTAATAGTTAATCTGACATTTTTTGTTTCTAATATTTTATTTGTTGTATAAACAAATAAAATAATAAACGTTTGTACTTATTACCAAGACAAAACTATTTCGCTGCGGGAAAACAACCATTAAAATTTCACGGTGTATATTGCTTAGTTAAACTTGTTATCATAATAATCACAGTACTCATAATTCCCGCTGCTGAGACACATGCCTCCTTTCGGTGAGATGGAGTATGCCGTAGTCCACCACGCGTGCGCAGTGCGGGTTGGTAGATGTCACATGTCTTCAAATTTTTGGTTCTAGGACATGCCGGTTTCCTGACGATGTTTTCTTTCACCGTTTTGAGAATAGTGGTAATGAAATAATTTACACACACGTGAGTCGCGGCCGTTATCACTGCGCCACCACAGCCGCCTACTCTCTAACTCCGTCAACGAAGATACGGGCCGGTCTGAAAATAGTTTGAAAGTTCTCTTGGATTCCTACAATCAATTAATTAACTTTTTTGGACGGGAAAATACATATCGGCAGTAGGGACAGCTGTCAAATCGTGTTGTCATTCATTATTATTTCGGGCTCCAATCTAATCTTCGGTCAGTTAGTGATACGGAGTTGGAAAAGCTCGTTACTTCGACTGAAACGACGGACTCCGTGCTAAGGCAGTAGGCCCCCTGGTCTCTGGAAACTTGTTATACCTGTTGGTTTTCTGTCAGATTATTATCATTTAATTGGCAGCTTGCTTTTCGGTAACAGCGCCCTAGAAAACTTCGGAATAATTCTACCACCTACACAAAACACTACGGGCCAGACCCTGGCTGGTAGCGCCCAAACGGTCAAACAATTTATTTTATTTTTTTAATTAGCAAAACAAGGTTCTTAACTAAACATAGATAGTGGTTATAGGTACATATTGTAAAATACTAACAGAAGACTTACCACAGATTAAGCGGGTCCCAAACTAGACACAGCCTGCATCTTGGTGACCCAAACACTACACACCGTTAATAATTCTGCTGGCGCAAGATTGTTACGTACCTATTCAGATGTTCCTTACGATTTTTAAAAACAATAAACTGAGAACAAAGAAATTATATAACATAGATTATACATGCAAGACGGTTATACTGAGTACTTAAGTGTGTGGTGTAAGTGTGAGTGAGGGTATGTGTTCAATCAGAGTGTGTTTTAATATGTGCGGCAAAGTAAACTTTCTGATTCCTCGTAAGTCCGGCGCAGCATTATTTTAGTTTAGTTTTGACTTCAGAGTAGTTGTTCGGAATAGGGAAAGGTTTGCTCATAGAGTTAAACACCCGTATTGGTAAATACGACGAAAACCGGGTCGCAAACAGGGTTTTTGTTTTTGGAAGAAATATTCTTTTCGGTATTTTTCTACCCATCTGACTGTAGCTCGAGCGTTTTGTGTTGACTTTTATGAGCTTTAGAATTGATCCTAGGATGAACAGCTGACGTACGCGTAAAACCCCAGATTTTGTATATAGTTCGGCCGTTGAGAAACGCCACGGCTTTCCCAGAAGAACCTTGAGGACAGCCCGCTGATTCCATTCCAGCTCCAGCATGCATGTCTTGGCAGCGTTGCCTCAGACACTCATACAATATTGTAGGACAGATTGGCATATGAAGGTGTAAACCTGTAAACATATAGGTACTCTTAGATGCACTGACTCGTAAGAGTTTCACAATTTACATGAACTTGTGAGTCTTTTTAGCGAGTGTTTGAATTTGGGCTTTGAAAGACAGGTTCTGCACATAAACGAAATAATATTATTGTAGGTAACATGCTCCTCCCGTGTCACACTACTCATACCCCATACGGGGGTATCATTCTGTCTAAATGTCTTCTTTGACTGAGTCCGATTGTATAGTTAGATTAGATACCTACTTACTACTAGACTAATTCCCTTACTAACCTACTAACCGTCTGTGGGGAGACGCTGCATACGCATTTCAGATCTAAGCCGTTCATGAATCTTTGGAGATTGTCTTTGCCCCGGTGTACTTTAGTTCGAATTCTATTTAGAGTTTTCCAAGTCGACCATAGTAACGTGTGCCCTGGTGTGAAAAGCTAAGGGTTAATTATCGTTTTATGGATAGCGTTTGTTAGAGATAACTTTATTTCAGACTCACGTTATTCGGGATAGCGGTCATCCCTAATAACGTGAATTGGGATAGCGTTCATTCGGAATAACGGGATTTAGGATAGCGTTAATTTGGGATAAAGTGATTTGTCATAGCGTGCATCCGCAATAGCATGACTCCATTCCAAATGAACTTTATCCTGCGTTCATTCGGGATGGAGTGATTCGCGATAGCATTCATTAGAGATAAAGTGATTCGGGTTTTTGATTTTCGGCATAACGCCAGCCAGCCATGTGATTCCAACTTCATAGTCGGGGATCGTTCTTACCTGCATTGGCGACATACACAGAGAAACTTTCAGTTTTATAAAAAAACCTATCTTAGATAGGTTATTTACTAACTGATGTTATTAGTAACATCAGTTGGTACTCTTATTCAAATTAAAAGCGCTGGCGTAAAGATAGACTTTAGATATGGTAAAACAGTAGGAGATAGCTTTGTTCTTCTATTTGTTATCACAGTTTTGCGTTCAAAACGCTCCGGATGAAATCATAATGTTGTAGATAGTCGTTTATACTTTGTGGCTACCTTATATTATCCATTCTAAAATGTTCTCATCTTTCTCAGTAGAAATTTATTGTACACGTATAACGTAATGTGAAAAAAATCAGAAGAAAAAAATAGATCGTCGACTCGGAATGAAATAAGTTGTGAACTAGTGTAATAATTGAACGCACCCGTTGAAGTCAGTCAGTGACAGCATTGACGGTTGACAAAAATGACAGTGACAGGTCAGCTAGCCTGATCTTATAGTGTGTAGTTGTGGTGAAAACATTTCCGCATATTTTAACAATTTCTGTGTTTTTTTAATAAACAAACAACTGCCACGTAACGATGTTATGAACACCACAACATATAAGATCGAATTAGTAAAGTAGTGATCATCATTTGACCGATTTATAAGCGGTAAGTATTTTTTTGTTTTGTTTGTGATTCATTCGAACAATAGATGGTTTGCAATCAATCGGTTATTCTAACTGCATGCCCACTATTCTCACACCTGCTTAGAATGTATAAACTTGGTGATATTCTGACAACAACCTTGTAGTATGTTTGGAGTTCATGAGACTGCAAAAAAAAATTCAAGTCGCAAAAATTTGTTCTTGATGATGTCACTGTGCATAATTAGGTCAAAGAAGATATTTAAACCACAGATCTTATCCTAACATAGTTTAATATCTATAAACCGAATTGTGTGTTGTGGCTGTGGCAATCATTTTAATTTCTACTATTTTTTTTTTAATATAGAAAAGTGAATTTTCATGTCTCTAAATAAATATGTTGGTACATAATTTTGTATATAATTATACAGTTCTTCCACAGTAAGTGTTCAGATCAGTTTTTGGCTATGTACAATTCTATTTGTCAAGGCTGTTATAATTAAACTATCAGGCAAAAACTTCCTTGTAGTTGTGTTTTTCTAGTAAACAATGGATTCCCATGTCAGTCTATTACCTTGGCAGTCTGGAAATATGTATAAGCGGCTAAGTACTTGTCTGAAGGTGGATTGGTAATTTCGGGTATTGATAAGAAATCCTATTTTAGGCATTTATGGCAATAGACTGGCCCCCCATTAAATGGGACTTAAACATAACTGGAAAAGTGAAAGTTATTTTTATTCCAAAGCCAGGTAAAAGTGACTATACTAACGCCAAATCCCACCGACCAATCAGCCTAACCTCCTTTCTATTGAAAACGCTGGAAAGGCTATGCGATAGGGAGCTGCGAGATGGCGCACTTAAAAACATACCACTTCACGGTAACCAACACGCATACAGCTCAGGTAAGTCGACGGAATCTGCTCTTCATCAAGTGGTCAGCCAGATAGAAGAAGCGATGCACCAAAAAGGCACCTGCCTGGGCACTTTCATAGACATCGAAGGAGCCTTCGACAAAACCAACTTCTCCAGCATCGGTAGCGCCCTCTCCAGGCATGGGGTGGAACAGGTACTAACGGACTGGATTACTAACATGCTTAGCAAACGAATGGTTCGCCTTGAGGATGAACAGCAGCTGGCCATGATAGCCAGAGGCTGCCCCCAGGGAGGGGTGCTGTCCCCCCTTCTATGGAATCTGGTGATAAATGACCTTATCACCAAACTCAACGCCAGCCATTACTTCACAATAGGCTATGCGGACGACCTTGCAAACCTTGTTTCGGGGAAGGTAACGGGAACGATCTGTAACCTCACTCAGCAAGCACTACGTATCGTAGAGAGATGGTGCAGGGAATTTGAACTATCAGTGAACCCCACCAAAACTGAACTAGTCATGTTCACCCTAAAACGAGCATTAGGCCCTTTTCGCCTACCGAAACTGTTCAATACAGAACTTCAGTTGGCCAACGAAGTCAAGTATCTCGGGGTCACTTTGGACAATAAGCTAAACTGGAGCAGTCACCTAGACAACAAGCTGAACAGGGCCTGCATCACCTTCTGGCAGTGCAGGAGAATGATAGGTAAGAAGTGGGGACTATCACCCAAAATCATACTATGGCTGTACACCGCAGTGATCCGCCCCATGATCACCTACGGGGCCGTGGTCTGGTGGCCCCGCACCAAGCTAACTACAGCCGCCAACAAACTACAGCGCATGCAAAGACTAGCCTGCGTCGCGACCACGGGCTGCATGAGGACTACTCCGACTGCAGCGATCGAGGCCATGCTGGGGTTGCCGCCGCTCCACCTGTTCATACAACAGGAAGCAACGATGGCGGCGGCGCGTCTAAAGGCTATAAATCTCTGGAGTAAAAGAGACACACAACACACCGCGCTACTTAAGGAACTCAATAGCGAGTTACCCATTACGAGGGCAATAAATGACTGGGTGCCCAAACAATTTATCTTTGATAAAAAATATAGAATCCAGCTGCATGAGGATCGACGATGCGAAGGCTTGCGCCCCGCAGAGCTGCGTATCTTCACGGACGGATCAAAAACAGGTAGTGGCACAGGGGCTGGAGTCTTCTCGGAGGACCTCAACATCCACATAGCCACACCACTGGGAGTCCATAACACAGTGTTCCAGGCCGAATGCATGGGCATCTCCCTGGCAGCGTCTGCCATCATGGCCAGGGTAGTTAAGGACCACTCGATCCGCATACTCTCGGACAGCATGGCTGTTCTGCAAGCGCTGAACAGTCACACAGTTGACTCTGGGCTGATATACGAGTGCCACCAGCGCCTCAACGAGGTAGGTAGCCTCAACAACATTACCATTCAGTGGATCAAAGGACACAGCAATTCGCTAGGCAACGATGCAGCCGATGAACTTGCCAGGAGGGGGTCGAGCATGGCACCAGTGGGACCAGAACCCATTGTGCCACTCCCCTTCGGGTATCTACGCACTCTGGTAAGGAAACGTACCAGGGAGCAACACCACAAAATATGGTTGGACCTAAGTGAGTGCAGGCAGGCTAAGGAAGCACTTCCTGCGTTCGATGCTCGCGTCACGAAACAGGTTCTCCGTTTAACTAAACGACAGTTGCGTACAGTTACAGCAGCCGTAACTGGTCACGGATCATTTAACAAACACCTCTTTGTCTTAGGAGTAACAGACAGTCCGCTGTGCAGAGCCTGCATGGAGGACGACGAGACAGCGGCTCATGTGCTGTTGAACTGCCCGGTGGTCGCTAATTACAGGGCAAAATACTTCGGTAACCCAGGTACCCTACGTGACATTGTCAGCAACACCAAGGCGTTGCTGGCCTTTCTCGAGGAGCTGGGGTGGATCGAATAACCCATTCTCCCACCCATACGCAAAATACGCGCCTTGACGTGGAGTTGCGGAAAACAGCCCGTTTTACCTATTACCTATTACCTAACATAACTGGAGAAATGTAGGAGTACTATAAGTACACCCCTGCCTAACTCTTCGGGACTACAGGTGTGATGTTATGCTTATGATGATGATATGAGTGTTATCGTCTCAGAAACCAAGTGTACATTTTTCAATTAATAATTAACATAAATTTGACTTTTAACAAAAATAATATAAAAAAACAGTATGAACACTGATATCAATCTTGATCATTACAAAAAATGTAAACAAAGACTGTTAATCAGTAAGCATATTACTCATTGGTTTGTTGATATCAACAAGATTGAATTCCTACAGCATAATCAAAACAATTTCTTTTTGTTGTTAGAGTTGTCTTTTTGCCTAATCTAATGAGTCTTTAATGGCTTCAATACTAAATAATCCGATTACACTTACTTAAGCATAGCATCTAAGCTTGTAGTCGTTAGTACAAATTGTGTTAATACAAGATATACGTTTTTATGGGGCTTGTGGAATAAACAACCGACGGCTGCCATGACTCACGCACAATTCACTTGAAGGACTCAATACGGAAACCAAACCCATAACTTAGAACATAGAAGGGGCTTGTGGCTAAATAATTATCGCCGCACGGTTAGATAACAGGTTAAGCTATGCTTGCTGCAGTTGGTTTGTGGATAGGTGACAATCTATTACATATTGAAACTGCATCCGTGCCTCGGGAATCATGTTGTCCTGGCTGTCATTCGTAGATCTTTGACAGTTGTTACAGCTATTCAGAAATCCAAAAGTCTGACAACCATATTGTGTTACCCAGTTACTGGGTTATGTAGGTCAGGTCGGCAGTTGGTCCATATAAAATACTGGTATTCGGGTGCATCCGGTTAGATTGGAAGCCGACCCCAACATAGTTGAGAAAAGGCTAGGCAAGGTGGACAAGATAAATATACAGTTTGCGCACTGGATAAAAACTTACCCTGTATTTATAAAATTAATGAGTCTTTGTTCGTCTCAAATGCATTCCCATAATATTCACCCATTTTCGAGGAAACATTGGTCAGTTGTTGGCGCACAACAACTCCACACCATAGATTAGTGATTGATGCTCCACACCCATCAAGTTTTCTGATTTTGTAAAACCATCTTTTACACTAGCAAAGCTGCAGACAAAAGCTATGAATTCAATAATACCGACACATTATGGAACAAATCATCGCGCATCGTTTTTTGTTTTCAATTATGTTAAAAAACAGATGTTTATGATATCTTTGAGGAATTCCCAGAGTGAGGAATATTATCACTAACTGCCTACGAATGTAGTTAAAAGTCACAAAAAATAACATATCCCCTTTATTTATAAACATTGCTTAAAACAGTCGCTAATTATTAGATACATACTTTACTTCAAGCAGCATTTATTAATAAACCCCACTATTTTGCAGTTACTAAACACAGTTCTAATTAGTCATTGAATGGTTTATTTATATTTAAAAGCTAGTAAAATAACTGAAAACAATGTTAGGTATTAAATAAGACAATGTTGCTTATAATACCTAATGTACTTGTCACAGTCTTTGGTAGATATATTGCAATCACTATAGTAAAATACTACTTCCCTGTTATCCATGATTTCTCAGACGTCTTCTGATTCCAAGGTCACTTTTTGCCTTTGTTTGGTAGGAAAAGAAGCAGACCAGTCTGGTTTTGTACCTAGACACGCCCCTTATTACATGAGACCTATACTTTGAAATAACTGGATGGAAGATGGCTGGCTGGGTGGGCTGCTATACGCCTGCCTGCCATTTTCGAGCATCACAGTATCTATACTAATATTATAAATGCGAAAGTAACTGTCTGCCTGTCTTCTTGGCGCCCTAACTTCCGAACGGAGGTTTTTTTTTGTTTGTTTAACGTGGAGGAATGCCTACTGCGCTACCACGGGGAGATAGCGCAGTTATATGGTAACCCTCTAAAACTCCACGGTGTCCTCCAGTTCCACTTGAGGCGGGAACACGGAAACGCGCAAGTCATCCGCGAACCCGCCGCGGCTGTCCGTCACCGGACCCTCTTCGGAGGGTCCAATCACCGTGACACATGGCACGCCGCATGGCCCCAGTCGACCCCGTGTCTAGCACCCTTGGTCCCCCTGTGACGGGTCAGCATAGTGGCCCCGCCGCCTACCACTTTTTGGACGCAGAGGATAGGGAGAGCGGGCGCTATACCGACTCTCCTCCTCCCCTGCAGCCCCACCGCGTCCGTCATCAAACGGTGGCGGCCCCGTCCAGGCCACAGAACGGAAGAACGCTACTCAGAAGTACCGGCACTTGTACTCCGCCGCAGCTTGTAACCCTCAGCCGCGATGCCTCCCACTCAACATCACGGCCCGCCTCAGTTGCGATGCACCTCACCGCAACCTACTTTTTGGCCGCTACGTCGTCGGCTTGGAGGCAAAAGCCCTGACGAGCGGCCCCATCTTGGGGTTCCTCTTCACTTCACCGTGAGAGGGTGACCACGGCTACTGAGCCGCAACGACAATGCGGGAACCCACTGGGGGGGACCATGAACTGGGTTAGGATATTATTGCACATTTTATCCCGGTAGTTTCACATTCCCGTGAGATATTGTTGGTCCTAGGTTCAAACCCTGACGGGCGCTTTACTTTGTGTAAATTATTTCACCACCACTGCTCTCTAAACGATGGTGAAGGAAAACATTGTGAGGAAACCCATGCCGGTAGAAGACATGTGACTTCTACCAACCTGCACTGGGCCTGCTTGGTGGACAATGGCCCAGCGAGCCCACTCCCTCTCACAGAGAGGAGGCCTGTGTCCCATCAGAGGGAACATTTATAGGCTGATTATGTTGTACTATTCTGCTAATTTCCTACCTGTAGGTAAAAGCTAGTTCATTATACCTAATTTAGTTTGTGAAGTAGCATACATATCCTATCACGACAAATTGTTTGTTACAGTGACGAAGCCAATCATGGCTGAAACTTTGGACCCGCTGTCTCCAAGTGTGAACAGCCCAGGACGCACTGACTCCGGCATCATGCATAAGCTGAGAATGAGGATCGGACGAGGCGGTCCGGTTAGCAGACCGGCTGGTGAAGGTATAGCTTATATTCATCAGTTCCATTATGTTAACAAGATCTAACAATGGCTTAATTGCTGCTAACGTACAATTCCGAACCGTGTCGGACACAGAATAAAGTTTTTTTTTAATACAATGCTGAAACCTTATTACCTTATGGCTCCTAATAGCGCATGTCGCATCCCCGCGGGGTAACTGCGTACTACACTAACAGTAGCAATGACTTTTATTTAAATAGTTCAACAACATTCATTGCGTTATTTCCGTTGTTGAGTAGACTCATTTTTCGAACATATGAACCAATCGATTAGCAATAACCTGTAAAATGATTCAGATTCTGAGTGAGACGTCAAAATTCGAAAATTCTAAATATATTATATTTCGCTTACTTAAACTTACATTGGCACTTATAAAACGTCAGAAGCTAGGTTCCTATAGGTAGCAGTTTATGTCTTCCGGCTGATGTGATGACGGTAATGAGCTGGTGCAGACTTTTTGCGTTAGCAACCAAATCTAGCCAAAGTCTGGTGAATTGGGAAACGAAACATTTCCTTAAAAAAAAAAAAAAAAATCAAAAGTCATTTATTCAAATTAGGCTGAGAATCAGCACTTTTCGAACGTCAAAGTACATGAGACAGTCCCCCAAAACGCCCACCCTTCACCACTTCCTAGTGTTTTAGCTGGGAAGAAGAAGTGGCGCAACAAACTCCCCAGAGCCCTTCAGAGCTGCATTCAATAATTATAATCAGACTATGATGCTCCCACTGCTGGGATACAGGCAGGAGGCCTGGCTCTCCGAGAGGGCTGTAAGTTGCCACGCGGGCCCAGTGTGGGTAGTTGCGGCAGATGTCACATGTCTTCGAATTTTTGGTTCTAAGACATTCCGGTTTCCTTATTATATTTTTCTTTACCGTTTTGAGAGCAGTGGATGATGAAAATTATTTACATAAAGTGCCTGGTTTCGAACCCACGAGTTACAACTCGTAAGTCGAGGCCGTTACCACTGGGCCACCACTGCTCCTAATCATTCAATAAGATTACTAATACAATAACTACGAGTACCATTGTCTGTATCAGCTATCCAAAGTAACCTTGACCTGACAAGAAAACGTAAGTTACTCTTGCAAAATGTGGAATCGCCTGACTTAATGACATGTCCTTGGACTGTAGAGAATTCTGTTTATATAGAAACTAGCTTCTGCCCGCGACTTCGCTCGCGTCAAATCTCTTGCTCCCCGACCCACACCGTCGCTCGTCTCGCCTGCCCGTGTGAGTTCTTCGTATTCGTGACTTTTTTCTCTTTGCTCGGCTCCTAAAGGTCTTAGCGTGATGTTATATAGCCTATAGCCTTCCTCGATAAATGGGCTATCTAACACTGAATTAATTTTTCAAATCGGACCAGTAGTTTCTGACATTAGCGCGTTCAAGCAAGCAAACAAACAAACAAACTCTTCAGCTTTATTATAAGTATAGATTATAGTATAGATGACATTTATTTCAGTTATACCATTTGGCACTTTTGAATCTCCAAAGAGTGGGTCAGTTAGAACGTTGAAGCTAGCCTATTCCACAACGTAAATCTCTATGGAGAAGAACTGGCAAGAAAATCGTCGTTATTTACTGGATTCCTATCGTTCCACTATGTGAAATCTTCGTTGATTGATATGTATCTACTCAGTATTGTAGACTAGCAGCCCGTAGTCTGGATTTGTGCTCGGTTGACGGCAATAGGCTCGCCCCCTATTACATAGGACTTAAAACTGGCGAAATTTACGTGTAAGTACTATATACACCGTGACATTTTAGTCGTCTTACAAAGGTGGTCCACTCAATGTATCCGACATAAAATACCTACACGTGCGATTAAAAAATTGTTACTATTAATTAAGGTAATATGTACTAAGAAAAATAAATAATACTTTAGAATTATGAAACACCCTCCCTGTTAACAATGTTTACGTATCAAACGGTAGAAGATTCCTACCTACTATAATACCATTACATTTCATCATTCATTCCATCTCCATAACAGGGTGTTCAAAACTACATCATTCGTCTTAGTGAATGATATTTTTTTAATTATTAAGGAAATAGTCATATGTTCAAAAATATTCTTATTTTATTTTTTATAAATGATTAGACGTCATTGTATACATGAAGTGGGCTGCCGTTGTAAGACGACTAAAATGTCACGGTGTATATAGGTACACTTCTGTGCTTCCCTTCGGGGTAACAAGGCGAGATGTTATGTGTAATCCAGCACAGTTCCGAGCCGTTAGTTTTCAAATCACTGTGACACCTGGTCCATTGTTCGATGTAGGTCACAAACTCGCCGATAATGAAGCAATGTGGTCAAGTGGTGACCGATTATTATCAGTAATTGTGAAACAGTGACTAAGTGCACTCGTCAGATATGGGAGAAAAGTGCCCCAGAGGTGATAATACAATTGTGAATTTGTTTAATATTATATTTTTTAAAGTGCTCGAACTGTTTATAGCAGCCTAACAAAACGAAGTGCCTGTTTAAATATCGATTGCATGTTTATAATAACATGCGACTGGATTGTTTAGAAATGCAATGTAATATCACGATGCGAGATTTTAAATAATACGATAGATTGTGAACAAGTGGAAATATCTATTCTATACATTTAATAAATCTGTAGACGAGGCTTTTCTGTACATTCATAATACAAAAAAAAGAAAATTGTTGGGGTGTTAATTTTTGTCTGTTTGTCTTTTTTGATGTTTAATTAGAACAGGTATCACGTCAAAAGTACGAAACCAATATGGTTAACTTTTATACTCAAATATTGTGTCACGTTTCGATAAAACAAAGACTTACATTTAGTTTTTGTTTTATCGCAATCACTTAATGTTTAAGAAAACTTATCATAGGGCAATGTACTTATATATACACGTAACTACGTTATGTATGATGCCACCCTCAGTACTATTTTGGTCTAGTTTCTCTAAAACAATACAACTATTCACAATTGTAGGTTTTTTTTTGGAAGACCAAACTAACGATATAAATTGGGTTGTGTGAAAGTTGATAGTCTAGACCTATTCACCAGAAACTCAAGAAGAAACAAATGAAAACGGCTAACAAAGATGTATGAAAGGAGAAGGGAAAATTATGACAGAACCATTCTTAATTTTTCAAAATAAAAGACTCTTTTACTTACTCTAGTTGTTCTTAATATAAATGCAACTCATCAGTAGGAGCCATACCAATGAGAACACTACTGCTTTTAGCAGAGAGTTTCTTTTACAATGACATAAGTATAATGTCTCTACTGCTAGGATAAAGCGTCCTCTCTTTCAAAAGGAGGGGCCATAAGTAATCTACCACGCCAGTCTATTGCTGGTTGGACAATGTTACATGTCTTCGAATCCTTGGTTCTAGGACAAACCGGTTTCGTCGCGATGTTTTCTTTACCTTTTTGTCCGACTGCGCGACAGCAAAAACAAGGTATATTCACGAAAGAGTACATGAGGTGTCTAGGTGGCGCGACGGAGCAGAGTTTCTGTGTCATATTTAATAAAGTTTTCTGTCTTTTTGCAGGATATGTGGAGTTTGGAGAATTCAGGACAGAGCGACCTGGCGTCAAGAAGGTGGGCACCTTCGCCGGAGTCTTCTGTCCTGTCGTGCTGTCTATGTTCAGTGCGCTGGTCTTCATTCGGATGGGTAAGCAGCATCTCAAGTGTTTAGTATAATCAGCCTAAAATTATCCAACAGCTGGGACACAAGCCTGCTCTCTGTGTGAGAGAGTGCGCCGTATTCTGCCACTCGTTGGCTTTGTGTGTGTTTGTTATTTGAACACAAGATATAAAAGAGCAAAAAAAGATTTGTTATTAAAATTAAATCAGAAGAGATATTTATACAATATGTAACAAAAACCCTGTTGTTCCTTTTAGGGACGTATACACTTACCTACAAGCACAACATTGATGAAGTTATAATTTAAAAAAATTAAGGATTGGCTAGTGGAGAGTTCATATCAAATAACTATTAAAATCGACATATTCAAAAAATGTTTACAGTATCTGATTTTACAAGTATCCTTATTTCGCACAATAGCTCGGCGGCTTTCTTTGAACTAATCAAAATCGGTTAAACATTACAAATATTCATAATTAAATATTTATTTTAATTATTTTTGTTAAACAGTTTTTATAAATGACTTGCTTTTTTACGTATGTGTACCGATTCTGAAAACGTGGGTAGAAGGAACAACAGGGTTTTTGTTACTTATTGTAGAAGACAAAATATAGAATCAGAAATATGTAGCAGAATCAGCCAATAGGTAATGTTTCTACTAGGATACAGGCCTCCTCTGTGAGAGGGAGTGGACCGTAATCCACCACGATTGATGGATGTCACATATCTTTGAATTTTTGGTTCTAGGAAATGCCGGTTATCTCACAATGTTTTTCTTCACCGTTTTGTGAGCAAGTGGGGATGAAATAATTTACAATAAGTAAAACACCTGTCTGGAGTCGAAACCACGACCTACAACTAATAAGTCGCGGCCGTTACCACCGGGCCACCACAGCTTTTAAATACGTAGAAATACGTAGTCAATCATAATAACGTATTGTAAAGATCCATAATAACAAATTGTTGTTGAACTCAAACCTTATCTAGTTCATGAAATCATCACTCAACATGTGCAAGGTCAATCTGCTCAGATTACAAGTGTGTTAAGTGCAAATAGATATTTACTATTAGATTATTGGTTTAAACCAGACAACACCCGCTTAGACTCGAAACATGGTGTATATAAAAGAAAAGCAAAGTTTACTAGTGTGATTATAATTATTTTGTTCTTCTAATTCACCCATATACTAAAGTAACTACAGTTTACTTTACATTTTGTCGAATTATGCTTTGCTGCCAATCTGATGACAAAAATTACAGACAAGGGAATTTTAATTGTGTATTAAATTGGCACACTACGTCATCTTGCCGTACAATTCATACAATTGTCAATTGATGATAGTTAGGATTTGAAAAGGACAATTGTTGGCAGTCAATTTGGTAAACCATTAATTTACTTGACTTTACTTACCAATGTTGGTCTCTATTGCGCACCTACTTACTCATATAGCCGCTGGGCTGCCCACACATTCATAAAAAAGAGGGTTTTTAACCGACTTCAAAATGAAGGAGGTTATCAATTCGAATGTTTATAAATATATAATTTTTTTATGTATGTTCGCGCATAACTCCGTCATATATGCGGATTTGCAAAATTCTTTGTTCGAAAGGGGTGTATTCCGAAATGGTCCCATAAAAATTTCATATAGTTCTGACGATGCGTTTCGGAGACAGACAACGGAACTCCTCAAAAATGACAGCAAACAAACCGCGATTGCTGCTATTGCATAAATATGCATTGTTTTGACCCCAAGGATGATGAAATTTCGAATTGTGTGGGGTAGGTACTGTAACTAAAAAGACAAAAATAATAAACTTAAAAAAAACAACCGACTTCCAAAAAACACTACAAAGTGAAAAATTACTTTAATTTCGGAAAGCGGTGACAAAAAATAAAATATACATATCCAAAGTCACCGACTTCCGAAATTAAAGTTATTTTTAGTCGGTTGTTTTTTTTAATTCCTAAGTTCCATAAATAAGTAAAATACTCGTTTTCAATCCTCATTATTTTCACTCAGTCAAATACCAACTTTGCGCTAGTGTAAATTAGATTGATTTCAGAATTACTACAACACTAGAACAATATTACAACGAATACTAAACTTTAAGTGAGGGCATTAAAGTAACTTTTTCCTAATCAAATGGGATAAATTAGAAACTAAATTTTAAACACTGTTTTCTTCCATTTCAGGTTACTTAGTCGGCAATGCGGGTCTGCTAGTAACCCTAGGCCAGTTTGGTATAGCGTACCTGATCGTGATATTCACTGTCACTTCCATCTGTGCTATATCTACGAACGGCGCCGTCGAAGGGGGAGGAGTGTATTGTATCCTTTATAAAACGAACTTATATTTGTGGGTGCAGCTTTCTGGTTGAAAAGTATACAACGTGTAACATAAATAACGAAATACCTCATACACCTCAATTAGAGTATCGATTAAAAGTTTTTAAAAACTAACTTTTATAATTAAGAAAATCGTGTTGTCCCTAGCATTTCTTTACGCATTTAAAATAGAGACTTATTGCCTTGAAATAAGATTGAATTTTCTTTGACTCAATCAGCAGTAGGTATGGCAGAATAATTTTTTTTATATACCTGTATTAAAAGTCTATTCTGCTACTGCTGAGTATGAGCTCCTGGGTTCATTCCCATGTACGGCAAAGTGATGTTGGGTCTTACATCTGGAATTACTCAGTAGCAGTCCGGAGTCTGGATTTGTGCCCGGTGAATGGTAATAGGGTCGCTCCCTATTAAATGTGACTTAAAAACGTAATTGGCGAAATGTAGTGTACTAAAACCACACCTAGGCCTCTGCCTAACCCTGCGGCGAATACAAGCGTGATGTTATTAACTGAGGTTAGAAAAGACCACCCAAGAAGGAAACGAAACTGAAGTGTTAAAGAAGTTCCTTAAGATGTTAGTAAAATACAATAACATTTTTCTATATACAGGGTGTAACAGCAACCCTATTGCTATCCTTAAGCACTAAAGATAACAGCTGGTAAAGAATCACTATACATAGTTTCAGCTCCAAATAAAATACTCTAAGAATTTATACCTAATTTTCTGTTTCATACGTTTCTTAAATACAAATCATAACAAACGTGTCACCGCACTACGTAGGTCAATAACTTTCAACATTACTTGCCAATATCACGATAAATCTCTTCCGAGTGATGTGTTTGTTTCAATTTGTTCTGGTATTAAAAATTCTCATAACTTCCGAACATGTAGAGATAGGCTTAAAAAACCCTTCCAATATTGTTTGATATCATCCAAAGAAGCCGTGCCCTTGGTATGTATATACCCTTTCCGATACACGTTGTATACATATAAAGTTGTAGGGAAACCATAGCTTTAGGAAGCCTTACCTAGACAATACACAACAAGCAATCCGGAGTGAGCTTTTCAATGTCATAAAAATGGCTGAAAAATGTATTTTTCGTCCATACTTCTCTATTGGTAGTCATCTCGGTAGACACCAACTTTCCAACATTATCATCATTCACATAGTCCATGCATCGTTTCTTTGGTTTCCCCCTACTCTTATATCCATGGACATTCATACTCAAATCTCTCCCCACGACGTTTTCCTCATTCCTCCGTTATCCATACAACCGATTTCCATAAAACGTTTCAGATACCGGTGCAACTTTCAGACTTCGTCTTATATACTTGTTCCTTTACGTACTCATTTCTTATCTATCTAATACCTTTAAACGAGCAATTCTTGTATACAACAGGTAACATAATTAACGCAAGTCCTCATACACCCCAATTAGAGTATCGAGTTAAAAGCATAAAACAATGATCAAAACTTTTTTTTTTTTTAAAGCTGACTGTTATTATTAAGAAAACCGTATGTCTATACGGTTTTCTTAATAATAACAGTCAGCTTTAAAAAAAAATAAGTAGCCTAGCAATACTTTATGCATTTAAAATTGGGCCTTATTGCCGTGACATAAGATTGAATTTTCTTTTGCTCAATCGGCGGTAGGTATGGCAAAATGTATTATTTTTGTAAAAAACACCTAGATTAAAAGTAACATAAATCGATTCAGTACTCAATTAGGAACAAACTAATTTCAAGTCTTGCGTTTATTCTGTTACACCTTGTATATGTATACACCGTGACATTTTAGTCGTCTTACAACGGCAGCCCACTTACTGTATCCAATGACTACTAATCATATATATATAAATAAAAATATTTTGGAACACTTGCACAATTAAAAAAAAAAAATATCATTCACTAAGACGCATGACGTAGTTTGAAACACACTGATATGGAGATGGAATTAATAATGGAATATAATGGTAGGTAGGTAGATTTCTTCTACCGTTTGTTACGTAAACATTTTTAACGGGGAGCGTGTTTTATAATTCTAAAGCATTATTTATTTTTCTTTGTACCTGTTTTCTTAATTAATGGTAACAATGTTTTAATCGCGCCTAGAGGTATTTTATGACGGATACATAAGTACACCTTTGTAAGACGACTAAAATGACACGGTGTTATATTATCTGAATCTTGGAAACGGCCCAAACGATTTTCATGAAATTTACTATGAAGGGGTGTCGGATGCGATAAATCGATCTAGCTAGGTTTCATTTTTAGAAAACTAAAAAAAAAACCGAGCAAAGCTCGGTCATCCAGATATTTCTAATAAAATACGATACTATACGCATACAACAGTTATTTTGCCTATAATTAGGATATCTGTGTATAATATCTCCTTTTATTTGCTTTTTACACGCTTTATATTAGTTTCACTTGTATGTTTGTATGTTTGTTTGTATGTAACCGACTCCTTTGGACGCTATTTTGACCCACTTTAAACGGTCAGATTTCATTTAAACTTTGTAGGCTTATCAAGGACCTATGACAATTCAATAATAAAAAATAAAAAAATATATAAAAAAACACGCTTTTGTAGTTAGCAAAACCAAAAAATAGAAAATAAATAATAGTATAAAAAAACTAAAAAAACACGCTTTAAAAACCAAACTAAAAAGTAGAAAATAATTTAATTCTATTAAAAAGCGTGGGGTGCGTGATATTAATTGATTATAGATTATATTATAGATTATAGATTAATTGATATTATCTTGAGATCTTGATATTATAGATTAATTGATTATAAAAATACCTCAAAAAGCACTCCACGCTTTTTAATAGAATTAAATTATGTTCTACTTTTTAGTTTGGTTTTTAAAGCGTGTTTTTTTAAACTATTATTTATTTATCATAAGTTAGTCATGAATCCTTAACTATGTCTCAGTTATGATAAGCAGAACGCTAGGTCCAGAGTTCGGGGGTGCTGTGGGGACTTTGTTCTTCTTTGCCAATGTGGTGTCCAGCGCTCTCTGCATATCTGCCTGTACTGAAGCCCTGGTAGAAAATTTTGGACATAATGGTGAGTTTGATTTGCTATATTCTGAACGCGTTGGACAAATTTGTATGATACGTGCTAAATGTTTTTGCACGATGTGTTCAAAATCAATCTTTTTATCTATTGTGCTGTGGTAATTTTATTCTATGTGCATCGTTTTCACATATAATAATATAAATAATGTATATAAAAAAAATTAAAAGAGTAACAGTGTTTTTGACGTAGTTTCTTGTCCATTCTTCTCCATACGAAACTACATTTAGGAAGGGGCGACTAGAATCAATTCTATTTTAATGTAAATGTTGACTTTCCCACGTGCCTTTTATGTGCTTACTTGTTTGAGTTTTTTTACAAAAAAGGCTGTAAGTAGGAAAATGTACTTGAATTAGTCAAGTTCTGTGCTCGATTGATCGCATTACGCTGTGTATTAGTTATTTCATGAAATCGTGAAATTTTGGTTGGACTTTTTACCACCGCTTAAATCTCCAGGGAGTTTTACATTAACGCAACATCATCTTACTTTTAAAAAATACGTGTCTGTTTAATCTCTTTACAAAAATAAATTCAAAAAATAAATGAGGGTATAGAAAAATATTTTTTTACGGATAAGACCCTTACTACCGTTCCCATTCTTGCAGGCTACCTAGTGGGTTCCAACCCAGGTATCCCAGACGGCTGGTGGTACCGCTTCCTGTACCGGTCAGGGTTGAACGCCATTGGACTGGGCGTGTCTCTAGCCGGAGCCTCCCTCTTCGCCAGGACCAGTCTGGCTATCTGGATGACGATGCTCATCTGTTTGGGAAGCGCTTTCCTAAGCTTCTTTGTGACGCATCATACTGTGGTCAGTTTTTAATTTAAATTTTAACGCGAATAGCCAATCTTAGATAGTTTACATGTAGTATAATCGGCTATAATGGTTCCCAATGCTGAGACACAGGCCTCTCAGTGAGAGGGAGTGGGCCGTAATACACCACGCGGGCCCAGTGCGCATTGATAAATGTCACATGTCTTCGAATTTTGGGTTCTAGGACAAGCCGGTTTCCTCACGATGTTTTTCTTAACCGTTTTGAGTTTGAATAATTTACACACAGTAAAGCGCATTCATTCCAATAACTACGTGAGACATTTAGGGGGGGCGGGATCGAGTCAAAACTCACCCAATATCGGGTGCCTCGGCAAATATCACGATGACAAAGAAACCATGCAAAATTGCGATAAAACCGGGTTAAATGATGTAAAACATGTTTTTCCACGGATATAGCTACTTAACGCAATGCATAAATCGAACGCAAATAAGCAGAGATTAACGTTTTTACACTTAAGACACGCATTTTGAAATATCGCATGTGATATTATGGGGAGGGGGGAGGTTCGAACCAAATCTCACGACAACTCACCAGAGCGGGGGTCGAAAAATCGTCAAAATTGCCTCACATAATTAATAGACGCCCCCTACCACTGGGCCACCACAGCTCCTCCAATTTACTTGTATTGCCACCTAATCAACTATCTACTAAAAAGTTGTTTTATTATTGACATTTTTATTGTAACAAAAAGGCCCTAAAAAAATAATTTGCAACGTAATTTGAACTCTATCTTGTCATGTATGACATTGAGAGTCCTAGCTTATCGTGTGTTTCAGGATTGGGAACCTTTAGGCTTATTGTTATGACTGATAATTTTTTCGTGTTATTTTAGCCACTAACAAGCCGAGAAGAAGAATAGACCACTATATATTTACCTGTTTTCTTTCAGATAGAGAAACCAGACACAAACCACATCGTGAACACAACAGGGTTCCCCTACACTGGTCTGAACTCAACCACGCTGTATGACAACTTGTATCCTGCGTACGGTCGCGACTACACCACTGCAGATGGACAGATGGTGGATTTTGCGAGCGTTTTCGGGGTCTTATTCACGGGGGTAACTGGGGTCATGGCGGGGGCTAATATGAGCGGTAAGTGTTAAGAGTTCTGGCGTTTTATTCGTCACGTAATAAAGTAATAGTGGACTGTAATCTGCGTCTTTTGCAAGTTATTGATTACTATCTGCTGCCCGCGGTTTCGCCCGCGTGATTGTCTGAAATTATCCCACGGGAACGTGCTATCAAGACAAAGAACTAATGTTATAAAGAGTAGCCTATGTTACTCTTTATAACATCAGCTATCTGTCAGTGCCGCCAAGATCGGTTCAGCTGTTCCGGAGATGAGCTGGAACAAACAGACAGACAAAAATGTTAAAACTTGTTATCTTGATACAAGTAGTGTACACTTTTTTAGGCATTTAGTAAAAACCTGTTATTTTGACATTACAAACAGACACTTCAATTTTATTTATTTGTATAGATAAATAACTACAATCGTGCTAAAGTTGTTTTTGTCTGCATCGCCCTAAGGTTGTTGTTAGAAAATGCCTCAGGCATTAAGTCCGCTTTTGTACAGTATTTTTGACTAGTGTACTAAGTTTTAATAAATCAATTATGAAACTATAACAATGAAGTAAATTAGACTAACAAATGAACTGCATTTTTGAGTTTAAAATTGTTGTCACTAGAGGCGCCACTTTCTATCAAATTTCTCTTGCAAACCGCACATAAATTGTAATACATATTTTTCACACAATATACTAAAACTTCCCACGGAAATGCAGCTTTCATTGAGAACATTCCATTTTGCGATGTTTCATGTACATTTGTGTATCTTTTCGCTCACGTGCTAAATAGCATAATGAGCTTATAATGTTCCCACTGCTGGGACACAGGCCTCCACTCTGTAAGACGGCCATAATCCACCACGTAGGCCCAGAGCGGGTTGGTGGATGTCCCATGTCTTCGAATTTTTGTTTCTAGTCTAGGACATGCCGGTTTCCTCACGATGTTTTCCTTCATCGTTTTGATAACAGTGGTGATGAAATAATTTACACAAAATAAATCGCCTGTCTTGGTTCGAACCTACGACGTGCAACTCGTAAGTCGCGGCTGTTACCACTGTGCCACCATTGTTCCTTACACGTGCGAAATAACGCCCTGAAATTGCGTTTCAACGGTTAAAAGCAATAATATGGTGGAGCTTCCATTATCCGAACTAATTGGGATACATGGGTGTTCGGAAAACCGGTCATCATCATCATCATCATCATATCAGCCGAAAGACGTCCACTGCTGGACATAAGTCTCCCCCAAGAGGGGGGGATTTGCCATAATCGCCACGCTTAGCAGGCGGGTTGGCGATCGCAGTATGGTAGTCAAATGCATAGAGAACGTTGCTGCCCATTCTCTAGTAAGTCCCTTAGTCGCCTTCTACGACACCCATGGGAAGAAATGGGATGGTGCTATTCTTTTACGTCCGGCACCACACGGAACTCCGGCCCCACACGGAACACCGGTGAAACGGATAATTTAACTGTATTGATTGAGGCATACATATTTAATGACAAATAGGAGTTAAACAAAAAAAAGGCAGGCAGTGTTGTAATAAAACAGGTACAATTAATGCAAGTTATTTATGCTTGTCTCTTGTTTTCTTTTTACCAAGACTTACCAATTTGGTACCTTGGTTGCAGATTCGCCTTCCTCTAAGGCTCTAGACAGACGGATTGCATTCCAACTGTACTCCCATTGCAAATTTGCAGGTTGAATGCAGTTAGTAA